>JAXCHO010000103.1:1413750-2827500 GCA_036630365.1 Acanthiza pusilla | reverse complement strand
GGTTAGGGGCAGAAAAATGCCAGAGGGGAAAAGGGATCTTATATAGTCCCACTACAGCCATCCCAACACCTTTTAAACAGAGATGCACAATAATATGGTTGGCAAAATTAATATAACCTGATTGCTATTTTTACGGGATTTTAGGAATGGTGAAATTACCTCGGTCCATTTTACCATACCACAGAAAATCACAAGCAGCCTTACAGGAGGTTGAAAATCTCCATATTTATGAATGAAGGATGGATGATTAAGATAAAAGCATCCCTGCTATTGATCACGGGCCTCTCTCATCTATTAAAATAATACAACTACATAACACTGCAGCACTTAAAACTCAGCCCTGGGAAAAGGTGACCGAATGCAAACGCTGGTGGTCATGGCTCAAGCACGGCTGGTGGGTTTGTGCACAGAGCTCTCAGCACCACCAACACCTAGCAGTGACCAGAAACTGGTCTAGTAAAGCATCATTCCCAAACTATCAAAATACAGCCCTGTATAAAATATTTTTATTACATTTATTATTCTGGTTTTCTTAAGGAAGAAAAAAAGGCTTTTTTTTCCAAGTGAAAATCATGGGGATTTTACAGCAAAAAGTGTGTCCTTTTGCTTGGCAGAGGGTGGAATATCTCAGTCACTCTGGAAAACCACGGCGTGCTGGCCTGATATTAGCCTGGATCCAATTAGAAACACTTTTCTGTTTTAACCCAGGTGGAATTGCACAATTATAACAGCCAAAGCCTGTGCTCGAGAGGAAATGGAGAAAGTTGTTCTTGCTGAAGAAAGGAATAAAGGTCTGCTCAGTGCTCCACAAAAATCTTACACAAAGAGGAGAGCTGAGCACAGCTCTGGAACCCAAGATCAAAACCAGCGTTGTGCTCCATGGCAGGGCCAGGTACTGAAAATGGATTTGTCCCTCCGGAAGGGGAGGAAACATCCTGGTTTTCCATCAGGGAGAAAATCATCTTCCCCAGACCATGATGGACACAATCCATATAAAAACTGTTCCACCTTGTCTGCACCCAACCAACACGGCAGGAGAAGCTCATCAGTCCAACAAGGCTCCTTGCAGCAGCTCAGCCAGGCTGCACTGTGAAAAAGGGGAATACAGCAGTGTCCAGAGCCACCTTCCATCACTCTGGGAGGATGTGCCATGGACACTGCAACAGCCACACTGCAGAGCAGGAGTCACACATCTCATTCTGTGCTCGTGTTTGCACAGCCCCAAATCCTCCTTTGGCTCCCTGGGGGCTCTGACTGTGCCCCCACGTCCCTGGCAACAACTTGCTGCAATGGTGTCTAAATCCTGCCAGATGCACATGATTTCAGCAGAGATTCTTTTACAAACTGCGTTAAAAAGCCTTAAACTTCCTACTAGATGTCGTGTCTTCTGAATTTAAAAAAAAAAAAAAAAATACACCAATGCAAGACTAATTGCATTTTCCTTTAAATTGCTTGGAAAACCATGAATCAAATTCCATGCATCTCCACGTGTCTAAAAAACACCTAAAAAAAAAAAAAAAAAAAAAGGGTCTAACCTGTATGTCTTGGACTTCCAAGACATGATGTGAAGCTACAGGATTCAGTTTGCAGAACAGAATTGAAAGGGAGCTGTAGTGGGACATTTCCTGACCTGTTTTTCTGTAATTTAATGTGGCAGCATTGCAGGAAAAGCATTTATTATGTATTTGTCAAAATGACCTGTTCATATTTTTCTATTCATATTTCCAATGAAAATATTTATGCAATTATTTACCTCTGAAAGGCCTTGATGTGCCTACAGCTCAAAATGCAGACAAATATGACTTGGATTTGATGTTCTCTGTGGGTCCCTTTTGACTCTAGATGTTCTATGATGTTATGATTTTTAAATAGCATAAATTACAAACTGAACCTGGTTTTTAAGGGTTAACAGCTGAGGGATACAGATAACTTCTTTTTAATTACTTGCTGCAAACTTTTTGAACTCTTTTCCTGGCTGCCTTTCCCAGGTCACATTCAGAAGCAGATATACCAAAATACTCTACCATGTGTCTGACCCAAACGCAAGGAGGACAGGAACCTTCACAAAAGAAATGGAAAAGGAAAGGAAAAGATAAAGAGAAAAATAAAAGTCTATCCTCTGAAGATATGCAGACCCATATTAGAAATGCAGGAGGTTGAGATAGTTTGGACAAATGCCCAAACTTCTGAGAGTTTAATCAAAACTAAACCAACCAATCCTCTTCCCCTTTTGAGATTTGCCCAGCAACAATTACGATCAGTTTTAGAAACCACAAGTACTTAATAAAAACTAGAATATTATAAATCTTCTGCCACATGAAGCTAATAAAAATAAATAATAATAATAAATTTTCATGTTTAAGGTACCCAGGCCCAAAGGCACTAACCCATATTTGTGCCTCAAGTCAATGATATTAATAGTTCTAGAAATATTTGAATAAATGAAGTTTTTGCAAAAGGGTATTTTTCTACCAACTTGCCAGGTATTAGACTGATTATATTGACTGCACCAGGACTCATAATGAGATTGTTTAAGACATTAGTCTATTTACATGTTCATCTGACATTATTAAACCCCTATTTGTTTCTATCACGGAGAATTTAGAAATATGTTCCAGAGAGCAAATTGTCGGCCATAAGGGCCATCATCCGCCTCATTCTTTCCAGTTTGATATTAAATTTAACAGCATCGACGCTGGGCTTGCACCAACAGCTCAGCCTGGGCTGCCTGCAGCCAAGCAGCCCCACACATCTCTTTGGGAACACAAAGAACCATTTCCTTTGCCAGCCCTTGGAGTGATACTTTTTGTTTCTTGCTGCCTCATCCATCTCCTTCACACATTCATTTAAACACAGACGATCCCGTAGCCCTGTGGTTGATACCATCCCAAACCCAGTGGGTGTATAACATTTTGACATCACCTACGCACCACAGAAAATATTCGTTTTTAATGGAACTGTTTTGGTTTAGCTGACTTGGTTCTAGCGGGAAGAGCAGAGGTAAAACATTAATCATCCCTTTAAAAAGTTTGGAGCTGGTGGCTAACTGCCGTGTGATTTCAGTGCCATGATCCCACAGGCAGTGGATTGTCCCTAAGCCGCAAACTTGAGCTCTTTTCCTATTTCAATGCAAGAAAAATTCCCATATAAATCTTCCAGCGGCTTTTGCCAGCAGTAGGGATAAGCAGAAGCTAAGCAAAGATATTTTAATTGCCCCAGTTAATAAAAATAATGCACTCTCATGCAAGTGGTGCATATTAATGTCTAGGAAATGCTCTATGGTGCTCTCCACACTCAAGGGCTGGGTCAGAGCACCCCAGTGAAAGTGGCAGACCCTGTGTTCTCACTTAGTATCATTCACTGGTGTAAAAAAAAAAATGAAAGCAAACAGACACACATGTAAAAAAAATCCTATTTTGGGAATATGTTGGAGCACTTCTAGAAATCGCTGAAACTGTTTTCATAATCCTTCCACTTGTAAGGCCAAATGCCTTAATTACCATGAGACCAACCAGCTACAGAAGGCTCAGAAAGAGCCATAAAAACATTTTAGCATAGCTTAAAATAGCTTTTCCTCCTCCTAAAAATAGAGCAATGCACAGAGAAAACACTTGGACCCCTTTTGAAGGCGACTGAGGAGTGTGAGGCCAGCCCCGGGGAGGAGGCAGGGATCCCCCAGCCCCGGCACAGCGCAATCCTCCACTGCTGCTCTCCCAGGCCAGGATTCTGTGCCAAAAGCTTGATGCTGTCCTGTATCAAAGCCCATTTCTAGCCTGTACTGAGTCTGACCAGCCTTGGGGTTTGAGCCAGAATGATTTTTTTTGGGAGGAAATTCCACATTTGGGAGGGAAAGGATGAAGCATTTAAAAAGGTCAGCTTGCCAGCAAAGGAAGGCAGTTATAGGAATAAAGGGGAGGAAAACATTTCCTGGGTCACTGAGTTTTGTTCAGCACTACCAGAAGGAACTAATTCATATATCGTCTTTCACACACTGACCCAGCTCTTGCAACAGGCAGAAATGTTGGGATCCACCTCAAAAACTGAGCAGGAGCCCCTGGGATGGCCAGCGGTGCCTCTGCAGCTCCTGTTTCTCACTGCTGCAACCTCTGCAAAGGGGCAAGAGCAGCACAGCTTTGCCAGGAGTCATGCTCTTTCTTTTTTTTTTCCCCTTTTTTTCTTTTTTTCGTAAAACATCTGCTGCTGAAGAGGTCCCTCTGTAGCACCATTTCATCTGTCCAAGATGCAGAGGGAGAAAACCCAAACTGTCCTGTCCAATGGGGATGAGCCTCCAACTCTGGTGTTGAGGATCCAGACTCCCACCGTGAAAGGAGATTTGCATCCCATCCTGCAAGAATCTGGTCTCAATCCTAATGGCTTATTGAGATTTGGGAAGTTCCTCCACTTCCCTGCCTCAGTTTTCCAGCTGCAGTGTGAACATTATTATTTACCCATCCTTGTAAAGGGCTTTGTCATCTGTAGATGCACACACCCCCACTGGGACAGTTCTGACACTAATTTCTGCTTCATATCAGATTATGTGATCGTTATTAACCTTCCAGCTTTCAGTACTGGAGGGTCAAATCCATCTCAGCTCGGCAGATGAAGCTCTACTGACTTCACTTACTCCAGGACTGGATTTAGTCCTGGGCATTTTTCAATTTAAAACGCACTGGCAAGGCAAAGCTACCACAGCTCCTTCCAGGGGTGGTCTGATTGCATTTACAAGTATTTGTGCTGGCAAGTCCTACATAATGTTCAGATGCAATTGTGTCTGAGTATTAAATATAATGGGTTAGATGTTATGAATAGGAAAATGAGATAACTTGGTAAAGGAGGTTTGACAGCAAGAGTGAAAGAATGAAGATTCAACTTAAGCTGCTGAAAGCCTAACAAGATAAAGACAGGCAGGGGAGAGTTCTCTTAAATGTGATGAAAATAAGGCCTGAAGGGGTGGAATGATAGAGAGGCTGAGGAGTACATGTTTCAAGACAGAAGATGAATGTGCCCAACATGACAGTAACGTGTAGCTAAATTAATCAAAGTACCCACAGCACTAAACAGAACCAAAACATATGATTTATGCAGAAATCCCAGAATTGCAGATGTGAGACAGACAGAAGGATGCATCTTTTCAATCTAAATTAATTTTCCATATTTTTTGGTCATTGGCTTTTATCATTCTGTGTCACTGGAAACGTTATAAATCTGCCTTTTACATTTTAAATACGTGCTGTCTGCTTTGGCGTTGAACCCACAGGTCCCTCAGCACACACTTTTTCTCCCCATTAAAAACATCACAGCACATGACAGATATCCTGAAGCTAAATTACCAGGAGAAGTTTCCTAAAAATCACAGCGGCACACACCCGTGTGATGAAAACAAACAGTTACAACCACTAATAGTCCACCTTGAAAGGATAATTTTAAGTTAATTTTGTTTCCACGATTCACGCTGGATTTACAGCCTTTGTTTTGACTGGGCAGATGCAGCCCAGCTCACAACTGCTCTGCTCATCCTCCTCTGCCTCCCCACACTGCTGCAGTGCTCCCACCTTCTCCAGGGACTTCTCCAGAGTCTCCTCCACTCCCACAGCCTTTTCAGAGGTTGGGGGTTTGGCTTCTAAACCCCCCTCGACTGCCGAGTAAATTGGGGGTCAATGCCCCCTGGACTTGGGCTTTAATCAGTGGCTGCCTGTCTTGCTCAGAAGGTAAAGTCCCAATCAGGGCAGCTGCTGGAGATTAAGCTCAGGTCGGGTCAGATCCTGATCTCACTTGCAGCAGGAGTGCAGATTTGAGTCTGGAGCAGGATTTGGCCCCAGTGACTCAAAGAAGCGCCCAAACCTGCACGGCGAGCGCAGTGAAGGGAAAGCAAAGTGATATTCCTGGGATGGAAGACCCTCTCCACATGCAGCCAGGAGCTGTATGAGCTCAGTACCTTCATCAGCACATCCCAAATATGTGCTGGATGCTAGCTTGTTACACCACATCCTGCCTTAAGCATTCCTTTCCCTTTCAAGTGCCCGGGGACAGGGGGTCTGTTTTTTCCAAAGAAAGCTGGGGGCTAGGGAGGGCGATGTCCCAGTGCATCCCACCTCCCCAGGGAGTGGCCGAGCAGGGCAGGGGTCCAACAGAAGGACTGGAGCAGAGGGCTCTCAGGGTTCACAGCCCAGCTGCTGCTCCCAGACGGGCACCCCCTTCCCAGGCTTTGTCTGATGTGCAAAGGGCTTAGATCAGTTTTGTTCTGAGAGCCAGGGCTGCTCTACTCCTCCCCAGCCCACACCACCCCCAGCCTTCTGAGGGGAAGGTGACAGGGATTAGAGGTTTGAATTCCTTTCTTTATTTTTTACTCTTTTTTTTTGTGTGCCTTTAAAGAACTTCTGGATGCCAACATGACTTTTTTGTCTGCAGGAGATTAGGCAAACGAATGCGAAGGGTGACAGAGACGAGGACTCAGCCCTACCATCCAGAGGCAGATTTTGGGAGGACCAACTTCCCCTTCACTCTGCTGTTATGAATAGAGTGATCTTTTTTGTGTGTGAGTCACGGCTCAGGGAAGTCAGTTGGCTGGTGCAGAGTGGGGAGCAAACTCAGCCCGAGCAGCACCAAGCCACAAGACACTCTTCATTTGCTTATAGGTAGGTTTACAAGATGCAAAGAGAGTGAGAAAGAAGGGCATTGCCTGGCACTAACACTCCCTCTATTGGAAAAAGAGTATTTTCCCAGGAATGTGCATTATATTCCTAGAACGATGTAAGTTAAAGTGATCAGCATGCAAACAAAACATCCTTAATTTACTGGAAAAGGAGCTAGGCAACCAGGATATCATCCTCCATTAGGCAGAGAGCAAGGAAAAGTAGTACAGTACAAAAGTTAACCATGTTTTAAGAGTCACAGCACTAGAGGTAATTTAGACTTGCAAAAAACAGAGGCCATTATACGAAATTTTAATTAATTTGCAGTCCACTGCATGCTCGCCATTCTCCAGCAGCTGCCCAGACAATTAACTCAGGTAGCTCCCAGTGCTACCAAATCCATGGATTTCTAAGCAGAGGGGATCCTTTGGCTTCTGCTGCCCCTCAACAAGGCTATGGTGGCGCAGAACAAACATGCTCTGACATCAGCTGATATCATTTCTATACTCCCCAAAGAGGTTGGCATCACTTCTGTTCACCAGCCAGCTCCACAGACAACCCTTGGGTGAGGATAACATCTGATCCCACTAAAAAGCAAGGCTCCCAAAGCTGGGATTTATTTATCACAGACATTTATCTCACAGGTAGGCAAGAGGAACTGCTCAAGCAGCCTGGATCTGGCTGAGGGGGCCACGATCCCTTTCGCCTTCCTGGGCTGCATCAGAAACAGCGTGGGCAGCAGGTCAAGGCAGCTGTTCCCCCTCTGCTCCCATGGGACCCCACCTGGAGGGATCTCTGATATTTCTGATATAACTCTGGGGTCCCTGATATAAGAAGGACACAAATCTGTTGGAATGAGTCCAGAGGAAGACTTGAAGATGATCATAAGGATTTGGAGCACCTCTGCTATGGAGACAGGCTGAGAGTTAGGGTTGCTCAGCCTGGAGGAAAAGGGGCCAGGGAGACCTCAGAGCCCTTTCCAGTGCGTAAAGAGACTCCAAGAGAGCTGGAGAGGGACTTGGACAAGGGTCTGGAGTGGCAGAACGAGGAGGGAATGGCCTCAGAGGGAGAGAGGGAAGCATTAGATGGGATATTGGGAAGAAATTGTCCCCTGAGAGGGTGGTGAGGCCCTGGGCAGGAGCCCAGAGAAGCTGTGGCTGCCCCTGGATCCCTGAAGTGTCCAAGGCTGAACAGAGCTTGGAACAACCTGGTCTAATGGAAGGTGTCCCCGCCCATGGCAGGGGCTTGGAATGAGATGAGCTTTAAGGTCCCTTCCAACCCAAACCATTGGAGGATTCTGTGATTGTTCGAAGCCACCTGGCAGGAGCGATGGCATCGGCAGGCCATGCCAAAAGCCAGAGCTCCAACCTCAGAATGCACAGCTGAATGCAAACGCTCTGTGCCTGGTCACACTCTGCATCACTGCCCAGCAGTGCTGGGAAGGCTTTGGGATGCCCTCCCACCTCTGGATGTGGACAGCTGTGGAAGCCAATGCAGCATTTAACAGGAGTTTAACAGGTTCAAGCCTGTTTCCCCACATTAGGCATGGATGCATACACTGGAAGAACAGGAGATTAGCACACGGTGCTCACTGGAGGAGAGACATCCGCAAAGCGGGAGGGATTTAATAACTATTAGCTCCAGCCAGAAAAATAACCCAGTAGAGTTTTTGGAGTATGAGCCATGAAGATCTCAGTATCTGTTTGTATGACACCCAGAATAGAGAAAGGGATGGAGGAACCTCATTATGGGGAGAATGTTTGAAATCTGAAAGAAATTTAAACAAAAATGCAATTTTAAAAAAAAAAATGATAATTTGGTAATATGGGATTGGATTTGTGAAGAAAGGTTACAAAAAAAGAATGATGTCAAAGCCAGGACGCCAAACATTTTGGAGGATCTTTGCAGATGTTTTTTTAATTCAACTATTAAAAATTAAGATGTATCACAAAACAAGTGATAGACATTACACCTTTTTAAACATATCTTTTTGATTTATTTTGAAAGACTGAACAATTCGAAACTGTCTGAAGAAACTTCCTTTTTCTCTACTGAGAAAAAATAATATATTTAAAGGAATGTTGCCTCAACATTGCCATTTTTCAGTTATATCTGCAGACAATTTTCAAATACCTCTGCAGTGAGAAACACTGAGTTTAACCCACATATTGCCATACCCAAGCAGGACATGGCCAAGAGAAAAGCTGCCTGGCTATGGCGAACAGAACCAGACAAAATCCTAGAGAGCAAAACCTTCCAGAGAACAGGCCAGCTGAACTCAAGTAGAGCTCTTCTTACTAAAATCTGCAGATTGCAATTTATAATTTAGAATTATATTATCTTCTTCTTTAGCAATATAGTGATTTATACTTCAATTCCCTTCAAGCCCCTCATGGAGCCTTGCTCTGCTCAGCCTAGGAGATGTGACAGCAACACAAGACGGCAGAAAGGATGGAAGTTAAATTGATCACACTTTTTTTGTGAATATATATATTCTTTCACTCCAGGCCTCACATAAAGCAGCCCTGCTTCTATTGGGTTTTTCTGAGACTCCAAAATAAATACACATCCAGAAGACTTATTCTCATATTTCCAGCTACAGCAGAGGCATCCAGGGTTTTGCTTCTCCTGCCTTGGATGTACTTGCCCGTGTTGATTCAGAAGCAGACTAACATATAGGACCTTAAATTCTGTATGACTTTGTGTAATGTAATGAACACCAACAGACTTTAAATCTCCTCTATCTCATGGGCGCATTTTATTGCGCTATATGGCAAAGATCCAAGAAAAAAATTTTCAAGGAGAAAAAAAAATTCAAAAATGAAAAATACATTGCTACTGAATTTTCCAGCAATATCACAGGAATGTGATCTCCCCTCAATATACATACTGATGATCTATTTGGAATTTTTATCCACAGTTACTAAGAAAAAGTAAACGTTACTCCCTCAGAGGTCAATTTTCATCTGCTCTGGAATTCTCATTTAAACCTCTCAGAGAACACTTTGCTTTCTCTAGATATTACCTACTATTCGTCTGGCTCAAGGCTCATGTCTGTTACTGTGTGAGCTACATGGAAACAAATTCCTAATCATATTTCTGACAAGAGTCCTCACAATCTAGTTGGCTGCCATCATCCCATTTCCAGTATTTCACGAGTAAAAATGCAGGAAAGGTTTAGCTTCCTTTCACCCAGCGTGTGCAACTCCCATTACTCGGGGTCGCCACATGTGTGCAGATCAAGGGAATAAATGTATTTTCTAAGGAGGTGAACCTCACGGCAGGCGCTGCTGCCAGGGCTCCCTTTCAGGTTCCAAGATGGAGATATATGGTGAAGAGTTTGCAAGAGCTGAAGCAAATGCTTGGATCCTCCTCTCCTGCTGATATCCCTCAGGATAAGCTGGGCTGAAATCCCTGAGGATCCAGGGGCATCACACAAGGGCTGGGGAGCGTTTCACAAAATGAGTGGTTTCAACATTAATAGCCACAATTCAAAAATCCTCCGAGCCTTTCACCACAGTGCAGAGCAGCACTGCCACTGATGGAAGCTTTATCCCTTTTCTTCCTTAACACCTAAAACACTCCAGTGTTTCAAGTTTGGTTTACATTTCATTGCACCCCGAGCACGTAAATATATCTGTGCACATTGGGTGTCATCCTGACCTGTCAGCATTCAACATTTGGGCATTTGCCCTGTGGGATATGTGCAAATGGCCACAGTCAAGTTCATGTTTATATCGAATTAGATGTTATAAATGCCCAAGCTCGGGTCAGAGCAGTGATCTCAATGATTTTGCCAATTCCTTTTAACATTTTCCTGAATCCCCTCAGGATGTAATTAAATACAGAGCTACACCAGACTGGGGCCATGCTGCAGGGACAGATAACAGGCAAAGAGACCATGAAACTGGCACTTGGTCTTGAGTGCAGAAATCACCACCAGCAACAGTCACCAGAAAGTACTAACTACCAGAGTTTATGGATATGGAATGATTAGGAGATGAGAGAGGGAACCCTCCCCATGGGAGCAGTTCCTGGGAATTCACACACCTCACCTCTCCTGGGCGTGCTGGGACCCAAGGAAAGGCTTGGCTTGCTGATATCAAAGCAAAATTGAGAAGGTTTTGGTGTATGTCTCCGGTAAGTCCAGCTCAAGTGTATCCTGCTCCCTAACCTTCTCCTGACATTATCTTCCTAAATTTTCAAACTGAGTCTTTACTCCTTTCCATCCATTTTCCCCAGCATGACCCCAGTTCACTTCAGCAGCTCAGAGGTCCTGTGCCATCTCAGCCTCTCCCTCACATCTCCAGAGAAACCCCAGTGTGCTGTGAATTAAGAAAACAAAGGAGAGCGACTGTGACCCTTCAGACGACTCTTTGAGTGAGAGATAATGGAGAATGCAGCCCTAGTGCCTTCTCCACATCGCTGCAGTACAGAAAAACATCACACCGGTGACATCTCAGCCCACGGCAAGTGTTCCTGTGAGGGGCTGCACACTGTTGGACAAAGAGCACACATTCATCTTCAGACCTGGAACCACTCGGGAGGACTGCTCTACACAGTGAACCAAAACAGTCCGTGATCCTTAACAAACCTGTAATTGAAAAGTCAACATTTCTCCCATTCAGCAAAGCAGCTTCCTCTAAAGAGATTTAAACTTTCAAGCACCTGAACTATTTTTTCCAGATTGTCTGTATATGTATTATCCCTGTTCCTGCTTGAAAGATTTTAATTTAGTCTCTTTATTTTCCCACTCTCCAACTTTCAGCCCCCAAGCCCTGTGTGTGGGTTCAGTCCTGAACTCTTCACAGGCCAAAATTTTGTCAGTGGAAGCTTTGTTTGCCAGGGCATGGGAAGAGACTCTTGATGTACATTTTCAAGAGCTCAGCTTGCAATTATCCAGCAGAGCAAAAGCCATGTAACCAGCTTGGCACACTCGTTGAAGAGCCTTTTTTAAAATCATAATTATGGTATCATACTCCAGCTCAGGTTTTAGGTGGACACTTGAAAACATGATGCAAACACTTTTAAAAACATGGTTTTTATGCTGTTTTTTAGCATCTGCTGAGTAATTCAAACCTGATTCTGCCTCCAAGAAAATCAACAGAAAATCCTACAGGAACAACTACAAGACTAAAGCTTTAACAGCCCAAAAGAAAAGGTTTGTGTATATTCTGTCACACCTACTGTTACTTGTGTAATTAATGATTGTGTTTAGTCAAGGAAAAACTAAATCAATGGAAGTGAAGAAATTTAAACACAGGTCTTCTTGTTTCAGCTATCCATGGAAACAGATTTATGCTTTATTCATCACACTGAAGATGCCTTCTTTTTTCCACATCTGTAATTTGTCTGTTCAGTGGGGTCTGGGGTTTTGTTAAGCTGTGCAGATATGCATAATCCAGCCATGCACAGCAAAAGTAAAGTGCCAAACTCTTAATCCACTCAGGAGGCAGCAGAATACAACAGCTGTTGACTTCTTCCATAAAATCAGGTTAGCCGAGACTAGCACAAACCTTATTTGTATTTGTACATGAAAAAGTAATACCAGTAATAATAACAATTTAAAAAAAAAATCAGATGCAAATACCATAACTGCTGTAAGTCAGCATAGCAGCACTCAGCTGATTGCAGCAGTTCTAATCAAAAGAGCAGAGATCTGCCCTAATAACAGCATTATTGATCTTTTCTTTAAAACACACACTCCTCCACACACAGCATATTCCCCATGTCTGTCCTCTAGGATTATTATAGAGCCAT
This sequence comes from Acanthiza pusilla, assembly GCA_036630365.1. Taxonomy (NCBI): domain Eukaryota; kingdom Metazoa; phylum Chordata; class Aves; order Passeriformes; family Acanthizidae; genus Acanthiza; species Acanthiza pusilla. The sequence continues at coordinate 2,815,108 of JAXCHO010000103.1, read as the reverse complement.
AAGCAAGAGCAACAATTATAGTTTTTATTTAAGAGATGCAAATCAATATTAATTAAAATTAGACAACTGTTAGTGATGTAAGGGCTCCTTGTACTCAAAGGGCACAGTGGCCATTAAATATATTAAGACTTATTACTTAAAAGATTTTAGACAAAGTCAATGTCTCGAGTGTCCTAGGGGACAGTTCAATGCCTCAGTAATGTTGTACAACATTTAACTATAGGTGCCACAATCAAAGGCAAATACAATTAAGTATCAAACAGTTAAATGTTATGTGTCACTCTCTAAAGAATCTATATTGAAATGCTTAATTAAACTTTTTTTTTATTAAAAAAAAAGAAAGAAAGAAAAAGAAAAAATAATTCCGTAGCACAGGCTAGCACCAAAACGAGAGCTTATTTGGTTTGTATTAAATAACCTGCATATTAAGTTGCCTGTGTTTCTCCTGTTCATTATCATGAAGGCAGCATTTGCATTTCTTGATAGACTATTCCTGTTTCCTTCCCCTTTTTTTCTTGTCTTACATCAGTCAGTGGAAAGAGTGCCACCACAGGCCATCATTAACCTTCCAAATCTGCCTCAAAACAAATAGTACAAGAGCTCACTAATTTGAAGATCAAAAAGCCACTTGTCCATTATATAATTGGAATGAAAGGCAAAATGTTGCAGTTCTGAAGAGCACAGTAATTACTAGCTGTTAATTGCTCTCTCGTGGTGGCTCACTTTTAATTAAAAAGAACAGCTCGTCGCAGGCCGATAAGCAATGGTGGAGACCACTGGTTTAATCAACAAAGCAGAAAAATTTGTTTCTGCTGCAGCCAACAACAGCTTGAGAAATCTTCAGATGTCCAATTGAGATTAAAAACTGTCTATTTAGTGCAGTCAGATTTTATTTTAACCAAGGAAATGACTATTTGAAGTCTTCCAATGTGAGTGTCCCCACCACATCCCTGCTGGTGCTGCAGGGACTAATCACTGGCTTGTGGTTGTGATCATTCAAGTAAAGAAATTTAGCTACTTTCCTCTTGACTCCATCATTCTTGGGTAATTGGCCTGTCTGAGGTGAGCAGTTGTGTTGGGTTTTTTTTTTTTAAGAAAGAGCTTTAAAGTATGGAAGGCCCACAGACTGTGCATTTAATTACTGTTCATATTTCATGCAGTCAAACAGAATTTAATTTAAAAAGAAAATTATTTACCTACCAAAAAAAAAAGAAAACCCACAAAAAACAAAACACCACCCTAACCTACCCTTCCCAAACAAAAAAATAAAACACCTTATATTTGCTGCACTGGGTGTTTTGCTCCTTTTTCTTTCCTGGGCATATTTACATGCCAAAAACATATTTAAACATCAAAGTTAATTCTTTCACAGTGTTCTGTCTTTAACTCTTTCATCTAATGACTGTGGTCTTTGAGGGAAACCCTGCTGCATGTCACAGGAAGGGTTTATTTAGTTAAGCAGGTTAGGTAGGTTAAGTGGAACCATTTTGCCCTGGTTTGCCTCATCTCTCCTTAGCCATGAGCCTATTTGCATCTCTCAGCAGCTTCTGTCCATCCTCCCTCCTCTCCTGCCCTGCTCTGCTCCCAAAGGTGCTGTGCTCAGCCCTCTGCCTCCCTGTGTTTATTTGCTGCTGTTGAGTGAAGGGCTCTGCTTCACGTTGCACTCTGCAGGCGAGGTGAGGCACACATGTACACAAAACCAAACCTTCCCCACAGCCCCTGCCTGTCCTCAGCGCTGGGCTATGGATGGCTGACAACTCTGGACAATTTAATATAGGAAAACAGCATTTCCATTCAACGGGCCCCAGGCATTATTGTGCTTTTCTACCTTATTCCCATTAACATCTGGAAACAAATGTCACTATCTGCAGCTATAAGCAGCTTTGGAGGATTGGTCAACTTTGGTTTGAACTTTGAGGCATATTTCTGAGCTGAGTAAACTCAAAGCTGCCAAAGAATATTTTTCTGTTTTCCTTCTCATATTGAGAAAAAAAATATTCATTCATTTGTCTTCTTATACAGAAATATGTGTGTGTGTGCATACACATCTATATAAACATATATATTTTAGTACTTTTTCTAGTCTCTTTTTGGGCTTCTGGGAATCACTTCTCTCCCCTGGGAACAGGTGGATTTTTGGTTAGTGTTTCCTTTCTTTTTAAAGCTTCCTTCTTGGGAAGACCTAAAAAAGTGGGCAAAAGTTACCAGGGCCCTTTTTCCTCCTTGTTCCCCTACGAGTCACCCCTATTTGGATGTACAGCCACTCCCAACACAACAGACACCTCTTCCTCTTTCTCCTGACAGAGCAGAGCTCTTGGGCTGGGATATGGGGAATGCCCCTCCTAATGCTCAACTTTCCTTAGGACAAAGCAGAAAAAGAATTTGACTATTTTTTTCAAAGCAGTGTGATCTGACCCCTCCAGCCCTAAATTACAGTGTTTAAAACATTCAGTGAATGGTCTGTGCTTGGATGCTGTGAAGGATGTCGCCTTTGGAAACTCCCATAGTGTTACACAGATTTCCAAAGCATCTGCTCCATAAATTTAAGACAGATCTTGTCATACACCTTATATATTCACTGATTCATGGACACCTTTATATTTCTCATATTATAATGGCAATTTGGAAATTCCTAACGGATATGGAATCCGTGTGTTGCATTAAATGCTAATCGAAAAACCTCAGTGGATTAGTGCAATCAGTACAATCCTTAAGCTGATGATGTAATCTAAGACTTACAAGGAAAAACCTACCACAATATTTTTAGACACACAAAAAAGTGAGAATGCAATACATTTTCCTAAATCAATGCATACTCATGAATATTTATCTGCCTTTAGGCTGACATGGATGGACATCTGTCAGTCTGTAAATATGAAAAGATAAAGGGATATATTTTGAAGCACATTCGCTTATGTTAGGTGACGAAAAACAAATTTTCAAGTCAAGCTTCTTCCTCATCCCTGCACAGGCAGTGGGCAAACAAAATGGGACACTTGGTATCAGCCTTAGATGGAGTCATTTCTACTCTCATTTATGAACAAGTTCAGGTCTATAAAATGAGCTGCAAAACCCAATCGGGATATTTAAAAAAAAAAAAAAAAAAAAAAAAAATAACTTTTCCTTCAATTACGAGTTTTCGTTTTCATATGCATGTGTGTACAGGTATGTGCATATATAGAGTTTATACTTACGTATTTTTTTATATATATATAAAAAAAATATTATGTATATACACATATATATAAATATATATTTACATATTTATACATATATACATATTTTTTTTAAATATATATATTTTATACATACATACATACATACATACAGAGATAGATAGATAGATATATAGATAGATAGATAGATAGATAGATAGATAGATATATGGATGGATGGATTTTAAACTTTTTACTGGGACAAACATGGGTCTAAAGCTGTCGCTGCAGCCCTGCCAGGGGCGCTCCGCAGCCCCATCCCGCCGTGCGCTCTCCGCATCCCTTCCTGCGGCTCATCCTGCGCCGCTCCAGCCGCCCCGAGCCGCGATAAGCGCTCGACCCGTCCCGCTCTCCCTGCCGATAAGGCGAGCTGCGAGGCCGCCGTGTCTGTGCCAGCTTTTGTCGTCCCACACCTTTCCTGCTGCCACTTTTCGGGGGGCACCTGTCAGCGCGGCCGCGACTGTCGCAGCCCCGCCGCTCCTCCGCCCCGCTCCGCTCCGCTCCGCGCGGTTATCGGAGGAAACACTCGCGCTCGCAGGGATGGCCCCCGCACTGCGGCAGATTAATCCGACTTGAGTGCACTTCCTTCGGCCAGAGGACACCAATTACCACGACGGCACCGGCAGCACAATGCGGGCGGACATCTGACAGCCCGGGTCCCGCCAGCTCCGCATTGTCCTCCCATCAGGCGCTGTCAGTTCCCAGCCTTAATTACATCCTGTTTACAAACACTCGGCCGGACTTCAGATGGAGCCTTAACAAAGGTTGACAAAGGTCAGGGCCACGTCACGAGGATGTTATCTGTGTGCTCTGGCTGATAAACGAGGAGGAGGAGGTGGTGCGGGGCTGATTTTGGAGATACCGCGGAGAAACCGCACTGGGGCCGCGCAGAACGCTGAGCCCCTCGGCCCGAGAGGAGCTCGATGGGGCTGAGGGATGCACTCGTACCTGGGATCGCACAGGACTTGTGTGAGAGGACAGAAAACAGCCATCATCAACCTGAAATGGCCAATAAAATGACTGAAATTATAATTATTAAAAAACCCTTCTATTTGCATTTCAAACTCTGTGCTGTAGAAGCAGAAACTGCAGAGCAGAAAACAAATCCTGTCATTTTTCCCATCTCTAAGTCCCTCCGTCCTGCCTCCTGGAGCACGTGACAGGGATGGGGACATCCTTCACATGCCCTCCAGCCGCAGGAAAACCAAGGACTGAGTGTGGTCAAGCTAAGTTTGCCCCAAATCCCTACCCTCTCATATTTTCCTTCTGCTATGGATATAGACTGTTATGCTCTCTTTGGTGCCTTGAGGGTTTTGGGTTTTTTTGTGGGTAGCCTTCCCGCTTTCTAGAGACACCATTAGATTAGTCAGGGCTACCATCCTACCTTATATTTCCACGGTTTGCACAAATGCTTTGTTCACAGCAACTTCTCAATGTTCAATGTGGATAAGACCCAAAGAGTGAAACATTGGGAGCATTCGGCATCCACAGCTGGGTTTGTGCATATGGGAACAAGAAAAGCAGGCATCTCTGTAAACCAAGGTTGCCCATTTGACACCATGTCCCTCCTCCCAGTATCTTCTTTCTTTGTCTTGAGAAAATTGAGCACAGACACGAATTTAATCTCATCTACAACTCAAGGTGGAGGAGTGTATACAAGAGTCCAGCAGTTGGATCAATAGAAATAGTTGATATAGCAAAGTTAATAACGTAAGAGCTTGTCAGCCTGACCCACCCCTTTATCTGTTTTCGGCTACTCTCACATCCTAATTAATGCACTCCTAACTGCACAGGATCACGCATTAGTAGCCATTAAAATCAAAACCACAGTGTGTTATCATATTACCCCTCTCAGAAGAAATACTGGATTAACCACATGGTGTTAGTCAGTAAATGGTGTCACATCTTCATATTTTTCTGCTATTACTCCCATGAACTCTGTAAAGAACAGGCAGAAGTGTCAGTGGCTGAGTTAAGGCACCTCAACGAGCATCAGGGAACCAGCTCAGCATCTTCAGGCTGAACAGAAAAACCTCTCTGACACCAGTGCCCCTGCCTGCCCCAGGGTGGAGAGGGTGCTTTCACTACTTGAAAAGAAAAAAAAAAACCAAAAAACAAAACCTCTATTAAAAAAAAATCAAAATCAAATCCTACAAATCTAAACATGAGGAGTGGAAGTGATGACTTGGTGGATAGGCTTAAAATGTTTGACAATCTAAGTGTAGAAAAGTTGAAGGTTTAAATAAAGTCTGCGAGCTCTCCTCTGATTACATATGCTCAGAAATATTCCTGGCTGGTCCTGAGTGTTTCTGCTTTGCATGCACTGAGCTTTCCCTGCAGAGCAGCAGAGCATTGCCACTTTTGGGTGCAGAATTAAACCTCAGTCACCCCGTGCAGAGATGGAGCTTATGTCCCCAGTGAAAAAACCGCAGATAATAGCAGTAAAAGTGGCACTGTAGAGGATTAATTTTTAATCTATTCACTAAATAGGCAAATTAGAAAGGAAAAAGATCTCCAAAGTTTGGGCTGGAATTTCTGACTCCAGCCCTTTCCTTGCCCTTATCTCTGTGCCAGGGAAGCGCTGGTTCCCAGCAGAGCAGAACAGGACAGGAGTCTCTTGACTTGACGCTCAGTAGTTTTTAGACTAAGCACTTGCTCAAGCCTATCCGTAGGTACTTAGGAGGGCAACCACCACCAAACTGCTCATTTCTGACAACATAGAGCTCTTTATCAAAAAACAGGGGGAAGAAATGAAAGCCCGGGCTGACCCTGGGAGCACAGTGTTCCCCTGCGGGCACCCACTCCGCCTTCCCCAGAAAATTAGGCTTCATTGCTGCGGGAGAGCCTTGCTAATGCAATCAAAGACAATTTTGCAGTTAATAAAACGACAGGCTCTTCCTTTCTCAGCTTCGTGACAGTCAGGCTCAGTCAGCCTCCTGTTCCAGACAGCGTGCCAGTCAGCTGCTGTTACTGCAGAGCAGTGTTTAACATCTTCTTAATTAGCCCAATTCCCCACATCTCAGCCAAGATTTCTAGTGAGAAACAGCCTCGGGAGCTGTACAGTTCTGCATCTGGGAAACGCGGTCATTAATGCACGTACCCAATCCAGCACGTCCTGTTTTCTCCAAGGCTGGCCAGGATGGTACAAGGATTGTATTTGGGCTAGAACCACATCATGCTGAAAATCACCTGCAAAGCTGCTGGCAGCTACAGAGCCGAAACAGTGATCCTGAACTTCCTATGGTTTACTGCTCCAAGCTCACCATCAGCTCCAGCCGGAAGGACAACTCCACTCCTCTAATCCACTCCTCTAACTGGAGCCTCTTCGCCTCCATGCACCAGACATGACTCAGAAAATAAATAATACTGATTACATAGCCTGTATTTATTTGCTCAAACTCAAGAGTTTTGGACATACACAAGCCTCTTGCTGCTGGACTGGTATAAATACAGTACATCACTGGTTTCACTTGAATTTATCCCAACTTAAACCAGAAAGAGATCTGTTCCTCTTTTTTATTATTATTATTATTATATCGCTATGCCCTCTCTTTTTCTGTTTTCTGTTCTCCTTTTTGTTTTTCTTTAAAGTAAGCCTAACATTTTATAGACATCTCTCTCACAGCTTCCGGAAGGGTGCTCCATCTTAAACTCAACAGCAGCACTGACAGACGGGGTTGATATTTTCTTTTCTTTCACAAGTAATAAAAAAGGAACATTTCACTACACATGAAACCAGAGTACTGCCTTAAAAGAACAGTGTTTGTGTGACTATAAAAAGTTACCCTTTTGCCAGACCCAGAATCAAAGCACTTGTATTTATGTGTTTCCTTTTTTAATAAGTAAATCCAATATTTTTAAAGTTCATCAGTTTTAGATTATTATTGTTACAAATCCTATGAATGGGGCAGCTGTGTCTGCTGAGCACACTCGACAGCACTGCAAGGTAGGTCCGTGGTTTATGTTATCAATTGTGATTCCAGGGGGAACACAGATGACACTGCCAAGGGTAAAACCTGGAATTCTCTACTGCATTTCTGACCAAGTGCTTTCCTTCAGCATGGCATTGCAGCCATGCCAGGTTATCTCCCACACATGTGTCACTGACGACTGATCGAGGCATTTATACAAAAAAAGAGGACAAACCCAATGAAAATCCATCACGAGGGCTCTCCTTTTTCTGCCCACACAGCAATTGCCCCATCTCATGCTGAGGAAAATAACAACGTAAAGGCTGGATGAGCACATTTGTTTTTCATCACCATTAAAATCCTACAAATTAAAAAAGTATTTAATAATAATAATAATAATAATAATAATAATAATAATAATAATATATAAAAAGGAAAGCGCTGTTTGTTCCAAAGTGTTGACATCTTTTGGGAAAAAAAATAAAGTGGAAAATACATGGAGCAATCCTTTTTCCCTCTCCAGTGGCATTGCCCTGCCAAAGAACCTTTCAGCCCTTTTCCATGCCTGTCTTGGCTGTGTCCTAGCCCAGACACCTGTCCCTATTTTGGCAGCAATATTCCCTTTCTCCGTTACCAGCGGGGAGAGCACGGGGCTGCTCCGACGGGAGGAAGCTGGCTCGGGGCTCCCAGCCCCAGCAGCTCCCCGTGCGCTGGGAGGTGAGGCTCCAAACCCAGATTTGAAATACTGAAGTGTCAGGAGGCTCAGAGGACCACTATGTTGCAAAGGACATGATAACACAGCACCATTCAGCCCCAAATTATCAGCGGAGGATGACATGGGAGATAAGGAAGTGCGGCATTACAGGGCTGCGTTAGCATAGGAGGAAATCGATTCAGGCAGACAAGCTAAATTTATTTACTTTATTGATTTTAAATTTTACATGAACTGCAATATAAGTAAATCTTTCATGGTAATTCTAAATCTTGAAACCTATTGTAAATAACTAAAAGAAAAAAAAAGTCCAATGTTCAGAATAACCATTTCTTTGTACTGAAAGCGCATTATTCTTAAAGCCCAGGACAAAATATTTTGTAATGAATACCTTAAATCTACCTTGGCAGCCAGTGTTGATATTTTTGCTAAAATAAGAGCCTGCTTTTGGTGTACCTGGTGATTCAATAAAGCACAGATTATTTTAAATTTTTTTTGTGGGGGTAGAAGGGAAGAAGAAAAATTGTTCCTGTAGTATTAAGTGAATACAGCAACAGGTTTTTGACCCTGTGTTTCATTGATAAAGCAGCTGAGTGCTAAACAGCAGAGGCAGAGCTTTGTGCACATAGAATTGGCTGCAAATGTTGGGAAGATGTGATGAAAGGCCAGGGCAGTGAATCCCAACACATGGATTAATGCACCAAGCACTGCAGCCCAGACCTAGAGAGAGAACAGATGAGGAGAAAAAACATGGGAAAAAAATCTCCTCGTCTTATTTACGTAAGAGTCCAGGCTCAGACACCAGCATGACAGAGGCTGAAGGGAAAGGTTTCATTTTGGAATTTTCTCCCACCCAAAGCAGCAGCTCACACCTGTGCCCAACTCCACCAGGGAAAGAAATCATAGAATCACAGAGTGGTTTGGGTCAGAAGGGACCTTAGATATCATTCAGTTCCAAGCCCCTGCCATGGTCAGCGGTGCCACTCACTAAATCACATTGCTCAGGGCCCCATCCAGTCATGCCTTGGGCATTTCCAGGGATGGGGCATCCACAATATTTTTTTAACCATTGAAAAGTATCGTGACACATGAAAAAATTTGACATCTCCTCTGATGCCCAACCTAATTGATGAAGAAGGAAAAAATCTGAACCTCCTGACCTGTGGCGTAAATCTCTTCATGCAGGGAGGCAGCACAGACCCTGGCAGGAATAGGGAATGCCAGGCAGCCACGGGTCTGTGTGGGTACAACATCCACCAAAACCCTCCCAGACAGAGGGGACAGAGATGCCATGGCAAGGGGAGCTGGGAAAAGTGGCCCTACATTCTCAAAATAACCCTCCTCACACCAGCAATGCCACACTTAAATACATTTATTAAATAAAATCCCAAAACTTTTTTGTAGCTTTTCCAGCCAACAGAGCTGGAAGACACAGGTTTGCAGCAGCACTTTTTCCAGAGGTGTTCAGATTGTGCAGCCGTGGGCAATCTGCCAGAAACTCGAGACAGACAAGGCTCCCTCACCCCAAAAAATTGCAAAGCATCCTGTGTTTGACACACTACTAGAAACAGCATAGATGTACATCCATGCCACAATATCCCAGACAAACAAGGATACCCATGAACAGAGATTACCCCTTCATCCTCTAACAACAGGAAAAAGTACAGTGATGTTGACAAAAGCACTCATCCAGTGAAGCTTTTTTTCCCCCTTGGGGCTTTTTTTTCCCCTCGTTGTTGTTGTTTTCTAAACTAATCCATATTACCTGTGCCTTTTGATTTCATTATGTTAGATGCTATTAATCTGGATATATGATTTCAACAGTGAAGAGATGGAATTTGTCATCAACAAAAGGAAAACATTATTTTTAAAGGAGTGAAAGATTAATGTTCCACCACGGACTACTTAAACCCTCTACAGCAACAGCACTATAATATTAATCCAACTTTGATGGGTTTTGCATAAGGCTCATAATTAAACATTTTCTTTTCAATACTTTATAGAATCCCCATCTGTTTTTAATGGCATCATTTTGATGTTTTTCTTAATAATTCTGGCAGCCTGCTCTTGAAGCTTCAAGCTCTATTTTTCCTTCCTAATGTCTTCTTCCACAGTGGCTGTATTGTGCCAAGGCTGAATGCAGGTTTTGGAAACCCACGCTCGTGCCGTGTGTTCCATCCCTCCCGAATTCCCGGGCGGCACGAGGCACAGCAGAGCTCTTTGAGCTCTTAGAGCAGGCGTGGGATACCTGGGAACATAATGGAAATATTTCCACCTTCCAGCCCTTGGCTGGGCAGTAAAATTCTCCTTCTGCCACCCCTCATCTCCCTGCACCAAGACATTCCCTCCCAGCAGCGCCAGCTCTGGCTCTGCACACCATCATACGGTAAATAAATAAATTAATCAATAGCCAGGCTTACTCCAGGAAACTCAAGCGATGTTGGATAAATCACAGGGATGCAGCTCAGCCTCAGCCCCTGGATTTCCTCTCCACACTGACACCCAGTGAAGGCAGGGAAAGGCACTCCCATCCCCTCTCACCCTTAGGTATTGAAACTGGGGGGGCAAGATCAGCCCAGGGCACAAAACCCAGTGGTGTGAGGGGTTTAAAACATCCATCAAAATTACCTGATGGAAACCTGGAATGTGAACCTGGCAATGGCTTCTGCAAGAAGCATCTGTTTTCCATGAGAAATATTGGGATTTTATCAAAATAAACAAAATAGAGAATGCTCCTATGCAGCAGTATCTTCAAAAAAAATCAAAAAGTAAAACCAGTTTCCATCTTAGGTATTTTTTTAACTATTCTAAATGCATGTTGAATTTCTGCCCAAAATGTAATGATTTTCCAACAGAACATTATAAAAATAATATTTTAATTTTTAGCAAAATTTTTGCTTGAGATCTTTTTTTGCTCTTCGTATTTCTAGCTCTTAGACTACACTACTCTTCCCTCCAATATTTTTCATTCTTTTATATTAAACGCATATTTGGTGACCTCCTGTGGTTCCCATGGATTAGAACGGAGGAGCAGGATGATTAATGGCTTCAGTTTAAATATTTTATACTCTCTGTAAAAACAGTACAAACTGATGGATGTGTACATTGCTATTTTCACTTCACTGTCAGGGTCCCCTTGATTACATTTTCCCCTTATTTTTTCCCCCACTACCCGACGTTATTAACATCTTTTCCCACGGAAAAGGCACCCGAGAGCTCCTTGCTCCCAGGTTTGGCACAGGCAGGGCTCCCACACGTGAACAGATACTGCCCTAATCAGGGCTTTCAACCTTGAGGAGCTTTTAAATGCTCTAAGTGTATTATAATGGTCTCCTGGTCTCAGGACAGACAGATGTGAACCACAAAACTGAAATGTTTCATCTTTTGGCGCCTTTCAGTATGTTCCATGCTGTGCTTCAAGTTTGCTGAAGGATCAGAATTACTTCAGTTCTAGGTAATATAAACAGAGTGATCAAAAACATTTAATTATTCAGGGTCAGCAAATCTGGAGAATCTAATAGTAACAGACAGAAATAACCCTTCCAACCACTCTCATTTTCACTAACTATTATAAAATAGAGAACTGTTTAATTACCAGAAAATATCATAGCAGAAAGACTCAGCATCTTCCCAAAGAGTCTTTCCCAGTCCACTTGAATGTATTTGGCACTAAAGCACAATTTAATTTTCATAGATGCAGGCGTCCCCTCCTACCCACAGACACACAAACAGCTCCAACCCTCAGCTCACGCCTCTGCTCAAACGCAGGTGCAGCCTTTCAGAATGCACCATGGAAGGAGACTTTCACACATTATTTCTGTACCTGTCACCCTGAAATGTGATGATGAGGATGATCCAAATGGAAATGACAACAGAACTGGTTTCCCCATTATTTCCCCTCTTTAACTCCACGTTATGTACAGGTGTCTGGACAGCACGCCTCACAGCGCAGGGGCACACATTTCCCCACGCTGCTTTTCCTTCCTCCAAGGAAAATTAGGAGGGTGAGGAGACATCTCCCAACTCCCTGATCTTTCTCTGGTGGTGTTTTTGTGATCACAGAGCTGCTAAAATTATATGCTCTTACCCTGAGTGACTGCACGGCCTTGGCAACAAAAATGTGCAGCCAGAGAATCCCAAATTTAATTAGAAAGGAATATATGGGTTTGGGAAAATACAATTTCAGCTGGGATTCACGCTCTGCAATGACCTGGATTACAGCAGTTTGCTGATGACACCCAGTCCTCGTGAAATCACATTAATTACGCTCATTATGTGTAATAAGAATAAAAGTCCCCCCAGTTAACACACTTAGTGCTCTAAGGGATGGTTTTACTAAGCTGAAAGCAATTAACAAAGCATTCAGTGGAAAAGGGCAAATTAAATTGAAGTATAGGAATGATACTTGGGATCAGTTAATGTTTTACAAGATGTTTACAAGGCTTTATGCTGTAGTTGAGAAAGTAAGTTACCGCAAAAGTAAAAAATAAAAAAAAAGCCAAACAAAGAGAAAAACCTATAAAACAGTGTCACTTAGAGGGGAAGTGGGAGCTGGTATAAATATGACAGAAAAGAGGGAAGCTAAGAGCCATAAATGTTAATTTCAAGCTATAAATTACAGGAATTTGCCAGAGGAAAATAATGACACAAGAAAAACTCAAGTTCGGTCGGAACAAAAATTATGGTACTGGTTAATCATCAAAAATAAGGTACAAAAGCAAGAAGTGCTCAGATTCTTATGTAAAATATTTGGGGGAAAATGTCATAGCACACACATACTCAACAGTCACCTAATATCAAAATAACACAGAAAGGAATTAAATTTCAGCTATGAGAGCCAGACCATTGCTTTATATTAACTTATCCAAAAAATTGGCACGAAAGAGTTTTACAGTGGCTGAAGGAGACATCCCCTGACCTGTGACTGTGAATTTGTAAGAAGAGCCAATTTCAGAGGACTGAAGGAACCTCAGCTTTGTTTTGGAATCTGAGATGAGGCAGAGGGAGCAGCCAGGTAGAGTCAGATCGAGTTGTTGTCAGAGCAGGCAAATTACACTGATGCTATTTCCTTAACAAGGTTTTCTTCCTCAGAAATTAATGAATTTAGATTTAATGCTAATTGATATGCATTTATAGATAACAGATCCCTATCAGAGTAAATAGATGATTTTTTTTTTTTTAATTTATCTGGTAAAGGTAGTGCTGGCAACATATTATTCTTAAACCATTGAAAATATTTGGCTGGATAACATTATTAATTTATAATACAGTATAAATCCTTGGATGATATTTTAGAGACTGAAATACACCAAAGACTTCTAGTCTAAAATGATTATATTTTCTCTAATAAGGGAATCAAATAGAATGATTTGACAAATACACAACTAAAATACAAATTTAAATTTGCAACTGCAAAAAGAAATCATTACCAAGTAACAAGAATTTCCAAGACTCCTACAGGAATGAGTTTCTGGCACTACCACAGCCATAGTTTTTAACTGATGACAAGGAAGAGACACCTGACAAATATTCAGAAGATGCGAAAATTGAGCTGTGAGTAGGGAAAGCACCAAAGCAGCAGAGGGATCAGACTGCCCTAAAAATGGGACACAGCAGTGATGCCAGCATGGTGGCACCAAAGAAAATATTCCTGGGAAACTGCCAGGAAGTCTCGCACCTCTGCTTCGAGAAAGGGTGTGAAACGTCAGAGAGGATTCAAAAGAGGAGAGGAGCGATAAAAATCCAAAAGCCTTTGTACCAAAAAGTGAGGGGAAGAGCCTCTTTGTTTGTTGGGAGAGTAAGGGGAAAGAAGATCAGAGTGGTCTGACCACGGAAATCTCTGGAGCTGAAGTAAATGGATGCACAATGAGAGCAGTGGCTGGAAGCTGGAGACACTGCAGTGAGGAATACAACCAAAAATAATTGTTAGGAGAGTTCCCCAATGCTGTCCTCACCCAGCCCCAGATTCACTGCGGGGTGAGGGGTGATCTGGTTCCAGCAGATATTCCTGCAAGGAAACATTGCCTGCACAAGACAGAATTCCAGGCTGAAAGAGCACTGGTCCCTTCCAACACCAGGATGGATGTGACCTCAGGATTGCTATCTGGGGTCTTACTAAGAGAAACTGGAGGAAGAAGACAGCATTATTAGTAAGCGATTATATAAATCTGTCTGATAATGGAACCAGCTTTCTTTGTCTGATTAAGATCTGGAACTCTGGTTGTGATTTATCATTTTTATACTATTCTCTTCCCCCAGGCTCCAGGTCACAGTGGTGGCATTGCCAAAATTTATAGCTCAGGCTGCTCAGCAGAGATGTAGAGCCTCCCTGACATTTTCCTATTTGGAGCACCTGGCTCTCCTTGTTTTTGCTCTCCTGACTGCAGTGGTGAGGATTGCTTGCCATTCTCTCATATGAACGTTTTCTAAATAAGCTGAATAAGAAAAAAATTAGAATTTTCAAGGTTTTTATTTTCCTATTCATCTGTGAGATGGTGTGGACAGGAATTGGCAGCTCTTGTGTGAAACACTCTGCTCTGATTAGCAGATTCCTGACCCAGGATAAAACTCCTCCTGCCCAGCTTATGTATGTACATCCTCTCCAGAAACCCTTACAGTCACAGGCAAGGAACTTTTCCTTCCAGCCACAGCCCCATAATTCCCTGTGAACCACTTAAACTGCATGTAAATTTATCAGTTTCATGGTGAAAGGGTTAAATCTCAAAAAGAGTCACGGGCAGGGGAACCTCCTCTGGGCATCCCTCACCTCCTATGATCAAGACAGGGCTGCTGACTTCCACCATCCAAGCTCACTTTGCAAGGAATACAGATTAATTCTGGTTTTATTCTGGGTTAGGGGTGTTCTGTTGCCATTACAAATGCACACTGGATTTTAATTATTTGCCTTCTTATTTGGGAATGGTGTTAGCTCACTCCTTCCAGCTTATCTCTGCCCCCACAAAGGCTGGAAACGTCTTTCTTCTCTTTTTTGCTTTTTTTTTTGCTTCTTTTTTTTTTTTTTTTCAAACAGAAGACATCATTGTCACTTACTCACAGTCCTGAAGGAAATGGGGCTTTGAGAAAAACACCAAATATGGCCAGACTCATGGTCAAGGCACTGATGGAGAACCTGCTCACTCCCCAGGGCACCAATGTTTTCAGATTTGCCCTGGCATGGTGCATCACCGTGAATTACTCATCATCTTCCAGCAAGACAGTTCCTGATGGGGTGGAATTTATAACCTGAACCAAGAGAAGGACACAGAACAGAAGCCTTGTCTTCTCCCAGACGAGGAGTGGAGGTGAAGAAACATCCAGGGCAGCTCTCAAGAAGAATGAGACACTGTAATGCCACCATCACCCAAAAGCCATTAGCTGCCTAATTCCAGCCTAAGAGGCAGGAAAGACATCGCTGGCACTATTTTTCCCAAACCATCAATCCCTACCTACACCAAAACAGTCCTTCCTCAGAGAAAAAAAAAACATTTTCCCTCTCCCATCTTACACAAGGACAGTCGATCCTGCTTCACTTCACTGGCCAGGAGCAACTCTCATATTAAGGAAAAAACAAGTTTTTTCAGGGTATAATTACAGTTACCCAGTGATATTATCTGCACCCATAGCTGTAAATGTTTATGGAAGAAGTTTTAGTATGGTACTTTATTCTGTTTGTAAATTCATTTCATAATTCAGGTGTCAGCAGCTGACAGCCATTGCTGGGTGCTGTTAAACAAAATATTCTTTCACATATTTTTCATGTCTTCATGTTATCAATTCAACATCTTGCTCCTCCACACCAGGCACACAGGGAAAAGCCATCCTCAGACTTCAGAGGGGATTAGACTTAGTTCTAAGGCCTCAGCTTCACAAAGCACTTAAGCACCTGCTTAACTTTAAGCACATGCCTAAGTCTATCCATCTTTTTTTTTTTTCCTTCGAGAAAAGTCCTGAAAGTACACAATTAACCATGAACAGGTGCTTACGTCCTATTAAAGTCAACAGTGCTTTCAAATGTCAACGGAATTTAAAAACATGCTTAAGTGTATCGTTGAATAGGAGTCCTAATGCGGGAAGAAAGAACGGGTTTTGTCATCATCTTGGCAAAAGCCACAAGAACACACTTGCAATTCAGAGGATTTTCTTTGTCTGTGGCACTCTGCCTGCTCCGTTACTAAAGAATTTGTAAAGAATGTTCCTGCATTACTCAACCCCTCTCACATTTATTGACCATATTTCCCATATTAATAATCCTCGGTGTAATTATACTCCCCCACCCCCACTCGCCGCCACTCCAAAAATCTCAAACATTTGTTTAGTATCACAATGTCCCAGGCTGGAAGGAGGGGACAGGGAAGAGCTGGGATTAAAAGGAGGCAAGCGAGGTATGT
Organism: Acanthiza pusilla; assembly: GCA_036630365.1. Classification (NCBI taxonomy): domain Eukaryota; kingdom Metazoa; phylum Chordata; class Aves; order Passeriformes; family Acanthizidae; genus Acanthiza; species Acanthiza pusilla. Next base: position 2,798,883 of record JAXCHO010000103.1, on the reverse strand, counting down.
TCAGGTCTTAGGTTTGCACCCAAAGTCTCAGGGAGGTGTGGGAACAGCTGGGGAGATGACACATGTGCCCCTAAACCACAGAGTCACCCTTTTCCCTTGCTACAGCACCTGCTGAACTTGGAGAAATCAGTAAACTTTGGTTTTAAAAACCGTTGTTTTTATTTGCATCCTTAACCGCCATCCCTTAGTTTAGATTAGCACACCTTCATTATGGAGCCATCAAATCATCCCTAAATGTGCACACAAGGTCCAAGCTGTGGCTCCCAGAGTGCTGCACCACACGAGGCTGAGCTCCTGCGCCGTGCCCTGGTTTAAATCAGTCGCCCTGGCTCGCAATCAAGCAGAGTGTTACTTTTAGAAACGGCACTGCTTCTTTTTAACACGGTTTCGCTTTGGCTGCAGCTCCACGATTAACCAGAGGAACATTCCCTGATGCTGCAGGGCTCCATGTTTGTCCCACAGTAGCCTAACACGAACGCCACGCATTGCAGGAAACATTCCCAAAAGACATTTCCTTGGAGAATACACTGATCTTCTTTCCAGTCACATTATTGCCTCCTAAGAAGCTACTGTGTGGGTAAAAGACTTATCTTCAGTCCTCTTCAGTACTTACATATGGAGATATGTAAAATACTTGGGAAAACAGAGCTTTTTATATTACTGCCAGTAACATGCCATATAAAAAGATATTAAAACAAATTCTGACCAACTGGTGGTAGATACAGTAACAGACTATAATGTACCCATTGTAAAGAATTCCCAGTGGAGACTGTGGAAATCTTACAATGATTGAGTCGCACTGGGCTGGAGATGCATTGAAAAACTTCCAAATGGTAAAATATTAGAAATACTATTTTGAAATATTTACCAGTTAAACACTAAAGTACTGTTACTGGCTGACCTTTCCACAGCAGTTGTTTCTGTTGTACTTTTGTAAAAGCAGCCAAAAGTTTAAGGAAAAAAAAAGGAAAAAAAAAAAAAAAGCTTATTTTCAGTCTAGCTACCACCCCTGACCTGTGCAATAACATCATAATGGAAGAATAATCATTGTAAACAATGCCCCTGGGAGCTTGCTGGCTACAGCAAGGGACGAGAGCAGCCAACTTCACTGCTTTTCTTTACTACATCATTGCATTTTTGTCTGCGTATGGATAAGAAGAAGGTTCCACTCAATGCCAGTTGATGGAAAGTGCTAATTGTTGACACATTAGCTAATTGTTATGATTGCTTCTTAACAGTTTGTGTCTAGGAGTCCAGATTTCATCCACCAAAGTGTGAAGATTCTTTATAGCAACAAGTGCTGTAAAAACATTCACACAATGAGGTCCTAATCTTGTGGATCTCTCAAGCAAGTGACAGCCTGGCAAATGCGCTGTCAAAGTGCAGACACTCAGGAAAAAAAAAATAGGAAGAAAAACTAACTCCCCTCGTCCACCCCATATTTCAGACACATGTCATCTGTTGTTATCATTAATGATCTGTTTTTACAAATAGAGTACCACTATGGAAAACTGAGAGCAGGCCAATCAAAATAAACCCAGAAAAACCCATAATTGTCTACTGACAATCTGGGCTGCTCGGGATGTAAGATAATGTGGGTGTATTTAATGCAGAAATGGGTTATGTGCCACGCTTTGAGACTGCCCTGTTAACTCCAGACCTTGATACAACACAGGAAGGCTGGGAGCAACCTTCTAATGGCAGCTGTGTTCTTCTGAACCCTACCTAAGCTCAGGTGCTAAGAAAATATATAGTGAGAAATTCTGGCACCATAGAAGTCCATGACAAAACTCCTATGATTTAAATGAAAACAAGATTTTCACCAATTATGTTGTTTGGGGAAGAAAAAATATTTCAAAAAACAGAGAAACAAATGTCTAATTCTAGTTCAAGTGTCTAGTTCTGAGCAAACATGGATTTTCTGGCTCAAGCAGGGTTTTCTGCCATTCACATATCAGCTAAGGTGAGAAACTGTGCTCCTCTTTGTACTGGGGTCTCACCCTATGTCTTTATTTGGGGATCAAGACCCTGCTGCACCCATGACTGCAGGTAAATAGTGAAAAGGCAGCCTTTGTCTGTGTCCGGAGGACTCATGGTTCTTTGCAATAGCACAGCTTCTGCTCTGCATTTGGCTGCTGGTTTCCAGCGTGTGCTGCTCAGACCCCAGCACAGTCCCCGTGCCCACCCTCTGGCCTTACCCACCAGTCCTTCTTATCCAGAAGCTCCTACCAAATTTACTTAAATTATCTTCCACAGGAACAGAAAAATCCCTTCTACCTTGCACTTCATCAAAACTTTTGTAGACACAAGAGGGACTCCTGATGCAAAAGTTTTTTTGAGCTGGCAAAGAAAAAAATCAAGTGGTGGCCCCAGGTGCACTCAAACTGCAGATGGAGCACGAGGACAAACTGAAACCTGAGGATGACACCTCATCTAGCTGGAAGAGCCTTCAGATGACACCTTAATATGGAAGACTCCTCATATGGCACCTCAATATCACATCAGACTGTACAGAGCAAGTGGCCAAAATTCACTCAGCAGGTGTCCAAAGAGCTTGAAGTCATAAGGCTCATCTGGGTTTTGTGCCATCTTTAGAGACTTCCACTATATTCCAGCATCAAATACTCAATATCCCTGAAAAAAGAGAGCAAGAAACTCTTTTCTATCTCCCTGAGCCTCTTGAACTTTTGGGCCTGGCAGGGAGGGAGCACGCAGGGCCACTTGTCTGCTTCCTCCATCCCTGGGGCACGGCAGCAGGAAGCAAGCTGGGAGCAGATTACGCTTGGCCCGACTTTTCCCACTGGTTGGCGAGAGCCGCTGAGTGAGAATGGGGGCAGATGCATATTGCTGATAAAAGCCTTCAGCAAATTCCCATCCTCTCCTTGCAAGGAGGGAGGAGGAAGTTGCAGGGCGATTGTGACTCCCAGCCGCCCTGAGAGATAGCGGCGAGCCCGGAGGAGAGCTGGGAATGCTCGAGTTGGGATTGCTGCTGCTTATCGGGTTGCAAAATCCGATCCTGTGTTTAAATGACATTCTTTTTTGCATCAAATTGCCATGCCATGCTAAGACTGGGTGAGCCTGCTCAGCAAAAGATGAAAACACTGAATATTGCAACACTGTAATTTATTCTATAAAATTAAAATGACCCATTTACATTGATAATGGGAGAAGCAAGAAGTTTTTAAAGAACTAAACTGAGGGACAGAACCAGAAATTTTTAAATTATTAAAATTAACTTGATCCAAGTAATTTTACCAGCTTTAATAAGAAACATAGATGAGGCTTTCCAGGCACACATAAAAAACCCATAGTTTAGCATAAGAATCTGTGAGTTCTTATTACTTTCCATGATCTTTGTATTGCAGGCAAGCTGGAAGATATTGGATTCTCATAGCGCAGTTACTAAAGACAGCTCTCATTTTTAAACACATATGGGGGGAAAAAAAAACTATCAAAACAGAGAAGTGATGTTGGCTACACAAAAGGACAACTGGGAAATGGCACATTCACATCGGGAAGGGGTTTCTGTGTGTTGCTGTGCAAAAAGGCCCATGAGCCACGGCCAGCCATGTACATGCCCTGCAGAGGTGCAGAAACCTCCCTGATGTTCACATCCAAAAACAAGACTTCCACTTCAATGCAAGGAAGCCACGTACCTTTGCAAAATTACTTTTTGGAAAAAAAAAAAAAGAAAAAAAGGAAAAAGAAAAAAGTAAACTGCTTAAAAAGAAAAGAAATGAACCCATCAAGGTTCTAACTGTGTTTGCAGCTGCTCTTCCACCCTCAGCACACTGCACAGTGAAGCACCTCCCCATGGACGGCAGCGCTCCATCCTGGGTGTGCTGCCATCCCATGCCAGACACAGCAGGGCAGGCCAAGGACAACCTGTCAATCTGCAGTTTGGATTTCCTGACTTTTGTTAGCTTAGTCATAGCTTTAACATGACTAAAATATAGACTTTTCTATGTTCATCTGGGCTGTCCTGCGGATGCCAGCCACAGCTCTGGTTCAAATGCTAAGGAAAACATCGCAGTGAGACCTCTCCTCCGTGGGACGATTGACTCATGCAAAGGCCAGGGGACTCTCCGGGTCGGGAACAGCAAACAAGGTGAATGAGGTAAGGGAGGTCATTCTTCATAGCAATGGTCTCTGGAGAAGGGGAGAATCCAAAAATAAGACATTTGTTGACTGGATGCCCTTGAGCTGGCAACCAAGCTGGAGTGGTACCAGAGCCAGCAATGGACACTGGGCTGGGCTTGCTGCTGCCAAGCAATCCCAGTAACTAGTGAGAGCAAGCGAGAGAGACTGTGATTGAATAGATTAATAAATAGGCCAGGAGCCAGTCACTCCCAAGTTTTAATCCTGGCTATGACATCAGTTGGAGCTGGAACCCGTGGTGTGAAATTTGCACTTTTAAGCAGGGCTGGATGTGAGGATGCATTAGCTGGAAGGTGAAGCGGCCACTTCCCTACAGCCACTCCCATCCCTGCCACGAGCACCACCACCAACCACAGCACACACAGCTCAGCCCCCAGGCTCCTCACCCACAGCTGGACCTGAGGGGCAAGTCTGAATTTCAGGCTTAATCTGCAACCAACCAGTGCATCCATGTCCTGATGGGGAAAGCTTGGCTCTGAGAATTTTAAGTGGCTTAAGGTCTGTTGAGCTTAAGGGAGTTATTCCAGTCTTACAGCCTGATTTGCTACCTTTGTTTATTTTAAGTCCTGCTCTTAAAAGCCTTACTATTAACATTTACAGAGGAGACCTTCCTACAGCCCTGGCCCATGGGACTTGCAGTCCCGGGTGAAGCTCTTTACATGTGCAGATCTAGATGTTGCTGTAAGGTGCCAGCTGACAACATTTTTACTCTATAAAAGTCTGCATTGGAAACTTGCTGGAGGTTGATGATGTCTGCAAGTTGTATTTCTGAGAGAACAAAATTTTCTGGACTCTGATGTCTCTGAAATAAAGCACTGTAGAAGCTTTTGTTTTCTATTTTCTGGAAAAAAGTTCTAAAAATGCTTAAGAGAGGAAAACCCTAGTTTAAAAAAATCATTAACAATTAAAATCTGTTGATTTGTATCACGATAATCTTGTTTTTCACTTACTGATTTGGTAGGTACAGAAGATTTGGCAGAGGTGTGACTTTGAAGGTGACAGTGTCCCTTTAACTCAAGTTCAGTACCTCCTCTCCTGCTATACCTGCCTGGCTTCTGTGTGCTCAGCAATCACAGCGAGAGCCAATTGATTTTAGTTTATAATGATCCCGCAACCTTGGAGGTGCACTGAAAGGGAAAAAACTCCAGCACCCTCTGCTGTCTGCACACATCCTACGCCAGGATCCACCACCACCGAGGCTGGACCTTTGCAATATCCACACCAGCTTCACACAGGCTGCAGAAACTGAGCCCTGGGACAGACTCAGGGAACTCAGTTTAGGTGCCCAGTTGGAGGTGAAATGCCGTCCTGTGAGCTGTCTGTCAAATACAGAGGAAATCTGAGCCATCTGCTCATGGACACCTACAGCAAACCCCACCTTGAGAGGCTGTGAACTGGAAGGAATGGAAAGCTTTGGAAGAGGGCACATCACAGCAGAAGGTCTTGTCCGATGTTTTGCCTGTGTCAAACTTCGTAGGACAAAGAGAGATTTTTTTCAGGTTGTAGGGAACAAGTTCTGCTCCCTGGCAGCCAGAGAAAGGAATGAAATTCCAAGGAACAACACAACCAGAATTAGCCAGAAGGGCAGGAAATGCCATGCTGGAGAAGCACCGATTTGCTATTAAACCTGGGCTCCAAAAGGTTTTCTCCCACCTACATGGCTCCAAATAGGCTAATTTCAGCAACTTTACTTTCACTGTAATAAACCACCTATCTCCTGTCACCGAGACCTGGGAAGGAATAAGACCTGCCAAAAAATACATTCTAGAGAAGTAACATTGAGTACCTTTAATATCTCTAAAAGTTACAGGTACCTGGCTGACTCTAAAAGTCCATGCAAAAGATCCTCATAGAAAACTTGGACAAATTAATGCCTTCACTCAGAAGGCAGAAGGAGCCAATTTCTTTCCAAAATTCATGTTTGTGTCAATGAGAAGAATCAGGCACTTTCACCTGCAGCAGTTTCACTTGTTGAAGAGATAAAACTCATACCTCATCCTGCCATTTTGGCTCTTGGAGATGGAGTGAGTGCATTTCTTCATCACCTCTGATGGGTTTTTTTTTCTTCAAAACTACACAGCTTCCCAAAGGAAACACAGGAATGCTCTTAAATGTCATCTGTCAGAAAATCAGACCATCCACTGGCACTACGAAAGCACATGTGAAATCGACGCTAAAGAAAATTTGTTCTTTTAAATGAACTGAAATAACATCTTTGTTTAGTCCATGCGTGCCAGCAGCAATTCAGCTCCAGAAAGCAGTAATTTCAAAGCTCAAGCTGCCATGATTCACCATCGTGAATGATTTTGCCTTTCACGGCAAACCGGGAAGTGATGTGAATGGCTTATTTTCCTGCTCCGATAAGCTCCAGCTCATCCTTTTGCATATTTGTCTTTGTTTCTTATTTGCCTCTGACATAAAAATAATCTGAAGAATCAAAGGAAAAGACCTGAACAGGAATGATGATCTCAAAACTTATTTAGTCGTCTGCATCTGTGTGGGAGCAGCCGCTCTCGCTTCCTGCCAGTCACCTGTCTACTTTATTTTTCCATGTCCAAGGACGTTCCTGCAAGACAGAGCCTTATCTTTCTGACTATTACTCAAAAATAGCAGAACTGAATTGCCAAATAAAATTGGAAAGCTCTGTTTTGGACCGACTCCCACCTCGCTTTTTGTTTCAAAACAGAAGTGTGAAGTAAAAGAGACATCACTTTTTCCAGCAAAGGGAACATTGGTGCATCTCAACACCCAGTCAGCACATCTGGGGTTTGACCCATCTCATTTTTTATGTGACCCGAGCAGGCTGCCAGCAAGGCTGTCTGTGAGCACCCAGGGCTGGAGAAGAGCTTCATCTTCAGCTGACAGTGAACACTGCTCCACGTGGGTGATACTCCTGCCCAGCTCCCGGGCCATTCCTCAAAGGTTTTATTTTCCACAGTCCACAAAGCTCATAACCATGAATGTGCTCCTAGTCCTCTCTGTCTTTTACACACATCAAGAGATTTTCAGCTCTACCTGAAAGAAACAGTGCTTCTCCTGCATGTACCTACAGAGATCCTGAGCTGCTTTCTGAAACAGTTTTCCTTTTGCACCAGCTGCAGAAGGATTTCCTGGAGTAAGCCACTAACCAGGGCTGGCGTGAGACGCTCAGCTGGCTTTTTCTGGGAGGTCCATTGGGATGGAGGCATGGCTTTACTGCTGCAGCTTATTACCAAAGTCAACAGCGAGGGTCAGCGAGCCAGAGGTTTGCACTGGTTGGGAAAGGGCCTGCAACACACCCTCAAATTGTGCTGCTGCCCAGTACGGCCAGTCCCGGGAGGTGCAGGGTGTTCTTTTTACCCCCTCACTCTTCTGAGCTCCTCTGCAGACCAGCTGTTCATTTAGGAAATGTTAATCCATTCTTTTTCACCCATTTTGTCAGCATTTCACCAGCCACACCTAGCCAAAAGAGAGGCATTTGCAAACCACAAACATCCCCCCGGGCACCCCACTGCCAAGGTCAGCTGGACACTGCAAGGTGGGGATGAAGAACATATTTGGGGACTTCACAGTCTCCCCAAAAGGCTGCTGCAGATGACAAACTTTGTGCCCTCATTGCGCCGCGTCCCAGGATCTAGTGTTCTCCTGCTTAACCCGAGCGCGGCTGCTGTGGCTTTCAAAGAGGAAAATTACTACAGCTCAGCCTTTTCCAACTGGAAATGATTATGCTTTTGTTGCTACCGAGGGTGCTCCTTGGCAGGCAGCCCAGGCACCACAGGTAATGGCCGCAACAGGAGGTGCCGCGGAGACGTTGGCATTTCGTGGCAGGGGAGGAAAGGGGGAGAACGCACTATCTGAGAGCCCCACACAAACAGCTCAGGGTAAACCCATTTGTCAGAGTGGCAAGTGACCTTTTCCGTTCACCTGTGATTAAGGAACCAGATTTCTTCATTAAGGCAAATAAACCAAATTAAGACAGCTGGGTGCAGGGGATTCAAGCAGCTTTTGCCATCCCAATCCTTGAACCCATCTTATTAGAGCAGCCTGGGAAGTGGAAGGAGTAACTCGGGGCAGGTCAGGGCAAAGCAGTGCTAAATCTGTGTCTCTCGACCCGTTGTTAATCATCTATTCTCTTTCTATAAATGAATTTGGAATGTGGAGCAAATCATACTAAAAGATTTCTCCTCCTTGCTGAATACTTCAGGAGCTTTAAGGAATTCAGCTCAGGAGCAATGCTGCATTCAGGGCTGTTGATTAGTTCCACCGTGGAGTGCACTAGACAAGACAATAAGTAGACGACAGACACAGTGATTCATAGATTACTCTGCTGAGAGTTGCAGGTGTTTTGGGATCGAATGAAAGGAAAGGAGGTTGGGTCAGTTCTCAAACCCCCTTCCTGTTAAAGGATTAGCATGGGTAACCCAGAGTTATTAAAATCACTCCCATAAATGTAGAAGTTGCGAGTTTTTCCTCAAAGTTTCCTTCTCCCCTGTCCTTCCTAGCAGAAACAGCAAATGGAGTTTAGAGTGCTGAACTGAAAGCAAAAAAAGGAGCCAGATCCTCACCTGGTATAAACAGGAAGAGTTTACAGAAAACTTTGTGTGGGAGTCCAAATAATGGATTTAACTAAAGCCCTGAAACTTTTCTCCCTTCCCAGTGATGTCATAACATGTGTGTAGCTACTTAAGAGACAGGTATAGGACTACACAACCCCTTTCCTTTATCAATATGAAGTATAAATACCACAGGGTAAAGGGATTGTAGAGGAGCTGGAGAAAAGGGGGGAAATTATGCAGAGGAGAATTCCTGCCTTAGCCTGGGGAGAGCAGGAGCACAGGGGAGGTACAGCCCCAGCCCAGGGGTGGGGACACAGCCACATCTCCGCAATGGCACAGCAGCAAAGCCATTTTGCTCTCCAGGAGTGCAAAAGGGAGGGAGCCAAGAGGGAAGAGCTCTAATTTAACCATGCGCCCTGCTTAGCTAAAGCAAAGAGCTGGTGCTGCTGCAAGCGCTCAGCCACCCACGTCCAGGGAATCCAACTGCTACCTTCTCCTAAGATAAACCAAAATCCACTGTTTCTCCACTCTTCCATAGGATCAGCACTGCCATGACCCCCCCAGAGTGCTCTGCCAAGCCTTGCAGAACCCTGAGCTGACGTACACAGGCCCTCGAGGAACCAGTCACCAGCACACTTTTGAATCTGAGGCTTCAAATGCGAATCCAAATCCCACATTTCATGCATCATGGGGTGTTTTACGCTTTGGCAAGGAATGAAAGTCACCCTAAGAAGCAATTGCCGTAACAGGGTGATGAGCACAATGGAAAGACGTTTACAGGGCTAAACATATTATTGATGTGTCTGGTTTGACAGAGTTTCAGGACAGCCAGACACGCACTTCACATGTCAAAAACATGTTTGCAACCAGAAGTGCAGTGCTCTACTCTGCTGTTCTACAAACACTGCTTAAAATAGCAATTAGGAAGTGTTATGAATTAAAAAGCAATTTGTATTTGGTGTATATTAAGAGTAAGACATTGTGTTCATCTGGGATTTTGCCTTGAGGAGATTCCAAGTACGTAAAACAAAACAAAAAAACAAACAAACAAACAAACAAACAAATACCCTCGGTGATTTTTTTGTCGAATCATGAAAGATGCACTAAACAGAGAAGATAATAAGTTATATCTTGTAGTTCAATGATCCTGTGTTTTTCACTTTCAGAAACACATACAAACCAAATTCCTTTTTATCATTAATATCTGAGGGGATTATTCATTCTTAAAATCCACCTACCAGTCTTAAGACGTGCTGTACGGCAGCATTCATGTTGACTGCCACCGTTTTTAAAGTGCATTTTATCAAGTATCTTTTACTTGCAAGTAAAACTATCTATCTTCCCCCTCTGTTTTTCTCTCTTTCTTTCTGCCCTGCAACCATGAAAGCAGATTTGGATAAGAGCAGGTCCCAGTGAATACACCTCTGGCAAGGGATGGCAGCAGCTCCCCATGGCTGTCCCTGCTCCCCTTCCTGCTGAGCTCTGGCCATCAGGTGAGCAATTCTCCACCTGCATTTCTTGCAGCCTGGTTGGCAAAATCTGCCAGGAGATGGAGGGTGAGTAAACCCCAGCAGATTCTGGAAGGAGCCCAAAATCTGAAGGAGATGCTCCATCTCCAGCCAAGGCCATGCTTGGCTCAGCTGCTCCCCAGCCTGGGCCACAGGGCAGCTCTTCTGTGCTGGATGGGAAGAACAACATCCATTTAGCAACTGACCTCAGCTTTTTCACTCCACCTGGAGGGAAAATTCCCCCTGCAAACAGCAGCTGGGAAGAGCCAGGTGGGAAGGTCTGAGCTGCACCATCCACATCAAGGACGTGTTCCAAGCTGGGAAAGGGCAGCTCTCCCAGAGCAGGCAGAGACGGGGTGAGAAATCCTCCACATGTTTTCCCCCAAAGTCTGGCACAACAGCATTTCAGTGGAGGGTTAAATAAAGTTGGAAAATAATCCATAAAGCACACTTTGATGTCTTTTGGGACAGAAGGCTCTGTATTGTGCACAGCAGGGTAAGCTGCTATCGCTGAAAAGAAAAGCTTCAAAATACTGAAATGTGCAAGATCACTCAGTGCCAAAGTTACTCCATGAAGACCCACACTATAAATTATTTGCTAAACAGAGGATCTGTGCACAACCTAAACATGCCAGGCAGGAGGCTGACACCTGATCCTGGGCAGGCACGAGTGTGGAAAAACCAGCCCCTGGCAGCACCCCGCCCTGGACCCCAGCATCCTCACCTGCCAAAGCCTAAAACTCACTTGTTTGTAGTTTGTCGTGTCGCATTAAATTGAAATTTTTCATTGCTTGGCTGGGAAAGATAATAGAAAGTAACATTTCAAGGTGATCTACCCTTCCAAACATAATCTTTAACAAATTAATAATTAACCAACTGTTTATTGGTCACCTGATACTGCTCCAGATACGAAGTTTCAGGCAATGCACCAGTGAGATCTCACACAGGTCTACTTCTCTTAATTAAGCACAGGTGAAAGAATATTTCAGCTAACCTGATTAATTTGGAGAACCTTGGGGTAGGGGCAGCAGGAGTGTGGTGATGCAGCTCTGCATCCCAACCCACCCCTGCAGGTTTTCCTCCTGCTTTCCACCATCCCTGGCCTTCTCAGGGATGTCACACCTTCAGAAAGACCGTGCACAGGCTCTGCTCTGACTCGGGGACATCTCCCGCTGGGTTTGGCCCATGCTCGGGCACCTCCCCATGGGATCAGGCATCCTTTTCTCCCAGGTACTCCCCAGCCTGCCAGCTGCTAAATTTCCAGCGTGCCTGCAGCCCCCTTGTGGAATGAGGCCGAAAAGAGGCATTGTTTTAATTTAAGAGCACAGAGTTATTTTTAGCTGCCGCAGGGCTGATGCCACAGGTGCCGCAGGCTCCCGAGGCAGGAGCAGCTCCTGGCACATCTCGGGGTGCACTGGAGATGATGGAAGATTCAACACCATATTGTATTTAAACACCAGCAAAATGTTTGCATTGTTTCTCTGTAAGCCCTCAGCATGGGCTTCTGGTTGGGTTTTTTGTTTCGGTTCAGCCCAAAATTGGGGTTTTCAGCTCTCCAGCCCAATTCTCTGCTCACTGCAGGACCAGAGCCATTTCCAAGCCTGTGCTGCTGCTGCAGGCTGTCCGAGCACCTTTCCCACTTCCACTCTTTCCCTGATAAAACAAATTGCAAGAGATACCAAGTCGCTTTTAATTTCACTTCCACTGAAACCATCTCGATGCTTCTCAAGGTGTGACACCCCCAAAATCCCGAGTGGGATGCAGGGGCTGGTCAGTGGTCCAGGAGCAGAGGCACAGGCTTGGAGGCACCCGGAGAGAGAAGCACAATTAGCATGCATTGCCTCCCCAGCAAAACATATCAAGGAGAACGTGGGTGGAAAAAAAAAACCCACAACCCCACACTACAGTGTTTCTAATAAACTAAGAAACTTTTTTGACTTTCATGATGTACATATGGCCGTTAATTTCCATGTCATGTTATGATTTTTGGCTGAGCCAACAGTATGTATGTGTGGATGGGAGCAAGCAAAACAAATGCATTTTGTATTCAAATTTATACAACTCCATACATTTTTATGCTGTTTATTTGAAAATTAATTTTGGCTTAGGCCTTAGAGACAGCAAATGTTGTCAAGATTTGAGGGCTACCTGAAAAGCCTTAGGGACAGCATTACCCTTATGCATAAGAAACAGCAAAATAAAATAAAAATAAATGAATTTCCAAATACGTCATGGCTAATCCCTTGAGCTGACCTACAAATGAATTATAGAGGGTTTGCTACAGGACTGAGTAGATCTTGTGATTTCACTGAGAGATTTATCTTATTTTCCAACTTATTTTCATATCTTATTTCCTTTTCTTTTAGAATTAGACTGTAAATAAAAGAGCTAAGACCGAATGAAGCTCCCTTTCACCACACTCATATTGGATTGATAAATTAAAACGGTGAGATGAGTTTTGTATGACCCATCCTCGAGGATTTGGGAAATTTAGCCGATGCAAAACAAGGCATTAATTTGGAGAGGCCTAGCTACTTACAATGCTTAGTATTCTGACAATGATGAATGGCATCATTCCAAGCAAATGGTAATTTCACTTTTTGTGACAGTACTTTAGAGCAAAACCGACTTTCTTCACACAAAGAATTTGCAATCCTATTGAACAGAGGCTGTACCTGAATATCAGAAATCCTTCATTGTTTAAGTATCATCTGATATTCTTGATTGGCTCCAGACTGAAGGTTGCAGTTGAATTAGGGAGAACGGAGGTTAAGTCCTAACCTTGAAAGATTTAGCAGCCATTGAAACACTGCCTTTGGGCACTTATTGGCCTGTATTTATCAAAAAACTTTTCAATTCAATGAGGGGAGGGAGAAAACACAAAACTTGTCACATTCATCAAGTGAAGCCACTGGAAAGACATCTACAGAAGAACACCCAAAAAGCATAATCTTTCAGAAGAGCTGATAGAAATGGTAATTGGATGGGATGAAGAATAATACTTCTAAAGCAGGGGTATAGAGAATATAGCTAAAAAATCAAGGTCAGGAGAAGAGAATGTATCCTTTTCAACTTAATAAAACTTACATTTGCCTTTTGTATTGTGGAAAATATTCCAGGTACCATTTCTAATTTATTTCTGCACAAACACTTCTGAGTGAAAACAGGATTACAGACAAACTGGCTGCATGTTTTCTTTTAGCTTACGTGCAGCAAACATAAAAGCATTGTTAGTAGATACAATTAGAAAAAAAAAAAAAAAAAGAAACACAACACAAAACAAACTCCAGGACTTCCCTATTATTTAGAAATGTGGCTCAGCCTTCAGAAACACAGAGAGCATCTTTTAAAAAAGCATCTCCCTAAGGCACTCGAAAGCCACCTTCTATGATTGGCAAAGAGCACTGACATTGTCTCCCAAACAGGGAACAGAAATGATGAATCATAAAAACTTGATTGCACTTCTTCCTGCCTCCTCACTAACAAGCTAATCAGAGACCGCAACGAGTGTCATGTGTAAACGGATGAGTTGTCCAGGGATGCTAGATTGTCCCATTTTTATCTTGCACAAACACCTCTGGCCTGAACTTTGAAGGCTTTTGGCACATTTCTCAGGTTTTGTATCAGGGGTCCTATCCAGCTGGTGAAGGAGGGGAAATACTGAAGTGCTGTGTTGCTCTGCTCGCCGGCACTGCACGGATGCAGGTGTCTCCTTACTGACGAAGACATCAGCTAAGGGGAAAAAAATCTGCAAAAGGTCAGTGTCTGCACAAACGAAGCCTCCAGCCAGCTCCCTAAACAGTTAACAAACAGCACCTACTACCAAAACATCCCCATAAATAATTCCTGTAATGAAAGCAGAGATGGAAGCATTTGTTAATTTTCCATAGTCCAGGGAATTTGGCTATTGATGCCTGTTAATCCAAGAAATATGGCACTATGTTTGTCAAGAGCATCTCAGGACTGGAGGAATAACTTGTGGTTTGTGATGTCAACATTTTCTCCACCAGAGCAGGTACCATATTTTAGTGTTACAGCACATTTAGCAGTAGCTAAATATATGACTTGAGGAACTATTAGCAAGGTTTTCCCACTCCCAAGTACCTGGAAAACATTTGCCAAGCAGAACTGCAGGTCATCCCCGTTTCAGAAACATCCACCTTAGCACATGGTGGGAATAGGTCAGTGTAGACACACGGACATGACGAAAAAGGTAATGAAGGACAAAAATACATAGCAGCAGCCTGAGAATCTGCAATTTGGGGTGAAACCTGCCATCTGGTCTTCAACACTTTGACATCAAGAAAGCAGTTACAGGGGTGCCCTGGTGTGCCTAGGCATTTGTGGACATATGGTATGTTTTACCATTAACTGCAAATTTCCTTACTTTTATTGTTTTCTGTCACAACCATAATGTTTGCTTTAACACAGATTTGTTGCATGACCATATTGATTGTACATTTCATGTTTTTCCCAGCCATTCCCCACATCTCTTTGACCTTTTTGGTCTCCACACTGGTCCAGGCCATGCCAGGGACCCATCCTGGGGACACTAACTGCCCTGTGGGATTTTGAGCACCCATTTCAACATTAGAAATGCTCCATCCCATGACAGGGTTCTGCACTCCAGGCTTTGAGTTTCCCTCCACACTGCCCAAAAACCCCTTTAAATCACCATTCAACTCCTTTACTCTTTTCCTTAATGCAGGACCCACCAAATCACCCCATGCTGACCACCTCGCTGCTGGTGGCAAACCTCCTCAAGTACTTTCTTAAGGCTTTTTATTTTCCTGTTCAAGCCAGACTGGACATCCTTTCAGGAACATTTAGCTCTGGCATGAGCAGAGCCTGCATTGCCCCTGGTGTGTGTATCAGGCTGGGTCTCCTCCCTTGTCCCATCAAATAACCCCAGGAAGAAAACCAGCAGCTCACGGGAAAAATCAGATACAATCCTGGGTAACTCAGTGTCACGTAATTCCTCTACATGGTCGCAGCTGAAATAAAACCACATCCACCTCAGTGTCTGAAAAAGCCAAGGCAGGATTTTTCAGGACATGGCCTGTAGCTGTAGAGGCACAAAGTGGATGCCCACAGCCCACATGGTGATGGTGAGACTGGAAAAGTGATGCTATTGGTGATGAAAGAAAGAGGCTTTCACAGGATCAGTGCTTTTAGGTAAAATCTGACTTCTAACATGTGAAAATTAAACATATGTTGACCATAAAAAGAAGAACCAACCTGTCACATCTACAATAAATTCCTGTATCACCTGTAGTTATTCAGACACATATCTTACACTCCATCTCAGCCACCCTCAGAGCTGCTCTTTGATAGCAGAGTAAGTTTTGACCGAGCAGAAGCTGAGTAAACACCTCAGGATTTGGCCCTCTGATGTTGAGCAACCAATCTTAATTTGGAGAGTGCATTTCCCAAAATACATTAAAAGTGTAAGTCTTTAGTACAGCAGGCTCCAGGAAAGCAAACAGGACATTATTTGTGGCAATGGCGGTGTGGGTGATTTTCCAAAAACAGGCTGGTTTGTGGGAAATCGCTGAATTAATCGCTACCCCACATAAAAGGAGTGGATTCTACAATGATTTCAGCACGCTTCTGCGAATTTATTTTTCCGCCTGATGCCACCTGTTTCACTGCCAGTTCCTCCAGCCACATACCGAGGCATTGCTGGGGGGGTCAAAGCAGCAAAATTCCTGGAGACCATCTGCTTATTCATAGCCCCCAAACCCATATTTCCACCTCGGCATCATATCCGCCCTTATCGGGGGGCATTTTGCACTAATGACCATTATTTAATTAACAGATGAAGAAGCCCTGAAAGCCGCGCCGGCAGATTTTGAACTTGATCTTCTCTCATTTGCTGTCAGGCAAGACCAGATAAATGACAAGTATTTCGAGAGTCTGCAAAGGCCCTTTAGAACAGCTGCACAGGCTTCACCCCTTCTTTGCAGCAGGTTTCTCACTTAAGAAAAAAACACGCTTCATTACATCGCCTCTTACTTGAGCTGCAAGGGTCTATTCAAGGAAGATAAGCCTCTTAGAAATGAAGTAGCGTTGAATTTAGGTTTTGAGTGACAGGAGGAAGGTTTATCCATTCAGGAGACAATACTGCTTTCTCTGCATTAATCTAGGAGGCGGACAATGATCTGTTTTTTAGGCAGCATCTCATCTCTTTTCCCACAGCAGAAGGTGATTAGAGTTCGGAAGCAGGGACTGTGAAAGAAAGGCGAGCGCTATCTCCCCAGCCCTCCTGTTTCCTGAGCGGGCAGGAGGGAAGTTCTCGGCCAAGTGCATCAATCACAGGGCTGGCACTCAGGATGTGCCTCTGGTCAGGGGCTGACCGGGGGCTGGCAGGTGAGGGCATGGACACCCCGGCAAACCCTGGCCCTGATCCCACAGACAAACACACTCGCTCAGCAGAGAGAGGTTCGTAACCCCTTGTGTCTTGTACTTGGGACAGGGGAAAACTCTGGTGTGAACCCAGAATAGGTGATAGGTGTCAGAAATTGTTTTTCATTAAGTGGGTCTAGCCAAAGGGATGCTTATCAGTGATGAGCATCAGCATTTCTCAGCTCACCCCTGACAGCAGCACTCTGCTCGCCAGCAGCTCCATCCAGGAGATCTCCCAACGCTCACAGAGAGGGTCAAACTCATCTTGCTTTGCAGAGAGGGGAATCAAGCAACTGGGAATCACATTTGCCTGAGACCACAGCAGTAGAATGATTGAACCCAGAAATTTTGGCCTTCTTCTTCCTCTGTATGACCTCCCTGTGGACTACACACAACCAAAGGAGATGGGAGCCAGCTCAGAGGGTCCACTCACCGCATGCACACTCCAGTAATGATGGTCAAAGACAGCTATAATCTATTTGTGTCTCACCTCACCTCCATTTTTCATGTTTAAGGGACAACCTGCCATTTTAGCCAACTCTCCACTGGGACAAGTGAGCTACTAGGAGCCACACAAGAGCAGTGTGCCCACAACCTGCCCAGCAGCAGTGGCATTTTCCCTGCTTTTCCAAGGTCTGTGCCCCCAGCTGTCAGGCTGGCAGGGGTTTAAGCACTTCAGCATTTCAAGCACACGTGCATAGGCATGAACAGGCAAGGAAGGAGAAGCAAATATAGTCTAGTGTGAATGAGCACACTGCACAAATGCTGGTGCATGGGACAAGACATCAATATTTCCAAATATTAAGCTATCCATACACACATCTTCCTACACACAAAATAACCTGCAGCTTCAACTGTTTGCTTCAAGTAATTGCTGTAGCACCTAAATCTTCACAGATTAATGTTGCAAATACTAACTCACAAAAATCAGGTTTCTTGTCCCCGTGTGACAGGGAGCCCAGCAAAGGTTATACCCATAACCAAAGACTGTTGCAATCCACTGGGGAACATTAGGATTGAAAAAGCCAAGATTAAGGCATTTTGGAGACCCCCATCCCTGGCTGCCCAAGGACCTGTTTGGAGCACAACAAACAAATCCAAGTCTACATGAGCTATTAAACAAAAAACTTCCTAAAAGTATTTCTGCCATCTTACGTAAAGCCCCATGGACACTTTTTAAATAAGCAAACACTCTTTAAAAGACAAACAACATTTTCTACATCAGACTGTCTTTGTTGTGTCCCAGAAGGAGGCAGAAAAAGGGAATCCATTTTCATTGCCAGGACACTCTGAATTAGTTTTAAGGAGCAAGACAGCAACTCTTGCTGCTGTTAGTGACAGCCCCCAGATCTGACTGCAGCATGCTGCAGAAACACGGCGAACCTTCCACAAATAAGGAGTGTATTGACACATTTTCTCTTCACCCCTTTGTGCTAAGCCTGTGTAACTGTGCTTCACTGAATGGCTTTTTGTTATTCTTATCTCCGCGCCTCAAAATTCCTCAAAACACATCTGTCACGGCACAGCTTGAGAGCCAGCCCCGAACAACTCCGGTGTCACAGCTCTCCTGTCTCCCCTGCAACCTCCCAGGTGGGAAGAAGTTTGCACAGACATTTCTTTTGCTCATCGGAGCATGGCTGGCGTGCCGAGTCAGCACCATGCAGACCCATGTCCTCCTCTTTTTTCCTTCTTTCCCCCACCCCATCTTTTTCTTTTTTTTTTTTCCTTTTTTTTTTTTTTTTCTTTTAAGGAGACTTAATTGCTTCGTTTCAGATGTTATGTTTAACCTCAGGAAATGGTACTATAGACATGGCAAACAACTTTCTGGTTGTTTCCAATCAGTACCATATTATAAAGTACAGCCAGTTAAGAATCCTATTCATTTTCTTGCCCTGTCATCTTGATCTTATTTGAATGTCTGGGGAGCAGGAGGTGCTCGCTCGGCCCCACGTTTCAGAAGTGGGGGCAGGAACGTCTGTGCAATGTGTTAGAGACACTGAAAGTTTTCATTTTTGACTCCTTAATGAGAGTGACCTTTGCCACGGGCTGATGAGTTCCATACCTGTCCTGGTGTGTTTTCTGAAAACATTTGACACTGCTCACAGGTTTGACGGGGATATGACTAATGAAGTCTTGGTATAAAAATAATGGGCTGCAATTGCAAGTCATTTGTGTGAAACCAAACTCCTTAAAAACTTGTCTCTGCTCACTTTCTGTTTTCTAAATGAGTCAATAATACGAATCAGATGGCTTGAAGGAATAGACCCCCAAATATTTCCTCTCTCCCTTCTATAAATTAGCTGCCATTTTGTGCAATTTTTGTTGCCTCCAGGCACGGTTTAAATTGGACTGTAGTTACTAGATTGCTGGAGCTATTGCAAAATGTGTAGGCTAATACATAATACCTTGTTTTTGTTAAATGTATAGTAACAGCTCTTCTTGTGAGGTCAAGAGGCCCAGGCTGCTACTACTTAGAATGCATAACAATTTTATGTAAAGTAATGGGGAGGCAAGCAGGAGCATGCGTTTCTGCTGCAACTATTAAATAATAAAAAAAACTTATGTGTTGTTTTCACCTTTTTTTTTAATCAGCTACAAAGGAGAGTGATGCCTGTTGCAAGGCTGTGCCTTGCCCTTAGTCCCTGTTGTGGGACTTGCCTGTGGGCTGGGGGAATGCAGCACCAGGAATGTCCCAGATTCATCAGAGAATGGCATTTTGGAGACACATCTCCATGGCTCATCCTCCACCACAGCAAGGTTTGAGTTCTCTTTTCTACTGGATAGGTACATTATGAATCTGACCACCTGGGTAGGCAACTTAGAATATATGACATACTGCAGTAACAACAACAGAAGTACCCTGGAATCTCAGGAACTGTGCTATATTCACAGCACAACTGGATGTGCCACTGGCTCTTCCAATTTTAACATCAGTACTGAAATGTTGTGGTTTTCTTTAAGCCTCAGCTCATGGAGTCATGTAAATATGAGGATTTTAAATATTAGAAGCAGCAACTTACACCATGACAGAAGATGGCCTGAAATTCTCACCCAAGCTACCTCAGGAATACAAAACCTTGGGAAAAAAAAACAAAGAAACCCACATGCTCTAACTTCTGTGCTTCCAAGGTGCCTAATTCATGAGTTGTGATTATCAAGAACTGGAAAACCTTTACAATTACTGTGAAAACTCTTGTCATAAACTACTCTGCTTTTTATCCAGGCTGATCACTATTTGATGACAACAGGTCCATACAGGCCCTAACTTTCCCTAACATATGTGTATATTCCCACATAAATTATTTCAAGTGCCCCCTCCAAAAATACCCAGCAATCTGTGGGCTACATTAAAGGGAAAAATAGAGGTGTGGTGAGACTGTAGTCACATGCTCTGGTGGAAAAGGGTTTATATTGTCTGGTTTTAGAGCCCATGAGGACTAGAAGGGGCCACCCCTGCAGGGACCTCCAGCCACCGCTGGGAGTTTTGTTTGATGTTGAAACACACAACCAAGTTATTTTATATAAGATATTGTTTTATCCACGTTGGGATAGGCAATTGGAAGGCAGAGACCAGCATTTTGCCGTTCAGTTCAAGGATGTCTCCATACCCCGCACAAGCACAAACACACATTGTACTCCCATGTGTGTGTGAGCATTATGGGTGCGTGGAATGAATAGTCGTGCAGGTCACAAACATTTCCCGTTACATCCCGTGAGCGAGCTCGTTACACCAAAGTTCATTTGTATTTAAAATGTGCAAAGTGAGGAACATACAGAAGCCTTTGCAGGACCAGGGCTTAAGTACACACTCAACCTCAAGCCCTAGGTTTGGACATGCTGTTCTTCAGCCCCAGAACAGATGCAAAGCTCCGTACAACTAAATATAGCTGGCATACAAGAGATTTTGTTTTGTTTTCTTTAGCAGCTCCCCTGTGACCCAACAGAAGTTACGAAACCAAATGAATGTAATAGAGCGTTCATTCCCTGCTTATTGATGTTGCCTCACCCTTGGGCATATTTGCAAAATTTCCTTCTACATAATAAAAAATGGCACGTCGCTCGCTGTGGCCAGTCGGGCTGCGGGCCGGCACCAGTCACACACAGGGGCTACTCGCTGTTAAATGCCTGCTGCTCCTTCAGGACAAAGGCATTGCTGGGCTCAGGTGAAGGGGATATTCGGCAAGGATGGTACGATGGTTTGTTGGTGGTGTTGCCCAGAGAAAGAGCAGTCCTTTGTGGGGAGTTTGCTCTCTACACAGATCCACTCTGTTCAGTGGATGCGCAGCTTCCCTTGGAAGAGACGCACGTCCCATTTCATCATCTTTTTTCCTGCATAAACAAATCTCCTGTCCCTGACATTTCCCTGCCTCCAGCCCCAAGCAGCTGCCATCAATGGGACACACATTAGACACAGTTTGGCAGAAATAGCAAGAGACCAGAAACCACAGAGTCCATTTTTCTGTCTTCATTCATGGATTTGCTGATAAATCACCCTTGGCCAGACCAAGTTGCTTTGCTCCTACCCTCCCACGACTTGTGTGGATGCAACCCAGCCTTGCAACAAGAACATTCCAACACACAAGGACTCAGGATCCCACCTCATGCCCAGGTAGGAAGGGACCTGGAGGATGGTGAGGGCTCCTCTGTGTGCCGGCTTCACACAAAAGAAACTATAACCACAAACTCTGGCATTTCTGTATCTGCGACTGCCAAACTCTCTGATCAGAAAGCATCTCCCCCAGCTTTAGGGAAAGCACTTCTGAGCAAGTGGTCACCTGGCTTCTTGCTGCAGTCCATGGAGGAAGACTGGAGACCTCACCCCAGGGGAACAGACTCACTATGGTCTTCTCACTCTTACCCACTGAGAGGGCTTTAAGTGCCACATCAAGGTGGATCCAAACACTCAGACGGCTCAGGCTAGCCAAGATGAATCTCACCCTCTGTGGCAACCTACAGAGAAGTTCTCTCATCCTTTCTGCTTCAAAACCTCTCATATTTTCCTTTAAAGCACATAGTATCAGCTATGGCAGAGCGAGGGTCCTTGGCCAAGCTGTACAGCTCACTCTGGGAGTTTCTACTTTCTGAACTCTGTCTTTGTTTTTGCTGGCTCGGGCTCCCTTGTAGGTAACTCTGCACATATTTTCACCCTCCCTGTGAACCACAGTGCACACTGAAGCTAAACCTAATTTGCAGTTTGGGTATAAACGAGTAATTAGGCATCTACTCCTGCCAACATTAGTGCCAGCAGTTTAAAGAGGGTATGGAATTACTAGGTTAAAATTGCACCTTACACCTTGACACCAGCTCTGAAGAGGTTGGTCCTGGGGTATTGGGCATTACATAAATATATGCACAGCCAGGAAGAAAATGGGGCAAGCCAGCCAGGATTCTTTTTAATATATCTCCTTAATTCAAGGGGCCCATTATATATAGTGCTCAGGACGGGAAAAGGAAGACTTGTACCCACTTGGGGGGGCGGGTTATGGTTTAGCCACCAACTTTCCTTTTTGCTCACACAAGGGCTAATTCATAGGTTAAGTGGAGGATTATAGATGATAGAAATGCAGCAGCCCTTTTCCTTTCCTCCCCATGCTTTTCATGTAAAGAGAAAGAAGGCTTCTCTCATCCCTTCTGCAAAAAGTGTCGACACATTTCCATAGCCCTGTGAGAGGACCTGCCATTTCTGTCACTCTGCTACCCCTTGTCCTTTTGTCCCCACAGCATCTTATTTCAGCTTGGAGAAGAATAATTCACAGCTTCAGAAGATAAATCCAGATTTCCTAGCAAATAGTTCCATAAGAAAAGCCTGGACTGTAACCATGCTTGGGATAACATGAGTCCAGTTCCCTTTTTCACCAGTTTGTGAGTTTTGCCACAACTTTAAGAGAAGCAAAATCAGCCCTTTACAATATCTCTTTCAAAGCATCTCAGTGCACCAGCACCTGCAAAGTCACTTTGGGGCACATTTTGTCAGCAGGAACAAGGTGACAGCGTGGAAATTCAAGGACTGGCCAAATACCAGCCTATCTTCCAGTACCCAGCTGTTCTGCCCCATCAGAGTAATTGTTTGTCTTTGCTTGGCAAAACTTTAACTAAATACCAACTAAATGCCTAGAGAAATAAAAAAGATTGTTACAATGGCCTAAGGATGCAAAGAGTCCCATGGAAAACAAACATGCAGGAACAAACAGACTCACTGGGCTGCTGAGGATCTGGAGTTACAGACTGGAGCTAAACTCTGACCATGGATTTGCTTTAAAAAAACCCTGCTTGCCCTGAAAATGTATGAAAATCTACAGGCAGATCCCTTTTTGCATTTTTGCATACATTGCAAATCAAGGTATAGGTTCTACAGGTTATTGCATTTTTCATAGTAAGTGATCATATGCAATTTAGCACAACAGCAAGTAAAGCTCAGATATAAAACCCATGTAACCTTTTTTGCTGGCATGAAAATTAAGGTTTCCCCTAACCTTCCAGTCATTTAAATGTTTTCCTTTGATAGTTTCCCCTTTTTTCTCAATTTTTGTTTTTTGGGATTTTTTTTGTTTTAACGGAATACTTGGAATTTTAGCATGGGATTCTTTTTGTTTTAAAGGAATACTTGGAATTTTTGCATGCAAGTTGTCTTTTTTTCTTGACCCTTCCCTGTTAAAACCTTGAATCTCTTTGGAGCACACAACAGAGGCATTTGCTGGGTTCCCAGAGGAAAAAGGGAAATGGAGGAAAAAAAGTTAATTTTAAAAAATCATTTTGGGGGGGCAGGATGAAGGCACATTCCACAATTGTTCCTTTATGTAGGATTCCCATCTGTCTTACACAGAAGATCTTTGGGTTTTGAAGAGTAAAGTGGGGAACCAAAAAATGTCTTTTCATGAAGAAAAAAAGTTTAGGCTCATCTATACATGTCTTTTCATATATTTTCTATGGAAACATGGCCAGAGCTCAGTTTCCACCTTAGGTACATTTTCCCTACTTAATTAAACCCTCTTTCCCCACATGACAAATGGGCCCTTCTCAGGAAAGGGCACGATTGCAGGCATGGGTGAAGTCAAAGAGGGCATTCTTAGTGATTAGACATGAAATACAGACTTTGAAAACAGAGGTTTTTGAATGTAAAGAGGGAATAACTTACTGCATCCTCAGGGTAAATATAATTTATGCATCCTTTGCCTAAGTGAGTTTTCTCTATCTGTTTATTTTGGGTTTAAAAAGTCTATTTATCTGGTTGGGTGTACTTTAAAAAATGTGCTTCCCACGGCCCTACTCTTCTGTTTAGTGCTCATATTTTTCCCAAGCCAAATTCATTAGAAATATGGCCTGGATGATATGTGAGCTTTCAAACGTGGCATGCGGAGAAAGCACGGGCACCAACGGGCCGAGTTTGGGGCCAGCGTCTCTGACTGACCCCAAAAGTACCACTGCACACTGCCAACGTGCAGGGTACAAAAGTCATGAATTAGGAGAAAATCATGAGATGGTTTTTGTTTAATGAGGTACTGAGTTTGGTGCTCCAGACAATATTTTCAAATGCTGCTTTTCCACAAGCGGTGCTGGAAACTCACTGTATTTTGAACGAAAGTTTGGGTTGCCCCACTTGTTTTCCCTGTAAAGGTTTGGGCTGGAAGGTGTCACCAGCTGACATTTGCAGCCTACATGAAAATTTGGGAGGTTTCTTCTTTTCATCAGAGGGGCACAACGAGCACCAGGGAAACAACAAGAATTGAGCTGAGGAACTGGGGCAGAATACAGGGCAGCAACACAGAGGAACTGAATATATTTGAAGGATACAAAATGTATTCAATTCCTCCCACATCCTAGAGCTCAAGGACCACTTATTTCCTTAGCAGGTCTGTTTCTACTTGGTTCAGATAGTGCAAGTTCCTCCAGCTTAAATGGGGAACTTGTCTGAGCACAAGGGAAAACAAAACAAACTAAACCCCACCATAAGACAAATTTATTCTTGGTAGTCCAAGTAACTTCCAAGTAACATGGCTAACATTGGGTTCAAAGGGCACTTGCATAAGAAAAACCAAAAAAGAGTTAACAGCCCAGAAGAAAAAGTGGCCAACCCATGGTCTTAGTCAAGTTTCCCCATTTTGCAATTATAAAGAAGCCTTCTAAAGATTTCTGTGGAGTGGAACCTTTAATTTCCACCAGGCATTAACTGTGCATTAAAGTGTCTGGTCCATTTTCAAAAAATAAATCAATCTCTCACTAATTCAGATCTTCCTCAAACACAGTTCACGGATTCTCTCTCGATCAGGTGCTTGCACTTCAGAAAGTCAGTGATTTCTGCTCAGGTGTGCTTAGGTGGAAATTACCATTTAGAGAAGGTTGGTTGTGTACAGGTGTGGTGTAAAATTGGGAACATTTTTTGAAATAAGGGCCTGTGCATGGCTGGCATCCTTCCTCCAGTTCTACAGACAAGCAAGGGTGCAGCAGGAAACAGAGATTGGCCATGATCAGAACATAGACACCATTTACCTGTGAGTTAATGAGAACAAAAATCAAGTTCATCATACAACACATGAAAAAAAACAGAATGGAAGTCTGCACCACGAAAATTCAAAAGATTCTGGCCCAACCCCGTTTCCTGCACACATCTGTGGTGGTTTCCAGCACGTGGCCAGCAGTGCACCCCACACAGCACAGCCCTTCCAAGAGCCCCTTACACCTCTCTGTACCCCCTGCATCTCTCTCTGGACAGTTTTCCAGACAGAAACAGTTCCCTGCTTGCTCCTCACTCCAGGTTATCCCCAAAAAGCCTTGCAGCAATGAGACCTCCTTGGAGCTCATCCCCCACTCACACAAACCACCAAGGGCAATGCCAACTGCTCCATTCTGGTGATTGCTACATGCCAAGTGCTTGGAGTGGGAAAAACCACCTCAGAGCAGGACCTAAAACCAGGAATAATCCCAGCACGTATCCCCAGCCCCTTTCTGCCATGCCTTTGGGACTGTAACACACGCGGGCAAGATCTGGCCCCATTCCTGCAGCCTCCCTCCCGTGGCAGCAGCACTCCTTGCGTGAGCTGGGCACGGCTCACACAGCACAAGAGCTGCAGGATCGGGCCTTTAATTGCTTAAAAATACACTACCCACCAATAGTTACCTAATTTAGCAGAATATATTACCTCTCTGCTTCATAAATCTTAATTAAAGCTGTTAGTTTTCCTATTATATGATCAAGAAACGCCCCATTAAAGTTAAGCAGTTTCTCCAAGTAATTATATACATTATGTGGTGTGTGTGTAAAGATGCATATAGCATTCCCCTACCAATTATTTTGCATACCCTGAAAAGCACTATCTATTAAATAAAAAACTTGCAGAATTTCATTAACGCACGATTTTTTAATCTCCCAAAAGTCCAAGCTGTCCCACAGGAGCTTGTATACTCAGTGTTGGCTCCTTATAATACAATTTAATGCTCACAAACACAACTAAAGTATTTAAGCATTTACAGAGGTTGTCATAAGTGCTTTACTTATTTTCGATCAAATTCAAGCCTACATTTAATACAGTTAACTGTGGTTATTTAATTTCAAAACTCAGGAATCCAACCTCAAAAATTTATAACAATATAAATTTAGTTACATTGATATAGGATATGTATGCTACTGGGAAACCATTTTTCAGTAAGAAGTGTAGAATTGTAAGACCTAAAAAGAGTTATTTTTTAAAGTAAGCATTATTTCAAATAAACCTTGTCAGATTTCAAAGAATATTTTCCTATTCGTCTGCAAAATGATTTCATAATTCTTAGTAGTACATTTCAAGCCAGTGCTAAATGCTACCAAAAACTAAATGTATTTTAATCACACTTTTTCTTTTGGTGAGAATTTCACGTAAATACAGAACAAATATTAAACTAGGATTTTGCAAATATCTTAAATACATTCTTAACCAAAGCACTTCATTTCCTAGCAACTGGCTAGAGAGAATGAAATTTGGAAAATTATTCTTAGTTCCCCAAAGACAGTGAATTTATTGCCTGACCACATTAACAATTAAAAGGTGTATGCAAGATGTTAGATGTTAAAATATAATGGAAGGAGCTTAACATCTGTTCATATACGGCAAGGAACCAACTCCTGCCCCTAAAAGTAACCTAATCAGGCTTGCAAGAATGTAATATTCTACTTTTAAGCAAAATATTATTCTTCAAAAACTACAGAGAGTCAATCAGGCACATTAAAAAAAAAAAAAAAAAAAAAAGGAGGAAAAGGAAAAACAGATAGAGCAGCAGCAGCAGCAGCCCCGCCTGATGCTGATAATCTTTGATCCAATACAGTTTCATGTCATCCCTCAGAGCTGACAGTGCATTATTAATTGAAACTTTGGGGTTGTACTATGTCCTCTTCTGTAGGAATTGTAATATAATTATATCCCATAGGCAGAAATAGTATTTCCACCTCTGCCCCTGAGAAAGTAATCTACAAACTGGCATAGAAATGTGTGAAACAAAGTAGTACCCATCACTCTATTTATGGTATCAGTACTTGGGGTCCATAAATCATGATGCTTAGTCTGAGGAAACAGATACATGAAAAGAGCAAACATGATTTTTATATAATACATTATGAAAGCATCTTGGATCGATTGATTTCAAACAATTTGGCTGGGTTTCCTTTTATAATCCTTTTTTTTTTCCTGTTTTTAATTTTTGCACAGATGCAGCTATATAAATAGCAGTATTTCCTGGAATCCCCAAAACGTCAAACCAAACATATTTTCCAATATTAAATGATTGCATTCCATTATATCATTACCACTTAGAATAGGCTATAAATTCATTGATTGAAGAGTTTAATAGCAATGCCTGATCTTTTATATACCATACTTTCACTAATAGAAAATCGGCTTCTTCTGAAACATTAGCATGTTACCCTTTCTAGTAAAGCATATCAAATCACATTAGTGAAAAACTTGCCAAGTCAAATGGAAGTTTGGTGCCAGTTTTCCTCCTTTTTTTTCTTTTTTTTTTCTCAAGAGGCAGAGAGAGAGAGAGAGTGTGAGCAAGAGACGGGGGATTAAATTTCTTACTAAACTTGTGGCAGTGAACATAAAATATAATAATACTCCTTTAACATTCCTGTCATGATTTTGGTCCTTGCACTTACACCAGCTGAGGACTGAAGGAGTTAATACTTTAAAATGTGCAATAATTCAGAGAGCTGGCTTGCACGATTTGCAATATGCTTTTTTCTTTGCAAGATAGACTCTGGAGCAGACAGATCAACAAAAAGAAGTAGGGGGGGGAAAAAGGACAACTCTACAACCAATCAAACCAAATGCCAGAGCAGAGGGCAAAGGGATATGGAAACTGAGAAGATAGACTTCCAAGTCCTTTCCTGAAAGTGCTTGGATTTTGAGGAGAGTCCAACATCGCCTGACAAAAGTGTCTTTGTGCAGCAACACTGGGGAGAAGGGAGGAGAGCTCAGGAAACCTAATGAAAACAGGCCAGGCCTTGTACATTAGACCCCATGGAGAACTTTGAATCATACGAGCTGCAGACAAGCCCCGAGTATGTAATGCCAAATTAAAGACCACCAAATATGGGGAGCATCGGGGCAGCACCAGGGCGGATGCGCTTCTGGTGTGGGCCAGAGCATCGCCCGGTGCTTCCCTCCATCCCACCCCATCCCCTGCCGAGCAGAGCATCCTGGGGCAGTGCACTGTGCCTCCCCCACGGGGACTTGTGGCTCATTTACCCACAAAAGAAAATAAAATACATTTTTTTAAACCTTTTTCTGCAGTCTGGTTGAATGTTAGCAGAATTAACGTGCTAGCAAAGAGGGTGACGATCTGCAGCTCCCATTGCAACATCCTGGAGTGGGGCTGAGCTGTCACCTCCTCACCTGCCCCACACCCAATCCTGCCTGGCTTCTCACATCATTCCTTCTTTGAATTTTGTGATAGACATTGTATTTGTTCTTGTCTTTGGAGGACTCTCAGGATTTTAGCAAGGTGCAATTTTTGCAACTCTCCCTCACCCCAAAGCATGAGCCTCTTGATCTGAGCAGCAAGGCAAGAACGAACCAACAGGAAACTCCTTGTGCCCAACCACGACAATGTTTCAGCATCAAAGTGCAGGTGTTTGTCATTCTTGTCCCACCTGCTCATCCCTTCCCACAGGTAACATCACAGCACATCACCTCCGTCTTTCAAACCAGGCAGAGTTTGCTTTGCACAGCACCTGGTCCCAAATTCCACTGCCTGCCCTCCTGGGCTCCCCAGGGCATCCTGCATATACTGCCCAGTCCTGGGAGAAGCATCCTGGTCCCATCTGTCATTTTCACACTGCCACCCTCACCCTACAGGGCCCTGCATGGAGGAGATGGAGCCAGACGATGTGCTTGAGCTGTGTTAGACTAATTCCAGCAGTGTTTAATACTGTCACAACTCTGCTTTCATGCAAAACAACAAAAAGAAGCTACAAATAATCTGAATAAGAGTGGAGGAAGGCCTTACATGTGCCTTGATTTGTGTCCCATCTCTCCCTTTGACAGTCCACGCTCCTCAGCCTCCCCAGCCTCTGGTTCCAGGACCCAGCAAGAGAGGAGCCCTGAGCAGGGGCAGACATTCCAACCATCCCTGCTGCAACACAGGGACAGGCAACCACCCATCCCCAGTTACTCAGTCCTATGCAAAGATGAGTGCATTTTGCCCTAAAAGCATCAGGCAAATCTGCTTTTAAATAACCCAAGCACTCCGTCTGGTGCTCCCTCACCAAGGGAACCTCCTGGGCAAAAGGGGTGAGTTTTGTCCCATCAGTGCTCCTGGAAACTCTTGATTTCAAAACATTTTCTTTAAAAAATTAATGGTTGAAAAATTTTAAATCCTTCCATTTTAAGAGCAGTGTGATGCAGGGATACACCTCTCGCACCAGTGAGGCAGAGCGAGAACCAGCAGAAGAGAACCCAAAAGAGAAGAGCCCACCAAGCAGGTGGGGAGATGAAGGGGGCCCCTTTGTCCCTCCTTGTCACAGCTATGTTTTATACAAAATTTGAATTAACCGAGCCCATCCCTTGACTGATGACAATGGGCACTGCTGCTTAGTGGGCAACAAAGCTAAATTTACTTGCAGAAGAGCACAGAATTCATTCCTGTTAAATCCAAAAAGCTTTTAGGAAATGTAGAAGTAGATGGTTTGTGGCAAAGGAGAATGGAGGTACAAAAAAAAACAAACCCTAAAGTAACGTTTTGATTTAGCTAGAAAAGGCCAGCCCCTTTTTAGCTCTGAATAACAAATGTGAAAAGAAAATCCCCTATACTTAAAGTAACACTTAGAAACACGAACACTGTGTTTCCTCAGCAGCAACTGAGCCAACTTCTTCACTCAATCACCTCAAGTGTAGAGCAGCACCAACTGCAGTGAGGTCACACTCGTGTAAGTGACCTCCATTGGCCAAGCCCAAGCATCTGTACCCGGCGGAAAGCCAGAGCAGTCTCCAGCTTTGGTGGGATTGCCCTGGATTTGCACCGCTGTCGCCAGGGGAAACACATGGCCCAACAATTCCGTAAAAACTCAAGGTGGTTGTTTCCCTGCCCCTCTGACTATGGAACCTCAGTGAAGGCAGTGGCATTGCACAGAGCGGAGAGCACCACGTGTTCTGGCCATTTCTTTTCTGCTGGATATTTTCTGACATTGGATATTTTTGGCAAAGTTGGACCTTCCTTTATGCAACAGAAATCTTGCTGGATACTCCCTTGATACCTGAAAGCTGGTCCCACAAGTCAGAAAACTCTTGGCTTTCCAAAGTCTTGTAAGAAAAGACCTTTGCCTTATCACAACTATTTGAATTCAGTTGCTTCCCCTTCCTTTGCTTTTCCCTTCTCTTCCAGCGTGTGCTCCTCTCCACCTCTGCTCCAGAGCTCATTTCTCTACCTTGGCCTAATAGTGACTCAAGCTACTGCTCCTCACAGCCCAGAATTCCCTCCATCACTCATGGTATTTTTTTCTTTCATTTCCCACAACCCTCTCAGGACTTTGTATCCCATCAGATCCTTGAGATATTATCTGTTAACCAGGGACCAAAAAGGCTGTTCATCTCTCCTGGCACCTTTCACTCCCCATCTCCCCTTGCTCTCCTGCCATTGCCCACGTTTCCTTCCCACTCTCACATCTGTGGTGCCGCAGCATCTAACTGTTCAGCACACCCCCAAATGGCTAGTTCCTCTTCTCTTCCGGCAGACTGGTTAGATATATAAATCTACATACAGCAAGAGGGCTCATGTGTCTATTGATTTCAAGACAATTTAAAGTGTGTTTGGCAAAACACCACACGAAGACAGCCCTGTGGGCCATTCTTCATCCCACTGCAGTTGGTGGGATTGTTCAAGTCAACATCAAGACCCACCACAGCATTTTTGGTTCATAAGCCGGAGATTTGCTGTCATGTTGCCTTGAATATTCCTTTGCAAATAATCAGATTTAGTCAGTCTAGTTCCAACAAGACATCTAATTATTGATAATTAATATACCTACCAGGCCACCAAAAATGTACCATATTTATCCATTAGATGTGATCTTTTATCATGGATGGCCTTGCTCCAAATTTCACAGGAAGTTATTTTCACTAAAAAGATAGTCATACATGTGGCAAGGAAATTTCTTAATGTTACTTGTGCACAGTAATAGAAAAAAAAAATTAAAATAATCTTAATTGCCTATTTGAACGCTGACAGACTAATTTGGACCTGAAATCAGGATCACAGTTCTGATGGCTGT
Source organism: Acanthiza pusilla (assembly GCA_036630365.1). Taxonomy (NCBI): domain Eukaryota; kingdom Metazoa; phylum Chordata; class Aves; order Passeriformes; family Acanthizidae; genus Acanthiza; species Acanthiza pusilla. The sequence goes on along the minus strand of JAXCHO010000103.1, from coordinate 2,767,540 downwards.
GAGACTATACAGCTAGTATTTTATAAAGATCATTTCATCACTAGATGCATTAATGATGCATCTCCAAAACTTCCTTTTCTATCATCTAGAGCAAAGTTAAAATAAATATTAGAGAACACAGAATAAGAAAAGAAGACTATGATGCCACCAGACTCTGCAGAAACCCAGATTTTACTCAAAAGTTAATTAATATTTCAGAGGTATTCAAGTCACAATTTTGACTTTTGGGTCCTTTGTTACTATTTATAAAAAAAGGTTTTCCAACTCTAACATGAGTTAGATTAATTTCCGCTGTCATTTATTGAAGACTGGACATACCTTGGGGCTAAAAGAGAGCAAAGACGATGGCTTCGGCTTTGCAGGGGAGTGGTGGCAGAGGGACCTCTTTTCCTGCACACCGAGCACCGTGAGGGCTTCCCAGAACTGTTATTAAATCAATGCAAAACACCAACACAGAGTGTGCATCTCATTTTTTAGAGCCCTGTGTTTTCCGAGCTGCTTATTCAATCATTTTAACAATTTCTAAAACCGCGACTCGCCCCGCACGTGTCCTTTCAGTGGGAACCATAGGTGATATGATCAAAGTTAGCCTACACCTAATCAGCGGGTGAGACATAATCAAGAATCTTTTTTTAAGACGTGTTCAATTCAGCAGAAGGCAAAGACTATTTGTCTTTTCCTTATTTACTACGGTTTGGGTGAAATTCCCATTATTTCCATTAATACCGTTCCCGCCATATCAATTATTATAAGGTGCACTCAATAATGCAGCTACATTATACCCCGAGCAAAGTGTCTTTCAGTGCGGTTTCTCAAGCAAACAAGATTTACATCCTCGTGCAAGATCCACGGCTCTACCAAACTAGTGCCATATGTCTTTTTCTTTCCGTCATCGCCCCGTGACAAAATCCGCTGGGTAGATCCAACATGGAAAAGAATGTCGGAAACTCCGCAAAGGAAAACAAGAGGCAAAAGAGAAAGTTGGATGGGATTGATTAAAGCAACAACTTTCAGTGTGTTGAAACAAATTTTTCCCTACTGTGGCAGAAGAAATCCGTCACAACAGATTTAATCATAAATCGTCCCATCGATATGCAGGGAGGAGGAATCTCATGGGGAAGGGTTTGGTTGTATATTGAACATCCCAAATCTGCACCCATTGGGCAACCTAAACCAGCAGCACCACATGTGTGTACATCTATGGAACAGCACCTCCGCTTTCCTTTAATACAAAACTCCTGAACACCTGGGTGCTTCCATGTCATGAAATAAATGCTTGTAGAATAAAAATTTACAGTCCCTCACATGCATTAAATTTGTTTAAACACTTTTTCAAAGCAAGAGCCTTTTTTTATCTTCCCTTTTTTTCCCCCCTCTCCTCTTTTAAATGGCGAGCTGTATTTTATAATGGAGCACCAGCTCTCCAGCGAGCCTCCATTCTTCCAGCCCTGACAGACTGTTTGTCAGCTAAACTCCCCTTGTCATGTATCCCCACCACTGCCAACTCATGCACGGAGACCTTCACTTTTACTGCTACCACTTGCACCCTGCGCAACCTTTGTCATTGATCACTGATCCAACCCAGTGCCCACATGTTCTTCAAGTGCCTACACAAGTAATGAGGTACTTGTGGTGTAAAATTAAACTGTCAACTGTCAGCGATTGATAACCACAGCGAGAGCTGACCTAGAACACCTGCACCCGTGGCCAAGACAGGTGTGACACGTTTGATCGCTGAGCCCTACTAGTCAGCGTGACCCGACGGTGTCCCTCCATGGATTCTGCCCCTGACAGAGACGCCGTATTTCAGCCCCAGGTTTCCACTGCTGGTGCAGGAGCAGCCCCCTCCCCAGCCACCACAGAATCTCTCCTCCACTGCAGTGACTGCAATGCGAGCAACGCCAGATTTTGGTGATGACAGATATTTATGGCCATGGAGCATCTTTCTACCTCCCCATCTCGTTGTTCCTGCTTCTGATTCCTCTTCACTCCAGCTTAGCAGCAGCCCCTACATTTATCAGCACTGTTCACCCCCTTTGTCAAAGTTTTTGTGAGGACCCCAGGGCTCAGTCAGGGTCTTCATTCCATAGGTGCATTGATTTGGGAGCAATGCTGAGTAGAATTTATGCTTATTTTTATAGTGTAAAGCCTCTGGTTCTGTTTCTGCATCACGACGTGGCAGGAGCACAGAGCTGAGCGCTGCTTTGGCATCATTTAAGTAAACTCAGCCTGATGCTGTTGGGAGCACGGAATAGGAAATCTCCATCCCCCTTCTCATCCATTCCATCACTGCCATGGAGAAACACATCCCTCTTCACCCAGCTCTAATTAGTTTTAGCTGTGTTACTATACAATGTTTAGCCTTCAGTTCATATTTAAATATATTTACTCATGATTCTGAACTATTGATTTTTATTTTAAGCAAAGAGGGGCTTTTAAGGCACACACTGTCTTTTAAAACCCCCTGAAACACATCAGAAAATAATGGCAGGAAGGTTTCTCCCCTCCCCTCCAACAGTTGCACTATATTAAGTTCATGTGATGAGAAGATAAAAATCTATTAACTTGCTGCTGACCTTATCGACACAAGGATCTCTGCAGACATTACAGGAACCATATCTCTTCTGACTTTTACATCCAGAACCTCATGCACCAGTGTCCCAAACCAAATATAAAATCTTCATGATGAGTGAAACAGTGACACATACTCCGACTCCGGTCCTGCTGGCTGGCAGGAGACATGGGGTCCTCTGGGGCCTGGGACCAGCCTCTACTTTCAATTTGACTTCAGGGGCAGATTTTTCACCATATGCTGCTGGGGGCTCTGAATCAAAACAGTTTCCATAGGACCATATGCTACGAGGCAAATGTGCTGGATACAGAAAGGCTTTCTGCTCCCCCATATCACCATGATGTATTGCAAACATAATTAAAGGTGAGTAACGCGGGTGCTCCTGTTTGGGTTAATCATTCCTTTTTACAACTAAAGCCAGTATAAAACAAACCAATTTTCAAATTAGACCAAAAGTCCATCTAAATACACATTGCTCACACACTCTCACACCTCCCACATTTCCATGTATACAGCAGACTCCTCCTCGGCACAGACAGTAGCTCTTAAAAAGGAAAGGATTTAAGGGTTTTTTTAATTATTATTAAATAAAAGCAGAGCAAGGACTCATACCTGTCTGTGATGCTTCTCCCATTTTAGCAATCAATGAAATGGGACCATCACAAGCACCATCACACTCCAGGTGCCACGAGGCAGGGATCAGGTGATCTCCAAAAGGCAGCAAAGGTGTAGATGGCAGGCAGTCGGTGCCACCAGGATGGCAGCAGGATTTGCTGCCCCTCAGCTCTGCCTGCTGGTAAGCAGTGGATTTCCAGGCCATTAGAAATAAGCCTGCACAGGATGCCAGCAGGACTGCACCCCAAACAGCCCCTGGCTGGGTTATAGCAAATGAAACTGGAAGGTTGTGACACCATCAACCCGTGTTCACGTGGTTTGCCAGTGTCACCAACATCTAAATTTCAGGGGAATTTGCTCAATAGCATATTTAAGGGGATTTTGCTTGGACTGGGCCAACTGCAGGGGTAATTCAGATACAGCCCAGCAGGTCAGGTGTTCCACACACCCATCACACACCAGAGGCAGGGCTCTGTGCCAGCAAAGCTCACTATCTCCCAGCCAGCACTCCACCCAGCTCCTCCATGCTTCAATTAAAACCTAGACCCCCACGCCAACAAATCACAAGACAGCCAAATGTTTTCAGAAGCTATCTGGAACTCAAGCGAGCTGCTCCGAAGCTGTGCAAGCATGTGGCTGAGCCTGCAGAGCAGTTTCCTGGTGACGAGTCAGAGTGTGCAGTTATCACCTCCTCACCAGGGAGGTGTCCCTGCCAAACACAGGCGAGTTTTCTGGGACATCCCATGACTCACGGCTCCTGACCTTATGCCCTGCTCCGGCCACCCACTGCAGGAGACGAGCTGCTGGGCCAGAGGGACCTGTGGTCTGACCCAGCACATCTGGTTTTATGTTTGGGAGCGTGCTCACGTAATTTTCTAGCAGTACCTGGAAAATCCTCAAGCGTGCTATTAATTTGAAAGGCCAGTGTCCTTCCAAAGCTCCTGGCATGCCAATGCAAACCACTTGAGGAGCTCCAAGCTGGAGCAGTGCCCGTGCCCCATCCCTCCCCATGGCTCCAACCCCTCCACGTGTTTCACTCCAGAGAGCTCAGAGGAGCTCGTGGTTAAGACAAGGACTGGCCAAACCACATTCTGTATCCCCATTTCAGCCCCCTGTGTTCCTCCCTGATCTCTAGGAAAATAGTTTCATTTATGTGCTACCCCATTTACTCTTATTTTACAAGAGCAAATAGCAACACCCATCCCACAGAGGTGTTGGGAAGTGAATGAGGTGGTTAAACACGCCTAAGCCACATTCATATCACAAGTAATAAAAATACATTACAAATGCCTAACAATAAAGAAATAACATGACTCAAGCCACTGCTGGTTGTGGTTGTGGTTTTGTGAAACAAAAAAATCTTACCAATGGGGAAAATTGCTGATGATTTGCTTCACAGAAAGAAAAAATAAACAAGTACAGTATAACACAGAACAAAGTTACAGTTTGATCGATGATGCTTTTCATATTAATAACTGATGCAGGCTGAAAAATTTGGATGTCAATTCAAATGTTTTCAGGGCTTGGAGATGGAGCATAGAGCTCTGCATGCTGAATACAGCAGCCCTGACAGGAGTGCTGCAAACAGCTCATGTTCATCCACTGCTGGCGCCAACATCTGATACTGGAACTGGGATTCACTGTATTTGCAAGGAAACCCTCATATTTTTATTGCATATTCAGCCTTCTGTTGCTTTACTGCAAACAGGATCTGAAATTTGTGCATTAAAAGGAGAATAGATCCGTGGCTTCTCACCGATGCTCCTTGCAAGACACACTGAGATCAGAGACTGCAAACAGCCCAAGGAGAGATCAGAATGTAAAGTATGTCTGGAGCACCACATTCAGCTCTCTCCAGCATGCGCCATCGAGGAGAAATTAATGATACGTGGAAAGCTCATTCCAGATGATCACAGTGACCAAAACTCTTGGACCTAGAGACTCTTATTTCTTTTTTCCCCCTGCACCCAGAGAGAATCCCTCTTGTTTTTGTTCTAATCACGGAGCTGACTGGAAAACCAGAACTTCCCCAACCACCCAAGTGGAAGCAAAAGTGCTGATTTCAGAGCAATAAGGGCAAAACAGAACCCAGATCATGCACCTCCCATCCTGGGGTTTTGGAATGAAGAACAGCGCACACCTTCTCGCATCGTAAACAGATACATAAAAGTAAAATTAAACAGCTAAACTCTTGGGTATTCCTTGGGACAAGAAAAAACTCAGCAAGAAGTGACATCAAAGATAGGTTGTTTACATATTGGGGGACCTGTCTCCCTGTCTCTTCACATTGATTTCTACGGTACAAAAATATTATTTCAGTGACAAGGATGTAAACCTTATTCAAAACAGGATTTAAACCATATCCTGCAAGTGAGGCATCTCTTCAGATAGCCTGCCTGCACTTACAGCATACCGAAGGCATGCTGATTTTTGTCTGCAGTGTTTGTTAAGAGGGTCACAATATCAGGAAGCAGGAGAAGGCTCATCAAAGCCTCATTGCTCGCCTTCACCGCTCATCAGCTAGACAGTACCTTGTTTTTTAAAGCTGGGCGGAAATGCATCTCCAGTGACCCATTGTTAGAAACTTCCTTTTGTCTTTAAGTTTGCTGGAAGGAGTACGGGGCCCCTTTTAACTCTTTTCCAATAGGTAATTTCCCTTAATTAGGGCTCTCATTACAAGTGAGAATTTATCAGACATGATTAAAGAAGCATCTTGTCTCTTTCCTATCGCCTCCAAAGGGGCACATTTTGATCTCCCAGCGTGTCTTGCAAACACTGATAAGCACAGGCACGGAGCTGGGAGATCACAGCAGAAATTTGGCCTGCTCAGAAAGTTCATGTTTGGAACTCAGCATCCTCAGAGCTTCCCTGTGAAGCGCAGGGTGTCGGAGCTGCCGCTCTCGGGGAGCAGGGGCTCCTGGGCAGGCAGGAAGCCTGGCAGATGGGGCTGCAGAGCTGAGCTCCAGGGCTCCGGGAGCCACAGCTCCCTAAAAACCCCAAATGCACTACACAAATCACCTTCCTGCACGTCCCTGGGCTTCACTCCTTCACAGCATCCATTCCAAGCAGCCATTCCCTCAATATAAAAGGGCAACTCCTACCGATGCCCCTGGGGTTTTAATAAAGTAAACCAGAATATGGCCATTTTGGGGCACCCCTCAATACATTCTCCCCAGTTGAACATGTGAGAGATCTGATACAGAGCTTGCTGAACCAAAATCCTGCACTCACATAATGAGTTTGCTCTACAGGTGCAGCCCTCTGCCACCAACACCCCAAACACTGGCCCTGCTCTGCTGCCTTCTCCTCAGCATCTGCTTCCCCTACAGGAGAAAATCTCCCACTGACTTCCAAGGCAGCTGGATTGGGCTGGTATGTTAAAAATGCACTCAGGCTCTCAGTAATATTATTTACTTTTAATAAGCATGAGTGATAAACTCATGGCCAAGTGTACTATTTTATAGAGTAACTATGGAGATGCAAGTTATTGTTTCCTTCTGTGAACCTACCAAAAGCACCAAAACTCGTAACAGCAGGAATATTAATTCACACCAAAAAAAATATATACTTTCCAACCTTCACATAATGGTATGGACTTACTCTCATTAATGATCTAGTATTTACACCCACACTGTGCGCAGGGTGAGCATTAGTCTGACAATAAAGAAGCAATAAGGAATTTTCCAAACATTAAAAACATTCCTAATCTGTGAATCACCTACAATCTGAGGTGTCACAGACATTCATCTCTGTATGTGTCACCCACAAACATCTGTCCCCTCTTCCCCTCGCACGAACACGCATTCCATTCAACCAGAGATACAATCAGGCTTTAATTTTATTTTTCTCACATAATGTTAATCAAGAGCTAAAAAGATAATTTCCTTCTACCACAAAGCAATTCCACTGTGGTGGAACAAACTGTTATCTTAAGTTTCACAGAGCAATTGTTCAATAATTCCTGTTTGTGGCTCTTTTCCAAATCCTTGAGAATAGCTCAGGCTGCCAACCCTTCTTTAAAAAAAAAAAAAAAAGAAAGAAAAAAAAAATCACAACAGAAGCCTAAAAGCACTTGCTGTCACTCAGGGGTTCAGTGGTGGCAGACTCGGCCATTTCTCAGAAGAAACTCCAGCTCTAAGACTCCGACACGCAGAAATGCACTGTCCTTTTGAAGACAATTGCCTGGAAAGATATAAGCTCCAGACTGTAAATTTGTCGCAGCACTGGCCCTCCGAGATGGTGTTATCTTGGCTTGGTGAATTCAGTGAATTGGAAGCTCCATGAGGAAAAATAATAAGAAGGATACTTGGCATTTCTGCAGTGTTTTCTACATGCAAAGCACAGAACAAGCTTCAAGCATTTAATGTTTATTAAAGAATGGGAGGGTGTTTTGTTGCGTGAAAGGAAACTGATAACGTGGATTTCTTCAGCAAAAGTAATAAAATGTTCTGTTTCTATGGAAAAAAAAAATTAAAAATAATAACAGCTCTTAGTCAGAAAGGACCCTGCATGTCAAAATCACAATTAATTTTAGCCCGTGATCTCACGGAGGAAGGGACAGTCATTTACTACAGCTTGTACAATGAGCAGCAGCACAACAGGGCGCTGCCCTGCCCGGCGGTGGGAGCTACATCAGACAAATATTAGAGCAATATTAATCACCACAAGTGAAAGTGCAGCACCAAGCTGCCATTTCCAAGGCTCTGGGTCCAAGCCGAGTGAGGAAGAGGGCAGGGAGGGAGGTCCAAGGACTCAGCCTGACAAGCACACGGAGCTGAGATCCCACCTGACCTCCAAAGCATCCCAAAATAACCCAACAACAACCTGGGCAGGCTTTTCCCAAGGCTCTGGCCATGGCTTGCTCAAGGCAGATCTCACTGCTGGGCAAGTGTGGTGTTATCAACACCACACTTGCACCATGTTCAACCCCAATACTAAAATCAGGAGTAAACAAAATGGTTTTTGCTCCAGAACATTGATATCCACAAATATAATTTGTGTAAGTGGATCAACCGCAATTTTTTGCTTCATTTTAATGTTTCTTTAAAATGCTTCCACTTTGGTACACACATATGTACCCAATGAAGTCTCACTCTAGAGCAGAGTAAAATTTAAGAATCAAGCTCAAACCTTTTTCTGTAATCAAGAAGAAAAAAAAAAAAAAAAAAAAAAAAAAAAAAAAAAAGAAAGAAAGGCCCTCACGCCTTGGTTAGAGTAATACAGCAGGTTTTTCAGGGCTGGAATATACTATTTTATCCAGTCTCTAAAATTTTTGCATAAAGAACAGAACAGAGAACAACCCAACCATTCAGGAAAGATGCTCTCAAGGCAGAAGAGGAAAAATAAACAGACATAAATAACCAGCAGCTGCAGAAGTGCTTGTCTGCATCCAGACCTGCACTCTGAACAAAGGCAGTGAGATTTATACAAGGTAGAGCTGAGATGAAAACCCTGCTGTGAACTTAAGCAACACTGGGTTTATCTTTCTCCCCCATCCCAAAAAAAAGCCAAAACAAAACCCCACAAACACATTGCCATCAAAGATAGGATTCACATTAGCCTTTTGACCTAAATCAGATTAAATGTATAGAACCACCCCAACAACAAGCATCAGCCTCTAGCTGTGGTGTTAAAGGCTCATGGAAGGGAAACCAGCTGGGCTTTCCTACTGTGGATGGACCATTCTCCAACCCATACAGCTCTGCTATGAGACAAGGGGTTTCTCCTGTTGTCTGTCTGCTCCAGGTGAAGCACAACAGAAGCAAAATCAATAAGGACAGGGAGAGGGGAGATCACATATTGCATTGTTTGACAATTCCGTCCTCAGCTGTGGAGGTACAACATTGAAATAATTATCAGGAATGAAGATATTTGTAAACTCCTGTTCTCTCCCATAGCTTACAAGGCAAGCAGTGTTTATAAGGCCAGTTCTTTCCACAAATCCTCTCACAAATCTCACTGAGATCAGCTGGTGTCCCACACAAGCCTTGCAGACCATCATAGGCACTGGACACCACACCTTTCATTTCAAATCCAGGTCCCCACATTCAGTAGTTCACCTATGGCACCCCAATCTCTCCTGGTCTAACATCCCTGACTCTCCAGGTGCCGTTCCCTTTAAGCTCCTCCTGGCTCAGAGATGCAGACACGGGAGAAGGGCCACCCTGGGCTAAAACACACATACACGCACATGACTTAACACCCTGATCCTCCAGGATAAGCTATGAGCCTGTAAATCACCACACTTCCAGAAAACAATAGCCACCTCTTGTTTAAATAAAACTGCACCTGCTACATTAACATACCACCGAACAATCGCTTTGTTTTTCGCCAGGCATCCAGGCTGAAGCCGCGCTGCTTCCTGACCCATATACTGAAAGGGTATTCTTAGAAGGGGAGAGGGGTTTCACAGAGAGCACCAGTTTAGCGGTGATCACCTTCCTTCCTTCTTTTGTACTGGGGATACGTGGTTTTGTTTAGCTTTCAACAGGTTTATTTCCATCGCAGCTCTCCAAGACCTTGCAGTCCTTCTTTGGCAAACGTTGCCTCTTTTTGTTTCCTATCTTGGGCTATCACAAGCTCTAAACTGAGATTTGGGCCATTTCGAGAAATTTTTCAGTACATTCTTTTCCCGTCCAAAGAGTTTGGGCCGAGCAGGTGCCAGCTGAAGACCTCTTTGCCAAATGTTCAAACATTGCTAAATTGTTTTTCTCTCCCCCCAGCAGGTTAACTATGATGCCTGTTTCAAGTTTATTTATCTCTGCTCAATGATTTTTTATTGATTGTGTTGGAACCCTCTTCTAGTGGAGTTATTTTGCTCTAATAATGTACTCAGTTGTGATTGAAAAATGGACTGCTGGAGAGGTTGGGTCATGGATTCAGGGAGCAATAAGTTCTGTAGAAGAAGGCAGTCGATACAAGGGCCAACTTCTCTGTTTCACACAGAAACACAATGTCTCCAGTGAGGAGCATGGATGAGGCACTCCTAAGCCAAAAAAATGTTTTGTTCCTGAATCTGAGCCCAAATCGAACCCAAATCCAGCCTGGCCGGTACATTTCTGCTTCAATGTGCATCTCAAAACAGGCACCCTGCCTCCCCTCCCGTGCCCACCCATAGCCCGGACTGCTTCCACCAGCTTTCCAGGAACGTGGTGCCCACTCCTCCTCGCATCCTCTTCCTGGACACCTGCCCCACGCCACGCTTCCTGCTCATCCCACACTGCTCTCTGCCGGATCCGGCACCTCCCAGCTCACGCAATCGTTTCCACTCTCGGCTGCCTGAAGCCAGCGAACTTTGTGGGAGCTGTGCCCCACGGCCCCACCAACAGTAACATCAAAGTTCCAGCCATTTAAAACTAAAGCTGAACTTATAAAACACCATCTGGCTTCAGACCATCCTACACAATCGTAAGAATATTTGAGCTGCTCCTGCAGGCACTACTAGTAGGTTACTCCTCTTCCTTTTATTTAAATTACAGCACTGAAGCCTGAGCATCGAGTGGCTTCTAGTGGAGCAGCTCAGAATTAAAGAGAATCTTCTCAAACTGCATTTCAAGGCACTGCTTGGAGTTTCAGGTGAGTCCTGGAAGCCAAGTTGCAAAGGTAGCCTCCAATGAATTGACTGATTGACCACTATGGCAACTGGGATTTCCTCTCACACAAACCAAAAATACCACACCAGTCCACACCAGCACCTACCACGACTTTTTCATAAAAACAACAAATCTCTGCGTGCCTCATCTACAAAGTGCCCAACCAGTCCATTCTCATTATTGTTCCTTTCCAATCAATACATTAAATTACTTTTAAAAAAGCTTCCACATGGAGGGCATGACATTTCTCAAAGTCCCATATAGTGGAAGAAATTACCCTGAAAGGCAGGATAACCTCCTGGTTCCTTTATCAGCAAGATGTGTAACCATATACCAGGGACACAGATGACTCCTGAAGATCTGCCTTGATCAACACCTGCTCTGGTGCACCCTTCACCTGCGGTGGATCCCAAGGGACACCTCTGGCCAATGCCTTGGCCAAACCCCCAGCAGCACTGTGTGATTTCACTGCCTCCAGACCAGAGAGCCCAAGCTGGGATGCAAAGCCCTGCTGTGCCTCATACTGGGACCAGCACAGAGATGGGAGCCCCCAGTGTCTGCAGAGTTTCACCTCTGTGAGTCTCAGCAGTGACCGCAGCCACCCGTGCAGGAGCTGTCACTGTGCCACGAGAAAGGCCACCTGTGGGACAGCCAGGTGCTGGGAAGCCTTAGCAGCCCAGCAGTAGCTTGGGGTCAGGAGGAACCAGTACATCTCACAATGAAGGGAAACCGAGCCAAGCTCAGGACCAGTCCCTTCCTGACACAGGAGCAGTGAAATATGGGTCAAGAACAAAGCGCCCTGTTAATAATAGTTCGTTTCATGCAGTTAAAAATGTGCAATATTGGGTTCACAAGCTGAATTCCAAACTGCCTGGCCATTTTCCCTTCAACTTTCCAAATTTATTGAAGTGTGAGAGCTTGGCTCTCTTTATAGTGTTCAAGTGGCTGACACGTCACTCAGTCAGAGACTCACATCCCCCATCTCTGCTGTGTCTGAGGGCAGAGGCAGCTCTTGCACGAGCACAAGCTGCCCGAGTTCAACATCTGCCTGTTCATCCACAGGACAGTTAATTCCTGCCGAGGCCTCCATTATCAGCCTCCTTTTATTTTCCTGTGCTGGAGGTTTCTCTCCTACCCTGCTCCTTCCAAAAGCCAGTTGGCTCTACCAGTGACCCTGCCAAACACAGTGATTAACCTGCAGGCATCTCTGGAATGGGGATGCAGAGAATCCACCACTGTCCCAAACCCACATGGGTCAGGGGCACATTCTCATCACTGTTGGAGGTGAGAGAGATACCTTTACCCTCATGGCAGGTGACTGTAGCTACATCCAGCACCTGCCAAGCAGAGGGACCAGCTTGTGTCCCAGGGGATAAAGAGATAATAAAGGGGAGGGAGGGCAGGGGGGGTCATTCAGCCTTGGAGCAAAGCCAAGAAGAAGCACCACTTGCATCTTTGGCCCCCACACCCTTCCCCTGCCCTAGTCACCAGAGAGTACTTCTTCCCTTCGCTTTTATCAGTCAGGCTCACAGATTGAATGCTATCAATTGACAGCTTTAAAGCTAAGGAATTGTATAAATTAAATACAGTCTGCAGCAAATATACTGAGGAGCTAGAATTTATATACGCAGTAGATACGGGAGCTCTTAGTTATTACCCACTTAAGGCTATGGCACTGATGAATGGTAAGGCCACCCCATCCCTGAAGGCACTTTTCATTACCCACACTATAGGAATATTGAGAGAGTGTGTGTATGTATCCAGCATGACTGCTCATTTCCATAGTTCTCCATCAGGTTTGCATTCAGTTTATAAAATAAAAAATTACTCCAGGGACACATTTCACTCATTCCAGAGCCCTTTCTCTCTCCCTCTCTCCCCCAGCCCATATCCTGGCAGCCTCTCTCCTTCTCCCAGCTCTGATACTGTAACAATGCCTTTAAATCTGATGGTGCTTATTAAATGAAACAACTTAATTACTATCAATATATAATGTTGTGTACTTCAGCCTCAACCGAGGCGTCTGATCCCATTCTGCTCCTGACCTTTAATGGCCATCAAATCAAAGTAATTTTGGTCAGCTCAGTACAGCTCTGACACATGCCCAGGTCAGGAAGATGAAGGGACACTAATCTACCATGTTACCCTGCCCATTGTTTAATACCTTTTTCAATAGAATCTAATAACTGGAGAAATGCCAGTTTTCTGTCTAGTTTGGGTTAAAACCTCTTTCGCTGAAAATAAATAATTATGGAACATTCTGAATAGCCCAGGGTTTACATAATTGGTGCCTCTTAGACAGAGCAATATACTTGCCTTTGAAGTTTGCAAGGAGAGGAATTTAGGAATTCAAATCAGCGGCAGCGCTCATGAGTGCGCTGCGCTCTCCATCTTGGAGGGGCCAGCGCCAAAGCAGGCTTAATTAAGGGAAGTGAAAACCACTTTCGATTCACCAAGGTAACACAACAAGTGCATTGCTTCCTCTGAATTGAGGGGAAAATAGCAGGAATGCTTCTACTCAACGGCAGCTATTCTGCAGGCTGGGACTCGAGTCCTTCGGAGGGGAGAAAAAGAAATCTGTCGTAAAATAACCAGTAACACAGCACCCCGTGCATAAAGACAGCAGGAGTGTTTGGGTTCGAGCATTACTATTTATACATATTGTTTCCCTAGAGCTAAACAAAACAGGTTTTCCCATGCCAAAGCAAGGGATGCTGCCAGGAGAGCTAGACACCCTGTCTGGATCGGACAAATAGCTTGACCTATTGACAGGGCAGCTGGATGCAGCAATATTTTACAGCAGGCTCACTTTGCTAATGCACTTGCACCAGGCCACTCTGAGAGCAGCCCACGCTCCAGAAAAAAAATGACAACAAGAAACCAACAACCTAACAGCAGCACGAAAATGTCACAAGGCGGATAGCAGCGCCTCTCTGGAAAACCAGCCCTGGCTGCATCAAATGCAAGAGCAGGAAACTGGGGAAGCATTCAGGGATTGCCAGGTTTCAAACCAGCCCTGCCTCTGTGCTGGTGAAAGAGGGAGGCTACAAATCATATCTGCCCAGCTTTTGAAAACACCAGTCACGGAAGCTGAGCAGAAAACACAGAAGGATGTTTTTGTTAATTACCTGTTTCTCCACTGCCCATTCTTTACCTGAAGTCATTAGTCATGTAACAGAGCGGGCAGGTAACAAAACCCAGCGACGGAGATTTATAAGGCATCTCTCAACCCCAGGGTCCCGCAGCAGCTTACAGGGTTGGGATTACATCATGCCAGAGCTCTTCAAAGGCTGAGGGGCCAAAACCGCCCTGGGTGCAGCCTCCATCACCCCGCAGGTGCTGCTCCAGGTCAGGAGGAGTTTTGCAGATCCACAGGGACAGGTTCCATCCCCCCCAGCCCCCGTCCAAGGGGAGCAGAAGCAGGATGTGGCAGGCTCTGTGCAGCTCAGCCTCTGCACTGTCCATGCAAGGGAAACAGGGAGGAATGCCATCAGCTCCGGGGGAGTTGCACGGGTGTAACTTAGAGCGGGATTTGCAATCAATCCTCACCCAGACACTTACTTGAGAAGGAATTCAGGGTTTGGCTCTACGTACACCAGAATCACTTCACAACCACTGAATACATTTCTGATGTAATTGAATCCCTCAGTGATTTTTCTTAAAGACAAACCTTATCCATTTAGGGTCGATTCTGCATCATTAAAGTTAATGGGAGTTTTGCCACTTACTTCAGTGACAGTGAGGCTGAGGAGGGATTGGGGCAGAGCAGATCACTCCATGTATCAGCAGCATCTCTGGCTGTCAACTTCTCCAAGAGTCAGGAAAGGAGTGTTTTTCCATTATTTTGGAGAAAAGCTTACTCTTAAAGGGCACAAACACTGGGACTTGGTCAGGGGTCTGTGAACATGCTTTGCCCTCACCCAGGCTGAAGAAATTCCCAAGGGAAGCTGCTGAAATCAGCAGAGAACCACTCTCAGCCTGGGCAGTGGTCAGCTGCTGGACACAGAGGTGTTTTACCACTGCTGTTATGTGCTTGCCCCACTGGCATTGCATCCTCTCTCCAGACACACAAAGCTGAAGTGCAAAATATCCTCTTGATTCAAAAGTAAGCACACAAAAGCATTTTTCCTCATAAACTGCCATGCAAACCTTTTCCCCGCCAGCCGTTCTCTGTGTCTGATCCCACATCTGTTTGCCCCGAGTGGAAAACGCTGGTGAGTTTAAATGGCATGAGTCAACTCCCATAACCAAGAAGGGCACAGCCTAGACCACCAAATCACAGCTTATGAGTCTTTCCTAGCATATTCTGAGATAAAAGATCTCGGTTTTATTCAAACAGAGCCAAATCCTGCTGATACCTAATTTCGCTTCTATTACCTCATTAATAACCTACAGACATTTGCAGCTTACACTTCTTTATGTCTGCATTGTGGTTGTCATACCGAGGCACGAGGGCTATTTCTTGTTGTATTTGTTTTGGGTTTAATTCCCAATTCTAGTCTATGCCTCTGCCACCTTTGCAGGGCTGGGCTCAATTAACCCTTTTGTGTTCTCTTTGCAATGAGCTGCAGCAGTCGACAAGCAATACATGATCTTTTAACAGTATTAATGTGTTCATGTGAAAATATTCATTGACAGCTTTATGTAGCGTGGCAGTCACTAAAAGTGGGATTTAAAGTACAAAAGTGGCATTTAGTAGTTGAGTGTAAGGGCATGTTCACGTGTCAGTTAATTGCAAACATGTTTAAAATGTGTATTTTCAGCTAAAAACAAACCTATATGTTTAACAAATACTTTTCATATTGGTCAGACTGGCAAAACCAAAAACAAGTTAAAGTAATTTGACCACATCAGGTAAACTCCTTTAGAAAAAGGTTTTAAATGAGGGATAAAACTGTTTACAAGTTTTTAACTGTAAAATATTTCTTTTCTTCTTTTATCTTGCCAATATCAATAAAGAAACAACATGTATAAATATATATAAACAGACACTTGGCATAAGAACACATTTCATGAAATATGAGTAATAGAGCAGGAAAATTCAAAGTATATTTCTTTCTTTACTGTACTGAATGGACAGGTTACTGTAAAGAATACATTATGTGCAGATGGATGAAAACACAAAGTGCATGCAGGATACGTAGGATGTGAGCAGGGTGTTCATTTCCAGGTAGAAATGCAAACATTTTGGTTCATTTCAGATCTCACTTACACTGCCCTATTTGGTGTCATTTCATTGACTCCCATGTATTTGGACTTGAGTCCAGCAAAGCACTTAAACACATGCTTAGCTTTAAGCGCACAATAGTCCCCTTGAAGTCAAATTAAGCACATATTTACGTGCTTTGCTGGATCAGGGCCATACTACAGATTTACACAGATGTAAGTGAGCTCAGATGAGCTCAAGCCACAATGTTTGTGTCCAGATTCAAATCCAATTGGCAAATGCCTTCAAAAGCCGGAGGTATTTGGATTAGGGGTTTTGGTCCAAGCCAATCTGTAACTTTAGTACCTGAACCCGCATTTCTTGTGCGCCCAAGGCTCCCATCGGCATTAGTGGGAGCTTTGGAGGCACAAGAAGTACAAGAGCAAGACCTCTGGGACTAAAGAGCCAATTTACTTAAACCCAAATTATAACATTTTTTAACCTTTAGATTAAACCAAACTCCCACCAGAGTTCAACCCTCGCTCCATTACATTTCTCACCCAGCATTTGGATTTTTTGTTTATCGTATTACTATTGCTTTTGGCCAGCATTCACTTTATTATATAACATTAACCTAGGAAAAACTAATGGGCACCATCAAATAGCTGTTAACGTAAAGCACTTATAAACAAGTACCATTAGTGGACCAGCAGACAGCACAGGAACTCATTTATGTTACATCTGTTAACGCTGGATAAACACAGATTTACCATTTTTAAGTGGCAAACGATGCCTCCGTCTGGTCAGTAATTAATTTCCAGGTTTTTCACAGACTTCACAGGTCCAGAAAATAGGTGACACACGCTGCACCTCCAGCTAGGGATAAGCCAGCTAAGAGGTGCTAGAGCCCACAGCGACACACACTTTCACCCACCGGCCACTAACAGGGCCAGCTTTTTCACCTGGGGCACCAGAGTCCCCTTCCACATGGAAAAAAAATCTTCAAAACGTCAATAACAGAAGTTATCACCTTCCCCTCTGCGGCTCCAGCACGCTCTGCACGGATCAACAGGTTCCTGCTTCTGGTATTGCTCAGAGCAGAGGTGGCTGCTGGCTTTGGGAACCCTGTGGTTCCCATAAATGTGGGAAACACTAGCACCGACGTGGGAAATCCCCCCAGCCCAGCAATGAGGGCAGCACGAGGAGCTGGAGAGCCCTTCCAGCAATTCCTGCCCTCTCCAGAGGGTGCTCCTCATCAACAACAGCCTCCAACACACACCTCACCCTTGCTGTGGTCAGCAAAGCCTCTGTGGGACAGCTCTGCTGGTTTTATCAGATGCTCTTACAGGATTAGCACACATTTCTTGCTTATTAACCAAACCAGAGTGAGAAGGTGCTGTTCAATCATCTCCACCACTGCAAATACAGCAGGCAAAGCTCTCCCCACACAAAGCACACTGTGAGGGTTCAAGAGAAAAACTGGTCCTGAACACCCCTAAAACCATTTCCCTTCCCACACACGACTGACCAGGGCAGCAGGAAACTAAAGAAACACACTGGGTTCTGCTGCTGTCTGATGGTCACTTGAATGTGCAGCCAGAAATTAATTAATTTTCCCCTTTTTTGTAAGTATTTCTATACATCAAGGAACATACGAAGAACACAGCAGAATCATAGAGCTAGAAGGAGAAACAGTAGAAGTGCTGGCACTAAAGGCTGCAACACAAAGTGAAAGTAGATGCAGCATCCAACACCTATTCCCAGAATGTTTTAGCTGTGGATGGGGAGACTGTGCTGGGAACAGAGTGGTTTGTCGTTCCCCCGAGCTAATCTCCAACATAATCTGAAAAGCACACAGGGGAGGAAAAAAACCTCTTCCTCCCATTGCTTTGGGATTTTGTAACCAACATAAAAAAAAAAAAAAAAACAAAAAACAGTGCCAGTAGACACAATACTAAACAAGTGAAAACTTCGCAGGGGGAAAAAAAAAGTAGGTATTTCTCAAGAAAACATCAAACCATTTATTGTAGCCTCTGCCCAAATTACAGGAGAAATAACACTTTGTTGACACCAGGTCTGGGATGACACATTGAGACTGCTGTTACAGCAGTGACACCCAGGAGATGGAAACACCCCCAGTTCTGACTGCAGGCAGCAAAAAAGCAGCAGCACACTTTGCCAAAGCCCAAAATCACCCCCTGGCCCAAACCCACCCCTAAGTGAGCAGTACCTGAGGTCATGGCTCCACACACAGCTTCGTCTGGAGCTGGACACAAAACCCTTTCCGTGGTGTCCCACAGGACAAACAGCAGCACACTCAGAAGAGATAAAACTGTCTTCTGTCCAGGACAGAGCCAACCTTCCTACTCCTTAATTAAATTGCAAACAGGTGTAAAATAAATAAATAAATAAATAAATAAAAATAGAGAGCCCAATTACACCATGATGCGGCACAGCTGAGTAGGTCCCTGCACCTGCGTGAGGTGAAGCTCAGGAGATGCACAATCACCCTCCAAATCTTCCTTTTCTCTCTGTACTGAGTGATCTTCACCTCTGTATCTCCCATGTCCCACGTCCTATCCCCTCTCAGGCCATCTGACACGTCAGGTTTGTGAACACACTGTGTGAGCTCCTGAAAACCTGAGAAATCCTGACACAATCACAGAAAGAAATCTGCTGGACAGCCCGGGTACTTGAAAGGCTGTAGAGGACAACATCAGGTGGGGCACAGTCCAGTTCATTAGTACATAATTACAAAAGCAGATGTCCTGCTCTTCCATATTGCCTGTTTGTGTTTTTTTTCTTTTAAAAAAATTGTACCTCAGCTAACTGCCTTTCTCGACTCAAACACTCAGGATGCTAGTAAAGATATAACTCTAGTCTAAAATTTACTTTTCCTCAGATGGTGTTGCACATCTCAACAGAGTTTTTTCAAGATATTATATAATTTTTTAATAAACATCAAGATTGGTGTAGCCGTAATACCGGAAAAATATCCTAAAAACTGATATAGCACCGAGGGCTAGAAAACACAAGAGTGACTGATGGGTAGTCCTGATAATTCTGTATATCAGGAAGTGGAATGAGAGATGGATAGATAACATAATGTTGTTATATAGCCATGAAAACAAGCCCATAAAGATATTCCCAGAAATTAAAGCCCAGGCTGTCTCACCATGATTCTTTGCTGTGAAATAAATGATACCTACAGAAGAATGCAAACCCCAAGGACACACTGAAGTACAAAAAGGAGAGAAAAATCCTTATTTTAAAGAACTAAAACTATTTTCCACTTCTAAGTGTTAGAAACTAAAGACCTTGACAGAGTGAAGATTGCCCTGCATCTGTTTTCTCTGCCACTGGATGGATCCCAGGAGGAGCAGCCAGCACTGAGTCCATCCCCTGCCAAAGCAGGCTCTGCTCTCACACCAGCTTTACACCAGTTTTACACCAGTTTTGCACCAGTTTTTCACCAGTTTAGCTCCTTTGTTCTGGGGCCGTTCCTCCAACATTCTGAGAGGGAAAAACCGTCTGAGACAGTGCTGCCTGTGAGGCTCCTGCAGCTGACAGAAAGTACAGGCTGGGGAAAAGGTCTGTCTGTCTGTCTGTCTGCTCCTGTTCCTCTGATGGTTGAGGAAGAGGTATCTTGGAGAAGAAAGGGATAAGAAACTCCAAGAACTGGAGAATTTGGCTGAAAATTCCACCAGTAAAACTTCCTTTCCCCTGCTAGCCTCCTGCAGAACATGTCTTCAAGCTATTGGTGGATTTGGACACAAATAAAATATCTTTTCCTTGTACATTTTCATGTTAAGTTGATCCAGATAATTTCTGAAATTAAGTACCTTCTTCCAACTTAATGTGTATTAGCCGTGTACTTCTGTTAACTCAGCCCAGTGTCAAAACACAGCAGTAGAGGTTAATATTTGGATGTAGCTGTTTTTCTAGCCATTCATATCACTTTTATTTCCTTTCCTTTTTTGTTCTTTCCTTAACCTTTCTTTTACTGCTGTTAAATTCCTTGCTTTCATTTTTGCAGGAGTTCAGCCTTCCAGCCCGCGCTCCGATGCTGTTAGACATCAGCTCAGGCTCAGACTTATTACTTCTGATATGTCACTCCTCAGGCAGGGAGCCTAAAGCAACACTGCTCCCTCCAGCCCTCGCAGGCTTCAGCTGGATCCTCACCGACCCACAGAGCACAGCTATTTCTGCAGCAGGAACACACAGGAAATGTGGGGAGGACCTGAAGAGTAAGCCCAGCACCTTAATTTACACTGAGCCTCTGACACAGGAGCCTAAGCAAGAGATCAAGATGCACAGAGGGGATTTAGCCATGTTAGATTGCTGAGATTGTGTATAAATATTTATATTTATATATATATATATATATATATATATATATATATATATATATATATAACTGGTATAGCACTGGGGAAGGAGAGGAAACCAGAAGAACAGCATATTCAGGGCTTATTTAATATTTGAAAAGCACCAGTCATCTCTTAAAACAGATGTCCAGAATTATTCCTGCGCAAAACGATGCCAGCAGAGCTGATTTGTTTTCCTCCTCCTGCTCAGGGGTCTGACAGCAGTCCATCAAACACATCCCATCTCCCAGTCCTCTTTCCCACACCGTCCCTGCCTTCTGTCTGGTCACTTCCACCTTATTTCCAGTGCCACCTTCACTGCTGACAGTGAGGGACAGCCCTTCCTTCTAGGAATGTTGGCAGGATGAGTTGGATGGTTACTGACTGTGGTGTGCACAAGGTGAATAAATGATTTGGGTAAAAAGACATCAAATATTCTCTCATTCTCTCTGCTCTGTGGCACCAGGAAGTGCAACATATGAAAAGGAAATACAGTCATTGGAATGAATATTCCTTTTTTTCCCTCTAGTTTCTTTACCTTTTTTCCCTTTCCCATGATGGTCTCTGCATTCCCTTTTCTCATTCGAGCTACATAAACAGTGCTGAGCACTGATGAGGTCTAAATTCTGTTCAAAACCCCAGAAAGCTCTTCTAAGGTTATATCAGAGTCCTCAGACCGGTTAAAGCTGGAACAAGAAATGTCTGTGATTTAGTGTCTAATAAACAAACTGCCAAGGTCGAGATGGCATCTTCTCCCATATCCGTAAGCACTTCCCTCAACATTTTCAGCTGTTGCATGTATCAGCAGCACTCCCTCCAATGCCCAGCTATGTTTAATTTCCCTTCCATAAATGACTTCCCAAAGAGAAGTGGGTGTGAATTATTACATTGTAAAATAGATTTTTAAAAGATGAGCCATGCCAAGTGTGAAACAGTTATTGTGTGAGAGGCAAACGTAGTGGAGGTTTATCTTGTGAATTCTGGACCTAGATTTTACACGCAGCCAAAAGGCTGAGGGACAAGTGATTTTAATAGCCTGGTTTAGAAAATGAGCCTGGAGATTGTGATGATCACCTCACCTGTAAAAATCAGGGCTCTTAAATGTATTTCAAATTAGAAATGCTTCGTCTTCCAAAAATAAATGTATGTTGCTCATCCCTGGAGCTGGGTCAAACTATTCCTGTTTCTTTATAGGATTATTCCTTCCAAGGGCTGCCCAGCCTTGCTGGGCTCAACCTCCAGCTTTCCCCAGCAGAGCTGAGTGCTGTTGCCATGTCCTGCCCAATGGTCTGATCCAAAAATCGATCCATTTGGGGATCCCAGAGTGTATGGGATTGCTTCCCACTGCAGATCAAAACACTAGAGCACCTTAGCTTCTAACATTTCTCCCTATTTACAAAACAGTATATCTAAAACTGTCACACTGGTAACAAAATTGCAATCAGAAGTTCGGAAGTTGCTAAATAAAGCCCCTTTTACTGCTTAACTTCAAGGAAAACCATAAAATTATCAGTCCTCTCTTTCCTGGATATATTTTCTTCGCAGTTTGCGATGCTCCGTGGGGTATTTCGCTATGTGAACTCCTTGACGGTTTGGCTCCAAATTATCCGAACATAAAACTGAGCTTATGGAGCCTCACTCAGAGGTTGTGTGGACCCTTTTTATTGGCACGGACTTGAAAAGAACCTTAATAAACCTTATAGGCTTGAGGGACTTTCTGGTTGCTGGCTCTTGCCAGCCGCACTGCTCAGGTCCCTCTGGCAGCGCCCGTGTGGAAAGCGAGCTGGAACCACAATCCAGGGATTTTATAGGGCTGGATTACCTGCCGGCACTGCCTCCTTCCTTCCCTGCGAATCTCAGAGCTATTTGCTTTGAAAGCAAGCAGGTGATGCTGCAAGGATACTCATAGCTTAATGCAGCTTGATCACCCGAGATTATGGACACGGCCAAAAATAATAGGGTCGGCTAAAACAGAGCCAGGGGGGCATTTGCTGGTAGGGGGAGAGGTCTGATGTGATTAAAGCTGAAGCACGTCCACCCATGTGCAAGCCGTGGAGTCCTGACTCCGTGGATTTTCCTTAAAGCATCCATTCCTCCTCAGGGTTTTATTACTGCCTCCAATGATGCTGTAATTGCATGTGTAGGGCAGCAGGCCCCAAGTTTAATCTGCATTTCTCAGGGCCTAAGCTCTGTGCAGGTTGCCCATGTTTGCACAGAGCTCAGCACAACAAGCACCCAGTCCTGGCTGCGCTCTGTGGTTGCTGTTTTAATTCAAGTCATAATAAATAATAATGTCAGGTTGGAAATAAATCTTCTGTGTTTGGTCCATGACTGATCCTTCAGCTTGGTGCATGGTAGAAGCCCCAGCTGGGAAGCTTTGCTGCATCCCATCCTGAGTCTGTCTCTGTACCACCCCTTCTGGCTCAGCCTCAGCTCAGTTTTCACTCAAGGCATTGGTAAAGTACAGATAATTTCACCTTTTCTCTCATTCTGAGGCTGGTCACTGATATTAAAGACACTACATGGGTTTATTCACTCAGATGTCTCTGATCTGCATCATCTGGAGTGACCTAGTGCGTCATTTCTTCATTTCTCAGTTACCTTACCTCTATTAGGAATCACAAACTCCTGGACAGTAATTATTCAGGCACAGCATTGCTGCTTAATAGCATTTTCACAGGCAGCCAGTGACTACTGAAATATTTCTTTCCACATGAACCGAAAGAATCAGGACAAATATCTCACGCTGTTTATATTGTACAATTAAGAAGTCTTCATTATTGCTGTAAATCATCATTACCATGGGAAAATAACAATGAAACAGCAAAAGTATAAAGCAATGCAGTAAGCTCAGATACAGCTGATATCACTTTGCTTTTCAGTGTTGTATATTCTTAGAGCAATGCTCCATGCCAGTCCCTGCAGCCAAAAATACATCAAGAGCCTAAAAAAAGTAAAATAGAAACATCACTTCAAAATTATTTCAAACAACATATTTCCTTTTTTTCCCTTTATACAGAGCCACAAAGAGAATGGGAAAGATTAAAACTCACCAAAAGCATTGCTTAACTCCTCACCAAGGTGCAAGTAAATAAAATGTGCCATGGTAAGTTCAAATCACAAAGAGTTTTCAAGAGGGGAAGGTTAATCTTTTCTGTCAAACGTTGGAAATGTTAAATGGTTTTTAAATCAAAAATATAGGCACCACCAGTGACTCAAGCTGTGCTTTAGACATGTTTGGGGTGATTTTTTTCCGGCAGCCAGTGCTTGTCTCTCACATACTTTCTGTTTGTCTGAGATGAAATCGGGAGGCAATAAATGGAGCACTTACTAGAGGCACCAGGTACTTTCAGCAGCAGAGCTATTTGTTCAGAAGGTACAAATTCAGGCTATTTGGAGGACCCCAGCCCTTGGAATGGAGAACCCTGCAGTGCAAGCCAGGGTTGCTGGACCCCTCCCACACCCCCCAAGTGCCCACCACAGCCCTCAGAGGTCCTCAACCCATGGGAGAGATGGAGAGCACAGGGAACGGATGGGGCACTGTAGGAAATGAGGATTCAGAGTCACCACAGTGCCCCCATCAGCAGCGTTCATATTTCATCCTAATGGCTAAAATGACTCTTAAATGAGGCCAGATTATAGGGCCAACCTAATTCACTTAGGCTGATGTAAATCCAGGTATCTGTTACAGCATCACATGTTGGGGCTCACCACAGAGCAAAAGCTGCTGATAACCCCCCTGCCCCCAAGGACAAGGGAAGCAGATTCCTCCCAGCCAGACCCAATCCAAGGCCTGTTGAAGTCGGTACAAGCTTCTTCAGCTCCAGTGGGTTTGGGATAAGGCCCGCAGTGAGCTCTGAGCCAGCTCTGCTGCCAAAACGCAAAATCCTTTTCCATTGGCTTTGCCAGTTTGGTGTTAATACATGTGTGAAGGAGCTTGGGGCAGGGGGGGAAGTTTTTGAGGGTTTGTTTTTTTTTGAGCTGAGGAATGATTTCACCCTTGCCAGCATGTGGACTTTGTGCAAAAGAACAGGAGAGGAGGCGGGAGATCTTTCTCCTGAAGCCATCAGCTCCCTGCTGCAGCATCCCAGCAGAGGGTGGATGTGTCGGTCACAGGGACCCCTGGGTCCCTAAGGCCAGGTTAGTCCCCTCTCTGCTGCAGAAGGGCAAATCTGGAGTCATGGTGGGTATCCGTGCATGGCCATGGGTGGGCATCCCTGCTCACCACACCCAGCTGAAACAAAAGAAGGCCTGATAAAACATGGGATGTGGGAGAAAAGTATCCTTGGACACAGGTGAGCCTCCTATCCCAGAATAACAAGACCTGCTGCAAGCTGGTATCATTTTTATCCCATTTTCCCTAACAAACAACCCTGCCCTGAGCCATCCTCCAGCTTTCTCTGCTGCTCAGCTCTTTCCCCACTACCTAGCTTTATGTTCCACATGTCCCACACAAGATGCTGCTGCCCCTTTGGCTTTCCAGGGGAAGGGCTGTGCCTTCCTGTGGCTTTCAGAGCATGTAGCCTGGCCAGTCTCAGAATTAGACTGGGGCTTTTCCAGGCTGCCACAGTATAAACAGTTTCAGTAGGGCACATGTTAAACGGTAAGATCATCCGAAACCAAACATTTTCCCACTGCACACAATAAACATCCATAATAAATTACATTATACAAAATATATTTATGGCTAATTTTTTAATTTAAACCACCTGGGAAATTTTTGTTAGGCTGGTTGATATGAAGGTCTCAGTATTCTGGTAATCTAATGATATCTAATAGACAAAATAGTATGATGTTACAGCAGTCTCAAAGCTTTCATTTTCTGTATCCCTCTCAGAGATCAAACTGGCAGAACTCATATTTTTTGAAATTTTATACATAATTGGTGATGCAATTGCCAAAAATAACCTATTCATAGAAGTCTTGCTCTTCTGGTTTCTAACTTACTGTAATCACGGAACAGAGCAGCGCACTGCTTTGCAATGGAATATGGGTTTGGGTCAGGGAGCAAGGGCTACGATTGTGTGGCAGTTTCCATTCTGCGTATTGTTTTACAGGCAATTTAAATTTAGTTTAGAGTTTAAACAGGGCTAAAATGTAGTGCACCCATTCAGACATATAGCCAATTCTTCAGAAAAGAAATAAAGCTGCAACTTGGCTATATTTCTTTTCTGAACCAAAATTTTGCTCCAATAGAAGATTTTCTAAACAAAAGCTACTCGTGTCAAAGGAGACAAGAGTGTTTTTGTTGTATAAATTAAGCCCAGAACTGTGATCCTTCCACCATAAAACTCTCAAGCTCATCACAGATCAGCCAAGATTTCCAAAATTACTCGAGATCATCACAGATCTTTTTGAGCCAGTCTCTCTCTAGTCAATACAAATCCCAGCTCAATCCGTGCTGTGGA
This sequence comes from Acanthiza pusilla, assembly GCA_036630365.1. Taxonomy (NCBI): domain Eukaryota; kingdom Metazoa; phylum Chordata; class Aves; order Passeriformes; family Acanthizidae; genus Acanthiza; species Acanthiza pusilla. The sequence continues at coordinate 2,741,840 of JAXCHO010000103.1, read as the reverse complement.
TCTGCAACGAGCGCTGGCGGCTTGGTAGCTGCTGGACTCGTTTTAAAGTGCAGCCCATAGCTTTAGCTACTTCCTTTCCTCCTGTTGTTCCTGGGACTTGGAGGCCATGTGGTACATTGCAGCCTTAACTCTGAATTTCCTTTATTCAGAGATCAAACTCTGACATTCCCTCAAGGTAGTGGGGGTTACGTCGTTGCGTATATCCCAGTTCAAAAGATAATGCTTCACTGAAACAGACCACAGCATTAAACCCTGAAATAAAATGAATTGTGTTTCACTTCCCAACCCTTATTGCTGGATTAACCCTCATTTCTTTCTCTTTGTTACATATTTAGCACCAAATACAATATTCATTGCAGTCTAGCTTCCCTGCTCCCCCACGTATCCGTGGCTGCCCTTTCTTCCAGCAGCACTGGAGAAGGCAATGCCTCGGCATAGCCTGGAAATGCAAACAAAAGGGAGGGAACATAAAGTCAATGAGTGATCAGACAGGGCTGCTTTATACCCTGAGAATTTTGATTTTTTGATTTAAAATGGTATCACAACAAGATAGAGTCCGGGGAACAACAATATTCACTTCTCCTTAGCTCCTCCATCCCCTTTCCCATCTCACTGCTTCTCTGCCAGCAAACACCTCCCTCCAGCAGCTGCTGCAGCAAGGGGGTCCTGGAGATGCTTTCTGATGCTAACTGGTCTGTACCACGATCTATACTGGTCTTGTCTGGGTGTGAGGAGCTGCAGCAGTAACCTGTTGCACAGGAACACGGCAGGAACCCACCGGAAATCCATCACAGAGCAGTGATCAAGCCACTGATGCCAGACCCCCTTCTTTGTATCCAGAACTCCTCTCTTTCACCCTGTTCCTCCTTCCCACCTTTGAAAACACCATCATTGACTTTCCCTCTGACCTGGGGACAGGGCACTGCTGAGGATGCCAGCGATCCAGGTAAGCAGTGCTAAGGGTGGAAAAGGCTTTGAGCCAGACGCTGGTTCTGTGTTGTCAAAGCTGAACCTGAGTTTTTTAATGACCATTTCGTTTTTAAGTGCATTCCTGTGATCCTTGAGCTTGTGCCTCCATATGAAACTGCCCTGCTTTAACTGGGTACATGGATTATAAAACCAGGAAGAGTGGTCTGGTCTGCTCCCCCTGTATAACACAGGCTACAGGAATTCCCTAAATTAATTCCTGTTTGGATTAGCTCATATCTTTTTAGAAAAACAGCCAACCTTAATTAAGACAAAGGAATTCCACTGATGTTGAAACCCACCCAGCTCTCAGTAAATAGTTTTACTGGTTAAATACCTTCACTACTTAAAATATAAACTGCATTTATAATCTGCATTTGTCTCCAGTTCTAGCTCTTTCTACTTAATAACACGACACTTGCATCTGCTAGTTTGAAAACCATATGGAATTAAACCTCTTTCTGCTCTTCATAAGCCACTTCTTGCCTAACTAAACTGAAATGATGTAAAACTGATTGTATTATATTACAGCAAAAGAACACCGACTTGCTCCAAAAATGACAGCAAACCTAGTTAAATTTTAAACAAACAAATATTATGAATTCTTGGTTGGAAACCTAAGTGTCTGAACAAGCCCTTCCAAAGCTAAAGTACATTTGTTTTAAAAGTGGTTTACTGCAAAGCAAGGCAATTTCTGTGGACAAGGTTTCATTAGCTGAGATTTATAAAACTCCATCTCCTTCCCCACTGCCCTTTCTTCACCCACCCGGGGCTGGAGCAACCACCAACACTTTCTTTCTTCCACCACATACCTGTCCTGGCAGAAAATTCATCCCACTTTCTTCTTCAGCAACTCAGACAGCTTTATCAGGGAGCTGTGCTCCCCAGGACAGCCAGAAATACCTTCTCTGCCTGTCCCTTTTACTTACACGGGAAGCCAATAAATATTTTACAGTGGGTACTCCCACCACGGAAGCACACAATTTGGGAAGCATCCCAGGGAACATCCAGGCTGCTGCATACCAGCACTGTGTTCCCTACATGCATCCAGAATGTTTCAGAGCCTTCGTGGTTGTACAGATATTGCTGTCAGGACTGCAAGCACCCCCGGAGCCTGTGCATACCACAGTGTCTCTCTAAACCATCACAGTACATATATTAATTGCAATTATAAATATCAGATGCATTTACCTGCTTTTCTCTCTGTATGTGCACACACAGACATAGGTAATATACACATAGATAAATATATCTCAGTGGTATAAGCAGAAAAATATGTTCTGAACACACAAGTATGCACACATATCCACAAGCACAGCCCCATCCACACTTATGTGCACTTAAATAAGTAGGTGAATAGGTGAATATGAACACTAATAGCCATTTATGGCAAACAACAATGAAAGCTGTCCCTGGAGCCCGCCTAGGGTACGGCAGCCAAAATGATTGAGTATGTACAGGGCACTGCTGCAGCAATGGCACTCACTTGGGCCTCCTTTTAGAAATGATTAATATTTAACCGACTTGGTGAACCTGGCTTTGGTTTTAGTTATGATTAGATAACAGGGTGCACAGAGCTGTCCCACTCAGGACGTGGTGGGATGTCCAAGCAGCTGCCACTCGTGCTTTGCGAGAAGACAGACAGAAAGTGAGAAGGGGAGAGAGGGAGAGATATGAGACAGTGAAAAACAAAAAAAAACCAAAAGTGCTCAGCTCCGTTTGTGTTTGTTTGGAAAGAAAAGGGGGAAAAGCAGCCCGAGAGGCCGGTGTAATAAGATGCTGTAGCTTTCATGAAAGAGGTGAAATAATTTTAAACACAGACACACAATGAGTTTATTTATTTAGAAAGTTGTTAAATAGAGTCTGGGAATTCAAATATTCAATGTTGACATTGTACAGAGCTGGCAGGGAGCCAGCCCCAGCTCTCCAGAGGGACCCAATGGCCACGGCGCCCAGGCCCTCGCCCCTCCCAGCCCACTAACTAGGTAAAAGCCATTAGTTATACCCACAAGCAATATCTGAATCCGAGTCAAATAATGTTGCCTCAGCCAGCCAACTTCAAAGGCGTGTAAGTGTGTTTGGCTTTTTAGTGCTGGAACTGCAGCAATATGTCACACTTTTGAAAGAGTTTTGTAAACAGTTCCTTCCCCTTTGTAGAAACATTTCTTAAGTTTCTTGTACCCCATGTAAACAGCATTAATTAACAAGGGTTACATTTTTCATTTACAAGCCGGGCTGTTTTAATAACGAGCTCGCCTTTCGGACCGTCCTTCTCCTTTGTGTCCTTTCTCTGCCCGGCACCGCGGCCGGCCCGGTGTGGCCGGGGAGCAGCCAGGGGGAATTGCAGAGCTCAGCCCCGGGCAGCATCCCCTGCCACGGCACCACAAAGTCGGTCCCAAATTCAGTGGTGGCTGAGTAAGAGAGAAAGACAGAAAGCAGGGAGAGGGAAGGAAGGAGGGAATAAAAGGGAGGAGAGAAAGGAAAAGAAAGGAAAAGAGAAGAGAAGAGAAGAGAAGAGAAGAGAAGAGAAGAGAAGAGAAGAGAAGAGAAGAGAAGAGAAGAGAAGAGAAGAGAAGAGAAGAGAAGAGAAGAGAAGAGAAAAGAAAAGAAAAGAAAAGAAAAGAAAAGAAAAGAAAAGAAAAGAAAAGAAAAGAAAAGAAAAGAAAAGAAAAGAAAAGAAAAGAAAAGAAAAGAAAAGAAAAGAAAAGAAAAGAAAAGAAAAGAAAAGAAAAGAAAAGAAAAAGGGAGAGAGAATGAGAGAAAGAAAGTAAGAGAGAGAGGAGGAGAGAAGGAGTGAAGGAAGCAAGAAAGAGGGAGCGAAAAGCCACACGCGCGCTCTCCGCCCTGAAAAGGGTTAATGAAGCGCCTGGCGAAAATGTGCCCGGCATATAATGGGATTGTCTGGGCCGTCCCCGCAGCCCCCCGTGCCCGCGCCCGCCGCGCAGGAGCCGCCCGGGGACAGCGCCGCGCCGGGGATGCCGCCGGGCCGGGCCGGGCCGGGCCGGGCGGTGCCGAACCGAGCCGAGCCGAGCCGAGCCCGGTGCCGGGGCGGTGCCGACCGGAGGCAGCTTCGGCAGCGGGGCCGGGCCGGGCCAGGCCGGGCGGGGCGGCGTGCAAGGGACAGAGGCACGGAGGGACAGAGGCACAGAGGGACCGAGGGACCGCCGGCCGCCCGCGCTGTCGCCCCCGCGCCGGGCCCGGGGCATCGGTACCCCGGGGCATCGGTACCCCGTGCCCTCGGCGGTGCAGGCGCCCGGAGGCGGAGGCGATGGTAAAGCGATGGCAAATAAACAGCCTCGCCGAGAGGGCCGGCAGCCGGGACACGGCAAACATCTCCCTGCTCGAAAACAAATTCCCGGACAGTCTTAAACAGGCAAATAAACTTGCCGGCTCTGTTTTTCAATCAAGCCTTTTAAGTACTAGACTGAGGCAAATTACAGGCGCAGGAAAACCTGCTGAAACTTAGGAAAGTGCTATTTTACTATCTCAGATGGTTAGAGGGATCTGGATCTACCTTGACTGCACTAAATTGCCTGTAAAAAAGTGGTGATAAAGTGTAAAAGTAACAAGTGCCTCCTTATTCACGTGTGTTCCCCTAATCTGATCACCTTCTGTCTCTTTATGAGGCTACTGGGTGGCGGGGGCTACCCCGGCCCGGCTGCAGGGCTGCGGCGGCCCGTGCTGGGGCGGGGGTTATTCGGGGATACGGTTTCACCGGGCGGGCACAAACCCACCCGAGTGGAAAAGCAGCTGCCCCGGGGGCCGGGGACCTGTCCCGGCGCTGCGCCGAGCGGAGATGCCCGCGCAGGTGCAGCGCGGCTGCGGACGGCCGGGCCCGCACCCCACACCCGCACCCCGCACCAGCACCCCGCACCCGCACCCCGCTCCTCACCGCCACCCGAGAGCGTGGCGGGCAGACAGACAGACTTCAGCGTGTGTTTCCCCTTATTTTTACAGCTGGACATTAAAAAAATTCACTGGCTATTCCCCGCGTGGCTCTTTTTGTTTCTTTTGAATTATTTTTCTATTTTTTTTTTTTTTTGGGGGGGGGGGGCAAAGCCTCAAAATTATTTTTTAGCAATTTTACACTGAGGTCAAGAAAACACCCTTCAGGTATTCTCCCTTAATTAGGAGGGAAAAGCTTTCCTGAGTATTGGCGACAGTCGCGCAGCAGTGGCGATTTTTTGTTTCACGCATAAAGCAGTAAAAGTGAAATAATACAAGAAGTGCGCTTTATCCCGATCTGTACCTTTTTCCACATAAAAGGGTGAAGCCTACTAAATATTTTCTATTCCTAACTCAGACAGAAAGAATTGAAAATCTGAAACCTTTTTCCCTCGAACGACTAAATGAAAGGGGTCGCCTCCAGCCCTCCTTCCACTTGCCATGAAACAGACGCTCTTCGGGGGGGAAAGAAGCAGCTCTTCGGAACACAAAAAAGAAATAAATCCCGGCTTTTTAAATATGATTTCCTTTATGAGTCGATTGTAACCGAAGGATTATTTAATGCAACACATCTGTCTAGGGGGGGAAAGTGCTTCTGCTGCTGCTGCTGCTGCTGCGAAAGCCAAGACGCGCAAAGTTTGCAGTCGATCGGATCTCGCCCGCGGAGCTGGAGCCGGAGCAGGAGCAGCAGCAGGAGCCCTGCATCGCTGCGCAGCGAGCAAAGCAATGGAGAGGCGAAGAAACCTGACGGATTTTGTCGGGGATGGGAGATTTTTTTCTCCATAATTAGCTCCAAAGCAGGGATGGCAACCTCGAGCTTTAACAATATATTTGTTTTCATATTGAGGGCGCTGGATTATCCACTTTAAGATCACCTAATCAAATGCAGGTTGCTGCTGTTGTTCAGGTTCACAGAAAAGCTGATGATGATCCAGAGACATCTTTCACTTCCCCTTTTCCACGCTTCTCTATTTTTCCCCTTCACAAATAAAGAGTAAATAAGCATCTGCTTTTTACGTCACGCAACTTATGCAACATTTCATCTGACTTTTTTTTCGCCTGCCCATTTTTTTTTCACTCGGGAATGTGAGTTGCCATAGCCATGGATATCAAATGAAACTTGCCCAGATGTGTCAGAGAAAATAAAGACATCAGTTGCTTTTAAAATAGGACGCGAAAGCTGGCGAAGTTTTGTTGTTGAATCCCTCTTTTAAAAAAAAAAATAATTCAAAAAAATTTTAAAAAGAGCCCCAACACTGCAGCAGTTAAAAGCAGAGATCCCTATCATAAAGGAGAAACAGATGGGGTGAGCGTAAGACAAATAATTAAGTAAGTCGGGCTTTGCGTGTGGACGGCCGAGCCCTCGCCTCGCAGAACACAGACCTTCGGGCGGCCAAACTGTATAAAAAAGTGCTGGAAAAGCGCCTGAAATTACAACATTTACATCAAATTTTAGCGGGTGACTCCAGCGGGCTGGGAAGCGCTCCGCGCTGCCCGGCGGCCCCGCTGTCCCCGCCGAACCGCGCGGGGCATCGCGGCCACGGGGGCTGCTCCGCGGCCCCGCCCGCTCCGCGCTCCCCGCACGCCCCACGCGCGGTCCGCTTCGGGCGCTGCCTTTGGCACAAGCCCGCGGCGAGCGGGGCAGGGCCCGGGGGGTCCCCGGTAGCTCCTCACCGGCTACCTGCGCCCGGGGCTCGCCGCCTCCCCCGCGGAGCCGCCGCTGCCCCTCCGCGCACCCGCGCTCGCCGCCCCCCCCGCGGCCCCCGGCCCTGCGACAGCCCACAGCGCCCACTATAGGGCCCGGAGCCTCTCGCACCCCCCCTTCCCAGACCCCCCCCCACTCCAGCCCCCGGCGGCAGCAGCAACTTCCAGCGCTCGCCACTGAACTTTTCCTCAACTCCTTCCCCACCTCCCGCCGACCGCCCGCAGCCCCCGGCCCGGCTCCGGCCGCCGCAACCCCCGTCCCGGTCCCCGCCGCCGCCCGCCGAGCCGGGCCGGGCCGAGCCGAGCCGAGCCGGGCCGGGCGGCAGGGAGGGGATGCTGCAGGTTGCCTGCGAGCTCCGCGCCGCACCAGACATGTCTATGCAACATGGCAGAGAGGGAGGGTGAAAAGCCAAGAGAAAGGGGTATTGCACCTACTTGCGGCCAGCTTCCTCGCCCTGCCCTTGGATCGCATGCTGCCAGTCCCGCGGCCGATGCTGGCGTGGGCTTGGGGTGGGGGGGGGCTTTTTTTTTTCCTCCCGGAGCTTTTCCTCCTTTTTCGCTCCCCCTCTCCCTCTCTCCTCTCCCTCTCCCGCACACACACTCTCCCTTTCTCTCAATCCCGGCTCGCTATCTCTCCAGCATTGTCAGTTTGGACACCTTCGCACATGCGCACGGGCGGCTCCCCCCCGCTCTTCAACATTTCAGCGCCGCCAAAAAAAAGTTTGCAGCGATCCATCACCGCCGGTGGGGACCCTGACAGCCGGCACCGGGGCCGGGACGGGCCGGGACGAGGCGCGCAGCCGCCGCCGGGCTGCGCCACCGCGGCCGCGGGGCAGCCGCTCCGCCGCCTGCGCACCCGGGAGGGGTTACAGCGGGGGAGACCCGCGCTCCCGCGGGGCAAGGGCTGGGGGGGAGAAGTGACACCTTTTTTTCTCTTTTTCTTTTTTTTTTTTTTTTTTTTTTTTAATGGGATATTAATACTGTTCTGGAGTCTTTGCAACGTTTGAATAGTTTATTCTCACCCGGCAGCAATTACCGTAGAACTTTCTGTATATATAGGCAGAGAGATATAATTTGATTACATGTTTTATTATGTATGCGTACCGTGAAATCGTACACTTTCCCGGCGCGCACACTTTTTCGCCACCTTGAACTCGGCTCAGCCACCACCAGTTGGGCAGAAAAAAAGCGTTTTAAAAACAGTAACACCGACCGCTCTAATCTGTTTTAATTACAGGGTTTGCCAATCAAAGAGGGAGAGCGCAGAAATTGGGAACTCCTTTAGGGGATGGCTGTGTCCGAGGTATGAATCAATCCAAACTACGTATAGATTTTCCCCTGGTACAACCTCCTTGCATTAAACAGTTTTGTTCAATACCTTCCATGCGCTATTTATGTTCCCATTAATATCTGTTGCAAATCCTGCCAGACACCATAAAAGAAAATTACAATCTTTCAGACTCGGGGCTGCGCCAGTACATACACGCTGCTCAACTTTTTGTTTTAATAAAATCCTCAGCATCGCCCCTTCCCCCTTCAATCCCACCCCCCACTCCCCGGCTGCCGATGCTGCGGATCGGGGCCGCTCTGGACCCCCCCCCGGCCCGGCTCGGCCCCCCCGCCCGGCGCCCTCCGCACCCCACCGGTGACAATCGTGCGCGTGGGGCGGGGGCACCGCGGATCCCACGCTGCTTCCCCAAACGCCCGGCGCATAGGCGCAAGCACTTGAACCCGCACTGCGGAGCCCTCCTTGATGCCAATAGTTATTTTTAATTTGTAACTTGGTTTTCTGGTTTTGGTTTGGTTTTTTTTAAGGGACACGCAGCTGATCGCTGCCCACTCCACGTCCCCCCGCAGCCGGGCAGGGGCGCACCTAACGCCCCCCGAGCAGGAGGGGCAGGAGGGCAGGGGGCTGTGCGGGGCTCGGCCTCCCCTGACCCCTGCAGCCCTTGGGGTGCCCTGTCCGGGCTGTCCCGGGAGGAGATGGGCGCCCTGCCCCGGCGGAGGCAGGGCCAGGAGAGCCGGGCAGCGGCCACGGGCTGCGCGGGGGATGCGCGGGGCTGGGCCGGGGGCCGGGGCTGCTCTCGGGGTCCTGGCACTACCCGACCCCCGACCTCGCTCGTAAGCAGCGCCTCTCCTCCCGGGGCTGAACCGAGGTGTCCCCAGATCACCCCGCACACACCTCCCGACCTGCGGCGCCGGTTCATTTGGGAGAAATGAAAACGCCCGTGAACTTTGCAAAACTCCCCCCGCCTCCCGCCCCCCGGTTTAAGCGGAGACCCGGCAAAGCCGCCCCCCGGGCAGAGATGCGCGTCCTTCCCGTGCCCGGGGACCCGCTCGCACCCGGGCGGCCGAGCCCCGAGCGGGGCCGGGGACACAGATGCCAGTTTCCCGCGCGGGCAGCCCTGACCCCGGCCGTGCCCGCCTGTCACCGCCACCTGCCCGCCGTCCCAGCGGCCCGGGAGCCCGGCAGGTGCCGCGCCGCCCGCCCGGGGCTCCGGCCGCCTTCCCGGGCCGCCCCCCGCCGCCCGCCCGCCTGCCCCGCGGCCCCGGCATCGCCCGCCACGGCCCCGCCGGGCTCGCCCCTTCCCCGAAGGGTCCCGGGCAGCCCCCCGGGAATTCCGTTTCGTTCGTGCGGGGAAGCTCCTCCGCGCCGGCAGCCTCCGCTCCCTCCCGGGTGGGAAGCGACTGGCGGCGGGGATGAGGGGTCGCTTCCAGCAGATCCACGGGCAGAAACAGAGATTTAAATTTGGGGAGATATTTTTCCGGATGGAGGGGTGGAATTAAATCTATTTCTAATACAGGCTGGGAGACCGAAGGCACCCCTTCAAACACAGGTTTCAGTGCGTTCCCCGTAACAGGAAATTTTCTCTTCCTTACATTTTAGTTGAACAAGCCCCGCAGTCTACTTGGAGAAAAGTTGGAATTCTTTATCGAGGTATTTGTTGTGCTATTGTCTTTGTGCAGTGAACTTTACATCGTGTTATTCAATCTCAATCTATATTCTCCTAGCTACCAGTAAGATTAATTTAATCATTGTAATGCAATTATTAATACTGTTTACCCAACGCTTGATTTCAGGTTTGCTGTTAAGAAATTAAGCTTCTTGCTGACCGAAAAGCTATGCAGGGATTTCCAGTCCACGTCGAAATGAAACAGTCCTCTTTATTTAGTCTCAGAACTCCAGCTTTCAGCCACGGGCTCAATTAGCCAAAATGGAAACAATTTTCATTCATTGCAATAACTCACTGTTCTGCTGATCACTTTCAAAATATACACTTTATTATTATATGCTGACCTCGGTGCCGCGAAGTGGCAAGGCTAGAAAGAGGCAGAGGGATCTCTCCAGCCCCCTTGGGCTGTAATTATTAGAAATTAATTGGGTTCAGGACCCTGGGTAGCATGGGTAAATTAATAGCTTGTCTGGTTGTTTAAATCCGAATTCTCAGTCCACAGGAGAGCAGGGGAGGGAGGGTCTCCCTCCCCAAACCCGCCCCGGGAGAGCGCGGCAGGGCTGGGGCAGCGCGGAGCCGCCGGCTGATTTCCCTCCTTCTTTTCACCAACGCATTGTTTTCGGGGAGCTATTTAGGGGTTAAAAATCAAAAATAAAGATCCTGTATACTTGGAGCTGTCGTGCGGGAGTAAAAGTGAAAAGGGAGCCTTAGGCAAAAGGAAATTACTGCAAGCCCGCGTGACCTTTCCGAGAGGTAATCAATCAAGTGATCAACAGGGATATTTATCATTGCTAGATGGGGCTACTTTACAAATGCACAGGAGGGGGGGTGGGGGGATACACACACACACACAAAAGTTTGGATAAACCCGATAAGTCTGAAGACAAATACGGAGACTTTAATCACTGGGAAGATTGCACATTTTCTTTTCTGTCCTCTCAGAAGGAAAGGAAAGAAGAAAACCACTACAAAGTTTCCCAGCAGAAAATGCCTCCTGTACTAGGTGGTCACATGGAAGCTGTCCACTTTGCTCTGCAGTCCTGGGAAAGGCTGGGAACGACAGATGTGATTAAAAAAAAAAAAAAAAAAAAAGGCACCAAATACAAGGGAAAATAATAGCGAGAGATTGAGGCTCTGATAACTGGGCTCGGTGTTTGTTTTTATGTAATGTGTTTTTATTTGCTGGCTTGATACTCGGAGCTGTGGAGCTCAGCCCTGCCTGCCTCTAGTCCCCGAAACGGTTAACTCCGAAAACAAAACAAAAAAAACCCACCCCATGCCCCCTGCTATATGAAATCAGCGATCTGGTTCAATTAAACTTGCTCTCCGTAGCATAAAGCATCCACCACAATACAGGCAATGAAATCCAACAATAAAAGCCCATGCATTTTCTGCACAGTTTCCTTCTCCCTTGTAAAACATGCCGTCGTGTAAGCACCAGACATTTAATTTTGCTTCCTATAACTTACCGGATTCCTTAACAAACCTACTCTGACCATTTTTTTTTTTTTTTCTCCCCCTTTTCCTTATTTTCCCTGCTTCGCGCTGTGCTCCACGCACACGCCTGCACAAAGCCTCCCTGTCTGCGCCCTGCGCTGCTGCTTCTAAACGATTTTAGAGGAGGGGGAGAGCCCGCGGAGCCCCCACCGCCCCCCGGGAGCGCCGCGTGCGGAGAGATCCGCGGGGAGCGGCTGCGCGCCCGCGGGGCCGGCGCTGAGCGCGGAGCAGCCGCGCGGTGCTGCCGCGGCCGCGGGGCTCGCCCAGCTCTTGCGCGGCCCTGCGCGCCCCCGCGCCGCCCTGCGCGCCCCTGCGCGGGCTCGCCCGGCTCTTGCGCGGCCCTGCGCGCCCCCGCGCCGCCCTGCGCGCCCCTGCGCGCCGCACCGCGGTCTGCGGCGCCCCCTCGCGGCCGCGGCGCCGCACTGCAGGGCGCGGACAGGCGGGTGCGCACCCCGCGCTGGCGAGAGGGCAGAAAATCATCCCAAAAATCGGGTTTGGACGGAACGCGGGCTTAGGGTCCGGTACCGGCGCCTGCCGGGAAGCGCAGCTGGCTCGGGGCTTGCAGCAGGCCTGGAACGAGGCTGTCCCTGCTGGAAGTGCCACCGAAAACACGCGGCCGCGAAGAATGAGATGCATTCATGGGCGGGAGACACGCACAGAACGGCAACGAGCTCTGCAGAACACTCCCCGAGAAATGTTTCCCTATGAAAATGGTGCAGGGCGCCAACTATGAAGTAGATCTTGTTTCTGCCTGTAGGAAGGACCTGGGTTTCCACAACACTGAGACTGAAAGAAAAACAGAGGAAAATGAACAGGCCAGAGGCAAGATTGAAAGACCCATGTGGAGGCCACTGTGGTAAATGGGGACACCGGAGAGCTGAACCTGATTTTCTGCTTCCTGGCAGATTTCCTGTGTTACTTTGGTATTTGGTTGCATTCCGCCACCCCTCACCTGAAGTGGACAGAGGCTTCCCCAAATCCAAAAGCTGGAGGTTTCCATTTTAAGGCCCACAGCAGGGTTGTTTGCTTCTGTCCGCAGTCCCAGTAGAAGATGACAATGCAGGACCATCCCTGAACATGAAACAGGACTCACATATTATCTAACTGGAACCAAAAAAACTCCTTTTTGTACCCCTACACTAAAGAGAGGTGCAATCAATATCCTCATCTCAAGCTCTTTTCCAAGACTAAAAACACTTTCTGGCCAAAAATGTCATATCCTCCTACACTCAAGAGGCTACCCCCAGTATGTCTTGCTCTTAAAGAAGTATCAGTGGAGAACATAATTGGAAAAATTAAAGAGTAAGAGGGAGAAAGTAATTACAGGCCACTAGAGAAAAACAAACATGTTCTGAATGCAGACAAAACATTGAACAGAGGGGAATTAATCGTACTACAAATCAAAAGGGAAAAATGTCAGCAAAGATCAGCAGAAAGTGAACATCCTATTTAAAGTGAAAATAGAAACAATCGAAATAACAGAGAAACACAGAAGGGGGAAGGAATTTGAAAAGTAACCTAAAATCAAAAAAAGGAATGGAGCAAATTTTACTCAGTACACAGTGATAGTTAAAGCTGATGCATGAATGTTTTAAAAAGCTGAAGTCCTGCCATGAAGGTGGGTCAGCAGATGAGAGAAAACCTCAGCTGATCAGACACAAGAGTTTTGTGGTTTATACCCACTGGGCCAGGCTGGCTCCCATTCTGCAAAGCGAACTGGGCAAGGCTGGAAAATCCCTGCAGAGGATGAAAGGGGATTTTCCACTATGTCCCATAACCCTTCCTCCTTGACCTCCCCAGTGGCTTCCCCAAAGGAAGGAGCTGGGGACTGGAGAGGTCTGGGCTTTGTCCCCTTTGGGCAAAGCAGCAAAGATGAACGGCAGGGGCTGCTCAGCTCTAGCAGTCAGTAAAACACTCCAGTGAAGCACATTTTCTTTGGCTGAAGCCACGTTCTGAAACAGGCAGGCCATGAAGGCTGGGGAAGGTTTGGATATTAAGCTGTTTCAAGATAATATGACAAAATGGAAGGAGTAAAATTGTAATGGGGTGATGGCAGACAGGCTTCCAGAGCTCGTAGTGCTGAAATAAAGGAAATTTTGAAATGAAAAAATGAAATCCTCTCTTTGTGTGGTGAAAGCTGTGTCATGACCAAGGACTGTCATCACGAACATGGGGCTCCCCTTCGTCAGGGCTTTATCTGCTTTCACTCACGGTGTGGCTACCAGGCAAGAGTGGGCTTCTTGCTGCTTGTCTTTAAAGGAACCACAAGAGCAGGTTAACACATCAGCCTTTATAAAATCCACAAACCCATTTTTCCCTTTAAAGCACAAGGAACACATTCATATTTCACTCTCATTTCTCTCCAGTACAAAAGCACAGGGTCGGAATTAATGAGCAAAGTATTTGTGTGACGTTTTATATTGTATTGGCATTTATATAGTGCTTTTCACAGGCTTCATGTCAAAACCCTTTACAGGGCAATAAATCATATACCTTTCCTGATGAAATTGTATGTAGGCAATTGGGCACCTATCCTGCCCTCAGCAATGTCCCACGTGCGAGACACGGGAAGTGTGATGAAACCTGCAGAAGTGGGTCTGAAAAAAATGGATGTAGGTCAAACCTTCCCCCCTTAATATCCTGCAACATGTTAAAAAGTCTTTAGAGCCCACTTGAACAGCCATAGGAAAGACCTAACCTTAACATGACAAAGCTTCTATTACAGTCTGAATTACTCAACATGCAAATCGAATTGTGGGTCTTACACTTAACCCCAGGTTTTTTTGCCTCTGAATTTAAACAAGTTGTCCATTTACATGGAAAATAAGGATTTTTCAATTGAATTCGTTGCTAAAAATAGTGTCCATTCACAAGGCTGAACCCAAGCACCAAATTTTGGATGTTAGGCTTTCTGTTAGCATTCACAACTGTCCCTCCTAACACAAAGTCTGCAATGTGACAATACATCTCTGCCCTGCTGGCATTTCCCTTCTTATTTGCAGTTTTTCAGATAACGAAGAGTAATGAAGTTCTAAGAATTGTATGCCCGATTAGACTGACTCTTTTACACGTTTATTTGCATTCCTGCCGTGTTTCCAAAGCCACTTCGGGGTAAGAAAAAACGGAAAGTCATTTAAAGTCTTTGGGGGGTTGGGAAGCAGGAGCCGGAGTTTTGCTGCTGTGTCTGTCTGGGGGAATCACAGCACTTTGCCCAGGTAAGGGACTTTTGGATGCAATCGGTGCCAAAGCAAGCTTTGTGACCATCCCTCCTGGCAGATCACAGCCCCTCCCTTTCAACTCTGAGACGGCACAAAGGCAATGGCGCAGAAGCAAATGGAAAATCTTTGCAGTAGCTCAACACCATTTGAAAACCACTTTTCCACCTCCCCTATCTGTATCACATGAAAACTGATAACATTCTGCACATACTGGCTGATAGTTCAAATGCATTAGAAACCAACCTAGTTATGATTTATTAGCCGGAAGAGCTGTTAGAATAATTTATAAATGTAAAAGAATACAAAAAGTGCTGTTCTCCACCAAACAGACATTTAGATTACTTAATCTAAAACCGGAGCAATGCAGAACAAAAGGTAAAGGCACATCGCCCGGCTCCATTAACTGCCGTGGCTGTGTTAGGAGTGGAGGGTTCTTGCATCTCTGCAGAGGTGATTAATGTCCTGTGAGACCTGAGCGCTCACTGTGCAGATGCACAGCCAAGGAACGAACCCACATGGCCTCTGCTTTCTTTAGGGCTTTGTACTGGGAGCTCTGCACCCACAAGAGCTCAAATTCACACACAGCAGAGCCTAATTTTATGTCTTGTTCCCATCTCGGTGTACACCTCATTTAGCAGTTTAAAGAATGATCAGTAAATAATACACATGCATGGGCTTCACTGAGATGGATGACAACACTAACTAAAATGGTCTTTTCAGTGGGAGACACTCTCAGCACCAATAGTTAAAGCTGAAGTTCAAGAGTAACCAACACATTAAAGCCTGAAAGTTCTATTCTTTCTGGCAGTAATACATTTGAAGATTAAATTAGACAAAATGTTTGTTACAACGAACGGACTTCTGTTAGAATTCAGGATTATGCTTCCAGTCAATGTTTATTATGCTTTTGGTCCTATATATTCTAAAGGTCTCAATTTCCTACTTCCATAATTTTTTGATCAGTTTTGTTTAAACTGAGAGCTTTTTACTTTTCACTTTAAAAATTACTGCTTTTTCTTAAAACTTCTAGCAGGTTATGGTATCTGGAATGAGTACCAAGGAAAAGGAAACAAGCTAAAATAAATTACTATCTAATCTAACCCATCTGACTACTTCTAAGGTACCTATTATTGTGGTATCAAAGTACTGCATCTCTGATAGCATGTGATCTTTGATCTTAAATTAGACCTCCAATAACATTTTTAATTAAACATCTTATTTGATGCCTGCTGGAGCTAAAATGCAAATAGTGTCACATAAAGAACTAAAGTTAAGAGAGCAGGGAGCAGAAAACGATGGCCGGTTATAGCCTGGTTATTATACCAAAACAAAGAACCCCATCCTCCAGACCCTGTGGAATTAAAACAATCAGCCTCAAGGTTCAAAGACTGAGTAGAAACTACCTAGAAATGAAAAGTGTTTTAAAGTGCTTTCGATTTATTAAAATTAATAGTGAATAAAATAGTTTGTCAAAAGTGCATCCGAGGTAATCGCAAGAATAATTTAGAAAAATTGTAAAATTTTGTGGCTTCCTTTGCCCTCCAGTGCCCAACAAATATTCCATTCTGTTGCAATCATCCATTAGGAATTTTGTAGGACTTTCACGCTGGCTGAGACAAACCATGTTTGTCCTCTTTGAAAGGTGTTTCCAAATCACTTTGTGCATAGGAATCACTCATATTAAAGCACAAATTCACTGCCAGATTTTATTCAACTACATTCATCATTGACTTGGAAGGGATTTCCAAGAGACACGAAGAAGGAAAGTATCCTCAGAGCACTGCTCTCTCAGTCTGAGGGGGATTTTATGAAAGCACACATCGGCCCACACCTTCTATCAATGCAGGGCACACTCAGACTGCGCCTGCAGCTGACAGCAGCTGAGGGTGTTCAATTCCTCCCACATCACACAGGAGTTATTCCCTTGTATGTTATGTGCTGCTACTTCTGCTTAGGACATGAGTGCAGATAGTGCTGCTCAGAACTTTCTGCTAGATATGGAATCCCAACAGAATTCCATGGCACTTAAACCCAATGGATATTAAAAACTCATCAAGTGCAGTATCAATATACTTTGACTACAGAGTAACCCCTTTTTAAAATGTCTGTAAGTTTTTCTAAATTATTCCCATTTGTTTCTTTCCTTCTGCACTCATCACCATAATAAGAGCACACACTAAACAGCTCTTAGGCCATTATTTTCCCCAGAGGAGGATGAGTATATGTGAAGTGATTTGTAAGATTTAAACTTTTCACTTTGATACAGCTCCATGTAAAGATATCACCACTCTGACAGCTCTGAAGCCTGCAGGAGCAGCCTCTCGGTGTCTGCTGCCTGGAAGAAGGCAGAGTGTAAGCAGTGATCCTTCCACACTTATCTGAGGCCAAAATTCTTCTCTTTCAATTGTCACACAGATAATGACAGAAAAATTACAGCCACAACCACAGCAAGCAGTATATGACAATAGGTATCAAATTCCAGGAGGAACAATGATGGAATTTACATTTATTCTACAATGCTGCTGGCATTCCTAACTGCAGGAACGGAAAAAGCCCATGAAGGTGAAGAGCCAATTTGTGATTTCCTTCAGATGAAGCATCAGGGCTGGCGTTCATGAGGGGATCAGTTCCAGCAGAGCCATCCCATTGCCTGCCAGTCCCCCGAGATCCCATCAGACCCTCCCTGATCACACAGCAATGCTCCATCCTTGTCTCATATCTGAGCAGGAGCAGCCAGCTCTGCACAGGAGAATCTGGCTGAAGAACGAGTGACAAAACCCTACAGAAGAGGCAGGAGAGAAAAGATTTCATTTTTCTCCTTCATCATATTTCCTAAGGTAACTGTGGTTTAGCCTTTTGGTTTTCATTTTTCAGGAAAGTCCTTAAGCCTAGTTCACAGCAGCCTTTATGGCTGAGAGCTCATTCATCAAGAGCAAAATCTCAGATGCAAAGTTCATGACAGAGTGGTGAGGTGCAAAGTTGAAAGAGAAGGAAAATAATTTTTCCCATCCCAGAAATCCTTTCAGAATTTCAGAAGCACTCTCAATCACAACAAGATGACCTTAGAAGTGGGATTTGCTTGTTGTTTGGGGGTTTTGTTTGTTTTTACAGAAGCTTAGGGGGAAAAAAGCACTCTAACATCATCATAACTGAGAATTAGGACTCTCTTGGAATGTCAAGACTTTGGGGGTTAAATCCTTCTTCTCAGAGAGGCAGACCAGGGTTAGAGCACACCCCGCTATAGATCCTAGCCTGAAAAAAACTTTTTATTACAGAAGTTTCACTGAAGCTGGCGTGTTCCCACAAAATGTTTCAGTGGTGAGAAATAAAGAGTTCCCAAGTGTAAAGCACTGCCAAAAAATTCCCGATCATTTCCAGCCAGTGAGCAAGGAAATGTGTTATTCTGCCATCAGTGGAGAAGGAAGCCCTGTCCCAGTGGTGCTGTAAGGTCACGCTTCATCTTGTCCCCAGCAATTTGTGTGTACGCCCACAGTTCCAGGTACCTGGAATAATGTAGGGCCATTTTCTAATGCATTTCAGTGGTTTGTATCGCAAATGGCTGTATAAAAACAATAAACATGGCTAAAGAACACACACAGAAAGCTACAGTGACCTCTTTTCTATACTTCTACAGCAATCTCTCTTCCCTGCATATACACGTACACACCCCTTCATGATGTATGAAGAGACTTTGGAAATAAATCTTTCAAAAATATTTTCTCTTCAAATCCATATGCTTTTAAAAGAGAGGTGGGATCCAGGTTTCACCTCTGGCACTTAGCACTTGCCTCTTGCTCACATGTTGGGAAAGTCTGGGAAAGGGAAGCCTGAAATTGAGTGCAAGGTGACCTCCCTGATTTGTCAGAACTGAAACTCTTTCTGGAGGAGAAATTAATCAACCCACACTAACTCCATCTTTTCCCCAAATTTCCTTTGCTATCCCCAAAGAGGCAACAAAACACCTGTTATTATCCCAACAAAGCAAGTGCTACCAGAGAAGAAAAGCACTTTATGTTACAGAGCAAAGAACTCTTCCACTGGCTGCTCTCAAACAAAATCCAGCTGAGCAAAAGAAATCCTGAAGAAGTCCTCATGTGCTCAAAATTATGCTGAAAGAACTCAAATGCTTCATACAATTTTTAATTAATTCTATCTAGACACACAGCAGTCTGAAAAGCTGTAGTGTTATATATATAACCTCCTTATGTTTCACTATTTACATTGTGTTATTCTCTGGCTATTTCCCAACTTTATTCACTCACCCTAGAGATCAATTTAGGCACCAAAATAAAATATGATCTTATCTTTGCACTGCACAGAAAAGCGAAACAAAATTTCTCACGGGAGACAGGGGTTAAGGCACTGGACTGGGTGTCAGAGAAGTGGTGTTCTATTCTTGGCTCTACCACTCACTTGCTGTGGGAGCTTGTAGAGCAAGATACAGAGCAGGAATGGAGACTCCAGCCAAAAAATTCCTCCTCTGTAACTTTTCCTCTTTCATTATGCATGAGAGTGAGTTTTTCCAGCGTTCAGGCATACATCTGAAAGCTGGGGAAACACGATTCTACCAAAATACAGGACCAGCAGAGAAAGAAAATGAGTGGAAAACATCAATTACAAAGTTTTCTTGGGCACCTCCAAAAAAACTGAAACAGAATCTCTACTCACACAGTGAAGATAGAGAAGAAATTCAGCCCCAGTTTCAGCAGGCACTGCTCCAAGGTCTGCACTGGACCTGCACGTGGGCTGACTTTGGTCTGTTGTGTTGTGTTGCTGCTCCTTGATCTATTTGCTGCTTCAGATAATTTTTCTGAGACAGTGGACAACAAAGAATCAGGCCTGGGGAAAGAGGGGGTTTTTTTTTTGGGGGGGGGGGAGGTTGGGGTTGTTTTTTTCGTTTTTTTTCTTTTAACAAAAATAGGAACCTACACTTTGGTTTTGAAATAAGCGATCTGACTTTTAAAAAGTAAAAATAGGCTTTATTGGGGCAATTTTTGTTCAAAAGCCATAGCTAGGACTATATCCAGACCTGGAGTAACTAACTGCCTAAATGAAGAATGGCAAACTCAGTTAACCCTTGCTGGAAGCAGCTGGAACCCTGCTTCACAGGGGCAGCCTGGGCAGTACTTCTTGCTTGAGGTTGTAACTGTGATCTAATGCACAAAATTGGAACATTTTTAACCATTTTGGGACAACTGAAGAAACAGTGAATGTGTAGGTCCTCACTTGGCATGGCTGGATCTTGTACTGCCACGCCAGCCAATGACTGATGAGAGAGATTTTTGCAACTGCAGTGTTCTGTGTGTAAAATACACAATGAAACTGATTTATCCTGGCCATATTTAGTTTGAATCATTTTACCTCCTACTCAGAGAATCTGCACCACATTCTGCTTTGAGCTGTGTTCATTTGCTGACAGTTTTACAGCTGGGTCTCAGACATTTTAGGCTCAAGGAAACAGCAAATTAATCCAGTTGTAGAATATTCTTCAATATTAACTTCTTTCCTAAAGTTTGTATAAGATATATGGGAACAGTATATACCTTGTTTTAACATTTTAAGAGTCATATGAACTCAAAGACTGACCAATAACCTCACAAAAGCAGCTGCTATATTGTGTCAATCCTCAAACACGGGTATATTTATACAATAAAATAGACTGTCTTGGCCAACAAGTAGAAAATTTCTTTTTCAGCCAATCCCTCAAAATGCCAGGTTTTCAGAAACTTTTGGTCTGAGAGTCAGGCACACCTGGACTCCTTTAAGGAGTCCAAACAGAGAATATATACACTCATAAGTGATTTATTAAAAATGTTAGCAGGTAACATTGGTCTCCTTACCTACAAAGTGTTTCTTCCCTCTTCCTTTTTTGATGTCAAACCTCTAATATTTCTGATATTTCTGGGCCTGTAACAAACTGTCCCAGGCAGTTGCTCAGGAAGGAGAACTAGCTTCTTGAGACATGAGAAAAATCCTTCCAATTTCATACTTTTAAAAATTTTCTGTATTTAAACTGTTGAAATATTAGGTAACCGCAGCCTTTAATCTAAGTGCAAGCCACACTTGATATGTAACAATTATGTCTTAATAAAATGTAATTATAAAAAATTCAAGGCAGTCTCAGGAAATGTGCGACTGAAACTGTTAATACACCTGAGGGATTATTTCCACACTTACGTGTATTAGGCACTATATAAAACATGGGACTTCTTGGGACATTATCAACAAAGGAGAATTTTTTTTAATTATTTTTTTTAAACCTGCTTTTTACTGATTGCATTATCGAGTTCAATTTTATTAGCTTGAATCTTCTGGGAAGGATATGATTTTAATAATGTATAAAAGGTTTCCCTGGTAGTTGGCTGTTGGCTTTTACTGGGTACTTAATGTAATCTGTAATTACCGTAGCAGCTCCTATGTTGGCCAGTGCCTTAAGGTCACTGGAAAGCTCTGCTGGGTTGTACTTGGTGTACAAGAACATCCTTCTGCTGATTGATGGCTGCACCCTATGGAAATGCTTCAATTTTGCCCTTGAAGCATTCCCTTAAGGAACACTGTCAGTATATATTCCTCCTTGTCAAGCAGGAACCTGGGGAGTGCCCAAGATGTGCCTTTGTACCAATGAGCACTCAATAATATCTCCTTTGGTTTTCACATTTGGTTCCCAAATCTTCAACCAATGAATAGACATTATCTCTTAATTATAAGAACGGGCTCATTAAAAAAGCACAATTTACCTTGCACAAATGTTAAGTGGAAAACCCTTGAAGCCCTTGCTATGTTTTTTCTAAAAAGGGAAATAAAGTGTTGCAGGACTGGTTTCAGAAAAGGAGATGTTCACCTTTTTAAATATTGTTTAAAATATATTGTTTTTCTCTTTAAGCTGAAAAATCCTGAACTATCTGAAACAGTTGGCCAGAACTTGCAGTTTAGAAACACACTTAAAACATGATGTAAACAGGCTTTATTACAAGACTAAACTGTGTTCTAAAGTGTAACACTGCCAAGCCAGAAAGTCACTTGTGGATTCATGTGTCACCTGCTGTGGTGGTACCTGCGAGATAAACCTGGATTTGGAAGGAAAATGCTGGAAATACTCCAGAACTGCTGCATCCCTGAGTTTATTAAGCTTGAACTTTCTACTCACGAGATTTCCATGAAATAGATTGACAACTAAACCACTGTATTAATGACAGAATCAGTGATTTAATAGTCCACATGTGTTTATGATCCTCACTGGATGTAAACCAACTTTTTGTCCTGGTGGTATAAGTTTGCTACATTAAAAATGATATTTCTGAGGAAAAAGCCTCATGTGGAAAGTCCTCATGATTGGAGAATGAAAAATCAACTTTGTAGAAAAACGGATAATATAAAAAACCTTATTAATGGATAATTTATCTTTTTTCTGTACAGTATAACAATTTCTGCACTGGCTCACACTGCCTATAGATTCTATACATTTATTTCAGGGAAACTGTTCACTGAAAGATTATTATGCTTTCACAAGAAAAATCAGAAGCAAGAGTCTATTGCCATTTTTCAAAATTTGCCATCTATTTTGATAGTTTCAAATTCATGGTGGCTGCTTTCTCTGAAAGCAATTAGAACATTAACTTACAAGCCATAGAAATAGAAAGCTGTAAAACACTTTATCAATAATATTTTGGTATTAAAAACACCAATAAAGAATCATTATTTTCACTTCCAATAAAACAAAACAAAACAAAACTAAACAAAACTAAACTAAACTAAACTAAACTAAAAAAAGGCTCCTTGAGATGGGCTTTAAAGAATTTTTTCAGTATAGAACGTCAGGTTTTAATGAGTTGGTTACCTGTTTTCTCAGGGAAATTTGTTCATTTCATATTCACTGAACAACCTGCAGTTCTGTGAAGTTGGGTATGCTCATCTACAGTTCTAGCCAAGAGGGACTATGGTTTTTCTGCATCTCACAGCTCACACTGCATTTCCTCTCAGGATCAGATGAATTTAAACTGTAGATAAGAGCCAAAAGGATGTTTTCCCTAATATCAAATCAGCTCTTATTGCAAGTTTAAACCTGCTGCAAGACCAACACAGGTGGAAACTAAACATATTGTCCTTCATGTCTAATGAAAGAACAGGGAGCTCTTAAACATCATTGCCTGAAACTGCTCAATTGTTCACATACATACACCAACAAACCTCTGCCTTTGGACAAGTCTTATGATTGTCCACTGAAAATTAATTTTGTTTTACTCATCAACTCTCTTGTATCATTCTTGTTATCAGAAAAAAAACAAACAACCAGCAAACAAACACAAAAAACTAAGTAACAAACCACCCAATATTTCTATATCCTGCCTGGCTACATCTGTGGGTTTATTATTTTGCTACAAATAAAAACAATTTAAAATCAACATTAATACAGAAGAAAGCCACTATTCAAGACATCAGTGAGAACCCCCGTTACCTGTAAGGCCACCACTGTAATCCCTGATAATTTCTTGGGACCAGAATCAAAGGACTACGGCATGCAACTTCAATTAAAAAAATCCAGCCAGAATAAATAGAGAAAACATGAAAACAGTGATTTTCTGGCACTCCGTTTGAAAGGAAGAGTTAAATTAATACATGAAAAGATCCTATCAGCTCTGACTTGTCTGAGTTATTAATTGAACACCTTATTGGAAACACGTAGATAAAGACGTGTACCTTAGAGAATACGAGATAAGAGTGAAAGGAAAGGGAGAGAAATTAGCAGTTTTGCCAGTTCACTCCCTTAATTGTCAAGCTAAGGCTGTTCAAAGCTGCCTGGAGCAGCGCAGTATGAAATGGTAACGAAAGTGTGGGCTGGCGATGCAGAAGATAAAAACTTCAGGATTATCCTTAAACGTACTTATCTTTAGACACAGAAGAGGCTGTAAAGCCAGCTGAACGATATAAAGCTGTTCTGAAACAAGACAAATATCTGCTCCATGTGTTATAAGCAGTTCAAGCTGCTTCCTGTGATGAAAAACATGGGCTGTACGGTAGACATACTACAGCTAAGTACAATAGATCCCATGATACAGTTGTTTAAAGGAATATTACGGTGATGAAAGAAGTGATGGAATTCTGCTCTTTAGGAGGCACAGAGGCTGAACCAGAGAGAAAAAGTTTAAGCATGAAGACTTGGTAAATGTTGCTGATGCTGGGATTTTGCAGTCTAGAGGACAGCTCTGTGTCCATGCTCTCAGAAGCAGTGGGATGGATGGGTCTCTTGCCCGGGGCAGGGGGAGCAGGAGAGCCCTGCTCAGCACTCCCCAGCTCGGGATCCTTCCCACCCTTCAGTCTGCAGAATCCAAGAAGCTCAGAAGGGCACATCTGGAGTCAGTAGCAGTCCTGGGACCGAACCCCCCTCATCACTTCATTTCAGTCAGTTTTCATCCTCTCTGCCTTGTTTCGTCCCCCACGGAGCGCAGTGAAGCGCCCAACTGTACAATTCAGATAATACCAATACAGTAATAAGAAACAACTTGATTAAAATACTAATTGGCACACTAAAATGTTTCCTATGAAATTATCGTAGCTGCCAATATCCCATCATTAATGTACAAAAGTCTGATTATCTTTTCCATAAAAACAGAGAAATTCCAGCCTTTAAACTCGTTATCGTGGCAAACCAGAATGCTATGATAATGCATGAGAACTTCGGTTTGCAGCTGTAAAATTCCCAAAAGTCTTGTGACTTGGTTATAACTTTGTTATAGATGATTACCTTCCTCACTCGCACAACTCCCACATTCGCTTTTGGGAAACAAAGTGTATATTCCACAAAAGCAAGCAGTAAATGTATTTAATTAAACGAGAAATATGGAAAGCAATTTATCCTACAATGTATTTCTGTGTACTGGACAGCCTGACATTTGCACATCTAGTTTCAAATCATACAAAGCATTTTTAGATGCAAAAGTAAAATTTAAGATCTCCAAATGCTGATCTCTGACACTATTTTTGATGGGGTCAAATTGTCAAAATACTTTGCCAAGGGAAATCCTAAAGAGGATAGAGAGGAAATAAAATTCTTTAATTTGCGCAAAGATATGTTTTAATTATTTTCTCAACCAAACATAAACTGAAAATTAGTAGTGTTTTCAGCAAACTTGAAAGGGATTAAAAATCTAGTGTTAACCAACATTTCTTAATCACTTCAGTTTATCTAGAATATACATTGGAAAACGCATTTTTAATACCTTTTTACATAGGGATGACAATTCATTTTAGTACCTTCCTGTGAGGCTTAAATAACATTTTTAAAATTTTTGCTTTGATTTGGATTCCATAAAAAGAATTTTTTTTAATTGCAAACGTTTCAATTTAATGGCCATTTGCCTGTACTTTAAAAAAAAAGAAAAACAAAACCACAACCCCCCGCCCCCAACAACCAACTACTGGCACATAGTTTCACTTAAATTCCCCTCTTTGGACATTAAACTGTGCAATGCACCCAAGTTCCGCTCCAGTGTTTTACAAATGAATGGCTGTTGCCACCTACCGTTGGAAAAACAGGATCAGCAGCAAGAGATAAGAGCACAGATAAGACGTGCGAAACAAAGGCTTCAGCAGCCACAGACGAGCAGCTCTTCCTAGGGAAAGCTTTGAAACACAAAATTCAAGTGACCAAACAGAGGTAGAAAAAAGTCCCTTCTACTCCTAAGCCACGCTGTCATTTTAGGTCTGATCCAGCTGGGAAGTAAATACGAATCCAAACATTGACAACTTTTTTTGGGGATCTGAGGGTTTGGAAGACTTCACCCAGAACTGCAGTTAGAGTTGAGTACACACAAATTTTAAAAAATTATCTAATAAAGCTTAATTTTAAAATACCATTAGGCCTAAGTTATGATCAGCCTGGAAACTGTAAATGCAGGAGGGAAAAGCTGTGCCCAAGTGCCTGAGCACAGCCATGCAGTGCAGAGCTTTGGCTTGAAAATGGACCTGGCCTGTCCCATCGAGCAGGGCAGAGTCACCAGCCACAGGACCAGGACCCACAGTGGTTCTCCTAGACTCTTGTGCCAGAGGGTTAGCAGTGCCTGGGGTTGGTTTTTCCAAATTTCTTTTGGATAAAACAACTTACCAGCTTGGATGTGTTGAGCTGAATGCAGAGAATTGGGCAAAGAAAGGCACAGGAAGTTATTACATTCTTATACCATCTTTAGTCCATGGTTTTTAGCATTTACAAAGATTCGATTGCATGTCTTCACTTTACCATTACATTACTTATGTATAAATGATTGAGACATACACTTCTTCCGTCCCCTTTGCTGATAAATATCCTTAGATACCACATCCAGCCACATTTTGAAAGTACCCCTTGTTGAGGCAATCTACAAACAGAATTAGGGTAGGGTTCTATTAATGTTTGCCAGACCTGTCGGAGGTTAAACAGCCTTTGAATTAAACCATTCTTTACTCTTTGATAATTATTATTTCTCCTTAAGACACTTTCTGTTGTCTCATAAGCAAGGTCAACTTGAACTGTTTTGTTAGACTCAATATCTCAGTGCAACGTTAACTCTGCTCATGCTGTTCTTACAAACTCTGTGTGTGTTGTCACCTCTGCCAACAAGTTTGGGAAGTGTTTAGCAGAATTCTCACCCAGTGAAAAAACTCTGTTTTTTCTGTTGGTCATTTCAAGTACATTGCAAAGTTTACTTTAAATTTGCACACAAAGTCACACCAACATGTGAATCTATACTTGTGCATCTTTGTGTACAAACTTCTTGAACTGATTTAAATCTTCCTTGGTTTTTTTATCGTGCACTGACACATCACATCAAACCCAAACAACAATGGTTGTTTTTAAACTAGTCCAAGAAAGCTAACACCTAAACTGAGAACAGATTAACGAAAGCAATGTAAGATAAAATCCTGTTGCTTTCATGTACAGGGAGTGAAAAATGTTAACAACATTGAAAAGTTACTCAAAGCAGAGGCCAAGGTAGAGCCAGGAGTGGAGCAAAGCTCCGGACCGTGCCTGCCACACAGCACCACAGCTGGAATCAACCCCGGCTGAGACCTCATCCTGAGAAATGTGCTCTTGAAAATGTGGTAATGGGGGAGGTATGTTCATCCCCTCAGGGGCCCCAGGTCTGTCAGCTCCCAAAACGCCCTCGGAGCTGTTTGCATAAGCACTGTAATGTTACCCCTCCTGCTATCCCGTGAATTCTAAGGGATCTCCCAAGGGATTTCATCCACGGTCTGCTGATTTTTTTTTTTCCTGGGCTCTACACAGAAGAGAATCAATTTTCCTACAGGGACAGAAAGCTCTGGGGTGTTCATAAACATCACTCCAGAAGATATCCATGCAAAAGGAGGGCAATCCCAGGCACACAGGAGTGCTGTGAGGCCATTTCATCCTGCTGGTGTCACCAAAACTGTGGGAAAAACAAAAACCCTCCAACAACATTTTTAATGTTAGAGAGTCAAGGCATTACTTTATTATCTGGCCAGGATGTTGTTCTGGCCAGGGTGTACCACAGAAATCATCTCATCCACACATAGCCCGGGTGTGCAGAGAGAATCATTCCATGATGCCCCGATTTTACAGGATTTTCCCCCAAATTTTATACAGTCAAAACCCATAGAGATGCATTGTTTCAAAGTTCATTGGTCCAGAGTTGAGCAACCCCCAGTGTTCAGTTTCCCATTGGATCGGAACCCCCCTCGCCTCCAATGTAAATTAGATCTTCATTATTCAATTTTCTTATCAGTCCTTTCCGGGGGAGATGTCTTCAGCTCTGTAGGAGGTGGCGTCTGGAGTGGATGTTTGGAGATGGCCACCGATGTTCTGTTGATGTTCCGTTGATGGCCTTTATCTCTCTGGGCATCTTTGGGCTACTCCCAGTCTGTTGGTATGAGTTCATCAGACCTCACCTGGCAGAACAATGTCCTGAAAAGAAACTTAAAATTCCTTTTCCCGGGGTAAAGACAAACAAAGTCTTTGACTAAAGTTATACAAAATTTTTAAACTGGTATATTTTCCAACACCGGGAGGACCAACAAGGATGGGTCACCTTTGGCCAGGGCACTGTCCCTGTACCCAGCCTGATACAGCAAATGTCATGTGGCTGACCTCGAAAAGCCACAATGCCCAGCTTTAACAGACTGAGCCAGCTGTCCCTTAAACCTCAGCCTAAACATCTGCTCCAGAACCTCCTGACTACTTGGTGCTAATTCCTGAGCATCTGGCTTGCAATTAAGTCACCCAGGATGTGCAACCCTAAAACCCAAACTAACAGAATGGGTTATAACATATAACACACTTTCATTACTGAGCACAAGAGCTCCTCTTCTCCAAAACACCATCGCAAACAAGATTTTTAAAAGATTTTTCTAAAATTTTTAAATCCAACAAATCTGGAGATATTAAGATGAGCACTTACGTCCTGAGGGAAGAAAACTGACTTAATACCGGATGATACAAGATGGAGCTGCTGACTGGGGCAGGTAACCACTGCTGGCTTCCAGGTGACTTTTTTTTCCTATCTGCTCTCAGGGGAGACATCGAATCCAATTCCTTTGATACATTTGCAAATGGTTTTACACACTTCGGGGGTGAAATAGCTGAGAGCTTCTGCTTGCATTCCTAGAAAGCCACATCAGCATGTTTTTGGCCTCTTTCACTGGGGCAGGTAGGGAAGCTGCAGGCTGTCCAAAAGCAGCAGCAAGCTGTACCTGCAGCTCCATTTGTTGTCCTCTCTGCAATAATGGCACATTGCACAGTTTTCCTTGCTTCTGTGAATAAATAGAAACAAAAGTAGACCATGTTCTGAGCTCCTTAGCATTTTCTCTCTGACATGTGGCTCTGCAGAGCACATACTTTTTCATGACTACAGAAATTTGGAAGTTTAAGCTTATCACCTTCTCAGAAGGGACAGCTGAAAAAAAATTAAATGCCACAAAACCAGGTATATTTAGAAGACAAGGCTTTTTTTTCAGAGAAACAATTGTAAGACAATGAGAGTTTCATTTGAAAAACAATGTCCTAAGCACATGAAATATCTTGGCTTTGCATGTTTAGTTAAGAGTCTGAAGTGAAGTATTTGATGCTAAGTGAAAGCTGTTGCTTGGCAACAAGATAAAACAGTGAAAACACAATTGTTTGAAGCAAGAAAGAACATTACCAGCAACAGAGCCAGCGCTAGCTTTAGCTGGATCAGATTTGTTAAGCAAATTCAGATTCCAGTACAAGCAAGGCCCTACACATCTTCAAGTGTGTGGGGTCATCCTCTCCTGTTTCTATTTATTCTGGCTGCAGAAGTTTTCTTTCAAACAGAATTAAAAAATTAAACAACCAAGTTCACTTTCATCCTCTGTGCAACGAAAAAAAATATAAGGCCACAAGATGGCACTGCTCAAACGCTCAGGATATTATCGGAGAGTTGGTAAGTGAGCACTGATGATGCCCAAGCCCTGTTTGTAGGGCTGTGTCTGTGTCCCACACGTGTGCCCACAGATCTGGTGAACCTTCTGAGAGTGGTTGATGCTAGACACAGAAACACCAAAAGGTTTGGCCTGTGGTCAGAAGTACCAGCAGAGGTGACTGAGCAGCTAATTCCTGTGATGGTGATGGCACAGGACAGGCCCTGCGCATTCCTCCCTCAGGCAGAAATGCTGGGGCTCAGCACACCGCGCGCAGGCTTGGTCCTGTGCCCCTGGCACAAAACAGACAAGTTTGATGTTGTGCCTCTGGCACAAAACAGGCAGGTTTGATCTTGTGCCCCTGGCACAAAACAGGTTTGATACTGTCTCTCTGGGACACATTGGGGAGTTTCTCTTCCCGGCAGGGCCGAAGCCTCAGCACAGGAAAGGAATCGCTAAGGGAGGACAAGCCACAACGCTTTCCCCTCACAATCCCCGCTCCACACTTCAGCGAAGAATTTGTCCTCAGCTCCCCGTGCTCTCTCACATTTTCACAAATTCAGCTCCTTGCTGCTAAAATCCATGAGTAAAACTCAACATTTCTTGAATTCGATGAATAAAATTCAGCGTTCCTGAGCTTCCATCGCCGCAGGGATAAGATCTCGGCGGCGGCGGGAACATCCCTCCCACCGAGGGGAGAGCACCGATCTCGGCGGGACCGACGCTTCGGGGGCTCCGTTCGGAGCTCCCGGCCGGCCCAGCAGAGCCGGGGGCCGGCCGGACACCCCGAGCCCCGGGGGCTGGATCGCTCCGGCGGGGATGGGGGGTTTGGGGGGTGTCGGCGCAGCGCCGGCCGCGCACCCCATGTCTGAGGGAGCCGCGGCTGATCAGCGCCCGGAGGCGCCGCGCCGGTTTTGTTCTGAAGGGGTCCCCAGGCCGCCCAGACTAGAAGGGTCGGCCTCTGGTCCCCGCCGCCGCCGAGGCTGACAGAGACGAGCTCTTCGCGGCGGCAGTGGCGCTCAGCCGACCGACCGCGTCCTCCGCGATTGGCAGCGGCGGGTGCATCACCGGTGAGATACAGGGTGATGCAGGTGTGGGATGGGGACCCCAGGGTGGGCCGGGGTGAAGATCCCCCCTCGCTGACATTTTTGGCGCCCGGCTCCTTTCCTCCCCCCTTTCCCCGGGCCGCTCCCTCCGCCCGCTGAAAGTCAGCGAGTAAAACAGCGGGCGAATGCGAGGGGCGCAGCCGCCATTAGGGTTAGTTCCCCGTGGGGCCTGTCCACCCCGGCACGGGCCGCCACCGCCGCGCCACCGCCTCTTATGCCCTGCGGGCACGCCCCCCGCGCTGCCATTGGTCAGAGAGCGCCCTCCGGCCCTGCCATTGGCTGCAGCGCGGAGAGGGGGCGGGGAGCGGCGGGTGGCGGGAGTTTGGAACGCGCCGCGTGCTCGCGGGAGCGCGCCTGGGTGGGGGCGCGCCTGTCTGCCCCGCGGCCGCGGGTCGGGATCCGGAGACTCGGCCTGGCTCTGGGACGGGGACCGGCGACCCGGAACCGGGCCTGGGGCTTGCAGCAGGATTCGGGGGCTGGTGCCTGGGGTTTGGAAACCGGTGCCTGCATTTGGGAGCTGGTGCCTGGCAGGATCTGCTGCTTGTGGTCTGGATTTAGGGGCCTGAGTCTGCGTTCAGGTCCATGCCGTCCCAGCTGAGGATCCCTGGATGAGGAACCAGGCCGTTCCTCCCCCACCATTCCCCCAAAGCAGGGCTATGCCAACCCCACCACCCCTCTCCTCCCCCTCCGATGCTGTGTTGGATGATGGTTTTTATTCATCTCTGCTGTGACATCTCTTTGTGCAAGGCAGATGCTCCCTGCGGTGCTCCCTGTGGTGCTCCCTGGAGCACTCACTTCGGACCCCTCTGTTGCCTCATGTTCCTCAGGGAGGCTTTTTTGTGTCTGCTTTTGACCCCGAGGTTTCCATGGAAAAGCAAGGCATTTTGCAAGTGCAAGGGAGTGTGAAACAGTAGTGTAGAGCTCTTGGTCTTCCCAACTTTAGTCGTACATATGCTGTGCAGGATTGTTCTGGTAAAGAGCCTCTTAAAAAAGTGTTTTACACCTATTCAGAAAGATGTATTAACAGACTAAGAAAGAATAAACTGTGCCAGACATTATGATTTTTACTGGTGTGCTATGGACACAAGCTTCTCCCTGGACACTTGCTTCCAGGTAGCTGTAATCTTGGATTCTTTTCCATGAAGTGTTAAGGAAAATCTGTTGTAAGAACATGTATTTTAGGAATGTTTTCTGTGCACGGTGTTAGGCTCAGCGTCCCTGTACTCCGGCATAGTAATCTGCAAGGGCTGGAAGGCACCCAGGGAAGCAAGGAAGCTTCCGTCAAAACTGAAATCTGACTTTCACCTCAACACCTGGGGTCATGTATTCAGCTTAATTCCAGGGAAGTGGCCACCAGAAAACACAAGAAAGGACAAGAGTGGAAGTGCTTATGCCAACATGATGGTGATTCATTCATGATAGATTTGGATCAGAGCTCGCCAATCCCTGCTAACTGTGCCAAAATCAGGAGGGTGAATGAGGCTTTCAGGATAATTAAACCTGTGATTCTGAACAGTAGTATCATGGAAGGTGGTAAGTTTTTTCCACATCACTGGGATTCTTAGTCATCCCTTCCCTGTGCCTGAGGCACACATAACATCATTTTTCTTCGATGCTTTGTACCAGCAGCTTCTCAGCTCCCATGACTTGTGAAGTGCCACTTTCAGAATCCATGTTATGTGATCTGTAAGATCACAGCTGTCCAGGTCAAACTGGAAAATACCAGGGGGAAAGCAGCAGCCTTTAGAGCTTGGTGTCACTGATTGTCACTGTGGGTGATGCCGTGACTGTCACACAGCCTGTGTGAGCCCTGGAGCCAGAGTATGAGCACAGCCTGGACAGACACAGAGCCGGCACATCAGCCTGCTCAGGGGAGACCTCTGCCATTTCTTCCCCACAGCCTCCCATCTCCCCCACAACATGACAATCCCATGCCTTTATAGATAAGTACAGGAATCAAATAAAATACAGTGGTATTGGACAAGCACTTTTTCACTCCTGTCTCCATGGCAACACCAGCATCTCTGGCATCTCACCGGCATCTTTGGTCAAGGTATTTTGGGGATGTCCCAGGTGAAGGACATTGGGAATGTGTACACCTCAATTGTGCATTTTGTTAAAAAAAAAAACAAACTGGGAATGCATTTTACCTGTTCACAATCCAGGCAACTTCACCTCCTTGGAGAAGGTTATAGGATGTATCTTTCCACCATTTGGAGTTTGCTTCATGTTCGCCTTTTCAAAGAGTGGCAAAACCACATTCCCTTCAGTAGCACCTTCCAAGGTCTGTTATTTCAGTTCCTGAAAATCCAGGAGGATGAGTCGCTTCCCCATTCTCCGGCTCCAGCTGCAGCAGGAGGCCTGCAGCGCAGACACTGCCCAGTGCCACACGCTCCGAGTCCAGCTGCCAGCTCTCCTGTGCGCTGGTTCATTACGGCCCTGCCCTGCTAGCAATGCCACACATTGCCCTAGTTCTTGAGGTTTCTGACTCCCACCGACTCTGTCATTCCTGTCGTGCGTGGGGAGCGTCTGGCACCTCTGGAGAGATCCGCACTGGGGGTGACCTGCCGGCGCTGCGGGGGTCAGGAGGAGGCTGCGGGCCCAGGGGTGTTTGGCGGGGTCCGTGGGGTGCAGGTCTCGGTTGAGCGCGGTGCAGAGCAGGAGGGGACGCGGAGGTCGTGGAGGGGACAGTGGGGACAGGCAGGGTCGGACAGAGGGGACAGGCAGGGTCGGACAGAGGGGACAGGCAGGGTCGGACAGCAGGGACAGGCACGGTCGGACAGTAGGGACGGGCGGGGCGGGACACCATTAGGGAGGTAACTGGAAAAACCGCGGTCAGCAGCGTTTCCGTAGTGTAGTGGTTATCACGTTCGCCTAACACGCGAAAGGTCCCCGGTTCGAAACCGGGCGGAAACAGCGGCCGGGTTGGCTTTTTTTTTTTTTCTTTTTCGCTTCCTGCCCGGCCATGACACAGCTCTCGGCTTTTCCGAGCCCCCTTGCCCGAGTTATTTTAATTAAAGCTGCGGCGAGGCCCGGCAGGAACATTAAACCCGTTTTATTCTCCAATTTCCCGAGCCGCCCCCGGCGCGGAGGCCGGAACTCGCGTCCCGGAAGCGGCGGCGGCGTCACCGGGACATGGCGGCCTGAGCGCAGCGCTCGCCCCTCTCTCCCCTCCGCAGGTGCGCGGGGGCCGCGGCGCTCGGGCCGGGCCGGCCGGGTGGCACCGGGGGCGCGGGGCTACGCGGGGGCGGCGGGGCCGGGCCGGGCGCGGCGGGGCGGGGAGGGCACTGCGGACTCCGTCCCGTCCGGCGGCGGGGCCGGGCCGGGGGCGCCGCGGGGCTGCGCGTCCCGCGCCCCGTTCGCTGCCGAGGCGGCCCAAAGAGCGGCCCCGGGGCCGCGCCGGCACCGAATGGGGGCTGCTCCGGACCCCCGGTGCCGGTGCCCGGGAGCGGCCGCTCCGCGGGCTGAGCGCGGGCGGGTGCGAGCCGCGGGTTCCGAGCCGCGGGCCGCTCCCGGAGCCGGGTGTGACACGGTGTGACAGGTCCCGGGCTTAGCCGGGCTAATCCCGGTGGGGCCGGGAGCTCACGGCCTCTGCCCGCGCCCCCGCGCTCCGCCGCGGGACCCGCAGCGCCCCGGCTCCAGCAGCATCCACCATCTCGCTGTCCCTGCCGAACTGTCCTGAGGGAGCGCGGGCGGGCCCGGACACCACCGACTCCTCTGTAATCATTAACTCTGTCAAGGGGAGAACAAAGTGAAATCTTGCATGGAAATTTATTTCTTTTTTTTTTTTTTTTTTTTTTTTTCCTTTCCCAGATCAGAAAGTGGCTGCAGTGCGTTCTCAAAATGCAGTATTCCCATCACTGTGAGCACCTGCTGGAGAGGCTGAACAAGCAGCGAGAGGCCGGATTCCTCTGCGACTGTACTGTGGTCATCGGGGAATTCCAGTTCAAAGCACACAGGAATGTGCTTGCCTCCTTCAGCGAGTACTTTGGGGCCTTCTACAGAGATGCATCTGACAATAATGTTGTCTTGGATCAGACTCAAGTGAAAGCTGATGGATTCCAAAAGCTCCTGGAGTTTATTTATACAGGAAACTTAAACCTTGACAGGTAACACGCTATTAGAGTGGGAAAGGGAGTACAGAAATAAACTTTGCGGTAAGGCAGAACTGGATTTTTTTTGTAATAAGTTCTGGAGGAACAAATAGCAGTGGATCTGATACATATTGACAACTTGAAGTTCATCTGTTTGTATGCTTTAAAATACCTCATGACATGTGAGTGCCAAAATAAAAGTGTGTTGTCTGATATTTCACTGATTGACAGTTCCAGTCTGCTGTTTCTGTTTGGTTTGGGAGAGATTAAACATCCTGCATGATTACCAGGACAGGGAAGGACAAGTGTGTGTCTGGAGATGAATTACAGTAGTCCTTTTTTTCAAAAACACACAGAAACTCTCTATGTGGTAGAGACTAAATCTGAAGGATGGATGAGGATAGCCATGATTTTAATAGATCATGTTTGTTAGAATTTGCATGATCAGTTACTTAAAATTTTATATTACGTTGCCTAAAAGGTCTCCCAGAAAAAGTGTTTCCTCTCATTACTGTATTGATTTTGTGCCTGTTGTGCTACTTCACATACAGTGAGGGTGCTTTTTTCTTTGCAGCTCTTTTTTCTCAGCGAAAGAGATTTATCTCTCATGAGGGAGGTGTGGCTACTTAGAAGTACCAAGTCCAGGATTTTTACTCCTTTCTCAATGTCTGATGTGAAATGCAGGCTCAGAAACCATTTGTTTCTACGGGAGTTTGAAATCTCATACTTGGTAATTTAAGTACACAGGCTCAGGGTGTTTTTTTAAATTAGCTACAGGGATTAACAGCAGCAGAGCTGAAGTTTGTGATCGGTTCTTTGCCAATTACATATGAGCAGAATTATGCAGTGTTCTTGATGTCCATCTGGGACTGCAGCAGGAGGGTTTCTGGGTTTTCTGAGCAGGTGGGTCTCTGAAGGAGGAGCAAGGTGAAAGTACCGTTCTTGCTTGGTTAAAGGTGATGCCTGGCATGTTGTCCTGTGTCCCTTCTGGGGCTGCTGCAACTGCCTGCAAAGTCTGTTGTCCTCAGAGGTGGTGGGTGCATGAGTGACACCAAGAGGGGACTTTGAGAGCAGTGCTCACATAGTACAAGATACTGAAACAGTTGTATTCATATGGAGAGTAATTGTGGCAAGTTGTTTATTGTTTAATTATATTTGCTGAGTAATACATTGTGAGTGAGGTTGTTTACCATTAATCCCTCTTTAAAGTGCTATAAATCCATAAATTTGCTCATGGTATGTGTTGCCAATTTTTCCAGATCATTTTTTCCTAAACCACCAAGGCCTGTGTGGCAGGAACTGAAAAATAGGGTGTAGTGGTTTAAATGAGGACTTCCTTGGTGTTAATGGTGTCTGTGTGCAGCTGATACAGAATTAAGACTGTTTGCAAATCGTTTTATAAAACAAGATTAATACCTGCCACAGAAGTGCTGAGGTGAATGCACTGCTAGTGAATTACCTGAGACTTTAGCCAGAAGGGTTATGAAATGGTATTTTAGGTAATTTGTTTTCCAGTGATTTATCCCTCCATGCTTTTATTTCTGAGCTGTTTGGACCAGCAAACCCATGTCCAGCCTCACCATCTTACAAGCTGACTTTTAACTTAAAATTCTACAAGAGGCATGTAGCTAAAATAAAATCATCAGTTGGAGGGTCTTCAGTCACCACTCGACACAGACCTTCAGTCCAGGAATAATTGACATTCTAGTCCCTCCTGGCACTACAGCACTGAGAAATTAAATGTTGCTGTGTGTCCTCGAAGTTCCATTTTGTGACAGTATAATGTTTCTGTAGCTCTGTGTCCCTGTGTGATGCAGTTGGTGAAGAGCAAATGTTTGCTTTGTCCACAGTGTTTCACCCAAGTCTCATTTCCTTGCAGCTGGAATGTTAAAGAGATTCACCAGGCTGCCGACTATCTCAAAGTAGAAGAAGTGGTCACTAAATGCAAGATCAAGATGGAGGATTTTGCTTTTATTGCTAATCCCTCTTCCACAGAGACATCCAGTATCACTGGGAATGTTGAAATGAATCAGCAGACCTGCCTCCTGACTCTCCGAGATTACAATAATCGGGAGCAGAAGGAAGATGCTGCTGCTGCTGCAGAGCTGATTCAACCACAGGCAAAGAAAACAGCTTTAGAAAAGAAATCGCCTCAACCCAAAAAGCGAAAGAAGAATTTCAGCCCCCCCAAAAGCACGGAGAATAAATCCCTACAGTATCAGAACGAGGTGGCCGAGAACACGACCTTTGAGATGTTTTTAGATGCAAATAAGCTGGCCACCCACATAACAGAACAGGCTGCCCAGGGCAGTGATAACTCGGAGCTGCAGCTGGCAGCTGTGGTGGAGAGCGAAACGCTGGCAGCACAGGATATCCTGGCTCAGAGCATGGCAGCCAAACAGAAACGGGGGAAGCCTCAGCAGAGCTGTGCCCTGAAGGAGCACTGCATGTCCAACATAGCCAGCAACAAGGGCACTTACCAGCTGGAGAGCTCAGGGGAGGAGCTGGACCAGAAGTTCTCCAAAGCCAAGCCAGTGTGCAACACCTGTGGGAAGGTGTTCTCCGAAGCGAGCAGCCTCCGTCGGCACATGAGGATACACAAAGGGGTGAAGCCCTACGTGTGCCAGCTCTGTGGGAAGGCCTTCACCCAGTGCAATCAGTTGAAAACACATGTAAGAACTCACACAGGTAAGCCACCGGCCGTGTCTCGTGGGCTGTGGAGGCCTGGGGTCACACACAGCCTGGGGATGCAGAAAGATTCTGATGTCTTCCTCTTGAAATTTTGTCTGCTGTCACTGGGCATGTAGGGATAGGACCAGTATCCTGATAATATGAAATGTTTCAGCATTTTTCAGTATGAAATCATGGTTTCTACTTTCAGTAGCTAGAGAGGACTTTATTAGTCTGTGCATCTTGATTAGTCTAAGCATCTTGATTTCTGGAAAGACTCAGGAGAGCCGGCTGTCCTTTCGCTCTGTAGAGTTGGGAAATGTCCAAAAGATACTGTCAGTAGAGCATAAAAAGCGTGCTGTACTTGATACCAGAATTTCTGTTGATTTATTTAAACTTGAAAACATAGTGTATGTTTGAGAACAAGAGTGGGGAGAAATTCAGTCCTTTAACTTCTCCTATAGGGTCTTCAAAAAAGGTAGTAAAGTTGGCTGAATTACTACAGCATTTGGGGTTTTATTTAGTAGATGTTCAGCTGAAATGTGTGATGGTGTTATGATCTCTGCATTCAGTAACATTACCAGGAGGTTGTGGCATATCAAGCATCCAGGAGAAGTCACTTAGGGACAATTAAACGTTTTAATCCAGCATGTCTGACTTAAAAAGATGATGAACAACAAATTGCTGGAGCCTGGGAAGATGCAGGGGAGAAGTCCTGTGCTTGTCTCTCTGTGTGTTCTGTATTTTGGAAAACTCTGAGCAGAGGTCACAGTGCAGCTTTTTTCCAGGAAGCTGTGAAGGTGTAGGAGATGTTGAGGTACAGCTGCAGGAGAACACCTTGCTCTTCCTGTGACCAAGGGAGAGAGTTGCAAATTCTGCCAGCCAGGGTCTAACCAAAGATTAACACATGAGGTGGAGCTTGCAAGCAGAATTCAGGGACAGTGCTGGTCGGAATGTCAGCTGTACTTTGTACTTCTGAGGGTATTGTCCTGGGAATTTTTGCAAGAGTGGGTAGGGAATTCCATGGTGTTGGTTGCTAAATGGCATGCTAGATGTCTAATACTTTTACTTTTGAAGTTTTTATGTACACTGTTTACTCGTGAGGTTTGATTGTGCACTGCCACAGACTGGCAGAGAAGGGCATTTTTATACTTCATAGAACTGCAGAGTTGCACAAGACCTTACAGGAGACTGTTCACCACTGAGAGAACATGAATAGTCAGAGAAGTACCTGGAGCATTCTGCAGCAGGCACTAGTGAGAAACGAGGGAGCACTAGACTGTGTGTTGAAGACCTGTTGCTGTTGGACAAGCAAGAAAAAACAGATGATTTACTGTTTGTTCATTTTAAATATTCAGAATGATGAACAGACATAACCAGCAAAGAGTCTGAAACTGAAGTAGCAGCATTCTTAAAATAATGTGGAGAAGGTGGCACTATTAATAAAATTATTACCTTTTTTTTTAACCTAAACATAATGGGTTAAAAAATAGTCCTGTTATCCTCTGCATTCTAGCAGTTCCACTTCAGTGGACTGATTACAGGATGTTCCAAGATGTTATTTGTAAGAAGCATTAGAACAGACACCTGAGCTTTGGTCAGGTCATGGATTGCAAAGCTTTCTTATGTAAATACAGAGAGCACAAGGGTGTTGTTTTCCACCAGGGGAGAAGCCATACAAGTGTGAACTGTGTGACAAAGGCTTTGCCCAGAAGTGCCAGCTGGTGTTCCACAGCCGGATGCACCATGGAGAGGAGAAGCCTTACAAATGTGATGTCTGCAACCTGCAGTTTGCAACCTCAAGCAACCTGAAGATCCATGCCAGGTAGGCACGAGTGAGATCCTGCAAATGCTTGTCCTTGGATTTATTTAAACAGAAGCATTTACTCCAGTGTGAGCAAGAGTTACACATTCGTGTGATTTTGGCATTTCTATTGCTTTTCTCATGGGAATTCTCTCACAGTGCCTAATGGAACAATTGCATGGATGTACTTGCTCATTAGGGAGGAGGTTTGTGCTGGATCAATGCTACGGCCTGAATCTGGTATCCTTGCTTTAAAGTGCCTGTAGCATCAGAGAGGAGAGAGTTCCATGGTGGGAAGTGAGAAAAGTTCTCACTGCTGCCTGCATGGGGTTTTTGGCATTTTTGGCAGGAGCAGGAATGATATTCCCGTGTTAGGAATCATCATCTTATATTTTAGTGCACTGAAGTGCAAAGCATGCTGAGTTCCCAGTGTGCATGTCACATGTGCAGGGTCTGTAGTTCAGTTCAGCTGCTGTGGAAATCACAGATATTCTGATCCCAGAGGGACCAGGCCGTGAGTTTCACTCCAGGAGACCTGTGAGCTCACACCAAACTCAGCTGTTACATCTTTGCAGTCGGTAGCAGGAGGAGCTGTGGGGATAAAGCACCCCCTGAGGTGGTTCCTCAGCCGTGGGTGCTGCTCCCCTGCCCGGGGGTGACTGGGCTGTGTGGTTGGCAGGAAGCACAGCGGGGAGAAGCCGTACGTGTGCGACCGCTGCGGGCAGCGCTTCGCCCAGGCCAGCACCCTGACGTACCACGTGCGGCGGCACACGGGGGAGAAGCCCTACGTGTGTGACAGCTGTGGCAAAGCCTTCGCCGTGTCCAGCTCGCTCATCACCCACTCCCGGAAACACACAGGTACGGAGCATGGAGCGCTGTGGTGCCAGGCGGGCCTGGAGGTGGGGAATGACCTAGAAATCTGTGTTGGGAGTTGTCATCCAGCTCCTTTCTCAGGGTGTTTTTCCTTTGATTCCGGTTTACAGAGCACTTTCTACCATTGGACGTTACCTCTGTTTCATTTTGATTTGTTCTTGATGTGTATTCTTGTTTATGTATTGAAATAACAACATCCTTGTGTTTCCTTTAGGAGAGAAGCCATACATCTGTGGCATTTGTGAAAAGAGTTTTATTTCCTCTGGAGAGCTCAATAAACATTTTCGGTCCCATACAGGTCAGTTTTCAGACAAGCTGCTTCCTGCACCATAAATTATAATCTACTTTTACTCTTTTGCCTTTAAAATACACTGTATTGGGCTGTATTTGAAAGTAGCATAGTTTCTTAGTTTATTTATCTCTGGGTTAACATAATACAAAGAAAATATTAATTAATTTTTTAATTGCCCTTTTCAGGATAGTATCTGTGCAGTAGTGTAGGTACTGATGTATGATTGAGGCTTTACTTAAAATGTTTGAGTCCTCTTGCTTTGTTTTAAGCTTTTATTCTGGAAATAATTTTATTCTGAATAGAGACAGACAAAATAAGAGTTACAAAGTTGTGTTTTAAAATAGAGCATTGAAATCTATTATCTTGTCTCTAACTGTATTTTTTTTCAACATCAGGATTGTTCTCACTGCGAAACCATTTTTTTTTCAGGTGAAAGACCATTTATCTGTGAGATGTGTGGAAATTCTTACACAGATATAAAAAACCTGAAGAAGCACAAAACAAAAGTTCACACAGGTGAGTTCCTTGGGTAAAGATTAAGAAACCACATCAGCTCTTTTTCCTTCCATGCTGAATAAATCTTTTTGCTCACCCAGGCCTAAAATTAGAAAACAAAAGGATTTTGGATAGGAGTTGTTTTTAGGGCCAAAAGCATCTGTAGCCAGACTTGTTCAACACTGGATATGTACTCTGTCATCTGTCCATCCTTGTGTATTAACCGTAAATCCCTTGCATTTGTCATATGGAAAAAGGAATAAATGGTGTCTGTGTACATCTTGGTTGGGAGGGAGAGGGTGAGAAAATGAGCCATATGCAGAGACAGCTTTGAATTTAGGAAGGCCCCAGTGCAGCAGGAAGCCAGTGGTGAGGGCAGAGCAGCACTGAGTGTGGAGAGCCTGGCAGAGCTGACGGGGGTGAGCTGGGAGAGCTGCCAAGGCAGGCCAGCTCTCGTGGAGAGACAGCAGGCAGCCAGGAGTTCCTCAGCACTGAAATAACAGGTTTTGGAGCATGCTTTGGTAGAGGAAGGCTCTCATACCCGATGTGGCTTAATCAAGAGAGCCATCCAAGAGCAGTAGCTGGCTGCATTCCAGCAGGAAGGCAGCGGGAACCCCACTAACAGGGCGTTCAATTAAAAATAGAAAGTACCTTTTCAAGAGACTGAATGAGATCTGTAATGGATCTGGCGGAATGGAGTTAATAAATATTGTCTTCCAAAGGTTACAGACAATAATACTTAGTATACTGCTATCTCAATTAAGAGGGTGCTTGGATGTGGCTCTGGTTCGGAGACTTTCTGGGGTGCAAAATCTCAAGGAAACTCTCATGATTACATTTTTTCCAAAGCTCCTTTGTTCATGGTGATGTTCAGAGTTTGTTATCTTCTGTACCATGCCAAGTAGAGATCAGGCTGGAATGCATCATCCTTCCAGGTGTCACACTACAAGCAGCAGCAGATGTGATTCCCAGGGCTCACACTGTACTAGCAGCTGGTCTGGCTTTGCAGCACATGGAAGCACCAATATCCCAGCTGCCCAGGCAGCCTGTGGCACACCAAGTGTTGGCTCTAACAGTCACTGGAAAGAGAATTTACAGAGTTTGTTTACGAGCTTTTGAACATTTCTTTGTTTCCACAGGACCTGAAACTCCCCCCGATTCTACTGCACTTGATACTTCTTTCAATGAACAAGAATCCATTCAGAGTCAGAAAAGTCCTTTATCAGAGTCCATAGATGTGAAACCCTCTGAGATGTCTTTAGCACTTCCTCTCCCCATTGGGACTGAAGACCATCAGATGCTGCTCCCCGTGACAGGGAGCCAGTCCCCTTCATCAGAAACATTACTGAGATCTGCTGTGACTGGATATTCAGAACCTCAGTTTATTTTCCTGCAGCAATTGTACTGACAGGGCAGTGCAGAGCCATCCAGGTAGTTTGGTAGTGAACTTGGAAATGTTTGGTAAGATGAACACAAACAAGCAGTCATGCTCAGAATTGGACTTGTTCTTTGTTTTCCTCTGTGTAAAGACACCTGTAAGGCATTTCCATTGTGCAGTGCTGAATTGTGCTAATCTACAATCAAATCTCTATTTGTGATTAACACTGATTTCCAGGAGATGATTCCTTTCCAGCAACACCTGCCTTAAGAATTCTCTCATTACATATGTTAATGTATTTTGGAGTTCTCTTCCCATGTTCCTGCTGATTTGATGTGTCACAGTGTCATTTGAGAACAGATATTTTAAGCCATATTAGATAGTTTAGGAAGATTAACCCAGAGGTGGATTTAGGGGAAGGTCATAATTTGGATGTATTAACAAGCCTGCACTCCAAGGGGCTCGAATGGCCCATGATGAAGGTAGGTCAGTGCTCTGCTGAGGGGCTTGCATGGATGTGCTGCTGGCTGCCAGAAGTGCCATCTTCAGGTGAAGACTGACCAGAGGGAAAGAAAGGTTTGGGTGTATTTTCCTGACAACAAAAGTAAAGGAGGGTTGATTTTTGTCTGTAGTGGGGCAAGTTGGAGGGTCCTAATGGCTTAGCTACTACTGGGTCTTCTTACCAACAAGTTGCCTTTGTTTGTTTTTAAGTGAATCCAGCATTGTTGTATTTTGTCCCAGATTTATTTTTCACATCCCTAAAACACCCTGGGTTTGGCACAAATAGCAGCAAAAGGAGAGCTGGGACATGCATGTTGTAGATGAGGCAAAAAGATGCAGTGAGTTAATTAGTGAGGCATGAATCAAAGCTTCATAATCCTTTTTTTGCTGTAGTGCTGCTTCTTGTGCTAGACAGGAGGTACAAAAGAGGAAATAAATCCTGCCCTTCACTGTGAAAATAATAAGTGAACACTACATGAGGGGGCATTAAAGAATAATGCAACAGTGCAGATTGATATTCTTCCACACAAGGATTTGTTAAACTGATCTGTTTTAATCGAAATTTTTGTTTATTGCTTTACTTCTCATGTCACTTGTCCACAGTAACTGCACAAAACTGGTACCTAGCAAGGCCCATGTAAAGATAGGCTTTATTACTAGCAACAGACATACTTAAAAAGCAATGTTTTAATGTCTTGGTAGGGTCATTAAAGACTAGGTGACAATAGAAGTAATTTTCTACTCTATTTTGCCAGTTTGTGCCATTACAATTGTAAGCATTATTTATGTAATCATCAAACAGTAATGAAACAGTCATAGTGTACCAACAATGCATTTAAAGATGTCCTTTGTTGGTTATTTACTTGGTGCTAGCATTTATTTCCACCGATGCCTTGTGTCCAGACACTGATAAATAGAAGAGCATAGAAGATACCTCTTAACTGATTCTGTTCTACATGAAGTAATAATTAATCTGCACCTTAATTAAACAGACTTGTGAAAAATATCTTGGAGGATTTCATTTAAAGAGTCTGCAAATGGTCCTTTGACTCCTGAGCGTGACTATAATTCTTTTTTCTCTTCCTACATGTTTGTATTTGTAATATGATAGACCTTTTGCTTCTTTGTGTTGATCATTTTAGTATGTGGCATATCTATAACCTGCTGCTTGGTCACATTTTGTGCTTTGATGTATGGTAGATTTGCTGATAAAGCCTACCTTGGACAGCAGGAGTACAGCCATGTGCAACAGGAACATCCTTAATGCAGGAATCTCTCACACTGTCCCCACTGGAGTTAATTATTGCTGGGCCATTGCTTTCTCTGCTTGTCTGATGATCATAACGTTGGCAAAAGACAAAGGATTAAGTTCTCTCTTATTTTATTTTTGGCATTTCCCTTTGTCTCCCCTCTTGTCTCTTTTAGCTTCTGTTGTTGGTGCAGCCCCTGAGGGATTCCTCAGCCTTGCCCTTTAAGACTGAAGAACCACAAAATTGGGATCTTGACAGAATATAGCTTGTGCTAAGCTTCCTCTTTACTGTCTCTCTCTGAAAGTAGAGCAGAAATCTTGGGATAGATACAGGTTTAGTCACGAATACTAAGAAAGAAAACACCGTGCAGCTGGTAACTTCCATATTTAAACAGCTTTGGAAGACAAACTAATGATATGCTGCTGGTACCTGATAAGCATATCCAGGATAAATGAGCAGGAGAGAGAGCTAGCTCTGCAAAGAAACCTAAACAATAACTACATTCCTACATAGAAAATGCATTCCATAACAGTGTTTGTTTGGACTGTTTTTATATTTCTAAAATTATAGCTTATTACTGTATTCTTAGATTTCAGACTTTTTTAAAAAATACAGTGCTTAGATTTATACAGGATTTGTTTACATACTTATAACAGTAACAGTTGCTTTATTAGTCATTTAGTTTTCTTTATAGACAAGAAGATATTCATTATTTTTTACAAGACAACAATTTTAACCTTTCTTAATAAAATACACAGGCTTGTAGTTTTGTCTTGGAGCAATAATTTAGTGACCTGCACTCTTGAGTCCCCATCTGAAAATCTTTTTATCCTCATCTTTCGTGAAGATATCTCAGCTGCTGAGGTATGATCTCTACCAACTGTATTCATTTACTAGAATATAGATATTAAATAAATAAATATAAAAATATATATATATATGTAGGTGTGTTCAGGCTGTAGGTCTGGACTGTACCTTTTGCCAATAGATGCATGGAAATCAGCTGCACATCTAAGTCCTAGGCTTAAGGATTCTGTGTTCATTTTGAAGTACAAGGCTTATAACAGTATTGATAATTGGTAAAGGATTAATATGGGAAAGCGTGGAATCTTTTTAGGCATATGTGTCCTTGCAGAAGAAAAGAAGGAATTTCAGTAATTCTGTTAACAGTAATACAGAAAAAATGACATGATTTGTCACACTGCTGTTTCAGTCAATTTTGCACTGAAGTTGGTGCAAGTTTTGCCTGAATAGCTTATCTGCATCTCTAAATCTCTGAATTGACTGTTTGAAAATATTTAGGTGAGAATAGCCCCTTGAATGACATTTACTTCTAAATTTGTGCCTCTAAATGGGCACAAAGCATGACAACCTTTCTGAAATCATGTGCTACAAAACAATTTTCAAGTACAGAGAGGTCCCACATGAAGGATTTCAGGGCTGTGATCCTGGAGAGGCTCAATAAGCCTTGCAGAATTAAGTTCAGATAAGGACTAATAACTGATTTTTTTGGTTAAATTATTTTTAAAGTATCTTGTAATGTATATACAATT
This sequence comes from Acanthiza pusilla, assembly GCA_036630365.1. Taxonomy (NCBI): domain Eukaryota; kingdom Metazoa; phylum Chordata; class Aves; order Passeriformes; family Acanthizidae; genus Acanthiza; species Acanthiza pusilla. The sequence goes on along the minus strand of JAXCHO010000103.1, from coordinate 2,697,152 downwards.
TTTTCCTCTGTTATTTGTATATACCTCAACTCTCAATTTTATAATCCCCTGGAAAGGGAGGGAGTTGTACATATTTAGCCTGAAGTGTTTTATGTTAGACTTTAATAAACTTGTTTTATAATTTTCCCTCACCTTGTGTCTCTTGTTTATAAATGAAAGGAGTAGCAACAAAAGCAGGAGGGAAGCAGTCAGACACAGGCCCTGTAACCACCCTGGCACGAGGACCATGGGGCCCCTGGAGCACATGGTAGGATTTGGGGGACCTCTGCTGTACCCCTGCCCTGCTGGATCAGTCATTTGCCTCCCCTTTAAAACTGGGGCAAAAATACTGCCTTTCAGCAAGGTACAGTCAGGTCTAAAAGCTGGAAAAATGGTTTTCAGAGCAGGATTATGCTTGCTTTAGCTATTGGAATAACTCAGAAGAACATGGCCAAAAAAAAAAAAAAATCTAGCCTATTCTCCCATTCCAAAGAACAGAAGATACATCTAAGAATTCCAAGGCCAGAGAAGGATGCAATAAAAGTCTGGCATAGGCCTCTTCAGGCAATACAGGGTTTTGCACAAATAATTGTTTTACTTTGCATGAAGCTCTTTATACAGAATTTGGTAGAAATTACTCTGCAGCCCTTTCTAACAAAGGAATATCAAAGAAAACTAACATGAGCTGGTTTTATGGATATTTTCAACAATGGGGAGTGCTTTATGGGCTGAGCAAGTTACTGTTAAACAAGGGTTCAGACAGAGTGCAAGTACTTCAAACACATACACCAGCACTTTTGAAAGTTGATGCCATGTATCCTGACATATTTGATGTATGATAGTGTTGCCATCTTACCACATCACTAAAAATAAAGTACTGCTGTTGGTAGAGTTGGGTACCCGTTACCACCTCAGATTTACAAATGTCATTCATACAAGTAAATTAAGACTTAATTTGAGCAGTAAAATTAGCCTGAACTTCATATACCTGGCAAGGGACAGAAAGATACATGGGAAAAATACCTGTCTTGTAGTGGTGTTTCTGGCAAGAAATTCTGTCACCAGTGTGTCACTACTGAGACTATCAGAGTGTAACCTGCAATGATCCAGAGCAGCAACTCTCAGAAAAACACTAATACAGGCTGATCTAATTATTTCAAATTTTAGGAACATTCATGGTGTGCAGATTCTTCTCTTTAGTGTATCCCCAACTTTTGTTCTCATTGCTCCATCCTTCCTGTTGAACAAGAGTTAAAATATAAGCTCCTCTCTAGAGCTGGGTGTTCCCAGGGTGACGTATGGACTTTGTGCTCAGCACAGTGACTGCAGGCTGGGAGGGCCCTGTGCAGGTGTGCAGAGCAAACATCCCTGCTCTGGGCTTACCTCAGCCATCTGAGGATACCAGGGGCTTCTCGGAGCAGCAGAGCCTGAGCAATTTGTGTTTGAGGGTGGGGGCAATGAAAAAAAAAAACAACAAACCTCCACCTCCACCAGCTTTCACAACTGCCCATGTCATTTCAGCTGGGGAAGAGGTGTCCAAATGTTCTTCCTGTTTCTACACTGCCACAGTGATAATACAGGGTCAAAACAGCAGCAGTTACATTGCTGCTTCCAAGCTATTTTTACTGAAATTACTTTCTCACCTTTTTCCCTTCATGCTTTGATCTCATACATATAGTCACAGATTATTCTGGTACCTTATGCTAATATTTAGCAGGCACATTTAGGGGGGTAGAGGATTGCATTAATGAAAGGTGTACCTTTGCTGTCCTTTGGTGACTTTTTCTGTTTAGGAGCATAAATTAAGTCACTTTTGCAGGGATGAGCAGAGCGAATGGAGAAAGGAAACAAGCTGAGTGATTCCCAAACTTACACAAAGTCTGTACCCAAACCATTAAACAATGTTTAACTACCATTACATGCATATGTTGTCTTTTGTGTAGGAATTGCCACAGGGCTATAATGGTGCAAATATTTTTCGGCAGTTTTCATGAGATGAGAAGAAATGATGGCAGCAGGTTTGGTGGTGGGTTCTATTTGTAGTACAGTAAGCATGTGCTACAATTTAATCAAAATTCCATGTATATCCCAGCAAATTGGGTTCACCAGTGTTAAATTCTAGCATGGCTGTGACTTAATGCTTAAGTTCACTCACCTTGGTTTAAAAAAAAGTCACTATTGGAAGAAGATCAAAAGGATGCCATTACTAAGCAAAAGGAGAGGGTAAATGGAGCACAGTGCTAACAAATAGATTTACCAAAAGCTCTCGGCTTCAGCAGGAATCTGACTCTGCAGGATACCTGATCTGCTGCCCAGCAACAGTCCTGGGTGTTGCTTTTGTCAGTATGCTCTGCCCGGGTGTGAGCTGTTCCACAGTTACAGACTCTTAATAGACAGGGCATTATTTACCAATTAATTTTGAGGTAATTTGTTCGATATTTTCTTTCTGTTGCCATTTCAAGCGGGTTTAGATTCCTCCTAGATTCACATCCCAAAGAAACAACATGCAGCAAGTCAGATACTGATATAATCTATTTTACTAGAAACCAGTAGGGAAAGCTCAGGCACAGGGAGTGCTGCCTCACTCACAAATACTCCGAGACAGCGACGATCCCCAGGCTGGCGTTGGCGGCGCTGGGGGCCACAGCAGCACAGCGCGGGACCCAGTAGCGGTGCCTCCCCAGCCCGTGGGACTGCTCTGCCAGGAAAACCTCCCCGTCCACCTCGTAGGGAGCCACGTCTACACAGTCCAGCTCCAGGCGGCCCATCTCGATCAGCAACGAGAATGCCTGGAATGAATAAAACCAGGGATATGACATATGGGATTTTCTTTGGACTGCGGTGAAGGCTCTGCAAGACAACACACGGTACTTAGTCCCTTCAGGGTGCAGATCTCCAGGGAGTCTCATTCCAGTACCACAATATCAGAATAATGTAAAAAAAGACCAATTTAATCAGGTGTCTTGTTTGCTAATTGCTGTTGTCTTCCCAACAATGGAAAGACAAATTAAAACAAACAACCCTCAACCTTCTCAGGTGAGCTCAGAACCAAGCACTTACCACACAGGTGTTTCTATCAAATTTGTTCCCCCAGATGTAAATATGGGAAAGTCTCACGTTGGATTGTATTGCTTGTGAAAGAGCTACAAGTCCTTCACCAGTTATACGGTTGCTTACAACAGACAACCTAGAGAGCAGAGAAAAGAGTTACACAACTGTGTGCCAAACCACGGAATTCCCATCTCTTAGTTAAGAGTTTAACTATGATTAACTCTTATTATTATATATATAAATATATCTTGAACTTCTTTATTAATAATATATGTATTTATTTGTATCAATGTGAGTTCTAGTATAATATCTTTTTCGTGTTGCCAGAAGTGGTTGGACTATGGGCTTGTTCTATTTCTCAAGGCATTTCCATGGCTCCTGCAGCCAGGTTGTTCACTACTGAGTTCTTCAGTGTCAGTGACTTTGCTCCATGGTGGCCAGGTCTCATCTCTAGTCTGCTCTGAAGCCCAAGGCTTGGCACTTATCCAGGCTAAGCTTTGATCTTTGTGGAGTGGCAGTTATTTTTATATTAGTGAACCTGGAAGGCTTTCAGAGGCACCTCGCAGCCGCCACCTCCTCAGTCTGCTACTTAAAACTAATGGCTTCAGGTAACACCTTTGATCAGCTTTTACATCCTGCCGGCGGGGGTTTAACACGACTGCAAAAGACACTCTGATGGAGAGATTACAGCTCTTCTGGGTTCACCCGGAAGCGAACTTAAACAGAGGATTTTCTTAAGTGTTGAAGATCAGAACCAACAAATATAGTGCCTTATCCCAGCGTGGAATCTGATTATCTCAGAATTCTGAAGACCTGCAGCTCTTGTTTTGTTTGTGCACTGCAGGGACCTACATTTCAGAGATGTAGAAAGAACTAACAGATCAGTTGCCTTCCCCCTCACCCTCTTGGAGTGACTGTGAAAGCTGTGAGAGCTCTGAGCAGACCTGGGACTCACATCCAGCACCCCAGGATGTCTCAAAGGTCTTGGGGCATCTCATGTGGCAGCAGACACCTATGCTTAGCAGAGAAATCCCACCCAATATCCCACTCATGTATTTTCCCTGAGAAAAAAAAATTGACCAAAACATTTGGAATAGCCTGACTTTTCTATTTTGATCAACATCAAGGCACAGAGCTTTGATGCCATTTCAGCCACTGCACAGTCCAAGTTTCTTACACCTGCAGTCTCTGGGAAGCTGTGCGAACACTTACGCCCGCAGGGTCCTGTTCTGCATAGCCAAGGCCTCACTCAGGTAAATGGCTCCCACATCTTCTATTCGGTTTGCACTAAGATCCAGAATTTCCAGGGTTCTGTTCCTTTTTAGTAGTTCTCCCAAAAATTTTACACCATCACGGGTTATGTTATTACTGAAAGATAAATGTATATTTTAAGTTGTTTTTTAAAAGGCACTAAGAAAATTAATTTCTAATATTAGTCAGGCTGTATCATTTAATCACTCTCACCAGCTAAGGTCAAGGTATCTCAGGCTGGAGTTTTCATACAGGGCCTCACACAGTCGCTCTACACCAAAGTTTTTAATTTCATGCTTGCCCAAGTGTAGTTCCACAAGAGAAGAGTTATTCTTCAACATCAAAGCTATATGGATTGTGGACTCTTCCTAAAAACATACATTCAGTTTTACAAAGCTGGACTTTAGGAGATATAGTTTTGCTTCAGTAGAAGGGAAACACACAACTAACTGCAAGATCTGGTCATCAGTAGTGTTCTATTTTGTATATTGAATAAAAATAACCACAAAACAACATCTTATGATAAAAATAAAAATGGGAAGAAAAAAAAGAAAAATACTAGAGAGATACGTGCAGATTTATAGCGCTATCTACATCCCCGCAAATATTAATGAAACATCAATATTTAATTATGTCTAATCAGTTTTCCGCCCTGTTATTGCTCTTAAAAATCTGAATGTTTGAGTCAGTCTTTGCTAACATTTGAAACTATTTTGTCATAATGCTAATTCTTTCATAAAAGAAAGAATTGGTCAAAGTTTTTACTTGATCTTGGAGATTTTTCCCAACCTCAATGATTCTGTTATTCTATGCAAAGGAAACAGGACTATGGGAAAACATATGTCCTGTCACTCTAAGGCAAACAAAGTTTGTTCGAAGTTGTCATGTTTCATTAAAAAAATAACTGAGTGAATACTGTGAGTCACAAATAAAGGAAAACCCAGAAGCCTCAGAAAATGATAGAGCTGAAGGTAGAAACAATGACAAATAGAGTCTGTGACAGGTCTGGACCAGATCCTTACTGTTATCAATAGCAGTATCAACTGACTACCAAAGCTGGGGTTAGGCAGATCAAGCTCTGCCTTAGAAAAGAAACAACTAAAATCTGTCCAAACTGTTAAATTTACCTTTGGGAACTGAGGAAGATCTGGCCTTCATGACAGTTTAATTTCATTATCCTGCCATCAGGAAAACACTGATCCTGTCCCAGACACCTGAGAACTGCTGCCAGGCAGGTGAATCCATCGCCACCCGGCTCTGCAGCCAAGATCTGAGCAGAGCAGCCATGCACAAGGTGAGACAGCAAAACCACCCAGCCCAGAGAAAGTGGGGTACTGCTGCAGGATCCTTCTTCTTCAGTGGGGAAAAGTGGGGTAGTGCTGCAGGATCTTTCTTCTTTAGTGGGGAGAAGTGGGGTACTGCTGCAGGATCTTTCTTCTTTAGTGGGGAAAAGTGGGGTACTGCTGCAGGATCTTTCTTCCTTAGGCTCAGGTAAACAGCATCCTTTCTGCTCCCCCTAATTTCCAGCTATATACCGTGACTCCCTCAATTTGCTGAATAGTGCAGGAAACTCCATGTTCTAACAGCAGAAGGAATACGTGGTTCTCCAATACCAACCCCTCTCCATTAGCCCATTATTTAACAAAGGTACCAACAAAGAAATTTTTAAAAATTTAACCTTCTAGTTAAACAGGGGCAGTCGGTAACTGCACAAAACTTGTCACAGAAAAATAATATTCCTGCAAAAATTTGCTCCAGTTTGTAAGGAATTCCAGAGAGCTGTGTAGTTCAGATATCCATAAATACATCAGTGGTCACTCGACTTAGGCACCTCTCTCTGAGCTGACTCCACAGTCACTCACATACCTCTCGGCTGGATAGCAAAGGACGATTTAGGTTTATTGCTTTGAGAGATTTGTTCTGAGTCAGGGCTACGGCTATTTCAACCAAACACTGCAGGCCCTGGAAATGAAAATAAATAAACTCTTTAGAGAAACCTGTTCAGTGTATAGATTAAGCTACCAAATAATCATTACTATTATTTCTTCCTTCCTGTTCTCTGGAGGGATGGGAGTACAGTAGGCAACTGCTTACAGACACATAATAGATTTTCTGATAATACCAATGCCAGCTCCCTGTGGAACAGCAGAGTGAAATTAGACTAAGTAGTACAAATGACTTGGCAACTCAGAAATAAAAAGCAAGAATAATGGATCTCAAGGATACTTGTCCATTCAATTGATCCTGTATTTTGATTTTCCTGAATTATGAGACAAAATCAGCTTACGTATGTTCCCCTAACATTTATCCACTAGGTAAATTCATATTTAGTATGAATCAGGCAAATTTAGATTTTTTTTTCAAATTTCCTTCAAATTTGCCCTCTATTTTATGCTTATGCTACTTTTCAATTAGGCTGGTCCATACCCAAAGCCATTTCATTTTAAACCATCTATCAACTCCCTACCAAGCACACACATACTAAGCTTTTGAATAAATCCTACACTGCCTACACTTTCCTCATTCATGTACTCATAACACCTTCACACTTTCTGTGGGGTATTCCCCCTTCTGGCTTAGAAGCAATTCCTGAATTTCCAGAAGAAAAATGTAGGCTTTTAAAAGCAATCCACAACCTCCCGAGTCTCCCTGTGCACTGTGTAAAAAGTCTCAGTGCCCTAGGAGGAACCACGTTGGCCAAGAGCAAATTGGGTGCTTTTCTACTCAATTCAGCACTGCTGTGCTTATGTCCTTTATGGGTCAAGCCCTGAGAGGAGCAGCAGAGCTGTGGGATGGGTGCTTTCAGGTGTTACAGCAGTGCAAACTTCAGAAGGAAAAGATTCTCCAGGGAATGAGAAGTCCATTCTTCAACATGAATTATACAGGATTTAGCTTAACAGAAATGAACAGCAGAAAAAGACCTCAGAAAATGTGCAAGCCAAGCACTGGAATTCCTAGAGAGACACAGTGGCTCTAAAATATCCCCAGTTCTGCCTTCACAGGTGCTTTATGCAATGTGCCTTTCCAAGCACACATTGCAATGTTATATATTGTGTTACCTCTGGCTGTCACAAAATCAATGGCAGCAGATGGCTTTTCCCCCTAATTAAGCACTGCAGGACCCTTGTAATACCCTTGAAAGACTTTTGTCTCACTGCTGATAATTTTACTGGGTTACTCACCACATCACAGTCTCCAAGATCCAGCTTCTCTAAGGTTGAGTTAATTTTTAGCATTGAAGCAAAGAACACCCCACCTTCGTTTCCTATTTTATTTCCAGTCATTCTCAGGTGCACAAGACTTTCATTCCTCTAGACAAAATTTTAAAAAATAAATTCCTTTAAGATGGCCTGAAAAACAACACTGTCCTTTTGTGTGTGTGTGAATTCTGCTGGTTGTCAAAAAAGACACAAAACCACCTTCCAGAAGAATTGTGTAAGTGATGACAGTGGTTCAGCTCTTGGCTCAGCCTCCCCTCAGTGGCATCAAACACAACTCCAGTATTCAAAAACTTTTGTTTCTTCCAAGTTCATGAATTTCAGCATGCTCCTGAAAATAATCCAGGCAAATATTTCTGCCTAAATTGGCATCTGAGATGCAAATTGCATCAAATTGCATCTGGTAAGCTCTGTATGAGCCCAGCATTGTACATCTACTGTACAGCCTTAGTGTTTTGGAGGCCTGTCAAATTTAGTTTAAATTAGTGCAGGGTTCAAAGACTGTGAAGGAGGAAGAAAGAGCTCATGTGAGTCTCCTTTCACAAACACAACAAATCTTACCCACAAACCTCATTTCCTTGGGAAACCGCATTAAAAATAACAAACTCAGTTTTGTGGTGCTGCTGTAAGGCAAAGCTTTGAAAACATGTCTCAGACATCTTGAATCAAAACAAATATTGATGTCAAAGTACAGGCAAATTTAATTTAATTTTGGGGGGGGGAAGGGGGAAAAACAATGGCATTGTATGTTCTATAGCATAACATTTTCACACCAAAAAAAATCCAGCTGTGATAATTGTGCTTTTTATAGACAATTACATGTTTTTATAGATAATTAAGTGTTAATGTCAGCACAGTGCAACTTTCTCTTGTGTGAAATCTGATTTCTGAAGTGTGCCTTGGGAAAACAAGCAATCCCTGTGACACAGCAACATGCTGAATGGAGCAAAGACAGAGGCCCCTTTGAGCCAGCTCTGATGCTGGCAGGACAGCCAGTACTGGTCATCAAAAGCAAAAATATCAAAGGAGATGCCATTGTCTAAATCTCCCAGGAAAATACTCACATGGAGTGCTCCTGCTATCAGCTCTGCCCCACTTGTGCCAATGTCATTGAACATCAGGTTCAGGTACCGCAGAGTGGAGTTTTCCTTGGGAACAAACAAAGCAGGAAGCAATGAGAGTTTTTTCCAAAGCACAACTGTATTTTCCAAAAAATGAGATACACATACGAAACTCTGCCCTTTGCTGCATTTCAGGTAGCTCATGCCTTGGAGAAATTGTTAAAGAATGCCAAAGTATGTCAGACAATGAGGGCAAGGCATAAAACCTGCCATGGGGAGGGTCCTCACAGACCCTCAGAAACCACCCAGCTCAGCATGACCAAACAAGGCAGGTGGTGAAGCTCAGATGCAGAAATTCAGGCATTTTGTGAACTTAATAGTGCCCCTCAAACTCTAGGAACGCAGGCACAGAGTGACAACTCACGATTTTCCAACTGTATCCCAGTGCTTACAAAATGGCTGCATTAAAATTCCCTATGTTTAGGCTTATAAAAAGGCTAACAGAGATTATAAAATAGCTGAAACAAAGGCTCTGGCACACTTGACACAACCGTTATCCCCTTTGCTGAATTGAACTCTAATCCTAAAATCCTCATAGTTTATTCCATCATTCTTTTCTCAGGACACCCCAGCCAAATATCCAATGGCCTTCTAAAATTCTAAGAAAATTAAAAAACTTCTAAGAAATTTTAAAAATTCTAAGGAATTAAAAATCTCCACAGAGAATACAACCTGATGTTCTAGTAGGATGGATTGGGACGTGATAATCAAAATTATTGGAATTTTGCCAAACCAGCTCATTTTTGTCCCCAATGCACCACATATAAATATTACTATAGACAAATAAATCACAAGTTGCTGAAAGATAAACATCTCTTGGCACCTGGAGAAAAGTTGCCATGGTCTTTGCTCCAGCATCAGTCAATACATTATAGGCAAGATCCAAACCTGAAAAAGATGAAGAATGAGGAACGTGACAGACGCATATCTACACTGATCTCTGAACAAAGAGAAACAAAGGTGAACAAAGGCTGAAATCAAGACTGATCATGTTTTCTTACATTAGCACAGCACTGTCAAACACACGGGGAAAAGCCTTACCTGTGACAAAGGCAGCTTGGCCTAAGACAGAGACAAGAACTCCAAGATCGCCATCTGTAACTCTCGGCACAGGCACCAGATGATTATTTCCAGCTAATTTTAATGTGATTCCTTTTGTACCTCTGCAGAAACATAAAAATATAAGCACATGGGGAGAAGTAAAATGATAGGGAGAAATGAATTCTCTCTCCAGATAAGAGGTGTACCCGTGGCTGTCCTCACTGGTGCACCAGCACAGGGTTATCTGCTGCCACCACCTTTGGTAGCACCACGACAAAGAATGACATTGAAGCTGTAGCTCAGCACTGCTCTTTCTGAAGGCACTGCTCAGCTGCAAGACCATGCTTGCACAGAAAGCAGGAATAAGCAAGATGGGGGGAAGGCAGATGGAAATAAAGATTATCTCAGAGGTTACCTCATCATCTTTTTACTTGCTGCCTTTTCCTTATTTACTTTATCCTACCCTCAGGATCAAAATCCAACACAAACCATTTAATTTTCTCAGTTTTCCCCCCCCAAAGGATAATTAACTTTGACCCTAACACCATCCATGAGAGGAGGCAGTACCTAACGCTTAATGAGAGAGAATTTGGGTGGTTAATATCTTGGCAGTATTCAGAGACAGCTAAGGGAAGCATGACCAGCTGGAAGGCAACTGGATGCAGCTGAGGCTTTTTAAACAGGAGTGAGACACAAAGAAGGAAGTTTGGATGACTAGACACTGGGTTTGGCTTCTTTAAGGGACAGAAAGGCACCATCCTGTACATTTTTCACTTTTTTTGATTTCACTGCTTGTAAAGCTGCCCAGAAAGGATATATAGCTACAAACTTCTGCCAAGATGATGTCAAGATGAGTCAAACCAGAACTTCAGCAGTAAATGTTAAATTTGATTTGTGTTTAAGCCTGAAACTGCATGAACTTTCTCATTTTTCAATTCCTCATCCTGCAACCCTGTTTAAGGCTTTTAGAAGCATCTGAAACACACTGTTTGTTATTTCCTTACATTTCATCATTTTTATCAGCTTCTTGAAGCACACGAGCAATGAAGGGGTTTTCAGACTGGCTCAGATTTTGACAGGCCTGCACATAGTGCGGGTGAAGATCTGGACGAACCGACATGACCTGCTGGAAAACAAAACCAAATGTTACTGCATCGTTGCAGCAGCCTAGCAACAGCACAGGAGGGGTCTGCACAACAATACAAATGGGTTTGGTCTGGAAATGCTTGCAGTTTGTGGTCTGGAGTAACAGATACAGGAAAGCATGAGGAAAACGGTGGGTCTGTTTCTGATGCGCCGGAGTTGTTTAGAGCACGGTGTTAGTAACACCGAGGCAGGCCACACACTGAAGGGTTGAGCTTGATGATCCTTGTGGGTCAGAATATTCTGTAATAAACTCAGCAATAAGAGGATCTGAGCTAGCGGAGAAGTGATCCCTGCGGCAGCTGAGCCCCGCAGGCCTTACCGAGCGATGAGCACCTCTCTGTCCCCTGTCCCCAGCTCAGGCCGCGGTGAGCGGCCCGCGGTGAGCTCGGTAACCGGGCTGCCGAGCTCGGCTCGGTAACGGAGCCGTGCCAAGGACGGTGTCCCCGGCCCGCGGCAGCAGAGAGCGGGCAGGGCTAGCCAGGAGCCCCCGGTGTCCCCCGTGAGGGGCTGAGCCCCCGGTGCTGCCCAGACCCTGCGGAGGGGCGGGCAGGCTCCTCACGGCACCCCCGGCGCACGGGCACGGTCTGCCCACGGTCTCCGAGGAGCCTTTGCAAAACTGTTCGTGTTTACGAGGATCGGCTTCTCCTTCAAAGATTGCTGTGCTGGCCTCTCCAGCAAATAAATCCCCCTGGTGATTTCACCGCTGCCCTCCTAGGCAGGAGGGGGTGGGCTCCCTTCTCCTGCACTGCAGCACTGCCAGGAGCTGACTCTCTCCTAATCTCCTGCACAAACTTCCCCATTTTTGAGGAACCTCCCTGACACGAAAGCACTCGGACTGTCTGGACAGCCTGCAGGAGATCCCACACCAGCTCTGCTGCTGGCCATCCCTTTCCTGTGTTTATGGGAGAATCACCACATCACACAACGTACTGTACCTGGGTCCTCCACCAGGTTAATCAGTGTCAGGTTCCCAGATCTGAGTGAAAAATGCTTTGATGCTATTCCTGAAGGAATACGCACTATGGAAAATGTGCAGGTATTTGTTCCTTTGTTTTAATTTTTACTTTATTGATACCTCCCTTCTGCACAGTCTAAGTTCTTCATTAGGACTGAGTGCCACTTTTCCCTACCACAGTGAGAAGGGACATTCCACTGGTACACACCCGAGCCTGGATTCCTCATTATCGCTGGCATCTCAGAATTCAGGCAGGGAGAAAAAAGAAAGAATGTGGAAACACTGACCTTTGTGTTGAATCATAAAGATGGAATCCTGACTGGAGGGACTGCTGCAGTTTTTTGCATCTTTTTTTTTTCTGTGTACACTGGAAAATAAGAGCTGTGTTTGCATAGGATCAATATGTCACAAAGTGAGCAAACGGCAATTTAAAAATGGATGTGATACTGTTAATGTCTTTATTAACAATTGCTGTTCATTTGATAATGAATACTTATGCACCCTTGGGCTGGCAAGCGTAACAGTATTCATAGGCATGCTCATTTTAGGGCTCAGAGTACACCTTCTTTTTATACAATGCAATGCTTTTTTTCCAAGGATTTTTTCACTAGCACGGTTTTCTTCTTGAAGGTTACATTTACAGAAGGAGTAATTTATGCAAAAGACTCATTTTCAGATTTCATTAATTTAAATTGCTCTCCCCTGCACTGTGCATACAAAGGAAATGAAGAAGCAGACTAATGTTTCTGCTAAGAAATAAAATTAAACCCATAAGAAATCTTTCCAGCACAGGAAACAACATAGATGTCTTTGCCAAAATTTCCACCATACTGTGAGGTATAATGTGACATTAATGAGGAGAATATTCTGGGTTCATCTATCAACAGTAATGCAGCTCCACAGAATTTTCTTAGGAGATTTCTTCCCTAAACACAAAATCCCAAAAATTACTATTTAATTGACATAATATATCTTTTTAATGACTGTGTCTAGATACCTGCAGAGGTGAAGGAACTGAAAATTTTAAATGCCTTAGCCTGGATGAAAATCAATTCAGTATCTTTCCAAAGGAGATCTTTCTTCTGGAGTCATTAGAAAGATGATAGCTGGGACAAGAGAAAGGAATTAAATGTCTGCCAGAAGACATAAGCAAATTGCATGCAGGAGCAATAGAAGAGGGAAGATCTGAGTCTGCTGCAACATGGAAATTCCATGGACTTCAGCTGCTCCCAAATGCAGGACTGAAGGGACTCTTAATCTCTTCAGATGCAAAGGTGCAGCATCAGGCCAGAGCTGTCAGAATAGTAATAATATCAAAGCTCAGTGTTTAAAACTCGTATTGGCTCACTGTGTTTAGTAATGATCCCAAAGATATCACAGTTTATAAACCTTATTTATGCACTTTGCCTTCAGAAATGATCAGTACCTTGTTTGGAAACATGGAGTAGGATTCCAGATAGCCAGGACACACACACTTCTACCAGGACCTGCATTACCATCCTGTCTTATAGAGGTAAAAAAAGCTGTTTTCAAAGTATCTCCACACTTCCGCAAAACTGTTCACTGATGTTTTGACAATCTGCAGTTACAGCACTTTGAATGACTGCAAGCTGTCACATCCTCAGTGGTACGGCTCATCTCTGAGATGGCTTGGTGACAATTTGTGATGTGTCTGTGTATGACAGGCTTATTTGAAAGCAGTGGGTCTGCAGGATGCAATTTCTGCAATGATTCTGGTTCTGACACATCACAACACCTTTGTTACTCAGAACCATGGCAAACATGATATTACTCTAATTCCTGCATACCAATTTATATGCAACCATCTCTTTCCACAGCACTTGATAGGCAGACAGCTGTCTGTCCTAGACACAAGATGTCCTTGTCTAGTTTTTATTCTGTATTGCTCAGTTACCCCTCAAGCCCTTCAGAGTTTTATTCGCAGCATACATAGAGCACAGAGCTGGACTAAGGCCAGCCACTGAGCAGGTTCAAAATGCAGAGTGGGTGGAAGCAGAACCCTTTATTTAGTTTAACTGGCTGGTCAGAACTGCAGTCCTGCTCTCCCTCCCCTCGTGTGGCTCCAGGGAAGGCAGTGCATCCTGAAGGAGGTGTTGAAGGCAGGGTCTCTGAGACCAGCTCTTCCCACAGTTCCATCACCAGGTAGTGATCTCCGAATCTGCATCCAGGGTATGGAACTAATTTCTGTTTGGCTCTTGATTGATTCTGAAATCTCATTAATATGCTTGTTGGCAGGAGAGAGCTGCGACTGCAAGAAAGTGGGACGGCTCTGTTCTGATTTTCCATTTCACTGAGTAATTGAGGTTGTTTTGATTGTTTGGAAATGTCTAATGAAATTTTTTCACCCTAAGTGACGGCAAAGAGGAACAGAGAGAAGGATGAATCAGAAATTGCTGAGGAGGAAATCACTGGAAGAGAGATTTCTGGGCAGACTGGCAGATTGACAGGACATTTAGTCAAGGTGATAAAAGGAACAAAGTATTTTTTGTGGCTCAATAGGCATGACAGAATCATAAGAGAGCAAAGAACTCAGCAGGGGAATCAGAAGCGGAGAGAGTTTGCCAGCAGTGGGTCTGTACCCTGCTCTGGAGCTGAGAATGAGGAACCCAGCTATGGCAGAACAAGAAACCCCAACACTGAAGTCCAGTTCAGTCAGGAATATTTCAACAGCATCTGGACACCAAAGATGAACTAGAGAGAGAGAAGTTTAAGAAGGAAATGATTGATTCACAGAAATTCTCACAGAACAGATAAAGGGTCCATTTCCCAGTTGGATCGAAGGCAGATTTGAGGAGGAAAGTCACATGAAGAGAAGTGATAAAGAGGACAGGTTGGTGTGCTGCTGTTAAACAGACATGATGGTATTTCCCCATTAGAACTGTCCTGGCTGAAGTCACTGCTTGAAAATCTCTCTTGTCAGCCCTGCATGAAACACAGTCTCTTTGCTTCATTTCAAAGGTTCAGGATCTCTGTAGGAATAACTGATCCCACATGGCAGAAATTCTCTGCTCCCCCTGACCAAGAGACTCCAACTCACATTTCTCAGAGCTGGGGGAGCCAAGTGCACTTTTCAAGTGGAACTGAAAGTGGAACCAGGAAGTCCAGGGTGACTCCTACATGAAATCATGGATTAAATGATCAATAGGTATCAGCACAGCATGGTCAGCTGCTGGTTGTAGCCCTGAAAAGGCAAAAGCTGATATTGGAAGGGTCACATGGACTGAAAGCTGAATATTGATCAGCATCTGCAGAGAAGAACTTTCTGAGGGGGCCCTTACCAAGTTAGGAATGTGCTGCTGAATGATCCTGTTGTGCCTCTCCTCCAGGAGATTGCTGCAGCATGTAGAGATGCTCAGAGCTAATTGAGCAGTACTTTATCCCTCAAGCTGCCTCAGGATTTCTCTAAGACTCCTCACTCAGTGGGCAGATCTAATATCTTTACTTCCTAAAATACCTTACCGATGAATAATCCCACTGCAGTCCTGGAGCTCACGTGTGGGTTAACATGCTCCATGACACAAGTGACTATGCCAGAATTTGGCACTTATGGATTGTTCTGTATGCAAAATTCTTGGTAAGGTAGCAGGACATAACTCTGATTTAATATACCACGGCTTTTTCCTTGCCTCTGAGACTTGCAAAGACACCAGTCAATTGTTTCTTACCTTGGTTTTATGCTGATTCTCTACACAGGACTCATCTACACTATGAGATGGCATCAAGGGCCAGAGCAGAGGTCAACCAGATCCTTCTGTATTCTTCTTATTGGAGAATCTATAATGCTGAGTTGTTGAGATGGTTTCCAAATCTCCCAATTATGTAGATTTAATTTATTCACAAAGAGGCAAAAGTTTTGGAGGAGAAGAAACCAAAATTTAAAATGTGGAGGTTTCAAGTATTTTCACATTAGAGACATTTTCTGAGGCCATGTTCACACTGCCCACCCACCTGCATTAACACAGCCCTCGGCCCTTCCCTTCACTGCCAAACCTGCAGTGTGTCCCTCTGAACTCAGCACTGCTCTTTGGGCAGTGGCCATTGCAGTATTCACAGCATGAAGATTGAGTAGTGTAAGCATTTCCCAGAGAATCTGGAAGAATATGTTATTAAATGGAACGATCTATGGTGCAGAAGGTTAAGTAACAGTTTTCTATAATTGTGAAACTATTTCAGATATTATTAAAAACTGCAGTGTTCTAAATCAGAGACACACAATGCTTGGTTCACGTGCTGCTCCCAAAAGGCCTTCCAGACACCTCCAACCTTCATCAACAGTCAAAACGAATGTTTCTTTTGTTGTCTTGATTAAAGCCTTCCATTTGCTTCCTCTGGGACGCTGAAAGGACCCATCTTTGCATGCCCAGCTCTGCCAAGGCTGGCAGCTGTGTCAGTGCTGCCAACAGCTCCCTGAACCATGGCCCGCAGTCCTGGCAGGATGATGGCCGGAGGCTCACATCCAGCTCCGAGAGTTCCTTGAATGCTCCTAAACCTTGGCAGAAAACAGCCCAACCTTCACCAGAGATGTTGTTATTATAACTCAAATCCAGCTTCTGCAATCTGGCTAAATGGCCGTCCTGCCTCAGGGATGCTGCAAGAGATGACAGACACAAACACAACTAATAAATCCTGGCAACTGCTTTGAAAGCTTCTCAAAAAGGAGAGTAGTATTTTAATACCTCATTTCAGCAGTCAAACAGCAAGGTTAAAGTCCTCAGCAACATAAAACCACTTGCCGCTGATCTCAGAAAGACAGTTTTATCACAGCTAAAGGAGTGTACGACACTTAAAGCACAGGCAGTTCAAAAGGAGCAAAGTATTGAGTTAAAATTATATGGCAACCTGAAAACCTTGAAGCCGGCTGGAAGGAGGTTACATCAAATGTCAGCTATAGGCAGACAGTCTTTATAGGGAGATTTAGAAAGAGGAAAGTAAAACTAGGTGAGGCTGCATGACTACAGCAGCCACCTCTCACTGTGGGAGGGCCTAATATACCCTAAAGGGATCCTTAACTTATGATTGGCAAAGGAGATACCCATCAAGGGTGATGGTTTTTAAGGTCAAAAATATTCAGGCTTCACCTCACCAGATTTCGCATTCCAGGTCCTTATTTAGGTGTCACACAGCTATTGCCAATCTCAAACACACAAACCCCTGAGTCAGGTCCACAGAATCACAAGGATAAGTATAAAATAAGCAGGTTTTTAAAAGGATCCTAGAATTAATTCCTTTATGGGGTCCCTGTTTTCTAGTATTTCTTAGCAGCTGCAAAGAGTGGGGTGAAAATACTTCTGTTTTAATTCTCCCCCAGTAGTCTGACTCCAGAAACCCACCTAATGGATTGGAAGCTGGCAGTGTCTGTATTACAGACAGTCAGCACAGACATTTTCTCTGAAGTACTGAGCCCTAAAACGCCATCCGAGCAAAATAAAACTCCTCAGAGGCAGCTTTAAGTATTTGATATAAAAAACACATGCAAAACCTATATTTTCTAAATAATGCTTCTTCTTTTTTTTTTTTTTTTTAATGTTAATACATAAAAGTGCTTAAAGATTCTTTGCATTTTAGCCTTTTCAGCTTTTCCACTGAGCATATCCAGGATACAGAGAAAAAACAAAGCCCTTTCTGGGAAAAATACTCCCATATTTTCCATGTTTTCATTTGATTTATGCAAAAATGTGTTCAGCCCATGGAACAAGCCCCTTCTGAATTGTGGTCTAAATGCCCTGGCTCCTTGAGTGCTAGTAAATACCATGTTATACGTACTTAGAAGTGCCAAATCTTCAGCCACCAAGTTACAGCTGCTCAGTCTTAACACTTGAATCTCCGTTGCAAGCTTTAGTGCTCCCAAAAGCAGCTTTAGGTTCCCACCAACGCACTTATTCCAAGAAAGGTCTAATATCTCCAGTTCAGGAAGGTGAAGGGCAGCCTCAGCTGAAAAGATTAAGACCAGCAACTTCTGCTTACTAAGAGAAAACAACATGGCCTCAACAGACACCTCACCTGCAATTCACCCGTAAGTAGGATCCTAACAGGCTGACAACTTGTGTTTAGAATGAATTCTTTTATCCCAATAAAAGTCAGACAAAAGAAAATAGGAAGGGTCTGCCTATAGAATCTATTTGGACTCTATGGAGAGGTTTTTTTGTCTTTCTATTCATATTATTGACTTGGCCTTGTTGCACTGAATTAATTTAATTTAACAGCTTGTTTTTAAACCATTTTATATCAATTTAAAGGGAGCAATTTTTTTTTGCTGTGAACTCCCTATTTAAGGTGAAATGCTCTATATCTTTTGACAACTCTGATTTCCATGGTGTCACTCTTACATAATTGTAGTGATATAAATATAATACTCTTTCTGCAAGGACCTCCAACCAGTTTCGTTTGCTACTGCTTCTGCTGGAGGCACTCAGGTCTTACTCCAGGTTTAATGTCACTAGTAAACAGTACAAAATACAAGTGCACAATACACAGTAACTGAGAGATCCCTCTGTACTAAGATTTCATGGACCATATGGAACACCTATCAAAGGCCACTAATCCACAGAGATTTGCAATAAGTAGGCAAAAGAGGCTGAATTTACATATCCTGTGTTAGATTAAATTGGACTTTTCTTCATGGCTGTGCAATATCTTTTCCACCACTGCAGTAATTGCCTCCATTGCCCTGTGCTGAACTCTACCCCAGAAAGTTTCTAATGAAATTTTCACCTGCAGTGAGGTGAAACACCCTCAATCAAAACTTTACCTTCTGAGTGAAGTGTTACATTCAGACTATGAGGACAGCATGACATAAAAGCATGTTTTTATTTTCCCCCCAAAATTAAGGAGTATATAAAAGCTCACTATCAGACAAAGGACTAAGAGAGCTTCATCCCTCAGGTGTAGTAGGGGAAGTCATACAATTGTCTTCCCTTGCAACCTGGTCCCACAAAGCACTGGTTTCATGACAGGCTTTTTCACTGGGACCTGAGGTATGATGTAACCATGATCCTTGGGGTTCAGCCAAAGGAGAATGGAATGTTTTGTCCTACAGGGATACACAGAGAACACACTTTAAGGAACCATTCCTACCTAGTGACGAAAGTGACTCTTCACCTAAGCCACAATTGCCGATGGTCAGAGATCTCAGCTTTGGTAAAAACCTGAGCCTGCCCAGAAGGGGATCAGATGAGAGTCCTACGTTTTTATTCGAGGATAAATTCAGCTCTTGAAGACTGGAGAGTAAAGGTATCACCTGGGCTATGAAAACATGAAATATTTATTAGACAGTCACTGATCCGTAACAAATGTGTAATTGTATATTTGCCTGACATCATTTCTTTAAAAATCAATCCAACAGTCAAGGCCAAGCTTTTACATTCAGATTCATGGTGAGTAATGTTTTAGACCATAAATAGCCTTGTCATTTTCAGTAAAACTGTTTAAGAAATTAAATATTCCATACTATGTGGAAGGTTGTCAGAACATGGCTTCCTAGAAGTTTTCTAGGTGAAGCAGCGAATTTCCAAATGTCTTCATTGCTAACTGAAACTTCATTGTCTTAATGTGATTATTCTCTATTATTCAATAAATTAAAAGTAAGTCATGATTGATATTACTAATACTGAATATTTCCTAAAGCTTCTTCATCATCATCATCAGGTCTACAAGTTATCTTCTTTGTCATGGAAAATAGGATGTGGGCAATA
Source organism: Acanthiza pusilla (assembly GCA_036630365.1). Classification (NCBI taxonomy): domain Eukaryota; kingdom Metazoa; phylum Chordata; class Aves; order Passeriformes; family Acanthizidae; genus Acanthiza; species Acanthiza pusilla. The sequence goes on along the minus strand of JAXCHO010000103.1, from coordinate 2,677,678 downwards.
TAGGCCTTGAGTCATGGGAATTTTTGTTGTTAAGAGTAAAGACAAATGTCAAAAAGTTATGATAACAGAGAGAGAAAAATAAACTGTCTCACAAATTGATTGGGAAATGCCTTTTTCTTCCTAGTAGTTGTATCAATTCAACCTGGAGAAAGCACACAGAAGCAGCAATACAAGATCTCCTAAAATCACTCTGTACTCAGTGTGCAGCTCACCAAGAGAGTTTTAGGCAGGCATATTTCCCTGCACATACACACCTTGGATCCATCTAACTTATACCACTGGGGAACTGTCCCTGGATATTTCCTAAATTACTGATTACCAAAAAAAGCAATGCTTGGTGCTTGGTGGCAGTTCTCACATTTCAGTTGTGGGTCTGAATCATAGCAGATTCAGGTCCTTAGCTCCACATGGGATCAGACACTGAGATTTCCTTTGGTTCAACAAAAAACCCATTCCATACTGATCAAGAAAGCCCTCCTCCACACTGCACTTCAGAGCTGCCTGATGAAAAAGTACTGAGATCAGCTATTCTGCCAGCCAGAATCTTTTCTTTCTTTGAGATATTTTCAGAAAGTAAAAATTAGATCCTCAATTGATTTCCTCAACATGTCCTTACACAGAACGGTCATGTCCTCTTCTGTGAGACAGCACTGGTGAAGATCAAGGACTTCCAGATTTTTCAAGCTGGCCAAATGAGCTGTTGAGTCTTTAAAGCCACCACCAATCTCTCTGTTGCATGAGATGTCTAATTTCCTTAGCTCTGTAAGGTGCTGCAAAGCAGTGTCTGAAATGGAAAAGAGAACAAGCTGGTCACTGGCTGCCACCACAGCCCAGGTCAGGGCTTTGGCATCTATTTACTTTAACGTCAAAGTTTGCCCAAGGTATTGCAGGCAAAGCTCCTGGGCTAAGCTTCAGTGTATAATCACTGCAGACACACAGTAATACAGCAAAGCTCCCCATCCATGCAGCTCCATTCTTCTCTGGGAGAGCAGGTGAAGGTGAGGCCAGCTCATCCCCCAGATCCAGTCAATCCTCAGCCTTTTGCAGAAATTACTGCTGGATGTGCTAATTAATGTTTTGCCACATCCACTAGGGAGAGATGCAGGTAACGAGCCCATTTCACATGGCTTCACTGGACACTCTTTAAGTGATAATGGTGAATTTGGATTTTCTTTGGAGAGTAGGATTATCTTGTTAAAAGTTATCTGGCCTGTCTGTGTCCTTGTCTATGCTCTGTCTGGGAAAAGAGGAAGCACGTCCAGGGAGCCACTCATCAGCCCTGAGATGTGTCTCGGATAAATGGTGTGGAGGGTGACTCTCCCCATCGACTTTCACAAGCTTGAGCTCAGGGCAGATAAATTTGACTCCTGCTGAAAGGCCCTGTAGTCTTTTATCAATCCTCAAACAGCAAATAATGATTGCCCATTAATACTGCCAAACCACCAGCAAAATCCCACCTCATTGCCTTGCTTAAATGGTTTTCAGATGTACAATTTATTCAGAATGAAAGTCTTTCTGAACATAAAGTCTAACCTAAGCCCTGGAGGCTGTCTTGCTTTAATCCACACATGTGCAAATTTAACTCTTTCAAGCCTGGCACATTTTTCAGATCCTGAGAAATAACCTTCATGCTGCAGCCAATGTTTTTGTTGATAGAGAGATCTAATACTTCGAGGTTTGGGATCACATTTAGAATTTCAGCTGGGGGGAAAAAAAAGAAAGAAAAGAAAACCAGAATTGGTAATTGTTTGGAATACATACAGCTGAACTCTAGAAAAATACAGCACCATGATAAACAGGAAGAAGTGACCTGGGTTTGTCTATCAGTGTGGTTTAGACTTGCTAAGTTCCTGTTCTACCTAAACAACGCAGCAAAATAAAGATTGGATAGGAATCAAGAAAATCTGTGAAAAACATTTATAAAAATAAAAGTGAAAAGATACAAGGGCTGTTAGAAAAATACAGGGGAATAAAAAGCAGAAATACAAAGAGAAAGAAAATTTTCAAATGAAAATACATAGGAATATGTGTTATATACAGGACTTCTCCAGCAGTGGAGATGAGAGCCCAGGGGCTTCTCTTTACTGAGAAAACACATTTAAAACACACAGTGAGATAAAAAGACCACACAGGATCAAGCTGCTATGGTGAAAGGACAGAGAGGAGAGGTGGTCAGTGGTTGCTAACTCAGCCTAAATTCCCAATCCTCAGTCCTTCTTTCCAATCCCATGGCTCACTACATACTTAGCTGCTTAATTTTAAGCAATCAATGTTGGAAATTCTGGCACACAGTTTTTGCTCAAGGTCTCAAAGGAGCCAGAAACCCTGGAGCACTGAGGCAGCCAGGCTGTAGTTTAGATCTTCTCAACCCTCCCTCAGATGATTAGAGAGAGCAACTTTCTTCTTTAGAAGAAAGTGCTTTAAATCCCCACATCATAAATACTCTTACAATGCAGAGCTTGAAATAAATTCACTTTTCACTAATATTGAGCTCAATACAACCAGCATCTAAGTCAAACAAGTTCCATTTTTATGAAGCCAGTCTCAGTCCAGCTCAATGGACACACATACCAAGGGATTCTCCATCCTTTGCCGTCAGGTTACAGTCTGTAATTTTCAGACATTTTAATTTGCATCCTTTCTGGAGTTTTTTTGTCAGCAGTGATAGTTTTCCACCTATGTTACCGTTCCATGATAAATCCAGTTCTTCAAGTTGGGAAACAATTTCAAATGCCTCTCCTGTAACAGAAGTCTAGGATGATTTATTCTATGTATCAATTTCAGAGCAAACAAAAATACAGGTTTGGAATATATTAAAGAGGAAGGTTAGCTACTTAATTCTCAAATTACTTTATATTGAATGTCTTGCTAAGAAAATTGTTAAATAAATGAATTATTGCTTCTGCAGCAATGTTGTATAAAATCTCACATTGTCTAAGGAGCAATATAGATCACAAGTCATTGTCACAGTGCACACAAACCTGAAATTTATTCAGGTTCCCAAACCCTCATCAGGCTGTTTGGCCTGTGCTGGGACCAAGAAAGTCCAGTCTAGAGGGAAATCAATACAGGTGACAAGTCTGAATTTACTGTCCTGTGGAGTTCTGCTCTGTTTTATTTGGCAAACTTCCAACATCCTCTGTACTGTGTTCACAGGTCATTTTGGAGGGAATGAAAGAAGTCCCCTCACAACTATTTCTGAAACGTGAAAGTTTCATTTCTGACAGGAATTTCTGACTCACGTCATAAGAAACCAAGATGAGCATTTTTTATACTCTAACTTTCCCATGATTTCAAGGCAGACAGAACTGACTTTTATTATGTTCAGAAAAATCAGTTTTCCAGGCTTGATGTACCTGCCAATCTGAACTGTGTTAGTGCTTCTTTGAAATACTAACATCCCACTGGAAAATTCAGCTTCCTAACTTCCTTTGTAGAGGAGGGAGGCAGTGCATATTTGCATAAACTCATTCCCAAGAAAAATCAATTAATATGAAATGAAATTAAATTAATGCAAATGGAATTTCAAAGTGTTATATACATTTTTGTATCTAAAGTCTAATAATTGAGAATTGTATTTTAATAGTAATATTCTTTCATCTCTGTGTGGTTTTCATAATTAATTTTTCACAAAAGATTCATAACAAAAAATAATTATTTCTATAAGTGAATATCCACTTTTAAGAGGAAAGGACACATCTTAATTTTTATATTTGCATTTATTTTGAATTATTGCCGCAGTGTTGAATACTGAGCAATGTCCTACAGCTGAGAAGTGCAGCATAGCCTGTTTCTGCTTGACATGAGGACTGTAGAATTCCAGACACATTTTCCTCCCAGAAGATAAATAAAGGACTATAACTCCAGGAATGGTTTCCTATCACTTCTCACAGTCAAGCTCTGAGCAATCACATAGAATATGTTGATATTATGGTTAATTTTGAGACACTGATTTCTAAGCAGGATGTGTTGAGTCCACAACAGGCCACAATTCTGCAGAGAGATGTGGACAAGGTCACACAGCCAGGATTGGCCTAAATACACAAGTTGTTTTCAAAATCACCAGCAAAATCAATGCAAACTGACTGTTGCTATTCCACATGTCAAGGGCATCACATTTTGACTGGAAATTCAAGTCCCATGATCAATTTTGTGTCTATCCCAGCAGAAGCTAAACTGAACTGGGAAGGAAACAGCACTGAAGAACCTGGCAGAATAAATCAATTGGAAAATAACTCAAAAGAAAAAGAAAAAACAAAACCAAAAAGTATGAGGAAAGGGTTTGAAAAATAATTAAATAAATTTGAAAAAAAGTTAGAAAATTAAATACAGAATTTATGCTCATCAGAAACAGAGCAGTTATTTTCACCAGGTTTTGTAGAGATGCCTATTTCCTCCCCAAGAGATAGTATGACTCACTTTCAATCTACCATCACATGTCATTTTATTTCTGAACCTCTCCTGGAAAAGGCTTGGATATCAATGACATAAACAAACCCCAGCTTTATAACTCAGACCCATTTTAGAACTTACAAGATAAGCAGTAAATTTTATAATTCCTAGTTGATTGTGTTTGCTCTTCCTTTAAATACAAACCGTAGATCCACCCCAGAGTAAACTCCAGGCCCAGAGGTGAGTCAGTGCCAGAACCTGAGTGTGTCACACCACCTTTGAAACATTTACATCTCATGCTTTGCAGAAAGCAGGCACTGCAAGGAAAGAGGTAAGCAGACGAAAAAGCTTCTCCCAGACTTGAAAAAACACCAAATCATAGAACTCTGAGGCAGTGCTTCTGGTTTTAAGTCTCCAACCAAAAGACCATTGGGGTTTTTATGATGAGCACTCACCTGTCCTTTAGCTTGGACACCTAAGCTGACCCTATTGTCACAGACTCAGCTTCTAGCCAAAAAAATCACTAATCCAAACTGAAAACATTTGTTCTGCAAATAGGATGGAATTCTTTTCCTTTCTGAGTGTGAAAGCTTCAGACCCTGAGGAATGAACTCTGCAGAGCTACCTAAAGGTATAAGGTCACCCATAAGCTCAAGTTTCTACTGTTTCACAGCAGGAGTTTACTTTGCCCAGTGTGGAAGCAGCAGGAGTAGGATGTAGGAAGAGATGAGATGGATTACATTAGCCCCAAGCTGTCTGGAAGTAAATGTAAATGAAATCCTGTACCTAAGGAGATGACATCCTCAGCTGTCAGCCTGCAGTTGTTAAGTCGAAGGACTTTTAACAGGTTCACATGATGAAGATGGACAGTGAGAGCTTTCAAGGTCCCACCAACACAACCATTCCAGGACAGGCTGAGCTCTTCCAGCTCTGGGAGAAACGGCAGTAAAGAAGCTGTAAGGAAAGAAAAGAGAAAGCTTTTCTGTTGGCATGTTCCTGCACACCCTGGATGCCAATACATCTTAATATTGAGATGTTTTCTACAACCAGTACAGAATTATAAAACCATGATAATTTGTCCCTCAGTCTCCTTATCTGTAGCTTGAGTGTAAGGACATTCATTTGTTTCACAGACCTGTATGATTTTTATATTTAGATACATTACATAATTTATATAATTTATTAATTAATATTTCTCAGGGACGTGGGACCATTAGATGAAATGTTAATATGGCCTGTATAAAAGAAAGGAAAGGGAAAAGAGGAGAGGGAATAAGTGAACATGCAAATAAAAATTAAAGAAATATATGAAGTTGAATAAAATGTGCATTTACCCAGCTCTGTTACGTCTTCTGCACTTAGTGCACAATTGTTTAGATCCAGATTCTTGCTGTTGGGTTTCTTTCCCAGTTTCTCCATGAACTGGTTAAATCTCTGCTCACCAGATGGTGACTCTGCTTCAGAAGTGAGATGTGAAAGTCCATCTGAGCAACAAATAGGACCCTGGTTACCTCTGCCACTAACCCAAGGTATAAAGCCTGCCTGAGGCTGCCAGGTGAAGACTTGAGGAAATTAATTAAATCTGATGGTGAACCAGGCTCTATCTTTCATCAATGTGGACCAACAACCTGACTGATAAGATCACTACAGATCAAATCACTACAAAGCTCCTGCTGCATTTCCATACATCTGTGTAAGGCACTTCATGCTTTTCTGGGCTTTGCAAAGCAAAAAATTACAGAAAATGGCAATCCCACCCTCGGTAGCTGCCCTCTTATTGTTTCTCCAAACTGACCCAAACTCCTTAGGACAAAGGATGGGATTCTAAGCCTCACCTTACATCTCTTTTTGAAAAATAGTTCCATTTTCTCTGGAGTGGATGTAAAGAGTATTCTTGTGTGTGTAAAATAACATATATGATGGATTCCCATTCCCTGCCCCTCCCCTTGCCCAGTGTCAAGTGATAGGAAACATCTGCTCCTGCTGTCTTCAGACTGCTTTAGCAGGACAGCAGGACAGAGACCCATCTTAAATACAAGCCAAGCTACTGCTCAAAGCTTGGCTCTGAAACCAAAGCTCTGCAACTAATGAGCTGACTTCAGCACTGACTCTCCCATTGCAGACCAAGAGAGAAGTCACCCAAAGGCTTTATCCTTCCTCAGCAGCATGGATCTAACTCGTTGCTTGGCACCTATCAAATCAGAGGGTACATCCTTGATAATATTCCAATCAGAAGCAAATCCTGGCTAAAGGATAAACTGCAGGTAGCAAATACAGGATTTTGGCTTGCAAGAAAACAGCTGATTTTCGATGAAATTAAAGTATATACATATACACATGCATTTCATTATTGTACCAGCATTACCTTCTATAGAGAGATCTTGCTTTTCACTCTGATCATCAGCTCCAGAGTTGTTGATTTCTGTTTCTTCAATTTCCCTTCTGTCCTTGCCTTCAGATTTCCCAAAGTCAAAGCCCTTGAAGAATTGTTTGATGGCTGAAGGCTGCTCTCTCTTTTTTTCAGGAGCACACTTCTTTCCTTGGAATTGTTTTATAACAAAGTCAAATGGGGAACTCTTTGGGTTGTCCTCTTCACGCCTATCTTGGCAGTTCTGCAGGTCATCTTTCAGGGGATCAGCAGACAGAATCAGCTTTAGTAATATTTACTCTTGCTTACCTTTTTTCATAACTGCAGATACACTGAGAATTTGCCACCATTGTCTCCATCCAACCATAGATCATAGCTATGATACAAGTGCTCAAGGGCAGAGCACTTACAATTACAAAAAGCTGAGGCAGCTTAAAGTCGGGCTCTTAATATGCTGTCCCAGCTGTATTCCTTAGAAATACAGGAATGATACAAACCAAGGTACCTAGATGTACATGCACAGTTAGTGAGCTGTAGAGCAATCCTGTTTTCTGTCGATGTGATTTCCTGCTGTAGAGGTAGTATTTTAAACAAAGAACATACCTGTGCTTTCCATTGGTACACCTGAGAATCACGCTTTGCAGTTTTTACAGCACTTTCAGGGCTTGCGGTGAGCCATGACATGCAAACAAAACCTCACTTCTTTCCTTTATAGGAACTTTCTGCTTAGTTTTCTCTCACAAGTTTCTGTCTTCATCAGTTTGAAAGCAGCAGCTTTGCACAAGTGGCTTATGGACCCTTTCCTGATGCCTCCATTCCTCTGTACTCTATGCCAAAGTCAGCCTGCCGTTCCTGGGGTTGAGAAGTCCATTTAAATGCTCCGATCATGTCCCAGCTTCGATCACTCTCAAGGCAGAAATGAGGAAGTGGCAGCACTGCCTTTGATACTGCTCGCAAACCACTGCACGTCCCTGGGACAGCTGTTGTTCGAAGAGGCTGACTCACCGGAGAGATCAGATTACAGCACTACCTGAAGAAAAGCTCTTTGTTTTCCCACCCCTTTTGTCCATACTGGTCAGCAATAGTGCTGGAGGCTGAGCAGAGCCTCCTGTCAGCAGGATGTTGCACAGCTCAGTAAGAAAAAGGGATACCGAAGACTAGGACACTCCTGAGCATTTTAGGGGAACAGGAGACACGAGAGGAGAGGACACAATCATCTCATGGGCAACACCATGATACAACATTACAATGCAATCACTGGACACACCTTACATATACCTCAAACTTCAGTACACCTTTTTTTGTCTGTCTGTCTGCCCCAAAGTCTGATTTCTACAATGGTGAACATCACAATTTCTGTCTTAACCATACTCATGGCCATTTATGCTGAATCTCTTCAGCCTTGATAATCTTTTTTGGTCTATGAGGTCTTCCCTCTTCTTGTCTCTCCTCACGTGGCAAACTCTCAATTCCCTTATCATTTCCTGCTCACCTTTGTCTGCACCTAGTGCAATATAATTTAGACTTCCTTAAATACAAGGGACCATCCCCAGGTATGTATACACTGAAGACATGTACAAATTGTGGTAATTTTAGTGAGGAATGATAAGGCTGGTAAACAAAGCCAACAATTCCTTTGCAAGCAGGTGAGCAGACACCTGTCCAAGGAAAGGCTTGACTCAGTGTGAAAACAGACAAATAATTCAGACAGGGTGGAATGAGGCACAGGGTGCTGCAAGGACTCAACAGGGTAAGATTAAGAAAATAAAAACTTAAAATGAATATCAGGAAAATCCTCTTGCCCATGAGGTGTACCATGCTGGGAAATATTTACAGCAGGTAGGAATGCACAAAACCACTGGGATCAACGATCTTTCTCTGTGGAAAGCAGGGCACACTTCTATTCCCAAACAGGAAGGATCTCTAAGTTGGCTTTAGGATTTTCTGACACCAGGAGGGGCTGGCCTGTACCAGTTTCTGAAATTGGCATCTTACTACAGACCTGTATCCACATCAGGAATTTGTGCTACTTCACTTCATGCATCTATGTAGATGATGGAAAATCCCAGCTTTTCTGTTGGTAAAGAATTTAATTTGGCATATTTTGCTTGTGCTTAACAACAGTGACCAGAAATGAAGCAGAGACAAAGCAACTTGTGTTTGTGAACATGTTCCAGGCTCTCCTAGCCCAAGATTTCTCAATGACCACTGCAGTTCAATGAGAATGGGAATATATGATAATCTCTGTCCTGTGAAACTGGGGAAATCCTTAAGCATGTTCAGCATCAATTACAGTGGTTAGGCTGGGCTAACTCACATGTTCTGATGTCAGTATTTCAGGGGATGTGCTGCCCATTCAGAAATTCCTTCACCACTTAAGGCTGTTGAATGACAGTGACAATACCCCACAGCACCATGATGGCATCGCTGTAACCCGGTGAGAAGGGAAATGGAGTTTCACAGTGACATGGTCTCCTCTTCCTGAAAAGTAAACCACCTTTTTTCTCATCAGCTATGAAAGCAGTGGAGACAGCAGGGTTATCCCTCAAACAAAGCAGGATAACAAGATTGAGGTGGCTGCACAGGGCTGAAAACATGAGCAGCATTTTGCAACAGGCAGAGGCAGTGCTGTGAACATGTGATATATCACGACAGGCAGGCCCAGCCAGGCCCCGTTAGCTGCTCTGTCCATCTCCTCCCTGCCACATTTCTAAACAGGTGTCCTGCTCCTGCCTGGCAGAGCCCTGTGTCTGCTTCCTGCAGCACGTCACAGACAGCACAGGGCTGGCTTATCTTTTGGAGTTCAAAAATAATAGACGCCTTCCCCTTTCTATCCAGTTAAATGGCCTGTGACCATCTGCCAAGTGCTCAGTGTCACATTTGTTTATATCTACTCTTCCCTCTGTCTAGACCTGGGGCAAGGTTAGGAACAGAACCAATTTTGGAACAAAATAGTTTAAGTTGCATCCCACACAGCATCCATCGGGGAGAGATTAATGTGGATTTTTGTACTTTGCCTCATTGTGACTCCTTAATCCGGCATATATTCCAAAGAAATAATGCCATTAGAGGATTAGTGCCACAAGTTCATTTGAAAAAAAGGATTTACAAACACTGAAATCCTATATTCTATGTGCTTAATCACTGAGTATCATTTTGGGGATTTCCTCTCCCTTTAGTAGTGTCTCTTTCAATGAAACCCAAGCAAATCAGCAACTCTGTTTTAGATGGCCCTTATTATCCACTAAAGGAAAACAAACCCCCAAGCATCTGGTTAAAATAATACAGAATCTAAACACACTGGACTAAACCCATCCTTGCTGTCATACAATCACAGGGAGGCACTCGGCCCAATATTTACACAGAATTTAATGATTTGGGATATTTATCTGTTAGGGATTTTTGCTATTCTGAGTCCTGCAGCACTTAGTATCTCTGTGACCCTTGTTTGCTTCCCTGGCTGTTCCCTTCCCCAGCTTTGCCTCTGCAGACTTCTCTTGCTTGGCCTGACTTCCTGCAGGCTGTGTCAGTGAAGTGGGGGCAGTTGCACGGAGGAAGAAATTGGTGGGGATGGAAAAATGTTTATTGCCCCATGGTTGACATTGCCAGTTCCAGGCGAGCCACTCTTGGGCTGTGCTGGCTCAGAACACCCATGCCAGGAGCTGCTGCCAAAGGAAGGGAAGGGAAGAATGGCCTGGTCCAGCATCGGCTTTGCTGCCCTCATCTTTCCCAGCCACATCCTTCAAACCATGCTCTCCACAGCTCTCTCCATCCTCTGTCTCCGGCTTTGTCCCTTCCGCTCATCCTCTGACTTTGACCGTTCAGAAGTGAGGCAGGAGAATTCAGCCTTGCCCACACAGCTGGGAATCCCTCAGCTGGCACTGACAGTGTCACTGGTGCCACATCTGTGGCACCCACTAATCTGGTGTTGAGTTTCTTTGTACCCAGGCAATCCACAGAGCAGCAGGGATGGGTTTAGGGCCAGATGAAATCCTTCAGAAGAGACTGCACACACAATGGGCTGGAAGGACCATTCCCCGGGGAACGCCTGCAGGACAAGGTCAGGTTCAAGGCCAGGCTGGACACAACTTGGAGGAACCTGGCCTAGTGGAAGGTGTCCCTGCCCATGGCAGGGAGTTGGAACTGGATGAGCTTTAAAGTCTCTTCAAACCCAGACCATTCTGGGATTCTGGACAGTCTTGCAAGGGCATGTGCTGGATGAACTGCTTGTGTGACAGCCCCTGTGGCCACTGATTTATTACAGTTGTAAGAATTCCAACCTTTGCACATTCCAGCATGAGCAGCTAAACATGAACTGTAGAATTCTAAAACATACTCTTTTTTTCAAAGCCAGAATTTACATTACCTACTATTAAATAGTAGTGACAATAAGTAGATTTTCCAACTACTCTGTCATATTGAATATGCATTTTGAATTCCATAAAAAGCAAGACTTATAGATCTATTGTAGCAAATGTATATTTATACACACAATGCAGATAGTTCTAACACTCAGATATCAAGTTACTCTTTCTTAAATGGAGCTACACAAAGGCAAACTTAACTTTCAGTCTGTATTACAATATACTAGACTGATGGAGAAGATTTTCAGTCTGGAAAATTCTTTTTGATTGAACTTATGCCAGGATTAATCCCCTTTCAGTTAATCATTTACATGAATGGGCAATCTGCAGAGTTCACACAAGGCCTGTAAACTATATTAATTACTAGAAACCTAATTACAAATCAACAGAATCACGGGATCAGTGTTACCTCCATACGGTACCATCTGGTACAATGGGGCTGGATAGTTCAGCAAAACTCCCCATTGCATTCTGTGGATCTTCAACCTGAATGTGTTGCCAGAGAGAGCAAGTTTATGCAGATATAGGAGCTGGTTATAAAGCATTTTTAAGGTCATCCTAAATGACAGCATCCAATCCCTGGAATCTAGCTGCTGTTTCAAAAGTTACTTCAAAAAATAGTATTTATTCAATGCTTTTCTTTTCAAATGTGATACCAGTGCTGCTATAACTTGCTTTTCCATATCCAAAAATACCCTAAATCCATACAAAATGTGATAAAAAAATCACTAAACAAGCAAATATGAAAACATGTCTGCCATAAAATGCTTTCATTAAAGGTATTGTGTGTATTGTCACTATCTTTACTAATTATTACCCCAATTGAAAAAGCTATGTCCAGAGTGAAAATCCATGAATTACAGGAGCATGGCACAGTGCAGCTCCCATTACCTCTGGAGTGTGTACATGGAAATGGAAATTTAATTTTACCAACACATTTGCTCTTTCAGCACATGGCCAGTATGAAAGTTTTGACCAAAACCTGTCAATCTTGTTTTACACCATGTTAGCCAAACAAAAAATCAGGTCTTTGAAACCTCAACTTGTATGCTTTTAAAACCAGACCTTCACAAACATTTTGATTCAAGGACACATAAAACCCCGTATTCTTTCCACAAACAATGTTTGGTCAGCTGCATTTTGAAAGGAATTCAAAGGAATTTTCAAGGGTTAGCCATATGTCATCACTGAGGTTCACTCATTGGCTTTTGGAATTGAGATCAGCCACACCAAGCAAAATTCAGTAGCTTCAGTTTTACCCAAAGTTTGGCTCCCGTTCTCCCTGATTAATTCCCAGATTTCCATCAGGAATGAGACAGCTGTGTAATCCACTCAGTCTCTCCAAATTCTCTCAAGAACTGCAGTAAAGGTAATGCTTTTCCACTGAACAACCAATCATATTGCAACCTCTTCCCTTTGTTGACCTTGTGAATTAAGTACAGGAGAACACCAAAGTTGGGCACTTTTCAGTGTCCTGCAACTCAGGAAGAGCAAAAGTACCTACTCTGCAACCAAGGGACTGGGAAAAAAATTAACTCCCAAGGAGTGCTCCAGCTTGAAGGACATTCTGCACAGCCAGTCCATTGCAGTGACTCTGACATACAGGTCTGCCTGTTCCCTTCTCTGGTTATTTTTCAATTTCTTGTGGACCAAGACCTTGTGTGTTTCTAAGCCAGTGTGTCACTGTAAAGTCTGGTTTTTGTTTCTAATCCTAGGATTCTAGCACACAGTTTCTTGTTCAAGTTCGTTCTTGCAATTCTCAGCCTACTGCTCCCAGATTTCCTAACCCATCCACCAGAACATCCTCTCCTTACTTAGATTGTGAGAGCTGTGCTCTTCTAGATTCGGTTTTTCTGTGGAAAACATGGAAGAAAATGAGGTTTAACTAAAGGATCTCATATATCTGACACACAGATTTCGTGTTGGGAAAAGACAGGTTGACCTGTGATAAATAAGCCATTTATCAGTTTATTTCATGATATGTCTCCATTAAAGTGGAGATAAGTAGATTTTTATCTCAGTCCAGTAAACTTGATAAGAAGAAACAGGGATTATCACTCTTTCACAGATTCCCCACTGATGACAGACAGTGTTTAAAAACAATGGATTAAAACCTGCTTAGGCTCTAGCTTAGCAGGTTCTCTACTTCTACAAATCCATCTCAGCACTGCATTTTGGTAACCAACATAATTCTTGAACTGGGAATAAAATTGTCTAATACAATTTTTACCTTACATTTCTGAAGACCATAAATCCCATCAGCTGAACTATGTCTGCTATTGATTTTGTTAAAAGTGAACAAAGAAAGTTCTGACTTTTCTGTTTAGTGACAATGGTTTTCCACACTGATAACCCATCCTAGTAATTCAGGAATTGTGAAAGATGGGAAGCAGTCAACATTCTTTTGAAATTAATTGAGAGAATCTCCTTGTTCTTAATTCAGCTTTAGAATAGCACACAAACTTCCCCAGATTCTTCATTAATTTCTTCTGTTCATAACTAATATCCTACATGCCTCTCTCTCCCTCCTTCGTGCTCTTCCATTTTTCCTAATGGTGAAGACAACCAGCAGGAACAGGAATGCTCAAAGACACACAGTGTGATACAGAAATGCACTCCTGCCTGATGCTGACAACATCCAGTCAAGAACAGCTTGGTCTTCTCTGGAGAGGGACCACTGAAGCATCTTTATGAACTGTGTTTGTCACAGTTCACTACAGCACACAGCGATCCTGCTTCTGTGCCAGAAACCAAGGGCTAAATGCCAGAGATCTTGCAAAGCAATGTCTCTCTCTCCAAACTTCCCTCATTAAATAAAACAGGAAAAAATAAATATATAACCTTATTATATTGCTGGGGTTGTTTTTACATCAGGAAGTAACTTTTCCTGGTAATGAACCTTTTGTGGTTTTCCTGAAACGTGATTCACAGGGACTAAAACATCAGGCATAAAAATGGATGCTGGTGCAAGGTTTTATTTATTTGGGTGACCCCACACCTTACACAGCATTTGTTTCAGCCTCACCCAGACAATCTTGAAAAAATCCCAGTAGAGGAACTTTTTTGAAGCCTGTATCTACTCATTGCATTTCAAGACACAGGTTTCTGTAGGCAGCTACAGAGTGAGTGGACGGAACACAAGGGGAAAACTATCTTTACATCTAGAATGCTCTTCTGCTTCCTTCTCTGCCTGCACATGCAAAGATTTGGATAACCACATGCAAATTATTCTCTCTCTTTATTTTAACTGGTCTCTAATAAGTTATCTTTTTAAGGGAAGATCTAAAATTATTTTTAAAACCCAGCGGTGGATTTTTAAAGCAATATTTCTGGGTGTGATTTTCTTCTGTATAAAGAAGATCCAGGCAGCAACAAAACAGCCATGACGGGATTTACACAAAAATATTTAGAGTCACAGTCACTTAAAAAAATTTTTTAAAAACCCAATATATTTTGTGTTACCAAAAATAATTCATTTTTTGTGAGGTTGTCCAGAAATATAGCAGAATTACATACCTTTGCTAATGATAACAGTTCCCTGAAAGTGATTTTCAATAGGAATGAGCCCTTTTTCCCAGGTTTAGGCATTGTGTTAGTGTTTGAGAGAGATCAAGGGGCAACTTTTTTTGTTGCAGTGAGCACCTGATAAATTCTAGGCAGGTAATTAAGGATTAGCAAATGGCAATCCTGACATCCCATCAGATGACACAGATATTGGAAGAAACTAAGCACTCACTGACATTTCCAAACTTGCCATTTCTAGGCATTGGTTCTGAGAGCCAACTCATGGCCAGTGAGAATTAAAGAGTAAATTGCCGGCTTGAGCAGTATAACAATCTGATCCCTGTGTTAGCCTCACAATATGCTTAACAGGATTTCCACCTTGCAGCTCCCCCCAATCCCATCGGATACACAGCTCTGGGATATCACACTTCTGGGATAACTGCTTGCCAACTCAGAAGTGCACCCTTTCTAAAAATCAGTGTAAACAGGTAACACAACGGGGGAGAGCCAGGCAATTGCAAACCTTCTCTTGTATTTCTTGTTGGAACAGGAAGATTTTAAGTGAATGCATCAAGCATCTTAAAAGCTAACAACGGCTTAGCAGGTTAAATGTGAAATAGGTTTATCAGCTCAGTGTAGTGCTCTTCATGTAATTATGTTTTTACAGCCTGGTTAGGGGATGGTATTGGAGAAGAGCTTGTGATGTCAGAGTGGGGAGGGCTTAGGAGCAGGGATGAGGGCTAATCAAGACAAGTTCAGTTTGTATTTAAAGTAAAGTCAGCGTTAGTTAAGGCAGTTTTTGACATGTTAATCTTGATGTGTTTTAAAAGCTGCCAAACACATTACTGAGGCAGCCTGGAAGGAAGACTCATAGAGAAGGCACACACTCTTGGATGCTCATGGTGGCTTCATTTTACCCAAAACTAAGGTCTGCACCATAGACGTAAGTATACATGAAATAAAAAGTTTTTATGTAAATGGTGATACAACACCTGTTTAATTATACCAAAAGGTGTGTGATTTTTCAGATTAAATAGGAAAGATTTGTCTCACAACAGAAATGGCACAGATCAAAGGAAACTTGTTCGTAGTGACTTTATTTAAGAGAGGCTCTTGAGAGCACAGATTGAAGTCAGGAATAGGTAGGGTGATATAGAAAAAGTAAAGCGTGTGATTATTCTGATTTCTCAGCAGTCTGCTGTCGGTATTATTATGGGTAAATAATTCTGCAAATTCAGGTGCAAACACTGTATTTCTTATGATATAACTTGATCATTTCAGAAATATTTAAAGATCTGTTTTGCAAATAGAGGATTCTACTTTGGGAAGGCTAGTCATTGCATACACAGTATTCTTCTAGAAAACTTTGGATTCAGATTGCATTGTTTATTACATACGCACAAATGTTTCCCTGACTTGTCTAACCATAACAAAATATTCTTAAATGCTAAGTGGTTGTTAACATATATATATATATATATCTTTGTGCTAATATATCCTTTTAAAATACATAGAAAAACCTCAACATTTTGCAGATATTTCCTGATGCAGTGGATTTTCCGAATCAGTGTGCGATCAGAATTAATCAAGGCCATCATCACACAGATATATTTGGCTGCTTTAGTCTGATGTACCTACATTAGATTTCCCCAATGAAAATTTTGCCTGTGTGTGTAGCCATCATAACAAACCCCAGTGCTGGCGGCTTTGTGGAACGGTAATGTACACAGTGGGATAATTTTTTTTAAAATAATATCATAATGTAATGAGGGTTCCTTACATTTTGTTATTATCTGAATATGTCGGCGGAATTAGCTGTAGACTGAGAAAAACTTGGGCACTATTACATTGTCTTTGGAGTGAAAAATTCAAGTTCCTATGTTAGAGAATATGTGAATTTCCAGACCTCCCCGCAACCCCAGAGATATGGAAAGGGTAAGAGAGAGAGGCAATCCTAACTCAAATAATTCTCTCATGGTCTGGTCCTTCAAAATGGAGCTGAAATATTCTGTTTGAGATGCTGATTTCTGAGCCTGTTTACAGGGTCAGGTGTGCAATTTTGCACGTTAATCTCATAAGGAGAAAAAGTTTGTATTAAAACTTGTGAATTTATACATGACTTTGGACAATAATATTGGGTTTAACACATTTACGTATTTTAACATACCTGCAAATATTTTTTAAGAAGAGTATGTGCTGTATTTTGCTTTGTAATAAAGAAAAGGGCGGGTACTGAGGACTCAGTATAAATTTTCTAATTCAAGAATTTTTCAAATTCTTAATTAGCCAGTTATGTTAAAGAATTGCTAAATTAAAATAGTTTTAAATAGCCTACCTAAAATTCATTCCTCTTTCTGCATCCTGGTTTCTTTTGGCACTGGGAAAGTTGTCATTTGCACTAATATTTCATGTAAAAGCAAGACACAAATCCCACTAAAATTCAACTGCATTTCATATGGAAATACCAGTCTGGCCCTCCAATGATCAGAAAGCTTTCTGTCCCAAGGTTTCAATTTGTAGTATTCAAAAATAAAATAAAAAAGCAATAGATTTATTTTTAACGTTTTGAAAGCAACAATTATCAAAAAGCAAAAAATACAGGGTTTCGTTTCTTTTTAACTGATCCCACTTTTGCCATATTTTGTAATCTCTAGGCTATTGAATGAGTCAAAGAAAGAGGATGTTTCAAGTGTCATCCCTAATTATGAAATAAATCCACAAGGAAAACAAATGACATCATGCTTTTATTTCTGTATATATAACTGGTGTAATAGAAAGACCCATCCCTTGCAAGCGTCTCCCTGTGCCATTTGCCAGGATCCAGGCTGGGTGCACCGTGTTAGATCTACATGTGCATGCACACACTCTCCACTATTTTCACTAGTTCTTGCTTAGTTGTTGTGCTTAGCTTTTTAACAGGAGCTGTTAAAGCCCTCAGAGTGATCCCAGGGGAGCCTTTAGGTGCTGCCACAAACACAAATAAATATCAGCTCTGTGGCTGTGCTCAGACCAGTCCTGTGGTCACCGCGCAGAGCTGACAGGGAGAAGCGCTCAGCGCAGTTCTCACCTCAGCTGCAGACTGTCCGGGATCCCTGTGCCTCTGGTGCCACATCAAACAGCAGGAATTCAGCTCCTTTTTCCTCCACCATCTGGCTCTCTCACCTCACAGGCTTTGCAGGCCCTCACTGTGTGTTTGTGCTCAGCACAAAGCATCTCCACCTCTGGGTTTAGCCCGTGCCTCAGGCTCAGTGCTGCCCTGGTGGTACACAGGAATAAGTCTCCCCTTGCCCCCAGCCATTCCCAGGGGAGCAAGATGAGCTTCTGTTATGAACCCAGCTTAGTTCCTGAAGGATTGAGTTTGCAACACTAAGCCTTGACTACTTCCTGAGCATAGTGTGTTTAGAAAACAGAGTGACTTACTGCTCACAATTTTGCCAATCAGCTGGCTCAAGAATGGGAAAACATCGGTGTCTCCCAGTCGGTGTGAAGGCATGCAACACAAACTCTGCTGGCTGACACACACAGTATAAATATAGTTATTTTCCTTTCTTTAGCGAATGTATCGTTCTCAATCCAGTTTTAGGATTACACTCTAATCTCAGTCTCTGAGCAGTCTGTGCCCACGTATCTAGGATTAGAATTTAGCCCCACAGCCTCTCCAACGGTACCTTACCCCAATTAAGAAGATGTATTTCATGCTCCTGTATGACATAATGTTAGCATAATTGCTCTTTTCCTTTCCAAAAGTTATTTGTTTTCCTGACTGTGTAATTATTCTGGAATAATTACAATCTCTAGTTTTATGACTCTTTGTGTAGACTTAGAGCAAGAACCTTGATCCTACAATTAATAACATTAAAAGAGAGTAATAATATTGGAATATTTATCTGTTTTTAAAAACAGCACCTGATTTCTCAAGCAATTGGGGGAGCTTTTTCTGAAAAGGAAGCCACTGGAAATGCAAATGAGATTATGTATTACTTCATTCATGTTTCACTCATAAACATAAATACATGTTCATATTATATGTTTGACTGACTTATCTGACACAAATTTACCTAAGCATTTTAAACAATACTCAGCTTCTTCTAAACAGTCTGTGGAGCCACTGCTGAAGTACACTAAGCATTGACTTTAAAGAATGCTAATTCCATGTTTTGATATAAATAAAAGTATTAGTTAACGAAATCTCAATGCATTTAACTGAAAAAACAAGTCTGCCAACAAGTCTATATAATACAGTATATATATGTAATATATAAGACTAAACTGTATTTTGCCAATGCAATTGATAACATCAACACCTAGACCGCTACAGACATTCTGAAACTGTTGCATGATTAGATTTGCGAACGCTTCTGGTTCATGAAGTTCGTGTCTTGCCACTTCTCATCTAATAAATTGAGACAGAATTAGTCCTGGGTGAGTGGTTCTGCCTGCTGCCAAGAAGGGTTTGCTAAGGGTAAGACTCTAAAGGTAGAGATTAACTTGTCTTCATCCCTGTAATGTGCTGTACAGCCAGGATTTGTGCAATAGGATCAGAGCAGAGCCATATATGAATCTAACAGGACAGCTGGTGTGTATGAATTTATATGAGCCCTGATGCCAAATTTTGAGCTACTCTCAAATCCCAGCTAATAAATGTATCAGAAGTGTACTTTCCCTGTTCCCTCACAGATCCTCCTCTGCTGGTGTGGTTTCTAATACAGGAGTTGTTATGAAAACAGTATGAACCCAAACTAGCCTAAATTTGACCTGTGAGTCAGAACCCCAGCTAAGTAAACAAAAAAAGGTGTTTTTCCAAATGGAATATCAGAGATTAGTCAAGTTCAGTACCTCCTCCTAACACAGTTACACACAAATCTTTATGCTAGGTAATTAAGATATTGATTCTACCTGATAATATCAGTACTTCTCTGAACAGGAAATGCAGGGAAATAAAGAAGGAGTTTAATGCAGATTGCACATACATACGAAACATGTCCTTTAAATTAGATTTTACCCATATTGATATTCTGCCATTCAACTTGGTGAAATAGATTAGAATTCTGGTGGAAATAACATCTCAACTTTGTATTAAAAATAGCAGAGTCATTTGAATGCATCTGAGATGAAATTCAAGCTAAGTTAGATAGGATTGATTGGCACAGCAATGAAAAAATCAGAATGATTTCATGAAGCAACTCCAGTGAAAACCTCATTAAGGAATCAAACCCTCCTTGTGGCTCATGATGATTCAAAAACTGGGTCAGTGGAAGCAGTAAGCTACAGCTTTAGTGGAAGGAGATACCAAAGAACTTTTAAATCATATTATTATGATTTTTCAATGCTATATCTTTTCCATGTGAAACCAAAAGACCACCTAGGCTACCTTTGCAAGGATAAGTTGTTTATCTGATGCACATTGCCTGAAATGATGCCCTGTGAATCTTGGTCATGTAATGGATAATAATCTATCAGTAAATATGGATCACTTTGCTGTGGATGCTGCTGTAATCAGCACCCTGCACTCAGGGAAAATGCCAACATTTAAAAGAAAACCTCACTTTTCAAAAGAAAGTTTTAAAGAAAGGTCTTAAGTAGTTTCTGCTTCAGCTCTAAAAGTGTGAGAGGCTGCCTGTCAGCAGTATCGTATTTTCCTTCACATCCAACACAAAATCCAGACTTGTTTTGGGAACTGCACAGACTACACAGAGTACACCACAGAGCTACTGGTGCTCATGGTTTCTAACCAGTTACTGCTGATTTTTTTTCAATAGATGTCTGTCAGAACAGGCAGGGTACATGGGATCCCATATGAGGGATTTGGGCCAGAACAGATGGCTCTTTTCCCACTAGGTTTTCCATGAGTCTACACTATAAAGTTGCATCAAATAATTTTAGTCACCGGTGTGATTTTAGGGGGAAGTGTAGAAATTCTAGGAAGGCCTGACGAAGAAAGTGTGTCTTGTGTGCCTTTTTCCCACACAGGGATGTTTTCCCCCAAAAAAGGCACATTCACTCCCATGATTTAAATAGGAGACTGACACATTCTAGCAGTTCCTAAAAAGCTGAAGTGGTACAACTTGTCAGTCATTGGACAGGCCAAAATTTGTCAGTATTAAAACTAGCTATTAATTTTATTTTTTCCCCGATTTATTAGAATAAAAATGTTCAAACCTCCTGGGTCTTTTTCCCATTATGTCTATCTGAATCTCTGATGGTTTCCTTGCACCATCTCATGACGGAATCACAGAACAGTTTGCGATGGAAGGGGCCTTTAAGTCCATCTAGTCCAACGTCCCTGCAATAAGCACTGACATCTTCAGGTAGGCCAGGTTTCTCTAGTCAGGTACACCAGTCAAAGGCCAAAGGCCAGGCTGTAAGAAGGGCAACATGAAGTTTGAAATTGCAGTTTATTTTGCAGAGTATTCAGTACAGAGTCATTTATCCAAGAAAGGAAAACATCTAAATGGCTCACCGGACAATATGGTATGGCAAATACCATCATCCCAGTTACCACCTATTTTTTGAGCTGCTGAAAAGTTTAGTCCAGCACTAAATCGCTTTAGTACTGAGCTTTAAAATGCTTTAGCAGCTCAGAAGCACTTTGGCAGCTCAAATGCTCTTCATGAGGCACCCAGCATCCTAAATCGCTTTAAGTCTAAAGTATCCTAAAAAAAAGGCAAATGGAAACATGTCCAGCAGCACATGTTCAGATACATTTGTCAAAAAGAAAGGCCATGGTGGTGGTCTGGGATTTGACAGACTTGTCTGCTGCCAGGAAGACTTGAATCTTGGCCAACACAGAATTCAGCATTTATATTTACAATTGTAAAGAACTTTTTGTTTTGAGGGAACATAAGTGGTACAGTCCAAGTACAGCCTCTGCGTTCAGTATAGTAAGCATACAGCATAGTAAGATCCAAGAACACTGAACAACTCAGCGTACACAAGGGCAACAACTGCATCATCCTGAAACCTGAAGGTTTCTGTATGGAAAACACTACAACCCATGAGCGCTGAAGGGCACAGCTATGACCAGCAGGACCACCTGCTTATCTGAGAAGCAACCTGCATAACCTGCTCTGTTTCTCATTGTTATATGTCTTTTCCTTCTCTTTGGTGCTGCTGCTTCAGTTCTTTGCCTCAGCAAAGTTGTTGCTGTCTCCCTGCAGGATGACTCCCCGGGAGCACATGAGGAAGATGTCCATCCTGGGGGAACAGGGAACGCTGGAGGAAAAGCACCTCTATCGATTAGCAGGCGGCATGGCAGCAGGAGGTGAGCAGCAAGGAACCCAACTGCACACTTGCTTGTAAGATTGCTGATATCTGTACAACCTACAAGAAACAGCCAGCAGCAGGTCTCATGTCTTTAAAAGGTATTTTAAATTTATCTTAGGAGTAGCTGCGGAAACATTTCTCTTAAAGTAATTAAAAGTTAACAGAGAGGGTTCTTGCAATTCAGTATTTAATTAAGAGATGCTGAGCATCTGGAAGATAAGTCAAAGTCACACAAAAACTCAGAACAAAAGTCACAGTTGGACATTATGATGTTCTGGCTCACCACTGTAAACTCTCTTTTCTAGAGCTGCCTTCTCATGACAATGCAGGTTCCACCTAGTATGGTTTTTTAAAAATGAAACTGTATGGAAATGAAAACTCAAGCAGAGAACTTAATATCCATGGCTATGTTCTTCTGTTTCATAGTGTTATGTGAATTATTATTCATTGTAATTTGTCCTTTGGTACACTTGACTGAGCACATCCTGTTTATTTTTACCGCAGTTTGAATGCATAAATCTACACTATTTAAACAAAGTAGCTAAGGTGGCAGTGGAAACACATTTTTGAGTTGCTGCTGTTAAAAAGTTATTTGCTAACTCTGTTTGCTAAAATGCTGGCGCTTGAGGAAAAAAGAACAAAAAAAAACCCAACTAAATTTTTTTTCTGGTATAGTTACACTGCAGTCAGAATCCCTAACTTACCACACTGATACCAGAATTGTGTGTGCTTTGTGTCAGAGCTGCGGCAGCGGCAGGAGATGCTAATGAGGAATCAGCTGATGGCAGTGAACCCGCAGCTGATGGGGCCGGGCCAGCAGAGGATGCAGGCGATCCCCGCCCAGTTTGAGCCGCGACTGGTCGAGAGGTACCGGACACCCTTCCTCTATTACAGCACAGTTAATAAAACTCTGTGTGCGCTGTTCCTTTGATCATTCTTAACTAAACGATGTCCTCTGCAAATCTGAATGTATTTTTATTTCCTCTCAGAGATCTGTTACCCTCAACTGAAATGATGGCCTCAGCTGATCCCAGACAAATCCATATAGCACCCCACCTGGGACCCGCAGTCCCACAGCACCCGAACATGCCAAACCTGCTGTCCAACCGTGTCTACCCAGGCACAGGTAACAAAGCATCCTCTGCATCCTGAAAAGTGGGAGAATGTGAATCAGAAAGCCAACTGCACCTGCTAGTTTTCCATAGGTTTAGTAGTAGTGTCAAGAACTATTTATTTTATTTAGGGGGAAAAAAAAAAAATCACTGAAAGGAAGCAGCCTGCCCACCAGAGATTCTAAACTGTGCCAGTTTAGGTCTAAACACACATGTTCTAGCTTTTGTTAAATGCACTATTTTCAGAGTCTTTTGCATGTTTTTGCCCCCCTTTTCTTTTTGTATTTTCCAAGCATTTTCACAGCCAAACAAAAGGCTATAGCTAAAAAATTAGCCCAATCAACAACAATTTTACACTACATTTTACTCTTATATGAGTATTGGCTGCTTTATACTGATCTTATTCTCTAACGATAATATCACATGCCACTTAATTCATGTAGGGTAAATACAAGTCCTTTTTAATAAAGGTTTGAAATTACAGGGCACAGCTCCAAGGGGAAGGCTGGACATCACAACTATGACACTCATCTCATGCTGCACAAAAATTTACATATTACTTTATACAAAGTGAGCTTAAGATTCTTTCTTTGAGATGAGTGAATGAATTCTCTATGCCACATCAATCTACAAAGGAAAATTTCTGACTTCAGCTTTTTCCCCCCTTAACATGGATCTGAAATAAGAGATTCCTCAAGAGAAACTGTAATGTAAAATTGCATGGCCTCCAGGCTGAAAACAGTCTTAAAGGAACAGGTTTGCTTTGCTCAACAGATGGCTATTATTTTCTGAGCAGTTATATGTACTTCAAAGGCATAAGTCACCAAATAAAACCACCCTGCTGTCTCCTCCCTTTATCGTTAATGGCAGGTATTCCTAACTACAGATCTGATCCTGAAAACTCCTGATGCTGGACTTCATGCTCATTCTACATATTCCCACCAAAACTATGACTACAAATAGGATTTAACTTAAAATCCTATCTGCTTCCTGGTGAAGTCCACAGTTGAAGACTTACAAAGCTTTTTAAAGTGTTTCTGCATTGCTCTGGGGTTTGTGCATTTGCATGAGGAAAAATGTGAATTTTAAAGGGTTTTTTTTCCCCTTCGCTTTAAGGATACAGCTTTCTACAACCAGAATCCATGGAAGCTGTGGCCAGAAGACAAGAACTGGTTCAAAAGCAAAATATTGCCAGGTAATTGATAGCAAGCTTTGCTCTGAGATGAAGGCCAGGATTAGGGCAGCAAAGTGATTGAGATTTTTTTCAAGTCACACTGAGAAACTGAGGGCCTTTGAGTGTCAATTAAGGAATGAAGTTATTGACTTTCTGCTTACCCTATTCTGCTTTAATTCTTAAAATGATGCAACAAAAATAAACAAACCCCTTAGCTCGGTTAAGGAAAAAACAAGCCACAGCCCTTGAACTGTGGGTCTAAACACCCTAAAGTTACAAAAGTTCAGAAACAAATTGAAACTTTATAGCTGTGTGATATTACACAGAACACTTTAAACCTCTACCACTGGGCCCTTGGGATGATCAGCTGGGTCCCCACCCTACCAGGGTCAGCAGCTTGCCTAGTTTGACCAAATAGCTGGAATATCAGAGGGACTATAAAAAGTCCAGTTATTTGTAGCAGTTTCACTGTAGTCAGCCCTGTCTGCTGGTCCTGACAGGAACAGACTATCTCAAATGGAGGAGGAGGCAGGAATGTCATGCTGTCTGCTGCTTATCTCCACCTCAAGAGCTGGGTGGGAGTGACAATCGGGCAAAATGTACAAGGACATGGTACACAGACAAAACACTTCCTTTGTATCTCTGAAAGCAGAAAATCAATAATTTGGAGGTTGTTTCAAAGATGAAAATAAGACAGAGGAAAAGCCCTGAATGGTGTGATCAAATAATTCCTCCTCAAAACAAAAATCTGTATAGATAGCTTTTGCCCAAACTGTTTTCCTGACAATTTAATGCTGTCCTGAAAGTCAGACTCTCTCTGACCTATTATCTTCATTGCTGTGTTAAGAAAGCTATCTTGGGGCATTTTAAAGTGCTTTATTTCACAGGCTCTTTTCCAAAGATGCAGAAATCCCACTGAAAGCTTCTCAAAGCTCCTCTAGGAGCTCTGTGTCTCTGTTGGATCACAGGCCTTGCTCCAGAGAAAGCTGATGCCAGCAAAGGTTGGCACAGCAGAGACAAATACTCCTATATGTATTCTCTGGATCCCACTGGTAAGCCCTCCCTCCCACTATGACAGGGGCAGGAAGGTGGCACAAACTCTGGAGCATTTATCCACAAGAAAGGAGATCAGTCCAACACTTCCCACCTGAATCTCACCTCAAGAGTCTTAGCTTTAGCTTACTCTGAATGAATGCACGGGTTCCATAGATAAAATCATTCTTGCTCTTTATAATTTACACTATTACTAGAATTTTGCAGTTTTCAGTACAAATTTTTGACTGATTATGTAAATCACTTATTTTCTTTAGTCTTCCACCCTTATGACCCTGGAGACAATTTTCCAAATCCCAAGTGAATCACTCTGCCTGGAATGGCAAAACACAAATAACACTTTTTTTGCCTGAAGTATTTTCTAGAGCCATTAAATGGAAGACACGTTTTTCCCTTTCTTTTAGCTTACTCCATGTATCTGACAGCACATTAAATACAGTCAGATTTGCCATTCTATCTGCAGTTTGTGCCCTCTCACACACAGCAGTATTGGGGAGAGACAAAACCAGCAGTACTCTTGCCTATTCTTTTATCTGAGTTTTAATTTGCTGCTGAGAGAAAAAAAAAAAATGGTGATGAAGGAAATGAGCTGCCCTAACTCTCATGCTCTGTGTGTCTCTTAGAATGGAAATGGAGATGAGTGCTATTTTTCAGCAAAAGGAAATGGAGAAAGCCCAGCGGAAAGGACTCCTGGGCCTGGAAGCCCCTTTCCTTTACCACGGGATGCCAGCGAGTCCCATTGCTTTCCGCGGCAGGCACAGACTACCTGAAGGGCACCTTCCCAACGACCTGTATGTTCATCGGACCACCCTGGATGAACTCCATGGCAACACCATGCTCATGGCAACCAGCCCCTACCCGCCGGTCGCCACCCTGCAAAGGGAGAGGGGGCGCCGCCCAGGGAGGAGAGCAGGGAATCACAAAACTGCAGAGGGCAGTGCCAATGGCACAAAAGCCCAGGCAGATGAGAAATCCACGGACTCTGCCTCAGCTGCAGTGGATGATGAGAAAGAAGACAAGAAAGAAGTAGAGGTGGAGGCACCAAACAAACATGAGCAGAGCAAAAATCAGATGGAGCCATCTGCAGTTGCCAAAAACTGCAAAGAATTTGAACAAGGCTTGAGAAAAAATTGTGCTACTCATGAAATTCCTACAGAAACCACCACCTGCAGCAACACAAATGAGAAGGAAACCAATAGTTCCTGTGCTGCTTTTGATGACAAGTACCTGTACCCTTCTGCAATCCCATTCTCAGCGCTACCATATGGATTTCCAGTGCCCAACAACCCATTGCTACCTTCAGGTTTGTCAGATCTCCAGATCACAGTTACAGTGGCATGTGGATATAATCCTTTTTTATTGATTTGGTATCTCAATTCTTCCTCCTGTTTTACGTGAATTATTGATATGATAAAGAAATTTCAACTTAAAGTAGAATTCTGATGCTGCAAACAGTAATAATTTTATTTGATTCCTGTTTTAAAAAGGAATTTCAATTAAAATAAACAAAACTGCTGAATGAAGTTGTAAGTTAGCCTCTCCCTTCAGCCCACAACTTTACTATATGTCCTAACTCACAGAAGGCACTATGGTCTAGCAAAGGCTTGGATCTGTTCTAGTGAAATATTAGTCAAATCAAAGTAACAGTAAAGTCAAAAGAAGAAAAAGTATTAGATAATGTACTCATTAGACGAAATCCTGCAGCATGATTTGTATATGTAGTGACTGGTAGGTACAGTGCCAGCAGTAAACAAAAGAAGCCACCAAAAAAAAAAGCCTTCAGAACCAAGTTCTGCTTGGTGATTTTGTGTCTGGGACTACTCTGTCTGCCTGTGATTAAAACCTGCTGTTACATTAGGTTCTGAAAAGGTGTAAAAATTCTCATTATAACAATAATTTCCTCCTGACTGGCCAGCAAAATTCTACCAACATAATTGCTGTGTTTCCTCCTCAAAGGTGCACATGGCCTGATCCTGAACGGAGAGGACATTTCTTCCATCGAAGATATTCGTAAGTGGACAGTTGATGATGTGCACAACTTCATCATCAGCCTCCCAGGCTGCTCAGATTACGCCCAGGTGATTATAAACATTCATCACATTTTCGGGTCTTTAGGGCCATCTAGATTTAAATGTCAGCAAATAAGTGTAAATGTCGGGGAGCAGTTGATTGTCCCAAAGCTACAAATATAATAGTAGTTTTCATTGTGCAGTTAGGAGATAAATATGAAGATAAAACAGTAAAATTACTATTTCTTCTTTTTATTGTCTATGCCTCATGGTTAAGCATGAAAATAACCATCACAGTCTATTTTAGCACAATATGATGTGTTTCATCATTTCACCAGATATTTAAAGACCATGCTATAGATGGAGAAACCCTACCACTGCTAACAGAGGAACATCTCCTAGATACAATGGGACTAAAACTCGGACCAGCACTAAAAATCCGCTCTCAGGTATGATCATTAAATGTATGTCAAGATGGTGAGTCACAGAGACATGAAAGAGCCAGAAGCTGACAGGAGGGAATTTTTCCAAACTAAAGAATGTATTTTTCACTGGTAAGGTAACTGCCATAATATTGGGAGAAAAGGAATTACTCTAGCAAAGTTTACTTTGGCTTCTCTTTATGTTACCACAGCACACAGGGAGACACTAAGGAATATGATCATACATTTTTCAGGGACAGGCTCTCCCTCTTTGTTTGCAGTTTTCTGCCCTTAATTTCATCCACTAAGATAAACTCTCTGTGTGTTTCTGTTGTTGTCCGATTCTTTTGCTTTTCTTTAACACCTTGTACTCTCTCCCTCTTCTCTCATTCCAACTACCTTCCCCATTCCTGGCTGGCATTTTGGCTCCCCTCTGTCCCACGGGTGCTGCAGCACCTTGGGAGCAGAAGGATCCTGCTGCCAGGACCAACAGTCCAAGCTGAGTATTAACAAGCTCCTTCCACAACCTGGGGCTAGAAAAATATGAGAAAGTGAAAATGGAAGAGATTTTTTCACAAGAATCTGATAACCCTTTGAGATGCCTGGGATGTCCCTGGCATTGCTGCACCAGAGTCAGGCTTGATGTTTAATGGCTTTAACAGCAAGAAGTAATTGCGCCTTTGTTTTTAAAGGTGTCCCGACGTCTGGGCAACGTGTTCTACATGATGAATGTCCCTCTGTCCGTGCCCCTGCCTCCTGCTCCAGGGAAACCCTCAGAGCAGCCCTCTGACATGGCCTCCCCTCTGCACTGCAACAGCAGTGGTGACACGCTGGACAGTCCCTGTTCCCAGGACCCAGAAACCTCCCAAGCAGTGGAACAGATTGTTTCAGAAAGCAGGGAAAATCCATGTGACACAGCTGGATCCCAGGCTGACTTCCAGATGATTGCTTTCCAGAAAAGTTGAGCTAATTCCAGGACATAACATGTTTTTAATAATACAGGAACCTCTAGTTACAAAGTGTTTGAGAAGCTACAGCCTGAAACCTCTGTAAGGCTGGGGCTGAAGGAAATAAGCTGCCAATGCAGCATGAGGGAGTGTTGTATCTGAAAGGCATTCAAAAATGCAGCTACATGTTAGTGCAATTACTTTCAAGTGCAATTCATTGAAAAGAATATCAGTAGAGTTAACAGGTAAATTGAATTTTTCATTGAAGTCCAGGGTAATCATTGAAAGCTGTCAGACTGTCAGAGAGGCATTGTATGTCTTAGAGTGTGTTCCAGTGCACTGCTGAGAAACTACACGGAAAAGACACAACTTCCAAACGTAGCTGACTTCTGCTTCTGTTGAACAAAATTTGTACAGAGCATTCATATGGAATTCATTGGGAGAGTATGGAATTACCTGCAGAATATAGAGAACTATACCCCAGAGTCAGCAATTCCAGTTAATCCATTGCTACCAAGCATAACTAAGCCTTTCTAAGTGCCTGGGAAGGGTATGCAGCTGATAAAGATACACAGACTGAACATGAAAATACCATGTGTGACAGCAATTTTAATTACTCCAAGGCATTCTTATCACCAGGACTGGAATTTGCTTTGCGTGACTGCAAGCTGAGTGAGTCATCAGACTCTGCCACGAAGGCCAGTCACTGGGACAGTGACACTCCCTGCAGGCAGCAGGCTCAAAGCCAACCTCTGGCAGAACATCCTTCCTCTTGGCTCACCTGGGCAAGCCATGGAAAGCCCTTCCCTCAGCAGCATGTTCAGTGTTCTTCACTTTGGAAGAGGCCATCAATTTAGACTGTGAGATCCCTTTTCTCTGGAAAAATATGGTTTCCCCTTGCTTCTGCTACTGATGAGTCATTATCTCACAGCAAAAAAGAACAAGAAATAGAGCTTTTAGCTACGGACAAATCCCCAGCATTTATTGTGATTCCTGTGTGACTTATCCTTGCTCCCTTTATAGGGGTTTGGCCACACACTGCTTTTCCACATGGATTTTGGAAGTCAGTATACTTCCACTCTCCTCTTTGCTAGAACTCTTTACTCCAAAGAACAAACAAATATCTTTGACAACATCAGATTCTGTAAATTCAGGGTTGATAGACTGTCGACCTGATGTATGTTGCTACTTTAGATCCTCTCTCTTTAGTTTAGCTTGTGTGGGCTCAAGAACTTAAACCCCAAGAGGTATAAAGCTGTTTAGATGGTAAGTGGCTAAACACACAAGAAGGGGAAGTATTTCCATATTCTATTATTTTACTTTAGCCAAAGATATATTGTTTTATGTCTTTGTTATATTTGTGCACTAGATAATGTGAGATTAGATGTTTGCAACAGCAATTTCAGATGTCCATCTTACCATACTGTCCAAACTTTGCAGCCTATGGAGGAATTGCAAATATCTATATTCTTTTTAGCATGTGAAACAATTTCTATTTTTTGTACAATTGATGTTCATGTTGACAGTGTCACTTGCCTAATTAAACAGTTAATGACTTGGTTTTCAAATGGCATCCTACCTCCTCTCTGTGTGAAATATTTGACTCAATCCTCATGAGACCTTCTCCACCCTGGAAGAGGAATCCCTGACGCTGTTCCAGGGCAGTCAGGCCACGAGATGTCGCTGCAAAGCTACTCGAGGTCAGCTGCTGCCCCTCCGAATGGAAATGCAGCACACCTGAAGTACCGGGGGCACGTTAAGGGCACCGATATGAACAAACTGAAGTTGCTTTTGTAAAGTAATAGCAGAAAATCTTGATTTGAAGTCCCATATGCCAGGGAGGAAGGATTGAAATGTGGTTTTGAAGTGTATGACTAATTTTGTAAATGGCTCAGACATGAAAAATGCCAAAAGCTGAGAAAGTTGGGATGCAAACTTTACCATCTTGTATTACTTCTGCAATTTAAAAAAAAACCCACCAAACATCCTTTGCACATACTGGGCTCTTCTTCCAAAAATGACAAAAGGAATTACTTCATAGTTTCCTGTACTGGGGGCAGATGTGCTGGAGCAGCCAAAATGCAAAAAGGCCTGGACTGCAAACAGCTGTGGAGTAAAATAGGAAGGAAAGGGATTTACCTAAACAGACATAATGGATTCTATTTCTAATGGAGGAAATACCACTAGTAATGAATGTTTCCTCTCCTTCAAACATTTCAGAAGAAATTAAAATAAAAGGTAAAAATAATTTTAAAAATACACAGAATCAGTAGACAGACCAATATTTTCAGACTTTGATGTGTTTTCAGGAATTGTGTTTATATGTAAACATTGAGGCCTTACAGATTCTCATGTTCTTTTTTGGCATTTATTGTTTATTCCAGCTGCAAAGGAGTTAAGGTAGCAATCACAAGTACCTAAGAAAACTGGCAGAACTCTGCTTCCTAATGATTTTCTGATGCCTGGGCCACCACTGCATTCATTTTTTCTGCTACACAACTAAAATCACAATGGGATGCAGATGATGTGTTTTAATATGAGTTGCATCATTAGAAAAGTTTCACTTAACGTCTCTTGCTGTATTAGTCCCTATCAGTGATGCAATTAATGAACAAGATAATGTTTTCTATGAGGTGTTGTAGAAGTTCATGATTTTGTCTGTATCCACACTAAATATGTGGGCTCCTAGGGACAGAGACTTCCTATTTTATTTTTTTTTAAATAGGGCCGAAGTTAGAGATGAGATAAATAAAACGGTATAACAAACATATAGCAAAATGATCCTGTACCATGAATAACAGATTTAGGAAAATCCTGAAGAGGAAGAAATAGCTTGTCCTTCCTACAACAACCTGGGTCTCTGACCTCATGCAGGCTGCAGATGATGATGGTGTGGTTTATATACTCACATGAACCTAAATAGATAATTCTCTGATCAATTCCCTGGGTGAAAAATCTCTAAAAAATGCTATGAACATACAAAAAATCATGCAGAATTCCCACCTGGTCCAAGACAGGCAGTCACTAATCCAGCACACAAACACAAGAACAGGCAGGTAGGTCCACAAAGTGATGGCATTTCAAACTGGCCCATACCCATGCCATCAGCTACTTTATAAAACGTTATATTCTAAGACTTTATACAATTGTGAATCTGCCACAAAACAGTTTTCAGAATGTTAAATTACCCTTCGAGTGTGAAAAAGAAAAAATAACCCACTCTGGTTTTAAAATCGCCTCTCGTTTTTAAACTCTCTAGAAATTTCTCATATGTTTAGCTTTCCAAATACCCTCATATAATGTTGATTGGTTCTGCAGTGTTTTGAGTCACCTTCAACATCAGAAACTTTACACAAAAGCATCCAAAACTAGATATAGCTCTTGTTTTGGTACCTTGCCATGGTAATGTTCTACCTAAGCCCTTTATTATTCACTGGAAAATAGCAAGTCTACTTTATGAGGCTGTGTGTTCATAGAATTACAGAATAGTTTGGATTGGGAGGGACCTTAAAGATTGTCCAGTTCCAAACCCCTGTGTTCATCAGGGTTCTGCTGCCTCTCATGGTTGGTTTTGATTAGCTCTTCATGCTGTAATAAACAGCTGTAGCTTTATTGCTATGGCAATTTCAGTACAATAATACATGCTATATTGAGAGAAAAGCTCACCTCTCCTTTCTTATATGTTTAGGCTTTGTGGGTTTTTTGCAGTTGCCAGGCTCCTTTCTTTCTTTAGGAAGGCTTTGCTACTCCTGTCACCTGTACTGAGGCCACAAGAATTACTCTGTTGACTTGGCCCTTATTCTTTCCTTTGTCCTATTGCCAAGTCTACTTAAGTCTGGGTTTTTTTCCAGACAGATATTAGTTCTGCTACTTATTCCCATGTCCTTCTTAAACCACCAATTTCCTTGTTGATGAGGATGGAAAGTCTTTAATTCAGCCCACAGAGAAGAACCTATATTGTGTATGTTGTATAGAGAATGATGCAGTATTTTTCCCTATAGTACAGCAAAGGCAAGAATAGACATTCTGCTTTATCAAAATTTAAAACCACATGTGGCATCTGCGCGTGTGAATTACTGACAAAAAAATCAACCAACCAAAATGGCAAAACAGAAAAAGCACCACTGACCATGGAACTAAAGAAAGCACAAAACCAACCTGGTTCTGTGCTGCAGCCTTGGCGAATCAGCCAATCTTCACTGATTACCCTTCAGTTCCAGGGTTCCAACAGCTCTGCTAAAAGAGCACTGAGCAGCTGGGATTTGTGGGACTCCAACAGTCCCTGAACACTCTGCACTGGAAGATGGTCTGTAAAGCACTCGCTGCCTTCTGGTTCAACCTGTTAAATGGATGGATATAAATTCAAGACTTGCATCCTTATATAAAAAATATTTTTAACTGAAACACTTGTAATCATAACAAATGTATGATTTTATAAAACAATAACAGGTAGCTTTTCCTAAGGCTATATCCTTAATATCGTAATTCTTATTCTCCCCTCCTCCCACTGGCATAAACAGAGATATAAGCAAGCCTTCTTTTACACAGACTTTTTCCCAAAACCTCAGCTGATTCTTCCAAAAAATGTATTGATGTATTTTTCATTCATGTGTCCATGTACATCTTCACTGACTTCAACATGGTCTGATTGACAGAGGTCTTTAGGAAGAGCTGATGTGCCATTCCACATCAGGAGAGACATATCCTTATTAGGGCTTACCGGTTATTGCTTAAATGAAAATGTATTCTTATGATGAACAAAGCTGGTATTAGAAATAGAAGCAATTAATTACAGAAGAACCAGAGAAATTAATTTTTAGTTCAATTAGGATTTTTGTCAGTTATATGTACCCAATAATTCTGGGTTGTATAGAATTGAAAAGGAACTTGCAAGAGTGGAAGTGTTTAAGAACTTTCTTAGTGAAAGATAATTATGGAGATTTGTCTAATAAACCTTTGTTGTTCTGCTAAATTAAAAGCTAAGTGGCTAACTAAATATTTATAAGTCCCTGAGATGGAAGTGACTCAGGATATGTCTACATTGGAATATGTTTCTGAGTTATGACTCATGTATTTGTGGGTGGATTTTATCTGAACCTGCCTTGACAGTATGTGATGCTGTACAGCACAAGGCCCATATTCTTTATATTCTGAGCCCATCCAGTGTTGAAGCTGACTGAATGAAAAGGGAGGTCACTACAGAGCCTGCAGCATGCTACCATCTGTAGATAATCTAGGAAATGGCTCCTAACAGACTGCTGGGGAATTGTCTGTCCTCTTTTCCTTCCTTCCTTCCTTCCTTCCTTCCTTCCTTCCTTCCTTCCTTCCTTCCTTCCTTCCTTCCTTCCTTCCTTCCTTCCTTCCTTCCTTCCTTCCTTCCTTCCTTCCTTCCTTCCTTCCTTCCTTCCTTCCTTCCTTCCTTCCTTCCTTCCTTCCTTCCTTCCCTCCTTCCCTCCCTCCTTCCCTCCCTTCTTCCTTCCTTCCTTCCTTCCTTCCTTCCTTCCTTCCTTCCTTCCTTCCTTCCTTCCTTCCTTCCTTCCTTCCTTCCTTCCTTCCTTCCTTCCTTCCTTCCTTCCTTCCTTCCTTCCTTCCTTCCTTCCTTCCCTCACCCCTCCCTCCCTCCCTCCCTCCCTCCCTTTCCCTTCCCATTGTGATTTGTGTCATCTCCTCCCTTCCCCTAAAGTCAGAAGCGTTATCTGTGGGTCCGGTGGAGAAATTCCTTGCAAGCTAATGGTTTGTTCAGGACTGACACTTGCTGTGACTCTCTGACTTCGTGTCTCTTCAGCTTCTGCTTCACAGAAGGCCGTGTGACTCCCCAGGCAATTGGTGTCATCCTTACCAGTAATTCCATTGCCAGCATGTGGCCTTGTCCTTCTGGTGTGCCTGTAGTTGTGGTAACCCCACATAATTTTATGGATCCAGGATAACTGGACCCAAAGAAATCGGACATAGCACAAAGGCCAATAAATTGACAGGAATAAGTGAATATAAGGATATAAGAAAATATGTACCAGAAGGAGTAAAATACCACCTAACTCAGTGTCCTGCCCCAGGGGCCAAGAGAAGATACCTAAAGCAGAGCATAGGAACAAAGCAATAATAAGTTCAGGATAATTCCTTTATTTCCAGGTCCTATCTCACAGACAAACAGAGGTGATGCCTATATTTAATAGTAGCTGCATTTTTGTCCCATCAATGTATCCAGCTGTTTTTTGAGCTAAGTTTCCAGCATCCATACTGCTGTATTAGATCACACAATTGGGGTAAAGAAGGAAAAGAAGTTAATGAAATGCTGTTGGTTTGGCTTCAGTTGAAAGAGGAAACCACTCCACTTGTATGCAACATCCTTCTCAACAGTAATTCTGAATCTACTCTAATCACAATGGCAGTTTGCCCTTTATGGTTGTGACTTCACTGCCTACTTCTGAAATGCTTCTTTTTGCAGCCTGCCCCACAGCTGACAGACACTAACCTTAAACACAAGCTGTTTGAACCTTCATTTCCACTCCATGGCTTTCTTGGAATTCAGCCACTTGCTTCTCTCCTGTTCTGCCATACTGATGACTGCAAATAAGCTTGTTCCATTGGTGATTCAGTCATGATCTGCTCTATGTGCCAGAGTGGTAGGAATTCACCATCCAGTGCCTTACATATTCCCTTGCCCATTTTCCATCCCTCAGTCCTTTCTTAGTGATCTGCTTGAAGTGATGGGTTTGCTCCCTGTGCTGCTCCATGCCCAGCTGTCCTGGGAAGAGCTCCTGCAGCTTAGTGTTTCTCAAAGATGAATTAAAATTTCTGTAGACGAAAAAAATAGAGATTAACCAGATATCCAAGGTGCTTTTCTGGCAGCAAACAGCTTGATGTACTGCAGATAATACACCATGCCAAAAAAAACCCTCTGCAAAATGAAGAGCTAAGCATTAAAGGTGGGTTTGTGAATCAGCAATAGATCCAAAGAGACAGAGGGCAAGGGGAGTAAGACCTAAGACCTTGAAAGAACCTGAAAGTAGAAGTATGAGGGATGATGATCCATCAGGAGGTGATTGCACCCTTCAGGAGGATACCAGAGTGCATCTCCCTTGGAGCAGGGAGAGTTTCTCAGATGAAGCTCATCTTGTGCCCATGCAGGGATCGCAGAGGGGTCAGAGCTACACTGTGCAAACCCCTCACTGCAGGCATCATGTATTATTAGCAATCTGTAAGTTACAGATGGCTGAAATTTCTGCAAGAAATCCTCCATGTCAGATGCACTTTTATGTTACTGTAAGTCAAGCACATTAAATAACTTTAAAATTATTGCCAACTTAAAACATGTATTTTTTAATAAATGCAGTCTGCCTGCTTTTTACGAGGCATTGTTTTATTGTAACCATAAAAACTTCAATTCTCTCTACCTAGAAGTTCATCTTTTGAATTACACTTTTCTAGTTCGCTCACTCTGCAGTCAGTCAGCTTAATTTGTAACTTGTATAGATTTTCTGCCCAGCAACAGCAAAAGGAAAACATTCAACAGAAAAAGATGTCATACCAGAAAGAGCAGAAAACCTGGCACTGAAACTGAGGGGCAAATACACTGCTGGAAGTGGTTTTAGGTTTTTAATTGCCCAGTTTTCAATCTGAGAGGTTCCAAAATTGTAGGAACACGAAGGGGCAACAAGATTTGAGAGGACTGGACAAGACAATGCAACACTGCACATACTTTTCCATCCCAAAGTGCCAGGGTGTGGTTTGCAAACCCAGAGCCAGGATAAACGATTATACGCTTTGCTAACTTCAGTGACCTCATAGCATAAGTATGTGGGACAAACTCTGGCAAAAGGCCCTTCTGCTTTATATAGGTTGCTTTCTGAATCTAATTCTGTAAGTGTATGAGGAGGTCTGAGCAATGAGTCTGTTTAAATATGTACTAGCTAACAAAGGTGCTGCATTGAGGATCTTTAAGGCCTTACATCCTATTTAGCTGCATCAAAACTTAAACACATTTTTACAGCCAGAGCTCGGGCAAGGTGAAGGGCTGGTCAAAGGCTGAGGGGGAGAGGGGCTGAGGGGGAGAAGGGCTGAGGGGCTCTTTTCAGTTGTGCCCAGTGGCAGGACAAGGAGTGATGGCCATAAAGTAAAACAGAAGAAGTTCCACCTCAACATGAAGATTAATTTCTTCACATTGACGGTGGCAGAGCACTGGAACAGGCTGTCCAGGTGTCACCGGGAGTTCGTGGAGTCTCCCCCTGTGGAGACATTCCAAATTCACCTGGACGCGTTCCTGTGTCACCTGCTCTGGGTGACCGTGCCTTGGCAGGGGAGATGGACTGGCTGATGTCCAGAGATCCCTTCCGGCTCTAACAGTTCTCTGATTCCGTGAGGGGAGGGCGGTGAGGGGCTGAGGGGCCGAGGTGTGGTGGTGAGGGCTGAGGGGCTGTGGGTGATGGTGAGGGGCTGAGGCGGGATTAGGGCTGGGGGAGGCGCTGAGGCGGGATGAGGGGACTGAGGGATCGAGTGAGGATGGGGGGACTGAGGGATCGAGTCGGGATGAGTGGGACTGAGGGATCGAGTGAGGATGAGGGGACTGAAGGATCGAGTCGGGATGAGGGGCGACTGAGGGATCGAGTCGGGATGAGGGGGACTGAGGGATCGAGTCGGGACTGAGGGATCGAGTCGGGATGAGGGGGACTGAGGGATCGAGTGGGGATGAGGGGGACTGAGGGATCGAGTCGGGACTGAGGGACCGAGTCGGGATGAGGGGGACTGAGGGATCGAGTCGGGGCGCTGCGGGGCGGTAATGGACCGAGGCGCTGAGGCGGGATGAGGCGCTTAGGGACCGGGGTGGGATGAGGCGCTGAGGAGAGGAGAAAGGACGGTGAGGAACCAAGACGGGACGGTGAGAGACAGAGGCGGGTCGCTGAGGCGCTGAGGGTGTGAGAGGGGACGGTGAGGGACCGAGGTATCGGTGAGGGACCGAGGCGGGTCGCTGAGGGTGTGAGAGGAGACGGTGAGACAGCGAGGTGAGACGCCGAGGCGCTGAGGGCCGGGGGGGCGGTGATGGGCGGAGGCGCCGCGGGCGCGCCC
Source organism: Acanthiza pusilla (assembly GCA_036630365.1). Classification (NCBI taxonomy): domain Eukaryota; kingdom Metazoa; phylum Chordata; class Aves; order Passeriformes; family Acanthizidae; genus Acanthiza; species Acanthiza pusilla. Next base: position 2,640,007 of record JAXCHO010000103.1, on the reverse strand, counting down.
CCTCCCCGCCCCTCCGCCCGCTCCCGCCGCCTCTCGCGAGGCCACCGCCCCCCCCGCGCGTCACCGGCGGAGCGGACGGGGACAACATGGCGGAGCGGCGGCGGCACAGGAAGCGCGTCCAGGTACCCGAGACTCCCCCTCCTCTCCGTCCCTCCCTCCCCGCCCGGCGGCTCTCCCTCCCCGTCCTCAGAGCGGCTTCCCCCGCGGCCTTCCCACCTGCCGCTGTGGTGAGGCGGCGGCTGCGGGCGGCCCGCCGTGAGGGAGGAGAGCACCCCGGTCTCGGGGCACCGGGAGCCCCTCAGGCCGGGGCGGGAGCCCGGTCTGGCAGGTTTTCCTCAGAATTTTCTAGCACCTTGGTAAAGGCTGTGAAAACAGAGTGGGGGAGCTCAGGTAGGAGCGTTTCGGGGATGAGGCGCGGCCGGCGGGGCCCCCCAACACATCAGAGGCGCCTCCGCTTCATCCCCATGGGCTCTGCGCCCTCGGAAGTTCTTCGTCTCTCGCTGACCAAAAAAATGAGATTTGGAACTGTTCCCTATCTTTAATCGCCGTGTTATACTCAGAATCTGCCCCGTTATCGGTGTCGAACAATAGCTTAGTGCGGTTACACCAAAACACCCGGGAGCTGCACCTTCACCCAGCGTGTCCGGCCCAGGGATCGTAAGCAAAAGACGTGGGACAGATGGTAAAAGCATCTTAAAAGTAAACGTGCCCCAACCAGGAAATGATGCGGTAAGGAAAGGAAATTTGTGTCTGGAAAACATAAACAAACAGGCGGGCCTAAAAATAGACCTAATCAGCTTTGAGATCGTGTTAAAATGTAGTGATAATTGTGTGGTGGCACTGACAGGCAAACTGAAGGCTGCTTCCGTGTTTTCACTTACCTGGGAGCCTGTTATGTCAAGGTGTAATTTATACAGGGAGTTTTACAGAGTTCTTAATGCTTGTTTTGGGTGTACTTTCAGTATCAGTGGCCATAACGCTCGTTACTGTTATGTGTTATCAACACTCGGCCTAAATAGTGTTTATTTGGGGTTTATTGCTGTGCTGTAAGAGCAGATAATATTCACGGGAGAGATCACAGAGCCATTCAACAGTGCATGCTTCATATGTCACCCTTCTGCTTGGTTGCCTTCTCTCCTTTCTCATCCTTCCCCTTCCCAGCCCACTTTCCCTTCCCCCAGGAAGACTGAGATCTGACTGTACTTGTAAAGGTTCCTTTTTTCCCTTTAATTCGACTTACCGGGGCAGGGGGAGAAATGCAAAGAGTAATTAACCCAAACCTTGTTGAACGAGCCCTATTCATCACCACATTCAATGAATTACTGTAAAACTTCACAGAATTATTCTATTTTTAAGATTTTTATAGGTTGTCCATTTTCAAGGATTACGACAGCTCAATAAAGCATCCATTAAACCAAATTTAAATGTAATTTAATGTTTTTATGACACCCAAGGCTGTGGTCTTGCAGACAGTTAAGCACATACTTAATTTCCAGCCTGTTAGTAGTATAAGTATTTCCCAGATTGTTAGTAATTAAATTGATGTCTGGGTTTTAACGTTTAACATTGTGGCCTAAATTTGTGATATAATTATGCAGATAACTGTATATCGTGATGGGTTCCCACTGTAGGTCAACAACAATGGGAGGACAAGACAGTGAACAAAGAATACTGGTGAATGCCCAAGGGGTGTTCTTAATTGGTCAGTGAATAAAACAGCTCATATTTTTCTTGGTACTTGGTTTTGGGTTTGGTTTTTCTTCAGCTTTTTGAATTTACTGGCATACTTAACAGTATGATTATCACATTTTCAGGCTCATGCTGCAAGTGTCTTCTTTTAAAATGAAGTGTGGGATTTTTATTCCTAGGTGCTTCAAGTGTTTCAGCAGAGTGTACTTAATTTAAGGTGATGTCGGCCCCTTAAAGAGATTATTTATCGTACTGCACGCAAGTCTGACATCTGAATACGCTGCTGTCATTAAGCAGAGCTGTATTTCTTGACAGGAGTGAAGTTCTTGGGAGAAGTTGGCATATTTAGCTGTGGAAGAGGCTGATGTAATGGAGTTCAGTTACAAATACCATCTGCACAGAACCTGGGTTTGGAATGAATTTTATAGGATTTTGTGCCTGCCATCAAGATTATAATTTTGATCATTAGGTCAGATAGCTAGACATGAAAAAAGGCTCAAAAAAATAGTTCAAAGTTCTGTCTGGCCTACTCTGTGTTTCCCATCGGAAGCAGTCACAGGAAGCATGTGTTTTATGGAATGCGTTTTCATCAAAAGACACATTGCCCAATCTGTGTTGCATAGTTTAGGCTCTTCCTCTGAAAGTTACGGAAGTTGCAAAATTTTAACTTCAGAAGTTTGAACAAAGATATTTTAGAGGTAAAATTTTCCAAGTGTCATTCCTGATGGTAATTTAGCAGTAATCAACACAGAGATTAATTCAGACATGCAGTAGTGAGAGAAGGCTGGTCTATAGGATGCAGATTGCTTACCCAGTGGCTCCCATGTGATTCAAATGTCTGAAATCAAGAATGCTTCCTGTGTATAGAGGACTTACTGAAAGAAAAATAACATATGTTTTCTAATGGCTAGTTTAATCTTTTTATTTTAGACAGATACATCTCAAAAGATGGGAGATGGCTTTGAATCCCTGTTACTCCAGCAACCTGATCAAAGCTATTTCATGTCTTGGAACTATATTTTTTTCCATACATGCCCCAAAATATTCACTTAGCCACAAAATGTTGAGCGTTGGTTCCCTTGACAGGCGTTCGGCCGGGTAACACGTGGCACTGTGCTGGCAGCTCTGCAGTTTGACTGTTAAATAGGCATTAAGTTTTCATTACCTTGGCTGGATTCCACATGCACAGTTTTAGTCTGCCCGTGTCAGGTTTTGGGCTGATCTTTGCGTTAGGATTAACAGCACTTGCATCACATCTTAGTGCTATGTTCTGCACTCCAGAAATGTTAATGCACATAAATACTGCTCCTGAAAACAGAGAAAACAGCTCTTGGGCAGTTTGGGGGTCGATGTCTCACTGCAAATTGATGGCTGAGGTGGCATCAGTGGCATTAATGACAGGTGCTTTCCTTGACTTTTTTCCTTTGATTCAAGCTCTGAGATTCTCCTGATGAAGGACATCTACTAATCATTAACTGTTGTAGCCTACAGTTGTGTCCTGTCATGATTTGGGTTTTGCTGAAAGGACAATGCAACAGCTTCATTGCTGCTCCTGTGCTGCAATTTTGTGTGAATTACTCTGAAAAGGATCTGCAGAAAGAACAATATAATGGTTTTCCAGTAATGCATATTTTAGTCCAGCTTGTCCCTTTGTCTTTATTTTCTTAATGAATTCTAGTAAAGCTGAGTAGAATGATAACAAAGGAGAATAGTTAAATTATGTCTTCGAAAGTTGAGCGGTATCAGGTGATAAGAGGAGGAAGAAACAAAGATCAAGGGGGCAACAAGGGTAGGAAAATGGGAATTAAAAGTAGCAGCCTGAGTTGTCATTAAAATAAGAATCAGTCTTTTGGAAATCTTGAGTTACATTTTTGGAGGTGGGAAGGGAAAAAGTCAAAACAGCTGGCCTGAGGTTGGAAGGGGACTGAAGCTGGCGTGTTTTGGCTTCAGAATACTGTACATTGCTCCTTGGATCTGTTTTCGAACTCTGTATGTTTACAGCTTTTACTCAAAACAACTAGCAATGGTTGAAAAGAAAGAGGGAAGAAAACAGATACTTCTGTTTTCGTAGGATATGTACTGGACTGAAAAACATCTGCTAATCTTTGTCTGTAAAGAAAAGTTAATGTTTTGTGGCCAGCACACGGCCATGGTAATCCAGAAGAACTGGTTTCTCCACATGGCTCTGCCACAGTTTCTTTTAAGAGACCTGGGGCAGTCCTTGTGCCGGTCATCAGTGCAGGAGTCGGGCAAGTTTATGTTTATTAGTCACTGAAGAAAATAGATGGAGTCCTAAGAGTAAGTCTTAACACCCTGGTGTGTTTGTTTCCCCCGACCCACTCCAATCGTGCCGGTTTGTGCTTTCTCCTTGTCTATGGCACAGTGGTTTATTTTAGGCAAAGTACAAATATCTCAGCAGCACCCATTCCCCTGCCACAGAACATCCACTCTGAGGTCCTGACAGTCAACAGGGAAGGGAAAAACATAATCCTGTAGTCAACCCAAGCTGTGATGTGCTCAGCACATCTTGAGGGAGGAGAAGGCTAATGCAGTTGTAGTGTCTTTATAATAAGGAGAGGTGTGTGGAATGGAATCTGGGCTGACAGAGTGTCATTTTTGACATAGTCTCTCAGTTTGAAAGTCAGGCACCACATGATAAATGTGCTTAAATTTCTTCTTTTCCTTATCCGAAAACTGTATAAATGATTAGGCTTCAGCAGTCTGCTTTGAGGGATGGTGTTCTGCAAATCTAAGACCAAAGAAATAAACTAGGTACTGTTTTATTGAAATAAAAGAATTTTGATGACCCCTTTGAAACTGGAGCATAAATCCTTGTAATGCATTTGTCTGAACAGAGCATAACTTGTCTTGCCTAGTGACACCCATCATTTACTCTCTTCTGATTTTTCCAGAAACCCTGTTTATGTTACCAAGTTGTGGAAGGGAAAATGTCCTGTCTTAGGTGATACCTGTCTTCTTGCAACTGTGATGCAAAGAGGGAATAAAATGAGTGGAATTTTCAAAGCAGAAATGTGCTCTGCCCTTTTGTCATCTATTGAGTGTTCCAGGAGTAGGAAAACATGAATAAGTCCTGCTTGGTTGGAGCTGAGGGGGAGAAGGAAGCTCATGGGCACACTGGTTTCAGCAGCTCAGTTCAGATATTATTTGTGATGTGTTCAGGCCTCTCTGGTGCTGCAGACCCAGCTGGGGTTGAATTAAGTGCGAACTACATCAGTGTATTGAAGTCCAGTGTGCACTGTGCTGTACTTTGATTTGGGAGATAATGGTAAATAATTTGATTAGAATTTCCTCTTCAGTGAATCTGGAAGGTCCCTGGGTTTGAAAATCTCAGTGTCCTTCTAAGAATTCATATAGGGCACAATTGTGATTGAGAATCATTCTTAAAAATTTAAAATGTCAGTGCATTTCTAGCCAGTCACTAGGCTGAGCACTGCTTTTCCTATCAGTAGGTGGAGTTCTTCTGTCTAGACAAGTAAGAAATTTGGTTTGATTTTATTTTTAATGGCATTCTCCCAGAGTTTGTAAGTTACTAGGGATTGTAAATCTCTAAATTTTATATGCTGTCTAGTGACAACATATATTTTTCAATATATAAAACTAAAGTAGATCTAAGAGTCTAAAAAAAATCTAGAGCAGAAGTATTTGACACTATCCTTTTTTATTAATAGTTTAATCATAGAATTTTAACATTTTACAAAATTCTAGAAATAGATTAGCTGAGATGTTTCTTGAATCTTTCTGTCCTTCTTATAAAAGCAAACTTTGAGTAGCAAGAAATTTTCATACTCTTCTTAAGACTTTGTTACTTGGTTTCAAGCTTTGTAATTTTTTCAGGACTATCCATTGATTAATTTGTATAATCTTTTCCTGAATGTCTAAGGAGACTTCAGATGCCTGGGTTTGGGCTATTTTTGTGACTGAACACAAAGTTTGGTTGAACTGCAACTTTTAAAAGTTGTGCTCAGGGTAATGAACTTGCCAGTGCTTTGGTTGATTTCATTTAATGATGGAATATAATATTATTTTCTGTCAGTTACCTATTTTAATATTGTAACAGAAGTCTTGCTCTACAAACAAAGGGATGAAAATAGGATGAAAAATGGAGATTAAATTGCAGGGGACACTTTCTCAGAATGAGCTCAGTTAAACTGTGGCAGTCTCTCTCACAGGGAAGCTTTTTTTGTTTGGGCTGTTATGAAACTATCCCTCATGAAAGGACAAAGCAATAGAGAGAAAGGAGCAATAAAAAAATCTCCTGGTGCCAGCCCCTGCCTGTGTAATGCATCACATGACCCAGCAGGATCATAAATATTTTAGGAAGAAGGAGGAAAACCACCTTAGCAGAGGAATTAACACTGATGTGAATTTCTGCATCTTCTCTGACTGTTTTACTGTCCGTGCTGTGAAGAACATTTGCCCTGTGAATTGTTCCAAATTTCATTTGCTGATAGGAAGGAGTAGAAAAGCAACATTTCACACGCAGTTGATGCCTGCAGTCCCCAATCTCCTGGTGCCTTAGCCCATGTGGTAATGATGGGACACAGTCACTTGTTTGATTTCAGTGCATTGGAGCTCATTTTGTTGCTATTAAATTACTCTGGTACCCAATTTGGTGGTTTGGTCTGATTTACAGATTCTGGTACAACTGTACCATGTAAGAGGACCTGAAACCACAGAACATAAATTATGTCCATACATGCGCTGTCAGGGAATTGTTTTCTTGCCTAATGTTTGAGACAGATTTTTAAAATTTAAAAATAAAAAAAAAGGATTGAACACGCAGAAGGAGATAATATCCATTTGAGGACTGTTAGGATCATCTGGCCTAATTAGGGCACGTTTTTGAAACTAACTGGTGAGTGTGAGCATATTTCTGCTTTCATATGGAGGATTTAGACTTTTTAAAAATGTCTCTTGGTCATTTGGATACCTTGTGTCTGTATTATTCTCTGTAAAATTGTCCTCAGATAGGAAAAGGAACAATCTCCTCTAGAAAGATACTCATTAACCAGTTGGTTTTGAAAGTTAGCTGTTCAAACTGTTGAAAATTAACAACTCTTACCATCTGAAGCCTTTATTCTGGTATAACCACATCTCTTTGACCTTGCATTTCCATTTAACATGCTGCTTGTGATATTATGATTATACATCTTAAAAGCAGTAATGGAGGTTGTATATGTTTATTGACCTTTAGGAAAATTAAAAGTCGTTAAATAGACTCTGAAACTTTTATTCCTGTAAATGACCAGTCTGGTTTGTGGCTTATATAATCTATTTCTTCAGGCAGCATGAGAGGAACAGGTACAGAAAAGGCACTGCAGCCTGGAAAGCTGTCCCGGTGCTTCCCTCTTACTGATCCATGAGTAGCAGGGGAGGGTTGGAGAACTAAACCTTTTGGATTAAAAGAATTTATGGAAAAGAATTTTGAGGAAGTTAGCATAAGTTAGTTTAATATCCCAACCTGTCTTTTTTTTCTGATGTGTTTTTGTGGAACAGGAACATTAGAAAGTTCATTGTTCACTGTTCATTCCCTGCTTGCAAATGTTAGATCTTGATTTTACATAACTGAAAGTGCCCATCTCCATCCTTCTACCTTACACATCTCAGAATTCTGTTACCTCTCTGCAAGGTGGTAAAAGCACAGAATTTGTGAATGTGTGCAGACTAAGGGATCCCTTTCCGTAAAACATTGGTTTTGATGTTCATATTTCATCCCGCTGTGATTTTATCCTGATGTTCCTACTCTGCAGATTGGAAAAATCTCCTCAAGGGTACTCTAAAGTCTAAGTTGTGCTGTGGCAAAGAAATTTTCTAGCCAAATCTTCCAGCTTCTTTTCAACATGCTTTTCTCCTTTTTATGTGAAATTTGGGCTGCTCTGTGTTCTGTCAGAGTGCCTACATTGGTGTCATTTCATACACACTCATTCCTCACTCTGTTTTTAATTTGTTCCAAGCTTCACAACTGTCTCCATCCCAGCTGTGTGCCTTAAGCAGCTTCCCATATGTTGCTTTCCTCTTAGGTCTTTCTTTAATTTGCTCTTTTTACAGATCTGTGGAAGGAGTTTGTACTCTTTTCCTTCAGCTCATCTAAATTAAGAATTCCTGCTTTTTTGGTTCATGTAGATAGAAAGTTCTCAGGAAAAATTCCTTGATCTATTTTCACATCCTTTATATTTTGTTTGTTGTATAAAGTATATTTTATATATTGCCATGAAATAAGGAAGACTTTGCAGTGTCTGATTTTTTAAGCCCAAATGAGTGATTTTCTTATGTGTTTAAAACTGTATTAATTTCTGACTTTTCCCACTGTAGGAAGTTGGGGAGCCATTCAAGGAGGAGAAGGCTGTTGCTAAATACTTGCGCTTCAACTGTCCAACAAAATCCACCAACATGATGGGCCACCGAGTTGATTATTTTATTGGTAGGGTTGCTTTTAACCAGAGAATTCAGGTTTCTTCTGACATTGTGTTTGGAGGGTGGGAGAGGCTGTTTTGTTTTTATTAATAGTACCTTATCTAATAAGTTCTAATCTTACAGTTTGGTTTTGAAAACCTATCTAGGTATTAGGAAGCCATAAAATTAATCTCACTAGTGTGGAGTGAATGCAATAACCTTTTCACTCTCTGATTTAATGGAGTGTGTTGTCAAGAGGAATATATTTCAGAATAGTGACTAGTCTTACTTCAAAGATTGAAAGGATGTGGAACATCACCAGAACAGATTGGTCATTGTGGTTCAATGAATGCAGAATAAATGTTAATGTTACTAATTGTAATGCATTTTTAATTCCATTTTTTCCTCTAGCCTCAAAAGCTGTGGATTGCCTCCTGGATTCTAAATGGGCAAAAGCAAAGAAAGGAGAGGAGGCTCTCTTTACAACCCGAGAGTCTGTAGTTGATTACTGCAACAGGTATGACCCAGAATACGTCATCAGTGTCATTAATGACTATAGTTGTCAAGATGTCACAGTTATTTAGGAACCAGTGTAATTCTGTTCATCCTAAAACTTTTGTGGTTGTATGCAAAAATAATGATTTTATTTTTATTGCTGTGTTTGAGGGTGGAAATGACGTAGTTCCATTATTTTTGTTCCCAAAACTCTCTCAGGTTTTTACCATGCTTCTGGGGCAGCAAGGTGAACCAAACAAGTTTCCTGAGTTTTGACAATATTTGAAATTAGTAGCATCAGAGCTCTCAAATCTCTCTGTCCTTGCTGTCTGAGGAGCAGGATTCTGTACTACTCTTCCTGTTTTGGAAGGAAGTTGGCTGTGGTCCTTTCAAGGATGTTTCTTGTTGTTGATGACCTTATGAGTACCAAATATTACATCCTGGTACCCTGCTGGCCATATATGTGTATCTTTATTTCTACATACATATTTATATATGTATACATTTACAGTAAGGTCTTGTAGGTAACAGGAAGGGAATACTTGCATATGTACCACAGATTTCAACAGAGCAGTTCTGTTCGTTGTGCATCACTTACCAATGATCTTGATGAGCTGTATGTCCACTTCCTTATTTTTGCTATGAAATACGTTGATATGACCTTGAAAACTTGAAAATTACCTTGAAAATATTGCAGGAATGGCATTAATGGGAAGGATAATGAAATGTATCTGGTGGCTTTCTGCATCCTACATCTTGTGTGTTCATTTATATCTGGAAAACGCTGCCACAGAAAAGTAGAGTTTTTACCCAGTTCTGAACAGATGAACCAAAAAAAGCCAAGCAACAGGCAAGACATGGGATAAGTAGGTCTGGTGTATGTAAATAGAACAGATGATGGTGACCTTGCCTTTCAATCATGCTAGTCATTATTATGTTAGAGAGACAATCTAGAATGGTGTCTAACAACATGATTGAGTGTAAATGTTGTTCTCACAGGTGCACTTAAATGAATCATTTACCTTTTTTCATTTTAAGGCTCCTGAAAAAACAGTTCTTTCATCGAGCATTGAAAGTGATGAAAATGAAACCTGATAAGGATACGAAGAAAGAAAAGGAAAAAGGAAAGGCCGAGAGTGGGAAAGAAGAGGAGAAAAAGAGCAAGAAGGAAAGTGGCAAAGATGAAAAAACTAAGAAGGAGAAAGAAAAGGAAAAGAAAAAGGATGGTGAAAAAGAGGAGTGTAAGAAGGTAAGTACTGTGTGTAAGAGAGGAGACAAACCTGTGATGAATACATCAACCAATTGCTAAGATTGCACTGGGTCAAAAGTATACATGGTTATTCTAAAATATGTCTTACTTTTTTTTTCCTGTTTTCATCTCTAAGATATGTTGCCTTTTTTTGTTACCTTTTGACTTGGTCTTATTTTGATCTAGACCAGAAAAGAGGCTACAGTTGGCCTTTGTGTGCCTTGTCATCTTTTAATGTGGGCTGAGTGAATCCAAAGCTGTTTCTCTCCAGTGGCAGCAGGCAGGGAGGCTGCGTACATCAGTTACCATAGAATGACACATGTGCATGTGACCAAACATCCAAACCAGTGCAGCTGCACGAGTGAAACATAAACAGTTTTGCAGTGTTTGGTAACAAGAATGTTTGGAATGTCATATTTGGTATGTGGGGCCTGTACTGGCTGTGGAACAGTGGCCATGTTGTGTCACAGCTCCGTGACAGAGCTGCATCCTCCCTCCTTTCACTTGATCTTCCAAGTTTAAACTATTATTACTGAATGGGTTTTAATGTGGCTTGGGTTTGTTTTCATTCCTGATTGGTTTTATTACTTATTTATTATTAGCAGAACAGAATTCCTGAAATGTTGGGAAACTCCAGGAGAAACTTGATGAGTGAATATGGTGTTTCTTCTATATGCAGTGGTCTGAATCAGTGAGAGTTAGTAGGATAGTGCTCCAAAGTTTTTCCTATTCAGACATTCGTAAGTGAAATAATGGCACACCTAATGAGAGTTACAGTCTGTCTACAAAGGTTTGGGTATCAGAAGAAACCTAAAGGGCTAATAAAAGAATTCCAAACAGAACAATCCCCCTGCAGTCCCAGCACAGAAGCCAGTGTGAGATTACCCAACTCCTGAGGTACTGCAAAATGCTGATTATGAAAGTAACGAACTCTTCCAATCCACTGTCATCAGGGGAGGTACATTACTAAATGTATGTTAATTTTTAAACTAATCATTATTTATTGAACAGATATTTAGTGGATTATATAAGCCAGTGGGTAGGAACTTGAATGAAACACAGGACGAAAATCACAAAGTTGATTTCTCACAACAAAATAAGCAAAGAGAAGGAAACAGGAGACAGAGAAGATGAAGGACAAGATCCAAAAAGAGATTGAGGAGGACAGAGAATAAATGGGCAGAAACTGATTCTGCCAGGATGCCCTTTTGGTAAATATAGCACTAAAATTGCAAATAATTCTGACAAAGTTAGTGATGGTGTTGTTCCCTGTTCTCAATCCCTGTACAGACCTCCTGTTAATATCAGCCCAGCTTTGCTAGGCATTTGAAGACACAGTGTAATCCTGAAGTCATAGTCTAGTCCTTACACACTAACTAAAAATGAAATTTCTCTTTATTTACAATTGTCCTTTACTTTTGAGGTACCCAGTTGGTAATAAATAAGAACAGGAGGAAATAATGCATCTTTACTTAAAAAAAAAAGTGTGAATGTGATCTTAAGTTTATGAAAAGTTATCAGATTAAATATATTCACATATACTAGAAATTAAATAAAAATATATCTTTGAAACAATAGACACTACTAAATATAAAAATTAAAACAGCCTAATTTTTAAAATTTGTATATGTATTTTTATATATATATAAAATGTATTAATATAATATATTTAATTTATTCATATAATATATTAGGTATAGATAAAATATTTATGTTTGTCCTTAGGATGACACCCCAGGAACACCCAAGAAAAAGGAAACTAAGAGGAAATTTAAACTTGAGCCACATGAAGACCAAGTTTTCTTGGATGGAAATGAGGTAAGATTTATAGGTACTTTTAAACTTTGGGTGTCACCCTGCTATTGTCAGCCGATAACTTAATTTCCTGGATGTCTGCAAACTCCTTGATATGTTGCAAGAAAAATTAATGAAAATGTGATGGCTGATCTTGAAACCAGATTTTCAGATATTTGCAAGGAGGTTAGAGACAGGCAAATATAGGACAGTAACTTAAAAAAATCTAAAAGAAAACTTTACTGATGGTTGAGGTGTTGGTGGCTATGAGGCAAAATGCTTGTCCTCAGAGTCTATTCAGAGGCTGGTGGAGCTGGTCCTGCTTGGGACAGGAGGGTGGGACAGACTCCTGAGGTCCTTCCAGCCCTACTTATCCCACAGCCACTGCCATGCCAAAATTTCTAAACCAAACAAGGCTTCCAGGACACCATGTTCAGTTGCAGGAGGGGAAGTAAAAAATATCTGCCTGACTTTGTGATCTGAGCAGACAGGTGACCCTTTGGCATTCCTGAATGCTCATCCTGGCTTTACCACTGAAATTGTGGCCTTAAATACATGTCTATACTTTGCTGTTCTGGAAGACAAAGAAGTTAATTATTTACCAGCTCTGTAATGTACAGAGTCACATTTGTGCTTCTCAGGTTTGGGGTAAGTGGTAAGTTTTACTCTGCTGTGTTGATGCTGTGTGTGGCAGTACTGGCGTCTCCCCCAGGATTCGTGTGTTCCTTTGGTTATAAAACATACATGGCAGCAAATTCTGTAAATAAATGTCTTGTGCAGAAAATATGCTTCCCCTTTGTATCTTGATTTTGCTTTTCTCAGTTCTTCTGCACATACTTTGCTCTGTTTCCTCCCATCTCATGTGGAATCAGCCCCAGCTCTGATCCTCCCTGTCGTCTTTACATGAAGTGCTCATTCCAAATGAGGCTGCAGCACAGTATTTGCAATATCACAGTATTTACTGTTTGTCTTAACATCAGTTACTTCTCTGTTTATTAATGAGCTGACATAATTTTTAAGAATTGCAACCCACAAGAGCTTTTTTTAAGTAGTAGCTAATTTAGAGCCAAATCTTGTGTGTTTGCATTAGAGCTGAGTTTTTCCCTTTTCTTCATTATTTTGCACTTACAAACACTGGACACTTACTGCCCAGTCACAATCTTCAGCCTGTTTGGGCTCACAGAACAGCTGACTGGCAGCAGCTACACCTGAGTACAGTCAACTTTGGCACCCTGTGAGAAGCAGAATGTTAAATATTTATTGCATCACACGGAATCACCGCTGCCTCCCAGGTGTCCTTCTGGTAGTTGGTATTGACACATCTGCAGTGAGAGTTGCTGTTTTCTAGTAACCAGCAGCTTCTTTTCACAGTTGAAAGCTCAGATTCAAGCTGTGTAGTTTGCTAAGAAAAAAAATCCAGGTTTTTCTAGTTCAGAATATCCTGCAGTTTACCAAGAAGCTTTTCATTTATGGCTGAGCAGATTCAAATGGATCTGCAGATATCGCACAAACATTTTGCTCTGAGTGTTGCAACTGTAGACATTGAGATAACAGCGCTGTGGGACGGTGGGTACAGTGACATTGATATGAGCCCAGCACAGGGCCTGCAGTGAGAGTTCCAGCTGCATCCTTTGTTCCAGGTGTTCAGTCTGTGTGTTTTCTTTCCAAAGCTCACAGGACTTTTTGTTTCCACTTGGTGGACTTGGGAAACTTTTTTTTTTTTTGCAGAAGATTTTTTTGCTTCATGCTGAACAACGTCAATGAATAAAAGAACATACAACCAAACCTTGATTCAGTGGTATTTCTGAATCTTTCATTTTCCGATCAGTTCTGCTGTCTGATTGTTTTCCTCAGGATTACACCACCTGTCAGTTACCCTTCCTAGGAATCAGGACCCCTTGCCCTGCCCGGGTGCCGACTGCAGGGCCTTTTGTTCAGCACCAAGCATTGCAGCATGGCAGTGAGTGTTTGGGTGAGGGAATAGGTGAGATGTTTATCAGAGAGCTGCTTTTCTGAGTGTAAACCAGATTGTTTCTATTGTAGGTGTATGTGTGGATCTATGACCCCGTTCACTTTAAAACCTTTGCCATGGGTCTTGTACTTGGTAAGTCAAAGTAGACACAAGTTGTTTATTTCTGTTGCCTTAAGCTAACTGGTGAGTTGTCCAGCAGGCAAATGTTATATAAAAATATGAAATATCTTATGAATGATACATTTCTGACTGTAGAACTTGTATTTGTGTAGAATAAGGCAAATCAGCTAATTTTATTTTTAAATCTAAAATAGTATAGATGTTAACTGAATCTAAGTCACTACTTTGAATGAGCAGTAAGCCTGGAACCTCTGTACATGTATCAGGAAAAACTAATGATGCTTCTCCTGCCTCTGTCCTGCCCTCCCTGCTCAGTGATTGCCGTTATCGCCGCCACCCTGTTCCCGCTCTGGCCAGCCGAGATGCGCGTCGGTGTTTATTACCTCAGCGTGGGCGCCGGCTGCTTTGTCGCCAGTATTCTGCTCCTTGCCGTCGGTGAGTGTCGGCTGGCGGGGTCTGAGAGGGCAGAGGCACAGCCCAGCTCTTCCCGAGCTCGGAGCTGGGCGGTGCCACTGTTCAGGACGCTCCTGAGCCGCAGTTGGGCGGATCCTGTGTGTGCTTTTCTCCGGCCAGCGGGTGTCACAGTTGTGCCACGGGAAGAGGGAGCTCAGGCTCGTGTCACCTGTTGGTGTTTCCTGGGTAGTGCAGATTTTGTTTACAAAAAAGAACAGAACAAACCCGGAACTGCACATACCAACAGATTGAGTGGCAGGAATGGTGTCACTTGGATTTTAAAGCTTTCTGTGGCAGAGGGGTTTTAGAGCTAAATCAAAGATCTGTGGCTAGTGGGATGGGGGAGACATGGCAAGAACAAACAACTCCACAGAGCTGTTGTGGAATGAGGGGTTCCCCTCAATATCACCCAGTCCCTGGCAGGGGTGGGCATTAGCTGTGGACACCTCTTACACCGTGGTTGTACATTGTGTGTGTCTGTAACAAAATCCAAAATATCCCTTGTTTTCACATAGCTCGCTGCATCCTTTTCCTTATCATCTGGCTCATCACTGGAGGAAGGCATCACTTCTGGTTCCTGCCAAACCTTACAGCAGATGTGGGATTCATTGACTCCTTCAGGCCCCTGTACACACATGAATACAAAGGACCAAAAGCAGACTTAAAGAAAGAGGAAAAATCAGAATCCAAAAAGCAGCAAAAATACGACAGCGAGGAGAAATCAGATAGTGAGAAGAAGGAAGAGGAGGATGGAAAGACAGAAGCCACGAGGAACTCGGGAACAGACGGCTCAGGAGGAGAGCGACATTCAGACACTGACAGTGACAGGCGCGAAGATGACAGATCCCAGCACAGTAGTGGCAATGGAAACGACTTTGAAATGATCACAAAAGAGGAACTGGAACAGCAAACAGATGAAGGGGATTGTGAGGAGGAAGAGGAGGAAGATACCGAAAGTGGGCCTTCACATGGAAAATCATAACTCACTGTGGTTTGGGACTAAGTATGTGCAAATGGTTGGATTTTCTTTGTTGGCTGATCACCAAAACATAGACCATACAGTAGCATCTTTGTTTGCTGAAATATCCATGTTACCAAACAGTTTTATATCTAGTTCCTTCATTTTTTTTAACCATTAACTTGATTACTTGGTACTATGTTAATCATTAATATCCATTTACGGAAGTTTTATCAATTTGACAAGTTTTTTATTGATTGATAGATTGCCCAGATTGTCCTCAAACATACTGAAAAACATCATTTTCTGGTACTTGCATAACTGGTCAATTAGTTTAGCTTCTCAAACTTGCTTTTGTAAACCAGGTAAAAGTTGAATGACCAAATCTCAGATTATTCCTAGTTATACTCATCTGATAGTTAGGTAAAGCCCTTCTTAGCCCACAGCCTTCTTGATATTTTTCTTGATTTTGTTTTCAAAAGATTGTGAGAACTTTCCTGAGAAAACTAGTTTTAGCAGAAGTATTTTGCTGACAGTAGAGGAGCTGGTAGTGGTGAATTTGGCTGCAGTGTTCTCTGTTTCTCCAGCCTGTGTGCCAGCAACTGAGGAAATCCAAACTGGTTTTGTGCATCCGGTGCAGAGAGAGCTGTCATCTCCAGCAGGTGAAGGAAGCAGCATGGTTTGGAAATGATGGCTGTTTTCTTTCTCCTGCTCCATCATAATTAAGAAAAAAAAAGTATTCTGTACATAATTTACAAATAAAGCAAACCATTTACTTTAACTGCTACTTATTATTTAGAGATTTGATCCAGCATTCAGTTTGTATTATTGAAGCCATGTTGTGGTGTATCTATCAGAGAAATGCAAGTCGAGAGGACCTCATGGAGTATTTGTGTATGATTGGTAGCTGTTCCACAGAAGCTTTAGTTTTGTGCCAACATTCCATGTATTTGAGTAAATTGATCTTTATTAAATGAAAGCAAACACCAGAGCTGTATGGATGCCTTAATGTTAAACCTCTCTGTACTCTGGAACTGGAGTAGTTTTAAGCTGAAGAGGCAGGAGAGTGCTGTTCTGCTCCCAAAGCTGGGTGACTCGGAGCTGATGTGAAATGTCCATTAATAACTTGTTTGTAAATCCCTCGGAGGAGCCGGGGCGGTGTCTCCTGCGCATCCCTTCGCACTGCCTGCCTGCAGGATGGACTGAAGGTTTTGGCCGACCGAGCATGGAAGAAGTTACAACTCAGCCTCTTTCCTCTCAATGACCTTATAGATTTGATTGTCTCCCCAGCCCACTCAGAGAAGATGAGGGTAAGAGAATTTTTTTCCTATCCTAAATTGCTTCCCATCCTTCCAGCATCGGCATTTTGGATGAAGATACTAATTTTTGAGATTGTGCAAATATATACATCATCATGGGTGCGTTGATAAACAATTCATGGATATGGTGTATTTGCTTCTTAAATCTCCTGAATAGTTACTCCATAAGGAAACAGATAAATTGGATCACTTTTTTATTAATATAGCAAAAAAATTAAAGGACCCATTAACTAAACAGATTGACTCCTGGCCACTTGTGTGTTATCACTGATTAAAAGAGCTAACAATGTCCTGCTGTACCTGATTGGGGTGTGCATGATGTGAGGGGGAGAGCAGAGCCTGCACTGGGGCTGCACAGGGCAGCCAAGCCCTGGACAGTTTTAAGAAGTTAATGCAGTGGTTTTCAGTTATTTCAAGAACATTTACTCCTCCAGGTGAAATAATATCTTCAGGGCCTTGCTGAGCAAATCAAGTGAAAATGGTCAAATAATAACTCCAGTGTTACCATCTGCTCCCTGTTCAGGGGGTTGTGCCATGTGCCAGTGTTGCCCACCTGGGGACAGCTGTCTGGGTATCAGAATTAACTTTCAAACACTTGTGCTGTCACTTTGAGTTCCAGGCTCCTGCAGCCTAGAAATTGAATTGGCCTTAAACTCCTCACTTGATCTGCTGTGCTCAGCTCTGATCTCTGAGGTGGGGTAAGAAAGATCTGGTCAGTGGGTAAGGAAAGAACTTCTTGACTCATTACTGTAAGCTAGTTTTCCTAGAAATATCCTCCAAATACTTCTGAAGTATTTTGGAATAATGAAAGAAGTGGTTACAACATGCCAGTAGTAGTAAAATTATGAGTGGACTTAAGGTATCAAAACAAAAACTTCCAGACCAAAGAGGAAATCACAAAGGGACTTGGCCACCTTTAGACATTTTTCTATCAGGCATTTCGAAGTTCTTCTTAGTAATTTTGATTTTTAACTTCCTGAGTCTAGAATGACCTCATGAGAACAAATATACAGCTATCAAGTGGAAAGTTATTTAAATAGCTACAGTACTAAAATGTTTATTCCTTCCTGGAATAAAATTTTGTAGTGGTCTTACTGATATTCCTCCCAGTGTCATTTTCTGATTTTTTTTTTCTTTGCAAGAAGATAGGATTATTCCTATATATTAAATAATTTCTGGTAAAACACAAATGAGTATTTAATGTAGATCAGTATTTAGCAGAGATATTACACCCAAGTGTGCTCTGCTCTGGTACAGATACAGTAACCTCAGCTCACCTGTGGTGTTCTGAGGTCCTTAAAAAGAGGCAGATCTTACTCAAGCAATTAAGAAAAAAGTAAAAATTGTTTTTGATGAATTCACTTATTTATCTATAGAAAAGTTAGAGTAGTGGGGGATGATAAGCAATTTTCAAACAGTAGAGTTCATTTGTAGCAGCAGATCAGGGGAAGCATTTATGTTGTGTAAGGGCAGATCAAATGGGAGAATGTCTCAGTTCCTCAGTTCACTCTTGTTACACTTTCCCAGGACACAGGAGAGTGATGGCAGAAGCATCTGCCCCATGTAAACACTAAATATAGACAATGTAAACATGAGCTGTAGAAATGGAGAACACCTGCCAGGCTTAGCTTTTATATTCCTTCCTGCAACCCCCGGCAGTCCTCACCATGGCACTGAGCCCTCAGAGCCTTGCCAGGTTCTCTCCAGCTCCTCTGAGGCTGTAATTCATTCCTAACAGGGTCACAGTGACAGGAAAGCAATATTCCAGCCTCACAGCTGGCATCAAAAGCCCTGGGCAATAGAGAAACATCCTCTTCCAGCTGCAGGTGATTGACTGGCAGCAGTTGGAAGTCCTGCCAGAATCCCTCTTGGATCTGTTGGCAGAATCAGTTCAAGCAAGCTCAGTTTACAGAACAATCCCATTTCCTCTCCTGTGCCCTGCCCTGTGCCTCCCTCAGGCAGCTGCTGAGTTGGGCACCTCTTGCAATGCTCATGCCACAAAATAAAATACACCTTAAAAACACCTGGAAAAAATACTGTTGTGGAAAATTTAAGTCTAAGTACATAGAGACATGTTTCCCTCTCTGGAGAGGCCATGGTGAGGACAAAGACAGGCTTCACCTTCACTGGGTGTTCAGAACCTAAGAGCTCTTGGTCCCCATGGGCCTGACTGTAGATGACACAGCCCAGATGTTTCTATCAGGGACCTATCCCTCCTCTCCCTCTCATCCCCAAAATTTGCCTTATCCTGACCTAGATCAAATTTTCCAACAGGAAAGTTCAGTGAGTATTATTTCCTTGAGTTCTAGAATGCTTGTGTTTGCCTTACTTCCTCACATTTGAGTCTAATCTCCTCAAGGAGTTGTGAGATAAATTCAGAGTAGATCCACAAATTTGAGGCACCACAAAACCAGAGCAGGAGACAGATTTTGGAGATAATTTCCTGCTCACACTCAGTGGTCACAAAGGAGATGTCCAGGACCTGCATATCCTCCTTCTACCCTTTCCCAGCTATTCCTTTCCAGCTGCTGTGGGAAGGGAGGGCTATATCACTCCTTGGCTGACATTTCATCCAGCTACTTCTCATACATTTTTAAAACCAAACCTTGAATGATGCAAGTTTGAACACTATTCTTTGTTACACTATTTGTACAAGAAAGTCTGTATCAAACACTTCCCAAGTTCCAAAGCAATTGAGATGCAACTTAGTGGTTTTCATGCAAGGCTTAGCATGGACAATAGTGCTGAGCTTACCTTTCCTTTAAAATGAGGCAGCTCTTGTTAGGAACTCCAGTCTGTCCTGGGGAACAGTCTCCACCTACTTGCCAGCACTGCTGTGATAGATGTGTTGACTTTTAAATACAGCAGAGACAGATCGATTCTCTTGGAGACCTTTACCAAGGAGTGGTGACATTTAATTCTGTAGAGCAAGGCTGACCCCCAGCTCACTCCAGGGCACTCCTCAGGCTGCTGAGGTATTCTGTCTAATGAGAAGGGCTCACTGATTTGATTCTCAACCTTTCTGATCAACCCCTTTCTATAGAATCAGAATCAAACAGGAGATTTTTACTGTTTTAGTACTGTCAGGGTAAGCTGATGTTTGCAAAATGATCAGATGCAAGGCCTGGGACACTGATTCTAACAAAATTCTACAAGCCCAAGGTACTTAATTGTTGAGCATCATTTATTACTGATTCTGACCAAATCCTTCCCAGGGAGCGAGAGGAGAGTGGTGTGAGATGGTCCAAGGCACTGTGCCCTTCTCACTCAGAGCACAAGGAGAAGGGTGAAACAATCCTATCAGTGTAAGTGAACTGAGTCTGAAGCAGCTGCTGAATGTTTTCAATAGACTTCCTGGTAATGGCTGGTACAATTTCATGAGGGTTTCTCATTTTATTTAATAAAGCATTGGATTATTTTATTTGTAATTCAGCAACAGGTGCAGGAAAACAAAAGGCACATTTCCTGATAGTGTCCACAAAGAGTCCATTACTGCCTGGCTGACAGAGGCATTTGCTTTGTCATGTGTGTACTTTTTTGGTATGTGAAAATAATAATCACTCAGAAAAAAAATTCTTTTATGATAAAAGACTTCTGAGAGAGGAATTACTTTAGAGTTGGTAACAGCACTGTGCAAACAGTTTCAATGCAAGTTGAAGTAAAGAGGGAACTAACAGTACCGGGTAAATACTAATCATGCTTTAGATAAAGATCAAAGATTTTCTGCGGGTGGTAACAACCATTAATCCTCATCATGTACAGCAGAAGGCAAACACAAGAAAGGCTCAGCTTGTGATCCCTGAAAGTCCCCTGTAGCCTGGATCCAGTGAAGGATGGAGGTGCTTAGGGAAGAGACACTCTGGCAGTTTATCTTTGCTAATCAATAAAAACACACAGCACAGTCCCAGGTGACTCTCACTGGCCTTCACAGTAAATCCATTTTTGTCTCTTTCTGGCATGTGAGCGTTCAACCACTAATTTGGCAGTTTGCTGGGAGTCAGAAGATGGAGTTTTGAATTCTTCACACAGAGGGTGGGATTGAAATGACATTTCCCCTCTTTTTAGCTTCCTTTTAAATGGAAGTGCCACAACAGAATTTGTTTAAAATTGACATCTACTAAGAGGTAGTAACATACTAAAAGGTTACAAAAGATTCCTAGCTCTGCTTTGGTGTTTGTGAGCAACAGAAGGTGAGTCTGATCACACCCTGCACTCCATGATGCCTTCAGTCGTAATTTTAGTTTTATGTTACAGTGACCAGCAAACCACGAACTGCATTTTTTTTAAATTACTGGTCCATGTAATGTAGTTTTTAGGGCCTTGCTCATACCATCTTTTTTCCAATTCTTTGAAAAACTATTTGTGTCAAAGACAAGATAAAAACCCACCAACACTGCAGCAACATCATGAGCACCAGGAAAGCTTGCACCTTGTGCAGTGACAGCACATGGCAGGGACACAAACGAAGAAAACACCACTCCTGAAAATCCAGCAAGGCTGACATCAGCTCTGCACTGCATTTCCTGGATTTTCACTGAATAAGCAGAACTAGAATTCTATAACCAGATGCCTTCAAATTAAAGTTACTATGGAAATGTGTCTCAACAAGACCTTGCTAAAAACAAACTTGTTATTTTAAGATGAGCACCTGAACTGATCCAAATGAAGATCCAGCACATATTTTCTGTGCTTTTAAAAGATTCTTGAAAAGTAAATGAAAACATCTTGTAAATGGGCCACTGGTCAAGCATTTTCTTCTTTAAAGAAAAGTTAGTTAAAAATTAAGTTGGTCAATTTACTGGTTAAATATTCTTTTAGTTAAATATTCTATTAAAAATTACAAAATCTTCATAAACTCTGTCTCTTTGAGCCACGCAGCCTTTCAGGAACAGCAGCTCCACAACCGCTTGCCATTGCAAAACTCATGTTGCTAATGCAGCGCTGACAAGGCACAAACTCTGACAGGGCATTAAACAGGCTCAGCTGGGCTACACCCAGTCAAAGGCACATCTAGGGAAAAGGGCAGCGTGCACGAAAGGCTGGCACTGACCCCACAGACAAATGTGTCCCACAGGACATTCCATAGGGACGTGGGCCACTGCCCATGCCTGTGGTCACCATGCACCTCCAAAGTGAGTCAGCCCCAGCCCTTGCTGCTCAGGAGAGGGAATGTTCATAACCATTTGTGCAGGAGTTCAGTGTGCAGCTTTCCCCACACGACACCAAAATGCAAAGAGGTGCATTTGATCTCCCTGCGCAGGGAGATTTGCATTTGATCTCTCCTTGCCTTCCCCCACACAGCTTGAAGTGTCCAAGATGCCAACATACAATTGCTTGAAATACACAAAGGTGAGGTTTAAATTTACTCCTGCTCAACGTAACAAAGAGACAGAGGACAATGAGCTTCTAAAAAGCACAGCACGTCTCAAACAGGAAGAGCAGGGGTAAAGTAAAGACTCAGTTCTAACTGCACAGGAAGCACAGCCCATACTCCTCTGTGTAAAGGAGTTTTATTCATTATCTGCACCTGCCCCTGTCTGAAGGCAACCTCCAGTTCTAAATCAGGCAGCAGCAACATGCAGGAACTCTCCTGGTCCCCACTGCTCTTCCTAAGTGACTTCAGAGGCCACAGTGACCTGTGGGGCTGCAGTGCTGAGCTCCAGCACAGCAGGGAGGAGAGGGTAGAGCCCAACCCCTGCTTGGTGAGGATAGTTTGTTCAGTCACTGCTTCTTTCAGAAAATTATCAAGTTAGATTGGAAATTAGAGGTGGTCTTTTCTCTTGTTCCTTCACCCTCTGTCTTAAATCCTACCCTTGCAGTTAAGTTCAACAAAATAACCCAAACCATGAGCTACCAGCAGCAGGAAAGAGCCCTGAAGAAGGAAGGAAGCCTCTATGCAAATATCTTGCAACAACAGAGGACATAGAACCACCACAGAGCTTTTAACACACAAACAGTTTTTACAAGAGATTTTCTGTATCATTTCATGTACCCCCCTCCTGGAGAAGGAGGGTCCTGTCTTGTTTTCACACATAGCTGCCTGCATACAAATATAAACTAATTTAATAAACTTTTCTATTTCTTCTCATGAGCATAAAAGCAGCCTCTTTAACCAAGCAGGATGGGCTCAAGCCATTATTTAGCACATGGTGTTTTTCAAGTTCCTGCAACTTTTCCTGAGAAGGAAGAGCCAGCTCTTTATCCAACATGGAGTGAGCAGCTTCTGACACAGCAAGAAGGACCTGCCAGCGCCAAGCCCTGCTTTTGATTTCCAGGGCATCCCATCTTGCACCATCATTTCCCTGGGATGGAAGATGAGATGCAGCACTCAGGAGCAGAAAACAAGAGTAATCAGTGAGTAAGAAGCAAACTTTCAAACAAGAACAAGGTGGAGGAGGGAAAGGGAAGCTGAGAAGTAGCCACAACACGAAATGGGGATGTAATGTGGGCAGCTCTGTGTGCCACACTGAGGAACTCACACAGAAGGCTCACTGAGCATGGCCTGGAGGTCATGCACTCATTGGGATTTTTATCAGCAGAAAAATATATCTAAACTGTCACTGTCCCTTCCTCGTTCTTCATCTCCACCATGCAGGCAACCCCTCACACAGGCCTGTGCAGTAGTTTCTGCAGACAGAAAGACAGACATGAGCAGAAGCAAACCCAGACATCCAAGCAGTTCATTTGCTCCCACCGGGAAATAATTTCCACTGCTTTGCCCTGGGTTAGAACTAAGAAAAGTACTATGAAGGTATCAGTATTCAGATACTTGTGGGTGCACTGGGTGCTCAGAAGGTGCAATATCCCTCTCAGGTGGAAACATTTTCTTATTATACTCCAATTTGTGCAGTCCCAGTGTGGATAAGTAACTATGGCCTGCGTGAACACTACTGATGATTACTTTAAGCTGTCAGGTTTTACAGAGTACTGATCATCTTGTTTTCTCACAAAAAAAAAAAAAAATAAAAAAGGAAAACCCCCCCTAAAAAACCCACCCAAAAACCCAAAACAAACCAAACAATAGCCACCGTGTGGGCACAGGGCTTCCCAAAGAGAGCATCCTGCGGTCCTTGTCATGCAGCCAAGTCCTGGGGGACCTGAGGGCTCCTGCTGAGGCACCCTCAAGCCCCACCATCGCCTTTTTTCACACACACCCCACACATTTAGAACCCAAAATATTTACCTGCCACTTTTATAAGGATCCGAGCATCCCCCTGTGCTGCCCTCAGCACTGGGGTACAGTGGGGCTGCTTCACCTCCCATTGCCAGGGGATCAAACACAACACTCGGAACCTGTTCCCTAGGGCAGTTATTTTTGGTTATATGTACTATGTGTGTTATATGTTTTCTGTGTGTTATGTGTACTATATGTTATGCATTATATGTGTTATATGTTACATCTATTATGTTATGTGCTATATGTCATGTGTTTTATATGTTACATGCTATAGCATTTGTATGTTATATATGTTATGCTACATGTGTTATATGTGCTGTATGTGTTATACATGTTATGTGTTACTGTGTTATTCCCTGTTTCCCCGACACGGTCCCGCCCCGCCGCTCCCCGCCCGCCCGGTCCCGCCCGGTCCCCGCGCCGGGGCGGAGCGCGGAGCGGCGGCCGCCAGTGGGTGCCGGGACCGGGCGGGGGAGCCCGGGTGTCTCCTGGGAGCCCCCCGGGCCTCGCTCCGAAGAGGAGCAGGAACCCACCGGGAGGACCGCGGGCAGCGGCGGAGCCCGGCCGGGAGTGCCCGGGACGGGAGCGGGAGGAGCCGGCGGCCGCGGGTCCCTCCGTGCGCAGGATGGGGCTGAGCCCGCATGGCCCAGGACAGGTGATTCCGCCTTACAAGAGAGAAATTATTATTATTACTATAATAATTATTATTATTACTACTACTACCACTACTATTGCTACTACTATTACTGCTACTATTACTATTACTACTATTATCTTACCGAACGGTACCTTGTTTGCATGCAGGTTCCCTCCTTTCTTCAGCGTCCAGTCCATGAAGACAAAACACACTGGAATTAAGTCGTGCTGCAAAGACAGATGAGGTTTTAGAGGATGCACTTGTGCAGGTGAAGAGCGAAGCAGCGAGCCCAGGTAGGCTTGTAAACAATCTCCTCGGATGCTTCTCAAGTTGTGCTGCCGAGGACTCGTGGTTGCTCTAGCTCTGCTTCTCAGGACGCACGAACTCAAATGTGCACTTACACAAATGTTGACTCCCTGGCAAACTCGTAACAAAATGCAGGTGACTGCTTAAACTCAAGTGTCTCTGTTAACAGAGCCTACGAGTCAATTCCTTTTTACAGCTGCCTTGGCTTCTCAGTTCTTCTTTGCTCTGAGATCACTGACACCATCCTGCTTCTTTAAGGAAAGAGAGAAGAAATTAGACAAAGCTGTCCGTGCTATGTCTTGCTGATATACACAGAACCACACTATGTTCATTTCCCTTAGGAATTAACACATGGGAAAGAGTTATCATAAGGGTTCTATGAGCATAATGAACTGTGAAGCTGTACTGTAGCATCTCCTACAGCGTCTTGTATGATTTCTGTCCTGTAATTTCTTCAAAATATGTAGGAGCTCTAAAACCTCCATCCCTCTGCCCAGCTGGACAGAAAGACCTCTCCATGATTTCTAAAGGAAAGGAAGACAGTCAACCTTATTTCCTAAACCTTTCCTTGGGTCGGTACCTAGAAAAGCAATTTATGTTGACTTTTTAACTCTTAAGAATGTAATTCAAAGAACATAAAATTTAGGCAGTTGATAATTTAATGATGAGTTAATAAAGCTCTTTACTCTTCATTAAGGAGCCTGAAAAATTCAGACAAATTGGGTAGTTCCTATGATGGAGAATTAACTAATTGGTACAGGTACACAGAGACAAATTTTCACAAATATTTTTTTCTTTTCAGTGATGAAGCACTGTGCTCTGTGATACTTATTTTTGCTGTTTCCACCACTGGAGGATGGCTGCCAGACTCTGTGAAAATTATTCTGGTCAGCACCACTGCACTCACATCAGCCAACCTCTTGACATCAGCTACATGTTGGTCCTGATTATGCTTGGAAAAGTCTTCCTTGATTTCTTCATGTTGCAAATCAAGCCAAAACCCGTGAAAGTCAGTTTTATGGGATATTTTTGCATTTCAGTGGCACTTCTCGATTTCACACTGCTGCTGAGTATCTGTTTCATTTTCTGTTTTGAGGACTTTGCACTCTGGGGTGTGCGATTCACAAAGTACCACATCTGCCTCTTCACTCAGATCACCTCTCTGACCTACGGGATTTTGCACTACCCCGTGTATCTTGTGGCTGCTCTGGATTATTACACCACCATCTCCCAAACATCCCAATTCCCTACAAGAGGTCAGAAGTTATTTTATGCATTTGCTGTGGCGGTTATATGGATTTCAGGGTTTTTTTGCACTCTCAAAGTTCCTGCTGTCTCTGAAGGACTGGAAATCCAGCACAGTGTTTCCCCTTACCAGTGTCCTCTCTCTGGGAGCCTGCAGAGCTACTCAGTGTCGTGTGCCATGGTGCTGCTGCTGGGCACGGCGCTCCTGGCTCGCTGGAAGGAGGTGATAACCATGCTGCTGTCTGCCAGGCTCCTCTCCTTTTCCAGCCAGCCTGTTCTGATGTTCTCCTACGTGCCTAACAACAGCAACAACGCTGGCTTTAAGTGGCAGCTCCTGAGCAGGCTCCTCCTGTGTTTCCTTGGCACTTGGGCGCCGTTTGTTGTTCTCCAGGTCGTGGTTCTGTTCGTGGGTGTGCAGATCCCAGCCTACGTGGAGATGAACGTGCCCTGGCTGTACTTCATCAACAGCTTTCTCCTGGCAGCAGCCTATTGGTGTCGGTGCCACCATGTGGAGTTGACAGAGGTGTGGTGCACAGACCCATTTGTCAGCTGGAAATTCTGCTTTATGCCGTTCAACAATGAAAGCACAGAGCCAGCTGATAAGCCAGGCGCAGTAATTGTCATCTGTTAATGAGCTGCCGACTGAACAGGCTGCAAATAAGCAGAACTCTGATGTTCTGTGGCTGGGTCCTTACAGACAACACAAGAAAACATCTCCACATCGTGGAGAAAAGTCCAGTGTCCAGCAAGACCGCAGTAAATGGTGCACTGGAGTGCAGGACACCGAGTCCCAGTGGCAGCAAGCATTGCCAGTCCAGGGAATTCAGCTTCAAATTACATGTTTAAAAGATCTCTGTTTATATAGGACACGTTTTCAGTTATGCCTCGTGTTTATGACAAGAATTTTACACTTCCTTTAAATGGAACGATCTCAGGTTTTCCAGTACAAAATGCAATAAAGTCTTCAAGGCTGGAGTTATGTACAGGTGCTGACCTAAGGTTCAAAAGACTTTTTGAAATGTATTTTGTTAAAGTGTGGCATTTTGTCAGCTAGATGGAAGGGAAGGCTTGCTGTGCATTTAAGGAGCAATAATTTGTTTCAGCTAACATGAAGTCAGAACTCCTACAGAAAAAGAAACTTGGTTTACATAGTACAAAACCAGTGCAAGATGTGCAACTTCCACAGCCACAGGAGAGGTGCTGTTTCACTGTTTCTTTGCTGCTGCTTCTCAATGGTATAAGCACATATTACAAATTAAATAATTAGAGCAACAAGCAACAAGGTTAGCAGCTATACATAAATACATGCCCAAGGTTAAAAAATGGCTTAAATTAAAACAGAGTTTATTTTGAAGCCAAAATTACTTAAAAAATATACGAAGTGGGACTACTTTACCAGGAAAGAATTAGTCAGGCTTCTAGCAAAAATACTCTTAATTTTCAAATTCTTACAGTTTTATAATGGAGTTGATTTGATTTTGTATAAGATAAATAAAAAATACACAACCAAAGCAGACAAATGAAATTAGCATTTATTTCTGAAGCACTAAACTCACAATACAATGTTGTATTGAAAGAGAAACTAAGTAAATGATGCTGTAGGTTGGTTAATCGTCCCCCAGACCCACAGGGAACAATGATTTCACACAAGAATACTCATTAAGAAAACTCTGCAGATAACAAAAGGTGCAATTACAAGCAAGTTTAAGCAGCATAGTATAAGGTGCTTTGTTTCAGCATTTGTAGGATGGATTTATCCATTAACAGACAGATTGAAGAAATTTCACTTCTACAGATCATAACAAATGAAAGAATCTAAAATTCATTCACATGCTAGTTGGTAATAGGAAAGTGCTTCTTAAAAAAATGATTCACAAAGTGAAGATCATACTTTTACATAGTTCACTGTGTGCTCTTCAACTGTAAAATTTAACTTTTGGGTAATAATTTACATTATTATATATCAATTATAGAGATACACTTAATTGCAGAATTTAATACTACATGGGTTAAATTTTCTTGTAAAAGAATATTCCAGTATTTCACTCCATAAGAACACACAATCACATCTCAATCATAAATTAATCTTTGATTTCTGAAATATATCAAAATCTGATTATTTTGATTTATTACTTCACCCCACATAGTGCTTCTTTCACCCACAGTCTATGCTAAATTTCTTTGAGGTTTCTGTGATGTAATCAAAAGGGGACAAGCATTTTTCAGCTGTAGAAAATGGTTTTGGGGGAAAATCTGTTAAAAAGGCCATCAAAAGGACAGTAAATGATCGAAAACTGAATTTTAAAGTTAGTGCAATAAGAGGAGGCAATGCTTAACAACATAGTTTGAAGTGTTTGGCACCACAAATTATTTCAATTTTTTTATGCTGGAAAATGTACTTGGAGGAAATTCTATTTCCATGTTAAAAGTAGGAAAGCACATGCAATGTTAACTGGAAAAACAACCCTAAGCAATCACTCCCTGCTCTCTCAAACTGTAATTGCTGTTAGTGCTGGAAATGCTATAGGATAAATCATGGCTAAACACAGGGGTTTGACACAGTATTTCTTCAGATTGTATATAAACTGGACACCCACTGAAATGGGGCTGACAAAATATTTACAAAATGTAATTCCATTTAAAAATCAGCAAATACCTCAAATATAGGAATGCACCAGGCATTTCAGAATCATGAAATAACTAATCCCTACAGACTCAGCAGGCAGGGGGAAATTCCTCTTTTAAAGTTCATTCAACACCAGATGAAGACAAAGCTATTTTCAAGTTCATCTCAGGTGTGTTTGCATGGTAAGTCTCACCCTTCTGAATCACCAACATGCGCAGAACTGGAACAGCAACAAGTTGGGTGAGGCTGCTGGCATGTTTTATTTATCAGTGTGGTTCAGCTTCCCAAGCCCTAATTAAAGTTTACACAACCCTGTCTGCCCTAACGTGCCAGAATTCCAGTGGTTGCTGCAGTGCTCCTAAAGCCACTTGAAGCTTTTAGCATTTTTTACAGGGAACCCACAACATGCAGCCAAACCAAGTATTAAATATTAATTGATTGATGTTACATCATTGTATTACTTGTCAAATTGATTCTTACTTTTTGTGGAAAAGGGCCAAAGAGCATCAACCTTTAGGCTGTCACCTCCATTAAAGAGACAACAGTGGCACTGCAGATCTCCACAAACATCCAGCTGTGGTGCCTGAGCCTCCTTTAGTGACTATTTTAAAACATATTAATGGAAACCCTCATTGCAAGCTCACTTTTATCCTTGGGAGAGGGAGACACCAGCTGTGCAGTGAACTCCATCCTACTGCCTTCCTAACAATTGTGCCTTTTCCTCTGTGAATTTTTTTTTTAACCTGGTGCTTCTGGGCAGTCCCAGCACGGATGCTTGGGTCCAGCCACACAGCCCTGGACCATCCCTCTCTAGGACAGGGTGACAGTTTCACTGCCAAAGAGGACAGAAGCTCTGCCAGGAAGGTGGTAGTATCTGAAATAAAAGAGCTACAAATAACCACTGCTACATCTCCTCTGTACATCCCTTGTGCTGTGCCTTACACCATTCAAATACCTTACAATTCTTAATTCTTATAGGATTATTTGATATTAATGTTAACAACAGCTAAAGGGTTAACCCTCTATGGGAAACTTCTGTACTTTTCTCATTTAAAGAATCTCTTACAAATCAAGATTGATTTTAATGAGATATTCTATGTGATTTCAACTCTAAACAGAGTATTTGGCACTCAATGATAAAAGCCTTCATCTTTATAAACATCTTTTCCTGGTCAGTACTGGCTTGTTCACTCTATAACACAAAGAACTACCTGGAAAGGAAGTTGGGTGAGCAGAATCCCTCACTGTTCTTTCCAAAAATGACTTTGCAAAAAGCTGCCAGTAGATGGAAAAATCCTGGCTAGGTAGTGGAGGACAACACAAGCCTTCTACAGGCTGACCAGGCTTCACCCACAAAGCAGATCTACTTCATGAATCAAAGACATTTGTGCTTTGAGCCTAATCCCATAATCAGCACAGATACCCTGATTATTACCTAGCAACAACACTACAAGCCTGTCAACAACCCTATGTACCAAAACAGAGCTTTATAAACACAAGTAGAATGCTCCTTCAGTGTTATGTATTGCACTTAAACAGTATTTATGATCACAATTCTATGAATGCACAATTGTGCTCAAGTTACAATTACTTCTGGATTAAAAAAAAAATCTTTTTAAAATCTCATTTTTCTAACTCCTTACTGTAGAGAATCATTTGGATAATTCAGCAGGAATACATGCTGGAAGTTTAAAAAATTTTAACTTGAAATCTGTTCATAACACTGCCTCCCAGAACTGTGCTCCAGAAAAGTTAAATCCATGGCTACAAAAGCTGGACTATGAGCTTGCTACATACCTGCAATTACCAGCATATTCACATCTCTGAACTTCACTTTTTTCCTTCCACTTTGCTGTAAGAGATCAGTAAATACTACGCAACCTTAAGTGAATGAGCAGGTGTAAGAGTTTTAATACAGAGGTTACACAAACCTACACAGCACCTTAGGATAGGGCCTTGAGCACATGTGGAAGTGCTGACCGTGGGACCCAGGGGATAAGGCAGGACACAAAATGCTCCAGCACACAGAGCTAACACCCAAGAGAGCAAAATGCCACACTCAGAAATTGAATGGGGAAGGGAATGTCAGAGCTCCAAAGAGATGAAGATGGTAAAAACAAACCAGGCTGGTTCCCGTGGATTAGGGTAATGTGTGCTCACTGCCTTGGTGCTCAGTCTGTGTCCCAGGCCCTGGCTCCAGGTACAGGCTGTCCATCAGCTCAGACCAGGGACAGCTTCCTATAAAAGCTTCCTGAAAAAAGCCACACAGTTGGCACTTGTCTGGACCATCACTACCTTCTCTCTTTCCAATGTCACGATTTGCAAAGCCACCCAGGGGATGTAACTACATAGAACCTATCAGGCCTAAATAAATTCTTATGACTAAAGGCAAATTCTTTTAAAATGAATTTAATTTAGGCTCGTCTTAAATGAACTAAGCATTAAATGAGTTTAAAATGTCTTTCTCCTCACAGTATTTCCTGTCAAACTACTGCTCACTATGCAAGAGTGACTTGAAAATTAATTCACTATGAGCAATTAACACTTTACACTGAAATTATTCATTTATAGCTCTGCTCATACCTGTTCCACTCAGCACTGAACAGAAACAGTATATTTAAAACAAAATACTCTAAAATGTTAGCTGATCTCCATCTCTAATAAACTAATTTAGGTGAATATTTAAAAAGTATCCTAGATTGATTATTTTGCACAGTCATTATCTGCAGCTTAGAACAATCAATGAGTAAATGTCTGGTTAATGATGACAACTATATTTCTACGTATATGCTAACAGGACATCTCTATACAAAGTTGGTGAGAAAATAACCCTGCAAGCTTTTATACATGCTGAATTTTAATATGAGCAGTCTTAGTACAATCAGAACTACTCACATTATAAATTATGTGGATGTCTAATTATTTGCAAAACCAGAACTCAACACAGCTGTCACTGAATTCTTTGATCACTCAGCGCTGTACATTTGTCACTGTGTAAGAAATCTGTTGAGCTATTGAAATGGAAGTTTCTGCATTGATATTTTGATATTTGAAAGAAAACATCCATCTGAAACTGGCATTAGTTTTAGCTGCCATGCCAGGCAGTGACACACCATGCCCAGCTCAGTCTCATGACAAACTTCCATTCAAACCACACTTCAATAGTTTTATACCTGATCATTTCCTTACAGCTGAACTCAAGATACAGAAATGATGCAAAAGCTATCACAGACCTGCCCAAACACTTGGTTTTATTCCATTCTTTCCTCTTCCTGGCACCAAAGGGTACAATGCAGACTAGTGGAGAAACAGGAAAGGAGAAAGCCAAGCTCCCTCCTGAGCTAAGATCCTGGAGCATGCTGTAGTCCTTCCTAAAGCTGAAATACTGCAAGCATTACTGTGACTGGTAGCCTGCAACATCAGAAGTCTGAATACAGAAAGCAAAATCCTAGGAAATAAAGCTAATAAAAAGGATTTCTTGTAGACACATCCAGTGGGAACAAGTGTTAAAATCCATTTGAAATCTTTTTGCAAGAGGGTACAGACTAATGCGTGGGAAAGTCATGGGAAATGGTAGTATAAGCCTGGGAAAACCATACTTATCTGAACAGCAAGTGGCTGGTATGTAAAAGGGTTCTGACTCTAAGTATTATATTGCTTTTTTGAGCAAGTTCATAAGCTTCCCAAGTAGACTTCAGTTGCACTTGGAAAATTTCCAGCCTACTTTCATATGCAAGTGTGATTTTTTAAAAAAAATTGATTTTATTGACACAGCTACACTGGCAAACACTCCCATACAAGTGCACCTATATCAGTACAGGTTGATATAGCTGGGTCTGCTTTTAAGTTCCAGTTAATTGCCAAAATCACTGAAGAAGAAAAAAACTTCCAATATGCATAAGGCCCACATTCTAAGTTGTTGCATTCATGAATATTTAAAGCATAACTCACTATCTGTGGCTCTCCCAAACCCACAGGGAATGTTATATACCAGAAGAACAGGACCAGATGTGCCTTACTGGGGTCTGCTCTGAGCTCCTGGCACCTGGCAGTGATTATGGCTGAGCTGGACACAAACACTAGCTGGAGCAGCTCTCCTGAAAGCTGTCTAATAAAGCAAAATTAAAGCAGCCATGAAATTCTCATGCATGTAACACTGATTAACTACAGGTCTAAATAAGACCCCTAAGTCCACATTTTCTAATACACCTTAAGCCATTATCAAACCACACTTATGTATCCCTACTTTTTACATTGTCTAAGAACAGTACAATCAGAAGACAGATTAAAAATTAGCCAGTGAGATTTCTGTATAAAAATAATAAAACTTTAAGACAAAAGCCAAAGGATAAATATCTAAGATCTCTTTAGTCTTCAGTTAGCTCATCAAAACAGAACATATCCTTTAGAACATATGTTACAGATATGCTACACTGTGTATTTTACAGAAATGCTACAAATGGGAACCCACTGTCTCCATCACTTGAATGTCTTTCAAATGAACATTAGCAAATGTTGGAACTTCAACTAAGAAGTTTATTTTGTAACAGTAACTGAAAACAGAAAAAACAAAAAACAAATTAGAAAGTGCTTAGCAACTCCCCTCCAAAATAAATCCAGGTATCAATTCATCCTCTAAAGCTTTGGTGCCATTTGGACAAGGGCCCTCACCACATACCAGCGTGTAACAGCAATGTGTTGTCCTAACTTGCAGCTTCAGTGGTTAATAAAAACCTTAATAACATCTGCTGTTAGCAAGCTCAAACAGTTGTAATTAAAAACAATGATTCTAATGTTAATCTGAAGGTAATGGTATAAAGTCTGTTAGTGGAAACAAAGCAATAATTTAATTAAAGGAAAATGAAGCACAGATTTTTCCATAATCCGAATTTTCTCTTTAAGGTCATCAGTCAAACAATATACATATTAATCTGTATGTCACAGACCTGCCTTTTAGCCAGTGTATGTGTATTGACTCCTTTTGACCTAGGGCAGCAGTTCTCAAACTTCAGGTCAGTTCCGCTTCAGGAATACTGTACAGCCCCCCGAATACCTCCCTACACAATCATATATTATGCATTAATTTGCATAAAATTAAAAAAAATACATTATTTGCAGACACATACACATATGTAATTCAAATATACACAATGACTATCAGCACACGTACCCTTCTTTCCCTACACAAGAGATTAGGGATCCAGGTCTGTACATAAGGGGAGTGGAGCTGCAAAAGGGAGGAAACAGAAGTACAAAATACATCCATGAGCATCCGTGCTCAGGTGGTGGGGAAGCAAAGGCCATGAAGGTGCTGCTGCCTCAGAGCCCAGGCAGCTTCCAAGGGCATCAGTAACTGGAGAAACATGTATTTGTTCCATGGAGTGCAAGAGAGGGAAGATGGAGGGAGACACTAAAATCCCACCACCTGCATCTGCAGCATCCAAGACAAAATTTCCTGCCGGAGGGACAAAGCAGGGCCCCTGGACATTTCTCCCAGAGCTGCCAACATTGGCATTCCTCTGCCGACCTGCAACTCCAGGCTCCCTCATGGCAGCAGCAGCTGCTCCTGCACAAGCTCTGAAGGGGCTCATTGCTCCTTCCTAAGACTACAGCAAGCACAGCTCACACTGGCCACTGGACAAGTAAAAGGTGCTTGGAAGCTTCCAGTGAGGCAATGGGAATGCACTACAGGGAAAGACATGGTAGAAGAGGTATCAAGCAAAAGAACATCTGAGCTATGCTGTCCCTTCTCTACCTCTTGTCTCTAAAGTAACTTATCTCAGCATGAGCTCGTCCCGGCTGCAGTTTTCAGCCCCTCACACCCAGGCATTTGGGAACCTGAAACCTGAGTGCTCACACACCTCTTCAGGGTACACTCTGAACTCCCATTTGAGAACTGCTGGTCGAGCTTAACTAGCAGCATGTGAAACTACAAACCTAACACTTAATGCCCCCTTAGTGCATAGCAGCATTCAAAGAGTAAAGTAACATGTGCTTCAGTTACCTCTGGCAGGAGTGTCAGTAGCCTGATCATGAGGATTTTGATGAGACATCTACATGGTTTATAGTATTTTACAGACTTCAAGAAAATACTATAGTGGCAGAGATGAGGGTAAGCCTACATGAGGAAAACCAGCTGCCAACCTACCCCTTACAAACAATTTGCTCAAGACTAAAACAAACTCAGAGAGCACAACTAAATGCATAGCATTTTACTGGTACTAGTGCTTCCACAGGGCCTGTGGACACTTCCGTTAGTTCAGTCCAAACACTGCTGTATGTGGGAAAAATCTTTCAGAATACAGCAACACAATTTAAATGGTGTCTAGATTGGGGTGGGGACTGGGGTCTTAAAATTCAGAAGATGATGTACATGTTGGGGAATATTTAACCTATTACAGCATATTTCACTTCATGTTTTTCCATGAAAAACTTCAACTCAAAGCATTACTCAGGCTTTACCATGAACCTATTAGTTGTTGAAAACTACAGAGGACTCCTGATATAATCAAAGGAACATTTTAAAGTCTTTCTGTGGGGAGAATCCCACCTATTTAACAAAACATCACAGTAATACTCATGCCACAGTGAAGATGTTGGCATATTACTGTTGGTTCTGTCACTGAGAAACTGTTGTTTAAACCTTCATGTTCACCTCCTAGGATTCCTTCAAGGAATTGATGCGTGCACAGATTTTCAATGCAGGTCCAAGCTTAATATTCATTGCACTCATAAGATGATCCTCCTTCAACAAGAGGAGAGCTTGTCCATCAATTTCTTGGGCTCTAAATTCATCCGCAATATCTTGACAACCTAAAAAGCAATAAAAAATAAAATTATTGCTTTAGAAATGTGCATTCTTAGATCCAATGATTTTGTCCACATTAGAGCTTTACAGCTACACAATTTTCCAGTGCTCGTTCCTTTCGCTTGTTGAACCTAAATTACATGCAAGAGTTCAATATTATGATGGGAATTCTGAAATAATCTGAAAGTAATTTTTACTACAACCTCTAATTACACTGTATTTATTGGAGAATTACTCCCTGGGAATTTCAAGTCCCAGCAAAGACAGAATTTTCATTTCATTAAGAGGAACAACCTCTCATGATTGGAAGAGATTGAGAAAACAGCACTGAAACAGCAATCAGGAACATAATTCAAGTGGGTACTTTCCAGCAATAAAAAGATACTATTATCTAATTCTATAAAAGCTAACTATATTATACTGCTATGTGCAACTCAATGAGAACATCCACATAGCTACAATTTCCAAAAGGAGTCAATTCCATCTGGGCATTACACCACTGGGTTAAGGAAACAGAGTTTTGATGTATGGGCTTTAGCACAACCATCTCATGAAGGCATTTATCATTAGTTATCTGAGTGAATACTCTACACACAGCAGTAACTCACTTCTCAAGTGGATCTTTAAACTGGTCAGGTCTTTTTTTCCATGTTTAAACTCCTTTTCTCAACATGAAATGCAGTCTCAGGTTACTGTAGTTTACAACATAAAAAAAGACTCTCCATGGGTTGGACTGTCCCAAGCAACTGAGGGCCTCTTTCCACTAAAGAACACAGTGGAAATAAAGGCTCCTCCAAAGATGTTCTGGACATGTGTTGAGCAGAAAGGGCCAAGTTATGCCTGGCTCTATGGCAGCTCTGTTAGATGGATAAATGTCTGCTAACCATGTCCATGAGAGCATTCATTGTCGGTTGTTCATCTGAAGCTTCTTTCTCCCAGCCACGTTTTTAATGGGGTTTTTTCATATATTTGTGTTCTCAATCCAGCAGTCTCTCCATCTGTCTCAGAGCCCTTCAGACACACTTAAATTTGTGCTCTACCTTCCATTCCTGATTTCAATTATTACTCAAATAAGACTGTATTTTCCTTTTTTCCATTTTCCCACTTTAAGAGTATACATTACAGAGATAGGAAATTACTGCGAAGAACTTTTCTACCTAGATGAGATCAACTAATTCCATGTTCTCTTGCGTGTTCAGACTTAAATTCTATAAAGAATAGCTGGTCTAATTTCCTGATGGATTTAAAAAAGTGTGCTAGACAAATGGAAAGGAAACATGGAAGGAAGTACCAAACAAATTCATTTGTATAATGAAATACAAACCTGAATTCATTTGTATAATTACTGTGTAAAGGTTGTAACATTCAAGGTTGGAAAAAGTTAGCTTTTCACAAAGAATAAAGCACAATTTTTTTCTTAATGATTTGTCAAAGAGACTTCATAAAACTACTAGCTCTAACATCATCATAAAGGTTTTCTTACTGAAGTGCTGACAACAGATAAAACATCTCTAAGTCAACAATTGAGTATTTCTGGGAAAGGTATCATGGCATGTCTGACTTGAGACCTGAACATTGTGATTGTCAGACCACAGCATTTACAAAGAATCACAGAGATCAAGAGAAGTTCTTAGATTTAGGTACAAAACTGATTCTACTGAAACACATAACTGGATGTTGTTGCCAGCTTCTTCCTTTAAGCAGGACATGAAGAATTTCCAAGCAACTTCTTAAAATATTTTTTATCAAAGTCATTTTCAGAAAAGCAGAGGATAGAAGATAAATGTATTTCAGTTCCCTCATCCAAGCACATCTGGGTATATTCTTAAGCACTTTTGCAATTGTTTATTGTGTAATAACTTAGCAAAAAAAAAAAAAAAAAAAAGGCGAATGGTCATTTATCTTGCAACTGAAGAAAGAAAGAACAATTCTGCTCAGCTCAAGCTGTTCTGCCTCTTCCCCCAAAAGAAACAGCTAAGAGTGCAAGTGTCCTGGACACTGACTCTTCCAAAAAGCTCCAGAGGAACTCAGGAAAAGCCTGAAAAGGACACATGAATCCATTTCAGCTACAGTCTTTGCAGAAAGCTGTAAATGAAAACAGATGTCCCTAATGTTTATGGGAAGGTGACAAATCACCATCTCCTACATGGCAGATGGTCTGCACAGACTGCACCAAATAGATCTATAATATAAAATACCATAAAGAAAATCATCTGTATTATTTCCTGCATTAATCAACCTTGGCAATATATGATAAAATATTTTTCCAAGAGAGTGACTTGAGATACTGAAAAGAATAAATCCCAAAATTACCAAAAAACCCAAATGCAATGATGTA
The DNA here is from genome assembly GCA_036630365.1 of Acanthiza pusilla. Classification (NCBI taxonomy): domain Eukaryota; kingdom Metazoa; phylum Chordata; class Aves; order Passeriformes; family Acanthizidae; genus Acanthiza; species Acanthiza pusilla. The sequence goes on along the minus strand of JAXCHO010000103.1, from coordinate 2,602,407 downwards.
GCAATAAAAATTCTTGCAGATTGTGAATACAGTTTTAAATATCTATTGAACTTTTTTTTAAGAAAGTATTTGAGAAACTAGGCATTCATATGGATAGGAATGAGTAATTAGAATATATTTTCATTAAATAGAGATAAATATAAAGTTTGTTTAAAATAAAAAATCCCCTTGTTTACAGAATAAAGAAAACTAAACCAGATCCAGCAGCTGGTGAAATATTGTAAAAGTAATGGTTTCAAAACAGAAACCACATTTCAAGAATAACATTTTTGGTTATTATTTTTGGTTTCATAGTTGTAAATGAATTGTGTTTATGTGGCACTTCAATTATTCTAGCACAGGAACTACATTTATTGAGAGCCTCAGATCAGTTATTGAATTAACTAGAGCCTCAAGTCTATAAAAACAGTAACTGAAAACAGCAGTGATATGACTACACTCCATAACACAGCTCAAGTACAGAATCAGGAATGATCATGTCCTAAACCTAAGGAGCTTTGCTTGTTTTTACAGACATCACTACACTACCCAAAAGCAGACAGTGTTACTTAATTGCAATAAACTATCAGAAGAAAGGTACTGCAAGAATGACTTTTGCTGATTTTAGACATCTCTTATTCAATTCTTTGCCTGACCTACTACAAAAGATCGCCTGTCATAGTGCATGTGTATGACTTAGAAATGAAGATATACTCCTTACAGGCTATTAGCCTAATGGCATTCACAGAAAAATGGTATAGCATTCCAGAAAAAGTAGAAAATTAGGAACAAAAGTAACCTGGGTTTTCAGAGGTAAGCAACAAAAATTCTGGTATGACTGCTACTGTGGAGATCTGCCTTGTTATCTATAGGGATTACAGTACCTGATCAGATAAAATGGCATCCTTGGGAAAAGGTGGGGAGTGAAGCTTTAAAGGTTATGATAGTTAGGAAACTATAAATGTCAAATAACCTGAAGATGACATAAAGGTAACTGTGAATATCGAGCTGAAGAAAAGGTTTGCGAACAAGGAGAAACCAGATTATTTATTCTGAGAACAAACTGCCTACTAGTATGCAGAGTCTCTATGCAGAAGGTCTCTGAGCAAAGCTATGCAAAATTAACTTTACAGCAGAAACTCGCTTATTCTTTTTTAATTATTTGTATCAGGACATGTCTTTCAAACTTTTCACTTGTACCAAGGGAAGTAACACTGCTCTTGCTTTTCCTACTGAATAAGCAGCAAGGGAGGAGGGAGAAGAAGAAGGAACAAATGAGGAGGGAGGAGAAGAAAGCAGTGTAACAGGGAGGAAGTGTGTCTGATCTCTCTACTGACCTCTTGAGAGAAGTCAGACTGAAGGAAGGAACAGCTCTAATCTCCATCAGCTGGGATGCAACTGCAGAAGTGGGACTAGCTCTATCAACATGGGATTTGTGCTGAAGGAACAAGCAAGAGGAAACAAATCACATTCCAGTCTCTATCACCAGCTAACACTGCTGGAGTTACCACACCACCTCCTCACCACAATGTTGGTATAAAGCAAGGAACTTCACTGTTAAAACCAACAGAACAAGTTATTTCCCATTCCATACCAGGCAGAGAATGTATAAAGGCCCAAACTTCATCAACAGTCCATACTGAGGGGTCAGTTTGCACCACTGGTAACAGGTCGATGCTCTCTGGCATTTTCCGGATCCTCAGCTCCCGAAGCTCCCGTTCCCTCTCCCTCTCGCTCTGTCTCCGCAGGCGCGTGGTCATGGCCGTTGGAACAGCATCTTCATGAGGAGCCAGATCTTCTTCTGCAGATGGATAAGTAATTGGAAGCTGGAAAACGCAGTACAAATACACTACAGTATTAGGCTTTATTTGCAATTCCCAAAGCAATGCCATAGTTTGAAGCAAATATTCCACAGACCTGTCTAAGAAAATGATCTCGTGATGCCCCCTCAGGGCCGCTCGGCCGACGCCCGCGTCGCCCAAGACTTTGGCTATCTGACTTCCGATTCCAACGACTGGTCTTGTCTGATGGAAACAGCCCAAATTTCTTAGTGCAACTAAGGCTGTGCCTAAAGAAGTAAGATATATTCAATAATGCACTAGTAGTTTTTTGGACTGAATTCAACCAAGTAACCATAAAATCACAGTGTTGTAGAAACGCTGCTTAATTACAACAACAGCTGCCAGAGAAATACAAGAGAAAGGTATCTCAAAGGCCATTTACTCAAAACTCTCATCTTGATGTGGGATCAAGTACATCCAGATTACCCCTGGAAGATATCTGTCCTTCCCACGCTTAAAAAATTTCCATGATAGAAATACCTTTGCATTTTATCACATAGTACAGTTCTGCTCTGAAATGTCCACTAAAAACCTAAAGTCACATTGTATTTTCTGGTTCCATTTTCTCTACCTAGCTGACACCCAGTCAAAGGAGGATGGAGGCAAAAATCCTATGTTAAGATTAAAGGGTTAAATCCCTTTAAGATTATTTTGCCGGTGGTGTCCCATGAAGTACCAAATAAAAAACATATATTCCCACTACTTAAATGGGAATGTAGCAGACATAAGGGTCACGCCCAGACACAATGATGCCAAAAAAGAGTTAAGTGGTGACTAGAAATGGGAAACTATTCTCCATTTCTAGAACTCATGGTATTAAACGTAACTTTCCAGCTGTAATGATGGAAGATTTTGCATTCAGATGTTGACAGTGAATTCTTGCTCCCTTAACCAGGAGAGGTTCATCCATTAACCAGATAATAATAAACAACAACTAAATAGAGTACCTTTTGGCACAGGATGTGGAGCAGAATCTTTTTGACCGTAGAAACTTATTGGGATATCCCATTTTTCCACAAAATTCACACTTCAGAAGATCATTTTCAATTTCATCCAGTCCCTCTAAAGAAAGGAACGAGGCATAAGGAAGTCAGGTTCAATGACAAAAAATTATGTTCACATCTCTCACCTCAAGCAAGCAAAGATCTTCAAATATTTAACAAATTCAATTAAATACTTTGATTAACAGACAATTATGCAAAGCTGAGCAAGTTGTAGACTTCATTCTCTCTAGAAAAGATCTTGAACAAACTGAACCTTAAAGAACCTTCAATTAAGTTATTCAATGAACTTAATCAGTTTTTTGTTGAATTTCAAGCCATCCATGAGCAGGTCTGCCCTCAAACATGGCAAGCAATTAAAAGAGAAGGGTTACAGTCCTCATGAATTGCTTTATAAGGAGTTCATTAAGAGAACCAGCCTTTCCACAGCCTAAATTCAAACTCTCCTGTAATGACATAACGCATTAACCTTTTAAAATGCTTTCTTTGAATAAGCAGCTGCTACAACCAAAGGGACTTGTGAAAGCAAAGAGAACATTGGATCTTGAATATACGTAACATTGAATCTATGAAAAAGGTAAGCTGCATGTAATAAAGAAAAGGATATGGAATCTGCTGATTTGCAGCTTATTGTTACAGAATATTTTTCTGTTATTGGTGGGGTGAGATGGCACTTTTCCTGCTCCACAAAAAACACTAGTGCAGCAAAGAGCTGGAAATACTGAAAAGGGTATTTGAAGGGTGTTTCTAGCACACACAATCATACCCTGGTTTACTAACAGAAAATCTCTACTCAGCTTCTGTGTATGTGCATGTGTCTCAATGTTGGATGTTTTGTACTAGCACATCTAATAACTAGTTACAGTTTTGTACATAAACCTAACACCAGCTGTCAGGAACAATACCTAAAACCAAACCCATGAATGTCTGAGTAATTCCACAAAACAGACAAGCTGTCTGAAATCTGAGAAACAGCATAGTGTTGATAGTGAAAACTGAATTAACATCTAGTGAAACAAATTAAAGACAAAATAACTGCTGCAGAGTTTTGATACGGAAGAGGGAAAAGAACTATTTTAAGTGAATGAAAGAAAAGAGTTGTATTAAGATAAATTTAAACAGATCACCAAAAACAGCTCTGGTACAAGAGGGATACAAGCTGTGGAAAACAAAACCCAGAGGTGGCTAAAAAATTCGGAACTTTCAAATCTTAGATGAATTTATATAAAAACGTGTGTTCACAGAATAACTTGGCTTTTCTGGGCCAGGCCACAGTTTGATTCCCATTTCATAGCACACAGAACTGGAGGGTGAAAATGGTTATTCAAACAAAAACTCCAAACCTTCTGCAATCATATCCTCTATCTCTGTGTCCGATGAGTTGTCTGCGTGCTTTGTGTTCTGCAAGTCTGATTCAACACACACCACACTCATGATCTGACCCTCCACCAGCAATCTCTTCTCTGCAGGCTGTTCCACCAGCAAAGATGAACGACTGACCTATTGCAACAAAAGCAAAGCAATGAGTAACTGAGCAGAGAATAATCAAAAACAGTATTTGCTACTTAGCAGTTGTAACTGAGAGTATGAATCATAATTGTATCGTGCCAAGCTCTTAATACCATTCCTAAAAAAAAAAAAACCCAACTCATTCCTGCTATGCAGAGCTTGCAATTACATTTCACAAAGAAATAAACACATTAGATCTACAGAAATGAAGGAATGGGAAAATGAGACACACATTAAATTAGTAGGACAGGTTTTATATTGTCAGCTTGTGACTTAAAATTTTCAACAGTAATTCTTACCAGACACAGTACCAGTTACACCTAGCCCAGTGCTTGAGACACTGTGCTTGCCAGTGCTTGAAACATCAAATTGTAGCATTTTAGAATTTTAACACAGACTCAGCTCTGAGGTTTAAATTAAGGTATCACTTAAATTGAGAGATCTAGGAGACAGACAAATGTAAAAAAGTTATTTCAAACAGTAGCCTAAAACCACTCTCTGTAGATATCTCCAGGCACAGCCTACTAGTCAAGTCACCAATCAGTGGAAAAAAAGTCAAAACCAACATCTGAAACACAATTCACGATCTAAATATCTACTAGCCTCAAATAACATCATCCTTACAAACAATTCATTTCAAAGATTAGTAGCAAAAAAGTTCTTAGCAACTTTTAGACTTACAGGGAATGGCTCCAACCCTTCCTGAATCACAAAGCCTTCGATGACATGGGTCAGGATCTGGGGTTTAACAATAGCCTGTGGAGGTTTATTTTCTAGGCTGGGAATGCTATTGGGCATGGATGTGCTGTTGCTCCTTGTCGTTGCTGCTGGAAGCAAAAGAGGTGGTGGTGGAATAGAGGCATGTGAAGGATCAGATGGAGATTTAATTACTGAGGCACTGACTGATGATGTCACTGAAGGCAGTCCCCCATGTTCTGAAAAACATAAAGCACATTATATCACTTGTGTGCAACCACTGGCTCAGAATTCTGGAAGTAAGAGGTGATAAATCCCCAAGACCCATCTCTGCACCCATCAAACCCTAACACATGCTCTTCCCTATGCTTTACAGATTTCGCCTTTAAAACAAGATGGTCTATCTTGACAGACTATTCAACACACACACACACACACACACACACACACACCTCATTCAAACATTTTCATTTACTCACTACCTACTAACTACAAGCATAGTTGGCCATTAATTACTTACACAAATCACAAAGCCAAAAGCTACCTTAGTTTGGCATTTGTCCTCACCTGACAAAGGATCTTCTGAATTAAGAGCCTCTCCATTCCCCAAGGTTATGGCTGGTGGAGACAAGGTGGGTGGTGTAGGTGTTCTTGCCATATGGACACAATCTGAGTCCTCGGGCATCTCTTCTTCACACACATTCTCCACTTGGTAAATCTGCATCCAACAAACTATTGCTTTAGAGAGATTTCCATTCTATCTTAAAACCTTAAAAGAGTTGCATAAATACAGTTTTTAAAATAAATTACCAGTTAAAATAGGTTAATCTTTTAATAAAATACTAGTTTCCAAACTGCATACCAAACAATGAACACTCAGGACATGACAATATCTATGAGGACAAACCTATTTTGTTACAAACAGCAATATATAAAAAGGCACAGTTCTCCAATCAAACAGACAAGAGAACTTGACCTTTTCAATATCTTATATGTATAGTTTAGGGTATTTTTATTTACACACACATTTGATGCTATTTAAACACATCTGTGAAATGCAAGTTTAATGACAAGTCTGCAAACTGTTCTATCCTATACAGCATGTAATCAAACTGAGTTTTTCAGAAGAGGACACCAACATGATCAAGCATTAGTGGTTGTAAGAGATTTTAAGGTATTTTCCTCAGAAGTATTGAAGTAAATTTACATAAATTCCTGACAGTCAGTTTAGCAGATTAAAATATAAAACACTAAAGCAAACCTGGCTTCTACTCTTTTGCCCAATTTCTCCATGAAATATCAGAGTTGAGATTATTACCCTCCTAAAGATGAACAGCACACCTCCTCCCTTAACCTGTTGATAGCCTCAAAAAAGCCTACAAAAGCTGCTGATTCTTTTGCTTAACTTAATCTCATTAACATGTTACCACTAAAGCCCAGCAATACAATCTTAAATGTCAACATTATTTGCATATCATTTTACTTTCCTGTACATGATTTTAATCCAGTGACTGAAGTCAAAACCTTCAGTTACAAACTGCAGACATCTGAGACTAACACTGAACCAAATTAAATGGTGGTAATGGGAACTGCCAAAACAGCATCCAAATTCCCGTATTCTTTTATGAAGAGGATATTTTTAATGTTCATACAAAAGTAATTATCCAGAAACCTATCATCTTAATAATCTGATATGAACCTTCTACCTAGTATCGATGATTCTCCTACTCAAAATCTATTTGTATTAAGAGGAAAAGCTTACAGTCCATATGCTTTATTTACAAAAGTTCTCTTTTACTTAAGCATTATCATATATTTACTTACGTTTTTTAAACTTCAAATACATTGTAATTTCATTAAAAAGCAAGATTTTAGGTTCTAAATTTGCACTTTCACTATTCCTCGTTGATATTCTTGACTAATGATCCATTACAAAAAGCCAACAAAAAAAACCCCAAACCAAAACAGGAGAAAAAATGTCTATTGTTTTCTTAAAACTCATTTCTGTAACCAATAGGTTTCCTGCCCTCTGTCTACCACCTGGTTTAGCTCCTTCTAAAGTAAACGGGCCAGACACACAGCTCTGGAGAATCCCAGGGAAAGAATAAAGGATGTAATGTTATCACTCACCACTGGAGTTTCAATCGGAACCGACGGCTGCACCTGGAGATTTACTGCCACAGTCTGTGGTGGTGGAAGAGTTTGAAATGGCAGCTGGACCAAAGCTTCTGCAGCAGGAAGCTCTTCCTCAGAAACCAAAGTGTTTTGAACCAAAACCTGCCCCTGGGACAGAATTTCAGGCTGCACTTGTAAAGACTGCACGGACTGCAAGGGCAGCGGTTGAATCTGCGTTGAGGATGCCGAGAGCTGAGGCGGAGCTGCCAGAGGGATGGGAGCAGATTGCAGGGCTGGATACTGCTGGTGTGGCGTGGAGGACACGAGCTGCTGGCCCGGCGACACCAAGCTGGGCGGCTCCACCGCCCCGATGTGCACGGCGGGCGAGGGTGGGAGCGGCAGGTGCGGTGGGAGGCTGAGCGGCTGCGATGGCCGCACGGGGTTGGTGGCAGCTCCCTGAGGAGCGGCCGGCTCGGGCTGCAGAGCCGCCGGCACCAGGGAGCTGGCCTGGGACTGGATAAGGGCTTGGGGGTGAATAATTATGGTGGGTGACTGACTCGGGGAGTGGGACGGCGGAGGGGACACCACCACTGACTGCTGAGCTGACTGGGATGGGGTGGGAGAGAGTGTGAGAGGCGGAGGATGGATGTGGATGGGGGAGCAGTGGGACTGGACACTGCTGGGAGCCGGGGGAAGAGCGTGGCTGGGGAGGGGCAGACAGTGCTGCGATGGCGGCGGCTCCTGGCCCGGAGGAGTCTGAAGTGCAATCGGCTGGACTTGCTGCTGCTGCTGCAGGATCAGCTGATGATGGGAAATCTTTGGAGGTGGCGAATGAAGTGGGATCTGCTGATGTTTTACTAGAGAATGAGGTTGCAAAGGAGAATATGAAGCTGTGAGGGTAGGCAAAAAAGTGACAATCAGTATTTATTTTTTCAAGTTCTGAAAATATTATGAAATACCTCAACAATTCTCACTTTAAAGATCAGTACGATTTTTTAAATACTTCTGATATTTGTTGGAAATATCTTCGACAGTATATAGAACACAAGAACAATTTATTAGGGGAGAATATCAATTTCCAAAGCAAAATACAGTAATAAATAAAGGAATATGGACATGCTTTTCACATTTATGTACTTCCTACAAAAAAGGACCTAAATTTATCTTTTTGGTGCTAGGTCTAAGACTACTGCTGATCCAGCCTTCACTTATATAAGAATTTCATGCAACTTTAAAAATGGATTTAACCTTTGCTTTGAAACAGACCGGAATAGAAATGGTAAGCATGTCACAGTCAACAGGATTTGCCAATAACTGCTAAGTTAACATTTAGATGATACCATGTCAAGAGATTAAATAAAATTCCAAGAGTTCAGTACAAATTTAAACCATTGAAACCATTTGCCTGAACTTGAACACACTGAGAGGTACAAATCTAAAAATAGTGCAGCTTCCAGAGAAACAACCTCACCTTTAAGTGAACCAGTGAGTCACTAATCATTTCTTACAGCACATGCATATGCTGTCCTCCACACACATTCTTGCTTTGTCTTGTCCACTTGAGAAACAACTCATTTATGTAGGTTTTTCAATTTATTCTGCTACTAAGAACAGATCTTTTTCTTACCAACAAGAGTTCTGAGAGCATTAGGGCTCCATACCTACAGAATGCAGAATGTCTGCCTCCAAGTCCCACTCTTTCTCTAAAAGCTGTCATCAAGCCAAGCTAAATTCCACAGAATTCAGACCAATTGTCTAGACTACCCTCGCTCTTTCAAAATAAGGAAGCTAAGATGCAAATATGCTGCATGCAGTGTAAGTGCCTCTCTAATCAAGTACAGGTTATTTTGATTTATCTCAACACAAAATACTAAAATCCTGAGCATTGTTACCCATGGGTTTATAAAAGTACTCGATATAAGAACATTCTCATGACACAGACAAAACAGAAAAAAAAAACCAAAAACCAAACCACCAACAAAATAGATTTTGATGGGCGCAAGAGGCTTGAAGTGGTTTCAGCCCGCATTCTGCTGCCCAGAGATGGGATGGCATGTCCTGACAACAAACATACAGAGAGAGACCAGGAATGAGAATTATGCATGTGCTGTGGCTCAGCAGGATATTGCAATCACTACACTGTGCTTGTATTGTGATTTAAGAACATTCCTGCCGCACTCTGCTCAATCAAAATCCTGTGCAACATCCTATACCAACAAATAAGTGAATTTGCTATTAAAATTTGAACTCTATTCATGTGGAATACCTACAATAACATGGTCAGAGAGCACTGAACTCAAACATACAAATTAGTTTTAATTAAAATAAACCTTTCTATAGCTCCACATTGATCCCACCTGGTGTTATCAAGTGGTGTATGCTGGATGTCCGTGTGACTGGCGTACTCCGACACTCCGGAGCTGGGCTCTCGCCTTTCCTATTGCTTTCTGAGGGGTCTGGTTGGCTGCCCTTGGAACTGCTGGCAGGTTTACTGGGGCACAGGGACAAGGACTGAGTTTGACTGCTGCTCTTTGGTGGGCCATTTTGTGAACTTGACAACACACCCAGCTTCTGACTGCGCAACGTCAAGTTCTGAACCTGGGAAATGAGCAAAACATGAAAAAACCCAAACTCTATAAACATCTATGACAATCAGGCAAAACCAGCAAAAAAAAAAATTACATTTTGTAATGCCTCTCATCCCATGTGATCAAAAGAAGTTAAAAATCTGCATATCAAAGTATCTTTAAAGCCATAAAATTTAGAGGAGGATAGCGATCTTTATTACTTCAGTGATAAATACAGAAGTCTTTTTTCCCTCATTGGATTTTTTAAAGAAATGGAAATTGGTAATTAATTCGAAATAGAACTTTGATTTTTCTCTTTTATTGTGCCTTCAAAGTAAGTGACACAAGACATCTTAAGGAAAGGCAATTTTGTTTTTACACAGAAACTGCAGAAGTGCAGTGGTCTATGAGTGAGCTTCCAGAGTTCAACAGATGCCTTGGGTGGTCAGCGGGACCAGACTCTGCCCTATGCTATCTGTGTGTTGACAAAACTGAGACCTTTGTTTCTACACCAATATTAACCTACCTTCTCACCATGACACCTCCAATGTCACATGAAACAAAAGGTTTGCTTTCTGAAATGTAAATGAGTCGGGGATCATTTTCACTGAAGTCTGTTATATCACAGCCAGATTCTGTACATAACGATCCCAGATCTCCAATCCTACGTGCTGAGCTAGAATTTAATTTTCAAGGATAATGCCTACCCTTGTAACACTAATTTACATGATCTTTTACATGAAAAAGAGAACTAATTATTAACACCATCCCCTATTTTGATTACATAATCCCTTCCTCACTCAACAGTTAGTACCTGTGTAATGAACAGCTACTCTGTTATTGCTCTGTGCGTCACCACAGGGCACATTCAAACCCAAGACAACAGTAGTTGTTTCTTCACTGGCATACAGGATGCATTTACTGTCATCCTGTCCCAGTGAGGGCAAATCGACCTTCAGCACACCTTCACAGAGAAGGTGATTCAGCTGGAGTTTGGCAGAGCCACCCCAGCAGCTCATCTGCTCTCTGGTTTGGGGTGGGTAGTTTTTATTAGCAAGTAAAACTGAAGCACAACGTTTCCTTACTTTTCAGTTTTGGCCCACTCTACTGGACAGACCTTTAATAAGTTTAAACAAACTCACCTGAGTAGCTGCAGACTGACAGGAAGATGAGGAGGATGAGGAGACAACAGGAATGTCAGACTGGACAGCAGCCACAGTGGTAGCAGGAGTAAAAATAAGCTGTTAAGCAAGAAAAAAATACATGGTAACAGACTGAAATTTTTAAAATCTGTGAAAGAAATGCAGTATCTTAAAGAGATACATAACTTACATGCACTGATGTGCATGCAACCAGCTTCTAAGGTTTACTTTTATACTTTTAGATTAACTTAAAGAACAATTTATCATGGTAATTTCAGTAAACAACACTAAAAGACAATAATGTAACCCAAATGCAATAATACATATTGAGAAAAATCATTGAGATAAGTAAACACATCTATGATCTTTCATACAAGCACTTAAGAGGACTTTCCCGCCAATACTACAAATTAATGAAAAAAAAGACAAGAGAGCAGCTGAGTTTCTACTACATTTAAGAAAGTGAGCTTAGATCTTCCAATAGGAACAGACCAAAGCCAAACTTTGTACGGACTGTAATCAAAACTTACCATCTGAGCTCGTAGATACATTTGAGCCTGGCTTGCACTCAGGGTGGGAGAGGTGCTGCCCAGCAACATCGTCTGTTGGGTGATGCTGCTGCTGGTGGTGTTGGAGGTCTGAGAACGGCTTATTATCTGTGCAGGTGTAGGAGAGGTGGAGAGGTTAATCTAAGGAAACAAAAATATTGCTTCTGTCATGGAAATTCAGTCATCCTAGGGTCTAAAGCCAGAAAGCCTTTTGACAAAAATGGCAGGGGCAGTTGGAATCTCTGAACTGTAAAGATATCAAAAATATATTGAGCCAATCATTACAAAATTGGGTTCTGGCAAGACTGTACATTTTTATTCTTAAACTGCAAGCAACCACTTTGCAGTAAATAATAATAAGCAGTTACGAGTATAAACAATGATAAGACTGAAAAATATGCCTCATAGAAATACATATTTGCCGAATATGTATAATGAGCTTTCAATATTTTAAGAAAAACACCTGCACTTTAATATTTAAGATCTTTAAATGTTTATACTGTCTGCCTGGACTGGTATCTTCTGTTATGCAACCTGATCAGGACACTTTGTGCCACCACATATGGACTTCATTTCACATAAGCACATTGAAAAATAATTGAAGACTAAAACCTTCTCCCATTTCATATTAAATGCTCCTCAAGAACTGCTCTTTAGTATCCTCTCAAAAAGAAAACCTGTTCTGTTTTTATTTTTTTTCTTTTTTTTTTTCTAACCAGTCTAACAGAGTTAAGTGCCCAGCTCTTTTTCATCACTTACTTGAAAGATTTCCTTAAAAAAACCCAGCCCAATCGTTTCGTTAGTTTAACATCAGACACCTTTAAAGACTTTGCCTCCTAAATTTAATGAATGAATGAATGGTTTTACTTCTAACAACTGTAAGCCAAGCCAAGCTATGAGAGCTTAAAAAAATATACAGTTAAATCACTGAAGCTATGCATTGGAGCCATGAACAGCTTGAGGGTGCGATTAACAAGCAGGATGTCTGTAGGACTAACAAATCCTACTTCAGACAACTGTAGAACTGTACAGAAGAGACCGTGTGTGTCTGACAATGGCATTTAAAAAAACACAGCATGAACTGAACACAGAGCTGCTCACAACTGAAACCTGAGCACATGCCTAGAATATGGGAAGTGAAACTGCAAAAAGATGCATGACAAAAGACAATAATCAATAAAAGAATGAATGCAATAAACACTTAATCAGTTTCATAAATATATATGAGCATTGACTTGGATTCTTTAGTTTTGGTGCTGATACACAGTTATGATATTCACCTCCAGCAGTGCCCTGAATAAAGAAACTAATGTAGAAAATCCAGTAAGAAAACATGTAAGAGATGAGAGCTCAGGGAGTGATTTCTGCAGGAGTATGACTAGCCACTGGTGCTTGTGGAGTGAGCAGCTGCCCCTCAGAGCACCAAGAAGGGTCTGGGACTGGGGAAGCCAACATTGGCCACCAACAATCACACACAGCACCCAACACTTACTAAAGGGTTATCATATTTCTGTTCACTGTGTCTGATTTTAACAATACAAATTGAAATGCTAAAATATTTTCTGGTTTTCCCTGTAGCCATATAACAACCAAGCAGGGTTGGGAATGGAGGGAGGGCTTTGTGCAGTTACGTACCGAGGTCTGCGACATGCTTGACTGCTGAGTGACACTCCCAGTGGGGGAAGTACATTGCCTCCCACCTGACAGGCTTGCCTAAATAGCAAGAATATGTGTCAAATAGTGAAATCAGAAAGTGCTTAAGTGATGTTCATTTTATTGCATAAACCATCAGAAACAGCCCTCTCTACCTTTTCTCTGAGTTAAGAGAAAGAATGCTTTACTTGGTGGAAATAGTGGTCAGCAAAGTGCACTCTGCACTATGTAATGCTACCTGCAAGGTGCTAAATTCCTTGTAGTCCTACCAAACTTCAGGAATATAATTGTTTCAGATCAAGACTTGAATAAAAACTATCAGAGATAAAGTCTACCAAACTGCTAATGAAGGAGCTAAGTGATCATCTCATTACCTATGGTGCTCAGAACTTAAAATGTGCTATCATTAAAAACTGTCATTATCAAAATTCATGTTATAATTTTATTTTGATTAGAATCTTCTAAAAATTAAAAAAACTTCATATATGCCGTAAAGAACAGCTTCATATTCTGGAATGGTAACTTTTATATGCACATCTAGTGTCTATCACAGGATGCTATTCCAGCCTTTCAGATGAATAGCAGGGACAGTGATTTAGGTTTCTGTATGAACAGAACCAAAGCTTCTCAGCCTTCCCCAATGAGATTTTCTTTGCTCTGTCTCCGTAACTGTATATCCACAGAGAAATCCATCACAACAAAAAAGACAAATCAACATATTACCACAATCTAATAAAAATGGCATAGAAGAAAAAGCCAGGAGCAAAAATGAGTCAGTCCAGTTCTGACATCAAACAGCCATATCCCTGAGGTCTTTAACTCCATTTAGCATTTCCCTGTATAAAATCATTAACAACCACCTCTCTCTGTGAGATCATATTCTCAATCCAAGGTCAACTGAGGTCAGAGGAAATCTTGCCACTGCTTGAATTCAAAATGGGTCTCCTCCAGTGATCACTGATGTTAAGAGCTGTGTTTCAGATACAAAACGTCATTTACCTCCTACATTTTTCCACTCGGGGTTAAAATTTAATTTTGCCATTACTTATAACGCAGCCAGATGTGAGGCAAAACTTACTAAGACCAGATGTTCATTATTTATTTCACTAAGATGCAATGCTACTCATTGCTTCCCCCATCAACTTTTAGAGAAAATCAAGGGATGAAGATTGAAGTGGTCTATTTTAAGTATTTATTTTATTCCTGCTTGATGATTTACATGATGCATTATAATGTACGCAATAAAGCATGGAATGGTTGCCTACTGGAGCATCTATACCACTGGACAAAATTCTCTAAGCAGTTTGCAGGATGATACAATTTAAAATAACAACATCATTAAAATATAACAGTGAATTATCGTGAGGCATTAAGCTCAGGCACTTAAGCTGTTATTATATTTGACAACAACTGTAGCCCTGCTCTAGGTAATACATGATTCTTTTTCAGCAATCTTCACTCTCACCTGTGGAACAGTTGCCAGACTCTGAAATTGGGTACTGCTTAAGTGCTGCTGCTGCAGAGCAGCAGTCTGCAGCATTAGATGCTGCTGTTGGGCTGCATACATCTGCTGGAGGTACTGAGCAGCTGAGCTAGGAGGACGATGCAAGGCCTGCTGAATAACCTGTGATGAATCAGTAGGTAATTAATTACAATTACAAAGCACACACCATGCTGACATGATGTTGAAGTTTACCCTTACAAGGAAATAACACCAAATAAATTCTTTTCACACCAATTATGTAATACTGAACTTGCTCCCTCACTGTTCTTGACCAAGTCACAGATTATTGCCAACATCAATATATTCACGTTCTCAAGGACAGCCTGACAATACAGCATCATTCCCAACACATCATCCCAGCCTCTCAGCTGCTTGTCAACATGTCCTACATCATGTTCTGCTTAATGAGAGATCAGGGTAGTGTGTGAGAGACCCAATTATCAAATGCAACAGAATGGACTGTACAGAGCTCAAGGAGACCTAATTTCAAGAACAGCAAGAGGGGGCTGGATCCCACACAGCACTTACACCCACTCAAATACCTCGGATCCCTGCAGTCAATGTTGGTCAAACAGCTTTATTTTGCCAAGGTTTGTGTTAATAATCCACACCCTTAGGAAATGACGAACAAACCAAACTTTTTACCATAGCATTTCCCCCTCCATTATCTGGGGGACAGGCCTACCCTGCACTATTCTTAAATGATCTGATACCCCTCAGTAAACATCTCCTGAAAACCAGCAAGCCAGCTATTGAGAAAGGCAACGGCAATTAAGAATGAGAAGTTAATCCTGTGTAAAGTACTGTGCAATGCCTGTATGCAGAGCTCTGTATGGACAGGGAGGAAGACCCCAGAGCCCAGTACCTGGACAGCATGTCTGTCAGAGCCGCTGTAGACAGAGATCTGTGGGAGCGGCGTGCGGGAAGTGGAGGTGGTGGTGACAGTTGTTGTGGATGCAGAACATGTCGTTGAGTTGGGTTCATTCTCCATAGCTGTGCAGCGTTCATCCAGCCTGGCAGGAAGTGACATAAAAGTGGTTCACAAACAAGGCCAGAACACGCTGATTTTAACGTAAAAAATTACGTTTTGCTGAGACAAAATGATGGACAATTTTCAAACAGGTAAGTTTCATAGAAACACGGAATGGTTTGGGTTGGAGGGAGCTTAGAGACCGTCTCATCCCGCCCCCTGCCATGGCAGGGACACCTTTCAATACACCAGGTTGCTTCAAGTCCCACCCAACCTGGCCTTGAACACTTGCAGAGATGTGGTAGCCACAGTCTCTAGGGGTAACCTGTGCCAGGGCCTCACCAACCCTACAGCAAAGAATTTCTTCTTAATATCTAATCTTAGTTTGTAGTATTTATTATTTGATGCAATCTCTTGAGAGCTGTAGCTACAATCTTCTAAGATCCATCAAAAGTTGTAATAAAGAACCAATTTAGGAACACATCCAAGATTTCCAGCCAGCTACACAGGACCAGTACCACCTCCCTCCGCCACCAGGACTGAAATTGCTGGCTGACCCTAGACATTGAGCAAAACCTGATCTTGGCAAAAAACACTGGTGAAATGCTCTGCCTGGAGAGAGAGGGAAAGGATACAGGAAAAAAAAACCTTTTAATAGCAATACTTCACACAATACAGCAAGAACCAAGGAAGAAGACACCTATTTTAGCACCTCAAATGATTCTCCCCAGTCTTATGAGACTTGCCTCTGTTGCAGAGCACAAAATGTCATCTTTAAAGCTGAAATTAATCACAAACCTCAATGTATGTTACGGGGGTGTTTACTGCAGTTTCTTCCTCAGTCTATGTATTATGATGAACAGGAAATAGCATAGTAGCTGTTTATCGCTTTCAAAAGGATGCCAAAAACAGGGAGGATTGAGACGATGTGTTTCCTTCTTACCATAAAGAGGGGCTCAGAGAAATAATCAGAGAGAGCTGCAGTGTACTAGAAAAAAAGCAGCTTTGCCAAGTTCTTAACAATGTTCCCATTGGATGCTGCATCAAATGGGAACATAATTAGGAGTTTCAACTCACACAGCTGGAAGCAGAACAGGACACTGTCAGGCTGCCTCCCTCACCTCCCAAAACCCGACTATTCTGCAAGCAGAGGGCTGCACATGATGCTGCAGCTCCTGGGTACCTGCAACAGCTAAACTTTAACAGATACATGATCACCTAAAGACCTCTTGCCTACCCTTGTATTGGACACTTGCATGGACTTTGCCATCAAAGAAAATTTATGGCAATAAAGGATGCTTTAAAAGCAGAGATCCCTGCTAGTAGAACTGCAGAAAAAGTATAATCTGTTGTTAAAAATTCAGGTCTGTTGTGCATTGCTGACACCACTTGTCTGCCTACATCAGGGCACAAGTGAACACACTCCCACTGCAATAAACCCAGCATCATTTCTAATATCACTTTACATTAATTTCACATAATAAAAGTAACTTAAAAAAACAGTCCTGTCTCCTCCAATGGACATTAAAAGCACCTCAAAATATTTACACCTACAACTTGTCTGGCTAGTTTTTGCAGAGTTATGCAACCAGTTAAATTATCTCAAAACATGTTTCATTTCCTTCATTCTCAGCCACATTTTGGATGTATTATAAACAATATGCGCAACATATCCCACTCCGTAACTATTCCATCACAAGTTCACCCCATGAGAGCTGTTAATCCTTTAGCTCAAAATTATTTCAAAAATAATATTGTCATTGCTCAGGTTGTTCCCACAAAGGATGTACAATGAAAACGGTAACGAGCTCCTAAATTTTTGCTCAGCATCTCCATCTCTCCTCCGACACCGCACTTTGACAGGAATCAGATGCTAACTTACAACAAAAGTAATTTTGTTTAATGGTGAAGACCTTGCAATGATGCTCCCTGAGCAACTTTAACTCAAAACAACCTCTCTAACGCAAACCAAGTTTTAGGAAACCCACTAAACTGACTTAAAACAACCAATATGTATCAAATGAGCCCAAAATACAAATCACAACAGAAAACTACATTGAAAATGTGTATTTATTCAAGCAGTAACAATACAAGACACCACGTAACTTCAAATTACACTGTGGATAACATACATATTCCAATGTTTTGTTTGTTTTTATTTTTCGTAGTCAAAGCAACCACCTGAAGTAAAAAAATACCTGCTATTCTATACCAATTAACAAGCTACCCTCACAGCAGATACATGAATGTCATTACTCATCTTTTGGAAAGTTTTGGTAAATGCCATGGTAATAACAAACCCTGCTGACAACCCACATCCACAACCACAACCATCCAGCACCACACAATTTATTCTTATTTTTTCCATTCACAGCCTCTCCCTGCAACTCCAAGGGTACAAACCACAAAAACCCCAAACTAAACGAAAATTCTCCTCCAAGCCTAACCCCTACAGGCATTAGGGTATTCGACAGAGGGCTCCGAAATAATAAAAAAAAAATAATAAAATAAATGACGAAGGTATGCCCCGTGGGAATACACCGCACGGCACACGGAGCACCGGCCCCGCGCTAAGGGGCCCCGGTGTCCCCTCGCCGGCCGCCCCCCGCCCAGGCCGGGCTGACCCACCCTCAGCCCCCGCCTCGCCCAGCCCGGCCCCGCCACCGCCCCCTCAGGAGAGCAAAGGCAGGCGGGCGGGAGGGGCCGGCCCGGCGCCGGGGCGCGGTCAGGGCGTGGGTTCCCCGCCCCCGCAGCCCGGCCGGGGCCCCGCGGCTGCCGCTGCCCGCGCTCCGCGCTCCCCGCCGGGACACTCGCCTGGGACGCGCCGCTCAGGGCGCCGCCGCCGCCGCCGCCATTTTCTCGCCTCCCTCATGGGGGAGGTGCCGCGCGCGCGCGGGGCGCGGCCGCCGCGGCGCACGTGACGGGGCCCGTCGCCATGTTGGCGGTGCCCGTGAGGGCTTGGTGCTGAGGCACGCCCGCGGCGGGGCCGGGGAATTGAAATAGGTGTTCTCAGCCCAAATAACCGATTGACTGCTACGTGTAACAAAACAGGGAGCCTCTTTCAAGTGCCTCCTAGGTTTAGCAGCTGTTGTTCCAACACTGTCAGCAGTGCATCCATCTTAATCACGGTGTGAGCATCTCAGCTTTCCTTTTTGAGGCTCTGCTTGCTTCCTTCCACCCTTTCTGCCACTCACCGGCTCAAAGCACTGTGTGAATATGAGTTAAAAGTATTAACCTCTGGTCTCTCCTGCCTCTGTTTTAGCACCTGATACATACATGCTTACATGTTGAAATATTCTTGGAAATCCACTGGGAAACAGAAAACATCTTGGAAGTCTTGGTGAGTTCAGGGTGAGTTCAGGTACAGCAAGGTACGTCCTGTTGTACAAATGGATCAAAGACTCAGTGGATGCTGGGTGGAGAAAATAACTTGCTTCTGACTTAAAAAACCCTCAGCCAACCACTGCAGGAAGGTCAGGTAACATGAAAAAAAGCTGTACTTTGTAACCACAATTAAGGTAAACAGCAAATAGGGCTTTAAGTTGTTTTATTACAAACATGAGGAAAAGCCAAGTGTGTTGGTTGGAAAGTGCAGATCTCATGTAAGAAAAAGCTGAACTCTATGGTGCTCCAATAAAAACATCCAGATGTGATGCTGACTGGACGGGGCAGTGGGAAACAGGAAATGTTTTACTAGAACTGAAGAAACCAAAGGTTCTCATTTTCTTAGGACTGCCGGAAGCATCAATCTGTTCTGGAAGTGCTGGGCAGCAAATGTGTGTTGTCAAAAAAAGCTATTGATGTTCAAAAGGCAAAGCTGGGAGGAAATACTGTTTGCAGTGATAAGATGGCTTGTGATTCACAGCTTTAATAAAATACTCTTTGTGAACCACCCTGCTTCACACCCCCCCCCCCCCCATTTAAAACATATCCTTATATCCTTCATGTTACTTTCTTTAAAAATATCTCCGCCATTTGATACAAGGCAATTAAAGTTTCACATGAACAGAATACATCTCATCTTGTGGGAAGTGCACATTGCACGGAGTCTTTAGAATTCCCACAGAAAACACTTTGGTCACCGGTCTTTGTAAGGAACACGTTGCCATCGCCTCTGAACAGCTCCTTTTGCCCCTCAGCTCTGTGCTGGCTGCTAAAGGGCAGTGCGCTGCTTTCCCCATGGGCTTGTGTTAAAATCCTGAATTTTCTGTCACCTCTCAAATTGGGTTGGCAGCGACCACAACAGTGCAGGAGTCATGGTGTGAACTGATTGCAAAGGAGCATAGTTAGATGTGTCCAGTGCTGTTTATCCTAATGCTGAGACAGGTTCAGTTCTATGTAACAGCTCAGATGGGGAGCCTGGTCCATGGATGGACAGCATCTGCTTCCCAAGAATTATCACTACGGGCATTTCTGGTTCTTTCAGCCTTAAAAGAAGGACAATTGCAGAATGGCTGGGGTTGGAAGGGAACTTAAAGGCTATCTGGTTCCACCCCTCCACCATGGGCAGGGACACCTTCCACTAGACCAGGTTGCTCCAAGCCCCATCCAGCTTGATGAGTCTTGAACATTCCACGGGCAGCCACAGCTTCTCTGGGCAACTTGTGTCAGGGCCTCACCACCCTCACAGGCAAGAATTTCTTCCTAATACCTGATCTAAACGTTCTCTCTTTAAATTTAAAGCAATTGTTTCTTGACCTGTTACTCCATGCCCTTGTCCAAGTCCCTCGCCAGCTGTCTTGCAGAGCTCTATAGGCAATTGGAGGGGGCTCTAAGGTCTCCACGGAGCCTGGTTGTCTCCAGGCTGAACAGTCCCAATTCTCAGCCTGTCTCCGGAGCAGAGGAGCTCCGATTCTTGGACGCTCTCCGTGGCCTCCTCTGGACTCGCTTCAGCAGCAACACGTTCTTCTTCTGTGGAAGGACCAAACCCCAGAGCGGGACGCAGCACTACAGGTGCTCAGGATGAGGTGGAGAATCCCCCTCCCTCGCCCTGTTAGTCGCGCTGCTGGGAATAAGCCCGATCGGTACTTGAGTAGAACGAGTTTTCCTCCTTGGCTCCCTGTCCCGGCAACCACCCGCTGCTGAGGCATCCCACAGCTCACATCCCGCTCCGCTCCCGCCGCGCCGGCGCCACGGCCGCCACACCGCCCGCAGTCCCGCCGTGCTTCGCGCTGGGCCGTACCAAGTGCGGCGGGGGGGCGGGGGAGGGTGACACCCACCGCAGTGTCGCCCCCCTTCCGGGCGCGGCGGACGGAGCAGAGGGACCCGCGGGCGAGTTCGCAGCCGTCTGACCGGGAGCGGCCGCTGCGGTGGCTCCGCAACGGGGCTGCCGGTTACCTGCGTGCCGCCTCCGCCTGCCCCCCTCAGCTGCGGCGTGGAGCATTCTGCTCCACAGGTGTGGAGTCCCGCCGGGGAGAGCCCATGTAGAGCGCGGGGGAAGACACACGGGACTGACATCCGCATCCCGAGGCGGCGGAACTACTGTCCGGCCGCTCTCGGGGCGGCTCCTCCGCCCGGCGGAGCAAATCCCGCGCTGCCCTCCCTCGCCGCCCTGCGCGGCTCCGCGCTCCCTCCCGCCGCCGCTTCTGCGCGGTGTCCTCCCACTCTCCGCGCGTGGTGCCGCCCGGCGCGGGCGGGGCGCGCTGGAGGCGCGGGGGTCGCGCAGCCGCCGCCCCGGCCCGGCCCGACCCTGCGGCTCCCCCGCTCCGAGCCTGCGGCTCCCCCGGCCCGGCCCGGGGGCGATGCCGACACAGCGGGACGGCAGCGCCGGCAGCACCATGTCGGCTCCGGGCGGCCTCGGGGGCAGCCTCGGCGGGGACGGCGCCCACCAGGTCCGGGTGAAAGCCTACTACAAGGGGTGAGTGCGGGCGCCGAGCCCCCGGGGCGGCCGGGCGGAGAGGAGCGTCCGGAGCGGCGCCGCGGGAGTTCGGTTACCCTCACGGGCTCCCCTGGACGGGGTCCCCTGGACACTCCTGGCTCAAGCCCTGGGTATCCCCTGACTTGCAGGGAAGGAGGAAAAGAGCAGAGGAAAAACACTCCATGACCATCCAGCCGTGCTGAAATGGATGTGAAGTGCAGGACTCGTGTTGGGGTTCGGGGGGAAGCCGGATCCTCCCTTCTCCTGGGATGGCCTTCCCGGTGAACAAGGATGTGCCTGAGCAGCTTCTGCCCTGCTCACCCTGCTTCCCTTCACCCCCAGGCCCTGGCTGTCAGTAATAAATACATACTCTTTCATAACACATGCCAAAAGTCGAACTTAGTCGTATTTCAGGGTCCAGCTTTGGTCGTGATGTCCCTATGTTGAATGATGTTCAGGACTAAAGGAAGAGGATGTTTGTATGAAAATTTGTTTCATAGGTTTTTAGCTGTTTGCCAGGGACTGAGCGATTTGCAAGGGAGTCTGTGAATGGTAACCCAGATGCATCTACTGTCAATAGTGTTTCTGCTGTTAAAAAAAAAAAAAAAAAAATTAGGGGTCTGCACAGTGGAAATCTTAATTTTGTTGACCTAATTCAGTGGCTCTCCAGCAATAACACCTAAAGCAGAAGAAACACCCTGCCTTGAGTTCACAGCCCCCTATTAAATAGTAACAGTTACAGGGCTTAATAAGTTTCAGTGCAAGGGTTGCCAGTGGTTCATTGGGCCATTAAGTTTGAGGGGAGGTGATCTAAGCAGAAAACAATGTAGGTTGCATTTTTGGATTAAGAGTGAATACATGATGCCCTTGATAGCTTCCTTCCGGTTATCTGTGTTAAGCACAAGAAGAGGTGTATTACATTTTTCAGTATTTACTCTCTGCTATCTCTGACTGTAATTTTAAGGAGAGGTACAGAAACCACACTGAGTATTTGGTATTTGCTACTGTGTTTCTGGCTTGTGTCTGCTTTGGGGCTTTGCTTGACAGAAGTCTGTAGAAGTTGCTGTAGAGACTGGCGCAGTCTGTGGCTTTAAAGGACATATGAGACACTGTCAAAGTATGTGAAATTCTGAGCTCCTTGTTTCACGGTCCCTTTAATCCACCTTTTCTTAAGGAAGTGAAGATGCCCCTGGCTATCAGCTGGCAGAAGCATTCATTTGGTCAGACAGTGAACTAAAATGGGAACTGTTCCGGGTTAAAACCATTAATTTTTCTCCTGCTGGGTCAGTTTTAATCTTGATCAATTCCACGTGCAATCACATGGATTCTTGCTTTAGCACAGGGAGCCTGTGGAGCAAGAACTGGGAGGAAGCAGCCGAGGGTTGTGGGAGTGAGGAAAAAGTCTGTTACATTGGACAGGAATGCTGGCTCATGACATTGGTAATAATTTCACAGGCACTGGAATGTTTCTTTTGAGTCCGGTCCATTGGCTTTTTATCTGTTAATGCAGTTATCAGTTTAATAATGGCACTGAGTCAGGGAGGGTGTTGGTTAACCATTGTGAATACCAGCGAACTAACAAGCTGAATGCCTTAGTCACGATTTATTTTGAGATATAAGCAAATTATTCTCTCCACTTTCTTACAACAGAAAGTCTCAAGCCCCTTCTCAGACTTGCACTATCAAGTGGCTATCAAAGCCAAACACTTTACCTGCACTTACCCTGAAATGACTTGGAGACTGAGGATCTGAATGCTGATACCAAAGGCAGCTTTTTCCTATTTCTTCAAATAAACTGTCTCAAGATTAGAGCTAGATCGAGGAATTACTGGGAAATAGTGTTAATCAGGAAACGTTAATCGCTCCTAATTTCCTTTTAATGAAAGCATTTAAGTGGGTTGTGGAAGTTGCTGGGAAAGTCTGGCTGGGAATGTCTTTCCACCTTCCAAAAAGAGTTTCTGGTTAAAAAGAAAAAGAAACAAAAAACCACCAAGTCAACCCAACCCAGCCACTTAGAAGCACAGATTTGTTCTTGAAACACTTGGGAATCTGATAGTCGGGATACTTGCCTTGGGCAAAGAGCCGAGCCTGAATCTCCAAAACTTGCCTGGGTCTGGCCAGGAGCCCAATTGCTTTTCTCAGCCAAGACAAAGACTTCACACAGGAGCCTTTGAAGAGCCTTTGTTTCATTGAACCGTGCAGTGGTAATTCTTTATCTTAAATTCATGAAATATGTTAAAACAGGAAGGGAAATTTTCCTAAAAATGAACAGAGATCATGAGAATAAGGGGATGGGGAATTCCCAAAGACTTGGGAATTAGGGTCTTATGTGGAATTTTTCCAGGTATTTCCTTCTCTCAGGTAAACTGTGCTTATCTTTCACATAGGACTGCTTGTTTAAAATGCTTAAAATAGTGTTGCCTATTTTAAAGAGTTGCTGTCATCTATGCAGTGTGTGCAACAGAGGTTCCTGAGGGGGGGTTTAGGAATTTACTCCATTACTCCAGACGTTTGTGTGATTTTTTGTTGATGCAGTAACAAAATATTGCAGCTCCCAGTGCAGGGCACTGATCAGCATCTGTAATTACACCTATTTCAGTTCTCTGATGATATTCAAAGTTTGCCTTTTGTCTTACCTCATTTACTGGAGATGCTTTTTGTCAGATCATACAAGAAGTTGTTATATCATTCATATGTGTTGTAGGAGTAGAGAACAGGTAGGAATAATTCACTGTTCATCCTCAAGGAAGCCTGTAGAATTCATGCTGATTTTAAAAAGGAGCAAAGCCAAACAACTAGAATAACCCTTTTTTTGTCATGATTAGAACTGCTAGCTTGTATTCTTTTAGTGCCTGACATAGATTTTATGCTGGTTTTAGCTGTGTAGGCTGTAATGTAGGTTAGGTTTTTAATAAAAAGCTGTAAATACCAATGCTTTGCCTGCCTTCAGTTTGATTTGGTTCAGATGAAGAACATGCCTGACAGTCTCATGATACATGTTAAGCCTGCTTCTTGTCTTAATGTAGTTGCATGAGTGGTAAAAATGTGAGGAAAAAATAAATTTTAATTGTAAAATCAAAATGTACCTCCATAAAGATGTCCAGGAAATTAATTTCTTAAGGATTCTATAATTCTTGCATTGTTTCTTTTAATTTTTCTTTGTCTTCAGTACTTTTTGATCAATTCTTCAGCTTAGTGTCTTCTGTTGTCCGTTGACAATCAAGTTCCTCGTAGGAGAGTGTTCAGCTTAAGAAAACTTTGGACTAAGCCTCTGAATACGTTTTCACCCGTTCTTGCTGTTTCAATATTGATTTAGCTTTCTGACAATATATTTTTTCCAGAAAAACAGACTTTCACAGGGGAAAGCAATGCTTTAAATGGTTGTGAACGGCAGTAGCTGCACCTCGCGGTACAGAAATGACACTGACACAGCAGAATGCCCCAGGAGTCCTGTGGGGGTTCATTGCTGCTCTAATTAGACATTTTCAAAGCCTTAATGACTGGCCCAGGTGTGTGATACATACATGGATATGTAGGTAATGTGTATAATGTATCTGTAAATTTCCACACATGAAAGGGCATATATGAGGCTGCAGGTGGAAAAGGCTAAAGCAGTAATGTCAGTTCTTACAGAGTTGTTCTCTCACAGGAGTTTGAGCTCAGTGAAAATGAGGTACAGATAATGAATTGTATTTAATTGTTGGCATTGTTTTGGGGGGTTTTGTGTCGGATGGTTCCTTTTTTGTTAAAGGACATAGCAACTGTTGGATGATTTGTAAAAGAAAGTGAGGAAAGCTGTTTGATAGGAAAGGTGGGGAAGATGGTGATGAAATTTATGGTCTTCTAGATGTATTTAAAATATGTTCTCTAGTGTGTTTAGATTTATCATTTGCATTTTCTCAGCCCTCCTGAGGTTTATATTTTACTGATTCTGATATTTGCAGGATATTGATTCACACAGGCTGTTTAGTAATATGAATAAAATGATCTTTATTAATATTTATGAAATACAGAAGTGATAGCATTTTCAGTGCAAGTAATTCAGGACAAGTGCTGTCTTTTTATTTACATGTTTCCTACTCACAGGTCCATGATTAAGACCAACTGTAATAATGCTAAAACAAATTGTAAAAAATTGGGTGCTTCCATAGTAAGAGGTAATTGGCACCTCCAGATGTGATGGTACAAAAGGTGTGCTCGAATCAGATTTTCTTCTAATTCCCTGTGTGTGCCACGAGGGGACAAACAAGGATATTTATGTCACCTTGGAATAGCTTTTTGACAAACATGCTTATTCCAAGCAGTGTATAACCTTATCTTCATCACAAGGAAGGGCCTATTGTTGAGAAAATTTTTTCCACATCTCAGTGAAGGAAAACATTTTGTGTCTTTAATGCAAGTCAGTGGGCTATGGTCCGTATTAACTTTCCTTTGTCCCTTAATTTGGCCTACTAACGTTTATTTAAAATGCAAAATTTCTTCTCAGTAGAGTTTGACTTCATCTTGGCTTGAGTGAATCCAGTTTTTTCCTGAAGGAGGGCATCATCAGTGCTGTGTTAGGGACAAGAAGTGTGGAGACACAAAGGTGCGACAGCAGAACCACTGTGAAAGTGGGACCTGTCTGAGTAGGAAATGTCAGGGTCATCAGTGGAGTTCAAATGGCAAACTAAAGCAATAGGAAGACCTGTAACATTTCGGTTCTTGTGTTATGTAGATATTGCTTGTGGAACCTTGTTTATGCTTAACATCATCTTTCTCTTTTAATATTGCTGTTGGCTAGAGTTCTCTGAAAGACTGATTAGTGTCTGCTATAGCAGAAGAGAAATTCCAAATTTTTAGTAACTGATGCATGTCCTGCTGGAGGTATTAGAGCAGTAATTTAGGGAACATGCTTCAATTCTAAAATAATTAAACTCTCCTTTTTTTTTTGAAGGACAACCAGTTTGCTACTTAAATTTACCAACAAGAAGTAAGAGGTTTTTTGTTTTCGGTTCGTACTAGTTTTTACTTCAGAGATATGAAGAGATTCCAAGGCTGTTCAATACGTCTTAACATTGTGGCTTTCCCTGTGCCCTGCAGTACAGATAAACCTATTTTAAGTGAACTTGAATCATCAAAGTTAAAAATGTGCTGAACAGATTTTGCTAATATATATATAATTTAATCTTTAGTTTTTGCTGAAACATCACTGATTACAGTCTCCAAAAGTGTGGTCTGTAACTCTTTCTGCTTTTGTGGCAGTAATAATCATTTAACAAACTCTCCGCTGACTAGTTCGATCCCAAAAAACCTGCAATGTAAATATATATAAATCAAAACCACTTTTTTGTTTAAGAACATTCCAAAGTGAATATATCTGTGCTAAAATGTGAATAAATTAAGGGATGGTAAACTCTAACACCAAATCAGTGGAGCTGCTAAGTAAGCAATGCCTTATTTCCTTCCCAGAAAAACAGGAAATACAGGTTAAGGCTTTGCCTCCTAATACAGGGTTGCTCTGTGGTGGCTGCCCGTGTGTCTGTGCCAGTAACACACTCAAATCTGCCTTGGTGGCACTGGGTTCCCAGTTGCTGTTTCATTAGAAGATGCAAAGGGAGATCTCTGTGTCTGAGAGAAGAGTTTGGGGCTTTCAAATAAAGCCCCATTTGCCCTAAATGGCTGTGCTGTGTCTGAATGCTGGGGTCCAAATGTTTTGTTTTGTATTTCGTCTCACATGGAAAGAATAGGAGCGGTTACCAAATCACATAGCAGCTTTTTGACTGCTCTATTCAGATTATTGAAGAGATGTCGTATTTATCCTGGGCACATGTTTGCCCTATTTACTGGAGTCTGTCCCCTGACTAAACCTAACCCAACTGACGATGCTCATAAATCCAGAAGCAGGCTCGTTGTTCTTCCCCAGTGCTTAGAAATTGCCAGTTGATTTTATTCCTGCTGCTGCTCTCAGAGGAGCCTCAGGCAAGCAGTTTGTTTTTTGTGTGCTCTCTGCCCCTCCTGAGCCTTGTTCCAGTTCCGTGACCACATCATTTTGTTAAGTCACCTTCTTGATCCCAATCTGCCCGTGCACATGATGATTTAAAGATATTTAACTTGCTGCATACTTACACTTCAGGAACTTTAATGGGATTTTTGACCAGGTAAAAACTTTGTTACTTAAATTATATTTTTTTAGCTCCCCCAAACAATCCTGGGCGCTGGCACCTGCCGAAGCAAATCCATCTGACTGAGGTTTTTATGGGAGGATTAATCTTTTAGCTCAAACATGAGGCTTTTATGCTATGTTTGAGGAGTGTGTTGAAAACAGCTTTCCCCTTTTCTCTAACTGTATCTCCCAACTCCTTTGTTTAAGGGACTGAGCCCTGAGTCACTTGATCCCCTTTAAGGCCCAGCCAACACAGTGGGTCAGCATTTTTTGTTAACATATTAAAACCAGGTTAACTCACTTTTAATCTTAATTATCACAGAAATACCCATTCTGCATAACAGTAAAGCAGTACATTTCAATTATAAGTGTGTGGCTCTCTGTCAGCCTTCCCCTTCATTGTGTGAAGCACTACTCTTCTTTAAAGGCACTTTCAATATTTGGCACATCCTCCCAAATCTGCTAGGAAATCTGTGTAGTATTTTTCATTAATTTTTCATAACGTCTACACAATCAAAATTTAGTTGGAGTCTATGTGTATGTTTTTACATTTTGATATCTAATAACAAAATAACTGTTAAAGAGGAAGTAAAACCAGAAATATGTTATCAACATCATTCAAAACACTTGGAGCATTTCATTCTTGAGTTTCCATTCGTGTAAGAGATCTAATTTCTCTGTGTGGTTAATATCTGCTGCAAACTCACTTCATAGTTACTTGGGCATAAAATCTTGAGTTTTTCTGAAGCAGATACCTGGAGGATTAAATGTCAAGTAAAAAAAATCCCTTGGAGCCTGACTTTGCTGTAAGAAGGGAACTTACATTCTTTATTTTACTTTAATATTTTGGGGGCAGCTGCATCGGGGTGGTGTTTATATTAGTGGCATATGGAAGGTGTTAGAGATGATGATCAATATTATGTTTTGTCGTGTTGTTTCTGAAGTTTATTTTTCTCTTGCTCAGGGACATCATGATAACCTATTTTGAGCCTTCCATCTCCTTCGAGGGACTGTGCAGTGAAGTTCGAGACATGTGCTCCTTTGACAATGAGCAGCTTTTCACCATGAAATGGATTGATGAAGAAGGTAAATCAATGCTTGTCAATACATTGCTCAACTTTCCCACTTTTCTTTCCCTTTTGTCTTTTTCTTTCCCTCTGCCTTCATAAGATAAGATTATAAAACATAGAATCTGACTCAAAAAATAAGTTAGCCAATGCCTTTTTAAGTGTAGCTTGATGAAGAGCTGTTTTGTTTCACACTACTTAGTGTGTAGCTTTCTTCAATGTTAGGATTTCTTATGAAGGCCACAGAAAATATTCCCTTATACTGCTGAAGATTCCTTTTACATCTTATATTTTTGAAAGTGTTGAACAGATGTTATACAAATTGCAGTATTTATCTAAAATATTGACACAATTTAATGTATAGTTGAGTTGTATGTGTAACCAAAACCATTATATGTTGAGTGTTATTATCAGCTGTTACTTTGCAACCTAAAGTCCATTAACACATAGCTACTAATAAAACTTTTTCTAAATACTGATGATGTGTAGTAACTTTTCATCGAAGTGCAGTGACAGCCTTGACTGAGAACTCTTCATCTGTAGTGCGTACATTATCCATCATAAAGTTAATCTTGGATGAAAAAGGTCCAGAGTCTGTTCTCTCTGTTAACAGATGTCATCCAGTTGAGCTGTGTGTATACAGTAGTAATTTTTTTAAAGGTTATTTGTAGGTTCTGTTTTCTCAGTGGAATTAATTCATTCTACACGTAGGTTTTGAGCTACAGCTACAACGAAGAGCCCTCTGAATTATGAGATTGCTGTGGAGTTATTTTAGCTGATGCAGTACATAAAAGGCTGCAGTGTGCACTGATTTGTTGGCTGTGGTTGGTGTTTGCATGCAGCCATCAGCATAAATGGTGCTTATAGAACTGTTTCCTCCTGTTTAAAATTGGGCAACTGCCAGTTTATTCAGAGCTTAAAGCTAAACATAGAGCAAAGCTCATTTTTGGAAGTACCGTATAGGCAGGTGTGTTGAAGATTATGTAGTCTTGGGAGCCTGAGCAGGTGGGGTTTTTTTCTTCCCCTCATCATCCCAAAGTTATTTACACCAGGCAGATGCAGTACAGTAAAATGAACAATGTTTATGACTGAACTGTGCAGCAGAGCTATTGGGAGTTGAACATTTACTTTATAATAAGCTGGCTGTGTTATTTTATCATCAGGAAGATAATGGACTCCTCACTGCAGAGGAGGAGTCTGCAGTGTCAGTCATAGTAATAAGTATATATAATAAAAATATTTTACTGACTCTGTAATTTACTTGAAGCCACAGTTGTGTCTCAATTTCTGCTCTTTAATTACAGATTGGTTTATAAAAAAAAAGGAGGGCTGCAGTTTGACCAAATCATTTTCATGTGTTCACATAGGACTTGATTTTCACAAGCAATCCATGTTTGCTTTGATCGTTGACTCACAGTTTAATGTCAGTGGAGAAAAAGTTAATCTGCTAATGAGGAGTGTGTTTAAAACAAATCCTCCTGTCTTTATTGTGAATAATTCTTGCATGCACAATGCATGGCTTCTTGCCAAGCCCCCTGCCTCCTCTCTCAGCACCACTCTGTAGTGTTTTCAGTTGATATTCTTTCTAGAAACCTGTTTTGCTTTACTGGAAAACTCCTGTATCACATTCTCTTCACCAAAACTGAAGTTCACTGTTTAACAGTAGCATGAGGAAATGTGTGTGCTGTGGGCTGGGACTTGTTACACTATTACTCATGCTTTTTATAGTCTGAGACAAGGTGAGGGGTCTGGGGCATCACTGCTTCCTGACTAAACTGGATTTACCTGGTCACTAAGGTTTTGATTTGTCATACTGTAAATGCCTCTGCAAGATGGGGGCATCGTGTGTTACTGCTCTGATCTCATAGAGGTAATGGCACACAAAGACACATCTAATTTAATTGAGTGGAGTAATTTCCAAAATTCTCAGATGCTACTGGAAAATAGAAGGAACTTGATTTGTTTTTAGACAAATTTCTGTTTTTTCCATATTTGGTCAGTTCAGCTTCATTCTGCCTTCTGAAACATCCTGTGGGATGGGCACTGGCCTTGTGTGTGTCTTCAGTCTGTTGGTTCTCATTATATAACTCAAAAGTAAATATTTTCTTATGTATCCCAGCTGTCTTTGACTGCAGAATTGGTACTACTCAAGCTTGTTGAAAGAGATGTCTATAAACCTTCTGTTCTGAGTTTGCTTGTTCTTGAGACCCTCTTTTGCTTCTGCCAAAACGAAACACAAAATGTTTGCACAGGTGTCAGAAACAAATGAAGAAAAACTGGTTTGTTGATTCTGAGTGAGTCTGAGTAAATACAATTGTTCCTTCTCCTCCCACCCTGCTCTGCACAGTGTAAGTTTGTGCTGTGGGTGGGCACTGTGGTGTCCAGGTGCCCAGCTGTAGGGGGAGGAGGTTTGGTGGAAAATGACTTGTAGGTGGCTTCAAAGACTCATCTTGAGGATTTTGATGTGCAGAAAACAATAAAGACAGAATGCTGCAAATGGACTGTTTACATTTATTACATTTATTACATTTATCACAGAATGGATTGAGTTCAAAGGACTGTAAAGCCCGTCTTGTTCCAGAGATAAATCCCTTGTTCTTGCACAGAACATCTTCTGTAGATGAAGAGGGGGGAAAATGTTGAGCTAATAACTGGAAATATTTCCTTTCTTTGGGGGCAGTGATGATTGAGATTCAACATTGTTTTAAAATGTTTCAGTTATAATATTATTTTGAAAAAGGCTTATTCTTTTAGGGGGCTATTTTTTGTAGTGTTACTAATCTGTATCAGAGACCAAAGAAAACACAGTCTTGTTTGAGAAAGTTTATCATCAAGGATTTGGCATGTAATTTAGTCTGCACCATCTCAAGTGGTCAACAAAACTGCAATTGTTTTATTTAAAAAATAAGGAACGAAGCCAGTGAACTCCTACTTTTTTTCTGCCTTGGTGCCCTTTCTTTAAGGAATTTTATTTCAAATAGTCCTGTGAGTGTGAAATTAGTAGTTACAAATCAGAAAAATGGGGTGTTGTACTTAGATTACATTATTTGTCCAAAGTTTCCATTGAAGTTTGAGGAGAGCCTCAAGGTCTAACTGCTTTTGCAGCTCCTGGTGCAAGTCTTGGCAGTGCTGAAGCAGCTGTGAAAATAGAATTGACTCAGTTCTAATTAAAAATCCATGAAATAGAATGTAATCTTAGAAGATTTTTAAATGCTGGAGTACAGCCTGCACCTCCTGTACTGAAATAATGTGTAACCATGCTTGTAGCAATGATATTTTGTTATTATGATCTGCTTGCCTCTTGGAAATATCTCTTATTTTTATTTTCCGTGAAAGAACTCAATATGACTCTATTTTCCGATGTGCTCTTTGAACAGTGTTAAAAAGAAATACTACCACACTTGAGAATATTGGTTTTTTGCTACAATAATTATCTTGGAACCAACTGTGAAGGAACTACTGAATGGTATGGAACTGATTGAGTTGAGTTTTGTGTTGTTGTTTTCTTTCCACAGGAGATCCATGCACGGTTTCCTCTCAGCTGGAGTTAGAAGAGGCCTTTCGGTTGTATGAGCTAAACAAAGATTCGGAGCTTCTGATCCATGGTAGGTGAAATTCACTGAAATTTGCTGCTGCTCATGCTTGTACCTGTGAACAAGTGGAATTCTCACCTTGCATTACCTGTGCCTTTCACACAGCCTTCTCCCTTCAGGCCTGGGGCCATCCTGTCAAGGGATGCTGATGACCATTCACTGTGCTTTTAATTCTTCCTTATTAAATTAAGGGAGAAAAAATATTTTGCTGTTAGTTTATTCATGAAAACCAGCCCCTGTCTCTTCATTCATTCAGCCCAAGTGCCTTCATACACTTGCTGGCAGCAAGTGGTGGAAAGGATAAAGTACAATTTATTTATTTATTATCCTGAAGTTGATTATGGATAAGTGCTTTAGAGCAGCATCTCTATTAGGAAAAAAGTTAATGAGCTCCATTTGTGATGCCATATTAATGAAAAGTTTGATTTTTCTAAAATCAAGTGCTTCAGTTTTAGGCTTAGTAATATCATGCCCCTGTTTAATGTGTAATTGTTCAATTTTTATTTTTCACGGTTATATGCATATTTTGGCAGCTTCTTCAGCATGTTTTTCTAGATATTTGTAACTTTTTACCAGTAGAAGGTCAGTCTTGGTTTATCAGAGATTAGAGCAGAAAAGGGATCATTATGAAGTGCTGGTGTGTTACACTACAGTGTCTTAACAGGCTCCTGCTCTCAAAAAGGTGCAAAAAATCTAGTTTATCATCAGCCCATTTAAAAGGAAAAGACAGCTTTCCAGCTTCCCACAGAGGGTTTTAAAAAGGGGAAGAATACAATCTGTTAGTAGATACATTTCAGTGCTTCTGTATATATTATATGAGTTTTTGATCTGCCCTTTCCCCGTTAATTTTTGTATTTGATAAGCTTCTGATGAGACTGGCACCAGGGATGTCTCTCCCCAGTTATACTTCTCTCTGGTGGTTACTGAAGCTAAATAAACCGTAAAAAATGGGAAGTGTTACTGAAGCTAAATAAACTGTGAAAAAACCAAACCTGTTTACATAATCAACATCCTATGTAACTGTTAGGACATTGCCATGTAATACATCTATGGTATTTGGAAATCTTGAGTAACTGTGAGGACTGGTCACATGAGAAACCAAAAAAATAATTTTTTCTAGTTACTTTCTTTAAGAAATTATTTATTCTGCTTTTTGTTTGTATTTCTTATGTATGTCACTGCTATGCCCAGCAGAAGGGGTTTGTGTTGGTTTGCAGCTCACCTGCTCTTGCACAAGTGCAGTCAATGCAATCTTCCAGATGGTTGAATGCCTTTCAGAGTGTTGTAATTAACCCAAGAATTTATTTTCTGTGTGAAATAAAAAGCTAATCAGAAATTAATGTCTTTCTTGCAGTATTTCCTTGTGTCCCAGAGCGGCCTGGCATGCCTTGTCCTGGAGAAGATAGTAAGTAGGCATTTTAGTTAAGTACAGAAAATCAGTTCAGATTTCCTGTTTTAGCAGATTTTTATGTTCTTTGGTTTGGCATCCTGCACTTATGAATATTAATAATGCAAATCTGTACAAATCAAATATTTAAAAGTAATAGAAAGTCTTGCTAAACTTAATGTTTGTCACTTCTGAATCATTGTTAATAAGCATTTCACATTCCTGTTAACTACCCATGTCACTCTGCTTTCCTTGCTTTTGCCTCTTCTATCATGACAGTTTTTTATGCTATTCCTGTCTTTTTGGGAGTTGCCAGATTGCTGGCTGACAATTGTGAACAGAGGCTTGTAACCAAGGGTGATGACTTGTCGTGTCACCATTTACAGCTCTGTGGTTAATTCATTTCAAGTTGATGTTCAGGTGCTATCAGGAGGATTCTCCAAAATCCTCTGTTGTGTTAACTAATGTTCTAGGCATTAAAGAGGTAATTTCCCTATAGTCTTAAAGTTTTATAAAAGAGTGTGTGTATGTTATGCACACACACATCTGTCAGCTTGGTATCCAAATCTCTGACAAATGTAAATGTGCATGTTTAAAAGTTAACTTGGGCAGAATGAGTAATGCTGGTTATCTGAAAAATGAGGTTGCAGACTGAATCAGAAAGATTTGCAGCTCATTGTAGTTTTTCGTATCCTGATTTTCAGTCTTGTTTTCTGACATGCCTAAAGTAATGAAAAATAAAGTAATAGTTAAAAGAATAAAAAAAATTAATAGTGGCAGCTGTGGATTAAAAACACTGGAGGATTTGCCAAGTAATCTTGTAAATCAGGACATGCTCCCAAAATTCATGGGGAGCTTTGTTCCTCCTTTCCTGTCCCCACAGCTCCTCCCAAAGTTGAGGTGAGGTATTTGAATACTTTGCCCAGAAGTGTATGTATTGCTTGGACAATTTTCTCTTGACTCACTGTCCCTTTTAACTTCAGAAAATCAGAATTAACTTTGAGTTCTTCAGGATATACTACTTCACATTCTCTCCAAAATTAAAAAAAAAAAAAAGTGAAAAAGATACTTGGAACATTCCTCTGTTTCTATAAGGTGCAGGAGTGAAACTTTACTCTGCGAGTCACTCTGCACAGAAACCTACAGGAGAAGATGTTGTAGTTGTGTGTTTGCATTTGTCTGGATATAATCCTGTGTTTTTCCTCTTAGAGTCCATTTATCGCCGAGGCGCCCGCCGGTGGCGAAAGCTCTATTGTGCAAATGGTCACACTTTCCAAGCCAAACGATTTAACAGGGTGAGACTCTTGTTGGGTACTTAAAGCCATGATACAGGGGTGTCTTACTTTCATAATGATGATGCCACTGCCTTGAAAAGTTATCAGGTAGTTTTATTCTCATTTTTGCTGTTTGTCTGTAGACTTCTGGTAACCCTGTATTTTCCAGACACTTTATCAATATGAAATCATCAGGAACTTAAAGTAGAAAAAAACCAAAACAAATTGGTTACAATTCACTTTACATATACTGAAAGCATAATATCAAAGCTCCTGTGTTCCCTTAAAATATTCCCAGAGGGCAAACTGGAATGCTGGTATTAGATGGTTGAAAGTATATTTTCAGTTTTTTGTCTTCTGGGAGAACTTGCTTATGATGCACAGACTTTTCTTTCATGACTTTCAAAGGAGAAAACTGAGCTGTTTCTACAGGCAGCCTGTTTCTGGTGCCATGTAACTGACTGAAAATAACAAACCATTCAGAATATTTTCAGGAAGCAATAGTCAAATATAATTAGCTAAGGATCAAGAAGGCTCTGCTGTGTTTAAAAACAGCAACAGCAAAAACGAAACCCAAAATACTTGAGTAAGTCAGGTCCCTTGACAGCTTCAATAATCTTTTCTTCTTCTCTAAGCTTAGTGTATTGTGTGCTTAATGCTTGAGATCGTCTCCACTAAACTTCATCTTGGGCATCCTCATGTCTAACTTCAGCTTTTTTATTTTGTTTTGGTTTTGACCTCATCTGGGTTAAAGGCTGTCAAGGCACCGTAGTTAAATCACTTTGCACTCTTGCCGCGGTAGGCACCCTGTTTTCATGGATCTTTGGAGTTGTTTTGTGAATGTCCCTCAGCAAGTGGTGATCTTCCCTTTTGCCTTGTCTAATGTGTTGAAGCTTCTGCTCTCCTGCCTTCCTCTGTAAGGACTCACCTACACGGGGAGATGAGGAGATGAGCATGGCTAATGCAGGTGTGGCTGGATAGTTTTTGTTGTCTAATTTTGCTCTTCAATCAGTTCTGTTGGTTTCTGGTTGCAGAGAGCTCACTGTGCCATCTGCACTGACCGGATATGGGGCCTGGGGCGCCAGGGGTACAAGTGCATCAATTGCAAACTCCTCGTTCACAAGAAGTGTCACAAACTTGTCAATATTGAATGTGGCCGACATACACTACAGCCAGTAAGTAAGACTGACCTGATAAGTTCTCTTGATAAAGAAGCAACCAACCAATCAAGCAAACATCCCCTTTTTATACTGTTGGTTTTCAAACTGCAGCCTGCAAATAATTGCAGTAGTTGAAACACCATTTTTTGTGCTTACTGTGACTTTTGCAAGAAAGTTTGGGATCACTGAGCAGAGTTGCAACTTAGTAGCAAGACAAGAGTCTAATTTGTACATCTGATGCTTTTTCCTGTGTCACATATAAAGGACATTTATTCCATCCTTCACAATGATGTTAAGTAGTGTGTATATATGTACACACACGCTATTTTACATCTTCAGAATGGAGTACAGGTAGAGTAAATTCTCTAAATGTCTGATAGATTATTGGATTATTTCCCATTTACAGCAAAGGAATATGAAGTGCAGAAATTTTTACTTTTCTCCCAAGACATTAAATCATCTTCAGTTCTTAAATGCTGAGGAAAACTGAGATTATTACTGCTCCTGGTTTAATAAAGGAGACAGCTACAAGTCTATATTTTGTGAATTCTTTTGACTAATATATATATTGCTGAAGGACTTGAGGTTTTCTATCTCACTTCTCATCTGCTATATTTTTTTCTCTGTTGTACCATGTTGTCAGTTTTGCGGTTTCTGGCAACATGTCATAACTTCTAGGAAATAGGGAAAATAATGCAGTTGTTTATTTCATTGTATATGTTTTAATAACTGTGTTGACTAACCAAGTTAAAAAGTAGCTAGATTGTATTCCTCAGGGGTCATTAATTTCATTTATTGACCCTAAAACAATGTGTCTCACACTTGGACAGTCTATTACAAAAATCCTATCTATGTTTTCAGGAACCAATAATGCCTATGGATCCATCATCAGTGCATTCAGATAATGTAGAATCAGGTAAGATCAATAATTTTTTTCTTTAAATTACTGTCAGTTGCTTAAAAGTAAACTTTGAAGTAAAATTATTAAAAAAACCCTTCTTTATTTTTCATAAAATAAAAAAGTAAGACAGTTTCATAATGCTGAGGGGGATATAAATATAAAAACTCCAGTTTTCCATATCTTATCACTTTCAGAAATTGACTTGACCAAAAAAGGAAGAATTTAGCCTGTCAGTTACATTTAGTAAGCTGAGTGCTTAAATGCCCTGATCAAGCAAAAAAAGCCGAAACCAAATCCTTAACAGCATTAGCAGAGCTTCTGCTGCAGTGGTGGCCAAACATATTTATTCCCGTGGCAGAGTGATGGTCCTAATGCAAACCCATCAGTTTTGAATACTTGCAATAGAAGCATTTAAACTGTTTGTCTCTGAGTGTGGAAATTCAAAGGCAGAAGAAAATCCTGTTGTGTTGCATCAGTCTAATTAATTTTTCTTG
Organism: Acanthiza pusilla; assembly: GCA_036630365.1. Taxonomy (NCBI): domain Eukaryota; kingdom Metazoa; phylum Chordata; class Aves; order Passeriformes; family Acanthizidae; genus Acanthiza; species Acanthiza pusilla. Next base: position 2,565,007 of record JAXCHO010000103.1, on the reverse strand, counting down.
CACCTCCAGTGATTCCATACAATCCCTCAAGTCATGAGAGCTTGGACCATGTTGGTGAAGAAAAAGAGGTAAAATAATTTAACCATGCCAACTCTGTACATAGAATCACAGAGTATCTGAAGTTGGAAGGAACCCATGAAGATCATTGGAGATCTTAAGGCCTGTGTGCCTCAATTTTGAGATTTTAGTAATTTAATTTGTCACAAACTGAAAATTAGCACAAAAGGCACATTTGAGTTGCTCCTGACGCATGTGCACACTGTTTTATTTTGAACCTTGAGTTGAGATGTGCTTTGATTTAGAAAGTGCTGCAAATTCTCCCAGTTTGATTTGTTTATTATCTGCCAAGTCTCCTTTGCCTCCTTTCTTTCCTGGCACATTCCTTTCCAGGACAGTACAGTTTCAAGATAACAAGTGTTAATTGAATTACTTGTTTATATTAATTTTAAAATGTTGTTTGACATGCTGACTTTTGCAGTTGCTTAGAGTGGCAAGGCTGCTTCCTCATTTCAGTGTATCTTTATCCACAGGCAATGAGCATTAGGGAAAGTGGCAAAGCTTCCTCCAGTCTGGGCCTGCAGGACTTTGATTTACTCCGAGTCATTGGAAGGGGCAGCTATGCCAAAGTGCTGCTGGTTCGACTGAAGAAAACAGAGCGCATTTATGCCATGAAAGTGGTGAAGAAAGAACTCGTCAACGATGATGAGGTGGGCAAAGTGTTCTCAGAGAATTGGGCAGCTCTTCCAGACAGCTGCAGTGTCCCCCACGAGGTGGGAGCCAGGTCTGGGCTGCAGCACTCAATGAGATTTCTACACGTGGTTTTTTGTGCTGCTCTATAGGAGGTTCACAAGGCAGGTAGCAGGGTGGAGTCTGATTTTCATATGTTTAAGTCTGGTTTTTGTCACGGAGAAATCTCACAATGTTATTTTAATTGCTTTTAAAATCAGACACCCATCTTAACAATTTTTGCACAGTGATTAGTGAAAACATGTCAGAAATTGCACTATTAAACTGCTAAAAACTCTTGTTATTGAGATTTCCTTTAGGTTTCTCGAGGCTACTCTGAAAAGATTGGAGTGACTGTGGCTTGCTGTCCAAGAGCTTTTGCATTTATTTCTCACTTCTATAGATCAGTGTATTTTCATTCCCAAGGTGGTTACACAGTGAGGCTAAGCGTAGAGGACATTCAGGAAAAAATGTAGGCTGTAAGCTATTGCTTCACATTTCGGAACTATAGAATATTTAATTTCTTGCAAGTAAAACAAGGACAGCAAAATCCTTGAATGTCTTTCTACTAATTGTCATTAATACTTGACCTAAGAAGTGCAACAATCCTTTACTGAATGTCACTTTTCTTCAAAAAATAGGATATTGATTGGGTTCAGACAGAGAAACACGTCTTTGAACAGGCCTCAAATCATCCCTTTCTGGTCGGACTGCACTCTTGCTTCCAGACAGAAAGCAGGTAAAGGTCATAAAATAATAATAAGATAGTCTTATTAAAAATATTTAATGCTATGAGGCACCTCAAAAGCCTATTTAAAGCATAAAATGTTAGGTAGCAAAGTCAGTGCTTTGTAAATCATTTAGTATTTTATGATCCAAATGCCATGTGCGACTAAGGTTTTTAGATGGAGAAGAATGCAAAGTACAGGTACATGTGGTGGGAAGGATTCTGGACAAGAAAAGAAGTGCAGCTAGCAGGAAAAAATGGATCAAGAAGATGTGGTAGAACGGAAGGGGAAAAAGGCCTGGGAAGACAAAAATCAGAAGTACAAAAATCAAGGAATAATTGTATCAAACTTGCCTGGATTCTTTGGAGATGAATCTAAGCAAGACTCAGAATCTGAATTTTTGAAAGGAAAACCAAGTAACAGAGATGAAAATCATTATTTTTGTATTTTACAGACTAATGACTTTAAGTACATATAAGGTATAATTATTGTATATTCAAGCCATATCCTTGCTGTTTTGAAAAGGTGACAAACTAGTGGAGGGAAGTGAGAGGAAAGAGTGTTTGTGATACACTGATAGTATTAACCACAAACAAAGGAGACTAAAGGGATCAGGAAGGAAAATTAGATTTTTAATTTTTTTTAATGATTTGTGCATAGAAACTGATGTGGCTCTATATAGTCACATGTGTAGTAATGAGAAGCAGTAGCTGTAATGGATGAGGAATATGGGAAGGATTACTTACTTTCCTTTCTCAATAAAGGAATTCTGTAGAGAAACTTTGTATACTTGATTTTTAACTTTGGGAGTTTATTCAAGGGGAGGTAATGGTGAAACCAGCCATGGTGCCAGAGAGGTGGGAGGAGTGGAATGGGCATTGTTCTACAGCAGACCTGTACCATCTCACATCTCTGTCAGCCGTGCACACAATCATTTGTAACAATCCTGTGTGTTCCAGGTTATTCTTTGTTATAGAGTATGTCAATGGAGGAGACCTGATGTTCCATATGCAGAGGCAGAGGAAGCTGCCAGAGGAACACGCCAGGTGTGTCTCGTTCCAGATTTCTTGCATCAAAACAGTGGTTTTCTGACACAGTGCAGCAGTGCAGAGATTATGAGGGATGAGCCAGCAAATCCTTTCCAGATGTTAAGGATTTAAGAAATGTGAAACTGCATCCTCCTTTTGCTGCTGCAAGCCACCGTGTTTTTGTTTCAAGAAGGACCTGTAATGGGGAGCATTTAGATGTTGTTTGCATTGGCATCACTCTGTATGACTTCAGTGTGCTATTTTTTTCTAGAAAAACAGTTTTGTGGTATTTTTTTTGAAGTCTAATGATATCTATGTGTTTCTCGTACAACAACCACTACCAGCTGTCCAGGCAAATGCTGAGTTCTTGGTGCATATGCTTAATCTCAGATGGTGAGATAAAAGGGATGATTGCCGTAGACATTATTATTAACTAAAAACAATTTTTGAAGTGCATAGAAACATTTGTATGATTATAAACAATTTGCCACTTCTCTGTGGAAAAATAATAGAATACTTGAGATTATGTATAGAAGATATCATACTACCAACACTGTGTTGTTGTGGTTTGGGTTTCGATTACTTGAGTAATCAATATTTCTTTCTACACTAGATTTTATTCTGCTGAAATCAGTCTAGCATTGAACTATTTACATGAGCGAGGGATAATCTACAGGGATTTAAAACTGGATAATGTCCTCCTAGATTCTGAAGGGCATATTAAACTCACAGACTATGGCATGTGCAAGGTAAGATCTAGTTTCTTGCTAACCAGGAAAATCAACAATTAAGAAATTGTTATAAATTAAAAGATACAGAGACTTTAAAAAGTGAGATTTCAAGGTATCTGTTTGTACACAGTGCACATAGTGCACACTCATTTCACTTCTACACATGGAGGAAAGGCAAATGCCAAAGTGCACAGACTGCACTTACATGCACTGTTTATGTTTTTATAATGCTGCTGGATCAACTTGTCTGGGAGGGGTTGGTTGAAATAGTTAGGATAAGGTGATTTCAAAAGAGGTTGAAATTATCAGTCACTTGCTCCTGTTTGGATTCTGTGGCATTCTGCCCATTTCCTCTGGGAAAACTTCTGTCGCTACAAAGACACTGGAGCACAGGTTTGACTTTGCCATGAAATTGCCATTATGCTGGTTATTCAAGACTTAAATTAGTTTAAAGTGAAGCCCTTAACAGAAGAGTGTGGGATCTTCAGTTAACTGTAAAGTATTTTCTTTGCATCTTTTCTTAAAGGAGGGTCTGAGGCCCGGTGACACGACCAGCACATTCTGTGGGACTCCAAACTATATTGCACCTGAAATTCTCCGGGGAGAGGATTATGGTAAATGGAATTTTTTGTTGCTGCTTTATGACTTTCACCTTGTCTCTTCTTACTGGAGTTGTTCAGCAGTACAAAGTAAAAATCTCCATTGGACCCATGATCAGTCTTAATTCAACATCCTGCCTGAAGAAGTAAATAAAGCCTTCAAAGAAAGAGCAGAAAACAATACACAAAGCAAATTATATACTCTGCATTCCACATTTTAAATAATTTTGACCAGTGTTGAAGAATAGCTTGAGTCTTCCAAATTTATTGTTGTTATAACTATTTTAGAGGGTACTAATGATGTACTTGCAGTCTGGAATTGTGTTTGCTTTTGGAGCTATGCATTTGGCAGCAATGATATATTAGATATAAATTCATTGCAAAAGGCCTAGATAGTAGATGTCCCTTTACATATTTTTTTAATCTACCATCTTATTTCAATCAAATGTCTCTTTCAGACTGGCTTCAGATCTTCCTTCTTATCACAAGCTTTCTAGGCCAGCCAGACTGTATCAGCCCCAGCCTGGCTACTGGGATTTCCTTTAGCAGTGAATAGCAGGGTAGATATGCTATGCTCCATGAATGACTGACTTGCTGCTATTAAGAATCACATAGTTCCTCCTTGTCCTTATCTCCCGCCCTGGGTAATGCACTGCTGGTTAGTAATGACTAGGCTTAAATATTATCTAAACCTTTGTTAAGGTCTTAACATCAACCTTTAAACTCTTTGCATTTCCTCTGTACAGCATCTCCTCCTGGTGTGTACATAATGATCCACATAATGTCTGGTACAGTCGTTATCTCTCCTTTATTCAGCTAATTGGAAAGACTGGCAATACTTACGTCTTTTAACTTGTTCTTTCTTCTCTGTCTTTAGCCCCAGAAGTGTTAGTGTTTTTGTTGTGAAATGTCTCCAGTGGTGTTTTCTCTCTTGGATTCTAGGCTTCAGCGTGGACTGGTGGGCCCTTGGTGTGCTGATGTTTGAAATGATGGCAGGCCGGTCACCGTTTGACATCGTTGGGAGTTCTGACAACCCTGATCAGAACACAGAGGATTATCTCTTCCAAGGTAAGCACCAGGAGTGTTCCTACACTTCAGCGCTTTGCTTCTACTTAACCTTTAAACTAACTTCAAAGATGCAAAGGCTGATAGGAATCTTGTTTTCTTGCAGTAATTTTGGAAAAACAGATCCGAATTCCCCGATCGCTCTCTGTGAAAGCAGCAGGTGTTCTAAAGAGTTTCCTTAACAAGGTAAGAGCTGATGTACTTTATCTGCCATATACAGAAACATGGTAGAAAAGGTAAGAGTCTGAAGCAGAATTTCAGTAGGGCTGGGGGACATAGTCTAGATACTTATCTTAAAATCTGAAGCTCCTGGTTCTCAGGCTAGGATTGTGAGTAAAATTGCAAAGTGAAAGGCATAGAAATGCTCCAAATGATTTCTTTAATCTTGGGGAATATAACAAACTTATCAGATTTATTTTGGTTGTGAGAGAAGCAGCTTAGCAAATCACTTGGACAGCTTCTGATGACATTATGGAGGAGATGCAGAGGCAGGATGTGCTCAGTGCTTGCTGAGAGTCAGAAGGTGCACGTGTGGTAGTGGATGAGTCCAAGCACTTGCCGGCCTTCGGTGTTACCTGAGTGGGAAGAAAAAGATACAGGAGAAACCAGATTTGGTCAAGGTGTGCTAAGAAAGTAACACCGTTCATTGCACACTGTTACAACTCCCTGGTACTGTGTGCATGTGTGTACCTGGAGATGGAAGTGTCTTGTTAAAATAAGCTTCTTTCCACAGTGTTTGCCAAGACCTGCAGTTACTGCCACAGTGATTGCCTGGCATAGTCTGTTCAGGGAGGAGCAGGGGAAGGTGGGGGGAAAAGAATCAAATTCATTAGTAATCTAACCAAGCCTGCTCTGAAACCTATGGTATGTTTAAACAGGTCTGAATAAAATTGAAGAAAAGCAGCATGGTCGTTTATGTAAAATTCAGTTCAGGGCTGCCATATATTCCTGCCTTTTTCAGAGGGTAAATTGGAGCAGTTTCCAAAATAAATAATGCAAACTTAGTTCTTCAGTGCCCCTTGTAACTCTGGTGTTTCATTTCTCATGGGACTTGTAACACTGGCATTTTATTCATGTGTAGGCTGTGGCATCCATGTAGAAATATTTTCTTCCTTGCACAGGATCCAAAGGAGCGCTTGGGCTGCCATCCTCAGACAGGGTTTGCAGATATCCAGGGACATCCCTTCTTCCGCAATGTTGATTGGGATCTGGTAGGTGAATGCCCACTGCCTTGGCTGATTTTCTTTGCATACAGTGGTGGCTTGACAAAGTTGTTTTGAGCCTAAGAGAGCCCCTTAAGCTCAAAAGCCTTAAGCTCTTAATTTATGTTGTACATAATTACAATACACAATCTTTTATCGTTTACACACAGTAAGTGCAGTAGATTATTAGAATGATTGTAGAAAGTATAAGAAATAAACTCAATAGTAATTTCCAGCCTTGTTTAAATATAATAGGTTGTAACTCATTCTCAGTGTGACTTAAGTGCATTTATTCTTAGATGGAGCAAAAGCAAGTGGTCCCTCCATTTAAACCAAATATATCTGGGGAATTTGGTCTGGATAACTTTGATTCCCAATTCACCAATGAACCTGTGCAGCTCACTCCAGATGATGAGTAAGTAATATACAGTTTAAGAAGTTCAGATAAGAGAAGAGGCTTTGCTTGGCTTATTTGGGTGTTTTAAATTGTTAGTAGTCAGGTGAGATTATCCTGTCTGAAAAGCCTTTATAAGGTGCATGATTTTGGTAGTGGATTTGTGGTTCTTAACTCTTGAGAAGCCCTGACTTTTCTGACTTTATTGAGCCTCTGCTGTTCACATTTTAGGAATTTTTGTAGGGTTTTATATAACACTTGTGTAGTATGTAAACACGAACAGTCAATGTTAAATGTTACCTGTGCACCGTGATCAGGTCTGAAATCCAACTTCCGTCTTCATCCCTTTCTCAATGCAGAATATAAAAATAAAGTTTAGAAAAGTTGCTGATGCAGGTGCAGTATCTATCACATCCTAATGTTTTCAGGTTCTTACAAAACTGACTGTTTAGGGAGAGTTTTAAAACTGCAAACCTTGCAGATTGCTTTGTGGGAGAGTGAGTGTAGCCCAGTCACTGCTTTTGAGGGAATTTGTGTTTTGGTACTATTATTGGGGTTTTAAAAAAAACCAGTGGTAACTGTAAAGGTAAAGAGGGCAAAAGAGAGAAGGGAAATGTTCTCAGTTGCAAACCAGTGTATAGGTTTAAATTTTAAGTCAAGCTATCAGTTAATGTTGTTATCTTTTTAATTTTGGTGAACTAATGACTGTTTTTTAATCCTAATAGTGATATTGTGAAGAAGATTGACCAGTCTGAATTTGAAGGCTTTGAATACATAAATCCTCTTTTGATGTCAGCTGAGGAATGTGTCTGAATTCTCCATTTCTGAACTGTGCCAATTGTTGCTCCATTTGTTTCTGCATGGATAAACATCTCTCCATTTGGATGCACTTGCATAAAATGAGTAACTCAACATCCTGATCTTGCCACTGAGTGTGAATTTTCTTTTTGTATTAATTGTTGTCCAGGACAGTTTTTATGCTGAACTTTCAGTTGCCAGATTTAAAATGTTAGAAGTTTCTAACAATTTTGCCAAATTTGGATTTTAATACAGGAGTTAGTCTCTGGGGCTCCTGACTGAGCAAAGGGTCTGGCTGTACAGTTTGCCAGTACAGTGTTCTGAGCAAGGAAATGTTTTCAGTGCTTAATGAACACAAATTGCATCAAGTGATGTAATAAATTATCATCCAAGGATTTCAGATTTTTCAGCAAGGTAAGAACTTATCACTTACATAGTTCCAAATCTCTTCTCTCTAAACATCTGATTTCTCTGCTCTAGACATAGAAATTAGAGCTTTGTTAGTGCCCTTCAGACTGAAATGACAGCAAGGAGAGCAGATATTTACACTGAATAGGTCAAGACTGGCTGCTTTCATGGGGAATATTGATCCTATCCTGAAGGAGACTATTGACTCCATATTAGAATTGGTAGACTTTGCTCCAAAACTCACACTAGGAATTGTACACTGATACAGAGAGTGCCTTTCTAGCCTGACCCTTTCAGTGAGGGTTGGACACGGCATCAAGTGTCAGTTTAAACAAAGAATTCAGTTAACACTTTGAGAAGTTAAAATCTGCACAGCATAATTTAGCAGTAATGGGCAGCTAATACTGAACCTCATACTATTTATTGCTTTTATATTTGCTGTCTTAACTGCATCAAAACTGCACACGGTACAGCCACAGCCTGGAAAAGGGCATCAGTTCCTTTTTTATCTTACTGCCACACTACTGGGAATGAGTTCCACTTTGCTAGTGGAAAAAGCATATCTAGAATAAAATAGGTGCTGTCCACAATGACTCCCTTAACTTCTGCCCTTAGAGATGGTTATCTGTACTTGCAATCACACCTGAAATGTTGGTAGCAGGCTTAAGGAATGCAATTGAAAGAATGGTTCAAACTAGCACTAGGAGGTGTGTTTCTTACATTTCATGTTAGTAAGCAGTGTAATATACAGCACAGATAATTCTTATTTTTAATGTTTAAGCAATAGTTGTGAATGTGTTGGGCTGAAGAAATGCCAAATGTACCACTTTTTTATTATTATTATTCTTTTGGGGAAAAGGGATTAAGAGACACTACAGAAAAAGGAATCTGTGTTATGTAAGAGCTGTAAGACAAGCTAAGTGTCACTGAAAGCAGATCCGAATATTTGTAAGCACAAGTTGGCAAGCATTAACTGAAGCTTTTAGTAGACTTTTGCTTGGCCAGTGTCTTTCTGTGTAAATCCTTTTATGGCAACACTAATTTCATAGCACAGGTTTTCCGGTGTATGTCTGTTCTCTTCCATGTCAGCTGCAAGCAGAGAGATTGCACAAATCCACACTGGTGTCATGGTATGAGATTTAGTTCATGTTTTTCTTTGCAACATGAGTAGGAAACTCGTTAGCATTGGGCTGAGTTTTCAAAACTGGGAAGTGATTTGAGGGGCTTCAGTTTCAGGGAAGCATTGAGCCTCCTCACTGTTAGAAATCAGGTTTCCTTAAATTCAAGTTGTGTCTTTTCAAATGTAAAATATCAGAGTGAACCTTCCTTTAAAGAGCAGCTAATGACTTCACCATGTTTAGTTTAGTTCGTGTCAAGTGAACTGCTTACATGCAGTTTTAAAATGGTGATTGTTGAGCCTCTGACTCCTGCACCCACATGATCAGTTTAGACATCAGGGCATAACTGACATTAAATCTGGAAATCATTTAAAGCAAACAAGAAAAGCCTTGTCTCTACAATGGTGTAATTTCCTACGAGGTATTAAGGAAAAGGGCTTTATGTAAGAAAGGGCATTTCTGCCATTCATCACAGAACAGTAAAGCAAAAGTTAACTTTTTTTTTAATAGATAATGTCACAGAAAAGAATACTTTTTCTATTTACATATCTAACCATCAAGAATGTTGCAAAGTGACAAATAAATTACTGTAAATCCATTTTTGAACTCTAATTTTCTCCAAAGTGCCATGATACTAACTGTTTTTTTCATTGTTAAGCATACAGCAACTGTCATAAATATTCAGAAGGGACATTGGGTGTATACAGTCCAGTGCTGTAGGTTTTGTTTTTTGGAGATGTGTCTGCATCAGAAGCATGATGTATTTATGTGGAGTAACCTCCTTTTGTATGCGAGTTGGATTCCTATGGGTGCTCTGCTAGTTAATCTTGTCACTACTATTTTCCTGTTTCATATGGAACATGGTCTTGAACGTTGTTGTGTAATCATTCCCTTTATTTGTGCACACTTTTTACTTTAAATAAAACATTTATATTAGACCTCTGTGTGTTAAAATCTCAGACAAATACTGTGAAATGCTGATCTTTGCTTGGGATCATCATCTGACTCTATTTAACTAGCCACATCCCATGGGCTTGTTCTAATCTTTTCATTTCTTGTAGAAAATTGCACTGGGATAGGCCACAGCAACCCAAGAAATGCCTTTCTCACCCTGCATTTACCAAATGTGTCTGAGAATGCAGGTCCTGCTGCAGCATCATTCCCCAGCCTCATGCTCATCTTGTCCTTTGCAGAAAAATGATCCTTGGAGGTTCTGTCTTTCCTTCCAACACCAGTGATGAGACAAAAGCAGTGAGGTGTCAGTCCTCTGTGCAGAGACAGAAACCTTCAAGGAAAATACAAAATGCTACTCCAGCTTGCTCATCCAAGAGCCTCTTTCAACTGGAACTTGTACAACGTCATCTCAGCTGCCAGAGCTGGGATTTGGAGTTCAGAGCAACACTCTCGTCTGCTGCACTTACTTCTGCATGATTTATTTCTTTGTTTCTTCAACTCCTCCCCTTCATTCTCGGATTTCTGACACAGAGAGTGAGAGCACTTTGCTCATACCCTGCTACGGATGCAGTTGTTTAATATCTGTATTGCAGTATTTTTTAAAAGAGATTTTGTCTTGCCTGTTAGCACGGGTGTGTGTCTGCAATCCTGGCGAGTGCTGCAGATGGCTGCATATCTTACATGCTTAACCTCCCCCCACGCACGCTCCCTGTTTCTGTTCAGTTGGGTGCCCAGCTGCTCTCGCCTCAGTCTGAGCAATTGTTTATGCTGAGGCACTCTATGAAGGAAGCTAATAGCTTGAATAATCTATATATACACTTGATAAGTGCTAAGCAAGCGTCCTCACTTCAGCATGGATGGCATAAGGCATTTAAGCAACAGAGGTATCTGAAATTGGCCACAGAATAATGAGGTTTTCCTGGGAAGAGGGAGTTGGGGATTGGAGTCCCTTTGAGAAAGAGTGGATTTTACCATATCTTGCATTTTTTGGTGAATAGTTCCCCATGGATTTATTTTAAGATTTTTTTCCCCTGCTTATGATAAAGGGATCTGGACTGCATACTTGAAAGGTGGACTCTTACCATTTAATCAGCAATAATTAAAGGCAGAGCAACATCTACGTCCCAGGTCTGTGCAGCTTTTGTGGGAGGTGGCTTTTTCAGACATAAATAGAACCAGGAATCTTCTGTGCCCACATTTGACTTCTAAGCATGAGCAAAGTGTCTGAGCTTATACCCCTCTTACACCAGGGTGGCACTAAGGAATAGTTCAAGCTCATCAGGAGCTGAAGTGTTTGGTACACTCTCCCCACTGTGACTTGTCCTGTAGGATGTGATGTCTGCCAAAATCTATCAACTTTTTGTGCTTAAAACACAACATGGAATAGGGTATCTAATACAGAATCTAGTCGGTGTTACCACATTTCACAGGAGGTTTCACAAGAGTGGTCTGAATGTTACAAATTACTATTAAACATTGCTATGAAAGCGATTTTTTTCTTTAAAAAGCACAATATAATCTCAGAAGAAGATGCACCATCTTTGTTCACAGTTAAATTGTGCTTTGTAGCATCTTCAGGGACTGTGTATGTGGAAAGTTTGTGAGCTTCCCTACAGCCTCAGCACTTCTTGAAAATTCAGACACTTTATTAATCAAATAAAGATTCCTCTTGTGCTGTTAGTGCACTTTATTACCGCTTGCAAAGGTCTGTAACTCAGGTTTTAGTTGCAGTGTCTTCAAAACTGCTTTTCACAGTCCACAGTAGAAGTTGTAGGCAGAGTTAACATCTTTTTTTAGACAATCCTCTACCTACAAACTTTGTCTTCCATTGCCTGATTATTGTAGCTCTATAGCAACACTATCATTACAGCACAATAGTTACCAGAATTTGCAACCTGAAATGGAACATTTCTGCAGCAGAACCTGGGAGGAAAAAAAACCCAACAAATTAAACAATGCCACTGAATCTTAAGCTTCCATGACATCAGTAGGTCTAATAAAAGATGGAGTATCTGCCTACATATGTTGCCTTCCTCACAGACATTGATTAGTCCAGCCCTGATGTTAGACATCTTGCATTTTCCTCAGTGAATTCAAAAGGGACTATTACATAGTGCATTTCACTGATTGGTATTTGAAGAGATTTTAAAATTTTTTTTCAATCAGGTCCTAAAGTCCAAGAGAGTGAAGCAGACAGGAATGTCTAGAATGTCTAGACAACTCCCTCACAGGTCCAGGTATTTCAGAATCAGCTCCAAAAGCTGGTGGATTCAGAAATCTTGTTGTGGCTTTTAGGCAGACCTTGTATCTGCTTAATAAATAAGTACAGGGTGTTAGTATTCTTCAGAAATGTGTTTGCTTTTCTGTAAAACCCTGATAATTTGGGTTGGAAGGGACCTTAAATATCACTGAGATCCAAAGATCTTGAAGATACCGCAATTGCTGTGGTGGTTTAAGTGCGAGTTAAGGAGGTGACTCTCGAAGCAGCTTAGCAGTGATGCTCAAAGGCTTCTCCATCAGCGAGACCGGCCAGCCCAGAAGAAATCTGAGCATATCAAAGGTGCGAAATCAAGGATTAAAGAGCACCAAGCCCCTCTCTCAGCTGATCAGCAGCCAGGCAGGTTTTGTGTGTGCCATAATCCTCCTGGGACGGCATTAGGGAGCAGCGCGGAAGGGATCTCGGCGGCCGCGGGCAGCGCTGGCCGGTGCTAAGCGGTGCCTGGTGGTTGTACAACTGCCCCATTTTCATGTGCTGTGCTTTTGTACTCGCATCAAAATATGTAACTGTGTGGGATGAAAGGAAACGGCAAATTGGATTGCGCTGTAATCCCAGCTGAAGCGCTGTCTTCACAGAGATATAAACTGAAAAGCTTTGGGCTTCTTGCAGGCAGAAGAAACTTGTAATACATGGACGAGTTGTACAGCGACTAAGCAGTCCCTGAAGAACATCTTCCCCGCCTCTCCGCGGTTCGATCATTCCGCTTCCCAAAGCCTCCTGCGCTTCAGCATCTCCTGCGAGCCCGTGGCTGGAGGGAGCGGTCTGTGACTGCTTCGGGGACAGACACCATCACACGGACCCGCCTGCCCCACGTCTCCCCGTCGCCAGCAGCGGAGTGTCAGCACAGCCGCCTTGTGGGGACCCTCGCTGGGGGACAGTCCCTGAGGGACCCTTGGTGAGGGACCTTCTTTGAGGGGCACTCACTGAGGGACCATCTTTGAGGGACCCTTGCTGTGGGACCTTCTTTGAGAGCCAGTGACTGAGGGACCGTGGCTGAGGGACGTTGTTTGAGGGAGCCTCGCTGGCGGGCAGTCGCTGAGGCACAGTCACGGAGAGCCCCTCGCTGGCGGCCTCTGCCCGCGCCGCCGCCGCCGCCGCGCCTCAGGGGAGCGACACGCCCGACAGCTCCCCGCCAGCACCGAGGCCTCCTGCCCCTTGGCTTTTCCCTTCTGCCATGGCCGCTTCCCTCCCCCCCGGCCCAGCTGCCGCTCCGTCCCTGTCCCTCAGCCGGCCCCTCTCGGGCGCTGGAGGGGGAACGGCGGCAGGGCGGCGCGGGGCCGAGTCTGACCCGGGCGGGCTGAGGGGGAGCCGGGCAGAAACAACACTTTTCCGTGTACATTCGCTTTTTAATGTATATTAAAGATATATCTATTTATTTTATTTTAATTTTTATTTATCTCCCTTTGCTTTCCCCGCGGGCGCGGGGGGAAGGCCGGGCCGGGTTTCCCGGCGCTGAGGCGGCGGCGGGCGGGGGAGGGGCGGGCGGGCGCTCCCGCCGCTGCCCCAGACAGTGGGCGGGGCCGGCGCGCGCCGCCGGCGGGTTCGTGCCCGCGCGCCGCCGCCGCCGCCGTCTCGGTCTCCGCAGTGAGGTCACGGGTGGGCGGCGCGAGCGCGGCGCCTGTTCCGCTCCCCGCGGCCGCCGGAGCCCCCGCGGCGCCGGGTGAGCAGCCGGGGAACTTACCGGGAACGGCGGGGAGCGCGGCGGCGGGGCCGTGGGGGAAGGGCGGGAGCGCCCGCGGGGGATGGGAGGGAGCGGCGGCTGCGGGGAGGCGGCGCGGGGGCGGCGGGGAGAGGGGGAGCGGGGTACCGGGGATGGCGGGGGGAGGAGACGGGGGCGGCGGAGCGGCGCGGTACGGCTGGGGACAGCGGGGAGCCGGGCAGGGCGGAGGGGCGAGCCCGGCGGCGGGAGGGGGAAGGGCTGAGCCGTGCCCGGAGCGGTGCCGGCGGGGCCGGGGTGAGTCACGGCACGGGAGGGAGCGGCGGGATGCGGCGTCCCGGGAGGGGCTGCGGGGCGAGGGGTCGGTGTCCGGCATGGGGGGCCGGTGCCCGGCCCTCGGCTTGCCCGGCCACCCGTCCTTTCGGGCGTGCACGCCGGGAGAGCGGCTCCGGGCCGCCCCCTCCCCCGCCGGTATCGCCTGTCGGTCGGGGGCTTGTCCCGGTGTTCGGCGAGTTACTGGGAAACGCACCCTGCCTCTGGCAGGGAATCCCAGCGTGGTTTGGGTTGGAAGGGGCCTTAAAGCTCATCGCCTTCCAACCCCCCTGCCATGGGCAGGGACACCTTCCACTTGCCCAGGTTGCTCCAAGCCCAGTTCAACCTGGCCTTGGACGCTTCCAGGGATGGGGCAGCCACAGCTTCTCTGGGCAACCTGTGCCAGTACCTCACTGCTCTCACCGAGAATAATTTATTCCTTGTATCAAATCTAAACCTTCCCTCTCAGCTTAAAGCCATTCCCCCTTGTCTTGTCACTCCATGCCCTTGTCAAAAGTCCCTCTCCATCTCTCTTGAAGCCCCTTTAGGTGCTGAGCAAACTGTGGGATTGCTTGTGATCCGCCTCTGTCTCTTTCACAGGTTATCAGGAAGGACTAGCAGAACTCTGCACTAGCACACGGCATGAATCCAGCCCATGGCCTGGATCTCACCTCTATTACTAATAACTCGGGCTGGGAAAATTCTGACACACGCCTGTGACATCTGGGCGAAAGGTGACTCTCTAGGGACGTTTAGTTTTTGCCGTCGATCTGGATCAGCCTTTAATTTGAGGATTTATTTGTGAACTGCCGTAGTAGCTGTCACGGTGGTGGTGAAATCATAAAGCTGGCAGCACAATAAAGCAAGCCCTTAAGACTGTGTTTGATCTCTGGGAGCTGAAAGTGCTGAATAAAATTTTCACACAACTTAAACTACGTTTTGGAACAGTTGTGTTAGGATTGACATTCTTCGAACTGAGCCCATTTTTCTACTTTAATATTTAAATAGAGACTTATTTGAAAAGACAGTATATGTTTTAAAGGAAAAAATGATCAAGGATGAACACGTATCAGCACATCGTTTTTTACTAAATTGCTGGACAAGACTGCTGTGTAAAATAGTGAGTAGGGTATGAAGAAAACCTTTTGTATACATATTGAATTGGGGTTTTTGTATTGTAAAATAGAACAAATAACTAAGAAAATTGTGTCACCTCCCCGTTAGTAATTTTACGGTATTACATGCAAAATGGGTTACAGTTTTTACTGTTGGAGGCTGAAGAAGTAATGTTTTAGTGAAAGGAGTGTGCAGCTTGGTGTACCTGAGGTAATCCAAGATCACATTAAACTATTTTTTATATTAATAAGCAAGAAAATGCACATTCAGGACTGACTTAATTAAAGTTCTAGTGTTTAGTGATGGAAAGCCCACAGATAAACTTCCCTCTAGGTCTGGTTTCAGACCAAAAAAGGAGCAGGATCCAAGAGGATGGGAGTCCTCCATTGAAAAAAGCAATGACAGAAATGCATGTAAATAACAAAGTGCAGGTCGTAATAAATAAATTGCCAACAATAAAGAAGGAAAACTTGGATGACTATGATGAAACTCCTGTGGAGGCTGATGGGGAAACTGCCAAGCCAAACAGTGCTTCACTATCTGAGCCTTTGAGTTTAAATCCAGGTTTGAAACACACGTTGGCACAGTTCCACCTAAGCAGCCAGAGTTCGCTGGGTGGACCTGCAGCTTTTTCAGCTCGGTATTCCCAGGAAAGTATGTCACCCACTGTCTTCCTGCCTCTCCCATCACCACAAATACTCTCTGGACCGCTGCTCATCCCTCCAGACAGCTCCACGGAGCTCACCCAGACCCTGCTCGAGGGGGAGTCCATCTCTTGTTTCAAAGTTGGAGGGGAAAAGAGACTTTGCCTGCCTCAAGTGTTGAATTCGGTTCTCCGAGACTTTTCCTTGCAGCAGATCAACACGGTGTGTGATGAACTCTATATCTACTGCTCAAGGTGCACTTCTGACCAGCTTCATATTCTGAAGGTTTTGGGAATTCTTCCATTCAACGCTCCGTCCTGTGGGCTCATTACGCTGACAGACGCTCAGAGACTATGCAATGCTTTACTGCGCCCTCGCACTTTTCCCCAAAGTGGCAGTTTCCTCCCTGGTAAGAACACCTTGGCCCAGCTGAAAGAGACTGGCAGTGCCTTTGAAGTGGAGCATGAATGCCTGGGCAAGTGCCAGGGGTTGTTTGCACCTCAGTTCTACCTTGCCCCGGATGACCCATGTATCCAGTGCTTGGAATGCTACGGGATGTTCTCGCCCCAGACCTTTGTGATGCATTCACACAGATCCCCAGACAAGAGGACCTGCCACTGGGGCTTTGAGTCGGCCAAGTGGCACTGCTACCTGCACATTAACCAAAAATACCTGGGCACATCCGAGGAGAGAGAGCTGAAGCATCTCTTGGAGGAAATGAAGGAGAAATTCAGTGAGAAAAATCAGAAAAGAACTCGGTCCAAAGTAAGTTCACCTGGTGTTGTAAAACTCCCAGATCTCTTTCTGCTCATACATAAATACTTGTTTTAGAAGTGCGTTACTTGGCTTTTCTAAGTGGGAATGCTTGTCACATCAAGCCTAAGTTAAATTTGTGAGAGCGCTTCACCATGGAAATAACATTTCTCATTAAAAGGGGCGGTAATTTCTTTCCTCTTTGGGCTCCAAGTAACCATTTGAGCTCGCTTGTCTTTGTTGGTTCTTGTTCTGTCCTAAGGTATACAGACTCCGGAAAATTCAGGCTCTTGTGGAAATTTTCATTCTCCCATTTGACCTTTGAGTAGATTTTATGCAGCGTGTGCTGCAGCAGCTGAGCAAAGCAGAAAGGAGCTTGAAAATCAAGTATTACAAATGAATTCTTCATTTGTTATTTGTACTCCAGCACGCACACGTGGGCTGGATGGCAACCTGGCTTGCTGGCCACCCATCTCATGACTTGTGTGCAGGGTAATGGTGCTTTTCTAAATGGCTATTTAGAAGCCCAAAGTCTGCTTGTTCAGCAAGAGCTTTCTGTTTAAACCACTTGTGCAGTGAAATATGCCAAAAAGAGGGGGTTTTAAGCAGCCCAAGTAATGAGCTGTAGGCCGGTATCTTGACAATAGTTAATAATAGACATCTTATTTTTTCCTAAAATACTGCTGCAAGTCTGTGCTGTGGTTCCAAAATACAGAGCTTATTTGTCCTTTGGAGAGCTTCTACTTTAAATAATAGGACAAGCAGCAGAGAAACATTAATATCATAGATGTTTCCGTTCATAGAAGGCACGATTTTGGGGTATGATTTAAACTTTAAGAGGTTTTTAATAGTTTCTGCCCCATGACTGTTTCTTTTCAGTGCGTTCAGTGTTTCTCTCTCTGATGGCTACTGGTTTGATGATAAATCCATATTGCCTGTTGGATATTTTGTGGTAGATTTCAAAATAGCAGCAAGAGCAGCCCAGATGGTTGGGCCCAAAAAGGGGTGCTATAAGCTGACACCTTTCAGCATAAATTTCTGAAAAGTTGGTGTTGTAGGAAGGCTGACTGTAGTAACAGGTATTGCTACAGTGGTGCCAGTCTGCAGGAAGAGATTTTAACAGCAGATTCCCATGGAAGTCTGCAGTATGGCAAGCTTCCACGTGCTGAATTATTTGAAGATGCAGTCTCCTAGCAAAGAGACTTTGCTTTTCAACTGATAGAGACATGTCAGCCTTTATCCTTGCAATGCCAGTGTAGGAAATGAACTATAGCATGGTGGATTCATCAGTGGAAATAGTCTTCCATATTCATACCTGTAAATGCTGCTTCCCTTTCCACAGCAAGTGATTTCAGACAATGAGATCTTTCAGTTTCATGTGCAAAGATGAAAAAAACCCAACTGAAATTAGTGGGGGCAGTAATTTGGACTGGACTGGTGCAGATGAAATACTTAAACTTTCTGCAGTCTTCCATTGCAGACCTGTGTAGTTCTTTCTTACAAAGCAACATACGAAACCAGAGTGAGAAACTGTGAAAACCTGAACAAAACACAATGGCGGGGGTTTTTGAGATTTTTTTTTCCATGTTGTGGAGATTTATTTGGGAAGTACAAAAGATTAAAAGAGTGTAAGAGGGCAGTGTGGGACAGTTTCCTTTTCCTTGTCCTGGGGAAGCTTAGACTGCTTCAGTTGTCTGTTCATGGAGTCACAGAATGGTTTGGGTTAGAAGGGACCTTAAAGGTTATCTCATTCCACCCCCTGCCCTGGGCAGGGACACTTTCCACGAGACCAGATTGCTCAGAGCTCCATCCAACCTGACCTTGAACACCTCCTGGGATGGGACAGCCACAGCTTTTGTTCCTCACTTCTGTGGTGTGGGAGAGTTATTAGGTATAACACACAGACATTCCCTTTCCTTACACTCCTAGGGGAATTTATTTGCAGGATGTTCCATTTGCTGTTCTGTCACCTCCTCTCCACCTTTGCTGAGTCAGTGTTCAGAAGTGCTGACACATCTTTGTGGTTATCTTGGAGGGCCCAGGAAGAACAGTTGCCCTTGGCTAGGTCTTTCCCCATCTAGTAATAATGAATTACTTAAGTCCCATAGTCTTTGGAGCATCCTAGATCCTGTGCTTTGCCTTTCTCCTTAGCATTTCACTCTGAGTTTATTCACCTCGCAGTGCAAATACACTTTTGCTTCAATATTTTAAGAGCAAAGTACTCTTGAGATTAATTCCTTTCTGTTCTTTTTGCTAATAAGAAGGCTGTAAGCTGTGTGCTTGATTGTCATAATTTTCTGTGGAGTTCTAGACTGCAGTGCAACATCCACCTGCTCTTCATGGAACAGCTGTCACTGAGTCTCTGCTGATTCCTGCACTGGCAGATCCTTGTTCCCTTTGACTTTGCGACAGTTTCTCATCATCTCTGCACTGAAACTTTGTCTTACTTCTCAGACTAATTCCTTGAGCTGGTTACAGTGTGTGTGGGAAACCTCACAGTGTGGAAGGTTAACATTTCTTCTGAGGGTTTTATAAATTCAATCTCTGCTAAAACTACTGGTTTAATGATTACACTGAAACCATTACTTACCTATATATTTATTCCTTAAAGAACAGCTTTGTCCAACTAACCTCAAAGAAAAAAAAGGCATTTTTCATGTAGCCCTTTTAAACAGTTTGAGTAAAAGTAATTCAGTTCAACTTGTTGTGTTTACAGAATTATTTAAGAGCATCTAAAATAAACAAATTGTTGGGTAATGAAATGCACACATATATATATATTGAAGTAGATGCCTCATTTCATTTACCTGGATGGTGAGGGAAGAATCCTGTTAGAAAAAGACTTAATGTTTATTTATGGTTACATTTAATTTTCTTTCCTAAGTAAAAATTTGATTGCATGCTATGAAATTCATTTGCATGATGCACACTAAGGGGTAGACAGTAAATTCAGTTTCCATCTGAAATAGGTAAAAAAAAAAAAAAAAAGCAAAAATCTGACCTAGTAATTCGAAAATAGAGATGACCTGATAATTTCATATGTAAATATATAAGCATATTAAAATGTGAGTCCTAAAATACAGACAAATGTGGTCTGAAGCTAAAATCAGATCACTGCATATTAGCTGTGGTATAAGTTGATTATATGTGATTATTTAAATTATTAGAATGATCTGAGTAAGTAGAAAAAACTTGACAAGTTTTTTGTTTTTCTTTTGACAAGTGTAAGGATGAGGCCATTTTCCTAGTGATTATTCAAATCATTATTATTTGAAGCCTTTTTATTAATATGAAGAGCTTTTATTAATATAAAGAGCTTCTCTTCTTGTGCCCTCCCTCCCTTTCTGTCTGTGTTGGAAGTGATTTGAGGAACTACAGGGGTGGAGTTAAATTTCAGTTTCATTGCGAGAGCTGAGTTTCGTGGGCTGGAAGTTTTGGTCAGAGTGGGGCAGGTGGGGTTTGGTCCCTGCCAGGGCCAGGTGGTGTTGGATTGTGCAGACCATGGCACAGTCACACTGGGGCTCTCCGACTGCCAGGATGAAGTGCTCTGACAGTTAATGTAAAGGTTTGTAAATAAAAACTTTTCTGATAATATAGCATATAAAACGTTGTGAAGATGTCAGAACACTACATGAAAGTTTCAATACAGGATTATTTCACTTTTTTAGCTTTATAGGCTCTTTTTTAATTGAGCAACTTGTCAAAGGTACTGGCTCTGGCTGGAATGGTGTTGACTTTGTAGCAGCCTTTGCTGTGCTGTGCTTTGGATTTGTGGCTAAAACTGTGGGTAACACACCAATGTTCTGCCTGTGCAATAAAAACTGGGGTGGAAGGAGGAGAAAGAGGGTTTGGCATCCAAGGTGGAGGTTGTTCAGAAGCTGGCTGGGTAGTAGTCTGAGGGAGGGACTGAGCCATGTCCTTTGCTTCACTTGTATTTTTCTCTTTCCAGCACCTATTAAACCAACTTTATCTTGATCCAGGAGCTTTCTTGCTCTTGTCTCTTCCATCCCCTGGGGATGGTGCTGAGGGAGTGGCTCTGTGGGTGCTCGGCAGCTGCCTGGGGTCAGCCAACCACAGCCTACCCAAAACCCCCACGTCCTAAGGCTGTTCTAATTACAAATCAGTTTCTTAGCTACGAGACTATTGTAAATATATGATGAGACACCTTTCAATTGAAATTAAGAGCAACTTTGCAGGGGAGCATAATGTATCACCAGGAATTTTGACTAAAGAGTAATTATAAAAATACTACTTGAGACACACAGAGCAAGAATTGCTATCCAAATGCGAAATACACAGAAGTTTTTAAAATTATATATTCTCATGCATCTGAGTTGTTTTTTTTCTACTGCAAAGGGAATGGAGTTGTCATGTTACTGGGAGCAGCTTTGCCTGCTTCTGTAATAAAAATTTGTGATGACTGAAGAAAGTTCTGTCTCTGGAACACCAGCACATTGTTCTATTTAATTTAGAAATAAAGTATCTGGCAGGTGCTTGCTCTATATAGACACTTCATTACAAAAGGCTCCTACAACCTTTAGGGAATCCTAGTTTCTGCTTTCTGTTTCTCCTAAGCTTATTTAGCAGAGTTCTGGAAACTCAGCAGAGCTGTTAGATAGGTCTGTGAAGAGATTTTCTTTTCATTTCATTGCTATTTTGCCTGCAATGGTATATTGGAGATCAAAGAAACTTCTGTGGCTTGCATCACCCTGCACCTCTGCCAAAGACACCCCATTTCCCAGCTCCCCAGTTTCTCTGCTGTGTCTGTATTAATGGTGTAAGTGTTGTTCCTCTGAGGAGTGTTTATGAAAATGTAAATAACCCATACCATTAGTCAATTACCAATTTATTTTCTTTTCTTTAGGCAGAGCCACAGCAGAACCTGGAATTATCGCAGTGGTATCCAGTTATAAAGCAAGAAGCAGAAACTGATCCTCAACCACCTTCCTTTTTCCATCCCAGGTAATGGAATTTCCTGTGTAGAACTATAAGAACTGTCAAGCATTTAAATACTTCTGGCTATTTAAGGATAATTCAAACTGAAAAGAATGTATTTGCAACCTGAACCCTTGGGAAAACTCCTAAGGGATCATACAGATTGATCCCAAACTTTTTATGTATTTGTTAGTGTAAATATTAATGAACTGCTTATGAGTGGTTTTTGGTATAGGACTCAAGCTGTGACCTGTGAGTGCTCTTCAGCAGGCAATACAATTGAAATGTAATTAAAATTTCCCATTTCTTAGTAGAAATGACAGGGGTAGTTTTTGATCTTTCATATTTTAGTGCAATCCATGCATATGGAAAGCTGCACAGGGCCCATTTACCATGAGGAAAACCTAGTTTCCTTCCAGAAAAGACTTCCAAGAGGTGTTTGAAGGCTTTCTTCCACAAGGAAGGGAACAAGGGCTGCAGCTGAATTGTCTGTGGACTGGTTTCCTGGTTTTAGAAACCAAGTGCATTTCCTTGACTTCTTGCACAGTTTGTCACCTGCATCAGCAAGGGAAACAGTTTTCTTGATGTTCCTCTTGCCCTCACCCCTGTGGTTACACAGATCCCGAATTTGGGTCAGGGCAGACCCTTTTTGGGTCACACACATCACGCTGGTTCCCACACAAACACAGACATGGAGGAACTTCTGTGGTGGGCCCTCCTGTCCTGTTTCTGCTGGTGCTTGCTTCAGAGCCAGGAGAAAGGGAAGTGTTGGAGACAGCAGCTGAGCTCCAGCATTGTTCCGCTGGTGATCTTGGCACTGACCTGAACACACCTGGGGCTCTCCTCCCTCTGTGCTAGGCTGAGTGGTGAGGTTAGGGTGGGACACAGGGATGCTGCCAGGAGCTGTGAAAATCCAAATGGGCAGCTCAGTGTGCGTGGGAAAGAAGGTCCAGCACTGCTCTCAGACATGCCCCAGGACTGCCAGAATACAGCTTTGCTACTGAACGAGCGAGGTGCTCATTCCCACTTCACTGGGCACTTCCCCATCCTCCATTGCTAATATAAGGATTATGAAAATGCTGGAGAGTCTGGATGCAGTGGCATTCTAATTTCACTCTTTGCATTTAAATGAAGTCTTCATATGATTTTCTGTAATTTTTTTTTAATCAGCCGTGTTTGGAAAATCTGCTTGTTTGATAGCTTCAAACCCTTATCTAGATAATCTACTCAGTAGAGATTAAGTGGGTTGTTAGGCTTTCCTTTTGCATAGGAAAAATTGAAAAAGGACATGCTTACTTTTCATTATTGCTTTTACAGTTTGAATACATGTTAAATTAAACTTACTGCACTCAACCAGCCATCATTTATTGTTTTACCTTTCACTACAAATTTTACTCTTCTGCTGTTTCAGTTACTACCTTTATATGTGTGATAAAGTGGTTGCCCCGAATGTATCTCTTGCATCTCAATATAAGGATGTTGCAAAAACAACAGTAAAAGCTTCAGAAGTTAATAAATCCTCACCTGGGCAGTCAGAGAAGAAGCTCAGTAGTGGAAAGCACAAAAAAGCTGCCTCTTATCCAGAGGTTTCTCTTGAAGAACAGGAAAAAATTGACTTGAAAACTGGTGTGGAGCAGCCACATAAACGTTTAGGTGAGTAGTGAAAATTATGTTGAAGTCTGATTTTTATACCACAGAATTTTGGAAATCTTAACACTGAGCTAGAATTTTGTGATGTCACTTCAGGTTTTCTAAAATTCCCTCCATGTTTTTATAATATAGTTTGTCTTTGCATTTTTTTCACTCTGGAAGCTGAACTTTCTGTGATGATTGTTCTGTTTCTATGTAGATCCTCCTGTGTCAACTCATTCTGCAAGAGGTGGAAAGTCTGAGCGTGTTTCTTCCAAAATCACCAGAGACTGTGGCCGTGGTGAGGGAGGTGCTGATGCACGAACCTTGTCCCCCACCCTCATGAAAGACATCAGCTGTGAGGATGACAAGGGAAAGATCATGGAAGAAGTAATGAAAACCTACATCAAGCAGCAGGAAAAACTAAACACGATTTTGAGGAGGAAACAGCAGCTTCAAATGGTACAGTGGCAGTGTGAAAGCATTTCCCCCTGGACAGCAGGGAGCTGGTGTGAGCTTGCTGGCTCCACTGTCAAAATCACTGACTGCATTCATTTAGAAACACCAAAGCACACAGATCATGTTTCCCTCAGCTTAAATCCAGACACCAAATCTTTAATATCCCTTATGCTCGTGAGTTTTGAGCCCACTAATAATTGGTGTCTCTTCGGTTTGCGGCTGCCGGGTGAAAGCAGCTCCTGCTTTTGCTGTACCCTCTGAAATTTCTCAGTTTTCAGGATTTTAAAGATGCAGATATCAGTATTCTAGGATTGGTTTTATCGCTGCCCTGTATAAAAAAGAACACCATCTTCCTATCCCTGTTTGCTAAGCCTTGCTTTTAGGGATTTTATTTTTAGTCTTTTTTAAAAAATAATGAATGCTTTTAGAGGCTGGTGTTCACTTGTGACATTTCTGTTTTCTGAATTCAGTTAAATACTGTCTTTGCTTCTTACATTCATGGAGCAGACCTAATACCTTATTTTAAATTATTTTATTTTAATTTAGATGTTAATCTCTGAACCTAGAAGCTCAGGTAGGGCACTAGAGCTGCTGCTTTAAAGTTGTTCTGCTGTTGGAGGTAAAGATTGTAGATAAGTTTAGAAAAATTAAGAGTTTAAAAATATCAAAATGCCAGTGGACAAAGAAATCAAACAATTCCTTTTGTTTTCTGATGCTGCACTTCTTTGCGTCTTCAAAGCATATTTTAGTGAATTAGCGCTGCTTCTTGAGGTTCACTGCTGAAAGTTGCAAATTTGTTTCTGGAAGCTCCATGTACTTAGAAGGATAAGTAATTTTTAAAAATTAGATGTTTGTTACAGAATTCCAGGCTGACATTGACAAGCAGATAAATACCATTGTCAGGCCATTGTTATTAGTAGTTACAAATTATCTTTTTGGCTTCACTGGTTCCAGATACACTTCTAAATTCAGGTTTTTTTACTTTTCTGGTGTTATAAGGGAGGAGTATGTGATCTTGATCTTTCTTTACAGGAAGTGGAAATGTTAAGTAACTCTAAAGTTATGAAGGAACTGACTGAAGAGCAGCAGAATTTACAAAAAGAACTCGAATGTTTGCAAGCAGAGCATGCACAAAGAATGGAGGAATTTTATTTTGAGCAGAGAGACTTGGAGAAGAAACTGGACCAAGTGATGAAGCAAAAATGTAGCTGTGACTCCAATTTGGAAAAAGATAAAGAAGCTGAATATGCAGCACAGGTGAGAAGGGAAGGTTTATTTCAAACAAAACATATTTAGTGTACCAGGAAATTGTGAAGTTGTTGTTCAGCCACCTTAAGGTTTCATTTTCTCTGTGTGTTCTGACACCACAAATACCAAAATAGGTCAGAGTGCCAGCAATATTTATTTCCCTGTTCCTTTGATTGAAACTGAGGTAGAATGTAATGTACATAAACATATGATGTTATTGATGGAATATTAAACTTACACATGAGGTCTGTTACCTCCTGATTTAAAACAAATGCTGTCTTTAATGTATATGGGCTTGCCCATGATATAGACTTAAACATTATCATTATTTTGTTTAAAAAAAAAAGAATCCAAACCTCTGAACCATCTTTTGGTCAGATTAGCAGTGTACCTTGCTGCTCTTCTGTTCTTTGGTGGTAGAACCTTCTGCACTATCTGATGAGCCTCCTCTGTGCTCTACCAAAACATTTGGCCAAAAGTTCTCTTGGAAATGAAAATCGTATTAGTGTCTCTCATTCCTGCTTGTTGGATTCATATGTCAAAACCTATGGAGATGGTTTTTCCTCTCACTTTTCTTTTAGCTTTTACTATTGCTTCTTCATGTTGGAGATTATTAATGTGATTCCAAAGGGAAAAAATATAGTTAATGCGAAAAGGAACCTTGGAATGCCCCTTTTGAAAACCAGCTGTAGTTATGATTAAATTTTTTATTTTGCACCATGTCCCAGGAAACTAGCCTTAACAGTCTCATTTTTAAAGTGAACAAAATCTAAAACTTGAGCTCGGAAAAGATCTGTGGTCCTTTGTTCACAACTGTGTATATTTCCTGTTCTTCCTGACTCAAACTGAGAAACAGGCAGTACTTGAGAGACAGGTTTCGGTATTTTTGGTGAGTAGGGCAGAGACTCGCATCGTAAATCCTCCTCGTGAATTTAATTTCATGACATCCCTCTCCACTGATTCCTGGCCTTTGCTGCCAGAAATAATCCTCTCTGACTAAGGCCTGATTTACTAAACATCTGGTACAAGCCCTATTAGTGCAAGTAACAACATGTTCTAATTTATGAAGATCATCATGTATAGCACGTTTTATATGGCTTGTGCAGCTTACTTCCTTTAGAGGGTGAAAACTGTGGACTGTTCCCCAAGGAGATTGGGGTTTGGGTGTTTCTTTTCAAGTCAGACTTTGAAAACTAAATATATTCCTTGTGTAAAAGTTTACTCTGTTATTATCTCTGGCAGATCTATTCACAACATATAATTTGAACCTTTTTCTCCGTTTATCACCAAGAGATTTTGGTTCTAAGAAGCACCAGAGTTAAACAGAGGCCTTAAGAACAGGGAACTTCCCCAAGCTGTGTATACAGCATTTAAAAAAAGTCTTAATCTGACGTGTTCTTGGAGCAGTTGCCCAGGCTGCCTCTTCTGTCTGAGAACTGTGGACTGGGAGGAACCCTCCTTGTGCATTAAACAGGATTAATAATTTGGTATTTGCAACTCGCTTAAAAGTCTCTTCTCCTTTCTAGGCCTGTCTGGAGACACACTGTCTCCTCCCCCTTTTTGACCTCTTTATTGAGATAGTTGCTTCACCCTGTCAGTCACAGCAGGGCAGAATAACCAGTACCAGAGCCTTTCCCTAGAGCTGGCAGTCAGATCTCAGCCAGAGGTGTTGCAGGTAGGACGTGCTGCAGCATGCAGGCAGTGGGCACTGCTGCACTGCAGCACTTCACTGCACCACTTGTGCACTCAGGACTCGCATTGACAGCCTGTTGCTGCCTAAGAACTGCTGGAGTATTTCTGATTAAAGGAGTGAAGATGAAATGTGGTGTTCCCCTAAAATCAGCACAGCCATTCCTTCACCCAGAACATGCTGTGGCAGTTGGTGAGCACCAGTAATACCCTGGATGTTCCTGCTCTTTCTTTCTCATGAGCTGTCTTAATTTTCAGTGAGATGGGTGCTTAGTGATGATGTCCATCAGCTAGATACCTGTCATTATAAAGGTAGATGGATCCTTTTAGTAAGAAATAACCCCATAAATCAGTGGGAGAGAGGATAGTTGGTTTCCAGTCTCCTCCCTGTTTTAACTGCTGCTAGTATACTATAAGCAATAAGTTACTTTTCCACACTTGAAAAGATGTTTCCAGATGTCACTGTAAATAATTTTGGTGACATTCTAGCAAGTTTGAGCCTTTCTGTATTCCCAAGAGGAAAACTTAATTTCTGTGTTTAAACACTAAATATTTCACAAAAACATTTGGCTGGACTCAGGTTTATATTTGAACACACACATGGTTATGTTCAAGATTTTCTGAATGTTTCATTTATACTAAGGAGTATCAGAAAACAGTGTTGGTGATTTTGTTTCTTCTAGAAATGCATTCAGGCTTTGAAATAGTAATATTTTGTCAGGTAAGAGAAATGAACCTGGGAAATTAAAAAATGCAGTTTATTCTGGGATTTGTGACACATCTGATGCAGACATCATCATAATCTTCCCAACAGATTCTCTGTATTATTGACAGTCTACTGTGACAGTTCATATAACTATGATTTATAAGCATTTAAAAAATAAGTTTTCTCATTTTTTAAATTATGGTATGATGTTTATGCATCTTTGCAAATTGACATTGCTTGCTAATGGTGCAGTAGGTAACTGCACAATTCTTGATAGCTGTATAATTCTGGTGGACTGAAATACTTTGATGCATAGCGTGGCCATCTGTGACCTCTTGATGTTTTAAATAGGTTTGGTAACATTTGCTCTGCCTTTCTGTCTCTCCTGTTTCACAGCTGGCAGAGTTGAGGCAGCGGTTGGATCACGCAGAGGCAGACAGACAAGAGCTCCAGGATGAACTGAGACAGGAACGAGAGGCCCGGGAAAAGTTAGAGATGATGATAAAAGAATTGAAGCTACAGATCCTGAAATCATCGAAAAATGGGAAAGGAAAATAGAAATGGAAAGAGGAAGCACGACTGCGTCCTTCAAACAGGGTGTTTTGGTTTTAATGATTGTGAACAATTTTTGTGTGCTGAGAAAAAGTGTTCTCTGTGGATTTCTATTTCCCAGACAGGTCCAGGTGAAGATATACATAGATATAAATAAATAGAGATAGATAGACATTTTTAGATTTTCCTAACCAATGAAAATCTGCATTGATTTGTACTGGTGTTTTTCTCAAACAATGAAAAATATGAAACTCTTGATTTAGAGTGACCAGTTTCTGTCTATTTCTAATGCAGTCTTACAGGACTCTACACCTTTTAACATTGTCTGTTAGAACATATGTGGGTATCTTTATTTTGCTATCAATTGCACATCCAGTTATAAAAGTACTTAAAAAACATTCTGAATTCTTCAAGGTCTAAAATAGTTTGGGTTTCAGTGAGAATTAAATGTTCTCGAACTGAGGAAAGTAAAGGCAGCTTTTTGTCTGTAAGGCAGAGCTCAAAATTGCCACAATTGAGCATCAAAAGTGATTTACCAGCATGAGTTTTTCCCATAATTTCATTGTGTGAAGTCAGCTGATCTTTTCAGTATTGTCTGTTTAACAACTCATTATCAATTTAAGGAGTGTTAGAGCCAGCACTTGTTCACTCTGCTGGAAGAAGAAAACATTAGTGTTTTGGTTTTTTTGTGAGCTAAAAAAATTACAATTACAATGGAATTTTGGGAAGTTAAAAATTCACAAGTTTTCTTCTGTTTGTTTCTCTATAGTACTTACGAGAGAAACGTTAATAAAAGGCTTAAAGGTGGGGCTTTTCCTTCTAGAAACCAAGAAAGCTTGACTTAACTGTTTGTTCAGATACTATGCTTTCAAGAAAAATAATATTTATTAAGGAATATGTATTAATTTCTTTAGCACCCTAAGCCTCCACACTTTGAGCTTCTTGCCAACTTGTGGATTTTTCTTTCATTACATAGAACAGGCCTTAACTGACATTGTGATCGTAGCTTAAAATATAAAATTCTGAGGTATGGCACTTTGAAAAATCATTTTGATAGTCTCTGTATTTGAATGGCATGGTAAGGTTACCATGAATTGAGAAAATACAGCATGTTTGTTAAGCTATAACATTGGGAAATGTGTAATTGTACAGAATTACTGTTTTATGTATATATATAATGTTTGAGTACTTCTGAAGTCTGGTTCCTAGTGGGTTAAATGCATGGCTACAAAGTTGGATGAAGAAAAATGTTTTTGCACTTCTCTCCAAAAAGTTGGATACAGCTGGCAGATGTCAGCTGATCATGTCAGTGATAGGAATATTTTAGTAATTTTACTATTTTACTACATAATTTTAACTTGTGCTCTTAGTTTCTGGTTTTGAGGTACTTAGGTTTAATATTCTCTTAATAATTCAGTTAATTTTGGATGAAACCACTAGTAAAAACCTACATTATTTAGGGTTTTTTCCCTCAACTAGTAAAACTAAAACTCTTCTTATTTTTTGTTTCTCTCTTAGTGGTATAACAAGACTGAATATCACAGAGAAAGATAAAATTGCACATATCTTTAAATTGAATGAGAAATGAGGTGGTAAATTAAATGTCATGGAGTCATAGGATGATTTTTTTAATAACTGTACAATTTTGTTTATGAACTCTGTGTCATATTTACACTGATGAGTAAAGCAGGTTACTGAAAAAGAATCAAATTTCTTTGTCAGTGTTGAGAGTCATGGAATGGTTTGGGTTGGAAGGGATCTTAAAGATCATCTAGTTCCACACCCTGCCAGAAAAGAAGACCAGGATCATATTTTTCTGTTCTTCAGCTCCAATCTCCAAATTTTTGCTTTAAAAAAATAATGACCAAAAAACCCCAAACTAAAAAGGAAAAGGCCTGTCTTTGCAGCTTGGTTTGGAGGGAGAGGTGCTGACTAAATGGTTCTGGCTGTGTGTGCACCCCTGGCTTTACAAACACCGTGAATGTTTCGTTGTCCACCCCAGACCCGTGGATACAGGGAGGGCAGGCAGGAGTATTGATAGAGATGTGGGTTGGGGGTCAGAGTTGAGGCTGTCCGATGTGATTGGCAGATCTGTGTTGGACGAGCTGGGAAAATGAACAGTTCCCCCTGGGTGCTGTTAAAGGATGGAGAGAGTGTTTGTGTCACTTCTCAGTGTCAGTTTTTGGGCCAGGCTGGGGCTGGATAAGGCCACAGCTCGTTCCCACAGCTGCAGTGACTGATGCACCACAGTATTTATAGCTTAGCTGTTGAATGTTTGGAATCCCCCAGGGATTATTACCTTAGTAGGATAGTGAATATTCCATTTCCATTCAGGTCTTGTCTGTGTTCTGTGACTTCTGCTCAGATGTCCCTCGTGGCCAGCGGCTGTTCAGCGGTGGCGGTGGAGGGCTGGTGTGGCCCAGGTTCCTGTGCCTCAGCCAGCACTTGGGGCACTGCTGGAGGCTCTTAAAATGCTGGTGGCCATCCTTTGTACCAGTATTTTCACTGTTGCAAGAACTCCAGCAGCTGTAGGAAGTTTTACCAATTCCAATTGCAGATAAGGCCTCCTAATCGTTTTTGAACATCTGGCTGATAAAGCTAATGGAACATTTATTAAAATGACCTTAAAAGTAGCTTTGTAAATATTCCATTTAGTTAATCTAAAGTTAGAATGCATTTTAAATTATTGTAATCCTCTTAAAATTCTTAAATACTGCTTTCAGGCTCTTGACGTAACATAAACAATTTTCATACGTGTAGACTTAATTTTATACTGATTTTAAGTAATAATGTATACATAAATGTGCCATAGACCTTTGTGTGCTCACAGTCTTTGAAAGATAGTTTTTTAGTAAATTGTAAATAATGCTCTTAAGTTCTAGAACAAATATATGTTAACTTTTTTTCGCTCCCTTACCCTAATTCTATTGAATGGTTATTTTACAGCCTGATATAGGAACTTGGAAGGCACACTTGAGGGCCCTCGCTTAAGTGCACACTTAAAGGTAGAGACTAAATCAGTCATTAGGTCTTTGCTTTTAGTCATAGCATGCTCATTTTATGTATAGTTATTTGGTTTGCCTTCAGTCATTGCTTGCTGATCTTTTTAGGCAAGAAGTAATTTTCCCAGATAATTGTGACATGAAGCCTGTAGAACAAAGTCCTAAAATTGTCTATAATTTGAAGGTTGCTTTATTAAGCACCTACACCAAGATGGAAGTTGCCTGGTGCACCTTTTGGAATAAGTAGGATTCAAGGTGAAAACCTAATTTGCTCCTATACTTTTTTAAAAGAGAACTTTAACGTGCTTTGCATACTTTAATCAATAAAATATGAGAGCTTAGAGGGTAAAACTCTTGTAATTTTGGCAGTTTGGAAACACCGTCACAGTGTAACCAGGTGTCCCTCAACGAAAGAGATTTTTATCTAAATCTCCAAACTTAGTTAAGTCTGTGTTTTAGTTTTTGTAAAGCATATCGTTCAGTTTGAGTATTTAGCTGAATGTAGTTATGTTTCACATTCTTAAACTAATTTTATTCTATATTTAATATATTGATAGCTTAGGTGTAAAACCATCTGTACATAGTAAAGGCATAATGCAATTAGTGATGTAGGAAAAGTTGGGTGGGAGCATAAAGCTACTGGTGGCCTGAAAAGAAATAAATCTTGGCCTGTATTTTAGAAGTCACAATGTTTTATTCATACATTCTTGTTTTGTATTGGGGGAGGGGATAGCTAGAATGTGTTATGAAATTTTTGGAAACCTTTCCTAGCATTAGTTGGGAAGTTGGCCTTGAAGTGCTGTCATGGTCAGCTTCCTAGAATTCACTTGTTTGTAGAGTATATATTTTGATTGTCAGTAAAGATAACAACTTTGTATTTTTTCTGCACTTAATTCGTGTAATTAATCCACACAACAGAGTTTTCTATAACATGGTGAAGTCAACAAAAGATGTAATTTCTCCTACCTATTAATCTGTGCTTGCAATATTTTGGTAATTTTATTTAAGCCATTGATAATAAGCAGCAGAAAGCTGTAATTTCAGTTTTCTTTTTGCTTATTACATTTGTAGTGTGAGTGTTCATCAGTTTTCTTTACCGAAAGCTTGTAGAATTTTCTATTTGCTGCATATATCTATTTAAAAAATACAGTCCTTTTTTAGCTTTTGTGAAAGCAGTTATTGCTTACAAATTGCACGATGATTTTATAGTGTGTCTTCATTACTTAGCAAATTGTTTTTTTCAGGGTTAGTGGTTCAGTTGGAAAATGCTTGAAAAACGAGTTTTAAGCACTTCATCAAGCACAGCAAACACAGTATAAAATTTTGCTATTTGAAAATTAATTAAGTGTAACAACATCAATTGAATTTTTTTTCTTCTAAGAGATACCTCACTTAAAGGAAAGCACAGCTGTACTGTATTTAAACAAATTCTAGGAAATAATAAAAAGTTGGTCTGAAATATTTCGTTGCCGTCACATTGCTTTCTGTGATTGACAGAACATTTTTTGTGTTTTCATCCTCACTCTCTAAAGTATTTATTGCTGTTGACATGCCAGTATAATTCTCTCAAATGACAGAATGTAGCTGCAAGACAACTGAGTCCACGTTAGCTCAAGGCAACAGGTTGAATGACTATTCTGAAACCATAGGAAAAGCCTGTGAAAAACGATCAGTGCATTCAACAATTTTCAATACTTTGCCAATGATGTACAGTCTTATTGTCAGCGTTGCTGTGGTTGCATTACATGACACACAAAACTGTCCTCTACCTCACGTGAGATTTAACAGATATTTTATATGGTTTTAGTAAACAAGATGCATCTATCTGGTCACTTAGTTTACAAATTTTAAATTATATTTATTGAAACATGACATACTGTGCTCTTAGCTTATACCTCAATTGTATTTTGTGCTGTTATCCATTTCCATGCCTTGTAAATACCTGTATAGATCGTGGATTCAAAAACAAATAAAGAACTGTAATGTCAGGACACTTGTCTCTGTCATATTTTTGAACACTGACTTCTAAACTTTGCTTTTTGAAGGAGGACAGAGCCTTCCATGTTTTGATTACAGTAAATTAAAATCTGATTACACTGAAACTTGTTAGCAGAGCTCTTGCAGCCTGCAGCATGTCCCCAGCTCTCTAAAGGGTATTTTAAACAAAATCTACAGGATCAAAGCCTTCCCTCCCCATGGATCCACTTTCTTAAGTACTTACGATTCTGTGAAGGTGCTGGCACGAAGCTTTCATGTATCTTGGCATAAATTTGGTGTTTATTCCTGAAAATAGAACTTGCATACTTGGCAAGTTTTCTGGTGCCCAGCCTTGTTGCTACTTGACTGCTCAAGCAATGTTTGAGTTGTTCACACCTCTCTTCCATAGCTCAATAATAAATGAGATATAAAAACACACATTGCCAGATAAAATGCTGAGATTATACGAAGTTAAAATCAGAGTTTTACTGTATTTGCTAAAAAATTGTTACTGCTGATGGCGAGTGACTCTCAGCACTCCATAGTTTTTGTAAACCATGTGATTACATTGTTCAGTGTTTTTGTGTAGCATCAGAAAGATTAAATAGCAGAAGAATTGGAGTAGGAGAGGGAAGGAGCAATGGAGGAGGAAAGGGAGCAGTTCCTCTAAGCTGCATATTCTTCCACAAGTCTCCCATTTACGTTGAGTTTTTGTCACTTAAAACAATAAACTGCATTCTGTTGGTCACTTAACCCACCCTATATTGTATTAAATATAACTTTTTGTTGCAAATAATATTTTGGGAATTTTCTGGGGAATTTTATTCATACTGAGAAGTTTTTCTTGACAAGTAAGAAAGCACATTCACACACATTTTATTTTTTCTTCCCTTCAAAGCAATACAAGAATAATTTGTCCTTGTTTTAAGGAACTGCTCTCCCACATAGGAAATCCTGATGATGTTTCAGATTATTGCAAACCCTTGTACTTGCCTGTATTTTACAGATAAAGAAAGGAGAGGTATGATCCAGGATAAAGATGTAAATGACAATGATGAGCTCAGCCTTCAATATAGAGCAAAATTAAGAACTGACTATACCACTTGTTTATTTCTGCATTCCATCTCTTTCTTTATCCTGCTGCATTTCCAAACAGGGAAGAAACCATCAGGCTGAAAATGTAAAGAAAAAGTTCAAGGTGAGTCATTTGGATGAGAAAGCCATGGGGTGTTGATAGCTTGGGTAGCTATGACTAATTGCAACGCCTGTCTTTTGTCAGAGAGAACAATGCGGATCATGGAGAAGCTCTGTGAGTGAAGGGTAAAAAGATTGATTTTTAAGGAGTTCTCACTTGCTGGAATAAATGCCTGTGTAGCACTTGCTTTTAAAAAGGCAGCTCTTAAGACTATTGCCCAAAGTGTATCAGCTTATTTGGCATATAGCTGGCAAGTCATTCTTGTTTCTTATTTTATTGATCTTGTGAATTGTTGTCCACTTGTCTCATCCTAACTTATATTCACTTAACTGTTGGTGGTTTTTAACTGACAAAATAGTAAATGTCTCCTGTTCCTGTCAACATTAATGAAATAATTCACACTGTGCCCTGTGTGCACCAGCTCAGGTTCTGTTGAGTGGTGCTGGTTACCAAAGTGTCAAATTTACTCCTTGCTCCTGCACACTCCTTGATAAATACATTTGTGAAGGAAAACATGGAGTTCTTAAAGAAGCCTTTGTGGTTAAAGAAACCAAAAATGTAGGAGACTGAATTACAGAACGATGTATGCCAATGAATACTTTGCAGCAATTAAAAAATACTTACACTGTGCATTAGGATGTGCCTGCACTATCACCATGTGAAATTACTCCAAACCTCAGCTTTAGGATGAAATTTGTCATCTCCTTTTGAATTCAGGAGGTGACACATGATCTGTCCAATGGTATTGCTCAGTGGAACACCACCAGTTTCAATCAAGAAATGGCAAGTTTATCTCCTGAATAATAAATAAGCAGGAATATTTTTTAGGGAAAGATTAAATTCATCTAGAATTGAACCCTATACAACATAAAAGTGGTGGCTGGATGTCAGTAACAGCATGGTCCCCCTGAGGTGGGTGCTGTAGAAGGATAAGCTGTGCAGGAAGGTGGAATCACATCAGGAAATTTCATGGAAGGCCAGCTGGCAGCTTGGCTTCACAGAAATACCATAAACCAGGTACAGAAAAAACACAAGGAGTAACTAATATTATAAAACAAAAGTGAAAACAACTATTAAATTTGTATTAATTATAAAAGCTTCTCTTTAAAAAGAATTTTCAATGATTTTGGTAGTACTCCAGTGTTCAGATGAAGCTTTGACAGAAAAATGTGACCTCGTGTCCTTGAATTTTGGATCTAAGGAGCAGGTGACAAATAAAGCTTAGGATGCTCTTGTTCATGTTTTTCCCTTTATTTGCTAAAGAATGGGGGAAAATACTTTTGGCTGAAGAGCAGGATAGATTTAATTCCTGGCACTTTAAACTCGGGGAGGGGGGCGTTTCCAGTATTTCTTTCTCACTGACAGCTCTAGGAGTGAATGAAACTCATTGTGTCACTCTTGTCCCTTTTCCCTGCCCGTGCACCGCAGACAGCTCTCCACTAGTGGTCTCTCCAGGCCCGCGGTATCTGCCTCCTTCCAAACCTTCCCTTCGCAAAACCAGCAGTGCTGGAGGATACACAGCGGTGAAATATCCCTAGGGATGCGCTGGCACGCGAGAACATACATATGTGTCGTGAAAATACAAAGTGAAGTTAGGAAAATACCCTGCTTGCTTCTCCTGTTGCAGAACGGGAGGATGTGAAGTTCCTCCACCTCTGGCATTTTGAAGTGTGCAGCTTCTGTTTTACCAAATGTACTAGAAGTCGTGTAAGTACATTTACTCAGACTAAAAGTCTGAGTTAAAAGCTGCTCATTTTAATTTGAGCGTTCAAAAGTGGGACTGAGGTGCTGTTAAACACGAATTTGAGGCTCAGTGAGTGTCAGTTAATGCTTCTGAAAGCCCAGGCACAGCAGAGAGAGCAGTGATGGGTCTTTTATATTCTCACAATTACTGAAAACATCAGTGCTGGAGCTGTGCTGATGGCTTTGATGAGGTGAAAAGTTCCAGCTCTGGAGTAACTCTGTCCACCACATTTCTCCCCTTATCTTTCCACGAGGAGGTACCAGTGTGACAATTAAAGTTCAGCTCACAAACGCTGCCTTAATTTTCCTCCCTCGATGCTAAATTTTGAATAGTCAGGCTGTTTGCATTTGAATAAACCCCTCTGGTTTGTTTTTCAAGCACGGTTCGGTGTGATTATGCATCTCCTCTCCACACCCTCCTTCCCCTCGGACGCTTCGGATGCTCTGGCAGAAGTTGGGGCTCCCCACTCGCTCCTCCCATGCTTTATGGGGCTGGAGGCAGCTCTGACCCCTCCCAGGGACGGAGCTGGGCAGAGGCAGCCGAGTGTTTGCAGCAGAGCCTGATCAGGGACCTCGTCCTGCCAAAGCCCATCCCTCCTGCTCCAGCAGCCGGGATCTCTCCGTGCGGCTCCGCTGACCCCCGTGGGCACTGTCCTCTCCAGCTCGCCCCACCAAGGGACAGAGATGGTGGCCACCTGCCTGCACCTGGCTGGATTTGTCTGCAGTTTTGTAGGCTGGATCGGGGTGGTTGTGGCCACGGCCACCAACGACTGGGTGGTGACTTGCGGCTACACCATCACCACCTGCAGGAAAATGGATGAGCTGGGATCCAAGGGGCTGTGGGCTGACTGCGTCATGGCTACAGGTCTCTATCACTGCAAGCCCCTCGTGGACATCCTCATACTGCCAGGTAAGTGTGTCCCATCCTCCCATTCCCATCCCAAGAGAGGGCTGAAGCTTTACCCTGAGCAGCGCAGATGTTGATGGTGAAGATCCTTCAGGAGACGATCCATGAAATGCACTAAAGAAGGTGAATCGTAGCACTTGACCTGATTCTCATTGATTTGCACCTGGTTTTAATCGTAGCCAGGTCTTGTGTTTTCTGTGGCTACTAAAGTCCAGTTAATGTTTAATCATTGCTCTTAGTAAAAGCTCACTGCTCCTTTCACATCTTGTCTCTGGATTGCACTGCAAAACATACAGAGCACGCTGAGGTGTAACAGAGCATTTCAAGGGGATGGTGAGCTATTACAAATGTTAAGGTTTGATTCCTTAAAGTGGTTTGGTGCATAATGAATCTTTCAGCATCTATTATTAATGCTGCTATGGCTTTTAATCTTTCAGAAGATCATCATTAGTCTTGATGGTCTTGTCCTTCCCACAGGTTCTGAGGCAAGACAGAACTTTTACACAGCAAACAGATGAAACTATATTTAACTTGATCTTTTTAATGATATAGTAACTTTCAGGTAGTTTACTGCAAAGCAAAAATTGAGCAAGGTGTTTAATCAGCATTAATGCACCTTTTCAGCTAATTAAGCCTGCCAAAGTCTTGTGAGGTCTGGTGTCTGTAAGTAGTTAGTGATCTTACCTGTTTCAATCACTGTTCACTCTGCAGCATTTCGTTCTGCTGTGTTTTAGATTGCAACTCCTCTACTATGTCAGAGGTGCCTCTCTTAATGCTGACAGGGCAAAAATGACCAGTCCTTGTCATTTTCTTTCATATTTCCTTATTTGTCAGTTTAAAATGTTGTGAAAATAATTTTACAAGAGGTGAAAAAGATTATTCATTAATTTCTCTCTCTCACAGAGTTTGCTCTGTGTCACACAGTGCTTAGCAATGTTGAGTCTCTTATTGTCCCTTTCTCTGTATGCTTTTATTTTTAAGTTTGCCTTCCTTACTGCTACTGTTGTTAAATCTGATCCAGCAGAGAAGGCAGAGGAAGGTTTTACCCCAAAGAAACATTAGTGAATGCAACTTAATAAATAGGTGAATGGGTCTTGCAGCAGCAGAGAACAAGGCTTCCCTCAAGGAGAAGCAACTCATGAACCGGAATGTTTCTGCGTGTAGCCTGTTTGATACCCACAGCTTGGCATGAGAGGGAAATTTATCCTGGTGTGCCTGACAGCTGAAATTTATTTAGTGCCTTTCATTGTCTGAGTCAAGTCTTTAAAATGAATTGTTTGTATTCTCATTTAAAGTTTCCTCTTGAAAAAGTCAGCGAAATATTCAATACACAGAGTGTCTGCATTTCCAGGAACAGTAAAATCCTCACCCCTGGTGTTGTACCTGCGTGTCTGTGGGATGTGCTCGAGGCCCCTCTTTGCTGGTGTTGGTTGAGGCATCATGATATTCCATGTCTGCCTCTGACAGCTTCTTTTTGTTAGCAAGAGGGGACAGAGAGCCAGCACACTCATTGTGCTGAGGCTGTCCTGAGAGCTGGGGGAGATCACCAGGCACTGGGGCAAATCTGACATTTGTCCTTTTTTTTTGTATGCAAGTAATAACAGGGTTAAATTTATTTGTATGTAATTTTTATATAGTATGTATACATTATATAAATATATATAAAATTTCGATATACATGATGTATAAAAATATTTTTAAAATCATATATGATGACCATCCCAGAGTGGCAGAGATGTCATGATCCTGTCCAGCACACCCACAGCCACTTGTCCCTGCTGCTCCTTGTTGCCTTGTGCCCAGGGACAGGTAGGAGAGGAACGGGAGCTGGTGAAGTGCCAGGGGATCCTGTGATGTCCGTAGGGACCCAGAGGAATAACACGGCCCTTGCTTAGGGCAACTCAAGCTACTCTGCAAGGCACAGCCTTCTCCCTAAGGAAGGGCTGTGCCAGTGGTCAGCTCAAACCATGGATCTCCTCTGAAACCCCACAGCCAGGCTGAGCTCCTGGGATGCAGTGCTGGGATGTGCTGTGGGTGAGGAATGTCCCTCCTCCTCCTCCCAGGTCAGCACTGCTCATTGCCTCGGGGCAGCTGCTGGCAGTATCCCATGGACCTGGGTGTTCCAGTAGTGGGTCTCCAACTGTTCAGCCCTCTGAATGATGAGGGAGTCTTTAAGACTTTAAATTTCTGCCATTTAATCTTGAAGACTTTAAACTCTTATTATTTAATCATACTCTTGCTGTGAAAAGATATAGGGAAACTCCGTCCTGTCCATTTCTCCTACTTTCCCTTCCCGTGTTTTCCAGCTCCATCATTTCTCAGTGGCTCTTTGGGAAGAGCTTGTGTTTCCCGGGCAGTGGTGTTTATTTGTTGGAAAATTATGAGCCTGCACATCCCATGTCACGCACTCCCCACTGCACTGCAGCCTCACTGCCTTGTGCCTGGTGAAGATTTCATGTTAACATGGGGCGAACCCATTCCATGAACTTCATGCAAGTCTTGAGTTCTAATCAAACAGGAGCTTTTGCCCAAAGTCTCCTTTTCTCATATCAAATAATCAAAACCCTCCTCCCTTGCCTCACCCACAGGGTATGTCCAAGCATGTCGAGCGCTGATGATCGCTGCCTCCGTCCTGGGCCTTCCTGCCATCTTCCTGCTGATAACAGTCCTGCCCTGCATCCGGATGGGCCACGAGCCCGGAGCGGCCAAGTACCGGCGGTCCCAGCTGGGAGGGATCCTCATCATCCTCCTGGGTAAGGCTCCTGCTGCGTGTGGAGGGCTGGAGCTCGTCCCTGCTCCAGAGCAGCGCGGGCTGGGTGACATGGCCTCCTGGAAGGCTGTGTGGGCAGGCTGGGCTGACCCTGGAGCACTCCAGCATTGCTGCAGTCTGTGGGGGCACAAAGGCACGGGCCCGACTGCAGGGACAAGGACAGGGAGAGGGAGTGAAGCAGGGTTAGGAGAAGGGCTGTGAATCCTGCTGTCTTTGCCTCATGGAGCCCTCGGCACAGCTTCTCTGGGAAGGCCATCGCGCACAGGCCGTGCCTGCAGGCACAGCTTTGTTTGGTTCACTGTGGGAGTGATTTTTGGAAAAAGGTCTAAACTTCCAAGCTACTTACAGGGAAGGGATAGCCTCAAATTTTCCTTGGACACCCAGGCGAAGGAAGCTGAAGCATGTGGGAGGAGAAGCCCTTCCCGAGCAGGTCCTGTGGCAGCACAGGGGAAGGAGCACAGAGGTGGCACTGACATGGCAAGAGGGCTGGCACGTCCCCTGTGCCTTCCAACCCCCTCTGGCCAGCCTTGCCCTCCAAGCTCCCCTGGGAATTTCTTCCCGTCCTTGGTGCTTGTGGAGGAGATTGTTTTGAGCAGCACAGACTGTGGAGCTCATTGTCCCCCATGCAGCACCTGCATGTTCTTGAGGCCTCGTCATCTCAGCAACAGCCTGCGCGGCCTTGTTTTCACCCGTCGGTGGCAGAGGAGGAGGGGACAGGCAAAGTGGCCTCTTTGTGTGGCTCTGCTGCTCGCTGGCGGCCAGCACTGACATCATGCCCGTCTTCTTTCTTCTGCTGCTCCTTATTTTTTTTCAAGTGGGCACTGAATGTAGCCACACACTCAGAAGGGTTATCCCCTAGATGCTCCTTCCTTTAAGTGATCCATCCTCCGTTGCCCTGTGACTAGTATGAGTCCATGCATCCCAAATCTAAAGAATTGAATCCAAGGGGCACTAGTGGTGCCTGTGCAGTTTAAAAGCATAGTTGGAAGTCCTAAAATCATCTTTATAGGGCCTGTCTAGGACATCCCAGTCATGAACAGTCATGCTGGAATGTGACCTTCATCCCTGCTCCGAAGCCCTGAGTCATGTATTTGGGCTTGGAAAAGTGAGAGAAAAAGCAGAGGGGTCTGCTCTGACGGATGTGCCCTGACCATGGTGGGTAGGCCCAGCAGAGCTGCACTTCCCCACAAAAACCATGAGTTTTTGATTCCAGTCACGGAGAACCATGCTGCAGGTCAGCCCTGCTTGCATGGATGCAGATGTGGAGGCAGGAGGATTGTCCCTAAAAATCCCAAAGGGCAAGAGGATGACAGGACCAGCACACATGTGGGAAATCGAAGTGACAGTGTTGGGAAATGCTGCATTAGAATAAGTGAAATTAGACTAAGTGTTGCAGTGTTCCACCAGGGTTTGGGGTCTGCTGTGGGGTCTGCTGCAGTGGGACACCAGGGAGGAGAACAGATGTCAGGGGATGATGGGGAGTTGTGGTGCTCCGTAAGCCAGGTTCCCCTCTGCCTCAGAACACGGTTTTCCCACCCTGTAGATCCTGTGATCATCTCTCCCACATTTGTATCACGGAGACATTGGCAGACAAATGCTCTTTGGGTGAGATTTAGACCAAATCTTACTGATTTTCACCCCTGTGAGCTCTGAAGCAAGTACAGGTGAAGTGATTTACTTGTGTCGCTGATGCCCTGAATGGTCTGGGCTGGGATCAGCAGCCTGGTCACAATGTTTTAGTCACAATTACAATAATGCTCTTTTTGTCAGATCACAAATGAAGAATAAATAAGCTTCTTTTGCTCCTAAGTTACTTTTTAAAAAAAAAAAAAGAAAGAGCAAACCGACCCACATTTACATTTACAAAGCCCATTTTTTTTCCAGGCTGATCAGCAAGACAGTCCCTTTGGAAGAAGAATAGCGTACAGAATTTAGGACTTTGACATTATATCAGCTGATTAATGATCTGTTAGTTGCAAAATGAGGTATCACCATTCCAGAGCATTTAACAAGCATGAATCAGGCCCTGAAAGATAAAATACTGATTTAAAATCCATTATATTCTAGAAGTAACATGCCCTAGGCTGTTCTTATTCAACCCCGGCCACTGAACTCTCACTCGTGGTTTCGACAACCTCATAGGCTCCAGATATTTCCTCTTAGCAGAGAGTACCTCCCAGAACTCTTGTTAAAAAAAAAAAACCAGCTCCCAAAATGCTCCCTAATACAGCAGAAATAGGGAGTGGGGATGCAAACAGGGGAGCTGGCCCCATGGCAAACTTCACTTGCTGCTCGGGGAAGGCATGGCAGTTTATCACTGAAATTTGTTATAAGGGAAAACAGGGATTGAAACACAGCATGGAGCCAAAAAAAAAAAAAAAAAGATTATATATATAAAAAGTTGAAAACTGGCCAGGAAAACAATGGGCTCAAATATTCCATTGATTTTTCTGTCTGCTGCTAATCACAGGCTGCTGGAGTGCAACCTGTGTGCACGCCCTGCTATCCTGCTGCTGATGTGTTTATGGCTTTGCTTGATCCTATCAGTCCGAGAGAATTGATTTATTGCCGAAAACAACCATCAGCAGAGGTTTGCTCTGAGCTGGTATGAAAACATTTCACACATTGGTGTTGATGGAAAAACCCTGGCCTAGCCCGTGCTGTTGATATTAGTTTGGAGGACCCCTTGCTGGTAACCAAGGGGGCATTTTCCCAATGGAGGAGAGGGACTCAGACACTGGAAAATAGATGAAATATATATTAGTGGGAATTGCTACTACAAAATAAGCCATTGTGTACTAAATAAAGGATGTTAATGAGTTTTTCTGAAGACTGCATGAGATTTACTTGTAAAACCACAGATATCAAGATAAAAAGATTGCCTTGAACATAGAAAAAAACCCCATGGTATCTATTTTTTTCAACTAAATGCTTTGAAAGAGAAATCTGTGTGACTTTGAGTCAGCAACTCAGAATAGTTAAATTTAGATGTGAAAGAAAAGTATTCTTTCTTCTGCAGAAAGCCTTTAACTTACTGTTCAGGAATTTGGCAGGGACTCACTGTCCCTTGAGTTCTGTAATCCTGTTCCCTCTCCCCCAGCTCCCCGAGCACCTTCTGTGCTTCTTGTCTCTGTGCACGTCCATCTGACTCAAATACGCCTGTAATGTAGAGTATTAAGAGTTTCGGCTCAGCAGACTGAGCTACTGCAAATCCACAGTTTAAAAGGACTTGGAAACACTGGGAGCTGGGATGCATCCCAGTGGATTCACAGCAAGGACATTCATGCCATGCAGTGCTCTGATAATATTTTAGGTAGAGGCAGTGGCTTTTGCAAGATTGCCTACTCCAGCTGCAAAAAGCGGGCAAGATTTCCATACATGTGTGCCCCAAAGCAGGCCTGTTTTTCCAACTGACTTGGTTGTTCTAATAGAAAATATTCCTTCTCTTTGCAGACCTTCTTTATTTTTCTGCTAGACTGTATTGGCTACAGCATCTCTACTGTCTGAAGACTTTCTTATTTAGAGAGAGGCAAAGGGGGTCTCAGCATTAGCATGAGAGAAGGGATAATGACTTCTATCCACATTCCTTTTCCATGTAGGCAGCCATTTTAGAACTTGAAGCTTGCCCTAAAATGCCTTTTCCAATCTCTTTGGGTTTCTTGGCCTATCACCTTTTTTTCAGCCTTTCCCTGTGACACAGCCAGAACAAAATCTGAACGCACAGACAGACAGTGCAAGTGCTGACTGTCCTTTTCCCATCTCCTCCTCCGAGGATTTACAGCCCAACCTAATCTATGCAGAGCGACGAAACCCAGTCTTGTTCCAGGGCATTCCTCTTGCTCAGCAATGGGGTCACTGGTGACTGACGGCAGCTGGTGGCCTCCGAGGACGGAGAGGTCAAGTGAAGCCATGCAAAGTCCTTGGCTTGTGTTTCACAGCTTTCTGGTATTGTCAGCATTAAAATAAGGTGGTTTTACATGTAGTGGAGCCACATGCACAAGAGATGCCATTGTGTGAGCATCCCTGAGAGCTCTTCTCACCCCAGTGCAAGTGTTTTCTTCGGTCCTGTCTTGTGGGGGAGGGTCTGGAGAGATAAGGCTCTTACAGTCTATAGACAAATATATATATATATTTACTGCTGACAGAGAAAGAAAAGATGATTGTGTTTTTTCGGACAACAAAGCAGCTTTGTTCCCAGAGCCCATTAGAATGCTTTGTGGATTCCCAACTGATACATTTTTGTTTTAAAGCATTGGAGGCTCATTTGCTGTTTGCAGGACCGCTCCACATGCAGGAGAAATGCTCTTCTCCCCTCCCTGACTTCTCCAAAATTCCTTCCAAAGCTGCGGGGCCCTTCCTTTGAGGAGGCCCAAAATTATTTCTGGCTTTATAAGCATCCTTCAAATGTTCTTCTCTTTTCCATAAGAAAATATTTTCTCTCACAATAACTGCAGCTTTGGGGATGGGTTTTTTGCTGTACCGGCCAGGAGCTACGGTTTGTTCTCTGCTTTAACTAAACAATTTTATTTTTAATCTCACCCCTTTCTTTTTCCCTCTTGCAACCTTAACTTTCTGACACTGCCTCCAGATACCTTTTAACACGGTCGGTGGAAATCTGTAACGCTGCCATGGTCCTGTTATTGTTTTGCTCTGATTCTCTGATAGCCACAAGGATGGAGTCCTGCACAGCTTGTCCCGGAGGCAAGTAAATATTGACAGATTAATTCTTCTCAGATGTACAGACCATCAAGGAGTATTGTTTTAGGACCTGCTCCTGGGAGGTGATTAACACCATCAACTCCCGTTGCCCTCAGTGCATGTGGGGACTCTGTGGGGACTGTCTCCCTCACATGTCACCTCCCAGCACCACTGCAGCTGCCTTCCTGCTTTTTGTGGAAAAAAACCCTCTGGAATATCAAGTAAAATGTGAAGCCTGCAGTCACTTCTTGACCCACTGTAGTCTCTGGGTAGGATCCTGTTTTTGCTTCTGCACACCCTTCAGGTCCCATTTTTATTCAATTCAGTAAGTGTCTGGAGAGCCTTGCTGGGTTTGTCCCAATTGCTTAATAGAAATTTTCCATAGGGAAGTGGAATCTGCTTTCCAGAGTTGTGAGACATTTCCTTTTCCATTAAAAAAACTCCAGCAATGCTGAACTGCTGCTTATTTTGTCCCTGCTCATTTTCTGCTCATATTTCATAAACTCTACACTGCCTTAGAATACTGGGATATTTTGGTCATGTTTATGTGACCATTCAGTAGAGCCACTGCAACGATGAGGATTGACACGGGCTGAGGACACAGTGCGTGAGTCCATGTGGAAATAGGGATTTAAACCAGTTCACTCAGGTCCACAGATTTTATTCTCTCACTGATCCATATTTTTTTCATGGCCTTGCTTCATATCTAATCTATTTCTAATTCTGCAGCTCTCCAGAACATCAGTTTCAGGGATGACTCTCGTTTTTCCCTCTTAAAGGTATTTCTAGGGAATGA
This sequence comes from Acanthiza pusilla, assembly GCA_036630365.1. Lineage (NCBI taxonomy): Eukaryota > Metazoa > Chordata > Aves > Passeriformes > Acanthizidae > Acanthiza > Acanthiza pusilla. The sequence continues at coordinate 2,520,190 of JAXCHO010000103.1, read as the reverse complement.
ACCTGTTTCCCTTCTAATAAATATATCAGATGGTGTCAGGCAGGAGTTGTTTTTCCTTCTTGTTGGTGGCAGAGAGAAATGCCTGTTTGGCTCTTGTGAGGCTCCCCTGTTGCCTCCTGCTCGGAGATCTCTTGGACCCAGCCCTGATGCCGCTGCTTCTGGGACTGGAAGAGAGGAGGGATGGGTTTCCTCCCTGTCCCCGGTTCTGGAGGACCTTCCACCCCCTTTATGGTGCCATGTGTCCCGTGGTGTGGTCACACACTGGAGTCACCTCCAGTTCGGAACCCTAACCCTGTCCTTTCCCTCTCTCCACAGCCATGTGCGGCGTCGTGGCCACGATCTGGTTCCCCGTGTGCGCCCACCGCGAGACCACCATCATGAGCTTCGGCTACTCCCTGTACACAGGCTGGATCGGCTCTGCCCTCTGCCTCTTCGGTGGCTGTGTCATCGTGTGCTGCTCGGGAGACGCGCAGACATTCGGGGAGAACCGCTTCTACTACGGCTCGGGCTCCAGCTCGCCCACCCACGCCAAGAGCGCTCACGTGTAGACGCCCAGGGGATGCCCCACGGCTGCCGTCAGATGCTTTGGCTGGTGGGTTTGTGTGCCCTGGGTTTGCTTCTGCTGACACGCGCGGCTGTCAGGCTCCCAGGGGGAGATTTAGAAAAGCAGCACAAATGTCTGGTAGTTTGAAGCATTATTTTCCCTGTTTCTTCCCCCCATTTTTCTAGAAAGACAGCTCCAGCCAGCCCTACCTCTTGGTCCCCTCGGTTTTGTCCTGACCACCTGCTCCATCTTCTTTCAGCCAGGACGGTTTGGGGTTGTCATGTGGGTTTTAGGGATTTAAGTTTATCTTCGAGCTCCCCTGGTTCTAGGAGAGTTTAAAGCAATAAAACAGAAATGAGAGAGACACTTTCCCATTGTTAGGAGGACTCTGACAGCTTCTCCCCCCACCTCACTGTTTGCTTTCCCCCGCTCAAGGTCACTGCTCTGGCACGGCTGGGAAGAGAGGATAGGGAGGAAGGCTGTCCTCTCCCACCGGGCAAATGTTTCTCTTTTGGAACAAGAGGAGGGGATTTTTCTGCCTTTCTCTGTAAATACTTTTATATGAGTCTGATCATTTTAGTAACAGTATTTCCCTCACCCCCACAGTCATCAGTATGAAGGAAACCGAACCCAAAGGTCCTAATGACATGGTAGATAACAGTGCCTTTTTAAATAGTTATAAATGACTTTGGGGGCTCTAATCCCTGCCCTCTGGTTTAGTTTCTTTTTTTTTCTTTTGTACAGATCAGTTACTAAAAAATGTATTTTTACAATTTTTTAAACTCCTTTCTTTCTCCCTCTAAGTTTGTGCTCCATCCTGCCTCGTTAAAGCAGCACATTTTAACATGCAGTATAATGTACCTGTTACCATACAATTCTGGTGAGTACTGATGATGCCTTTGTACTTTCAGTGAAATACTGTACAATAAATAACAGAGTACCTGCAACCTCTGACTTACTTTTTTTTCCTTCCTTCCTCTGTGTTTCCATAGCTAGTTTTTCCATGACAGGAATTTCCCAATGATTTTGAATTTTTTTTTTTATAGTAGTTCAGGATGAAAAATTCTGCTCTGCTGTGGCATTAAGCAGGGCATATTTAAAATATGAGTAATCTTCCTGCATGGGACTGTCCATTATTTTATCCTTTGATTCTTTCGATGTTTCTAGTAGCAGCTTGTACCATTGGTACCCAATTGTGGGATTTTTTATGTTGGGAAGAATTAGAAAGCCCCTGAAGTGGTGGTGATGACCCCGAGCACTGAGAAGTTGAGACTTCATGTTGCTGAAAGTGCTCTCAACTGAAGTAAGAGTCTGATCTGGGGTCATCGCTCTGATTAAAGCTGTGTAAGATCAAGATCTAACTCTGTCCTTACCAGAGGCTGTAGCAATTTAATTACATTGATACAAAATCCCATCTGTTCCCAGAGATGTTAACTCAGTTCAAACAATTTGTGTTAGCCAAGAGAAGGAAAAGAGGAATAGCTGCTGTTCAGACGTGGGCAAAAGGAAAGTCTCAGCGGTGAGACGAGGGGAGGAGAAGGATCTGAGCAACCAAATTGTTTGGGATGATGAACAATCTGACAACGAGGATGTCAGTCAAGCCTTGTGCATCCGGGACTGTCCTTGGTCTGCGTCAGCTGGAGAAGCCAAACTGAGCAACACAGCCAGGGGCAAGGATGCTGCAGCTCCCACCTCTTCCCTCCTCCACGTGGGACGCTGGAGCATTTGAAGGGAGCCGGAGGGAGGCTGGCAGAGCTCCACAAGGACCCTCTGCCTGCCTGGCCCAGGGATGGGCAGCAGCCCGAGCATCTGCCTTCCGCACCGAGCAGCCTTGAACGCGGCTCTGTTGTGCGAGCTGTGCATCGCTGTGCAATGTCCCCAGGGCGGGCGGCGGGCGGTGGCAGGACACTTGTGCCCATGACATCACGGGCAGGGCACAGGCAGTTGTTGTGCGCGCCCGAGGACGCTGTCAGTGCTGCCATTGATGTGCGGGTGCCCCGGGCGGAGGGGGGCACAGACGTGCCAGCTTGTGCAGGCTGCCCGGGGATTGTGGATTGTGCCCGCGGCTTTACCCGCTTAACCCCGGCACCGACTGTGCGTGGGACACCTCGGAGCAGAAATCTGCTGGAGCTGGAGCTCTGCAAGCAGCCCTGCAGCAAACCGGGAGGGAAAAGCTCAGGAAAACCTGTCTCGGATGCCCGAGGGAGGGATTTGGTGCTGCAGGATGTGCTTAACCTGGTTGGGAATGAGCCCTGCCAGGGAGCACTTAGGGGATTTTTTGCTGCCCACACCCTTGGGATGCATTTTGTCTCTTCCAATCTTACCCATTCCATGATCCTCATGCACGTGGTGCTGGGGACCCTTGGCAGGTGGTGGTCCTGGGGCTCGGTGTGCTCTGCCCATGGTCACAAGTTACCAGCATCCGACCCCAAATCCAACTCTTAAGAGGCCCTGGGAGAGCTGCTCAGAGGAAGGAAGAAGTTTTATTTCAGGGAAGCGAATTAAAAACCAAACAAAGCAAAACAAGCCCACAGCAGCTGCAGGGAAAATGTACATTTGCAGCCTTGGGGTGCAAGGAGATAGGGCCAGGAATGTGACAGTGTACTAGTGCTGGCACCACAGAGGGGACATGTTCAGAAGAAGCACAAAGAACACTAAACTTTTCTAGTTTTCAAAGGATCAAAGCTGAAATACCTGCTTTGTGCCCTCCCAAAACACCCTGCTGCCCTGTGGGGCTCTCATGGTCCAGGTTGGCTGCAGCACTGTTGGCACGTAAAGGCTTTTAGCGCTCAACTGTTGACCCAAAGCCTCAAAATAGGATCAAATAAAATTCTCCTGAATCGAGAAACTGCTTCACACCATTCCTAACACCAGCTGTGGTGAGTTGTGGTGGCTGTGGGGTGTGGTGGTCACCCTGGTGTGGAGGTGGGGGTCCCCAATGTCCAGCAGAGCTCTCCCCAGCCCCACCAGGACCAGCTGGAACTGGTGATCCCCTCCCCGTGATGGGGAGCATATCTGGCAAGCTCCCCACTCCCCAAATAACAGGGACAGCAGGAGGGAGCCCCTGGGGGGACACTGGTGCCCCTGAGCACCCCAAAGGGGACAGGCAGCTGTGTCTGCCTCCCCACAGCCCTACTGCCTGTGCAGGGAGGGGACAGTGCCGTGACACCCCAGTTCCCCCAAGGAAAGGTGGATGCCAGCAGATGGGAAGACACTGGTGCTCCCCAGGCCTTTGCACTACAATAGTAAACCTGTGGTCATTGGCTTTGCTTTTTTTTTTTTTTTTTTTTTTTTTTTAATGTGTAAACGGAAAACCATTTTTTCTCACAACACTGCAAGTAAAAAACAAAGTCACCCCACTGAAATGGATCTTCTAAAATGGAAATTTTGAAGCATTTAAAGGAAGATTTTTTTAATCTCTAGCTTCAATTTAGCAGTGAAAAAATCAGACCTTCAGGTACTGATTGGCTAAACAAAATTTGTATGGGAATTATTTTTTATTATTATTTTTTTGTTTAGTCTTTCATTTAAAAGATTTACATTACTATGGAAACTAATACTAAGACACATTTGTCTCTGTCTTTCTTTACAAATCCCTTAGTTCCTCTTTGATTTTTAAATGTAAAGGCACACAATAAAGCTTTATGCATTTATTAAAATATACAGATTTTGGTAAATTTAGATTTTTCTTTTCTTAGTATCTTGATTATATATATGTATTATACGTATAGTTCTCAACAACACAGTCATTTGAAAATAAAAATCACTTCATAACATATCTGCATATTTTTTTCTTTCTCATGACACACTACAAGATCCCATTGTACAATGCACCAATGGGCTTCTGGAAACCACAAAAAAAAAAATGGATAGAACAAACTGCTTTTAACAAATACACCAACTTCATACCAGAACTGCAGAGAATTGTTACACCAGAAAATACCACCTGAAAAAAAAAAAAAAAAAAAAAAAAAAAAAAAAAAAAAAAAAAAGCTAGATATACATCAGAAAGACCGAACAAAACGAAGTGAAGGTCATTTACAAGCTGGATTTACAACATCCCATGTCGCTGGGGTGCGATTTTGCTGCCATGTGGAGGATGCCGGAGTGCTGGGCCTCAGACCGAGGGGTCGTGACTGTGCGGAGTGAATTTGTGGAGGGGCTGAGATCTTACCGAGTCAACCTGGAGGGTTTGAGGTATTTATGCTCCATCTGTACCATGCGTTTGGCCCCTCAAGGCATGTGCCCCGTGGAGGGCAGGCAGGCACAGAGGGGCTTTGTGCCTCTCACCAGAGGTGGAGCAGGATGGTACTGCTCTGCCGGTGTCCTCCTGACAGCTCAGGGATGTGAGAAACTCCCTCAGGGCACCCAGGGGAAAGGCTGAATTTGGGGTTACAGCAAAACAAGCACTTGCACCTCTTCCCAGACCCCTGGCCAGCAGTGCCCAGAGGCAATGGACATGCCTGGACATTTTGCCTTCTCAGCCTTTGCTCATGCCCACTGAAGAGCCCAATGCTGCTGCAAGAGACAGCACATGAATTTCCCAAATGAAGGCTGAACCTGCATATTCTCCAGGAACTGCCACCTGGAATAGGGAGCAGGGATCCTGTAAACCAGCCCTTGGCCACCAGCAAACCCAGGCAAGACCCAGCCTGTGGCTTGGCCACTTCTCCTAAAACACCTCTGTTGGGTGGGATGTGGTAGGCTCGGGAGGAGGGTACAGCTCCCACACCCGGCACGGTGAGGGCTGACAGTGCCGTGACATCAAATCCTGGCGGTCCCAGGATGTGGCACAGCCATCCTGCCCCAGCACTATCCCAGGAAGGGGAAGGAGGATGGGTGAAAGGGAATGGGAGCAGCCAAAAGGTTTCATTTGGATCCAATGGAGAGGTTCCTACAGACACCAAAGAGCAAGGGGTCAAGCCCTTGTCAAATTATACGGCATAACTAGAGCGGACGTGACGACAGACACTGGTACTGGTAACTGCTCCGTAGCAAGAGATTAAGGCTGCAAGAAGAACGGGCTTCGACTCAACAGAGTGCTTGGGCATGAGTTTGTGGCTCGGCAGGTGCCCAAATACCGTGCGGAAGCAGGACGAAAACGGCTACCTTGGATATGGTATCGTACAAGCGCTGGTAGGAAAATAGCATCAATCTTTCTCCCTGAAAACGTAAAGCCAGACCTGCGAGGTGCCATCTCTCTTGGGTACTTCTAAGGCATCGAGGAGGAGAGCAGCCAAGCGTGGGTGAGCGGTGACCATCACGAGAGGAGATCAGCACCGCTGTGGAGGTTTCCCGAGCTGGCCCGTGAGTGGTGCGTGCATTGCAGCAGCTGTTCTGTGGGACACTCAGGATTTCTGCTTGTAGAAGCGTGGTAGGGTGGACAGCAGAAGTTGATGCCAGAGCAAAGCTTACAGGTCCTTTAGCCAAATCCTCACTCCCACTCTGAAGCTGCTGCAGAGGCCAAACTTCTTGGCTTGCCCAGAACACTCCAGGTTAAGATATGCAGAACTGGATGCTCTTCTCCACTGGGAGAAGGATTGCGGTTTGTCACTGTTTGGGACAGGAGCTGCAGGGAAACTTTTGCAGCCCCAGGCAGGGCCTCTCCATCAAGCCCTTGAATCCCAGAAGTGATGGGGACAGGCACAGGTCCCGGCACACTTCGCACCTGCTTGCCTACAGAAGGTGCCAGGCAGGTGCTTTGGGGGCCTGAGCCTCATCTAGCGAACCAAAGGGTTAATGGTTCTCAGTATCCACGAAGATATTTCCATATTAGAAATCCTACCCCTGTGGGCATTAAATTATCTCCCGGGATGCCAGTAGCAGCCCATGGTACTGGGGGTTGGTCTGGGCTGCACTGGAGTCCTGGGGATGGATCCATCTGCAGCCTTCAGCAGCTGGGGGTGGATGGGAGCTGCTGTCTGGTGGGTTTTGGTTACTATTTATTAAAAAAAATGTTCCTCCACCACAGTGTTCTACACTAACCATGGTGGACTCCACAACTGGAGCTGCTGCTGATCACTGACCAAACCCCATCACTGCTGACCGATGGTTCTGTGGGGACACTGGCAGCAGGGAATCTGATGGCACTGCTGGGGGCCTTGGCCATGTTCAAGGGGTTTAACATCCACCTGCTGACCACCTCTGCCCTGCGAGCCACCAGCTCTTCTTGATTTCAGACTGAAACACGGACACTTACGGAATGAGCAGCATTTCAGTGTTTTTCATACAGCACCCACCAAGCCAAGGTCAGAAACAGAGAAAATAGTACAAGGTGCAGACGGCAGCAGGGAGACAGATTTCAGCCGCCAAATCCTCTCCGCTTGCCACCCATGGCCCAGCCCTGCCAAGATACGGCAGACCCATGGATTCTGCTGTTTTGTGAGGTCATGGACCAGTGTCTGGAGCACTGAGGGCAGAGTGACCACTGGAAGGTGCCCAGCACGGTGAAGGAATGACAGCACAGTCATTTTTGTAAAAGACACAAGGTGGTGGAAGCAGTACCCAACTTCAGACTGGTGATGCTCAGAGGAGCCACGTGTGGTCCTCATTGACCATTCGTACAAGGAGGGTTGAGCCAAGAGTGGGTCACAGCCCTTGCTGTGACCAGGAATGGGATCAGGCTCCCAGCTGCAGATTTGGGATGTTGGGCTGTGCTGGGAGTTACAGGTTGGACTGAGACATGGACTAATTTTGAATCACAGTATTTGGGATGCTTGGGTTGGGATGCTTGGGGGAAGCACTGCTCTGTGCAGCAAGCCAGAACAGGCCATGGTAACGCTGTGTGATGGAACCAACCATCCATCTCTGAGCTATTCCCAGGGATGAGTGTATCCATCTCCATTTTGTACCTACCCACCCATCTGTGCCTGTGGCACAGGTATCACTCCTAGGAGGTTCAAAGGAAAAAAAACCACATGCCAAGAAAGTGCCAAAAATGTAAGAGTGGCATCCCAACACTGCGGCCATTGGGTGGACATTCCCCATGGACAATTTGACTCGTCCCCTCATGTGGCTCCTTCCACCTCTCAACACCCTCCCGGTTTGGCACATCTCCCACTCCGCCGCCTCCACTGGTGCAGCTGGTGCTGGGAGATCAGCCGGTGCTGGGGGATCAGCCAGCATTCACCAGAGCAAGACCCTGCTGGTGGAGCTGGGACGGGCCACGGGTGGTTTTGGTTCCGGGTCAACGGCAATCGCAGAGCATGTCCCGAGGACCGGAGGTGAGCAGGGTGGTGGTGGAGGACCCAGGGAGGATGGGGCAGGACAGGGGAGCCACGGGAACCCTTCCTCATCTCCTGGGCGGCGCGGTGCCCCGCTGCCCATCCTGCTACTCAGGCGAGTAGTCCAACTCGTCGTTGGCGATCAGAGCCTCCGATGGCTGTTTGTGCCGGCCTTTGCTTTTCGACCTGCTACTTGTCCGATGGCTCTCCTTGGCATCCGCCATTTGCTGGTACGAGAAGCCTTTGTCCTCAGAAGGACCCCAGCCCGGGTAGCTGTCGCCCTCGGGGGCAAAGGAGAAGCCGTCATCCACGGAGAAGGGGTCGACGTCCACGTCGTAGCGCTGGTAGGTGCTCTGGTGCAGGGCCTCCTCCCGGGCACTGATCTCCAGCGTGCTGTTCCACATCCCGTAGCCAAAGTAGATCAGCAGACCTGTGGTGGACGAGAGGAAGAGGGTGGGACCCCAGCTACCCACTAGCCCCGCTAGCCCTATCTGATCTCACCTTCCTGCACAAAAGCTTTCCCTGGCAGCAAATGTATCCAGAGACATAATTTCCAGTGGATCATGGGATTAACCTACTCCAGACATTCGCACAGAGAAATCCAGGCTCCACATGCCATGGACTGGCCATGGGGGACTGATGCAAGGTTAAATCAGGACCACACATCTCTGCCAGAAAAACCAATGGGATGTTCCACCCCCAACAGCCATGGATGGGCTGGTGGAGCTCATCACAACTAATGCAGTGGCTTAATTGACTCACTGTCATTACTGGGAGCTCAAGAGGTATTAGTTGTACGCACAGGTACAAAAAGTGCTTAACCACAGCAGATTAAACTTATGCTTTGGAGTTTTTTTTCTTCCAGGTAGAAGGACTTTCTCTGGATTTGCAGCCTCATGTATTGCCTTCAAGGGCCAAAAAACCACTGAGTATGTCACCTCCAGCCCAAAAATGCAGTGGCTTGGCTTGGAGGAGCTGTGAGAACTGCACTATTTCTTTTGAGTTTGTGGAGTAAGTGGGTTGCAATGTAAAGCAATATGGATATGCTGGACTCCAGGTTATACGTCAGAAAGCCTAAATTTGGGAGGAAAAAAGGGTCCACAGCAAAGTCTGTGAGTCCTAAGATGCCCCTGCCTTGAAGTTAAGAACTTGGACTGAAAGGGGAGACAGTCTACAGACCTGACTTTCCCAGGGCTGCTGGGGTGGGGCAGCTCTGGGCTCTGGAAAAGCAGTGCTGAAATAGTGGTGTGGGCTGTTGAAGAGCTCAAGTGGGTGACATAGCAAGAAATCAGGCTGAGTTCTGTACAAAACCTGCCTGTGAAGCAGTTTCCAGAACCCGCCTACTTTGCGTCAAAAAAGCCATCAAAATAGTCACCTTTGCATGGAGTCGTTCTCTTCCATGAAACTGATGTTTTCTGGAGGTGTAATTTTCCATTTAGCTCTGGTTCGGGGGCTGGATAAAATGAGATTTCTAAGAACTTCAGGATGGCAAAGGGCAGATGAAAAGGACTGGGTATGTCCCAGGCATCAGCCTGTGCACTCTAATTAGGGAAGCTGTTATTATTAACACCCTTCCTAAAGCGTGTCAGTTAAAAAATCAAAATAAATGAATCTGGGACTCACCCACAAAACACCATACGGCAAATCGGATCCATGTGACCGTGGAGAGCTTCAGCATGAGATAGATATTCACCAGCATGGCAAAGGCAGGGACGAAGGGCAGACATGGGGCCATGTAGGGCAGCTTTTTGGGGTTCTCTGGCTGCTGCAGGATCACAAACACCAGCACGGCAATGAGCAGGATCATCAGCACAACCAAGAGGACAGCCCACCAGCTCTTCTCAGAGATGTAGTCTGCCCCAAAAATGATGAAGGAGCAGAAGATGACCATCAGGAAGAAGAGCAGGAGCACGCAGGTGGTGACAGTGTGACCGGTGGCTGCTGTCGGACGATCCATTTTACCCGGCAGCCCGAGATGGATCCGCATCGTGTAGTATCGAGGGCCGATCAGCTTCTTCAGCTTGATGAGATAGATGTTCTCAGACTCATCTGCCTCTATCCCCGAGGTCATGTCGACGGTGCCGTAATTGGGGTGATTCACGTTGTAGGCGGATTTATCAGATTTCCCGATTAGCATCTCGTTATCTCCTAGCGACGGCAGATTTTTCGCCCCGCAGGTGTTGGTCGGTGGGCCGGAGAACTCCTCTCCTTCGCTCCCGGGGGAGCAAGCTTCCTTCTCGCAGTCGGCCAGGATGCCCTCCTTCTTCTTGGTGTGCTCCTCGGAGAGGAACTTGACGAAGCCGTCGATGTCGCTCTCGGGCTGGTAGCGGAGGAGCAGGACGCAGACGGACACCAGCGTGTAGGCGAGCAGGGTGCCGATGGACATCATCTCGATCAGGTCCCGCAGGCTGACCAGCAGGGAGAGCAGAGCTGCCAGGAACCCGGACACGATGCAAGCCACGACAGGGGTTTCTGTGTAAGAGCTGACGTGGGACAAAAACCTGGAGTGTAAAACAGTTGGAGAAAGTTAAAATCACAGATCTCAGAGGTTTCCTCTTGCAATAGCCCTTCCCCAGTTGCAGGGGACAGACTCAGGGATCCTTTCAGGTCTTGTTGCTTTTTGGAACTTTGACTCCAGCTGGGGACTGGCAACACTGCTGAGGTTGAATCTGGAGTTAGATCTAGGTCTGATCAGCTCCACAATGAGCACCCAGACACTTGCAAGTTAGTACCCAGATTTTAACCATATAAACTGCACTCCTTGGCAAGTAGCTCCTGAATTAAACACTTATCCTCACGAAATCAGAATCTCTAGGTACCAGCACCAAATGAGAAACTGCAGGGTAGACTGCTCCTGATCTTTTCCCCACAGAATATTCCTTGGCCATGTGCCCCATTCTGCACCAACCAAGTCTGTGCATCCCATTGCTCCCTGCAGTGACAATATGGTCAGGGTATCAGGGCCCCCCAGAGCAATTTTCCCTCAGATCCCAGGAAGCCAAAAAAAAAATGCCAGCACGGGCATGACTGACCTGAAGAGCAGCCCATCACCAGCCATGGCATAAATGACTCTGGGCATTGGGAAGAGGGAGCCCAGCAAGCTGACAGTCAGGCCGGCTACAGACCCGATGGCAACGATGAATTTGGCTGCGTAGAAGCCGTGGACCGCAAACATTTCCATCAGTGGGGACTCGGTGTCGATGGCATCGTAGGGCACCATCAGTGTGAGGATCATGCTCACCTGGGGAAGGCGAGAGGAGCAGGGCAGGGGTGTTAGCAGCAGTTCTGGGGCTGCTGGGGATTCTCAGGGTGTGGGGGCTGCTTCTCAAGAGTGGAAACCCCAAAAATTTCAAGTCTGATGGGGACTGTATCCCTCTGTCCCTTGTGGAAGGGATGTAAAATGTTGGAGTTAGGACTGTTTGCACTTTGCTTTGGGGTGGTTAATCCAGAAAACTGTGGGGATTTGGACACTGCTATCCAAAGGCAAGAAGGGGATGCTTGAACCTTGTTACAGTGGTGATGCAGGAGTCAAAGGGTGTGACTGGTGTGACTGGCGAGGCTGGTGGGACTGGCAGGGTTAGTAACACTCACTTGACTGTATTCCCGTGTGGGAATAATGTTGGTGCAGACCCCAAATCCAGATTGCATTGCTTGGAGCAACACTCTGGCCCTATGGGAGCCAAAGAATTTTTTTCCATGAGAAGCCCACTCTGTTGCATGAAAAGCAGTGGGTGACTTTCTTTGAAATTACCAGAACAGTGTTTTTTCTCCTTCATAACCAATTTTTGCTGTTTTGCAAGGAAGATGTCTGAGCACAGACATGCATTTATTGGGGTGCAGAGCATTGGAATCTCACACAGGCATCCCTGCCTATCCTTCCCCTCACTTGGATCCTCTCCCATATCTCCAGCAGAGGCAGTGCTGCTTTTCCCAGAAACACGGAGAAAGGATGCTGCAATGCTGCCGCTCCTTCTGCTTTGCTGCTCTCCTGGGTGCAAAAATAGCTGTGGATGGGGATGAGAAAAAAGGCCGTCTGCCACCACATCCCTGCAGCTGGCAGAGGGGTCTTCTCAGGTGACAGGAGCCTGGGGACAAACTGAGGAGAGCTTGGCAGGCCCTGTGCAGGTGCCCAGAAGGGACTCACACGACACACATATATATATATGGATGCATACATATTTATATACATTCACACCTGTGTAGGAACTACTTACGGACACATAAGCTGTCAAGCACGTGACGAGCGAGGCTGTGATGGCATAGGGGATGGAGGTGTTGGGATTCTTTGCCTCTTCTCCCGTGGTAGCAATGATGTCGAAGCCGATGAAGGCGTAGAAACAGGTGGCAGCCCCTTTGAGCACCTGCGGGGAGGATCGAACATCTGGGTGCCAGGAGGGAGGGCGGCACCCAGCCAGGGAGACGGAGCTGAGCGAAAATGGAGCAGCCCAGCTCTGCCTGGTCTGAGCTGAAGGGTGAGTGGGAGCAGGTCAGGGGGTGCACACGCTGAGCTGGGGACTGACCCTGGGAGCACCCCTAACCCACTGATATGGTCTGGGGAAAGGATTTCAACTGTGCCCTGAGCCACTGGAGGCATCTGCGGCTCACCCCACAGACCTGTGCCTAAATCTGCTGGGAGATCCTGCCAGGGACAGAGGAGACAATCAACTAACTTCAGGTTTGCTTTCACAGTCCTCCACCCCGAATCCATTTTTATGAGTAGGGATCTGGAACATGTTTACACGTCCTGCCTTAGCAAGATGTCTCATGTGGCAGCAAGATCCGCTTGCAGAGGAAGCAGGAGAGAGCAGCAGCCGTCAGATGTGCGCCGCTTCCCAAACAACCTCTGTTTTGCTTGGAAGCTGCACGCAGGTTAGGAGCACACATTGGAGCACTTGGATGAGGAATTATTTGTACTGTTTGGTAATTTTTTTTTAATGTGATTTTTAAAAATATACAATATTAGTGAGGACATTTATAGGAAAGGAACGCTGGAGCAGGGTAAGGACTGCCTGGCTGTGAGGGAGCTGATCTGGAGCTGTGAAACCCTTCCGTACACCTAGGCAGCTTGCTGGGTACCACCTGTCCATCACACCTCGGTCATCTCAGCTGTCTAGTGATAGTGCATACGGTAAAACTCACCTCTCTCAGGGACTGTCTGCAATTATCCTTTTTAAACATCCCCTATGCTCATGGGGATTTCATGCTTGTGCCCGGTGGATTTACTTTTACAAACAACTTGTGAGACAATGAACCAACTGAAAAGGGTGAGACCACCCTGCTGGGTCGTATGTTTTGCTCTATCTTTTAAAACTACCCTTTTTCTTTCTCTCTCTTTATTTTTTTTTATTTTTTTTTCCCTTTCCCTAGGGAAAGGTGTGTTGGATTGGAGCAAAACAGGTATCTTGTATTTTCTCTTTTTCACTCCTATTATATGGCATAAAAAGCCAGGTACAACCCAAAGGTAAAGATGACATCTGCTCTTAAGAGAGCCTCAGTGCCCCTCTCCTCACCGCTGTTCTCTGGCAGAGAGGTATTGATTTACTGAAGAAACGTGTAGGGACTGTATGGCAGTTTGGGACCCTTTCAATAATCAAGATTCTTGGTTTACTTTACTTTGGTGCTTATTTTTCTGCACAAAACCCCAATGGAGTTGAGCAGTGTAAATCTGAGAAATTATCTTGGGTTTAGGCCAGCCGAGATATTTTCAGTCTCTGTTCATCCTTGGATAAAAACCAGTGCAAGCAAGCTAAAAAAGCCAAATATGTCCAAATTCTCAGTAAGCTTTGAGGGAACATCCATAAAATAAGTACTGGCAGGTGGCATTATGAAGTGCTCAAAACAAATGCTTGAGAACATTGTTGTTGAAAAACAGCCAACAAAAGTATCTCCCCGCTCCACAGAGGCTGAGCCAGCTCTCCGGAGCACCCTGTCTCCGATAGCCACTGCATTTTGCTCCATGGCCTGGCAATTAGTGGCATTTCCTTGGGGATACTTTCATGTGGAGTTTGGCTCTGCAGAAGGACATTTTGAAATAGTTCTGGGTTTATGCTAAGAGGAGTTAAGAGATAAGGGCAAAGCATTGCAGTACTCTTTGGGTTTGGTGGAGCAAGCAGGTCTGGGTCCAAGCCTGCGCTCCTGGGATTTGGAGGTCCCTGCTCAAAGCACAGGTGGGTTTGGCAGGGCTGGGATCTGGAGGGTGCAGGGGAAGTGGGGTGTGCACACTATGAGCAAAGCTGAGTGCGTGGCACCCCTTAGGTGCTGCATGTCCTTCTGTGTGCTCAGGACTCACCCCTGGCCATCCAAACGGCAGGAATTGCCCTTCAGCCCAGTTGTCGCTTTTGATGTAGAACAGACCAGCAATCATGATGAAGACCCAAACTGCCAAGTTAATGACGTTGAGCACGTTGTTCAGCCCCACCGAGTTCTTCACCCCCATGGCCACGATGATGGTGACGATGACAGCAATGACCAGAGCAAGAAGGTCGGGGTACGACTCCTCTCCTTTCCCTAGGTGAGAGAAAAGAGTTGTGTTACTCTCCATCCACAGAATATCCAGGAACTCTGTGGGGAGTTTTAAACACTTTTCAGACCTTGAAGTTTTGCAGAACTCTATAGTCTCACTGCAAAAGTGGTCTCCAGAGGGCCTTGCCTCTGCTAGCTGAAGCTGTTTAATTAAGGTGATAAATCTTAATGTGTCAAGACACCAGTCGGACTTTTGGAAGAGCAGCATACCAATGATCGTGTCCTGGTTTGCATAACATGTACCTGCCAAGTACTCATCATAATCAATCAGCCATGAAGTTCTCATGACACAGGTACAGGACAGCTGGATGATTTCCTTACTGCTAGGATTCATGGATAGTTTCTGGAACTGCTGGTCACACAGGACCACCACAGCCCCCAGTCCATGGCAGCACTGCAGACACCAGCTTTGCTCTCTAGGAAAATTCTGTGTGTGCCTCAAGGGGACCAAGCAGAGTGTTTGCACCGGGTGAAGTGTTCCTGTGCTGTCCTTACCCTCTGACATTCGACTATTTCTGTGCACGTATTCTAAATGCCAGCTCATCCCAAAGGGGCTCAAAATATCATGTATCCCATCCCCTCCAATCCTGCCCGTGCACCAGGCTGCCAAGGCCAAGCACCAGAGCCAGACAGACGGTAAATAATGAATGAAGCCTAATATCCATGTCTGACTTCTGACGGGCTTCCAATTACTTTTCAGGCCCTAATTAATGGAGGTATCTCCGCACAGCAGGACACACCCAGGCCGTTCAGCGTGCCCACGCTGCTGATCATCCAGCGGCTGATGGTGTGGTTGGCCAGCGAGTCAAACATGCTGCTGAGGGCGCTGGCGCCCGCGGCTGTCCCGATCAGGTACT
This sequence comes from Acanthiza pusilla, assembly GCA_036630365.1. Lineage (NCBI taxonomy): Eukaryota > Metazoa > Chordata > Aves > Passeriformes > Acanthizidae > Acanthiza > Acanthiza pusilla. Next base: position 2,505,044 of record JAXCHO010000103.1, on the reverse strand, counting down.
CCAGGATGAGGTTCCAGCCGATGAAGAACGCCACGAACTCCCCCACGGTCACATAGCTGTAGGTGTAGGCAGAGCCCGTGGTCTTGGGCACCCGCACGCCAAACTCAGCGTAGCAAACGCCTGCGCGGAGAAATAGGAAGTGGCGTAAGGAAAGCATTGTTTGGAAATGGAAAAAGTAAAACTGACTCGGTGCCACCTACCTGGAGGTGATAGGAGGTGTCAGGGCTGCAGTCAACATCAGAAACACAGAGATGTTGCATGGTCACCCTCCCTCCCCAGTTTCTTGGCTTAAAAACCAGACAAATTTCCACTAAAATCAAGTTGTGATGGGTTTTTCTTTTTAAGATTACACAGATGTTTACGTGGGGTCCTGGACCAGTGCTGCACAGCCTCATCCCAGAGGAAGAGGACACAGGAGGCCTCACACAAGGCCACACCTCTCCCTGCCCCAAATTTCCAGTTTCCAGACACTCATCCTCCATTACTGATCTGCAGATCCAGCCATGAACACTGTCCTGATCATCCCTGCTCTTGTTCATACCCAAGCAAGAGGAGTTTAAAGACATCTTACATAGAGAACATCAGTTATTTTAACACTTAAAAAATATTATATCTAAGTCTTCTAAAGAATAATTGCAAAACTAACTGTGTGGAAGAAGAAAAGAAAAGCAAAAAGAAGTGTTTAACTGGAAATGTTTGGGAGGAGAATTCAGCAAACTTTAATACTTTCCGAACTCCTTGTGTGCTTACTATGTCAGGATTTTTACTAAAAACCTGACCCTGACACGTTGATGTATTAAAACAACCATTAACTTTTATTTAAAAGGAATGGATGTACTTAGTCTCAAATTCCCCAAATATTATTCAGGACAAGTGCTGGAAGGGTCCTGCATGTTTAACACTGATTAAGCCCCTGCCTCAAAGACCCCAGTAAAGTTCATATGGGTGAATTGGTTAAGGCCATTACTACCATTGAGTAAACACATAGTAATTATTGAGCTCTCTATCAACTGATATTCTCCATTTAGAAGATAATAATTGCTTTAAATTTGCAATCAGTTTAGTACGGAGAGGGGAATGAATAATTTATAAAAATGTTATGAGATGACTGCTCTTACTTTAAGTGCAGTTTTTACACAGTACAAACACAGAATTGTTGAATCTCTTAAGCTGAATTTGGTGGTGCTTCTTTTCTTGGTAGTGGAGGATTTTTATATTCCAGTGTTTAACTTGAATGCGGCTTGCTTTGCAATGGGAACTCTTCAAAACTTGATTTCTGTAAAGCAGCCCAACAGGAGCTTCAAGATGTTTCCATCATCCATCCAACCCTACCAACAGTCATTATTCAAAGCTGATGAAAAATGCATGCACTCGGCAAAGGTACGGCGTTCACAGATAACTACAGGCCTGAATGATTTATGAAACTGGTGCTCTGATGGGGACAAGTATCTAGTTTCTCTCTTTGATGGCCTTAAAAATATATACTCTTTCTTAGAGGCAGCTCTCATTTTAGCCAACGACAAGATAATGATTGAAGAGGATGGTTATTGATACACAATGATAATGCCAAAGCAAAGGAATGAATATGTATAAAATGTTGGAGTTTTTTGTTATTCTACTAGGATCCCAAAATAGAAGAGCTGCTTTTCACTATGCATTGGGTACAGCAATAGGTTGTGAATAACAGCATTAGGTGTCAGCATATATTACGCACATATATATATATACACGACATACTAATCTCTGCTGCATCTGCACTGCATGATTATTACTATTGTTGTTGTTATTGTCATTATTATTATTATTATTATTTTTACAATTTAACTGCACAGTAAAACTGTGTTACTCAGTTACTCCTTGGCAGCCTGAGCTACTCAGCACCTTGCTCCCCTGTGTCCAGATGGCTGAAGCTCTCCCAGAGCTCCTGCACAGCCAGCCCAGCTCTGGGACTGCAGAGAGAGGCTGGGCACATCCTCCCTGTCAAAACTGTTCAAATTTGGAGACAAGATTTCTCTTCTTCCCCCCAGAGTGTTTGCAATTTCTGCAGAAAACAAGACAACACAGTGTTTTTCTGAAAGCGCAAACATTCTAGGGAAGACCATTTCTTTTCCTTGAATATCTGCTACACTTGTGCAATTGGTGTGACAGTTATTATGCTGATGTAATTATACACTTGCTAACAATGTTCAGCAGGATGTAAACACAGCTGAGTGGTTTGGTCCATGGCATTGGCCCTTCCAAGATCCCATCCACAAAACAGCCGCTGGGCAGCACAAGTGGTGCCTGAGGAACTGGCGGTGTTTTTGGTGCGCTGGCATGGTGGTGGCCGTGCTGTGGATGCTGACCCTGCCACTGACACTTGGCACAATGACCCATGAGACATCCCACAGGGCCCTGGTGGGGTGGCAGTGATATTTCAGGTGAAAAAAGCCTTCTGAGAGGGGCCTTTCAGCCGCTCTGGAGGTAACACCAAATAATTCATGCTAACACACAAGAAATCCAGAGGGACTGTCCGTAATCCACCAAGAGCAGCCAACTTATTGAGGCAGACATATTATTTTCATCAAGCCACTGAGCCTGTCTGTTGCATTTCATGACACCATGTGCTGATATATAAAAGGCAGCTCCATAAAGGAAGCTCCCACAGAGCAAGGACTCCCATCTCACCAGCTCCACCCAGGCAGCTGCAGCTGCAGCCCCTCAGCCCAGCCCTCATCCTGCAGCCAGGCAGCACCTCAGGGACATGCTCGGCTCCCCCCTGCTCCATGGAGCACCACAGCTCTGCTCAGCCTGTTCCTGTCCGGGTGTAAGGTAAGAGTGTGGCACTGTGCTCCGAACAAGGCTGTATTGTTTCAGGAGAGATGATTACCAAAGGGACAAGCAACAGCTGGTGCAGAGCGTGATGGGGTTGGGTGAGATGCAAACTGCTGATTTTTGCTAAGGAGGGATTTTGGATAAACATAGGGTTGAGAGTGGGGAATCCTGGCAGTTGCAGCTGATGGAAGGAACCTGCGGTACACTGGAGGTGTTGTGGAGGGAAGCTGGGCAAGCATTTCTACTTGAGAGCTGAATGAAGGGCCTTCTAGTGAGAGAATAAGAGAGACTGATTTAATTCATCAGTTAAATAAATTGCAGTGTGTCTCTAAGTACCCTGATGGGGTACATGTTGCTTAAAACTACAAAAGGCGTAAGTGGAATTTGTTGAGTAGATGAAGTTGGAAAAGTCCCTATCTGAAACCAGGCTGAACAGTGTGAAGAGACTTCCCCATGGCTGTCTCCCAGAGAAGATGGATGACTTTCTAGATGGTTTTGATTTGTTGGATGTTTTTTCTTTTTTTTTTAAATCCAAAACCCTCCTGGGCTCACTTTTCCAAGCAGTGGGGTTTGACTTAGTGATCTGTGATGGATGAACGGAAAGCTCCTTAAAATCTGTCCATGCACACTTGTCCAAACTCAGTGCCCGGCACACTAGGAGCAACCCCCAGTGAGCCTAACAGCCCATCCAGCTCCTGAATTCTTACTTGGTTTTACTTGCCAAAAAAGTGTTGCTGTTACAAACAACAGCAGCGTTAACGATGAAGTGAGGAGGCAGCCAAGGATACTATCAAAACACTGCATCCCTCACAAAACGCTTTCCCAGGGCTACAAAAGCAAGGGGAGATGAAAGCAGAGCGGGAAGTGGTGCAGGCTCCTGTGGGCTCAGGCAGGAGGAGCTCCTGCTGTGGGGCAAGGCTCGTGTCTGGGGTGAAAAAGCCCCTTTTGGAGGACAGTGTGTTTGTGTTAGCAGAGACCCACCCAAGCTCTGTGTGCTCTTGGTTTGCATCACGGCCAACAAAACCTTTGCAGAGGAGAGAAAGAAGGCGGTGGGGAAGGAGAGACACTGATGCTATCTACTGCCTTGGTTAAAAAACAGGTATTTTGTTCATTTGTTGTGTTAGGAGCTCAAATAAGCTTTGGATCTCATTGCAAGCTCTCGGCTCTTGTTGTGGGCTTTGGAGAGAGCGTGATGGTCATCCTTGGGCTGTGCCAGGGCTGTGCCTCTGGGCTGCAGGGACATCAGGGGTTCAAACTTTGGTGGGATCTCCTTGGAGCAGCACTGCAAACTCCAGGGAAGGAGCATGATGTTCTTCCACATCTCATTACAAAAATCCAGAGTTTTGAAAAGCTGATCTGGGTCACTTTACTGTGTTGGCTCTTCCTGTCCTCTATCAAAGCCCTTTGCCATTTGCTCAGGTTTCCTTATCCAACCCCCAGACAAAAGCTGGATACCAGACAGACACACAGCATGCAAAGTCCTCTGAGCAGAGAGAGCAGGAACATCACATCATCGTGTTAGCACTGATCTGGAAAGGACAAATGCCAGCAGTACTGGCTTCATGTAGAAAGTGCAGCTCAAGCCATATGCTCAGCTGGGTTCCTACGGAGGAGATGGAATTCACCATGTTTTCACTAAAATACGTAATTTCTCTCTCCCTGCACATTTGTTTGTTGGGTTTTTGGTTTTTTTTTTTTTTTGTTTGGAAATTCGAAGACTGGCCCTGCATGAATAGGAGCCAATGAAATCAACTCCAGAACTAATTGAGGAATTTTTTAACTGTTAGCCATGTCAACAAAAGAAGCTGGCCCTGGTGCTGCCCAAGCCACTGACATCCTCCCTGCTGGTACTGAGTTTCCCACAAGCTCTTGTTCCAGTGCTGTGGCTTGGCCATGCTCTCAGCCTGGGATATGCACTGCAAAACTCTCAAATGTCTCAAAAATATTACCCACAGGCTCCATCCTTGTGGCAGCCATTGGCGGCTCATTAGGATAATTGTGCTTGCCCTGCTGGCTCCCCTGCTGGTCTGGTATTTGTGCAATGAGGGACTGGACACCCCATGATCTGCGTGTGGCCAGTGGGAAATATCTTTTTAGTCTGTGGGGAAGGTGCTAGCTCCTTGTAGTTTGTGGTGCTGGGCAGATGTCCCCCCATGAAGGAGAGGGTCACTCAAAATCCCAAGCAAAACTCACCTGACAGGATGGACGCGACAGCAGCGATGATGAAGGACACGATGACCCCAGGCCCCGCCATCTCTTTGGCCACCAGGCCGGACACCACGTACATGCCGGTGCCCACGCAGCTCCCGACGCCCAGGGAGATGAGGTCGAGGGTGGTGAGGACCTTGGCCAGGCGGGCGCCCTGGGTGGCAGCAGCGCCGGTGCCCTCCAGCATGGACTCCACAGGCTTGGTGCGCAGGACGCGGGTGCGCAGGGCATGGCCCGCGGCTCCCCAGGGCACCCGCCGCGGGTCCAGCCGCGACAAGAAGCCACTCATGGCGCTGGGCTGGGCAGAGCTGGCTCACGGACGGTGTCAGCAGCACCCTCTCAGGGCTGCGGCCGCATCTCCATCCTGCGCTGGCAGCCCTGCAAGAGAGAGGATTTGGTTTTTGACTGAAATAGCGAAGAAAGAAGGAAGAGCCAAAAGGGCCCCCTGAGTTGGTTTCTGCTGGGCTCCAGTGCAGACAGAGCTTTGCTTTTGCCAATGCTGCTACTGCTGTGGACAAATCTCCTTTCCTTACAACAGTGATGCACTGCCCTCCTTTATGTTCACATGGGTTTAGCCTCGGTCATTGCTACAACACTACAAACAGCAGGAACCCGATTTCCTCCAAATTCCCACTAAATGGCTTAATTGCTACCAAAAGTAGTTATGGCTACGTGTAACTGTGAGGTGCTGGTGGCCACCGTGGCACACTGGGCCCTGGTGGGGACAGAGCCTGAGTGACCGACAGCAAGGCCAGCTGCAGCCACTTTTAATACTTCTAAATTATCTTGCCTGAACCCATCTGCTCTAGGATTGTCTCAAAAGTCATGGCATTATATTGGTTTTCTCTTTCTTCATATTGCTTTTTCATCCCTAGTCATACTTTCAAGAGCTATGCAGCAACTGCCATTCCCCCCTCCCTCCCTTTCTGCTGTTCTTCAGCAAACTGTGTAATTCTCATAGTATAAGCAGCAGTGACTTCCAAGTGACAAATGATGACTTCTTGACTTTGAGCAAAACAGCAAGAATTGACAATCTGAAAGCTAATACAGGGGAACAGGAAAAATAGTTTATTAGATATGAATTTTAACCTGGCAGCTTCTTTCCTGCCAATTCAGAAATGTTCTTTTCTTTTAATTGCCTTGAAGACAAAACAATTTTTTTCCATCTTTACATCCAAAACAAATTACATTGTGTCCACCAGGCAGCCTTGTGTTGCTGAAGTTTATTAAATGAAACACAGCATTCATTTCATGTTTTGGTTGATCACAGTTCAAATTGTGCTGATTTTTTACCTCAAGCAACCACAAACTGAAAGGCTGCATGCTCTGGCTAGGAATAACAATAAGGAGAAATTGTTACTGCTCCTCAGCAAACGTGGATCTTTGGGTTGAGAATAAAACCTGGGTTTGGCTTTTGGGCTGCTCAAGGAGTCAGCTGGTGGTGGGATGGGCTGGATCACTGGTGAGGTTTTACCTTCTGGTTTAAAGGAAGATTCGTGTTGGAAGGGGGCGGCTGAACCAGAGCTCATTGGGTCTGCACCAGCCAGGATGAAACAGAGCTGTTCTCATAGAACACAGAATTGTTTAGCTTGGAAAAGACCTCTGAGATCATCAGCTCCCACCATTAACCCAGCACTGCCAAGTTCACCACTAGCCCACATTCCCAAGTGCCAAACCTCTGCATCTGTGCAGGTCTGGTGGCTCTGCTTTGCCTGGGATGTGTTTCAGCCATGTGAAAAACAGCAACTCTAAGCAAAACCCCCCCCAAATTTATCCTACTTTTATCCAGAGCACAGTACCGCTGGAGCATGGGCTGGAAAAGAGGTCTTGCTGTGCTTCCCACTTCCCATCCTTTATTTAATTATATTCCTTGAACTTGATAGATACTCTTAGCTGAGTTTGAAAGACTTGGGCTGCTGTGCAAAGGTTTGCATTAAATTGACTTAAACTAGTCACGAAGTTCAGAAGAGGTAGAATGGGGTGGGATGGAGGTGCCAAAGCGTCAGACTGGTCCTTGGTCCTATCACCAGGTCATGGGAAGCATGGTAAGACCCCCCTGTGTTTTAAGGGGGGTTGGGACCTCAATTTTTCATCACCTTGTCTGTGGCAGCTGTGAGTGCCTGACGAAGGCTTTGGGAAGGGTGGCATGTGTTCCTTACTGGGGGAATTCACATCCACACTCGAAAAATTAGTGTATTCCTCAAACTGAAGAGAGATGACTGATCCGGACAGCCCAGTTCACTCTCAAGTCATGTCATGGTATAGAAATTACTTTCTCACCAGCATTGCAAAGAACCCCAAGAGAAGACATGGCAGTCTAGTCCTGGAATAATCTTAACTACTAAAATAATTTTAAAAACTCTAAATATTTTAAATGGTTTAAATTTAAAGCAGGAACTGGCTGGTGGATTAGTGGTGCACCCAGATTTAGGCTGCTGAGCTCTTCCAGCTGCCTGGGGCTGGGCTGTGACCAGGTCCTCCCGCATGGCAGCCCAACAAAGCCCTGCAATTCATGAGGTTTAGGCTCCTCCTAAGTAATCAAGGGAAAAAAAAAAACCTTTTCAAAGCATCTGAAATGAAATAACTCTATAATTGCTGCTCTATTCAATTAAAGCAGTCAATCAAAACTATTCCAGATGTTTAAGCGAGATCAGCATATTGCTGCTCTGTAGCTTGGAAAACATCCTTTCACTCCACTTGAAACCATGAAAAAATATGTCAGGGATGGCAACCATCTCCATGGGGCAGAGACAGCTCACTTTTGCTCTGCTCCACTAACCCTGGCTATCTAGGAGCACACAGCGGGAAGCAAAGGGAATTTTTCCTTGTTTTGTTTTGTTTTGTTTTGTTTTTTGTTTTTTGTTTTAATCTGCTCTCCTCACTGTAAACCCAGGAAGATGAAGGGAGCTGTGGCTCGGAGGGGACAAGCTGCAGCCATGCTTTGGAGCTGCTCAGCTCTGCACCTCAGGCTGCAGGGCTCAGTTTTCCTCGCTGGCTGGCACATGCTGCCACTGCCCATTTGTCAGCACCATTGTTTGTACCAAAACACTCCTCTTCATCAGGGTGAACCGGCTAAAACTGCAATCAAGCCAGAAGGAAAGGCCTAGGTGTTTACAGGCATGGATCATCCTTAGTGTCTGGGTCGATGCTGAATTATTGCTCATGTAAAACTTGTTCTTCTGGGGAGATACAACACAGTATCCACCAAGCATCGCCCATCCCCATCACCCCCCACAGCTCCAGCTTTTCCACATAACATCCCCAAACCATTTCTGTGCCTTGGGATGGCTTTTGATTTTTCTGTTAATGACTCCCCTCTGTCCAGAAGTCTGTAGGGATATCCCTGAGCAAAGATATCTATTAAAATCTGCGGGGAATGCAACAAGGAATAGGGTATTGATGGTGCTAAATGGAAAAAAGAGAGCTCCTGTTGGTGTATTGATGGAAAGCCAGGCAGGGGCACTCATTAAGAGGAAAAGGCTGGATTTTCCCTGGTTTTCCATGGCTCACAGAGTAATTATTGCAGAGGCAATCTTGCTGATGCCCACAGCAGCTGGATCAGCATGGATCTGTCTCTGGCATGCAGGGCCCTGTGGCCGGTTTGCTGCAGGGGCTTTTAGGGGGAAAGTCCCTTTCCCCTTGTCCAGGGGAGCTGTGCTTCAGCAATTTGGGATTGAAGCAAGTTCCTATCAAACCCCAAGGCAGTGCCTGCTGTGGACTCCAGCAAGAGTCACACTGGTATTTGTGGTGCAGGAGCACCAGCCCTCAGACCCACCCTGGATGCATGCTGAGCATCAGCCCTGAGCAAACAGAGCCCCAAAGGCTCAAAGGGATGCTGGAGGCAGCTCAAGATGATGGGAAAGGCAGCTCAAGACGATGGAAAAGGCAGATCCTAGCAGCAAACCCCGCTGCAATCCCAGAAAAAAAGTACAAGAGAAAGAGGAACAAATGTGCTAGCCTGGCCTCCGTGCCGCCCCTTCCCTTTTCCCGTTAATTGTGGGATCGGCAGCGGAGAGTGAGGCGGGAGGGACACGGGGACCGAATTTCATTGCGGCTCCTCGGCAGGGACAGGGCTGACGTCAGCGGGGATGCAGGGATGCTCCGACCGGAGCGATGCCTTCCGAAATGTTTTCATTGCGAGCGCGATTTGATTTGGAGCTTTATGCGCTTGTTTTCACAGTGCTGATCCCCAGCTGGGCTGCCACTGTAAAAGCTGGCTCTGTCTCCATCATCGGCTGTCCTTAAAGCGATTTAAAAGCCAGGCACAGAGCCGAGAGCGAGGGCTGGTCCCTGCCGATCCCGGCGCGGCTCACGTGGGTCCAGCTCCAGCAATCTGGCCTTGTGCCTTTGATGGTAATTTTGGGCTTTTCTTATTTTTAATCTTTCCATTTTTACCCGTGCTTGAGTAGTTCGAGCGGAGCTGTGGTTAATTTAAACTACAGTTGTCGCTAAATTAAACCACTGATAATAATTCAGGTTTAAGACCAACTTTCTCTGTGCATCAGCTGAAAAAATGGGATATTTTGTGTGTGTCTTCATGACAAAATGGAAGTGGAGAGGTTGAACAGCGCTTTTCTATGGTATTTTCATCAGTGTTTCACCGAGTGCTTTAGCGATGTGAACACTGTTTTAAGATGTCTAAACATCATTATCTTCTTTTGACAAATAAGCAAAATAAAAGAGGAAATGTTTAATTTAACCAAAGACATGGGGCAAGGGTGCAATGCGCCCAGAGAAAGCCCCCAGGAATCCCTAAACTTTGTATTCTAGTCTTCAGTGCAAGAGTTAAAAGAGCATAGATGTGTAATCCAGTGATATAATTAGCATGTACGTAGAAATCACCCATTTTAGCCTCCCTCCAGCCTTCGGGGGGGATACAATGTGATGGTTTGACTGCTGTCCTTGTTGGGGAGAAACTGGACTGCCTATCAGGGAAAAGGCAGAGGGAAGGATGGAGGGATGTTAAAGCTTCTTTCTGCCTTGCAGCTGGTGGTTCCTTTTTCCTAAGCAAATAGCAAATCAATATTTGAGCACTGATCTGTGCCTGTGCAGGCGAGCAATGAGGAGGTTTTGGTAGCTGAGGGCTCATCTTCCTGCCTGGATGAGGTGGGAGAATAAGTGACGCATTCAGAGGTGAAATTAGAGCCTGTCACAGGGAAGGCCAGCAGATCCCTTGATACTCAGTTGTTCTAAACTTTGCCAGGATTAATTACACGCCAGCCTCATAAGCAGCTGGTCCAGGGTCCCTTGGGATCCTCTGGAGCACCAGGCTAGTGAGAAACAGCTCTGGGACTCAAAGGAGCAGTGTTTTCCTCCTTCCCGGGGCTGGATGCATTTGGAGATAGCACCTACACACAGAATGGGATGGAAGCTGAAATGTTCCTTTTGGAGATGCTCATGCACACCCCCACAGGCACATCTCCTGCCCTTAGTAAATCCACCTGCCTGAGTCCAATGTAAGGCATTTTGGTTTTCCATTTGTTTTCTGCCCTTTCTGCACAGGTACCAATCATTCCCATGGTGCAGAGTGGTGTAGGAATGGATGCAGGGTATGACAGATACAAGAGCCTGTGCGTGCGAGCTGTAAATAATGCAATATGCATGAAGCGCTCCATTTGGGTTTGCAAAAAAGCTATTTAACCACCAGAAAGAAAAGAAATAAATAAGAGAACTACAGAGAAAGAGGTATAATCAATTTGCACATTTGAAAAAAGGTCTAGTTTGTCACTGTTGTCTTGAGGTGGGAAGGTAAAAGCCTTAAAAACTGTAAAAATGCAGGGAAATGGCAAATCAATAGATGGGTGAGCAGAGCAGGATGTGGGGAACCAGGAACATCTTGGGGCTGTTCTGACAGACTCCCTCCAGGAGAGTAGTGAAACCACATGAAATTAGTAAAATTTGTTCCTCCATCAGTAAAATGGAGAAATTCTCTGCTTAGAGAAGTGTGTGGTGGTTAATTTATTTGGGTTTCTACAGAAGCAGAAGTGAAACCAAGCTAAAAATGATGAATGCTCCCCTAGATATGCCTTGCTGAAGTCAATATTGGTTTTGTACCTGCACGTGCTCATCTGCAGAAGGACCCTTGAGGCTCTGTGCACTTTCTAATGCTCATTTGTGGTGCTGTCTGATTTTGCATTCCAAGCGCAGATATTGATACCAATTCTTTGAGTGCAGCCTCCCCCACCCTTCTGCAATCGAGCCCCAGTGATGCTGAACATGTGAAGCTCCTGAAGGAAGTTTGGGTGCTCAGAATGTTTCAAGGATCAATGTACTGACCACTGAAATTCAGGCATTTTACACACCATGGGCTGGGTGCCCAGGAACGCAGATTTGTCTCGTACAGAATCATAGATTCACAGAATGGTTTGGGTTGGACAGAATCATAAAGATCATCTCATTCCAACCCAACCTGCCATGGGCAGGGACACCTTCCACCAGACCAGATTGCTCGGGGCTCCATCCAACCTGGCCTTGCAAATCTGCTGGCACATCCTTCGGCAGCCTTGGCTTTTGGGAGCAGCAGTTCCAGACCCTGAGCTGTCCCAAGAGGAAAAGCACTGTCTGATTTTTCTGGAATACAGTGAGTTGCCCATTTGCAATGCTGGGCGTAGATTTCTCTAGCAGTAAAACTGCCAGCAGCATCAGTGGGATGGTTGCAGCCTTGGGTTTGCGACTCTCAGCTTTTCCCTGGTTTTGGGCGGTAGGTTATACTTTCAGTAATTACCACTCTGATGAGATTAACACATTTCTGTACCAAATCTCACTGTGAGAGTGGACTAGGGCTGCCTTTGTATCATTAAAACTGTATACCTGGGCTATCAGACTGTTTCTTCTAGAATTATACTCCTTTAAAAACTGTCTTTGCTTTAACAACACACAGGAGGAAATCTCTGTAATTACTGGGCTGTGTTTTCTTTTTCTTTCCTCAGTGGATCCATACTTTTACACCGCAGAGTGAAAGTCATTATGGTTTGCTGCAGGCCAGACAGGAGAGCTTTTTTCATTTGACAAAATTCACAGAATGGATTATTTATTAATGTGTGAGGCTCTCTAAACAAAATGGATTTTTACTGTTGCTAGAGTCTGGCTGATACATCATTATGACAACTTATTTCATTTCTGGGTAGCATTTTGAAGCCAGTGACGAAAGCACAAATCTTTCAGTAAAGAACTGATTTAACACTTTGGCTTCACCATCCAAACCAGAAAGAAATTTCCCTGTGTATCAAATACAGGACCTGAAAATCCACCTTTTTTAAACCTCTAGTTTTATTTTGAAGATTGCTGGTTTTATGGAAATTCCTTTATTCCCCACTAAGAAACTGCTGGGCTTTTCCCTCTCAATGCTGATTCTCTCTCACCAGCAATCTTTCCATCTTTCTGTAATAATTCAGTAGGAATCTGAACTGGCCTTTGACGCAGTAAGCACATCAAACTTACAAACACCGTTCAGCTCTTGCTGAGTTTCAAATGCATTTATCTTTTGTATGTGCACATGGTCTCATTAATTACTTATCGTGTTCCATCAGCAGTTATACAAATGTAATTGATTATGCCTCACCGCCCTGCTTCCACTGTTTTGGCTATCAGCTAATTAATGCAGGAGAGGTTCTCAAACAACTGCTTTCCTCAGAAAAAGTTGGAAAGACGCATTCTTCAATCTCAAAACTACTAAAGATTCCAGAAGAAGCAGTAGTAGCATATGCAAATTAATGGTAGATTTTTGCATATGCAAATGAATCCTTGAGCAGGAGTGGGGGGGTGGGTGGAATTTGGCTGGTTGCAACCTGTATTTCTAAATTCCTCAACAGAAGCCTGAGGTAGGTTCAGTGCACTTCCAAGGAAGTGAATAGCAGCTCCTGCTGATTTTATTACATTTTGCTGCTTATTCTTCTTATTCACTAGGACAAAACCCCCCTTGCCTTACATGAGTAATTCTGCTGTGTTTCAGCACAACCGATTATATGAGTAATGTGATCACAAGTGGATCAAAGATGACGATTTAGAATAGAATTCATGTGTTTAGTCATTTATCATCGTCAGTCAGGCAAAGACACTGCAGCACCTAAGTGATGTGTAGTGTGAGTAATACCTGGCACTGTAGCAAGAGGGCTTTTTGACGTTTCCCAGTGAGTTACAAACTCACATCGAAGAATAATCAGTATCCAGGATGGTATTAGAGAAGCAGAATTAAATGAAATATTATGTGTTCTTAAAAGTGATAATAGCATCAGAGTGTTGTAATATTCCTGAGCAATGCACACGCACTGCCCAGAGATGTCCTTGTGAAGCAGAGGAACCAGCGTGAGCCAACATGATTACCTTAAAGTAGCTAATTGCATCCTTGCTCTTAGCCTCCCTTAGCATCAAGTCCCCAAAACCTAACCTCTTCCCCTGAGACAGCACATTTTTGTCTCCCAGCCAGTCAGTAGAGTGTCCCCATGGTGTGCTGCCCTGCCTGGCAAGGATAATTCCATTAGTGTGCTCCCACACGAGCAAGAGTAGAGCTGCTGAAATATTATTGCTGTAGTTCCTGTCTATGCCAGAGCTCTCAGCCAAAGGAACTTGACATATTGCTTCTTTCTGTCTTAATTTGCTTTGAGCAGAGCTGGTGACCCCGGTTATTAATTGCACATCTCCCAGTCCCTGTTGCTTCCCAGCCGGTTGTTTAATGAGTGGAACACACCTGCTGTTGCCCAGGTGTCTCAGACAAGGCTCTGGAGAATCCAGATGCTTCCTGAGCTCATTGCTTCAGGGCTGGAGAGGCACGAGACCTGTGCCCAAAGCTTCCTGTCTGTTCCCACCTGAGAGCGAGGGACAGCCAGGAGAGGATTTTGGACTGGCTTATTTTATGAGGAGAGGCAGATGTTTCCTTCTCTACCAGACCAGGGTGCCCAAATCCTACCTGGAGCCACCCTGGCATTGCTGAGCACCATGAGGCAGTGGATCATCTAGCATGAGTCAACAGATCCATCATTAAGACCTGGTTCAATAATGCTCAGGCACACGTTTAAAGCTAAATTTTAATTGTGCTGCTGCTGGTGGAATGTGCCCAGGTGTGCAAGTGATGCACAAAGGGGTGTCTCCATCCTCAGCTTTAGAATCTTCGTTGAAGAAGACTCAGCCCACACTCAGGGAGCTGAGGATGTGGAGGAGGAATGGACCAAACCACTAACTGAGGTCGTGGTCACCAACAAACAAGAGCCAATGGCTGCTGAGAGGGTCTGCCCTAAGCCTACACATGTGATTTTATAGATGTTCAGTAAAAAGTTTTGACACAGATACACCCTTAGACATTTGTAGCATGGCAACAGAAACCCATTTCCCTGTAGGCAGCAAACCACTTTCATCCTGTAACTCTGTCCTCTCAGAATCAGGATGTGGTGCTTGAAACACATGTGCTGCAAAAGCTCTTCTGTTCACCTGCCAGGTGGATTTAATTTATGGTATCATGACTTTCAATGAATTATTGATACGGTGACTGTGCAGAGGAACAGAAACAATGGAGTCATGTGCTGTGTGGCTCCACCTCACTGGCTCTGTTTCATAAGTGCCTGGGCTTCACTCTGACAGTTTTATTGTGGGAAAAAATAGTTTTCTCTTAGAGATGTTCCAGCCTGGTGACAGCAAGGCTGTGGTGGCATCATAAATGCTGGCCAGAGCACCCAGTCCCCTGCAGATGACTGCATAGTCTGGAACCAGGACTGCCATTCAATGAGCCAGGGAAACATACACGAGAGAAAAATTGCAGTTTCCAGTTCTTTCAATTTTGGCAGTTTCCCCTCGACAACCACAGCTTAGCTACGTCTCATTCCTTGTAAATGAAAAATGTCTTAGGAATCTCTGTGGATCTGAGTCTGCTCCCATTTACATGTGGGTGGTTTAATGAGTGCAGCAGACTCACCCTGGACTGAGGTGAGACTGGCCAGGTTTTCATATCCGTAGGAAGTAGATTAAAAATGCCTGCTGTATTTCTGGGCTCTGGATATTTTGCATCCCAAGATCTACTGTCTCTCACAGACTGGCAAGCTCAGACCCAGCCATGGCTTCATAAATTACAGAGGGCACCAGTCTGGGAGTGATTTGGGTTTTTAAATTTTTTAAAATTAATGTGAAAGACACAAATGCTGCCCACCTGCTAATGTTGTTTTTGTGTGACATACAGATCCCACTGCTACACACAGCTGAAGAAGTATTTGCTTTGTTTTTACATTCTTATTTTTAAAATGTCTTAATAATCTGGACAACAACACATTGCTTAAACATTATGATGATTTTAATAGCTCAGGTGCTCTGAAAGCAAAGTTTTGATATTTGGGAGCTAAGAAGTCAGTTATAGACTGCCCTGTTGTCCTCTTTGTTTGATTGTTTTCATGAAAAGCCCAGGACTGTGTTTATGTTTGTGTAAGTTCTTGCCATCCTATTTGCTTGGCTGTTGCAGGGCTTCAGAGGAAAACCATTAATTTAGCCATTAGGAGGTTTTCTTGTTCTCATTGAATTTTCTAGAAAATCTCCTGTTGCCTTTAAGGGAACATGGAAGAAATCTTATTATACGTGTGTGATTTCAGAACTGAGAAAACAGACTGTCCTCAGAAGGATGTAGTGTCAAATCAGCCTACAAATATATCCTTTAAAATAATTTTGGCTGGAATCCTTTCTGATACGATCCCATGTGAGACTCTGAAGTTACACAAAGAATGGCTTTTCATCATTTTCATATATTTAAAAAAAAGAAAATTAGAGAAGGATAAGATATGTCTTGACTAGAGAGTCATGAATAACTCCCTGAGGAGAATGATTTATGTTTTAAAATGCTTCCCTTTATTGCAAAATGCAAGAAGAAGGAGATTCTTTTTGGGCAGAGTTAATTTATGAAGCCAGTTGGAAAATTGGAGGATTCAAAATAGAAGTTGGTCAGTCATTTCTTCTGCTCTTGGCATGTGGTTAAAAATCCCACCTGCTGGGGAGGTTGTACTTATCTGGAAAGGTGGCTGGAGCACCTGGAAATAAAGTTTTAACATCTCAGTGCCTTATTTGGGGAATTAAGGATCAAAGGTACTGTGTATTGAGTCCTCCGAGTTAATTCTGTCTGAGTCTCAGGCCATTAGTTTCCAGGCAATTACTCCAATGACTTGCTTTGGCTAAGTTGCATGTTTTGGGAGGACATCAAATCTTGACATAAACAGATGGAGAATCCTGCAGGTTTTCTGATGGCTCCTCCATCAGGTCATCAGCACTCCTCTGTTCAAAAATGTGATCCCTCCCTTACACTGGAATGTTTTGGTTTTAGCATCTCCGCACTAGTTCATGTTGTGCCTCTCTTTGGCAGATGGAGGAATAACTCAGTGCCTGGTAATTTCTTTCTGTAGAGGCTCTAACATTCAAGGATTCACATCACCTCCCACCCTGCTTTTTAATGAAGTGAGTTCCCAGGTGCTGTAATTCCTTCACTGTGAGGGCCTTTCTCCAATCCTTGACAAGCTTTGGCTTTTCTTTCCTTTTTTTTTTCCTTACTTACAATTTTGTTGTCATTTTTGTTGATGTCTGCCGTACTCTAGCAGTCTGTTTTCAAGGGCTGAGGTAAAATTTCCTTCCCATATCTCCACTTACTGAAGAGCAACTAAACAAGCCTTTTCTGCCCTTGTTCTTGTTCAGTGCCTTGTCTTATCACAGCTATTGCATCGTGCTGTCTTCTCAGATATGTACTGCACATTTTAGCTCACATCAGGAGGACCCAGGATTCCTTGGCACTATTTACTACCCATCAGTAAATGTTTTGTTGGAAAACTTTACCGCCTTTGATAGATGAAAATGGGTAATCAGATCCTGGACCTCTGCAAGAGCCCTAATTCTCTGTTCTCATGCAACAAGGATTCCCCATGGAGCAGTGCATTTTAAGAACAGATACTCAGTCTAATCTAGGTAACTTTTCTCCCTAGTGTTGTTTTTGGCTCGTTTGAGGGTTTTTGTTTGTTTACAATATGTTGTTCAACTCTGGTAAGTCACATGCCTTAGCAATGTGTACCAATAAAACAAACACACGTAAATATCTTTAGCAATCAGACTTTCAGTCTCATGACAGTTTTTGGGCAGTTAAACAAATGCCTTGGCATCCAAAAAGGTACTTGCCTATTACTCAGGGACACTGGGAGAATTAATTACTTAATACGCTAGATTAAATCAGGCATGGTTCTTTTGAGACAGAAATCTTCTCTGGGGTCGGCCAGAGTGGCACGGCTTCCCCCTCCTCTCCAGAGCCGGTGTGGATTTCAGAATCCCTGTGTTAGAGCACTCCCGGCACAGCCTGTGACAGGAGGGCACTAAGTCGATCTTTATAAACTATCATTTAATAGGCCACAAAACCCAGGCTGCAAAGCGATTGTGAGAGCAGAGATTAGGCTTTTCAGCAGTGCTGCCGGAGCACACCTCGCCGGGGCCGCGGCGGGCGGGCGGCTGGTACCCGGCAGCTCCAAAATACCCGTGCGGAATCAATAAACAGCACCGAGCCGGGTGACGTAAAGAGGAAGCCAACTCCATTACCGGCCTCCAAGTCGCAGGGAGTTTTGCAGGCGCCGGGGGGAGGACGGAGCCCTGAACGGGGCCCGTGTGCGGGGTCGCGGCGGGGCCGGGGCCGCTCCGTCGGGGCTTCAGCACCGCGGACAGCGCCCGCCCTCCGCCGCGGCCGCACGCGCGAGCGACCCCCGAACCGCCCCGGAGGTGTCCCCGGCCCCCAGTGTGTCACCGGCCCCCAGTGTGTCACCGGCCCCGGCGGGTGTCACCGGCCCCCAGGGTGTCACCGGCCCCCAGTGTGTCACCGGCCCCGGCGGGTGGCACCGGCCCCCAGGGTGTCACCGGCCCCGGAGGTGTCACCGGCCCCGAGGGTGTCACCGACCCCGCGGGTGTCACCGGCCCCCAGGGTGCCACCGGCCCCGGAGGTGTCACCGGCCCCGAGGGTGTCACCGACCCCGCGGGTGCCACCGGCCCCCAGGGTGTCACCGGCCCCGAGGATGGCACTGGCTCCGGCGGGTGTCACCGGCCCCGCGGGTCTCACCTGCCCGCGTCCGCCTCCCTCGCCGTTTCCCTTCTGCTCGGGTTCTGTTCCCCCCATTGCACCCCTCCCGCACCGTCCCGACCTTCCCGCGGCGTGTTCCGCGCGGTCACCTGTAGCGAGAGCTGTCGCTTCGCTCAGGCCACCCGCTATTGCTGCTCTCACTCCGTTTTTCCCCGTTTGCAATCAATCCCGCGCCGTCAGCGCCGGCGCCCCCGCCTCCTCCCCGCCGCGGAGTGCCCCGACACTCCGTAAACACGGGGCCGCGCCGGGCCGGGGCAAGGGGATGCAGAAGCGGGCTGGGGTCCCCCGGGGCCGGTCCCCCGTGTTCCGGAGGAGCCGGCGCTCCCCCTTTTCCGAGCGGGGCAGAAAAGCGGCTCCGTCTGCGTGGCGGGGGGGCCGCGGCCGCGCTCCCCGCCGGGGCGCCGGGCAGACCTTCCCCGGGCTCGCCGCTCGTCCCCGCGCCCTGAGGGGCTCCGAGGGGCTCCGAGCCGCCCCCCGCACCCCGTCCCCTCCCCTCCCCGCGGAGCGGGCACTCACCGCCGGCGCGGCGCGGCGCGGAGGGCAGCGGGCGGGCGGTGCTGCGGAGCCGCCGCGGGCGCGCTCCCCGCGGGGGCGGCTGCGCTGCTGCAGCCGGCGGGGCGGGGGGGCTGCGCCGGCACCGCCGACCCCGGCTCCCGGCCGCGCACGCAGGGCGGAGGAGGATGGAGGGAGGGGGAGGGATGGATGGATGGAGGGAGAGAGGGATGGAGGGAGGAGGGATGGAGGGAGGGAGGGAGGGAGGGAGGAGGGCGCTGCAGCTCCTCAATTATTCAGCGCTTCCCCTCCCCTCCTGCTGCATGTGACCGCCGGCAATACCCACGGGCCGTGCCGGCCCCGGGAGACCTCCCTGCGCGGGGCTGCCTCCCCCACGGCCACCTCCCCTCCCAGCGAGTCCTCTCTGCCTGTCCTAGTGTCCTGAGGGCTGCGGGTGGCGTCCCCCAAACTGTCTGGCTGCTGAAAAATAACTCTCCTGGCTGCCTCCTCCAGTGCAGGGCTTTCCTCACCCCAGGGACAGAGCGTGGGGAACCTCGTTTTTGTTTTCTCCTTGAGCTGCACTCTGGTATTTGGGTGCTAATGCTGTAATCCCGGAACAGGCAGAATTAGGACTAAAATAACACTTCATGCATTGCAGCATGCTGTGCTGTCCAGCCCTCTGCACAGCACGGCTGGGAGGAGTTAGGTATCAGGTGCAGGATCTATTTAATATTTTATATCTGTAGCTACTTTAGAGGATAGCTGGAATTCATGTTCAAGATTATTCCTTTTTGCAGTTTTCTTTCTTAGTTTTCGCTGTTTGGTTTGCTCTAGAAACGTTTCCTCTCTGTGTCTGTATTGTACCATTTTGACATCAAATCCAAACTGGGTTCATCTCCAGTCGTGCCTGGCGAGGATCTGATTTCAGTCTGTTACAGCTTCACTCTATAGCTTCTAACAGGACCTATTCCCAACAGGGGCTGTGTCTCGAGTGGAGAGAAACTTCTCCTTCTCCAAATACTTCTCGCTCCAAATACAATACTGGGTTCTTCAGTGCAACCTCTTCAGTTCAGAAGCCAATGTTTGCCTAACACAAGCAACCCCAACAGGGACTGCATCAATGGCAGTGACCTTCTGGGGACATGCAGACAGTGACATTGCACAGATAAACACAGACAGGGTGGGGGTTGGACTAGGTGACCTTTAAAGGTCCCTTCCAACCCAAACTATTCTATGATTCCATATCCATGATCCTGTCTTTGGCTGGGATAGCAGACCACATGTCATCTCCAATTCCCTTTCCAGCTTTGATTTCCGTGGCAGTTTTTGTGGCTTTCCAGATACCATACCATAATTTTCACAGTTTCTTACCAAACTCCTTTCTCTCTCCAGCTTAGCTTTACCTTGGTCTCTTCCCTCCCTTAGAGAAGCCTCATTGCAGTCCCTGTTTTCCCAAACAGGAACAGGAAAGGCCTCTCACAGGTTACTGCTGGCCATCAGAAGGTGTCATCACAGGATGACAGGATGCTCTGTTCCCTTCCTGTCACCCTGGCCAGCACACATCACATCATACAGCACAGAGCAGAAAAAGGCCTTGCTGGAGACAAAGGGCAGCTGACTGATTACCTTCCTTACAACCAGAAGTTTCAAAATCCTGGTTTTATTCTTTTCCTTGTTCTGTGATTGCCTGAAAGCAACACTCAGAGCTGCAGCTGCTCTCCTGTCCTTGTCTGTGGTCCCCGTGCTTCCCATTTGGTTGTAGTTTCTCTTCACATTCACCAGCTTCCCCCAGCTGCTTTTGCTCAGTCTGTAGGTGCTGGATACAGCTGTGGATGGCTGATATCAGGAGCTTCCCTTGGACTACATTTATGGAAAAGAGAAAGCCTTCTCCCTCTGTTATTGCATCTTGTTTTGCAGCACTTTTAAGCCTGTGATGAACTCCAGCTGACAGCATCACCAACCTTTTGTGCTCACACCCAACTCCTTGCTGCTTGTAGAGCGTGCGAGTAAAGGACATGGGCTGGTGTGTTTCTGAAAGGATTAGCAGTGTGGTCAAGTTTTAGGGGGGCTTATCTGTGTGTGTGGGTTCAGAATAATTTGATACATATTTATTAACTGGGACTGGTGTACCAGAGCACAGGCAGTTGGGTTGGTAGCAGCAGAGAGGCACTTTTGTGTCCTCTTCACAAACACTTGTGGCTGATATAATTGTGCCACAACACCACCCTGGCCTTCCATCCTCCTTTCTCAGAGCTCTTGCTCCAGAAGACTTGACTACTTAATATCTTTCCAGATCCTGTTTTAGCTCAGCCTTGATCTCACTTTTATAAGTTTGTCTGTTTTATCCAGTGGCACCTGCTGTTAGCTACGCACAGCAACCTGCCACCACCTTGAGTAATAAATGTCGCAAACGTTTTGTCAGAAGATCACTTAAGCTCTTTCTCATTAATCTTTACCCTATTCTCATGAGTTTTGTAGCTTCCAATCTTGCAGGAATTGAGTCTTGAATTTTTACAGCTACCCCTCTAATGGTTCTCTTCAGGCTGATTAAATGTGGACGAAGAACTGAATGAGGACAAGTTACTCTCTCAAGTCCCATCAGTGAGGTCACCCTCAGATTAGGGTGAAATTTTCCATAGCAGCCAAGCACACAACGATATATTTGCAGCAGAATTTCTTCTGTCCCCAGGCACTGTCCACTTTCTAGACCAAACTTATTTCTGCCCACTTTTCTGCAGCCATCTGACTGGTCATTTAAATACTTAATCCTGTTTTGAATTTGACCAAGGCTTTGGCCTCAATAACACCTTTTAACAGGGATCTCCACCAGCTGCTATCTCATTATCTTTGTTATTTTTCTTATCAGCATTAAATTTGGCCATTCCAATTTCATGGGACATAATTTTCTTTTTTTGTGGCTCTAAATACAGAGAGGGAAGAAACCAGCAGAAGCTGCCCTATAGATTTTTTTTCTTACTTTTATCAAAATGTTTGTTTACCTCTCATAATCCCCTCATATTTGTCTCATCTGTGACTAATTATCATGCCATTTAAATACCACAGTTCCTGCTTTTCTGGGTTATCTCTCTGTCTACACAGCTTTGTATTAGGACAGTCAATATCTCTTGGCCTGCTGACCTCCAGGTTCTTCTAGGGCTTCCAGCATCCTCACCTTATGGGCCCTCTTTCCCTCCATGAAATCTCCTCAGAGAGGAAAGGCTCACGTCCAGTTCCATTAGTTTGATGAGTTTTCCTCAGTGCTGTTTCTCAAAATGTTTTGACATCATCAAATATCTTGGGTTCCACTTGGATTTACATCGGGGTCCCAATGTGTGCGCTTGGTCACCCCATGACATTTTTGCTGGTTTTACAAAAGTGCATTGATTTGGGTTATGTTTCCAAAGAAAAAAGCTATTTGAAACTAAGATGGAGAAACTAGTTGAAACTGAGGCTGTCTGCTAGGAACGACTGATATTTCATAGAAAAGCACTTCT
Source organism: Acanthiza pusilla (assembly GCA_036630365.1). Lineage (NCBI taxonomy): Eukaryota > Metazoa > Chordata > Aves > Passeriformes > Acanthizidae > Acanthiza > Acanthiza pusilla. The sequence goes on along the minus strand of JAXCHO010000103.1, from coordinate 2,482,964 downwards.
GTCTGCAGGCACCAGGCTGCATGGGGACATCATGACAAGCAGCCACTGGAATATAGGGATGGGAGCTGGATACCCCTCCACCTGCTTCCTCTGCATGTCCAATGACTCATGTCCATGGCTTTAACAAAGTGTTCTCTCTTTGGTTTGGCCCGTAGCATCACCTCCCAGAACAGCAGGATCTCCCAGATGTCCACTGCAAAGTTCAGTTGACAGTGTCTCTGAGCAGAGACCAGGTGGAGCCCTGCAGAAGTACTGGTATTTATAGAAACATTGCCAGGATGCTTGGCCACTCTTTTTCTTCCTTTTGCATCAGCTGGAGCCTCAGTGAGGACCTGTAGGGGTCAGAGTGATGGAGGCATTCATGTAGGAGGATAAGAAGAAGGATTAATCTTGCTGTCTCATCTGCTGATGACTACTGCCCCGATGAATCCCAGCGTGAGGAAGAACAGTCCTGTCATTAAAGCCCTGACTCAAGACTTATAAAACCTCACTTGAGTGGCTGGCTCTGCAACAGGAGTCCTGGCTGAGCTTCGGTGTTCTTTGCATCCCAACAATATGAAATGACATTGGAAGTATTTCCCAGTCTCAGGGAGCGTGCTGGCTGCACAGGCTGTAATTTCTTTGGGTAAGGGATTGTCTCTACATGTTTTATGGGATCCTGACCTCAGTGGGGCAGTTCAGATGGGCAGGCAATTAGCTGGGCAGGTGAAAGGAAGTGCTTGGAGTGGTGAGCTGTGCCTCCCTCCTCCCTGAGCTCTTACCCTGATGGACAGAGACTGCAGCCCTGACACTGCTGGGCAGGGATGAGCCCAGCGCTCACAGGGCACCCTCTTCAACATTTGAATTACTTGTCTGTAGTGGAACTGGCTGTGGGTTTAATTTATGCTTAGGGAAAGGGAAAGGATTATTCTGGGGTTATTCTGCATTGCCAAGAGGCATCCTGGACACGTTGAAAGGAAACATCCATGTGGGTGTTTCTCATAAACCTGTATCAGGTGCTTCCCTCTGCATAGGAGGGGAACCTCAGTGCCGTGTGAGCATAAACAGAAACTGGGGTAAAATCCCAGCACAGCAAACCCCGGGAGTGCTTTGCCATTTGATGTTATCCAGATACAATTTCTCCCAGCCTGTCTCTGTCTTGCTCTGTATCATCCATGCCAGGTTGAGCAGAGAAGATGGGTAATGCATCCATCAGACACATTCGCTGTTCAGAGACACATGGGGTGATGGAGCATTAAATAAATCCCTTCCAAATCCCCATGCTAACACACAGTCCCAGCCTAGCTCCAGCATGAGCCGTGGCCTCTCTCCTGGCTGGAAGCTGTCACTGGTGCGTGCAAAAGAAGTGATGTCCTTTGCTTGTGCCATCACCGTCCCCAAAGAGGAACATTGAGACTGCAGCTGTAGCCTGGGTCATGGACACACAGGGAACAGTGTGATGGGGCTGTGTGGGGTGGGGACAGCTGTGGGGACACCCCACCTTGGGGAGCTGCAGCCCCCAGTGGGGCTCCCCTTCCTGCACTGGGACAGGGGCTGCAGACGTGCCTGGGGGGAGGCTGGGATAAAGCAGCTGCCAGCAAGAGGGGATTAAATCATTCTGTGTTTGGAGGCTGCTGCTTTATTTAAAGGACCACACACTATTATTTTTTCTTATGCAGAGAAGTCTGCTTTTAACAACTACACTGGACTGAAGTCTTATTTTTGTTACCTTTGTTAGCTTCTTCATCTCATGGTTTAATAGGAATGTTTTGGGCCACTGTGTAGCCGCTAAGTGGAATCTGTCCATCCAGGTCTCACCATGTATGCTGTGATGATTATGGATTAATCAAGTGGTACTTGATCAGTTCCTGCTGTCCTGCAGGTGGGTTTAGCTCGTCTGGATTTTGATTAAAGTCACAGGGTGAAGCCGGTGGCAGGATTTGGTCTTAGATGTCTGTTCTGAGAGTAAAAGATAAAATAACAGCACAAAGACAGTACCAGCGCAGGGACATTTAGTGGATCTGTTGGGAGGTCATGCACAGGATTTGCCGCTGGATATGGAGTTGTCACAGGGCAGCATCTGTGTTCCAGGCATGAGTGCGACACCCCTTGGGTGGTCCCCAGAAATGCAGCACCAACTCGATGTGTTCAAGCCCCCCAAAATCTACCAGCCATAGATTTGATGGATTGTGCCATATGGAGCCTGTACTGGCCGACACTGTCTCGTCTGGTGGTCCAGTGCTCAGTCCAGAGCAGTGGCTCCTGGTGTTTGCCACCTGTCGTGTCCTCTCTAAGGAGGTGCCTCTGAAGCTGAGAGGATTGCTTGGCTTAGCTGGTCACTCATCTCAGTAAAGCTGTGGCTCTAGCAGGAGCCATGCCAGGCTACTTTTAGGCAGAAACTCACTCTTATTGGCAAAAAGCTTGGAGATAGCTTTTTTTTTAAACTTGCTACAAGAGCAGGTGCTGTAAATGGTTTTGTTAATAGTAGAATGCTTTGAGGACAAGGCTTGGGCAAGGGGACACACAGCCTGGGTCACCTGCAGTGAACAGGGGCCAGGAAAGACTTGTTGCCACAGGGTTTATTCGTAGAATCATGGAATAGTTTGGGTTGGAAGAGACCTTAAACACCATCTCATTCCAACCCCCTGCCATGGGCAGGAACACCCTGCACCAGACCAGGCTGTTCCAAGCCCCATCTAACTTGGCCTTGAACAATTCAAGGGAGCTCTGGGAGGCTACTGAGGGCTGGCTTGCTCTGCTGTGGTGCTGCACACACCAGACTGTGTTTGAACTCCATGATTTTCCCCTGCTAGGAACCCTGCTAGGTCCCTGGCCCCTACCTTGGACTCATTTCAGTTCCCCATCACCTGCACCTTGTTTTACTTGGCTAGGAGAGCCGGGTTTGTGCGGGCAGTGCTGCATCATGGGCTGGGGAACACCCGTGAGCTGCTTGTCCCCAACATGACACACTGTGGTGACAGGTCCAGCTTAGTCTCTGCCAGGCTGTGAACACTCAGGAGAGGCTGTTTGTGTCGTCCTCAGTAAAAGCAGTGTTACCCACAGAGTTTGTTTTGGGTTCATACACAAAAGGTTGCTCGCCACTGCTGGGAATGCCAGGTTAAATCAGTGATCTGCAGAGTATTTTAGCATTTACTTGCTGAATTTGACCCAGAGACCGAACTATTTCTCCTTGGGTAAAAAATAAAAACGTTTTCTTCTGGAGAAGGAAAAAAGAAAGATATGTGTGTGCTTCCTGTGCCTGCAGCTGGCTCCGTGATTTATCTGCCTTGCTAATAATAATGGACAGGGTTTTGCCCATCCCAGGGTTTGATGAGAGGCTGCTGTTTGCGTGAGTGCATTTGCTTTGCATGCAAATAAGAGGCTTTATTGTCTGCTGTTTGTTTTTCACAAAAGTGCAGCTTTTTGCGTGTCCAGAATAACTGCTGCTGTCCCAGGAGCAGGCCTTGCAGGAAAGGGAAGGTTTATAAACATCCCAGGGTCTGATGCTCACTGGCATCAGCTGTTCAGCACCAGAGCTCTGCACATCTGCTCTGAAACCAACAGCACTGCAGAACAGAAGAGACCAATATTGATCTGATAGTTTGTTGCCATTGACCTTTCTATTGATCCACTCTTCCCCCATGATTTCTCACTGCTAAAGCCAAAGGCCAGGGCTGGGGAGGCTCAGCACTGAAGGAAAAAGCCTTATCCAGATGAGCACCACAGTGCAGTTTTCCTTGGGCTAAACACAGCTTCTCAGTTGAAGCTCAGCCAAGATATTTCATCTGGGTCATTCCAGGTCTGTTCAACCTGATTTTGCATGTCAGCTGAAGGACGAGGAGCCAAAGTCTACACCTCTGAAGTCACCGTGGATTTAATATCATAATGCAGCCTTGGCCGAGCACTGCCTGAAAGAGCAGAGTGGCATGGATTGAATTACCTGCAGCATATTAGTTGAAATCTCCTATTCGAGACCCGCAGGGGCTGTTGCAGCTCAGCTTTCGGGGGAGGCTGATAAGATCATAGCCTGGGGTAGCATAGTTTTAGGTTTTAATTTGGCATTCACTATATCGTTATCAGCGACCAGGGTCCCGGCTCGATTACGAGTTGCTGATGGGATCTCAGCCATGTGGCTGTCTGGTCACTGGCTTGGTGCAATGTCTTGCCATGTGTCAGGTCCCTGGCATAGATCCCATGGCCTGGACAATCATCCTTTATTGACCTTTTGTCGATACATGGGAAGGGGCTGTCCATAGCCCAAAGAAGCTTTAAAACTTGTGCAAAAGAAGGAACACGCGCCAGATGGCTTCTCTAGGAAACAAAGATTGGACTTTCGATAGTTTGTGTATCTTCTACTAACTTAAAATAGCTCCTTTCTGTTTGTTGAGGCAAATAAGACAAGACATTAATATGCACATCCCAGCAGTAAATAGGTTTCAAGCAGGACTGGGGGAGGGTATTAGGACAGCGTGTTTTTCATCATTGATGTGCCAGCTAGCATGCAAAAGACTCACAGTGCAGGGAGAGGACTGGAAAATTGAGGAAAAAGTATGTTTTTCACAGAAAAAGTCCTGTCAATCCAGAATGCAAAGCAAATAATGGCTTTGTGTCTGGTTCCGTGAGATCTGATGCTAAAAGTACATGTTTTGATGAGCTGGTTTGGAGTGGGCCAGGTATAGACAAAATGTAGCTCTTGAAATCAGGTGGAATGTACATAAATAAAATGCTGCTTACATTGACCTGTTCTGCTTTTTGCCCTTTTTTTTTTTTCTAATTTATTGTTATTTTCCTGGCCCTTGACGTTGCACATTTATAAAGACAGGCTTTTAGAAATTACATCTCATGGAAAAATCCACTGGGCTTTTCCACAGAGGAGTTAATGGCTTTTATGAAAAGATTTACCTAATGTGAGGTGATGTTTTCAGTCTCATGAAACCAGCCCTGAGCAGAGCTGGAAATGAGCTAAAGCAGGAGTTTGTGCCATCTCTCCTGTGCAGGACACAAGGGAAAATGAAGGGGTTTGCTTTATTTCATGCTTTTGGGAACAGTAAAGTAGATTTCAATAAAAGACCAGGAGGAGTGAATGAACAATTTCTTAATGTATTGAGTCAGCAAGAGAGAAACAACCACATCAATTAGCCAAACCAGATTAATGGTCAGGGTGTGTCCCTGCTGCCCGCATGAAGCACTGACAGCCAGGCTTCTGCTCAAACACACCCTGATAAACCCAGGCTATGGCTGATCTATATTTACTTTCCTGATTTATGAGAGCAGAGACCAGCAGGGACTCTGAAGCATATGATTCAGTCATGTTTCCCTCAGCTTATACAACTCCTGTTGCAGTCAGTGGAGGGGGCGAGGGAAAGCCCCCTCCTTCCACCACCTCCTCGAGGGGGATGTGAATCCTCAGTGGTCCTCACCACCCAGGGCTGGGGATGGCATTTACACCCCAGATCCACCCTTGTCTCATGTGGGCGCTGTGTTTGACTTGCTGTGTGAAAAACACAGTGTTTGAGCTGCATTTTGATGACCTGAATCGAACCACGAGCCAGGGCTGGGGGCTCACTGCCGTGCTGCAGGGCAGGAGTGTGCCACAGCCCCACGGCCTCCCTGGGGACAACAGGGACCCCGGGGGCTGCAGCCAGGCTGGGGGCTTGGCAGGGTGGGCACAGCTAGAGAGAGGCACCTGTTAGCCAAACAAGAGCATGGGAAAGGCAGCAAAGGCTAAGCAGCAGAAGAATCACGGAGCACTACAGAGGGAAGGAGGAGAAGCCCTCTGTGCAGAGTTCATCATTGTCATCTTTCACATTCACAGCGACACAACTAATTAAAAAATGCTAATGCTTCAGTGTTTTCCCACCAGCCTAATAAAAAATGGTTTTAATCCCCATTTCCTATTGCCATGCTGCCTGTGCTGGCGCTGGGCTGATGTGTGCAGCTCTGATGACTGGGAATGGCCTCTGGGTCTTTCCCACTGGGAAGGATCAGGCTGAGGGACCAGGGACAAAGCTCCTCTGTGCTTCTTGGGGATGGTAACCAGTGCCTGCTGACCCAGAAGCTGACCCAGTGTGATGGTCACCCCAGGGGACAGTGGGGACCTGCCCGCACAGGAGCAGCCCCACAGCAGGAGGAGCACTGATGACAGAGGAAGGGATTAAATCCAAAATCTATGCTTTAAGGAGAAATTAAACTTTGTCTTCTGTTAACAGCTTTATTGTGCTGATACAGGATTATTTCTAGTTTGAGATCTGAACGGAGACTTGGCCGCTAATTTTAGCATTACGGAATTTCCTGAGGTGTTTTTATTACACAAATAGGAGTAAGGAAAGTTGTGCATAATGACATTTTTCTGGAGGACAGCACACATTGTGGTGTGAAACAGTTATTTAACCACCACCACCCCACACTAATGTATAAACAGGCTTCACCCAGCTTGAATTCCCACTTTCCCATTCACCAGGGAGCACGAGCTGCCTGCTGCCCTGTGCCACACACAGTGCCTGACACCACCTGTTCCTGAAATTCACTGCAGATGGACACGCCTGCAGGCAATTTATATCCTCTTGTGCCCACACCCAATCACGAAGCCAATTTATCCTGGGGCTTTTATGGAGTTTCTGGTGTTCAAGCATACAGGAGAGGACCCAGGAAGATGTGGTTTGCTGGGAATTCCATTCTTTCCAATGCCCACTCTGGAAATAGCTGTCTAGGAGTGTAATTCCCCTTTTCCTGCTGGGCATTGGTGTGGAGATGCACTGTACTTCCAGACAGTTGCTGTGGAGCATCACTGGTCACTGCTGGGTGACTTATCCCTTGTCTCTCTCCACCAGCTGATCTTTGGAAAGGTGGATAGCAAACAAGGAGCGTTGGCTTTGACAATATATGTGTTTTCCTTTTTATTTCTCCGAGCAAGAAACCCCAGTGGTTTGTTGACACAGAACAAGTAACAGTTCATTTGCAACTCCCCAAATGAAGCTAAATTATTCTGAATAAATTACACATTAAAACAGCATCTGAGCAAACCCAGGCTCCTGATGGAGTTTAGTCCTACTTGGAAATGCAGATGTTCAGCCTAATGGGTTCCTCAAAGATAACTAATGTCAGCCCCTACCCACCCTCACAATTCCCTATCTGTAGGACTTATCCAAGTCTATCCTCCATTTTTTTCCCTGGCTTTTCCATGACTTACAAGATATTATTTCCTGCTGGAAATTGGATTGTCTGAGTATTTCCCAGTCAGGGCATGATCACAAGTGGAATACCACCAGTCGGTCTCATCACAGAACAGCACGGCTCTGCATTGATGAAAACAGACGAGCACTTAAATTGAGCAGTCATTTGACATTGTGCAGTTAAAGGAAATGTTCTTCCTTATGATAATTAATGATTCTTGAAGGCAGGGGCAGCAGGGGATGAGCAGCCCAGGCTGCTGCTGGCCAGGGAGAGGAGCAGGTAGGGGATCACTGGCTCCTCTCTGCAGGAAAAGCAGTGGGAAGGAAAGAAATAACTACCTAACACTGTAGCATGAGCCATGTTAGCAATCTCTAAGGAAATTTGTGATTTTGCCTCTGGTAGGAAGGATCATCGGGTAATGCACAGCTGTCAGCAGGTGCCAAGAGACCAAATCTGGCAGCGGAAATGTGCTTAAATCAGAGCTGAATTTGCCTGCTTGTTCTGCTTTATTGGTGCCCTTTCCCGACTTTTCCCCCCGTTGAGGTTGTAATTTCTGTCAAAATGTAACTGCAGAGCTCTGCATTTTAATCCCAGGTAATTACAGTCCTCGGGAACTCGGTCATGCCTGCATCAGCCACCATCCCTGTCCCCCTGCCCTGGCAGCAGCAGATTGAAGAGCTGCCACAGAAGGAGACTGGGAGGGAGGTCTTGCTCTCCTCAGAGGCCTTTCTTGTCCCCTCTGCTGTCATTCCCAGAGCAGGTTCGCTGCCACAGGGACGACCTCCGTGCCTGCACTGCCTCCCGGGGCAGGGCAGGACACAAGAGCCACCCCAGTGCCACCTTCAAGCAGCTGTGACCCAGCCCAGCGTTGGGGCTCTGTGCTGGCTCCGGAGGAGGCTGTCACACGAGCAGAGGCTCAGCTGGCAGCAGTCAGCTGATGGCCTCTCAAGTCACCTCAGCTGGGCTGATTCACTCTGCTGGAGGGTCCTGCCCACAGCCATCCCACCCACCCACCTCCTGGTGAACGCCATCAGCGTGGGGCTGCTGATCTGAGAGGTGCAATTATCAAATCAATTGGGATGGAGATAAATGGGGAAAAACCCCAAATGAACCCGAATTCTTCCTGTTCCATTTAAAGATCTGGAAAAAGCAGTTTTCTGTTAACAGTTCTCGGTGTATCCCAGCAGGATGTCTGCTGTCCTCCTTGTCCAGCAGTGTGGTAAGTGTGGCCCTGCAGAAAGTTTCTTCTTCAGTTCAAAATATCTTGCATTAGAGGAAGAAAACGCTCTCTGTAAAACTGACTCTCTTTATAAGGATTAAGGATGAGGATGGCAGCCAGAAAGTGGAGAAAACCAAGTAAAAAATATTTCCAGCAGCTGTTTTGAGGAAGATTCCGACTTTTATTTATTTTATCCATGTGTCACTGTTGCTTTCCAATTCCTTCGATGTATTTAGTCCACACACTCCTCAATTTTCCTTGCTCTTTCAGCTGGGTTCTGTATTCTCCTTCCCATCCTCTAAATCACGGCAGTTTGCTGCATCCCACGGATGATGCAGCTCAGAGCCAATAATCCTCTCCTGGAGAAATTGCTTCTGACAGGCTGGAGACCCAACTGAACTAAAGACACCTACAGAGTGCTGTGCTTTCCTCTGGGCTCATAGCACCTTCTCGTATGTGACTCAGAAGGCAGCTCTCAGATGAGCTGTCCAAGAACTACCACAGATTAAAAATGCCTTTTTTTTTTTTTTTTTTAGTAGTAATATAGAGGCAGAATTTCCTTTGACTTTGTGTCAGGTTGGTTGCCAAATGTGCAGTTTGGTGCTGATGGGAAACAGTCTCAGTCCTGTTCCCCTCCTGAACTGAAAAACAGGAGATTCTTGCATGAAGGAAGTGTAAGGACAGAGTAAAACCATTGGAATACAGCAGTAGGGATACAACAGGTTGCCATCATTGTTAGCATGACAAAACAGCTTCATATAAATCCACCACTAACTCTTGTCACCCATCTGTCCAAAGAACTTTATATAAAAACTCTGTTATTTATAGAACAGACTGGAAAAGGGCACCTCTTTAAACCAAAACAAGTCAATTTGTCACAGTGATAAACATTCCTATTTGGTTGTGCGGACAGTAGATGTGCACCAACCCAAAAGTTTTCATAATAACAGTACTAAAGATGGAAAAGAATGTTTTAAAAAACAAAAAATTTTAGCCATTACTCGGGTTTTGATTGAAGACTTTTGCGGTAGCCATGAAGGACCTTATAAAAGAATGTTGCAAGCACAACTGTTGGGTTTTTGAGCAAGGACAAAAGTTTAAAATGCATGGCAGAGAGTGAATAAAAACAAACCAAGTGTGGTCCTGCTGTCAAGTGTCCAGTGTAGGCTGGAGAGAACCTGTGGCAAATGCAGAATTTTGCTGGCAGAGTGCTCTTGTTGGGTCTGGAAACTCTTATCCAAAGCTCAGAAAAATCAAGCAGCCCCTATTGAGTTCCTTGACCTTGGGATTAGGCAGGATGTAAAATAAGGAGGACACGGACAGCGATAACTTGTTTTGAAAAAGTAATGCAAATTATGTTAAAATACGCGATTTAAAATATTAGCTCTGGCAGAGAGATTGCTGGAGTTTCAGTCAAGGGGAACAAATATTCAATAAATTAAAAAGTCAGGAGCTGGCTGTATAACAATTGCTTTGTAAGCAAATGTTGGCTTTTGTGGTCGGCGTGAAATGTGCTGGGGAAGGGATCCAGCTCAGCGGCTTTCTCGGGGGGAGATATTGCCATCATCAAATCCATCTGAAGGAATGGCTCAACTGTGCAATTTTTTTGGCACTCAGGAACCTCACAAAGGTTTACCAACTGTTTTTATCATTTTCTTTATAGAGGGGGATCTTCCCAGAGCAGAGTTGTGGTCCATTTGTAAATGTAGGGGAAAAACTGACCAGAGGCCCCTTTATGCCAGTCCTCCACCATCACGAGCAAGGGTTAATCTGTATTTTAAAATTAAAAGTCATGTCTAGTCCAAGAAGTGCATTTTATTTTTTTAGAAGCTCACTTCTTTTTTTTTTTTTTTTTTTTTTTTTTACAAATGCTGGAAATACACATGCATTTGATGCTTTCAAGGCAAAGTCTAGAGTATGTAGCAATATTTCTTTTGTTATTTATCTGGTAAATCTGCAGTGCTATTATTCACTATGGCTTTGTTTCTACAGAAAAAAGACTACAGAGGCGGAGCTGGCAGAGAAGTCAGTTTTTGGCAGTGCAAATAATCCTTAATAGCAAGGGGAAATTTATAAAATTTAAAAAGTTAAAGATGGCTAGACAGTGCTAATTTCTTCTGTGTGGAAGGGTGGTGTTGTTTTGGTTTTCATTCTCCTCCTAGCTTCAGCATTTCCAGGATATTGAACAGTTTATTTTATTTTCTTAAAACTAATGCTATGCCTGATCTCCCACCTGAGAACCCAGTGGGTGAGCTAAAAGGAGGAGAGGTCTGAACAGTGAGGGTGAGATAGACCCTAAAAATGCATAAAATACCTTTTGGGCATGCAAAATCCTGCCCTAGGTCTGGATGCATGTTTTCCACTGCCTCATGGGAGGCTGAGCCACAGAAGTCATGTGGTCCAGAGGGATTAATCTTCAGCCAAATGGTGGGCAGAAATGAAGGAAAGAGAAGCGATAAATACAGCCTGGAATGGAAAAAATAACCTCTGGGTTTGTTTATTTAATTATCATATTGCTCGATGAGTCTGATAAAGTGGCATTTTGACATCTGTGCTCGCTCTTTCCCCAAACTGAGTACCTGTTCTGTGCCTGCAGCCCCCAGGGGCTCCCAGGCCTTCTCCAGTGGCCAAAGCAATCAGAGCTTTCATTCCATCAGTGTCAGCCAGGAGCAAGGGGAGAGCACGACACTCTGAGGTCTGAACTGACCCCAGACCTTCAGGTCTGTGCCACCATCCTCATCATGACCCACCTTCGTGAGGAGCTGCTCACCCAGGGGCATTTGGGGATGAGCTCAGGGATGCTTGTGGAGGGATGCTGAGATCCTCTGGTCCTTAAAAGAGTTACAAGAAAAGCAAAATAGACATTAAAGGTTTTACTTCTGTTTTCAAATTATTGAAATGACTTTGGAGTGGGAGGCATTAGTCTTACATTGCTGAAGAACATTGAATTTGATTAGTCTCTGCTCTGCCTTTTTTTTTTTTTTGGCTCAGAAAAATACCTATTTCTTTTGCAGAGGCAGTTTATTTGCAGTGTGCAATAGCAGAGCATTGGGATGTGCTCTGTCCCCATTTTCAGATTTTGTGTTATGGAGAAAAACTTTGTTGCTTTTTCTTGCCTGGATATTTAACATTCACCTTCCTCTGTGATTTTTACCACCTGAACATTTCTCATTTCTGTGTTTTTCAGCTGAACATTTCTTATTTTCCTCAGACAGATAACTAAAAGAGGAGAGATTTAGATTAGGTGTCAGGAAGAAATCCTTTATTCAGAGGGTGGGGAGGCCCTGGCACAGGTTGCCCAGAGAAGCTGAGGCTGCCCCATCCCTGGAAGTGTGAGCTCCTCCATCACTGCTCTCAAGAGCAAAATATAATGATACAGAATTTCTTTGGGAGATATTGCTAAGCTGAGAACTCATCACTCACCCACAGTCTCTCCCTGCAGTTATTTTTCTTCTATTGAGTGTCAAAAAAAAAAAAAAAGAAAAATTTCTGCCTTTCTTGTCTAATGCAATTGCTTTACTTCCCCACCCTGTTCAGTCCTGTGCCCAATGAATCCCTCAGGCTGTCAGAGCTGTGCTGAGAGTCCCCTCCTGCAGGTAAAGGGGTCCTGCTGGGTAGGACTGGGGACAAAGTCTCATACATAACCACAGGTTTGGAGCAGGAGGGCTGAGTAATGCTTTTCCAGGATGACTTTGAGCAAAAAGACTATGTTCTTGTCATAGTCTTCATGGGAGGAACTGTAAATGCAGAAGGACTGTAGGGCAGTGGAAACCAAGAGATGTTTATGGAGTGGCAGAAGCGAGGTGGGGGTTTGCAGATGGGTAACTATCAGTGATATCTGAGTGCTGGAAAGCTGCACGGGACTGGCAGATGGCAGAAGGCATTTTACAAAACACTTTGCTGTCCTAATCACTCTCTTTGCAGTCCATTGGACTCTTGTCAGAGACACTTTTGGGGCATGGACTTAACATTCTGAAATAATAATACAAATTTAGTGATAGTAATAGTGTTCTCAGAAGTAGTCCATACTTTGAGCTTTTAGGGTGGAATATTTGACTGCCTTGGTCTTTTCCCGTGGAGTTATGCTTTTTCCCAACTTACGGTGTAATAATTTATTTTCTTTATTTTTCTTGTTTCAACTTTACATTGTAGAAGACCTGACTGATGTCAGTGGAGGATATTCCATGCCTTGCAAATGAGGCCAGCCCTGGGCAGAGCTCTGCTGATGCCTGGGAGGATCAGCAGCCCTCACTTGGTGCACACACAAGGCTGTGGTACAATGCTTGGAACACCACCATGCTGTGCTGTGCTGTTCTAGGGCTGCTCTGGAGGTTGGTAATATAACTTTGAGTTTCTGTGAGAGGCATGAGGAACTCTAAAGCACTTGAAATAGGTAAAGGAGGAGAGAATGAGCCTTTTCCTTTTAACTAACAGGCTCAGCATGGGGTCAGGAATTATTACTCATGGTTCACCCAGCCCACTCCTCCATAATATCTTTTTGTTTCCCCTTTAAGTCTGAAGAGAGCTGGGTGTAGATGAGGTTCTCATTTAAATGCTGGAGTTGCAGCACACGCTGTGTGATCCTGTGGTGGTGTTTGGGGGCGAGGGATTGAAGTGCTTCTCTCCGTGCCCCAGCCAGGGAGCTGCCTTTGCTGCTGAGAGCATGGGGGAACAGCATGTCAGCTTTGGTAAACCGGGATTTTGGGTCCCTTGTTGTCCCAGACCACCAGGGATGTTTCTATTTCTCCATCTTTTGTGCTCTTGGCCTCCTTTTGTGTTTTCCTTTGTCAGCCTTCCCGGTCCCTGTGGGATGTGCAGCGCTGTGCCATGCACAGGGCACATCCCACGGGCTGCGTGGGAGGGCAGGGAACACATGTGAAGCCATGGATGAGCATTTAGTGCATCTGCACACAATTTCCAACCTCTCTGCTGGGGCTGCTGCAGCCCTTTTTCCAGGTTAAATATCTTTGGGAATGGGGAAATAGCTCAGCATCCAAGAAAAATCCAATTGACTGTACAATAGCCTGGAAATTGTTCTTTGATCAAGTAGCACTTTCATATCATCCTAAGCAGTGTAGAAACACAAACTAGGTTACAGGATGGCTTTTTTTCCATTGTTCCATTTAATTTGATAGCCTTTCCTTGGGTATGCAAGTGCTTCCTGCCTCTCTCTCCGAATGTGAAACACAGATGGTGCAGCACTGCCTGTATTACACAGACAATAAAAGTGATTTAATGGGGTTTTTAAAAATTAATTTCAAGCAATAGAGAAGAAAAACCATCCTCAGAGTTTTTGAGACATCCTTTAGCCTATGGCTTGGCCTGAGGAGCAGAAGGACAGGGCAGAGAGGATGAGGACCAGAGGAACGGTGCTGAATGGAGGTTACAGTGCAAAACACAGCTCAGGTCCCACGTTCGGTGCTCCCCTTGGCTTTGTTGTGAGACCTCTGGAGGAAGCAGACACTGGAGCGAGCAGCAAAACCTCTGAAATAATTGATTTAAATGAGAAGTGCTCCCTTGAAGAGGACAGTGGTGCCCTTGAGGGAGGGTGACTCCAGAGCCACCAGCACGAGGCTGGAGGTGAGCCCAAGAGCCCCCGGTCTGGTTTTGGCTGTCCTTCCATCCCTTCAGAACAGGTTCTCCCTGTTCAGGCTCCAATATAAATTTCCATTGCAGTAGAAGCAATGCAGAGCCATATTAAGGAAATTGAATATGGCATTAGTCATTCCCTAGGCAAGAGCCATGCCTGAGGAGGAGGAGAAGGCATCACACCAGAGTTTCTGTGTGGTGCCAAAGCCCAGACCTCCCTCGCTGCTGCTCAGGGGCAGCAATATGTTCAGTGCTAAGCATATTTTACAACATTGGTCTGTCAATAGTGTCAATTCATCCTGTTCTCTAATGCTTCCTCTCACTCACTCTTATCCATGAGGGATTAAGTGAGGCAGTACAGTAATGCAGTGGATTGTACGAGGATTATCCTGGTTTTCCTATCAACTCTATCAAGAAGGCATTGTAACTGGAAAACTGCAAGTTCAAGCTTCCAAGATTAACCCAAAGAGCATCATGTGCTAAACTCGGGAGCCTTGGCTTGCTTTTTGCATTTGGATTCACTGACAGTTTCCCTGATAAAGGACTGTGCAAACCCAGCAACAAGTGCTGGCCCTGGCTGGAGTTTGAGGCTACGTTTGTGCTCGTGTCCAAGGAGTCTGGGGTCTCATTTCCTGCTGTAGGAGGTCAGTCCTTGACACCATTCCCTTGTCAGAATGTCCATGGCACACCCCAGGCATGGTGCAGATGGGATGGCTCACGGGATGGGATGGAATCGTGGTGCATTAGGATGGGTCAAAGCTCCCCACAGGCAATTTTCACATAATTTTTTATTCTGCAGTTTGGGAGAGTTAAGCATTATGGGCATGGAACATCCTGTGCCAGCTGGCCAATGTCCGAGAGAATGCTCCCAAACCTATTTGATTTATTAGCAGAGGGGTAGCCTGATGGAATTGACGGTTTTGTTTCTGGGACTGAAACTTCTTTCAAGATTTGGTCATTTGAAGGAGATGAATCTTTGCCTCACTAAAGGCTTCTGGATTTGACCCAAAGTAAATTTGCTCACATGAGCCAAAAAACTAAGCAAAAAAAAAAAAAAAAAAAAAGGTCAGAGGGCCCCATACAAACCATAAGTTGTATATGAAGAGTTATAAAGGCAACCTCTTTATTTTCCCATTCTTTTGCGGTTCCAGGGAATACTTTAGGCAAATATCATGGGAATAAAGAAAATATTTTTGTCAACAGAAAATCCTCAGTCTCAAAAGGGCAACTCTGTTAATAAATTTGTTGAGGGTATGTCCTGCGTGGTGCAGAAACTGCTGAGCGTTATGTACAGTGCTTAAACTTGATTACTTCATGTCGTGCAACTCTAATCACTTCTGAGTGTTAACGTATGCAAATTAGGGAAAGGATTAAAATTATTCTTGGGAGTGAAATGTGTTCTTTCTGATGAAGCATAAAATTAGTTGTCTCTCGGGGAAGGCCCAGTTGAACTGTTGTTTACAGGGATTTCTTTCAGAACTGGGGCGTTGATGGCTTCAGTTCAAATTTAATTTTAAAAAAAGAAAAGGAACGTATTTGTCATAGGTTCAGGACCACTGTGTGGTGTTTTGTTTGCTGACAGTGATGTTGCTTGCTGCAAAATAACACCAAATTATCCGAGGGTTTCCTTTCCACTGTTGCTTAGCTCATAATGGATGACTCTTTCTAGGTAGGGAATGGTTTCCCTTATTAAGGAAGATGACAAACTGTATGATTTAAAAATCTGAATTTAAGCAAGACAGCTGTTGTCCAGGCACTCTAGAAGAAAGCAAACAAACCATGGGCATGAGAAACAGGATCATAGATTGGAACAGACTGGCTGTGCCCAAGGGAAATGCTAAGGCAGAGTAAGAAATCACTATTTTAACCCCTCTGCCTCTGCTGTGATTGTGTGGATAAATGAGTCAGGCTTCATATAGAAGAGATTGTATGCTGTCACTCCATTTTCTGAAATGAGGAAATCCATAGGGAGGAGTCAAAGCCAGTAAATGATCCTTAGGAAGATGTCTGCTTCATTTCATTCAAATGACCTCCACATTAGATTTTCCCAGCTGGGCTATGACCACAATAATCAATTGAGAGCTGAGTCACAGGTACTTGAATCACTCCATGAGTCATGTCTAATCCAAGATATTTCTGTGAAGATCCCTGGGGTTTGTGAACAGATGTCTGGGGCAGGTGAAATGCATTGTCCTCATGAAGTGCCTCCATCCCTTGCTGGCTGTGGAAAACCTGGATAAGGTCTTGGACGAGGCAGGAGCCCTTCAGGCAGCCACATCTTTTTATGATGTGAAGCCACCCTGAAGCTGGTGGATTTACCATGTTAGATTTAAGGAGTGATCCTAAGATTCCAACCTAGAGGATTCTGTGAGTCCCCATTCGTTCTTTGCCCAAGCAGAGCTGAATCTGGTGACAGAGCTGGAAGAAACCCTTGGGCCAAAGACCACCTAGGCAGTGGTAAAGCACTGCTGAAGGACCACCAGAGTACAGTACTGCCCTTCCAAATTCTCTGACAGTGGTGCATTTTACAGCTGCTGTTGTCAGTAAGCTCCCAGCTGATCATACTTGTGATCTACAACAGCTCTGTTAATTCCAGTTTTTGTGTCTGTGCCGTGGCTCAGCGTGCAGTGATTAGGTGCAGCCTGGCAGGAGCGTGTGCCAGCAGCATTAGTGGCTGCTGTTGGCTACAGCAGGGAATGGGGAGTTCTCACAATGGGGTCTGAAAGTTTATACTAAAAGTTAATGTCTAGAAAATAAGTGGTTTGCAGTTTTAATCCAAATAAGCCCAAGCAGGAAATGTTTGTGTTGTAAAGATTGGTAATGTCAAGCCCTCAGGTGGATGAATGCTTTAGGAACAACTAGGAGACGTTCAGAGCTCAGAGGTTGATTAATTTACCATCCAGAGATGGCAAATTAAAGAGACCATTCTTTCTGTGAGTGGACCTGTGAGCATCCTGCACTCAAAGACTGTAGGAATGTGTCATCTTATTTTTGTCATATCTACTGGTTGGAGCTACTGGGCATTCCCATAATACTGCTGTAAGAGAGAGAAAAGTTGTCAGAGCCTGCTGAGGATTTATGGATGAGCTATAAGTCTTAGGGGAGTGAGGAACTGAACACGCCCAGCATCTTCACTGTCCTCTAAATGCAGCATCATGTCCCTTCCTGCTCATTTAGGAACCCTTTATGGGTCCAGGTGGCCATCTGAGCCCATGGGCTGCCATCTTTGGACATGAGCTGTTTGCTTTGGTGTTAGGTTTAGTCTGCAGCACTCCGGAATGAGTGATTCACCACGGAGAGTTCAGTCCCTGCAAACCCAAGGGCCCTGCAAGGAGGGGCTGAGCAGCCCACTGGGCTTCTCTGCAGAGTCAGCATCGTTAAAACTCCATGGTAGCACCCAAATCTGCTCCAAATAACCCCAAACCAACATTTTTCCTAGATGAGTGAAGGGTGTTTGCTGGGCTCACAGCTTTGCTTTATGGGCACTGTCCTGTCTTCCAGTTCTTTGTGGTTTTCTTAATCAAGAGTTAACCAGCTTATTCAAAGGGTGGAGGAGACGTGACAGACATAACAGTATTGGTTTAATTTCCTTCTGTGTAATCACTTCTGTTCTCATTTTTCGTTGAAATTTATTTCCATTTCATCTTCCCGAAAACAAATGTATCTTTTTGAAGGCCTGCCAGGACAATTAAAAGAACACTGCAAGGCCACAGCGATGTCACATATGGGCTTCATGAGTCATTTGCAATGGAAATATCTGTGACAGCATTAGATTGGCCTTCCAGGGGCTAAACTGGATTTCCAGGGGCTAAACTGCACTTCCAGGGCCTGGTGTAGTTCCAGCTGTGAGTTACTCTCTTCTGCCTGCCATTAGAGCAGTCAGGTTTTAATTGCAGTTCTGTGTCATGCAAAGCTGGACATGATGTTTAACACCAAGTAATGGAAGTTAGCTCCTGTTTTGTAACTTCAGAAAAAAGTTCCTAGTTATGATTTCTTGCAAAAAAGCTTGAAATGTGACTCAGTGTGGTGGGTCTTTGTGGATTGTGGGGACTGCAAATCTCACTTCTGAGAGGGTGAGCTGCTCTGTTCATCCCCATGAGAAACTGTTAAGAAACTTGGAGAAAATAATGAGGACAACTGTCTGCATTTAAATGTCTTTTTGCTTTCATCCAACACTGGTCTGTGCAGAGGTAGCTGCAGGGGGGAGTGAAGGCTTGCCAAGGGTTAGACAACACACACTAAATTCCTGCTGGAGCTCTCAAAGCAGGGATGAAGAAGGCTGCAAGTCTGAATTCCCTCTGCTGTTGAAGTTGAAGTTCCTCCTACACGGAGTGATTTCAGTCCTTCCTCCTCTAGACTTCAGCTGTGGAGTAAATAAGTGGTGTAGCTCTGCACACAGTGATGAACAACATTGAATTTAATTTAATACACCCAATACTTTCAAACAAGAAAACTTTCCACAGCAGTCACTCAAATTGTGCATTAATTAGAAACAAAGATCTTAAAATACACCGATGACAGATGCAATTCAAGAGGGACTTTCTGCAGTTCAGTTTACTGGAAGCCATGCAAATGTACCGTGGTGTGGGATGTAGTTTCACAGTGAAGCATCTTGAGATTCAGCTTTCTGGATGACCTGTCTTCACTGTTACTGCTGCGCAGGTTCATTCTGCCCTCTAACCAAAGTGCTTTCGCTTGCTGGAGTCTCTGCTCCTCAGGACAGGGACAAAGACCTGCTCCAACCTCCCAGTTCTTACCTGATGGCCACAGCATCAGCAGAAGCAAACCCTCTGTGCAAAATGATATTCAACTCCCAAAGAAAGGCTGTTTTCCCAGGTCTGACTTTCCCTGCTGGTTTTTTTTCTGTCCCAGCTCTAGTGGTAGAGCTCCCAGAGCTGCTCCAGTCCCCATCACCTTTCAGGAGACATCAAATCCTGTGTCTGCCTTCATCTGCAGCAGGCTGGGGCATCACAAGTGTAAAGCTGGGACAGAGCCTGGAAGTGCCAAGGGGGCAAAGCAAAATCCAAAATGCAAACCCTTTGGAGAAAGATGGAAAGCATTAGATGCACCAGTTTTGATTGTTGAGCTCTTGTAACAGGAATTCAAATTTTGCAGCTTTGGCAAGAATGAGTTTTGCTAATAAGCTGTTCCTCTAATAAGAGTTTCTCTAATAAGCTGTATGTCTGACACCTTGTGAGGCAGAGGTGGCAAATGCCATTTCCAATGAAATCACCTGAGGAACAGGTGACCACCCTCAAATCCAGCCCTCGCCATCATTCAGCCCAGGGCGCCAGGGTTAAAGCTCTTACACATCCAAAGCATTATGTCTTCTCTTGAAAACTCACTCTCCAGAAAATAAACCAGGCCATTGATACCAACCTTCTGGCACCATCTCCGAATGCAAATACCAGGTTGCACAGCCTGCTCTTCTCGGAATTGCATGCTCCAGACTGGGAGGCTTTTTGTGTGCAATGCCTCCTGCAGCTGGCATGTCCCCATTTTGTACTAGACAAACACTGACAGCTTTATTTCTTGTTTGTTCGGTCGCAAAGATCCTCAACATCCTGGTTTGAATTGAGTATTGTGGTTCTTCACTAGCAGAAATGTAAATAACAAAGAAATTTCATGTATTTTAATTACCTGAAGGCGTCTGTTTTAATCTGGTAAATCCTCTTGTGTGATAAAAGTAATGTTGCTATGGGAACCCTATCTAACAGGAAAGGTAGCACCAGTCTGCCTGTAAATAATTAGGAAACTGATGCAGAGAAGTGATTTTTCAGTCACTTGGCACAGAACTGGCTTCGTGGTGAAAGTTTAGACCTGTGTCATGGTTTTATATGTATGAGTGAAAGAGGCAGAGGTTTAACTGGGAAGATCCCCTCCAGGCATCTTGGAAGGGTAAGCAAATGTTTCTTTCTCACATATATTCACCAAAGTGCAGCCCACCCCCACCAGCAGTGCATTTGCATACTGTGACACTCTCATCAGAGATTATTAAGTGTTTTGACTCAGTAATGTGTGAAGTCCTCTCAGGAGTGAGACGCTCACTGAAATAATCCCTCAAAGGCAAATCCTAGCCTGTAAATTCCTTGTGCATCTCTGCAGCAGCCCAGGAGCTCCACTGGTGCCCCAGAGCAGAGCCAGCACTGGGATCCCCTCAGGAACAGGCAGGGGAAGGGTTTAGGAGTTGGGCATGGTCCTGATTTTCTTTAAATCACCAAATCTCTTTGCTTTGTGCCAAGCCTCCAAGGAGAGCAGTGCTGGTGTGTCCCTCAGGCAGGACAGGTATTCTCTGTCTCCCCTGGGGCTCTGCTCCTTTGCCCCATCCCATGGTTAGCGTTTGTGCCAGAGCTGTGCTGTGAAAGGGTTTATTCATTTACCAAGAGGATGTGCTGATAAGAGCCCTGTGATAACAGGCAATAAAGCAATAATGGCAGTATGGTTCAATACATTAGCAAGCTTTTCATGCTATGAAATCCTTTTCTCTTTTCTTAGAAGGAATTGACTAATAGGCTATTTCTCATTTTACTTTATGTAAATACATAATATTCGGTATATTCTTGTGCCCCAAGGCCACTATTGATAAAGAAGTTCCCATTATAAATTTGGAAGAGATACTAAGTCACTCTAAAGTCTGGGATGCAAAGATAAAGGGGAAAGATGAATTCTACCATTCATTAAATACTTCTGTATTAATTAAATTAATTAAACGTTCAAGAGAGCTCATTGTTTGCCACATAAATTTAGGGTGATCACTGAAAAACTCGTAGATTTTGTTTCACAAACTGAAGAACTATACATCAATCTACTCCTCTTCCACAGGTTAGCATGCAATGGTGGATGCCACTTGTCTCATTGCATATCAATAGTATGGTTTCCATGGATAATGTTTCCATGCGAAATTGTAAATTTTTGTCAG
Source organism: Acanthiza pusilla (assembly GCA_036630365.1). Classification (NCBI taxonomy): domain Eukaryota; kingdom Metazoa; phylum Chordata; class Aves; order Passeriformes; family Acanthizidae; genus Acanthiza; species Acanthiza pusilla. Next base: position 2,462,085 of record JAXCHO010000103.1, on the reverse strand, counting down.
GCAAATATTTTGTCTGCAAAGAAAAACCCTTGTAGAGGCAACCTTAATATATATGCAGCATAAATACACTGTTTTTGCAAGTTATTATTATTTCAGTCAACACTGACAAAGTGCAGACAGAATTTGAATGGAATAATTTCTTTTAACACCGAGAAAAATTTTGTTATAGTAGAATAGGAAGGATTGAACTTATCCTAAAATCTTGATTTCCAGGAATGTGAAATCCAGAGGGTTTTTTTTTAAGACTGTTCCTGGTAGGAGCACCGTGTGCACCCATCTCAGTATAAGGTTTCAGTGATCTTGTGGATTTTATCCAGCCTCTCCAATTAGAAGATCATATTGTAACAAATTGACTCTCAGAAATCATAATCAGGTTCATGGAAAATAATCCTACCAGCCCAGCAATTTCAGACTGAACCTGCCTCATTGCAAGCAGCATTAAGGACAATTAGCTGCTGTTTGGGTTGTGCAGGTGCTCTCCAAATGTCCTTGTCTGGGACAGTGATTCTGGGGGGAAAGGGTGGGAGAGGAGAGGCAGCAACACTGGGAGGGTCTGGGCATAAAAATATTGCAAACCATGTTTTGCACTGCAGTATTATGTTAAATTAAAGTCGTGTTCCTGACATAGCTCCTGCCCAGCTAGATATGAATCATTAGTACAAAACCAATTTCCTAATTATCTTCCCATTGCCGGGTAATGCAATGAGTTCTGTAAAGCCATAATTTTACCCTGGTTTATTTCCATGTCCTCTATTTTCCCTCGAGACGCGCTCTGTTCTCCTCTGAGGTTATTTCTGACGTGATCTTTGGCAGCAGGAAAGGTGGTGGCGTATGGATGAATTCATCCCTCGTCAGCTGCTTTCCCAAATTCCCAGGGAATTTTTGCTGGGAATGTATAAACTTGTACAGGTGTTGGATGGTCTCTGGCAAAACAAATGCTTTGCTTTAATGGTCGAATTGATCTTCATGGCAGATGATAGGAATATTTTTGTTGCTGACCTGCTGTATTATCTATTGGTATTTTTAGGTGGTTTATATAAAACAGGTGTAAAAAACACAGCTGGGGATCACATTGTGAGGAGGTACCTGAAAACCCTCTGAGTTAATAGACATTTTGTCAGTAGGTGTAGACACTGGAGAGGTGAATTAGTGGAATTCGTGTAAAAAGCTGAAGCAGGAAAGCCTTGAAGGTGGAATTTCTGGCATCCCTCACCTTCCAAGGTGTGGATGTTCCTGTCTTGCACGAGGCTACCTCGGTTGGGTTCAAAAACTCAATCTCTCTGTAGAAACAGAGGGGAACACCTCCAGCTTGAGTGATGTGGCCTCACCCGTGGGTCTGTCTGCGAGAGCTGCAGCCACGCTGCCATCAGCAGATGAGCCTGTCTGGTCCAGGGAGGGAAGGAAACCATTGCCACCATCCCGGGAGGGGAAGGATGGGAGAGTCCCCAGCTCCACTTAGTGGGCAAAGCACAAACAGCATGTAAAGGCTCGGCAGCGACAGCTGAGGCCAACTGAAGAGTGTTTAATCCCTCCAGATAAACCATGAGTGAGAAAAGGCTTTCCCTAGCCTCAGAAGGCCATCCTGAAGCCCTGGGTTTACAGAGGAGGACCCAGAGGATGTGTCCCCCCGCGGACTTCTCTTGGAATTACGGAGGGATGTGGTGGATTGATCATGCTCCTGCTCAGGGAGATATTTATTAGCTGTGGTCAGATTTTCTATTTTTTGTTATTCAAAGCTCCTGTGAGATGCACCCACAAGGGCACCAGGAAACATCTCCAGAGGGGAAGGCTTCAGCCCAGCAGTGAGGATCAGCCGTCAGCAGTGGCTCCTCTCCAAGGGGCAAGAGGAGCTTTGCTGGTAGCTCTGGTTCTTCAGGCTGCAGGGGAGGCTGTGTGAGGATTTCCAGAAAGGTCATCAGAACCAGGGGAAAAGAAAAACCAGGATTTTAGTGCACTCATCATTTCTGCTGATACCTGCAAAACATCTCAGTGGCTCTGTTGCTGGTTTGAGGGCAATTCATTGAGTCATTTCCATTGGTTAGACATCTTGCCCAAACTTCTTGCTTCATTCTCTAGTGCTCCCACTTTTGGCATTTCATCAAGAAAAGCCTTTTAAGGTTGTGTCTTAATTAAAAGCATCCCCCAGCCTGGCTGCAGCTCTCCCTGAAATGCTCCTCAAGCAGCAGCACTTCGTGTGCTATTAGCTACCTCCTGACCCCATCCTCTCCTGGTGGCCAGGTCCATTTAAGACAATAAATCAGAAAATTAACACAAATCACATAAATGCGGCACATTTTGAGGTGCCAGCTCCATTGCACATTGTCCTGTGCTCCATAGGGATCTTGTTATTAAATAGTCTCTTGAATCAGGAATAAAAACTCTTGGCCCCAGGATTTCAGGATTACTTGCAAACAGAATGGCTCTCACATCATAAAAAGTTTCATCTAAACAAATGTTCCCTTCTTTCTCCAGGTCAGGGCCTGTCACACATTGGAGGAGGGGAGAACTAAAAATGCTTTTAGCATCTCTTTTTTTTTTCCTTATTCATTTTTATGAAAAAGAGTTGCAGGGGAATCAGGAAAAATGGAAATGGTCCCCTGTCCATTTGGAGAGGATGCAAAGAGAGGATAATGATTGGCACTCTACTTTAGACATCCAACCTTTATATATATGTGTAGGGTTTTTTTTTATTATTCCTTCCCATGAAATTCAGGTTAGAGGCATTCCCAATCCGCCACTGTTTACAAAAGTTGTTGGCTTTTTTTCCCCCATCCCCTCTGTATCTCTGCTGCTGCTCCACCCCTCCCTCACCCTGGGAAGCTGATGAGCACTGAGGTAGCTGCACAGCAGATATTGGATCCTCAGTATAATTTTCAGCAGTTAATTAGCATCTCTGCTTCTCACATTAAAAAAAAAAAAATTGGAAAGCTTTAATTAGACTCATAAAGGGACCTGAAAAACTAGCTGGCAAGTAGCCCCTCTGTGCCTGGGTAGGTGAGGGACTCGCATTGAAATGTGGCTGTGCTTGTAACCTCTGCAGTGCTCAGAGAAAACAATTTTATTAGAGAAAAACATGAGAAGGAGATGGGAGAGGTTCTTATTCACCATCTGAAGTGTGTCTTCTCTACTTGGTGCCCTACACTGGCTTGAAATGCAGTTTTACAATGTATTTATTCTGTACCCACTGTCAGGAAGTAGCTGTTGCTCCTCCTGCTTAGATTTTTTTCCCATGGGATGTAGCTCTTTGCCCTCTCCATTCCTCTTTGCTCATTTCAGTGTCTCGGGAAATGCTGACAGCTTCCAGGCTCCCTTTCAGTGGTGTGGCTGAGCAGTGCCTGCTCTGAACACCAGGAGTGAAACACAAGCCTTGTGTGCTGCTGGGCCCCAATTAAAACGCAAAAGCTGAGTAGAGTTGAGAGGGGATGGAATATAGAGTCAGAATGGTTTGGGTTGGAAGGGACCTTAAAGAACATCTCATTCCACCCCCTGCCTTGGGCAGGACACCTTCCCCTAGACCAGAGCCCCATCCAGCCTGGCCTGGGACACTCTCAGGAATGGGCTGTCCATATAGAGTCTCTTAACTGCTGCATGAGCACTCCTAAATTCTGTGCTGATGCCAATATCATCAGAAAAGATGTATTGACTTGGCAGTCTAGGCACTGGGCTACAGCCTACATTTAAAGTAAATTATTATGCTGGTGTATGATTTAATCAGTTAATGAATATAACATTTTTGGATAATGCTGTTGCTAATATTTTCAGAGCCTCTCTAAGATACCCTCTGCTTGCATTAAATCCTTTCCTGACCTTAAACTGGCCAAGCCCTGTCCAGCCTGAGGCAATGAGAAGGGTGAAACTCAGGTCTGGGTGGTTCGAGGGGCAGCTGAGGGTGCAGGGTCTGTGTTTGGGGTCTTCACACACAGAAAATGCTGAAATGCTGAAATATCCTCTGTGCTCAGGGTTTGTTTCATGCTCTTCACCTGCTAGAGTTTACTCGATTTGCAGAAATTTTAAAGAAATTCATCAGGGTGAGGCATTTCCACTACATTTTTTCTGCCAGAGAGCAGATGAGGATGAAAAGGAGAAGAAGGGGACTCCCATCTGAGGGTGCAGGATGGAGGGAGAGGGATCACTGCTGCTCCCTGTGCCACCCCAGCCGCCCAGGCTGGCTGTCCCTGCAGTCCCCTGGGGCTGGAGGGAACTTTGCTTTTCCCTTTGGCTGTTTGGGTGGCTGGTTCAGGCTGCAAAATCCATTTAGCTGCTGCACATCTGCCAGGGCTCTGCCTCAGAGAGATGTTATTACATTAAGCTGCAGATCTGAGAGATTGCAGTAATATTTTTGTACTAAAAGATGTGCTGTCCCAAGATGCCCCTGGTGGCAGGGGACCCACGGCCACCATGCATATTTATGTCCTGCCCTAATTACCTCCCAGCCGAGCTTTTGCAGCCATGCATTGACGGCAAAGCTCCTTATTTTGGAAAGCAGAGTGAAGCTGCAGGGCAGGGAATGACCCCAGGAGCAGCGTGAATGCTTTTTGTCTCTCTCCAAAATCGTAACCTATTTTTGGACGACTCATTGAGAGGATTACAATTTTCTTAGCTGAAATAACCACAAACTGCAGCTACTCACCAAATAGCTGCAGCTTTTGACCTGCATTTTGGCCTCCTTCTCTAGGGGTTGGTGTCTGTGGCCCAGAACAGGCTGTGACCCTCTGCTCGCTGCCAGCCAGGATGATGTGGGCACTGCTGCAGATACCAGCTATATTTAAGTATTAGTGGGAAGTGGGTACCAAATTCCTTGTATTCTTCAAGGGTCCTTTCTCTTACCTTCATCTTCAAAATATCTCTGATACGCTGTGTATTGGAAACAAGAAAACCAAGTGATTTGCCTCAGACTGTAAAGCCAATGGACCCAGATCTGCCTAGGAATCATTCCCCTCTAAGCAGTGCTGCAGGTCAAGGCTGGGCAGGGAAGGACCAGTGGCTGCCGAGGTTGGAGTGTGACCTTAAAGTCCCCTCACCCTCCCTTCCATGTTATGCCCTGATTTTGATGCTGGTAATTTTTATATTTTCTTTTTATACCCTTTTATATATATTTTTATACCCTTTCTCTCCCCTGTTACCCTCTATACTCACTCCTTGTACCCTGCACAAACACTCCTTGTACTTTAGCCCTGCATGTTTACAACCCTTGTAGTCTGATATTTAGCTTAGTTTGGGGTCCTGCAAACCGAGGAAGACCAAACATTTTTATGATCTCAGACCCAGGGGCTCCAACCTTGGAGCGTCAATTTTAATGCCACAGTTGAGCCAGATCATGCACAGGAAGGAAATCTCCAGCTTTCATCACTCGAGCCATGTGATGCTGGGCTCTGTGGAATCTCCCAACGTGATTTTATCAGCTGTGTGCCCCTGGGTTTGCACTAAAAGGACCATAACTGCACAGTACAGGCTCCCATGGGATGCTGAGGCTGCCCAGACTGGGCAGGATGACGTGCTGGCATGGCCCTTGCTTGCTTCATGCCTCAGTATTCCTGCCCAAGAAAATCATAGGCTTCCTCTACTGCATCCCTGTGGGTTTCAGGCAGGGTCGTTCTGAAATAAGTAGGGTTTGTCTTTATCTGTTGATCCCAGCAAAACAGAATTTTAGCAGTAGGTTTGTGTGTAAACTCTGAGCTTCAGAGTGGAGATGATCTGTTTCAGGGGACCTTAGACCCACCCTGAAATTCAACATTTGACCTGTCTGGAGCCATGATTTTGTCCCCCACCCCTGCAGGCCACTAAGTGAGCTGTCCATCACCAAATGGTGGCCACAGCCCTCATGACCTGCCTTGGCCATGCAGATACCTCTGACCAGCAGCATGAAGACAAATTCACCTGTAGCTTGCAAAGCACAGGGTTTAGCAGACATCCCCTGACATTTAGGCTGTTTATGGGGCTGCAGTTCTGTCCTCAGGCTGGGGCAAAGATTTTGTCAAATCATACAGCAAGTTGGGAAGCGGGGGGAGGCCTTGGCTGCTCTACAGCCTGAGAAATTCTACAGTGACTCAGAAAGGGAAATTTTCTGCTTGAGGAAACTGGCAAGATGCTACAAGCCATGAAAAGGGACTTGTCACTGCAGTGGTGATGAGGAAGGTGAAAGAGAGATTGATGCGGGAACTGAAATATTCCTCTGGCACGAGAAGGCATGAGACGTTTGACTCCTGCAAATATTAGATTGCACTCTGAGTGGTGCTTTGCAGTTAATGATCTGACCAGAAGCACACTTCGATGGAATAAATGCATGTAATGAGAGACATCTCCTACTTTTCCTTCTGTTTTGGATGACAGTCTCTCCTCACACAATTCTCCAGCATAATTTGCATGTGCACATTAATTAATGCCTGCTATAGCATGGAAAAATGTCGAAGTCTATAATGCAGACCTTCCTCAGAGGTGGAAGACTCACTGCCTGCTCCACAGGGTGACTCCCCCAGTTCCTTGGGCTGCGTGGAGACATCAGCCAGAGCAATCTCATTTTGCAACCCATGATTCCACCAGCAAAGGAGTGAGATCTTTTGGCATTTAGCGATCAAAGAATTTTTACAAATAATGAAAAGGATTGGATAGCTCAGGGTGGAGTGATGCAGAGGAAGAGCCTGAAATGAGTGTGGGTCTTTGGTGTGTTCTGGGCAGGCAGGAGCATCCTGCAGGTCCCCACTCACAACAAGGAGAGCAGGCACCCTGTCCTTCCCTGCCCAGAACTCTCAAATTGCTGCCTCTTGCAGTTCCTGACTAGAAGAAACAGCATGGGAAGAGCTGAAAAGAAAAAAAAAAAAAAAAAAAAAAAAAGGAAGAAAAAGAAAAACCCAGCATGGTCATTAGGATGAACTGCTTGGAGTTAGATAACCAGAAATGAGTTGCTAAGCAATGCTCAGGGAAAATGATTTGGAGAGAACGTCACGGTGTGCGGTACCTAAGGAGGGAGAGATGTGTGTGTTTAGCAGAAATCATGCTCAGCTACCGTGGCACAGCAAGCTGGGCACCAGGGACATTACAGAGAGGAAATACAGCATTTTGCTCTGTGGATTATTACTTTTATTATTTACTTCTTTATTGTTACTTGATGGGCTCTGGAACTTCCAGGGTCTGAGTTTGCAGAGGAGCTCATCTTGAGGATGCATCCTCACTCTTCTGTCTTCAGATCTGCACAAACATATTTACTCCTTAGTTAAACAGATTTCCATCATTTTGAAAAGCCTGTCAAAACCATTTAGGTATGAAAAATCATTAATCATTTCGGATATCTTCAGAAGGAGGGTGTATTTGTGGAACTAATTAGCTCCTGTCAATGTATAATGCATGCCTTTACTTTCTCTGGTGTAGAAAACCACAGAACCTGAGCCCTGAGAGATGCTGGGCAGCATCAGAGCACTAAGGACTCAGAGGGAGATGAGATCTCTGCTGTGCAGTTCCAAGTTCCCTGACTGCACATGCTTGACATGAAAACTATTTAAGGATTTTGGTGTTCAGATCTAGCCCCCAGTATAGACCAAGCTGCAAAATAGTTAATCAACAACAGCTTCATCAGTAAAATCAAAACTCCTTTTTCTCCCGGCATTTATTCATGGCATCTATTTCCAACCCCGTGTCTCTTACCCCGAGCAAAGCTGTGAGTAGCCCATGACTCAGGGCTGTGATCTCAGTGTTGGCTGTTCTTCTCCTGCCATCCCCACGTGTCTGCAGCCTGTCCTTGGTGCCCTTTCCTTAGACAAACCCTGCCTGGAACAGCACAGAGCGCTGACTCCCTGCAGCCTGGCTGCTCCAGCTCTCCGGGAAAGCCACCCTGGCCCACGCCACCTCATGGGAAATAATCAGCAATATCATTTTGGATGGCCCCGAAGAGCAGCTCTCCTGTGTGAGACCCTCTGTCCCCCAGCAGATTCCCCAGGGAACAAAGGCGACTGTAACTGTGTTATCTCCGGGCCGGAATGGCCTCTCCCTGGCACAGCCCCTGGCTCACACAGAATGTTTCTTGTTCAGGCAGGAGGGACAGAAAGCACAGTGAGGAGTGTCCTTGTTGATAAGGGATGTGTTGAGCTCAGCAGGCCTGGCGTTTCCGAGGGCCAGCTCTGCCACTGAGGTGGGTGAAGTTTGTGCCAAGTTTGTGTTTGACCAGACCTGGATGATCCCAAACTGGGGCTGATCCTTGGAGGATCATTAAAGGATGATCCAGGTGTGTGAGGAGGGATTTATCATCAGTAAAAGTTCCATGGTTGAGCATCAGTGGCATGTAGGAATGGGACATGCGCTGAAACCCTGGCACTCTGCATTTGGGGTGGCTAAAGTGGAAAAGGTTTGGGATGGCTGTAGGGAAATCTGGCCATGCCATGTTTGCTGTGTGGAGAAGCTGAAGGGTTTTTCTGGCAGGTCCTGGTTTTAGAGGGGAGTTCATGGTGGTGGTAAGGAGGGAGAGCCCAGGGGGACCCCGGACCCTTAGGGACACCCAAAGGGTCACAATAACATGCTAGGACCAAACCAGAAGTTTCTTGTTAGGAACAAACCACCGCAGAGAGAGGCAGAGTGAGCCCCAAACTTTTGGAGCTGGATTTTCCCATCCCGTGTTGCCCCTTCGCCTTTTGCAGTGTCCCCCTGTGGGGCAGCAATGCTGGGTGCCCACGAGCCAGTGGCACAGCAGAGCCTGGCACACAGCACTTTGACATGACTTTCCTTTTATTTTTGCTCTAAAACAGCAGTGATCTGGGTCAGGACAGGGCTACTCCTGCTGAGCTGTGACATACCCTGTGCTGATCGGTTAATCTCTGCCTGCTTTGCTTTTTGCTGGGTGTTACAGCCTTGGGAGGGCTTTGGGAGAATTAATGGCTGTAAACAGCTTTGATGAGTGCTACGATTAAAGGCAAATTGCAAGTTCAAGGAATTGCAATCAACCAGCTTCGGAATTGTTGCAGGTTGTTGGTGGCTGTCCCTCAGCTGCTGAAGAGCACAGGGAGATGTGTCTGTCACTGCCTCTGGCAGGATTCAGACCCCTGGGGTGAGGGTGCTGTCCCCTCTGTGCTGGGAAGGGACAATGTCATGCCCCCTGCCCTATAGCAGAAGGGGTGTTGCTCAAAACTGCCCTCCACCTGACAATTATGCTTATTTTTTGCTTTCTATGAATAATCTCTGGTCAGAAGATCACAGGTCACCCGCACTGCTTGTTTTGAAGACGGTGAGAGCAAGAAAATACTAATGAACTCTTCATTCCCCAAGTATTTTCTTCTATTTTGGGCAGTTAAATAACACTCAGACTGCAATTAGCCAGCCCAGTCTTTCTCATACCCTGACCCTAGGTTTACACAAGGGCCACAGTGCTGTCTCATTAAAGTTTCACAGAGACATTTCTTTTCATAAAGAAGCTTAAGAAAATACTAGTTTATTTAATGAACATATTTTTACACTGACCTTCCTGTAATTTGCATTCAGACCATCCTACAAAATGCCAAAGGATGCTTAATGGCAAATATAAAGAAATCATAAATGAAGAGGAGCCAGGGATATTGGCCATTTCTTTCCCCAGACTGCTAGTTAATCTGTAGTGTGTTTGTGTTGGACTGTGGTAGTTCCCCTGTGTAAAGAGCCTTTTTCCCTTCAGCTGCTGCCGTTCTTCCCTTTCAGAACTAAATTCTGGTAAGTTCTCCCCTCTGCCCCCCTTCCATCTCCGTATTTTAGACTAACTGGAGGCAAGAATTGATGTTTTTATGAAGATTTCTTTAATGGGGTGAAACTCCTCATTTCCATCCTGAATAATTTATTGCCAGCTCGTTCCCACTAGTTCTTGGGTTGTTAGCCTAATTATTTTCTTTTCCTGCTGATATTTCTTATTTACTTATAAACAGCAGTTTTATCCTTGCTCAGCTTTGCTTCCTAGTTGTTTTTTTTTTTTTTTGAGCTAAATAAGCCAAAATTCTCTAATCTCATAAAGTTGTGCTCTCTTATTTCAGGTAATAAAATTATTAAATCCATAAACAAAGACCCAGTCAGGATCCTGACCACCTGTCCCAGATTACCTTTTCTCAGCAGGCGAAACGCTGCTCTGTGTGGCTGCTGAGCAAACCTCTGCTGATTTTAACACAATCACAACTTCCCCTGCCAAATGTGTTTGTAAAGTCACACAGAGGAGCTTGATAAATAAACTGATTTCTAAGTGGGGGGTTTAGCCACAGAAAAGAAGGTTTGGCTGTTTGATTGAGCATGGGGTCCAGTGGAAGGTGTGCAGGGGGTGGAATGAAATGAGCTTTAGGGTCCCTTCCCACCCAAACCATCCTGTGGTCTGTGATTATCTGCAGAGCAGTCACAGAAAGGAGCCATCTGCATTGCTGATGTCCAAGTCTGACGTTCAAAGGTTAGGGGTCTTTCAGGTGGCATTTCTGCTAAATTGTCCCTGATGAAATTAATTTATGACAAATTGTACAAAATTGGAGTGAATTTTCTGAGAGCTACTTGTACGGTACTTTTCACAGAAGGCAAATTACACCTGAAGAAGTTAAGTTTTTCCTCAGCTGCCTCATCAAACCTCTTTACCAAACCTTCTTAGCTGTGTCATGAGGTGTCCATGTTCCAAAGTTTAGGTTTTTTGCATCTTTTCCTGGGGCTTAGAGCAGAGTGCTGTTGGCATGAGGAGCAAAGCTGTGCACAGGAACCACCTCATGACACTTCATCCATTGCTGGATTTCCCTGTTCTCTCTCCTGGATTATCTACATTTCATATTTGAAGGCTACAAATGAATCATTTCAGAAAAGAGAATGCAGCTAGAACTCAGGGAGAGCACGTATTTGGCATCCATCTCCGAAGTGAGATCTGTGCCAAATCTGCTGCTCTCTTTTGAGGCACAAGACAACGTCCCCAGTTTTCTAGCAGCCAGCAGCACCCACTGAGCACTTCAGAAATCTGATCTATTTTCTTCTGGAAATCTGATGGAGTGTTTGAACTACACGACTGGGAACGATTTTGAAAAACGGTACTAGGCAGCCTTGTTTGCTTTCTGAATTCTTCTGAAAACACCAGTTTTTAGGGAAACTAACCACAACCCTAGCAGAAGGATTAATTCATCCGTTTTCTTAAGGAAAAATAATTACTACGGATCTTTCAAAGCTCCCAAGGAGTCGGCAGAGAAGCTTTCCCCAGAGCTGTCATCTGTGACAGCAGATCTGGCTGTGATAGTGTAAAATCAATCATCCCTCTTGGCCGGGGCAGCGAGCGGGAGGAGGCACCTCTGCGCTGGCATCTGGAGACTCAGAGCTGCTGCTGAGACTTTCCTTTTGCTGAGTGTGTGGAGAGATGCAGCATCTGCCGTGCTTGGTGGTGATGAATATATATGAGGGAGATGGTTTTAATTTAAAACATTCCAGTTCTTCATTAGTAGGGAAGTGAAGCTCAGTGCCGGTGGTGGTCCCCGGAGCCTGGCAGGGGGAGAGGGTGGGAAATGAAGCATTTCACATCCCAGGGAAACCACTGGGAAAACTGAACCAGCGCTGGCAAAGGGCAGCAGGGAAGGAATCTGGAGAAAAGCCTTGCAGAAAAGCTGTGAGCACACGAGGGGGTTGGTGCTGGGGCTGCAGAGAGCTCAGAGACCCCAGAGCTCCGCAGGGGAGTGGGGACAGTCCCCACGCTGGATCAGCCGTGACGGTGCTGGCAGGAGGCGCCTGGTGGGACTGTAATAGCTATCAGCATGCTGCTGTAAAATATTAGCTCTCCTGGGAGGAGAGCCCCAGGCGAGCGGTAGAATAAGAAGAAAAATAGGAAAAAAGAGAGAAGGGATGGGGAGGCAGCAGAGCTGGGCTGGGTGGCTTGAGCATCACAGCTCACCTCTACCTGGTCTGCTCCAGGGCAGGTGGGGTGGATTCTTGGCAGGGACTGCCTGTCTTGAGTTGCTTTCCCACTGAAAAAGACATTTTTCATTTCACATTTCTGCAGGAAAATGTCAGTTCCAGAGAAAAAAAAAGAAAAAGTGATTGTTGTTTTTATTGTTATCTGCTGTCAGTTCTTCCTTTAGGCTCTCACTTTTCTCACTGTAAGCTCTCCTGGTGGGGATTTATTCACCATTTTCAAATGACTGGCATGAAGGAACCATGCCAGCAGAAATAAATATCCATGCAGACAGGAGTTAATATCTTACTTAGATATTTCCATTTGAGAGTGAAATGGAAAAACTGGACAGCCAAAATGCAAATTGCTTTTGTATTCTTTTGAAACATCTTTCTAATTGGTTGGTTTCAAACTTATTTTGGGGGAAGCATTTCTATTCTAAAACCTGTAAGCAAGGATTTTTCCCCAGGCATATCTTGTCATGTGAATCTTATCAGCTCTCCAGACAAACGAAAAGGTCAGGTAAGTGACAGTGGAGGTGGAAGAGACTCTTTTGTTCAAGAAGATCTTGTCTTTATAGCTTTGAAGATATTTTTGGCTTTGAAGAAGATCTCACACATTTCTTTTTCCTAATTCTCAGCCCGTGGCTTCTTGCTTGTCGAGAGGTGCTGGACATCGGAGCCGTTTGGCCTCTAAACCTCAAGGAAAATCAATGTGCCTGCAGCCAGGAGAAAGGAGATTTCAGCTCCTCTTTAAGGTACTTGTAAAATCATCGTGTTACTCCTCTGAGTTTTTGTTCAAAGCCCTTGAAAATCAATTGTTCCATGAGCAGACGAGCTGGCAGCTTGTGCTTTGCCTGCTTCCAGGGCTCCTCTGTCCTGCCCTGCCCTGCCACCTCTCCCTGCCCAGGTCCCCGTGGGTCTCCATGCTCCCATCATGTCCCCCAGTGCCATCGGGGACCTCAGACAGGAGGTTCTCTTGCCTCTCTCCATTTCCCTGCCTGGTCCCTTGCCTTTTTGAAATCTGAGCAAATGCAGCACTCTCAGAGCATCACTGCTGTGCTGAATTTGGAACAATGCTGGCAGATGGGTTCAAAACCTGTTAGGAGTGTGGGGAGCGGGGCAGGCCAGGCAGGGGAGTACACCACAGGACCTTTGCCTCTGTCAGTGTGACAGTCACTGCTTCCCTTCATCTGCAGAGCACAGCCATCCCACCTCTGAGATCCCACACCCCCAGGGTGTCCCTGTCCCCACTCTGCTCCCCTGGGCCCTGGGGTCACCTTTGCAGTGGCTGCAATGATTAGCAGGGGATCAGGGATGCGATATTCTGTTTGTGTTGGCATCTGCTGTTTTGCTTCTTTGTCCCTCATCCACTCCACGCTCTAATTGCATTAAAAGTGTGCATTTCAGAGGCTGCCAGAGGCTCCATTTTCGTATTACTTTGCTGGGTGTTCTCCCCATTTCTTCTTATTCTGTTCTTGCTAAGTGCCTGCAAAACAAATTACAGCAAATATTCCCTCATCAGGGCAATGCCTCTTAATTCACAGTGCATTTTCGTTTGTACATGTTGATGCATCCATCTAAATTGTACTGGCAGAGACCTTGAAGGGAGTCATTAGGAAATGTCATCTGTTTGGTGATCAACTTTCTTTCATTTGTCCTGTTACCTCTGATTCAGGATCAAAGGAGAAAGACATAGGAGTAGAATCAGAGAATCATAGAAGGGTTTGGGTTGGAAGGGACCTTAAAAACCATCCAGTTCCAGCCTCCATGCCATGAGAAAAGATACCTTCCATAGACCAGGGTTCTCCAAGCCCCATCCAACTTGGCCTTGGACACTTCCAGGGATGGGGCAGCCACAGTTTCTCTGGGCAGCCTGTGCCAGGGCCTCGCCTCCCTCACAGGGAAGAATTTCTTTCATCTCTTTCAGTAAATTACGTTATTTTGAATATCTCTATTGCAAACAAAAGCTGGTGTTTAATTATTTCCCCCAACAAAGTCAAGGGGGTTTCTTGGTGGATCTTCCATGACTTTAGGGATCTGGAAGCTCCCAGCACGGAGCTGGATGTGATGGGATTTGCTGGCTCCTCCTGCACAGCCATGGATCTGTGTGAGAAAGCCTCAGCACCACTTTGGGGTGGGGAGAGACACGAGACCTTGTCCTCAGGCATTTCTGCAAAGCCAACATGTGCTGCCCTCGAGGGTTCTGCCCACCAGCCCGTGCTGCTTGCTGCACTGTTGTGTGACATTGCTGGTCCTGGAGCTGTGACCAAACAGCAGGGATGCAAAAACTGCCTCTCAGGAGAGGATGAAGCATCTTTTGGCATCTGGCATCGCCCTTAGGCCACAGCCGGCACAGAGTGGCGGCGGGTCTGTGCTGGAGAGGTGGCAAACAGAGCTGGTGTGACCTGATTGCACCTTTTTCAAGGTGTTTAGTCTGCCAGGCAGGACAACAAAAATGGGTATTTGAGTCTAGCAGATGGCCAGGATGTAGCTAGAGTCAGGGCACCCTCTCTGGATCACAGTTCTTTCCTTCTCTTCGCTCCCAGGACTCACCTTGAGTCTCATATCTCCCGGGTCCTTAAAATGTCAGGAAAAAATATTCATTTCCAGTCAGTGAGGTAAACTGCTAAGTGAAATAGATACAGGAGGAAATCTTCCAGACTTAGTAAACATTTAACCAAAATCAATGGGTTTCTAAAGAATGTTTTTATTTTGGCTAATCAACCAAGAACTGGTCTGTCAACAGTTCCCCCCAGCTCTTGTTCCTAGACATCCACTGTTTGCTCCTGAGCTGTGCTAATGTGTGCTTTCCCATAAATGTAATAGTTTTGGGCAGGTCCTTCAGCGAGTGAGTTGGACCATCCCATCAGCTTATTCTTAGTGAACATTTTCCTCAAATCTAGACGAAAAGTTTCCGGCTTCACTTGGAGTCTAGCTTTCCTATATCTCATCTCTTCCATCTTTTTTTCCTTCCGTGTTTTTTTAAGGCTTGGCATGAAGAAATTGTGGTTCTGCCTGTGTCAGGCAGGGCTGTCACAGCCAATAGACAAACATCCTGTGATGTGGTTGCTGACTTGCATCCCAGCTCTGCTTCTCACATGCCTATTTGGGTGTTATTTTGCATCTGTAATAATTCAAACTGTGCTCTCCATAAGAGTTAGGGTCTTGAAGCATTTTAGCTTCAGTATTTGGTCTTCAGAGTATTGTAAATTGTACCTAAATGGTGACATCAATGGACTGCCTTAGAAGTAAGAGCAAAGGAGGAATCTGAAAGTACAAGTGTACATGCATGCACATGCCAACATGTTGATTCTTGAAGTTCATTGAGAAAAATACCCAGGGAAATGTGAAATTTGTAAAATTGGTTATGGATAATGAATGCAGCTGAAAAAGTGCACTGTGCACCAGCTGGAGTGTTGTGCACCAGCTGGGCAAGCAGCTCTTTTCCATAATCCTGGATTCACCTTTGAGTTGAGTAATTAAGAGTTCTAATTTCCAATTATTTTCACGACTGTGTGACAGAACCCAAAATAATCCTGATTCATGCAGCCCAGGCTGGACCATCAGCCCCTGGCTGCTGCTGCCCATCCAGGCAGGAGCTGAGGGATTTGGGTTGTGTCCTGCCTGCAGCTGAGGGTCCTCTTTGGGGCAAAATATCATCTTCTGCCTTGCTCTTTCCCCTGTGCAGATGAGATAGAGTTTGCTGTTGTGTTTTCCATTTTGGAAGCAAGCTCTCCTGTTATCACCCCCTGACATGAGGAATGGATCTGATACATCGTCACACCCTGGGGAGGGTTTATCAAAAATCCGTGCAGTGTTGCTCATGCTCTGCTTCCAAGTCCACATAAACACTCGTGAAGCGAATTTCAAATGAAAAGGATGAACCCCAGAGCTGTCCCAGGTGTTGGGTAAGTAACGAATGAACAGTCCTTGCTGCCTTCTCTGGATTGCCCACTGCAACCCTCCAGGTGCATTGCTTTGGTGTTGCTCACTCCAGCACTTCAGCAGGAGCTCACAGGGTATTTGTGACCATCTCACCACCGCCTTGCTCCAGCTGCAGCCCAGACCAGGGCTGACATGGTATTGCAGCCCCCCTCGGGTTTCAGCAAGGCATTTCCCTGAAAACAAGGCCGTCAAAAGCAGGCAAACTGGGAAGGACCTTGGTGGCACCCCATGGTCACTCATCCCTCTGTCAGTCCAGTCCTGACATCAGCGCTGATTCTGACTCCTATCTTCCCTTGTATCTTTGAGTAACAGTGCTGGATGTAGCCACCCTGGAAAACTCATGTTTTGAGCTCCTGTCTCTAAGGTTGGTTGGTAAAACTATCTTGGAAGGGCTGGTACAGGAGTGCCATTTGTTTTAAAGGGAATTAGGCATCCCAGCTGCTTCTGGGGCCTAGCAAAACCCAGGACAGCACACATAAACATTCTTATAACCATAAGGTTTTTTACTTTGCTGTGTGCCATACAAAAGACTCAGAGGAATTATGCAAGTGACCACAGCAGCTTCTTGACCTGCAAGGAAAAGCTTCCCCAGAGGTTTTGTGTGCAGCAGCACAATGTCCTTTCTGCTCTGGGTCCAGCGATCCCACACTGGCAAAGAGCATCAGAGCTGGGGTAGGGAGGCACCCCTGCTTTGTAAGGAGCTTCAGACAAGGTTCCCAAAATATACTGGAACAAAAGCCCAGGGTTTTGCCTGGTTTCTGATTCCAAGGGCTTTGATTTTTTTTTTTTTTTTTTTTTTTCGGTTACTGGGCTGATGTGGGAAACAGGCTCCCTGCTAAATGTGAGCAGGAAAGTCGCAGCTTTATGTCACAATCTCTGCAGTTTTTTCTCCCAACAGATAATTCTGCACCTGCAAAAACATTGGTCGCTTTGTACCTCTTTATTGTGTTTGGGGGGAGAGGAAAAGAGCCCTCCTGAGCTTTCCAGGTTGGGTTTGAAGCTCAGAAGTCACTGAGAATAAGCAGATTTCCTCTCCTTTCTAACCTCCAAAGGCCATCCAGCTCATCCCAGCCCCTGGTGCTCAGTCGTGTGTAATTATGGAGATACCCTGATGGAGATGGGAGCTCGAGCACTCAGTGCAAGCTCAGACGTGGGGCAGCACTGTCAGCACCTGCTGCTTTGATCCCTGTCCTCTGAGAGGCACTTTCCCTGGGAATTAAACATATTTATAGATAGACAGGCAATTTACCCTGCTTTGGGCTTCAGGCTCCTCACCCCAGTTCAGCTGCCCCTTGCTGCCCCCCCACAGGCCCTGCAGGTTATTTCTGCCAGCCCCACGCTGTGCCCCATTGCAGTGGGGTGCCGTGGGGAGGGTCTTTACCCCCCGGGGGTCTCAGCATGGCAGGCTGGGGAAGGAGGAAGAGCCCTGAAACAGCTGCTGGGGGAGAAAGTCAGCGACTTTACAGCTCTCAGCCTGTTGTGTCAGCAGAACCACCCCTACCTCAGGACCCTCACCTGCCAACAGTGTAAATAATTTCTAAATGAGCTGGAAGGAGGAAGACTGATGAATGCAGTTTTGCTGGAAAATGTTATCAGGTTGGGAGCAGGGATGGCTGAACCCTCCCTTATCTGTTCTGGTTGAGAAGTGAGGGATAGCTGGGGTCTCCCCAACCAGTGGCAGCACTGTTCCCAGAAGCATTTTAGTCTTCTGTATCAAACTGGAGAATTTTAGCTATTTGCTTTCCATTCTGCTGTTTGTGCACCTTGCTGTGTTTATTATTCATTGCCTTCTGTCCTCTCCCTGCCCCCTGTGCCTGTGATTAAGAAGATGCTGATGCTGTTGTTGGCTTTGGCACTTGGAGGTTGGGCTCAGAGCATTGTGTTAGTGTGCAGGGGACATCAGTGTGGTGACTGAGCCACTGTGTGGGCACTGGGCCACTGAAAAAAATTCCTGTTGTCCCATGTTCCCATTTAAAATCCCTACTAAACCTCTAACATTGCAGCAAGAACTGTACAAAAACCAGAGGTTTAAATCGTGTTTTAATGCTTGCCAGGAGGGGGTGTTTGAATTGCCTTGACAAGTTAAACTGTTTATTTTAAAAAAAAAAAAAATTGTTAATAATATATTAGAGCATTTCTCTCTTAATTTCTCATTTAAATCCAGAAAGGACAGAGAGCAATGGAAAATCTTTCCTGGCTGGTGGTTCTTCAGTGCTTTGTGAGTTTATTAATGCCCAGACCAAAAGGATTCAGGTGCAAAAACTGCATAGGGCAGTCTCCAGGCTCAGAGGGGTCATGGAAACACCCTCCTTGGAAACAACCCCTCAATCTCCTCCAGGAGGGCTTGATGGATCCTGCTGGAGGATATTTGGGGCATGCTGTAGCCACTGTCCCCATTATCCCAGGCTACTCCTCCCACCCAGCACTGCTCCAGCATGACTTAGGGCTCAAATAGCTGCCGCAGTGCCAAGGCAAGCCTGAGAGGGGCTTCATGCCAGCAGCCTCCCCAAAATGTACACCCCACGGGAATTTAGTTATTCCACAGGACAGCGGGGCAGCAATCCCGAGGCAGCAGGATGGGCCAAGCATTGGGTTCTGCAGTAGGATTGTGCTGACATGAATCTCTGCCAAGCCCCACCAGGACAGCTAGGGCAGCCCCAGAGCCCCTTGGATACATTATGGATAAATAAAATAGATAGCTAGGTAGAGTATATGTAAATATTATAGTTATGTGTATATAAAATGAGGGGGCAATTTGATCCCTTCTGATCTGCCCTATAAGAAGCCTTTGCTTTGTTTTTGCCTGTAAAAAGAAACAACAATTGTTCCTTATTTTTGTCTGTATTTGGTGTAATCAGATCACTCCACAACTGAAGCTCATTTCCTGCTGCTGGGTACATCCAGCCTATTATTGAGTATTTATTTTTCCATGGGCCTCTCTGTTTCTAATTACTTTGTGCTGGTTATGTGGCAATGTTGAGTCTGCACCTCCTTTAATACCTGCCACATGATGAGTCTATTGTAAACAACACATTTTTCAGATATTTCCTGCTATTATTTACCTCTTTATTTCTGATCTTACTATTTCTGGATATTTAATACAGCTGTTTTCTCATGGGGTTATTGGCCAGGAGGGCAAGCAGACAGAAAGCATACAGGTACATTAAGAAGTAACTTTACAAGTGATGCTTTAAATTGGTGAAATCCTGTGTGGTTTGTTGCTCTTTTTTTAATGGAAGACAGTGAGAATTTTTCTGCAGTAAAACTGATAAAAGGCTGGTGGTGCAGAAAAATAATATCTCTGTATGTTCACACATAAATAGCCTATGTGGTGCTGCTACTGCTGCTCTAGCAACAGCCACTTGTGCTTAAAATCTGTTTCTTCTTCTCATTTGACAGACATTGGAATTTTACATGTGTGGGATGTCTCCCATAAACTGATTTTATTTGGAAGACAGCAGCGAAAACATTTTTTTTTTTTGAAATGAAGGGGGAAACCATTGAAAAATGAAAGGGGGAAGAATATATTTGATACTTTATTTATATGCATTTATAAAATATAATTATGTACGTATCTTGGCTGTATTAAAGCCTTGTATGAGTTATGGTGCATTGCCCTCCTGAGCCCTGAGCTGGCAGGTGCTGGCCCTGGCCCATCTGCTGTGCTTCCAGTGCAATTTGCAATTATTTTGGCGCTTTGCAATGATTATTCCTCTTCCCAAATTAAACCTCTGTCTTGAAGAACCAGGGCTTTCAGCTGGGTGGAGGCAAAGTTGTGCTCCTGGAGGAGGGCTCACTCCTGCTGGATTTTGTGCTTACACCTTCTGGAAATCCTAAAGTCAGCCTGAGCATCATCAGAGACTGGGGTATTTCTGCGGCTGCCGAATTTGGCAGCAGCTCCTGTCACCTGTGCAGTCTCCATGCTGTGGGTGCATTATTTTTCCCAACAGCTTCATCCCATGGCTGACGCAGGAGAACATCCCTGCAGCTCTGAGGAGTGCCTGGCCCTCCACTGAGCAGGGCTTTTCTGGGCTCTTGTCCAGCACTAAACATGGAAAATTCCAACAGTCAGTCCTGTGCGTGATCAAGCTGCTGGGGATCTTTCCACTTTCAAAACAAACATCAACAAAACTGGTGATTTTACAGCAGATACTGTTGGAAAGAAACCATTGGCAAAGCAGGTACCTGGCTGAGTTATTCCCTGCCTAAAATCACAGAAACACTGACCTCTGGCTTTTAAAACAGCTTGCTTCAACTATAATCTGGGTGATTTGCATAAATTTACATTTGAACAACAACAGGCTCTGTTTCCTGCCTGCCACCTGCATCACACCTGGCCACTTCAGCTGCAAAAATACATAAAGTTGTGGAAGAGTCTCCGTTTTTCTGAAGCGTTGCCTGGGGTCAGTTTCTCATTTGTAGACTGCTGCTAGTTTTAACAATCCTACTGTAAAAGCTCCATTTAAATTTAAGCCTTTTTGTGGCTTCTCTGCCTAACAGATACAATACACCATGACCTGATAAAAGTCCTACCTGCACAAGAGCTGTGACAACAACAAAAAATAAAATTATTTATTTATTTACTTATTTTTAAAAATTTTAATTTATTTAGTGAAAATTATATTTTTCAACTAAAATAACTAAAAATAAACTTTAGTTATTTTATGGTGATACTATTATATGTAATTGATATATATAATTATATATATGATATCTATATATTTTTTATATATCATATATACAATTATCTATATTATATATCGATAATTATATAATCTATGTAATATATAATTTTTATTTCTAACTATATAATTATAGATATATATATTAAAAATATTATATATATAAAAATAAAAAGATATATTAAAATATATATATATATATTAAAAATATCATATATTGTAACACTCAGGATGGGAAGCTCTGGGTATGGCCACTGGAGCTTTGGCAGCAACACAGGGACAAAACAAAAGTGCCTGGCTGGTTCTGAAGGGAAATTTTACTAAATTTTTTAAGTACTCTAGATTCACAGTTGTTATAGTTATCAGAATTTCGCGTTTCCAAAGTTTAATGGTATTTTCAAGCATCAGGAAAAGGAATTCTTGCACTCCATCCCCACTGCAGTTAAGCTCAGTGAGTGACAGAACCTGCAGGAGCACTTTGGCAGTTTTCCTCCAAACTCAGCTATGGAATAAGTTGCTTCGTTTGCAATCCCAGACCTTGTTTTCCCGAGTGGTGACAATGTGTATTCGCTAGGCTCTACAACCACACACACGTGGCTGCCAGCCTGCTTTGAAAGGAAGGATAACAAGGCAGCATGATCCCATTAGCTCCGATTTCTGTTCGTGCTTGTTCCATTTAATCAGAACAGGTTTGTTGTGTCAGTGTGGTGTAAAGGATGTATTGTCACATAAAAGCACAGCTCTGAAACACCAGGTGGGGCTGCGTTTTGAAATACGACTGTTGAGTCAGGCCCTTTGCTTAAATTCGTGCAGCAAACAGATCAGTTTTACAAATATTTGCAGCTTTACAGTGAAAAACGTGGCTTGTTCAACACAGTATTATCTACTGATACTGCAAATGCTTTTAAACAGGATCAGCAATTTTTGGGACTTCCAGACAAGGCTACAGTGAGGCAGACATGGCACAAGTCACTGTTACTTCACTGCTGCTTCTTCTCCTCTCTATATGCAATTATGTATTCTTAACTAATTATATTTTTTTAATTATAATTTTTTATTTTTTAGTTAAAAAATATATTTTTAAACTAAAATAACTAGTAAACTAGTCATTTCATATTAATATATATAATAGATATATCATTATATATAATATATATATTAGATAATATATTATCTATATTATATATAGATATATATTCTTATCTAATTATATTATTTGGTTATTTTATAAATTTTTTATAATTTTTATTTTTAAATTATATATTTAGTTTAACAAATAACTAGAAGTAAACTTCTGGTTATTTCATAATATTATATATATTATATATTATATACCTATCTTATATCTATTATATATATAAAATATAATTATTATATAATTATATATTCTAATTATATTTAAAAATTTTAATTATTTTTTACTTTTATTTTTAAATTATTTATTTAGTAAAAATATGTATTTTTAAATTAACTAGAAGTAAACTTCTAGTTATATTATATATAATTTATATATCTCATTTCTATTACATATAATATGTATTAGATAATATTATCTATATTATTTATAGATAATTATATATTCTTAATGAATTATAATATTTGGTTATTTTTTTAAATGTCAATTTTTTTAAATTTTATTTTTAAATTATTTAAATGACTAGAATATACTTCTAGTTATTTTATATAATTATATAATTATATATTCATATATATGTTACATATATCATACATGTGTGTGTCATATATAATTATCTATATATGTAACATATTTCTATATTATTATATAAATATCTGTATATTACATATAATTATATAATCATATTGTTAAATATTATGCCATCACCTTCACATAAATTCACAGACGGAACTGGTACTTTCAGTCACAACCAGCCCTAGAACTATTTGTACCAATCTGATTAAAAATTCATTTAACTGTCCTACACATGAACTGGGCAAAGGGCTCAGTTTTTTCCTACTGGGACTTTCACCAGTGCCAACTGAACAGCCGATTCCTGGCAGTGGAAGGAAAACTGCAAATCAAACAATTACCATGCTGTTTTCTAATTAGGATTTAAGAAGAATACTAGAACACCAACCATGCTCTGTCCAACAGGGTACAAAATCTTTATTCACCAATAAGTTAAAGTGTTCTTATAAATAGATGTTCTAGTCTTTTGTACTCTGCATTGAGCATAAGGCCAAGGTTCAGTTACTCCTCAGACTCTGATCCTTCCTCATCTTGGCTGATCTGGAAGTAGCGCAGCTCGTACGTCTCCTTGTCGGACGCAACAACGCGGAGCCAGTCCCGCAGGTTGTTCTTCTTGAGGTACTTCTTGGTGAGGTATTTCAGGTACCTGAAAACCAGGAATTTCATATTAGAAGTGTCTCACTGAACAACCCTTGTGGCTGTCTGCACTCCACCCAAGACATGGCTTGGCTCCAAGCAGGGCAACACCACAATAGTTACACCCAGAAATAGAAAATTATCATATTTAACAGGCAATAAAAGTGTATTTTCATTACAGGTATGTAAGAATTTATTGTTTATTTGACTACACAGCAAAATGCCAGTAACAAGAAAGCATTGGTAAGTGGTTCTAAACCTTAATTTTGAGAACTGGTTCTAAACCTTGGTGTAAGGTAACAGATTCTGGTGCACCTGTACCAGAAAACAAAGGGGGGATGCAGGAAAGAATCTGTAGCTTTCATCAGCGCAGTCACTTCTTGCGTGTCCTAACAAACTAAACAGTTTTAAGGCTTCATTTGACTTGAAGGGTTTGTTTACAACAACCCACATCAGGCACACATTCATTATAATACAACCAATTAAGTAATCAAAGAGCCATCCATGACATTAATTCAGTGTAATTTTAAAGGTCCATCTTCCTTCATACACTTCTAAGAGCCTATATAAAGTATTTGTATTAGTATGCTTAGAGTCAACATTAATTAGCAATCAAGCCTTGAGTTTTAAAAAGCATTTTTTAAAATATCTGATATAACAAATCTGTTTTAATTACATGTTTCACTAATATTTACAAGTGCTATGAAGGTTAGAGCTAACATCTCTCCAAGTATCGGAAGTGCACTAATTGAAATTCATTTTGCAGGCAAGAGCTGAATATTAATGTGCATCTAAGGGACGTGGTTTATTGGTGGATTTGGCAGTGTCACGTTTATGGCTGGACTTAATGACCATGAAGATCTTTCCCAAGCTAACTGACTCTGGTTTCATGTTCAACGTCCCACAGTTCAAACCCCTCAAACACAACAGAAGGACACCCATGCCAACCTTTTAGAAAACTGCTTCTCAGACGTCACTGTGATCTTGTTCTTCAGACGTTCAATGTGAACGGTGCTGCCCAAGTTTCCAGTTTTCCCATTGACCTTAACCTTCTCCTTTAGGAACTGTTCCTGTTTCAAGATTAAAGAAATAGAACACTAGGGAATGGCACCCTAGGTATGAACTAGGGAAGGGACCCTAGTCAGGTAGCAACATTAAAAACCACAGTCCACTCATGGCCTGACAGAAGTACTAACAGTGCCAAAATAATTTACAGCATGTAATTATAAAAAATCACCCCATGCTAAAACAGAATTTAATTAAAAACAGTTCTATTCATAGACAGGTATGAAGCATACTGTCGGTAAAAGACATATAAGGCCAAATAATAACTTTTTAATTACAGTGTTTTAAAGAACAGCCGATGATTTAACCCATTTAGAATGTAGCTTTTTAACTGCAACTCAGTTACTGCACTAAGGCTTTTATTATAGTATGCGTCACAAGTATGAGCAAAACTACGACTTACGAAATTCCCAGAATCAAATATTCCATCTTCCACAGGATGGGTCAGGTCAAGGCAAAACTTCCAGGTGGACTTTTTGGATTTTCTGTCCTTTTGCTAGAACACCAAAGAATTCCCCAGCATTAACAAACAAGGCCGTAAAAAAACTTTTACCCGACCCAAGGGGGGACCCACATGGCAGCGGGAGCGCCACCTCCTGGCCAGAGCGGCTCACTGCAGCCGGCCCGGCCCGGCCCGACCCGGCCGGCTCCCACACGAAGCCCTCTCGGGAAAGCCCCGTTCGCACCGGGACAGCCGCCGGCTCTTCACCCACCCCACAGCTCCCCATGCCGCCCTCGCCCTCCCGCTCTCACCGGCGCCATGGCGCTCCCACCACGCCGCTCCCGCAGAAAGGAAGTCGGGCCGGCCACGCCGCGCCTTTATAGCCCCGGCGGCTGACGTCACCACGCAGGCGCGCGGGGCATGCCGGGAGGCGCCGGCGCTCCCGGGAAGATGGCGGCCCCGAGGAGGGAATCCCGTGTGGCATTTCCCGGCGGCATCCCCGCAGGACGGGACGCGGCCGAACGCGAGCCTCCTCCCCGGCACGATTGGCAACCTCCCCTTCCCCGCGCCCCTGGAAGTGGCAGCATAGCCCCTTGGCAGCCCCACCGCGCTCCCGTCATTGTAACCAGCACCAGCTCCCCACAGCACTGACACCTTTATTATTTCTGGAGCAAAACACACACACACGTACAAATCTTTCCCCTGATCGTTTCCATGGTGTTGAGAACAGTAACAGAACTTCCCAAACAGACACCGGAGCTGCCGCCGCGCCCGGCCCGTGCCGGTTACAGGGTTGGCTTTGTCCCACCAGCAGTAGAACCCACGGTGGCCATGGCTCTCGCCCCTCAGGAGCCGCGGCAGCCGCGTTTGCTTACAACAGACAGCACAGGACAAAAGGGGTTCTGCGATACAGCAAAGCACACATAAAACATTTCCTTGGAGTTCACAAACCAAGTCACTCTCGGATGCCAAATACTGCAGGGCCACAGTGCAGGTGCTGGAGAGCCTCCGCCCACCGCGTGCTGAGCTGCTGATCGCTCCAGGATCCACACCTTCAGTAACATTCCCAGCGGATAATCGAAATATCCTGAACAAGGTCTCTTTACAGCCTGAAGTTTAGTTCTAACTGTAACAAACTACATTCTAATTACTCAACCAAAAAAAGAAAAAAAAATAGTGGGATTTATTGAATTTTGAATTCTGTGAGACTGACCTGCAGTAACCATAAGAGTTAGAACTGTCAACAAACTTGACTTCTTTACAGACTATGTAAAATTATCTGTATTGTGAAACTACAGACCGTGCACCGTTTCTGGGTACACTTTGGATTAGAAAAACCTGCAAGAGAAACAATGAACTTCAGCTTAAAAAAAAACAGCCCTGAGAACATGGCTCAACCAGCAAGAGCCCAGTTGAAAAACCACCATTGTAAGCAAAAATTAGAAGGATCTATTGAATTCTCAAAGTATTATTTGCCAACATTTGAGGCAGGAAACACTGCAGTCTTTCCAATTGTGTGAAGTAGTAAGAGAAACTCAAAGAACAGGAGCCATAAAAAACTTCATTATTTGGAGTGGAAATACCTCTCACCACCTCCCTGTGTTCACAGGCTTTACTCTAAGCAATTGCCATCAGCTATAAGTTTATGGTTTTGACACAATTAAAGTGTTAAGACAGTAATACAGAACAAATACACCAGTAAGATTTGCTTTAAAGTAAAGCTATGAAAGGAGAACTTCCCTAAGCACTTTGTTATGGATCTTAAAAATACACATCTCTATGGACTACTGATCACAAAGTTTGTTGCAACGATTCCGACAGGAAACTGAAGCGTCTTGCTTTGGAAAAAAAAATGCCTCAAATACATGTTCTAATTTAGAAGCAACTTTTAACCTTACTGAAACTTGGAGATTATGCTTTTAAGACATGCTTATGTATTACCTATGGGAAACTTCATGCATGATGCTCTGCACTTCCATGGTGTCTGAAGTGCTTCACAAAGACAACTAAGTATATAAGAACAAACCTATAATGAAGTACTTAATCATTTAAATCTTGCAGAACTGAAGGTTGCAATAGAAGGACATCTGAAAGTCCCGAGGAGGGCTCTTCCAGCAAGCTGGAGGTCATAAAACCTCCATCTTTAAATTGCTGTAGTACCCAAAAATTCCAGTCAGGCCAGGACCCTGCTTGTAGGAACAAGGCTAAAAGCAGCCCTGGTCCCAGACAGCTTAGTCCAGGTAACTGCTCAGATTGTGGGCCAGTGACATCAAGTACCTGTCTTCCAACAAGGTTTTAGAGGACAGACAGGAACCTGAAAACAGCCTAAAGCACTACCAGAGCAAGGACAAATTCAAGTCTTGTAGTTTTCAAGCATTTTGGAAGTATTTGTAATATGGTGATAGAACTTGCATTAGTTTGACATAGCAACCTGTGACTTCCCATGTGACACCACACAGCTCAGCTTGCTGTCAGCACCATCAGCAATGGTTTCAGTCACCTCCAAAACCAACAAAGCCTGACTGCCAGCTTGATGGAGAGGCAGAAAGGAGCACAGTGCAGACTAGCCTGAACTATTCCTCATCCACTTCAGAACTATTCTGGAAGCATTTCAATCTACAGCTTCTTCTCAAAGCAGCTTTGCCATTTCAGTCAAGGTGCTATTTATAGAGATCATCAGCAACATTTCTTGTGCTAGGCAAGAGCATGTGGCAGCTCCTACCTCTGCCAGGTGTCCCAGGTAGCTGTGCTTTATTACCGGGGTGTATTTATTGCTGTCTTTACCTTCACTGGTACTGCTCTCCCTGGTGTGGAAGTCTGTGGAAAACGCATGCCTTTGCCACCTGCTTTACACCTCCAAGGCTTGCTAAGCCCTGCCCCAGTGTGTCCAGGGGCAGCTCAGGACAGTTGCCACGAGCCCTTTGGGGACTAGAGAGTACAAACTATGAAGCTGAAAAAATTTTAAGCAGTTAAGAGCAGCATGAAGTCCGACTCTGGCTGCCAGTAGTGTGAATTGTGCGTGCTGTCCCGGGCAGCTTCCGTGTCATCCTCCATCAGCCACTGAGCATTAAGGCAAGTTCATGAAACATTTTATCAACTGTGAAGAGAGGTCTGAGCCATGGACTAAGGAAGTTTCCCCACTCATGAAGAGTCACCGAGTCTTAGAATTCAAGTTGAACGCCTTAAACAGGAGCAGGCTAATTATCCTTCCATAACTATTGCTGTGAAGCCTTGTTAAGCTACTAAATAGTTAGAGGCATGCATGCGTGTGGCTATGACTCAGAACTCCCCATGACAGGAGCCAGTTTTCCTAACTAGGTAGCAAGTTATTGACTTTTATAGTGAAGCCGTGGTTGTTCGGTATCGTCTGTCAAGTTTACGTTTTGAAAATACAATAGTTTTATTTTATTTAAAAAAGAATCACATGCATTTAGTTTAGGCTCAATGCTACAGTTTGTCCCACTTTCTGAAAAAACGTGTGGTCCCTGTGCTACAAAAATACAGTCTGAACCTGAAGGTTAAAACCTAAAGCTGGAAGCACTGCAACAGATTCCATGGAGTTTGTCACCCTTTTATAGTTTAAGATAAATATAATAAAGGAAAGCAATTGAACTGCATTTTTCTATTTTATTTTTCAAGTCTGACAAAGGCCTCGAGTGAAAGTCTATAGCTTTAACATCCATTCTCACCTTTGTGTCCCCTTGACCTATCTATGTCTTATCTACTCAATATTCCAACGGCCTGCCTAAACCACAGGTAGGCTTTTTTTTTTTAAACCATTTTATCGTTACAATAAGCCAACAAGTTGGCAAAGAAGAAAACAGAGGTAATACAGTTTAGTTGCACATGGCCACTGGGGCTTGGTCAAGCCAGCTGGCATTTCTGATCACTTGAGTTTCTTGGTCTGAAAGTTGCGATTGGCACCTACAGTTCTGCAAGAGTCCCAATCCACAAAGTACTTAAGCTTTAAAAAAAGGAAAAAAAAAAAAGCTACTTTTATTGTCAGTTCTACCTAAAGATGTCAAGAAAAATACTATTTGTGCTCTAGGTCACTTTATAATCCTAGATACCTACCAGCTTATCTAAAAGCCCCTGAATACTGTATTTTGTCTGTTCATACAGACAAACACTGTTTTGCTCAAGCAAATAAAAATATATCCACTAGTAACACCTGATTGGTTTCTTAGATCCATAGCTGAAACCCACAGGAATGTTAAAATAGTTACAATTAAGGAATTAAAATCTCAGTGATTTTGAAAACTGCCAGTTAGCCTGCAACACTAATCCAGAATCCAGCACTGCTTTTTAACAATTCAAAAAGGAAATGAGGTTGCTTGTGAAGGCCAGAGCTTTGGTGACAATAAGGACCAAATTTATAGATCTGTGGTTTGTCCAGACCTGAGCAGTTGCCCGAGCCTGGCGATCTTCTTTACTTGCAAGGCTTTATGGCTACAGCACATTCTTCATTCATTGCACTTATGACAGATATCTGGAAGAGAAGACATGGAAGTGAGCTCCAGCCCAGGCCACAGAAGTTCTCCTACAGGTTACAGACTGCCACATTTTAATATCTATCCCATCTCTTTTGAGTGCTCCAGTACAAATGTCCTTCTACATCTCGAAGGACCAATGCCCACGCTTCACAAAGGCCCCCATCTAACCCACTCTTCACAAAGAGATACAAGTGGTCAACATCAGAGTAAGACTTCTTCATTGTATCATCAAGTGGGGTTAACTATAACTGTTCTTTGTCATCCCTACTCACCTGCACATCTTCATTGGCATTGAATTTTCCTTCTATTTCTTTGCCAAGATCCCCCTCTGGCAACTTTAGATCCTCACGAACTTCACCACTTTCCGTCAGCAGGGAGAGATACCCATCCTGAATGCCTATCAGCTGCAAACAAAAGTTCACTTTTAGAAGTCTAACATCAGCAGGTAGTAGCTTAATGTAAGCAGAAGGCAGTGAACTCTACCTGTTACAATAATTTTTTAGTACTCTGCTTGTAACAGTTAAGAACCTTAAGTCCATTTTTAACAAAAGGTTAGGGTTGAGAATTAGAGCAACTGTTGCAAAACCCAGTGGCTCCCAAGAACCAACAGAACCCTACTGGTTACTTCCTAGTAGGTGGGGCACTACAAACCCCATCTGTGAGATTTAGGAAATGTACTGCTTCCAGGTCACTGGTTCAGCTGTCTCATCTGTGAATTTGAAACAATAACTGGAATGGTGTTCACTCAATACCACTGCTTGTAGTAAGTGTACAGAACACACAACAGTGTATCTATACACTTCTATACCTGCATTTCTACAGTGAGATTCTATCATTTACATTAAACACTAATGAATAAATTAGGGAACATCCACCAAGCCCTGCACCACTTTTATAATGTTCTTTTCAGCCTAACCAAAAGCCTGAGCTAAGAAGAATGGCTATTTTGACAGAGGAGGCTGGAGGATTTGGAACACATAACAGTAAATAAAAAAAATTAGAATCCCAAGAGAAAGACTACCAAGATAACATTAAGAATTTCTTGGAAGGTCTGAGCCCTAAGACAGGCTGGTCACACTTTATTCCAACTGCATCAGCTCTCCTGAAAAGTTGCTAAAACTCTGAACTTGGCCTTTGTCAAGCAATTGCAGCTTTCCAGATTATGTGTCAGTTCCTGACCATAACTATACCAAATACAATGGGAAGATACCAAACATATTACAATTCAACCTGAACTGTGCTTTTAAGAGCTCACTAACCATATCACAGAAGGCATTACTGAAGTTGCTCCCTTCACACATATATTTCAGTGCAGAGTTCAGGAGCTTCACAATTATTTGATATCAACTAAAGCCACTTTCCACACAAGGAACAGAAAACACTTTAGCAAGTTAGAATCGGCATCAAGTACAGTTTAAGATTGTTTTGGGAATTTATCTACCCATGTTAGAGTGAAACTATAAATGACAATTTATGCTTAGATTCAAATTTAGTTATGTGAGGTCTGGATTAACCTTAAATTAACTTGGAGCAGAGATAACCTCTCTCCATACTCGACGAGATGCCAGTATCA
Organism: Acanthiza pusilla; assembly: GCA_036630365.1. Classification (NCBI taxonomy): domain Eukaryota; kingdom Metazoa; phylum Chordata; class Aves; order Passeriformes; family Acanthizidae; genus Acanthiza; species Acanthiza pusilla. The sequence continues at coordinate 2,431,694 of JAXCHO010000103.1, read as the reverse complement.
CAAAGAATCAAGAAGTGACCTTATAACAGTAGCTAGAAAAAGCATAGTTATGAATTATGTCTATTACCTGTCATGCTTAAAGACTGCCACTCTAACCTGAGGCTGTTTATACACTAAGGAGCTCTCTCTCCATCAGTGAGTTTCGACAGTTTTAACAATTCAGTAAATACTATGAGTTCAGCTATATCATGTCTAGACAGGCAAGTTCCATTAATTCTGACAACAGCACTTTATTGAGAGGCAGATTTGGGGATGAAGAGGGTTTATGTGTGGCATTAAGAGTACAAAGCCTTGTATGACTGTTAACTCACCTGGTAATCATTCCTCTTGATATTTGGAACATCCATGTTATGAGTTGATGGGCAAATATCTTCATATTTTTTACCAGTGAAGATATCAATACCAACCAAATGGACCTGTAAAAGCAGAAAAAAATTTCAGTTACTGCTGCTGCTGGAGAAGCAAAATGTCATTGCCATCAGTATTGCTGGTTCTACTCAGTTTCCTATGAGATCATGTGCAATCCCAGATTCTGCTTCAACCCTTTGCTGGCGGTATGAAAACATCCCTCACATGGACAGGAGGCCTCTCCACAACACACTACAGAAACTGTACATGAGAATAAGACCAAGCCGCTGTTATCTTCCACTGCCTTCTGTAGATTTACAGCAGCAAGCTAAAAGTTCACAGTGGTTGAGAACATGTATTTTAAGATCTAGCTGTTCTGAGAAACAGGCAGTGGAAGTTAAAGGGAAAAGTGGTGGTCATGCACAGAGATCACTGAAGCTCCCACCTCCCTTTATGCCAGCTGCACTGGTTGCTGCAGCTAGAGCTTAGATGACCAGTTTAACCAGTTCTTCTCAAATCCTTTCCCTCTCACAACTGTTTCTGTATTTTAAAAAATTGGATCTGCCTATTAAAACAACCCGTGAAAAAATGGGAAGGAGAAAGGAAAAAACTGGGAAGAGCTTGGTATACTTTAGCTTGGACAAATCCCAAATACTCTACTCCCCTACGCATATCACACAACATTGTGGGAACTTAAAAAATCTCCTTAGTCTGTGCTTGTAACAGATCTGTCTCTAAACGCTGATATATCCACCACAAAGTGTGGCTGAACGAATGAATGAAGGAGGATTCCATCCTTGCTCTGAGCTCTGGACAGCTGCATGAGCCAACTGCTGGGGCAGCCCCAGACAGAGGCTAAGAACATCCCTGCTGGGACACAGGCACTCCTTTCTCAGTGCTGGAACAAGTTAAGAAGCTGCGAAGCAAAGGCAGCAAAACAGGGCCAGAGCAGGCCCACAGAGTAACGACTGTCCGCCGAGCCGTGGATTATGTAACACAGCACGGGCACTCCTGCTCGAACATTGCAATAGTAAAAGTCTGCCGGCACGGGCAGCACAGAAGTGCTCTGGTGGGTAGCGACAGCACAACCCAACCACGCCCTAGCGATTTCATCAGCCCCCCTTCCAGAACTTACTCTACCCCCACTACAGAAACTGGTTTTGTCACTTATGAGCGTTAAAGCTTTTTTTTCTAAAAGAAAACGTTAACGAGTTAAAGTTGGGAGAGAAAAAAACAACCCCCGTCCTCAATCCTTCCTGCTTTACATGACTGGAAACCCTTGAGCCAGCTCTAGAGTGATGAGACACCGCTGCGAGAAAGGCAAAGGCAGGACACTGAGCCAAATGAAACGCTACACCCTTCCCCGCCGGCCAGCCGGGAGCCGCAGGAGCGCACACTGCGGGCTGCGCGACAGCCGGGCCGGCAGCGCTCACCTTGGCGTGGCCGTGCTTGCCCGTCTTGGAGGTGGACATCTCCACGATCTTGCAGGGGCGCCCCTTGAGCACCACGAAGCCGTTCTTGCGCAGCGCCGAGCACTGCATGGGGTAGGTGGAGGAGGCGCCGGCATCGCCCGTGGTGAAGTCGAGCTCGTCGGCCATGGCGGTGCGGGGGGGAGGGCTGGCGGCGGAGGGGGCTGCGCGACAACGAGAGAGGGTCGGCTCGGAGCCCCGGCGGCGGGAGGGGGGGACGGGGAGACGGGGACGGACACGGACCCAACCACCTACCGCGGGGAGCGCGGGTCGGGCCCCCCCGCTCCGCACACGTGCGCGGCGGGCGGGACCCGCCACGTGCCGCGGGCCCCCGGCCTCCCCCCCAGGGCCTGCCTCGCCCCCCTCCCTTCCCGTCCCCGCAGCCCCTGTTACCTGACGAAGAGGGTCGGGGGGTGCCGGGGGTCGCGGCGGTCCCGGGGGAGCGGGGCGGGAGCGGTGGGCGCGGCGCACACGCGCCCAACACCACTGCGGCGGCCGGCGGGAAGGGGCGGCGCGGGCAGCGCGCGCACGGCCCGGCCCCGCCCCCCCGCTTCCGCCGCCGCTCATTGGCCCGCGGCCAATCCGCGGGGAGGCGTGGCCCTCTAGCCCCTCCCCCAAATCACGTGCCGGCGGCCCTTCCCGTGCCCGCCCACTCGCGCGCGCTGGCCACGCCCCCCTCCGGCGCCAGCTGGGGGCGGGCGAGCCGAGGGCGCTGCGGAGGCGCCGCTCCTCAGCCGCAAGGCGGCGCCGTGCGCCACCGCCTCCCCTCAGCCCACAGCCCCGCCGCCATCTTGGGCGGGTTCGGCGGCCGCGGGCCTCTCCGGGCTTCTGTAGCACAGCGCTGGAGTTACACTAATGTGTGGGGGCAGTGTGTGTCCCCAGAATGTCCCCAAAGCCGTGTGAGCCGTGCATGACTGTTCACACAAGGTTCCATTCGTCGCCTCCTCTGCCCCTTCAGAATAATCAGAAACGAGCATTTGGAAAGCATTATAATCAGCCAAAACGGACGGAGGTGGCTGAGATCCTTACCGAGGGCTTCTGTTTGATATTCTATTAATAGTGGAATTATTAGTAATGGAGTATTGTGTCCCGCTCTGGGGTCCCCAGCACGGGAAAGAAATGGATCTCTTAGAGCAGATTCAGGGGAGGACCATGGAGATTATCCTCTGTAAAGAAAATCAAAGTTGGGGTTGTTCAGCCTGGAGAAGAGAAGGCTCCAGGGAGCCCTTGTTGCAGTATTTTCATATATAATGGAGGATAATGTGAAAGACAGAGACTTTTTACCAGGGCCTGTAGTGACAAGATAATGGCCAATGGTTTCAAAGTGAAAGAGGGTAGGGAAAGGGGAAAAACCATGTTCAGAAAAACTGTGGATGTCCCATCCTTGGAGGTGTTCCAATCCAGGGTGGATGGGGTTTAGAGCAGTCTGATCTAGTGAAAGATGTCTGTGCCCATGACAGGGGTTTGAAATAGATGATCTTTTAAGGGGTTTTCCAATCCAAAGTATTCTAGACTACGGCACAGCCCTCATCCTGTCCAACACCCACCCCCTGCGCTGTCTCGGGAGAGGTCTGTGGCCATGGAAGCCTGACCGTGGGATCCCGAGCAAAACAAGGCCAAAGGACTGTTTTTACTAAAATCCTCCTAGTCAGATGTCGTAATACTTTGAGCTCTTTGAAAAAATTCACCTGGAGCTTTCCTGTGGAGCTGCTGGCGGATGGGCCCCAGCTCTGCAGGTTGCCCTGCAGATCACCTACAAACACCACAAAAACAGGAAAATGCAGAAATTCAGTGGCAGCAGTGTCAGCACCTGCCTTAGCCATCACCACCACAGGCTGCTGTGTGCTGTCCTGTTTTTTGCCTCGAGACCCCAAGTTTGTCATCTGTGCTCTAATGAGGTGGCTACACAAGTCACTTTTAACACCACATTTTTAAATGGCTCATCATGAGATGTTTTATTTAATTTGTGTTAGTCTTTGTGATCAGTTTGCCTGTGGTCCCACCCTTGGTTACTCAGATCCCAGTACAAATTGTACAACCAAGAAGTTAAGTTTGGCTCTCATTTACATGGGGCCACTTCATGAGGCCCCAGCATCGTCTCTCTCGTTTATTTGAGCTTTCCTTGGATGATGCCTCACCCAGCCTGCTCTGGAGATGATACACTTTATCCTGCGCATTTTACTGCTGTCTCGGTTGATAAGCAGAATTTGGGGCACCCCGTTAAGTGTTTTAACATGTGCAGTGTGTGTTTGTTTACCTGCAAGTGTGTGACAAGTTGCACACGCTCTAGGGCTTTTTATCGTCTAACAAAATACTTTGTGAGAAAATGACCAACTGCTCTCAACCCAAACTGCAGCAGCCTGGGGCTAAGTACTGCTGATTTTTTTTTTTTCCCTCTCAAGTACCAGTTGATAAATTTGGTTGATTTTCCACAATTAACAGATTCATTTTGAATTACTTGAGAGATCTTCTGGGCTAAATCAAGTCTTTTTACTGAAGTGCAGCTGTAGATTATATTTATTTTTCAGAAACAAAACAAATATTCCAAGACAGCCTTTATTTGTGATTCAATAAAAAGCACTGGAAATCCAATCCATCAGTCATTGTCTACAGGCATCGTTCCTTTGTCTGGATCAACATCTATTTTCTAAAATGTGTTTCTTGATAGTATTAATATGATTATCCCACTTTTCTATACAAGAACAGCAATTTGATTCAAAGCATATTTGTAAATAAAATACCGCAGCCTTTCACAAATGAAGGTATTTTCTTTCTGGTGTTGCACAGCTGGATCACACACACACACCTTTTCTTTCAAGTACGCTCAGGATGTTATCAAGCTCTGCTTCTCCTATCTGTGTCTTTAAGAAACGAAGAGGGATCAGAAAACTTTTGGAAGGTTGAAACTGAGTTGTGTCTGTTCTCAGTTGTGTTCTGGAGAAGTGTCTGCTGCCCTAAAGTGCCTCATTAAAGCCAAGCCTTGAGAATATGCATTTCAGCCGTCACAGGGGTAAACGTCTCACCTTGTTTCCAGAAACATCCCACCTTGTTTCCATCCGGCCCACTGGAAGGCAGGAGGTGGTGTTTGATCCCTGGGCCATGCGGTCAGGTCACACGATTAGAAATAACAGGTCATCAGCACAGCGGTGTAAACAGCCCTGTTCCAACCTGGGCAGTGCCTCTGCTTTATCTGCTGAGCTGACTGTCCTGGGATCCTGCCGTGTCCTGACTCAGGGGTGAGGGTTCACACCGGCTGCTGGGCACAGCCTTGAGCAGGAGGATGTGAGCGAGGCTGTGGATCGGTGATCCCCCTCCACAGGACAGTGCCACACTCAGCAGGCCCTCAGAGCTCCAATGGACAGAGTGTCTGTGTGGCAGGAATGGCATCAGGGACCCTCTGCAGTGACCTTGCTAGAGGCACCGGCACTGCCTTATTCCTGCCATTCACCACCTGCTTCCTGCACTGAGCCCATGTCTGAATACCCCGGGAATTACCCTGTGCACACACTGGCGATCAGAGGCAAGCGGTGACAGTGCAGTGACACTGTGAGCTGGTGGGAACCGCTGTAATTGTAACTTCCCCACGGGGAAGAAGGAAAGCACAAAGTAACTCCAGGTGTCCCCTCCTCCTGGGGCTGCAGCAGTGCTGGAACAGTGATATATCCCACCCACGGCCGGTGGGGACCTGATGCTTTTCACAGTCACAGAGCCGCTGTCTCTCCTGAACAGAGTGCAGGGAGGCAAAAATGCAGGACACTACCCAAGCCTGAGGTCTGCAATTGTATCTACAGCCTGTAAAATTTAAGGACTGCTCATCTACAGCCAGGATTTATTGCCCCAGTGCTGGGGAGGAGATTCCTTCCCTTTCAGCACAACTACTCAGGCTGTACCTCTGGGTAAAAATTGCCAGTGTTGCTTCAGGATTTAGTGAAACACTTGAGCATGCTCATTTACCTTAAATTTAATCTGGTGCTTACACATTCTGCTGGATCCAGACCTGCCTTGAAATTCCTCAGCTCCTATAGATTTCAGTGAAAGAGAAGGACACTGAACACCTCAGAAAATTCATCATACCTAAAAACTTAGTCCCTGCATACGTAGTACTTGGGTTAGCTTCATCATTATCAGCTGTTTGACTCCAGAGACGGGGGGGGGGGGGGGGGGGGGGGGGGGGGGGGGGTGGTATTCCTTCTCAGTGTTGAAAAACAAGTTGAAGTGAGGCAGAAAAACCTGTGATAAATTAGCGTGGAGAGCGTTAATGGGGCCAAATGTCCTGAGTTTATTGAATTAGGGAAGTCAAACTAATTTTAAAATTAAGCCTAGAGAGTGGGAGACTAGATACCATTGGCACAACAAAAAAGTCTTAATGGCTGTCATCTCAGCACATTAGGAAAACACTGTCAAAGCTCTTGCTGACAACATGCTTTCTCAGGGATTATTAATTATATTGCATTAGTAGCCAGGCATGGTATGAGAACATATTTAGCCTGTTAACTAAAATGCAATGACCATTTCGCTAATAAGTTTGACTCGGTCTTTTAAATTTTCTTAATGATTAGCAACTTAGTAAAACTGTAATGGTGAGAGATAAAAATAATGATTCAACAAGCTGTGTCTCAAGAACAAGTTTTAACTTGAACTTACATGTAGCAAGGACAGATAAAGTGTACAGTCCTAATTACCAGCCTGATGGGACAAGACAAAAGTAAACATATCGGCAGATTTAGCTGACTCTAATGACCCCGTCCTGTGTTGGCATATGGTTAAAGTGCTCTTGTGATAGTTCAGCCCAGCTTGATCCTTCCACTGCAGCCGTAGGGAGGACAAAGGGTCAGCAGTGCCAAACTCTGCTCATCCTGTCCCAGGCTGGAAAGAGAGAGCTCCCTTACCTTCCACATGGCAGCTACTGCAAGGAAACACAGCCTGACACTCCGTTTTCCTTAGGTGCCTCTGAACCCCCGGGCAGCTCTTCTGGGAAGTTCAGCACTGTAGCTGTGGGCAACGCTAATTGCCGTGGGCTTTGTTAAACTAATTTATGTCCCCCACTACAGTAATTGGATCAAGCTTTCATTCACCAGTGACACAGGAAAACAAGGACTGACTGCTCCGTGTTGATCAATAAATGGCCCCTCATCGCTGAGTTGCTGGCAGAGTCACTGATGCCCCGTAGACATTAGAATGAAGCTTAGCAGAAGTTTAGGAAATAGCTTTAGACCCCCTGTATGGTCACTGAGACCCCAGCCTGGCTGGGCCCTCAGAGCAGGAGGTTCTGCTTTGCACTCCACCTCTCCCCAAATGCCCCTCCTGCCTCGCATGCTTAGAGACGCCCCAGCACCAGGTTTGAGGCTGCAGAGGTCATTCCGGCCCAGAGCCAGCTCCCACTGGCTCCAGGGATGCCTCCAACCCCACAGTCTCACCTCTGGACCACCCATTTCAAAGGGATTTAGCTGAGGGCTTGCACAGCTTTTACTGCCAACGGGGCAAATGTGTCTTCCTCAGAAAACAGCTCCCATCTAGTGTTGGATGTATGTCTGAGATGTACAGAGGGGGAAAAAACAGCAGCACAAGCCAATGCATGTCATAGATGATGTTCATCGTTTATCTAACATAGATAACAATGCTGATAGCAAAAACCCTTTTTTCCCCTTTTTGTACATTCAGACAATCCATTATAATGTTTAACTTACAGTAAACACTGTGGAGAGCTTCTGAGCCTGCTGTGGCTGCTGGTCTCACCTGGGGAGTACCTGTGTACAGCACACAGATGGACAGCTCGACACACACCTGTGCCCCAGCTCTACTGCTCTCTTCTCAGCCCCAGCCTGGGCCTTGGTTCCAGCAGCCCTGCGTGCCCTGTGTCACACCCGGGTCACCCACCACTGCAGCACATGACAGCAGTGACCCAGTTCTCCTCCTGTTAAATCCCAGCAGTTGCTCCAGCAAAGCTTTTGGTGCAATCTTACTGCTTCAGTGCACACACTGGAGCCAGACATTTCTCACAGCGGACCTTGTGGCTGCTCTTCCCGTCACTTGGAAGTGACCAGAATTTGCTGTAGGGCTTTAATACCAAGAGAGATAAGTTTATAAAGGAAAAAAGTTCAGGAACATGGAAAGGAGCATGAACCTCCCCTAAAACCAAATGCATAGCAGCAGCATGATCCTCCTCAGGCCATCTATTCTGTGCTTTTCATTATGCTTAATCCTCTGTTACTTTTTGGCCACTGCTATACTAGCAGCTGCAGTGAGCACACAGCAACCAAGCAATGCTGATGTTTCATCTCTAAATAAATAATGGGTTTCTACCCTGAGAAAATTGCTAGAAAGTAACCTGGTATCACAACAAGGAACATGCAAACCTTAAAAGTCAAGCAGAGAGCAGGCTTTTACAATGGTTCCAACATATCCCCCCAAAAAAGGAAGAAAAATCCTTGGAGTTTGATTCTGCCACATAAAAGTGTCTCATAAATAAGCAAAAGGAGCACAAACAAGGCTATGGAAACAGAACAACCTCCTGATTGCACACTGTCTTAGCTGAAGCACACCCAGCCAGTGAAATGCTAAGTAATGCAAAGTGGGAGTTGGATAAGGGCACCTTCCAATTAACCTTCCAACAGACATTCCTTCTTTGGGTCATCATTAATTGTTGCTCTATGGGCAGCCTGAGCCCTTGGCTGGATCTGGAGCCTGTAGGTCTTGAGCACTGTATGAAATGAAGGGAAGGGCAGGTGCAGAGGGGGAAGGAGGTGCCCTGGAGATGGTCACACCATGGAAGGGGTGGCAGCAGGACTTGAGTCTCCTCACATGGAGACCAGGAGTGCCCAGGCCTCTTGAGTGGTCAGTGTTGTGCTGTGCCTTGTGCTGCAGCAGGGAGAAAGGAGAGAGGAGAGGCTTACTGGGAGGAAAGAGGAAGCTAAATAGTCTGGCTGAAATGTAAGGAAAATGCTCATCAGCCCAACCACAGTTTCTAAGATTCTCCTAAAAAATATTGTGACTGAGAAATCCTTCTGAGATTGCATTTCCATAATGCACAGATAGCAAAGCAAATGAGGTACATCCCAACCAGTTCAGGTGGGATCCTCTGCAGAAACAAAAGTAAGGGGGAGTTTGCCCCATCTGTTTTCCTTAGCACCTGGGGTGATCAGTGCTATGTGCTGGTGGCACAACTGCACTAGCAGTTAGATTCTAAAGGCACCAGGTCCTTAGCAGAATGAAGCAAAGATATGGGGATAAAAAGGTGAAAACACAAGGCCTCAGCATCAGCTGGACCCTTCTTTCCTTCGTTTCAGCTAAGAGATGGCCCTGCTCAATGCCATCTGGTAACATCATTGCCCCACTGGGCTCTTCCAGAGGGACATGGAGACACACATGTAACATACTCCTCCGGTCCTGTCCCTGGCTCTTCCTCCAGCCCAGCTGTACCAAGTGTCTCAGAGTAAAATGCCACGTTAGCACCTACGGCTGGGAGGTGTGAACCGTGGCAGCCAGAAGGAATCCAGTGGATGGGTTCTCCTGGTCTGCCAGCTGCAAGGTTTTTGTGAAATGAGACTTTTGCCCAACATTCTTCCCATGGTGCCTGAAGGAGGTCCATGTCCAGTCCCTCCTTTCTGGGTGCATGGGGTGTCTATGCCTCCTCGCTGCGTCGCAGGTCTTGCAGCTCAGTCATGGCTTTGGCCGAGAGCTTCTTGCGGCGGAACACGGCTGCGATCTCCTCAAAAGACTTTCCTTTTGTCTCCGGTACTTTGAAGTATGCAAACAGAAAGAAGACGAGGAGCAGACCCGCAAAGATCGCAAACACATATGGTCCACACAGATCCTGCAGTGGGAAAGTGGGAGCATGACCATCAGCACCTCAGGGATGACTTCCCCTTCCTACCCTGGCTGGCTGAGGTGCCCAGCCAGACTAGGAGATGTAGGAGGCATATCCACATCCTGCTGGGCTGCTTCGGGAGCCCAGCTGTGGGGTCATGCCAGCCATTTATTTGTATGGTTTGAGGAATTTCTTACCGCTATGTACTGGAAACACATTCCCACGATGAAGTTGCAGGCCCAGTTGCAGAAGCCAGCGACAGCAATGGCGGCGGGGCGTGGGCCTTGGCTGAACAGTTCAGCAACGATAAACCACGGGATGGGCCCAGGCCCCACTTCAAAGAAGATGACGAAGAGGAAGATCGAGACCATGCTGACATAGCTCATCCAGGCAAACTGGCTCTGTAAGAGTATGGTGTTATAGTCCCAAAGCAACTCTCATTAGTTATCACTAATTACTTTATTTAGGCTTCTTTTTTAGAAATTTCTTTCTATTCAGACAAATGGGGACTGGACGTGAATAATTAAGGCTCTAAACTCTCGTGCTAGCTGCGCATGTGGTGCCAGCCTTGTAGCTTGCAGGAGTTCACAGCCATCAGTTCAGCTGTTCCTTTGAGGCCTCTCCTTGCCTGCAGCTCAGCAGAATGGGGCAGAACAGCACCTTTTAATAACCATGGTGTTCAGCAAAGGAGGCCCCCCCTAATTTGTTTTTGCATCTTGGCAGGGGCTTGAACCAGTGGTTTAGACTGACTTTGGTGGGATCTTCTCTTGTTTGCAAACCACGATGAAAAAATTGAGAGAAATCCTTACCAGAAGCACAAGTCCAACTGTCATGGCCACAGCACTGACTAACATGCCCATCAAACCAGCCAGGAACAGGGACCGCCTGCCCGCCTTCTCCACCAGAAAGACCTGTAGAAACACATGCAGCAGCTCAGTGTCCAGGACCACCACTCTCAGCATCAGGTCCATTAGCAATAATCAACCTGTTACCTCCTTCCCTTTTAGCTATTGTGGTAGAGATTTATGTGCTAGAAACTCTGCTGGTGGCTGTTGGGGAGCCAGACTGAGCAGTCACCCTGCCAAGGGCAAGGCAAAGGCACATACACTCACAGCCTGTGCATTTCCAAGCTCCTGGGACTTCCCACCCTTCTTATGCATGAAGTGCTGACTGTGGACTTTTTCTCTCTCTCTTTTTCTTTTTTTCTCCCAGGATCTAAAAACGTACTAGGTCTGCATTAGATTGAAATCAGCCTTCAAAATGTAGCATGATTCATGTCACATCATGGGTCATTGCACCTTGCCTGTCCCAGGGCAGGGATAGTTTTGTAGCAGTTGCAGTCAGGATTTTTCCTCTAATCACTCCCATACTGCTTTTGCTTCCCTGGTAGTCACAAGGCTTAATTTGCTCTTTCTTAACTCATCTTGGTGGACTCCAGTCGTCTCACCCAGCTTTTGACAGATACCTAAGTCAGTACCAGACACCTCACCAAGTGGAGAGCGGTAGGTCCCTCCAGAGGGCAGTGCAGGTGGCCTGGCCTAGCTGTGCACCAGCCTCTGAGCCTGTCTGCTCCTTCCCCTCTGCTCAAATGGACACCTCTGGCCAGCAGCTCCACCTTTCCTGCCGTTACAGCCATGATTTACACTTCCAAGAGACTGTCTCTTTTGCTGGAGACGGTTCATGTGCTGACATGTGAAGCTGCAGAAGATGAATCTGTGCTCCCTTCTCCCCTTGCCAAGGTCCACCCGACTGTCAGTGCTTCTGCCTTTTGATCGGGGTCTGTCATTTATTCACAAAGGCAGGTAATTTTTAAGTGCTTATGGCCAAAAGAAGCAAAGAGCAAATGCCCAAGGCTGGAAGTATGACAGCTCTGGGGTGGGGACTGAGCTGGAGGACACCCTCCATGCCAAAGAAAGGCTTCTTCCAGCTGCACATCTCTGTGCCTCCTTTCACAATATACATCATGTTTTCTCCTCAGTACAGGGCCTGTGATGGACTTTCTCTAAAACAGGTTCACCCCAAGACCTCCTATCTCACAAGCACTGGAGTACAAACGGTTTGGGTTGGAAGACACCTTAAGGCTTATCCAGTTCCAGCCCCCTGTCATAGGCCAGGACACCTTCCACAAGACCAGGCTGCTCCAAGCCCCATCCGGCCTGGCCTTGGACACTTCCAGGGATGGGGCATCCACACCCTCTCTGAGCAACCTGTGCCAGTGCCTCACCACCCTCACAGAAAAGAATTTCTTTCTAAAATCTAATCAAAACCTGCTCTCTGTCAGTTTAAAATTATTCCTCCTTGTCCTAAATCTCTTGGAGCTGTGTATTTCTGCCTTGCAGCCAGTCCTGCATCATGTTGGTGAAAGTCCTTTACTCCCTAAATCTCTTGATAGATATGAGGGAAGTGGGCTTGGCATTTCCTGATCTCATATTAATGGCCGCATTATAAAACTAATTGCCAACTGATAGGAATTGTGATAATCCTCTCAGCAGAGAGACAAACGAAGGGAAAGTCTGTGGAAACAGAACCATCCTTTTATTGCTGCAGAGCCCTGCCTAGATAGGATGAGGATATGTTCTGGATTACTTTTATTACTGTGGAATAGCCTTAGATATCACTCGTGCAGGTGCTCTGTGCATACAGAAAACAGTTTGAAAGATAACAGGTAAGAGCAGACTGAGCTGGTGACTTCCTCATCACAGCCCCCATCCACTGCCTGCTCCCTGGGGGAATAGGACCTGCAGAACTGCAGTGTCAAGGGCAACTTCTCTTTTGGGGGAAAGTGCTGAGTTTTCAGAGCTTCCCTGAACATGGTGGTGCAGTTTCTACTCACAACACATTTAGGCAGTGCTGATCGATAATAACATGATCTATGTCAAGGCTTGAATTTTCAAATGAAATTTGCCCAGGGAATGATTTTTCCCTGTAAGGTGTTCAGGGTCAGTCCTGCAACACTGCAAATCCCAGCTCCAGGATAAAATCGTGTTTCAAAACCACATTGTAGGTTATGTGTCTTTGTAGTCCAGGGGGCAGAAGTATTTACTTACAGAGATAACAGTGAAGACCGTGTTCACCACTCCAACACCGATGGTTGCATAAACTGGTTGGTCAACCCCAGCTCTCTCGAAAATGTTTGTGGAGTAGTAAAAGATCTATCAAAATACATCAAGATGAAGGATTAGGCAACAGGGCTGGTGAAACTTTTTGTTCTCGTGAGGGAAGCGTTGCGCTTGCTTGACTGAGATGTGGCGTAATTTAATTATGATTAATTTTTCAACTTTTAACGGCTCGTTATAATAATTAAAGCTGAAAATTTCAAAGAAGCCTGAGGGAGTTTAAAATCCTGTTGAAATTCCCCTCTTGAGCTACTGCATTTGCACATTAAAACTGTTTTCTTCTATGTAGCCCGTGTTTAATCTTAAAATCCAGATCACCAGCACTGAGCACTGAAGACAAATATCTTAATATGACCGAGTTTTACATGAATTTTAAATATTCTCATTGCAATGACTCCCATTTCTGCCTTCTCTCCAAGAATAAGGCGATTCCTTTCTGTTGAAAGTTAAGGGCAGGAGGTAAATGGGTGGCAGGTGGATGGGCTGTGCATGGCCTGGAGCCAGCTAGCCTGGACATCCCTGTGGGCTACGTAATGCTTCTGGGTGTCAAATGGTGATTTCTGGTATTCCAGGAGGTGATGCAAAAACTGTTTAGCTAAAAATGGCTAGAAAATAGTGATTCTGGGGTGAGCATGATGTCATTAAAGAGAGCAAACTGCTGACGAGCTTGGGTTGGTGGAGAGTCATGGGAGGGCTCAGCACGGGCCTGCTGTGCCAGCTGGTTTTGTGCTGGCTCCCTCCCACCCTTCTCCCCTCCTGCCCTCCCACAGCCAGCTTGGCTGGGAGTGAGGAGCCCACTGCAGCCATGGGAAAGCCTTCTTTGATCCCTGCATGGCTTGGATGGAGCCAGAGCTGCCTTTTCATGCTCAGCATGGATTTCTTGAAAGACAAACATTTTGGGGAGACTCACCGCATTGATTCCTGAGAACTGCTGGGATATTTGCACCATCAGCGCCACAATGACAGCCTGCCTGTATTTGGAAGAGGTGAAAAGCTGTCTTATGGAGACTTTCTTCTCACTAGCAGCTTCTTGCTTTTCCTTTTCCATCTCTTCAATCTCTTTCATTGGATCATAGTTTCCTCTAAGCCTTTTCAAATCTTAGGGGGAAAAAAAGATTGACATTTTATTTTCAGTAGTAGATAAGGTGTAAGTAAGGACAGGAATCTCTTTAGCCAAAACTCAAGGTAAGACAACCACATGGACAGCTGTGTCCCCTTGCTCTCAGGGTTCCTATGGCACATCCAAGGATCCAGGGTGTATCTGCTTGGTTGGGGCAGCAGCACATCAGCTCTGCAACAGCCCAGAGACATCACTCTCAAGCCTCATCCCTCAGCAGTGCTGCTTAGTCCCATGCAAGCAGCTCAGTGGTTTTTGGTCCAGATCTAATTTGCACCTCAGGAGCTCAGAGTGTGAGATGGAGCAACCACAGTCACATGGGAGTCCTCAGCTGGGCTTTTCCTTCTGTGTTTAATACTATCTGCAGTGTGAAAACAACTCTAGACAAGCCCAGAATGTGTCTTTCTTACTTTTTTTTGCTTCCTCCACCTTTCCCAGTTTGATGTAAAGGTACCGAGGGCTTTCGGGGCACATTAATAGCAGGAAGAACTGCAGCAGAGCAGCTGCACCAGACAGACCGAGGAGCAGGGGCCACATCTCGTCATTGCCCAGGAGGAAGTCTAGTCCAAGGACCTGGAATAATGGAGGCATATTTGAATGGATCATTTTGCACCCTAAGAAAAGAAAGTGATTGACCACTATGGCATTTTGAAATGAAAGAAAAGTAGAAGTAAATACCAATTCTTTTTCTGGATGTGTTTATTTTCTGTACATTTATGTGCCCCCCGTTTTGTTGCTGGGACTTGTGCCATGGTGGGCAATACTGGAGGGGGACTTTGGGCTCCCTTCTTCCCTGAAGAAGCTGTTTTTGAGAACCTGACTATCAGGGGTCTCATGCTCAGGATACAGCCTGACGCTGATGAGATGCTGGAAAAGCTTCCTCAGGGAGAGGAGAAATTGTTTGCAGAAGTATTTTTTATTTCATGAGAAGTCATCTTTGTTAAGACACCTCTTACTCAAGGCAGGGGTTTAACCCCATTAGAGCAGATTGTTTTGCACACTGCTTCAGTTTTGGGGTGGAATGGTGAACAATACCCCAGTATATCACTGGGGTCTTCCAAATCTTTGAAACACCCTCTCTGGATTCCTTCTTACCTGGCTGAAGAGGATACCTGTGACGATAGCGAGCTGGTGCAGCGTCCCCAGCGCTCCTCGAAGGGCCGTGGGAGAGACCTCACTGACATACATGGGCACAAGTCCGGAGGAGAGCCCTGCACCAAGCACACGTGGGTGTCACCTCTTCTAGACACAGCTCTCAACCAGCAGAAACCACTTCCCAAATGGGAAAGGAGGATGAAGCCTGTGTGCTGCACCCCACACCCCAGCAAGACCCACACGCCTGGCTGGGAACCACCTACACCTTGGGAAGGTTCTGGGATGTCCCTGGGTTCAGAGCCCCAAACTGGGAAGCCTTTTTACTTGAACACACACATCAGAGCACAGAGCAGGGATTGTCTGCTGGGAGAAGTTATCACAGGGCAGAGAGCTTTCTTAAAACTCGCCTTGAAACCTCGGAGTGGAGTATTGTATTTGCATACCAGTAGCACTGATAAAGAGCTGTCATTTCTAAGCTAATTCTAATGTAATTCCCTATTACTTGCCAGCTATTTTATCCTCTCTGTGCACAGTGCTCCTGTGCTCTCTGTCTAGGGAATCTGTTAACCAGCCTGGCTAATGATGTGCTCTTACAGCAGCCACCAGCAAGATCCAGCCTTGAGATACAGAGGGACTCACTCCTTTCTAGGGCATGTCAAATAAACCAATTTCATGATGGACCCAACCCAAATACTTCTGGGAAAGACTCTGGATTGAGAAGGACAGACATAGGAAGAAGAGGGCAATTCCCACCTGTGTAACCCCTTCTGAACTAAAAAAAGGATTAGAAAATATAGGAGACTCTGAACAGCACCCAGCCCCCTGCCAAGGCACTGCTTTCAGTGCTTGACCCAGCCTGGACTCACCGCAGTACAGCCCTGTGACCGCTCTCCCGGAGATGATGAGGATGTGGGATGGCCCCAGTTTCGCCAGCCCCATGAGGAGGTTCCCAGCGATGGAGAGGATGTTCACCACCAGCATGGCCTTCACCCTGCAAGGCAGCAGCAGCACAGCTCCTCTGGCACCTCGCTCAGCCAAAGCAGACATTGCAACATGCAAGAGGAGCTATGAAGTGACTTAATCAGCACTACAGGGGAAAAAAAATGATAGTAGGCACTGCAGAATACCAGGCTGCGGTGCAGTCAGAGTAGCTAAAATGGTACTATCCATTTTACTATACATGCTGTGCAAATGCCATTCTGATGCCCTCCTCTTCCTTTTGCCATGGAAAGAAAAGGCGGAATTCAGAAGTTAATCAAGGCTGCTCATCAGCTGCTCTCTGAAGTACTCAAGTTGCAATAAAATGTCTGATTTAGAACTGAGGATTTTGATAAGCCCAACCTCTGTGATGGTTGAAACGGTCTTTTGGAAGTTGGAGGGTTTTTTACCTTTTTTCCCTGAATTGGGGGAAATAACACAAATTGTATTTCTATGGAGAAGAAATGGTTCTATGGGAAAGAATCAATCAGAAGGGTTTGGGCTGTGGCACAGAGTCACAGCACGCACAAGCCTCTCACCTCCCGAGCCGGTCGCCGATCCAGCCCACGGTGAAGGAGGAGACCACACCACCGATGGCAAACACCGACACAGACAGGGACCAGTACATGGTGAGGATGTGTTGGGAGGCAGAGAGGTCCTCGCTGGTGTCAGTCAGGGGTGGGAGTGTGCCCTCTGTGCCAGCCGGTGAGAATGTGCCATCCTCCCCCGAGGCATTGGCAGCATATCTGTCTGGGGGGACGATGCCCAGCACACGCCCATAGTGTGCTTCTATCACCTGTGACAGGCAAAGAAGAGAAATGCCGTCAGCTCAGATCTATGTCCAACCCCAACCCCTGTTTTGGTTTTTTCCTGCCTCAGGAAAAACTTTTCATCGCAGGCTCTGCACAGGTGAAATCTCCCAGCTGGAGTCCCCCCAGCTCCACAACACCCAGACCCCAGTGGGGAGAGGCTGCAAGGGCAGGCACAGAGCATCCCCCCTTCCCGGGGCAGGGGTGAGTGTGGTGTCTGGATTTGGCCCCGGATTTGGGGGAGGGGTGCAGTCCCTAATCCTGGGCACAGGGATCGTGTTGCAGTGGGGGCAGATCCACTATGTGCATATCCTCACTCCTTTCCCTGGGGAAGTGCCACCAGAGGGTCCTGGCCGTGTTCTCACCCTGCTGCCTTGTCATGGGGGCTTTGTTCTGCAGGAAAAACTGCCTGGGAAGGGACAGAGTCCTCCTGAGGGCTTCTGCAAGGGACAGACCGGCCCTAGATACCCTGCAATCGTAGTTCCTTGGCCATGCACACCTTGGGGGCTTGACTTACCTTCTGTGGGGCATTGATGACCCCCAGGCTGTAGCCGTACTGGAAGAAACCCAACACTGCGGTGAAGACGGAGAGGACCAATGTTCCCGTGAGGTGCTGGGGCAGGAAGCAAAGAACAGCCTCATCATACTGTCCTAGCAGTGCCTAAAACTGGGGGAGGGCTGCACCCCATCCCTGTCCCAATGGACCCTGATGCCCAGCTGGCTGTGACAATGGCTTCCAGGGATGCTGCTGCAGCAACTCAGGTGGTTGGCTTGCTCCAAAGGAGAAGGAAAGCCCCTGGGGACAGGCATGATCAGGCCCCCAGGGCAGAGTGGTGTTGCCCCACAATAATAGTCCAGGTCTCCCTGCTGCTCTGCCCATCCTGGCCCTGGAGCTCACAGGAGCCAGAGCTCTGCTCAGTACAGCAGTGCAAGAAGGAGCAGCAGCACTGTGTCGTGCCCCATCCTCATCCCCGGACCACGATAGCTGGGAAAAACCCACCAAAACTGTGTTTTTCAGCAGCACTGTTTCAAGCATTTTTTCTTCCCATCACAATTAAGGTATCCAATGAGCCAACAGAGCTCTTAAAAATGAAAAATAACCCATTGGCCCCTTTTCCCCTGTGTACAATAAATTAGAGGAGGGGATTTGTTTTTTGTTAGTTTTGGTAAGGGATTGCTCAGTAGTGGGATCCTGCAGAAATTCTAGTAATTTCACTAGAAAGTCTAGTGTAAAAATACCAGCGAGCCATGATTACCTTCTCTGTCTGCATTTTCCTTTTCTCATCCACCCCACAGCTTCTCTGTTCTCCTCCTGGGAACAGTCCTGGGCTGCAGAGCGAGGTGAGGGCTTGGGCAGGGAAGGAAGGACAGCAGAGCTGCGATGGAGGCAGGAAAACGGGCTGGTGCTTGGAGAGATGGGACTATATCAACTCTGGAGTTAATGAGAAACCCAAGTCTTCCACGCATTATTTGGCCACTGCTCAGCTCAAAGCAGCCACCACCAATCCCTGTGTTTGGGACACACATGAAACAATGGGAGACTTGCAAAGACAGAGTGGATCTGGAAAATTCAAATGATCCAGCTGCAGGGGTGGTTTTGGGCTGTCCCTCAGTTGAACAGTTGGAAATGTGACATGCCAGGGGCTTGAGAACCTGCTACAGCCTGTTTTGAGATGCTCAGCACCTTCCTTGGTTTCTGTGCTGGGTGTACATGTCACATCACAATCCTCCTGCTGAATCAGGGAGAAGAAACCTCTCCGGCATATGTAGCAAAGCAGCTCGAAAATGACTAAGTGTTTTATGTAGACAGCACTTAGCACCTGCTTTAAAATATATGCATGTGTGTATATCACATAGAGAGCCACATATAAACACAGATGTATACAGTTCTCTCTGTGTTTCCATACACTGACACCTGCACACTCAGAGCCCCTGAGCATGCAGCTCTAAGCCTGTACACACCTATCAGAGGAGACAGCTGTGTGTGTATGTGGACATAAAACAGCAAAATTACCCAGAATATTACAATAAAAGAGGTTTGCATTAAAAATCCCACAATGGTGTGAACATTGAGCCTTTCAGCACCACCAGCTGATGGCTGCACTGTCAAATAGCACAGATTCTGGGAAATACTGCCAGTGCTGCCAAATACTACTGATGCTGCCAAGTATTTTTGCCTTGGCTCACTCGGTTTTCATGAACTTTGCACATCTGCACAAGCTGGTCTGAGCTGGTCTTGCTCTGGCTCGGACTTTGCTGTCCTTGACATGGTCAGAGAGAGGAGCTGCAGGGCTGGGGGGACAGTGGCATCCTTAGCGGTAGCAGACCGTGCCAAAGTCTGAGTCAGCTGGGAAGGTGATTAATGCTGATTAAAGTCATTATCTTCCAGATCAGCCCCTGATGGGTCCGGCAGCCAAGTTACAGCACTCATTGGATGATGCTCTCAGTCAGCCAGGCTTCACATGGGCACAAAATGTACTTTCTACAGAGGAAGAGCAAGAGAAAAAACAACAAAGATGAGTGTAAGACTACTAATCTTTGCACTGGTCTCCAGTAAAGTAAAACTTTAACTGGAGGAGAAAAGTTCAATGCATTAAGCAGGCTTTGATTCCAGCCAGAGCACCTGCATTCCTCTCTTGTACTGGTGTAGCTGTGACAGGAAGGGCCCCAAGGCTGAGCTTTTTAGTTTTCCCCAATATTTGTCCTTCCTGCTGAGATCTTTGCCAATGGTGTTTGTTTGCTCACTGTGTGTGGATACCCAGGCATTTACAAGCAGTTTCTTTGCATTGCAGTTAAATACCTTCACAATAGGACTGGCAGGACTTGACAATTACCAGGCTGCTCAAGCTTGAATCAGAAAACAAATGGGAGCCCTGACCCAAGACCCCAAACTGAAACCCTCAGGCACGGTGAAATCCTGACCAGGATAGGTGTCTCCCTCCAGGATTCCATGTACCCCTCTGGGATGCCCATCCTGTCACAGGTGCCTGGCCAGGAGCTTTCCCTCCCTACTCTTCCCAGCCTACCAGAGTTGGAGGGATCAAAGGCCACCAACACACCAGGAGCAGGGTGGCCTTTCCATGTCCTCCCCACTGCTGCTTAGAGCAGAACTGTCCAGAAATCCTGCTTCCTGGGGAGGGGGTGTGGAGCAGCTGGAGCAGTGCTGGGGAGGCACGGGTGAGCATCACCCACCTGCCCAGGAGCTGCCCTTTGACTTCCACGGAAACTTTGGATGCCAAAGGCTGCAAGGCCCACAGCCACACGTATCCCTCAGCCAGGTGTGGTGGTGAAAGGCGTGGGGTTATCCTGGGGTTTTCCCATCCCTCCCTGGCCCCTTTTACCCTCTCTGTCAGGCCAGATGCTCACCTCTGCCACTGAGCCCCTGGCTGGAGCCAGCTGGGCTGTGACACACTCCTGCACAGCCTGGCCCCAGGCAATTTAAGCACATATTTAGCTCTCAGTGGCACCAACAGACATGAGACCCTGTGCTTCTCTGGAAAGGGGGCTGGATGTGAATGTGCTGATTAGCAGAGGCCAGCTTGAGGCTGGTCCTGAGACTCATAGATGGGAATGGTTGGTGTTTAAATGTCTCTCACTGCAATCACTTCCCAAAGGGCTGACTGTTAGCTTGGGAAACAGCAGCACAATGTTCATACAGGATAGAGCACCAGGCCTGGCTCCACCAGCATGAATGACCAGCCCATCAAACCTCTTGCACATCTGACAGCCAGTTGTGACCACAGTCCAGAGGGTGCAGAGAGTGGCACAGCACAGTCCAGAGCAACACTGACCCATCCCATGGCTGGTGAGCCTGGCCAGGCAGTGGTTAAGTGATTGGCAAACAACAGTGCCTGCATTATTGCTAATGCTTTATTTAAATAATAAAGTGCAAGAACTGTGCATAACTTTAGCTAGGCAGAATTGCCATGCTTATTGTCTACTCTATGTCGTGTGTCCTCTAATTGGTGTTGATAAGCTAATGCTGTGTGATAAAAGCAATAGGCTAAAGTTTATGGCTGGGTTCTGCTTTTGAACAGCTGAACACGCTTGTCACCTCAGTGGAAGGAATTCAAAGATTCCAAAGGGGCTGTTAGGCTATCCCCAGGTGCTGGAGTAATTGGCACACCCATTTTACTGCCTCTGGGTCATTCAGAGACAGCTTTGATGTTAAAAAAAAAGGAAAAGTATGCCATAAATCAAAACAAAACAAAGGAAAAAAGGTAGATCTGGTCTCTAAGACTCTGTCTCTCTCTGAGAGCAGGCTGATGTAGCACATCAGTGGCTGGCACAAAACCAAAATTATGTGCTCCTCTCTAAGCACATCAACTGGGGCAGGCAGCAGTGCTGGGGTCACATGAGACAGCAGCTCAAGCTGATAAAACACATTTAGGAGAGAGAATTTGGTGCATTTACAGCACTGCTGTAAAGATACTAGAGGTTAATGAGCCCCTTCCCACCCCACAGCTCTGGGTGGTGCAGCATCTCCCAGAATAGAAAAACTGGGAAGCAAACCCAGCAAACCTCTCCTGCTGCAGGCCCCGACTGCCCAGATGGAAGGGGCAGCACAGGGCAGGACACGGATGCTGCAGGGCAGTGGTGGCTGTGACAGGCATCCTGTGCCAGGAACTGATCCTTATTGCTGAGCAACTTCTGCTGCATCTCCTCAGAGGAGCCATGCCCAGGTGGGTGCCTTACCCTGGATACAGGCAGGGATGGCATGGAGCTCCACCCCAGACCTTTGGGAACAGGCAGATTCCATCCTTGCTGGCCTAAACAATGCTCACGCTGGCCCCAATTACGGAGCATCAAATTGTTGCACGCGCACGAAAGGACCTTAAGTAGGCTCATGTCGAGACAATGAACTGCAGCACAACTTCAGCAATTTCCAGCAACCGGTCCAGCTCTGGAGTTGGGGCCAGGGTCACCTTGAGCATCCCTGTTCCATCCCAGAATACATAGTCTCAACCCCCAAACCATCTAACAACAAGAAAAAGGCCACTTGATAATAATTCTGAAACAGGTTTGAAAACATTCAGTTCCCCCAAGCAGCTGCTACAGCCTTACCTCTGACCATCCTTCCCTTGGCAGTGGCACCCAGCAGGTCCCCAGGGTGCTGGAGCTGACCAGGGCCCTTGCACGGCCTCATGCCAGCTCATGGAGCTTTTCTTCCATTTACCACGACTCATCCCTGAAGTTCATGCAGTATTTCACAGCAACTCTGTAAATAATTGAATCTGCAACAGGCTCAAGCAACCCCTGCATGCACACAGACATTACTGCTTTTTCCTCCTGCAGTACTGCACAGCTGAACAAATTTCCTTTCCTGGGCAAAAAGTCCCAGAAATAAGGGTTTTAAAATGAGCCCCAGGTTTTATTTCTTTGAACACTAAGTACTTTCTGAGAGCATTGATCAACCATAAGCACACTTGACTTATAGCAAAAGACAAGCAAATCACAGCTAGGAATATCTGAAGGAGAAAGCATGTCTTTATAATAACCATGGGTTGATTTTGTAGAAGAGCAGGAGTTTTCAGGTGGTGATGGTCCATCAAGACATCCATTGGCCACTGCTCACTGCAGGGCAGCAACACATCCCATCTCCCTGAACTCATCCTGTTCCAAAACACCACCTTCCCAAGAGTCTCCAGGCAAAGAGCATCGTGACTGAGAGCCCTGAAAATCCCCTTTACCTCCATGTCCTCCAACACCCCAGGTTTGATTTACCCAAACATAAAAGGCATGGCTTAATGGTGAAGTTCTGTGTTTTATTGTGGTTGGCACCAGAAAAGCATATGCTCTGTGTTATGTCCATACACACATGCCATAGACAAGACTGTGGTAATATTGGCTTCCTGTGATTTTTGTTTCAAATGATTCTGAGATTTAAAAAAATACATTCATAAACCACCTGAGTCGTTTAAACTCAACGACTTCCTTCTATTTCATCACTGTACCCAAAACCTTATATAATAATAATTAAAAAAATCATCCAAAGCTGTGCATTTGTCATTTGAAGTAGAACAAAAACACCCCAAAACAGTTATCAGTTTGCAACACAATAAAAGCTCTGGGCTTTATTTGATTTGTATTTAACCACAATGAAAATACAAAGAGCTGGTGGCAATCAGTGTTTGTGATGGGATTTGTATGGGGTTTGAATATCAGTTCTGTGATCCTGTGGCCATCCCTACACTCTGCAGGCTGCACCAGCCCGACGGGAAGGTGCCTAGTGCTGGAAGAAGGCACCCAAAAAGCACATCCCACCTGTTCTTCCCTGGACTCCACATCCTGGGAGTCCCACGCTGGCAATCCCTGCGGTACCAAACCCTGACACTGCCCACAGAATGCTTCAGGTCAGGGTGGCCCGGCCCAGCCCATCCCTACCACCCCGCATCACCTCTTACCCTTGATAAAGATTCAAATTTGACCAAGTCCTGTTGATTTAATCATTTTTTAATAAAGCCATCGTTACTGAGTACACCAAGATTGCCAGTTAAGCTCTCTATATGTCGCTGGAGGTAACAGCGCTGTGATTGACAGCGGAACGGAAAAAAAAAAAACGAAACCAAACCAAAAAACAAACCCCAACCAAAACGAGGTAGGTTAAAACCAGCAACACAGACCTTGTTATGCGACACCCCAAACACCACAGGCAGCCATGCTTGCAGCTACTGAGAAAGAAAACCCCAGATACGCACCGAAAACGGAAATCAACTGAGCAGAGTTTATAAGGACACAATTCAACCTGAACTAAACACACACACACGGTTCGGCACAGATGTTGTCTTTCACTGTATGTTGGGTAATTCCTAGGGAGTGGAGGGGGTGGAAAACGAGTAGATTCAGACCCTTGGCCGAAGAAACCACACATATATATATTTTTTTAAGCTCTTTACAAGCCCAATCCAGCAATGTGGGGGACAGGCAGCTTGTTTCGTGGTCCCCATCCCTGCGCCGGCTGCTTCCAGCTCCGGACTCGGGGGAAACGAGCACCCACAACCTGTGCCGGCTTCGGCAGCGGGGCCGGTGCCCACGGCATCCCGGGAGCCATCTGCGGCCACAAATCCCCTCAGGGGCGAGCAGAGGGCTCCTCTGACTGCTCCGCGTCCTCTCCTCCTCCGATCCCCTGTCCCGTGCCCGTGGCCAAGCCCTGGGGCAGGCGGGCACCTCCGGAGCAACAAGAAATGGCACCTCTGTCCCTATCAAGACACACCATTATGTGAAGATCCATATAGAAATATGGATTGACAGACTTGACAAAATGGTAGCTGATTTTTATTAGTCTAAGGCTAGTAGTTTAGCCATTTAAAATCCATTTCCCAAAAGAGGGGAAAAAAACCTATTATTTTTTCTCTTCTTTAAAAATCCGTTAAGCCGTTGCTGCCAAAAGCAACATGTAAATGTTGGTGAAGGCAAAAGATTTCTAAAATTACCCAGCTATATGGTTATGGCCTTCATCACAAAGATAAAAGGTACATTTATTGTGCTGTCTCTCACCAGATTTAATTGGTAACTTTACAACATACTATATATTTGATGCTAGCAGGCAGACAGAATTAAAAACAGACTTTTTGACACGGTTTCTTTCCCCGTTCTTACAAAGTAGGGGACAAAGAAAAAGTAAAACTAAAAAATAAAATAAAATAAAATAAAGGAAAACTCATAACCCACTATAACACAGCGTAATCAGGAGACCTCAGGGGGTCCAAGCGTGAAAGTCCATCCCTGGCTGCAGTCCCTGCCCCGGGGCTGGCGGCGCCGGGGGAGTGTGGGGAGGGGGTTCCTTGGCGCCCTCCGCACCTGCCTCTACAGTGTTAGTCCACGTGTTCAATGTCCTTTATATTAGAAATAATGCCATGGCGGTGAGTGCCAAGTGCTCCTCTGTTACCAGTTCATCATGGAGTTTCTGTTGAGGGTCATGAAAAACACTTGGCTGCTTCCTCCGGATCTCACCGATGCAAAAAATACCTGTTTGGAAGGAAAAAACCCTTATTAATGCTCAGGGGATGGAGCTAACCCATGCCAGACTGTCATTAAATTGAGTCACTCATTAGTAAATGCAGTAATTAAACCTCCTTCTCCCTCACTACCAAAAAGAGTTTCAAATGCCTTAAAAATACCACGTTTATCACATCTTACTGCCACAGCACCATTTATTATGAAGTACTAACAAAAAACTGCTGTCAGTGGTTTGGATCTTGCTAAACATTCACCATTTGGGTCGATATCTGCCTCAGTTTGAAATGGCTTTTTTTGGAAAAGTTAGTCCTGGTATTTCAGCTATTCCTGAAAGTAAAGCCCAGAAAAATGACCTCCCTTCAACATGCTCAAAGCACAGAAACATATCAGGACGCTGTATGAAGAGCAGGGGTTTTGGTGCTTCTAGCAGGATCCACCAGCATTTGATCCCAAGGGGCATCTTAAAAAATAAGTAAGTTATAATTTGCAAATATTGAAGGGAATGATCTGAAGCCTCTGTCCTTATTAAAACCAAAAATTACTCACTTACAAGTTTAACCAGTTCTCCAGAAAGAAAAACATCTGGGTTTAGTATTTCAAACCCATCAGTGATCAGTTGGTTCCAGTATTTTAGAAAGATCAAGGTGTTTTTTTCCCAGCTTTGTTAGAATTAGATTACACTTAAATTAAACTTAAATTCAGCTTCTTGGGCAGCTTCCCATGACAGACTCAACTGCAAAATTAGGATACATTTTCCTGCAGTGCTTCAGTGTAACTCCATGCCCCATGAAGGCAGTGCTCAACTGATGAGCAGCTGTTCACTTAAGTGATCATAGCCTCCAAGCTCATTTCCTGCACATTATTAAACCCTGCTCTGGGGACACAGCAACCAGTTTCTTCACTGGCTTCATGATCGTGTTCATTATGAAAGATCTCCCTGCTGCTTGGTCCTGACTTATCTTAGTAAAACCTTGTGAGAGGAGGGAACACCACCAGCAGAAAGAGACCTCAGCATTTAACCCTCTCTTCCATGCAAATATGCCTTTTCCTCCAGCAATTTCTCCTCATTCCCTGCCCTCCTTGCAACACCTGTGGCAGGAGTCATCTACATGACAGCCATGCAACTCTGGTGACACTCCAGAGCAGTGTTTATCAGTGCTGTCCACAGAAACAGATGAGGCTGTAAGAGGAAAATAATTTAAGATGCATCAAAATGTTTCTGCACCAGAGTTCAAATCAGGGTCACTTACACACCTTCATTGCTACCCAACTTTCAGCGTTCACTTGGCAGCCACAATTCAATGTTCAGACGAAAGGACTGGGAGAAAGTCAAGCCAAATCAACACAGATCTCAGCTAGATGTGGAAGAGATCTTGTGGGCTGAGGTCTCCATCCACTGGAGAAATTTAACTGGGAATAGTCTTATGGGCACTGCTTATTAAACAGGGCCTTCAGATTAATTATTAACCTCAAGACAAACCAGACATTAAGGTCTAAAAGCACCTTGTAGCTTGAAGCACAGATACAAGCTTTGAAGTGGACTTACCTTATCGTTTCTTTCACATAGAAACTTTAACCTTTGAGCTCGCTTGTGCATAAATACTCCATCCAAATGTCCTGTCTCCACTGACCGGATTTCAATAGCTTTCTCTCCCCAGCCCATTATTTGATTGGAATGAATGTAGGCTGTCAAAAGGAAGCGTTTGGCAGGTGTTACAACTTGTGTTGAGTTAAATATTATGCAACGGGCAGAAAAGCTCTCATCAGCTGTTACTCAAAGCCTAAGCAGATCAATGGCAGAGCTCTGACGGCCAGGCGTGTGCCTGCAGGGACAGCAGCCCTTTCAGAGCGCTTTTCATCCAGAAACTGCTGAGCAATTTAAACAGAAGCAGCATCACTTGTTCCGATTTCAGAAGGTGAGGAGCTGGGCAGTGTTTTGCCTCCATGGGTTGTGGAACTGAGCAACAGCAAAGGCAGAAGAGCAACCCAAGGGTTCCCAGCTCCACACCCAGCCCCCTTCCACTCAACACAGTATCCCACCAGTGCAACAGCTTGCATTATCTTACATGTATCTCATGCTCAAGATAAATCAGAGTTCAAATCTTCAAGAAGTCACTTGCTTTTATTATGGAGGACCAAAGAGTAGAAATCTAGCAATTGCATCTCATAGCTGGCTGAGGGAAGTCTCCTTTGGTAAAAGCCCAAATGACTCCAGCTCAGCATTCTCGACTCCTCATCTTACTTGTGGCTTGTATTTTAAGCAGGTGGAGAGGAAGGGTTGACCTACCCACGGAAGTAGGCATTTCTCCCCACTGGAGCACCACGTCTTTAGTTATCCGTCCGTAGGTGTTCACATAGACACCCTCATCCTCATAGCACACCAGCATCTCCATCCCGTCCGTCTTGGGCAGGATGACAATGGCGTGAGGAGTAATATTGCCCTGAATCTGCAGGGGAAACAAACCCTGAGAGTCAGAATTACACTGAATGGAGACAGGGGAGGGGGACAGGAGCAGAGCCTTGGGGGAAAAAAGCCCAAACCTACTAGAGAACAAAGCCCTCCCTCCATTCCCCACACAGGCGCTGCCTTTCAGAGATAAGCCTGAAGGGGAATAAACTGTCATGTTTACCCTACCATCAAAGGTGTCTGACACAGCAAGGAAAAACAGGTTCAGCAATTACAGACAGATCACAACATACACGCCCCCAAGACTGATGGCTGACACTTGGCTGGAACACAAATAAGTGACTGAGCTGATGAATCCATCTCCAGTTCAAAACAAGGTAAATAAACCTTTATTTTACAGAATTTTACAAGCAGCCCTAGGGAGGAAATACCTCTTTTTTAGCAATCTCCTCTAGCTCCAAGGGCAGCTACAGTGACTCTCCCCTTCCATAGCTAAGACAACACAAAACCATCCCAAACTGCCCCAGTATTTCTCCCTCTGCTCTTGCCAGTTTTCACACAGAAGACTGCTGCTTGGATCAGATTCAAAAATTCCTGGATTTGTTTAGTGACAGGTTCTCCTAGACCAGTTTATCCTGGGCCAACAGCATGGATGGAGCTTAAATGAGCCAACAAGAAAATCCTACAGAGAGCTCCATTACTGCTCCATGCAGCGTACAGAGATTCTCCTTTCTGTGGGGCATGGCAACCTTAAACTTTACTGCTCATGCACGAGGACAGGAAACAGAAACAGCCTGTGCAAATGATGAACATGAAGTATGTGACAGCTCCAAGTCCCCTTGAAGTGAGGACAGCACTGGGGAATGTCACACCCATCCCTGGTCCCCTTTGTGAGCCCCTGAGAGCCTGCCCAGACCTTGCTGGTGCCTGGTGCTCCTCAGGCAGCAGCACTGCCTGTGTACTCACGTGAGATGGTATATAGATATCATAGGAGTTCCCAGAATCTACATCAATCACATGGAAACCAGTGTGGGATCCAAAGATAACCTTCAGCCTCTGACCCTCTTCTACTGTGAGATCCACGAGCAACGGCTTGTGCTGGAGATCTGCAAAAGACTTTTATAATCCCTTCCATAAGCATCACAGAAAATCAACAAATCCCCCTTGCAGCAGCCTGATACGGTTTTGAAATCATATTTGTTTGACTATTTCCTACTAAATATATGGTTATTTATACTCCAGCCTCTCTGTTCCCCTGTCAGATGCCTCAGAGGGCATTACCCACTCGCCCCAGCCATCCCAGCAGGTAAGTGCCCACCCTTGGCAAGCACAGCTCTCTCTCACAGGAGCCTGAGGCCAGCGCAAGCATTTAGTCTCTAAAGGAAGGCGACAGCTCAGTATTTCTTGAGCGTGTGTTCAGTCTCTCTCAGCAGAGATCCGTGACCACCCACCTCCCCTCTTGGCAGGGATCACCGCTCTGGTTTGAATGAGTCAGGTTAGCAGAGACCTGCTTTTCCCTGCTCCATCTAACCTGCTGCATCAAGGTGGGACCAACCCCCAGCCATGGATCAATCTCCCCATGGCTTAGGTGCTCAGCAGGAGAGTGAAACACTCACGGGGAGAGGAAAGGACTCCAGCACTCTGTGCAAAGACCACTCTGCTTCCTCACAGGGAAAATCAGCGGCTGGCATTTCCCTCTCTCCCAGCAGATCCCTGCCTACAAGGTAAGGATGTTCCTCCCCCCAGGTTGCAGAAGCAGCACCAACCAGCATCCTCAGAGGCCATGGAAGTTGGATCCCAGACCATTCTGAGGCTGCTGAGCCCTCCATGTCACAGAGCCTATTTATTCTGACTTTTGTTCAGAAAAAAACAAATATGACCTAATATTGAATAAGTTCATTTGTGTTGGAAGGATGTAAAATGAGATTTCTCAGCATGAACATCTCCACAAGCCTCTTGTGGCTTGTCTCTGCACAGAGCTTGGGATGGAAAGGACTAAGTACAAAACACCCACTGGCAGGTTGGAGAGGAGGAAGGTCTCACTAAGGAAACCAAGGTAGGTGAAAAGGGAGGAAAAGAGAGAGAAAGAGTGGGTCACTCTCCCAAACTTTGTCTTGAAACAGAATCCACATTGCAGAAGTGGAGAGGACCTTGCAAAATGAAAATAGAAAATCATGCCAGCCTATTTTTGTACTGTATGTTAAAAATTAGTCAGAGGGAAAAAAAACAACAAACATAAAAACCCCACAAAAAACACCCACCAAAATCCCCAGCTCAGTTTTACTCATATGTGTTTGATCAGCTTTCTGCAAATTCCTCAAGTAGAGCCTGCTAGCATAAACTAATAATAACACTTCATTGTTGGCTGTAAGCAGAACGTATCCAATCTCTTCAGCCAGCATGGATCCTGTCTCCCATGCCTGCCAGGCATCCTGAGGAGCTCAGCTACATAAGCAAGATGCTTTTCTGCTCTGCAGAGTACAGAAATCTCATGTATTTACAACTAGAGAGAGTAAAAGACAAACATACCTTAAATGCCATAAACTTGTGATATGGTTTAGGAGCCCAAGCGTAGATCTCTACAGCGTTCTTTAAGGCAATCACCAAGAACTTGATTCTTTCGTATTTCACTGAAATAAAAATAAACCCAATTTTAGAAACATCCACTTTCCAACAAAACTGAACAACTCATCTAGAGGAACAGCTTCTCAGGCCATCCCTCTGTTGATTCTCATTACATAAAGAATCCACCTAATGCATAAAGATGAATTCCAAATTTACTTGTGGCTATGGTCTACCCAATTTTTTAATATCAAACTGTCAGGTCAGACCTAAGTCTAGAGAACAAAAGTGCATCTCTTCAGACATTTACTGCCACTCACCGACTTTGTAGTGGATGCATCCCTCCAGGTCCCCAACTGTGATCCAGCCCTGCTTCTTCTCCACCTCAGGGTCATTGTGTAAAATCCTGTTTCTCAGCCAGGACAGGTAGTACACACGCAGCTTGTTCTTCTTTCCTGTTGGCAAAAGAAATGTCCCTGTCAGAGCACAGCACATTTGCATGGGCAATATTGAGGTTTCAGTGCTTATTTTCAATCACAAGATGGCAGAATTCAAGTCCATTTCAGGATAAAAGTAATATAAAGAGAGATTTAAAATTGTAATTTAGTTGTTGTGTTGGGTTTTTCCCTGGGAGGAAATATATGGAAAGCAAAGCCCAGACCCATGTCTTTCAGGCTGCAGGCAGACACTGGAAAAGCCACAGGCTTTTGCCTCCCACAGGCTGGAAAGACTCCTTTTCCTATAAATCAGTATTCACAGAGGGACAGTGGGGCTCAGTGGGGCAGTGACCCCAGCCCTCCTACATCTCAAAGCTTATCCAGCCACTCAGCCACCTGCCTGCCTTCCTTCCCTCTCCTTCATACATTAATTCCACCCTGGAGATGAGACAGGAGCTCCCTGGCCTGTGATAGGCCCTGCTGTTTGCCAAGAAGGCTGGTGCTGGGCTCTGCAATGCTCAGGGGCTGCCAAATTTTGGCACGGCTGCCTGCTCTTGGATGGCTGCGACACGGCTGCAAAATCCCTGTGGCTGCAGAGCCTCTGCTACAGAGGACACAGCTCACACTGAACCTGGTGGGATGGGACCCAAATGATAAATCCTCTCTGCTCAAAGGCTTCCCCAAGTCTCCAGGACTCATCTTGGGGTTTGGTGCTATTCCCATACATCTTCCATCTACTGAACACCTTATTCCTACAGCTGTATCCCAAAACCACAGGGGAGCTGCAGACCAAGGGAAATGATGGAGCTCTGAAAGGAGGGAGCAGGCATTTGCAGGTGAATGCAGAATGTGCCCAGGGGTGTTAACAATGTGCAAGTGAACAGAAGGATGATATCAAGCAACTTATCTTGCTGCCCTCCGTGAGCTTTGTGGGACAGGGGTCAGCAGGAGAAGGCTCTGCCCTGGCTCTGTCACCCGAGTGCTCCTTGGGGCTGCTCTGCAGGAGGCTGGATGCTGTCCTAGGGTTTTGCTTTTTTTGCCAGAAATCTCTCCATGAGCCTGATATGAGCACTCTGGAGCTCCCAGCTCTGTCCCACGGGGACAGTGAAAAGCCTGTGGCCCTCAGGATGCTTGGGACACCCCGAGCACAGTTGTGGTTTGAACTGGAGATCTGAAGCCATGGATTGTGGCTCCCTGGGCCAAAGCCAAACAGACCCAAAAGCAGAGCTCTGCCCCCTCAAGCTGTGACTGCTTCCCTTGCTGGGCTGCCTGCTGTATCCTGCAGCTCCCCTTCCCTGCTAAAGGAGGCTGGGGATGAAGAGCAGTCAGCATGTGAAGGGAGCAAACTCTCCTGAAGGCAGATTGAACTCATTTGATTCCAGAATAAACCACCTCCAGCTCCCCTGGGAGCCTTCCTCTGACACCATGAGCAGGTTTGGTCTGAGCTGGAATCACTCAGAGCTTGTGGCCGAGCAGGTGAACGACGGAATAAGAGCACGAGAGGAGCACCTGATATTGTCACGAGGACGTTGAGGCCCTCGAGGACGTCCATCTGCTGGAATCGCCGCCTGTTGATGAGGTTGTAGACCTTGCCTTGCCCGCTCCGATCCAGCAGCATCAGGCCGTTCTCCGTGCCCACCAGCAGATTCACACCTGCGGAGGAGAGGGCCATGGGCGCCAGGAGCCACAGCTGCTCCAAGGACAACACCCCGAGCTCGTCCCTGCTGCCACTGAGAGCGTGGCCAAGCCAGCTAAGGCTGGGACCTTCCCACGAGCAGGAAGGGTCACTCCTGCAGTGCAGGGGATGTGAGTGAGCCTTGGGGGATGGAGAAGGCCAAGCAGAGGCAGGGGCTCGGTGCCACATTCCCATCCCACCACCACGGGCTCCAGGCAGCGGTGCCGAGCGCGGGCCTTACCCCACAGAGCAGCGCAGAGGATCTCCGAGTTGAAGCGCTTCTTGTACTTGCGGATCTCCGGGGTGTCGCTGTGGGGACGGATGTTGGTGGGGTTCACGTTCACCACCGAGATCTTGCGCGCCTCGTTCAGCTTGGCCTGCTCCTGCCTGAGCAGCTCGCTGGTGAACAGGGCTGCCAAGGAAACACAGGACAGGGAGGGGTGATGGGTTAACTGTTCTGTCATCTCTTTTTTGGGACAGAATGACAGTACTGGGTTTATTTCTCGACGGGGGAGTAATCACTGTGTTACAAAACATTAGTTTGCCCAAGCAGTCAGGAGGGTGATTTCTCCCAGACCTTTCTGGTGGCATTTTGCAGGTGGGGGAGAAGAAGTTGGATGGCAGCTGGAGAGGGCAAGGATACAGACACGAGCTATGTTTGGACAAGAATGAGTGAAATGTGAGAGAAGTTCACTGGGGTTATTCAGGCTCCCCAGCTTGCTTTCCACAAGGCCCTCCCCTCTCAAATTGGCCACATTGCCTCCTACCAGTAGCAGCTGACTCTTCATCCTCATCTTCATCTTCATCGGTAGGTGAGGTCTGATACACTCTCGTGTCCACAAAGGGGGTGAAAGAGGCTTTGGTGCTACTTCCCATACCATACTGGAAAATGAAGGAAAAAGAGCAAGCTCAGAACACAGAAATAACACAAATTTTGTGCATCTGTGTACATGTAAGACTTTCTAATTAGCAAACAGTGCCTGCCTCTGCAGTGCCCTTTTTGAGCCCTCTATGAACATCTACTCCTTCTCCCCATAACTAATCAGAAACAAACATGAAATTGGATTTATGAGTGTCTGTGAGCAACAGAAAATGGGAGGAGCAGGGCCTGGCTCTGCTCTCTCCTTGCAGGCAGAAGCTCAGCCATGAGGACAGTTACCAGAGAAGCTGCAGGCCCAGAGGCAAAAGCCAACACAGGTAAAAACCAATCTAGAATCACAGAATCATTTAGACTGGAACAGATCACCAAGCCCACCCATTAACTTCTCTGCATGTCACACACATGCCTCAAACCCTCTCTGGGACGTCAGGCAGGCGAGGGTTTGCTTTTCCCACTTTCCCACTGCAGCTGAAGTTGGCAGGATGGTGCTGGAGTCCCTGTGAAGCCCTGGCCGGGGGCAGCTGGCAGAGTTTTAAATTGTCCCCAGCATTTCAGGCTGGGCTGCAGAAATGGGCATTTTTAAGTTAACAAATTCAACCTGAGGGTATCGCAGGGAATGCCAGAGCCAGTTCTTTGCTGAGCAAACTTGGGGATGAAAAACTGCAATGTCATTTGGCTTTCTTTTTAAAGCCATGGCTTTAAGGCACAGAACAAGGCTAAGACCTCCTTCCAAGCAAAAGGAAATCCTTGTCTTTGGAGTCAAAGTGATGTGAATTCCCCCTTTTTTGAGCAGCTTATCCTTCCTACTCCACCATTTACCCAGGACACGCCTTATGGATGAGCTCAGTTTAGAGCTGCACCAGCAGCAAACCCCAACTCACTCTGCAGCACCACTACAGCTCCCGTTTTTCTTCTCTGAGACACTGTCCTTTCCTGAAATAAATCTTCCTCAGCTTTCATGTCACCTGGTCACCAGGCCCAGGCTGCTCCCCATGCCCACTGCCACAGTCCCCGTGTGACAGCTGCCTTGGGGACAAGTCCCTCATTCCATGGGAAGATGTGTCATGGGGATCACCACCACTGAAACCAGGCTGGGCCTGTGCCTGTCCTCCAGCGGGATGTCTTTTGGGCCTGTCGTCCACAAAAGGATTCAGGGGCAAAAAAAATCAGGTGTAGGAGCAGCTTTGTGGCTCGTGACTTTTCCAAGCGTTTTGGGGCTGGCATCCATGCCAAAATTATGCTGTGCACAGCGCTTCCCTCCCAACCCTATTCCCTGACAGCCTGGCTGTTTCCATAGAAACGAGATGGATTTCTAAACAGAACATGGTAACTGAGACCCATGGAAGGAGTTAGGAGCCTGCGGCACAGAAGGCTGCGGGCACGGATGGCACTACTTTGTGCTTCTCTCCAATCCAAGAAACAGACAATTTTTTTTCCTTGTGCTGGATGTATTTTCCATAAAACAATAGCAATTTAAGGAAGAGAAGAATTCAGTATTTGCAGGGATTTCCAGCAGAGAGCCAGGTGCTTTCCAGCAAATGAATTACGAAGAAAGCCCTCATCCCGACGCACTGAGCATTTTCCCTTGCTCAGGTTCAGTTTTTCTCCTCAGAAGCTGACATTTTAATAGCTTCCAAGTCTGATATTTAAATATTAAGACTTCATCTTCCTCCAGATCCTGCTCAACAGCCTCTAGACCTGTGTGATGGCTTACAAAGAGCATCGAGCTGCAGGCTGAGGTCGCGCTCTCATGAGTCACCTGGAAGCTCGTGAACAAAATCCCCAAGTTTCCACTCACACCCACTCCCTGCTCAGTCAACTCTAAAAATACAGTTTTAGAAATGGGAAAGATCTTTTTGGTTGATATTCCATAAATGAACATATTTAAACCCAATCCCAGGCTGCATTTCAGCGGCCCCAGGATGACCGTGGAAGGTGTTACTTTCAGGATCGACTCTCTCATTGCTGCTTTTAATGCCAATGAGGAAATGGATAAAAACTTGAGGTCAAGTCAGGCACCATCTGTTCTTATGTTTTATCAATGCCCAATTCCAAGAAATTTTTATTTTTATACTGCTAGTAAAAGTACACCATAAAGTGAGAACATCATTTCTATGAAAGAACATAGGATGGCAGAACTTTTGATATACAACCGACAAAAAGAAACAAAAACATTAAATAAAATAGCTTCATTAGCACCAAATGGGTTATTTCTCACGGGAAAAGATGACTGTGTCTGGTTGCCACAGCTAGGGATGGTGAGCAGGACACATAGATTCCCTTGGTTTATTTGTCACATCTTGCACTTTCTAAGACTTCTTACACTTTATACCATTTTAATGTTCAGTTGTGTCCCTGTAAAACACCTACCAGAGAGAAACACTTTGCCATGACAGGAAACACGCAATTTTAGAAATGTGTGGATTTTGTCTACTCTGAAGAGCTATCTGGAATTCTGTTGGCTTTGGTTTTTGGTAACCTTTTCAGTCATGATAATTATCAGAGGTTGCACAGATGGAAGCTGGGCCCAGTTGAAACTAATGGCATCACTGGCTCTCATTCACTTCCTTTCATATCCAAGTGTCCAAAAAAAAAAAAAAAAAAAAAAAAAAGGGGCTTTCTCATCACTTGGAAGCACTTGTGTCACACCACCAGAACTCCAGCTGGTGGGCTTGAAAGACCTAATAAACCTAATAAACCTTTCTATCACCAACCACAGACCCTACAGCAGCAACCCATCCGATTCCCTCGCATTTCCACTACACTCACCCACGTGGACCAGAAACGGAGAGAGGGAAGAGCCAAGAAAGCCAGGGAGGAAAGCAGGAGAGCCCCGTCACGGGGCAGAGATGTTAATACTTGTTTTAAAAGCGATGCAAAGGAGAAAGAGGAGCCCCCCACCACCTACTTCAGGCACCGAGTCCATGTCCTGCGCATGCGTGGAGACTCGCCCCAGGGCCTCGGTCGGCGTGCCCGCCGGCGAGTGGCTTTGCTGCACCAGGTCAGGCAGATTGATGTGACCTGCAAAGCCATTGCTGGCTGCGTGGCCAGAACGCTTTTTTTCACCAGAGGTCTGCAGAGACACAAGGCATGAGGAAGAAAGAGAAGGGAGGGGGAGGGAAGAGAAAAAGAAGAGAAAAAAACCAAACAAAACTAAGTCGTCGGCAGTCCCCCGGTTCCCAGAGCAAGCGCAGGAGAAGGACCCTCTCTGTTCCATCCCCATGCAATCTGGCAAGCAGCAAACCAACCCCCCGCTCCAGGAGAAATAAAGACAGGATTAATGACAAAGTCAATACAGAGTAATTAGCCACGAAGCAGCGAGAGAAGCCTGATCACTGTTGTTTGGAGACGAGGAATGGAGGGCAGATTCTGCACTTGCCCCCATGGGTGCAAACCCCATGGCTAGTTCTCCTCCCACACGGCCACCAGCCACTGGTGACAGCAGAATCTGAGCCCTCAATCAGCATTAGCTTTGCACAGCTATGGCCCAAGAGTAGCCTGACTGCAAGTGCCAGCACAGCCCTGTCCCATGTTTCTGTGACCCAAACCAGCAGTGAACAGCGGCAGCAGTGGCGGAGCAGTGGCAGAACCACCGGCCGCTCGCCCTGCACATGAGGCTCCTTGGGTTTCCTCTCCATCCCCTCCCTGTGCAAGGCAGGTACTGGGACGTTTCTCCCTTCCTCATTTATTTTGCCATTTTGATGAATCTCACCTACCTGGAGCACATCAATGAGATTTGCCATTTACTGGGATTAGTGGGAAACTCTAACTGGGCTCACCAAACCCTGACTTGCCTGATAACTTTTATCTTCTGATTGCTCATCACCACCATCTTCAACCACACCTTGCCATCCCACCAAAGAGTGAAAAGCCCTTTGCCCAAAGCCCACCGACCTCAGCGAGATCATCCTCTGATGGCTGTGGTGGTGGTGGGGGGAAAGAAGAGTAAACACCCAGCACAAGGCTACAGTTTGGGTTTCTTATCATGCTTTCTCCTCCCAGTGGGGTTTTCCAGCTGCTTGCTTTCCCCACAGCTTTTAAACCCTTCTTTTTCCATACAGCCCTGCTAGCACAGCGCAGGTTTTACTGTGGTGATGCTGAACACAGCCCATTTCAGAAACAGCTGCCTATACACACAGGGATTTGTTCTGCCACTCTTCCACATCTCCCTCCCTGACACAGGAATGTGCAGAGCCGTGGGGGTCCCTGCTCTGAACAGCTCCATCCCAGTGAGGGATGAGGTGAGCTGTATTGCTATCTCCTCCAAAACTGATGGAGAAAGGCAGCAAACATGCTGTGACTTCTTCTGCTAACTCCTTCCTCTCTTTCAAAGCTGCATTCAGCTTTTTCTTTCATATGTGAATACTTTATATAAATGGAGTTAAGAACTAAAATGCTGCTCAAGTCTCATTTGCATTTGGTCTAAACACCGCACCTTTATGATTGTTGACTCCAAGCTCCCCTCGCTCCTCCTCCTCTCCCATCCACCTCCCCTATATGCCAGTGGGAGGGTCACTCCCCTGTTCCCTAACCACCAGAGCCCCCTGCCCTCTCACCAGGACACCAGCAACCTGTTTGCATCTCCAGCAGCATCACCAGAACATTCCAGCAACTGGGAAACCGAGAAACACTGGGGGAGATCTTCCACAGCCACAAAGGTGCCTCCTCTGCCTCATCCTGCAGTGCCATCCATCAGGATTGCTCCTGCCACAGCCTCACCTCTAAAGCTCTGGAGCTGGGGACTCACACCCGTCTGGGATGCCCAGTGCCTCCCACAGCAGGCTCTGAGCAGGACCAGCCTCTGCTACAAGTCCCCAAATGCTCTACAGACACTGCACAGCCCTAAGAGTCACACAGTGGCCAAGGCTCGGCAGAAGAGGGAAACTTTGGGCCAGTTCCAAGTGAATTAACTAAATGCTGTAAATTGAAGATAACTCCTGCTGCCTGGAGCCATGGTGGGGTTACAGCAGAGCCGTTTGCGGGAGCCTCCGCCCCGCCGTGCCCTGGCACTGCCATTCACTGCTGTTTGTAGTTCTGAGAAACATTTGCACTTGTCGCATTTGCTCCGAGCGTAAATTGCATTAACGAGAGCGCTAACGAGCACAATTTACTCCATCATTTTGTGTTCCGGACACACAGCACTGTTAATTTTTGTGCTTACATGGGCAAAACCTCCTGCAGATGCTCCATGGAAGTGTTTGTTTTACAACTTACCTCCCTCACCATTAAAGTCCCTTCCCTTGAAATATTGCTAAACGTATCTGCGTGGGAAGTCTCTAGCCCGTGGGTTGTCACCATTCCCAGGTTGTACGGCTCATTGCTTCCAGGAATTCCTGTTGGTCTGGGGACAGAATGGAAAAGCATTAATGATGAATATTTCCTTTGTTAAGCTACATGAAAAATCCTGTACTACAGTATTACTTTAATAAGGGTAAGGTTCTGTACCTCACAGGGAAAAAAGTTAGAAAATATACCCACTTAGATGTATGGAAAAATGATTGATGCTGCCAGAAATACAGGACCAAATTAAATTACTAAATTTCAGGGACAGGAGAGGCTATGCTAATTCTGAGACTGTACAGCAAGTACAAATTTCATCAGTGTGCCATTTCCACATCATCCTGCAAGAAGTCCCTGGCCATGGGCAAGAGCTGGCCTGCAGAGCTCAAGGAGTGAGAGCTGAAGGGAGTAATCAGAGTCTTCAGATGGAGAAATGATATCTTCAGAGGTAGATGGAATAAACAATCCCTGCTATCCACTGGAACACAAGGCAATGGAGAGGTTTATCCTGCAGCAGGAGAGACCTGGATAGAGCTGGAATGAAGAGCAGCCAAGTGCTCACAGGGAGGATGCCCAGGGAAGTTTAAACATGGGCTGTGCAAAGATCACTCAGAAGGTGCAGCAGAAGGTGAGACGATCTCTCGTGGCCCCACTTGCCAAAGAAAAACACTGAACACAGAAAAACAAATCTTTGCTAGAAAAACACCAAAGTACATTGAGTCTGAACTCAAGCTAAGGTCCCTGTTGTGACACAAGGGTGTGAACTCAGAGCATTTGCTTTCTTTTTCCCCAGACATGGGCCAGTGCAGCTGTGCCTGCAGACACGTCTGCATCTCCACCCTCAGTCTCTGGGACACGACAGAGAGAGGACATTACAGGACGTGGCACTGGGCTGGCAGGGGCTGGGGGCATCCAGATCACTGCTGTGCCTGCCATCCCACACATGTGGCTGCAAGGCATCCAGTGAGACATTTTATCCACTGGGAAGTGCTGTGTCAAACCCAAGGTGTTTGAAGAAGGATGTCAGCACAGATTAACCACTCCTGATTAAATTTGTCTTCCATGAGCAGCTTGAGGCCCCTTCTCGCACGCCTGACTGCCCAGCCGACTGCTGCAGACTCAGAGCCAGCCCTCTGCCTCCTGACTTGCTCCAACCAATTCCAAGAGCTCTGATTTTAATTCTTCTGCTGGAAGGAAGCTCCAACCCAGGAGCTTGGCACTCTGAATAACACAGACCCCAAGGAGACGTGGTCTCCCTGCCACTTGGAGGGCTTCTGTGCTGCTCCATGTCCCACCACTATGAATCAGAGAATCAAACAATTGTTTAGGTTGGAAAAGATCTCTGAATTTGTTGGTGAAACCATTCACCCAGCACCATCATGTTCACTGCTAAACCATGCTCCTGAAGCCAGGTATGCCTATATCGACTGTAACTCATTTAGCAGGAAAAATGGAAATGAACCGATTAAAATGCAAATAATTCCCTGACACCTTCCCACAGCTCCTCTGTGAATCCAAAGGGGCAGGATTCAGATCCTGCTGCCAGGCAGAGACCTCCAGAAATGCCCCTGCAAAGCACTGGGTGGGAAGCCTGGGCAGGGATGCTCTGGGACTCTCTCTCCATGGTAGCAGCTCCCTGTGAGTGTCGAAGCTGTGCTGCCCTGACCTAGAGAGACTCAAAAGCACAAGTGTCCCATGGGGCACAACAGTCTGCTGACTGCTGCCTTTCACCATTTGAACCCACCAACCCTGACTGAGCCAAGGACAGAAATCCAAGACAGAGATTCAGGATTATTATAATCCTGGCAATACCAGCTGGCACTGGGCAGGCCACCAAGTACTGACACTTCAGCATAGCTTGATTTGGGGTAAGACCAGGCTCAAGAGCAGGCAGAGCTTTAATACACCCATCCCATGGGCAGGATCCATGGTGTGGATGAGGTCAGCTGTGCCCACTCTGGCCAAAAACCTCGCCTGGCTCATCAGCAGGAACAGTTCCATCACCTTTGAGCCAACATTCACTGAATATGCAGCGGAAATAGCTCAGTTTTTCCCATTAATTATCTCCAGTTTGGACCAGGAAAAACACTCACATGAGTACATTATCCCTTGCAACCATGACACTGCTCCCAGTGCCAGCCACCAAACATGGACACACTTTGGACATGTCCTGTATCACAGCTACTGCTCCTTCAGGCCAAGACACACCGGGATTTCACCTCCAGAGAAAGACACACCAGAGTTTCACCTCCAGAGAAAGACACACCGGAGTTTCACCTCTAGAAAAAGACACACCAGAGTTTCACCTCCAGAGAAAGACACACCAGAGTTTCACCTCCAGAGAAAGACACACCAGAGTTTCACCTCCAGAGAAAGGCACACCAGAGTTTCACCTCCAGAAAAAGACACACCGGAGTTTCACCTCCAGAAAAAGACACACCAGAGTTTCACCTCTAGAAAAAGACACACCGGTGTTTCACGGTTTGCCCCCCACGAAAGGAAGTGTTGCTCACATGAGCCGTGGGATGTCACTGACAGGCACAGTCCCGTCATGTGTCTCGTTCTCCCCGTCCTCCTCCTCCTCCTCGCTGCTCTCCGATTCCTCGCTGGAGGAGGAATAGTCCGTCACCTTCTTCAGGGGGCGATTGGTTTCTTCGATGCGCAGCTCCCTCAACTCTTTGGCTAAAGCCGTCAGATCCTAAAGGGGATGGGGGCAAGGAAACAAGGAAGCAACGACTGTTACGTTCAGAGCAAGGGGAGTGCCACACACATCTCTCCAAAAGCCAATGCTAACAGCACGAGCAACAAGAAATAGCTTTACAGAGTCGTTACAAACATGAGACAAACGTAAGACAATGTTTGTAGCATGTAGCATTTATTAAACAAAACAAAACTGATTTACGCTCACTGAAAAGTCAATAGCCAACCTCTTCTTTTTCTCTTTGGAACGTGTATGTGCATATATATACACACACTTATATGTATATACACGACAAAATTATATTTGTTGGAAAAGGTGAAGTTCAGTCACCATCATAGTAAACTGGAAAACAACATCACTTCAAAGATTGGCTCGGAGAATTTCTCCTGCAGGGTTTTCTCTTCTTTCAAACTTCTCAAAGAGACCCCGTAATGGTATTTATTCTGTAATAAATGCATTTGGGAAGGAAGCAATGACAGCA
This sequence comes from Acanthiza pusilla, assembly GCA_036630365.1. Classification (NCBI taxonomy): domain Eukaryota; kingdom Metazoa; phylum Chordata; class Aves; order Passeriformes; family Acanthizidae; genus Acanthiza; species Acanthiza pusilla. The sequence continues at coordinate 2,390,573 of JAXCHO010000103.1, read as the reverse complement.
TCTCCCATGGAGTGGTGCAATCCCCACGTCAAGAGCTGCTTCCATGGTGAGTCTCCGCTGTCGGGCGGCTGCCGAGAGGCGGTGAGGAGCACGAGGAGAAGCGCCCAGCTCAGCCAGACTTTGGAGTCACAGCTCTGAGACAGCCACACGATCAAAAAATAATAATAATAAAATAAATAAAAAAATCCCTCAGCGGGACCCATTAAGCACTTTATGTGAAATGTGGCAGCCTACAAGCTAAGGGAAAAATAAAAAAATAATTAAAAAAAAAAAGCCTTGAAACAAGAAAAAAGATAGGAGCAGTCCCAAAGCCTAGTCAGAATTTTTCAGTTTACCATGACTTTGATGAGGTCTCAGACCCGACAGTCATATAAAATAGACACTGCTATTTCAAAACAAGGAACATGGCAGGCACCGTGTAGAAAAGAGACTTTTTGTTATCTTACATGCTTTTATAGCAATGCAGGGGGAAGCAGTAGGGCAGAAAAGCATGAGAGCTCGAATTAGAATGGGTTAGAGAACTCTGTTGCACAAGACATGCACATGACGAACAAAGCATCGCAATTGTCAGTCTTACCATTTCTCCCTATATTAGTGACCGAGGTAGGCATCAGTGCATTCGGTCAGAGATAAAGGATTAGGGAGAAAGAAACTCATTGAAAAAGACTAAATTCCACAATTGTCTTACGGCCATACTCTCATTTACTGCATTTCCAGTTTACCGTTCCAGCAGGGCGACTACGGCAATATTAATTATGGTTGCAAAAGGAGCTCTTACAATCTATCCTGTCGACATGTGAAGAAAAGGATGGAAAACCTCTATGGCTGAGATGCAAACCCAGTTTGTTTTTTAATGGTGAGGTAGGAATGTTTGTAAGCAATCTGTGCTTTGGTTGCCGATGACCCACACCTCCCAGTGGGCTCCCACTGGTGACAGCCACACATTCTGCTCCCAGCTCTGCCCTGCCCGGCCTCTGATGTACAAACTCCTCTGGATATTGGAAACCTTTGCATCAGACTCATAAGTTTTAACATACGTTGGTTTTTTCCTTTTTTTTAAAAGGCCTTGGTTTTTTTCTTTTTTTAAATGATTAATCCCTACGTCACAGCAGGTACCTGTGATGGGTTTTATAGGTTGTTCAGCCTGAAGAAGAGGAGGCTCCAGGGAGACCTCAGAGCATCTTGCAGTACCTGAAGGGGCTAAAATAGAGTTGCAGAGGGACTTAGGACAAGGCTATGGAGTGACCGGACAAGGGGGAATGGCTTCAAACTGACAGAGAATAGGTTAAATTAGCTATTTGGAAGAAATTCTTTATTCAGACTGTGGTGAGGCCCTGGCAGAGGGTGCCCAGAGCTGTGGCTGCCCCATCCCTGGATGGTTGGATGTCCAGAGGCCAGGTTGGATGGGGCTTGGAGCACCCTGGGATAGTGGAAGGTGTCCCTGCCCATGGACAGGGTGGGGTGGGAATTAGATGAACTTTAAGGTCCCTTCCAACCCAAACCATTCTGTGATTCTGTATCCCTCCAAATGCTCTCTGCACCTTTAAAGAAAGGCTCTTTATCAGGATTAAAGAGAGAATGTGGTATTTCAAGAGTTCCTTTTTGATGCCAACATGTTTGGGATTGAAATAGAGTCAAATCTGCAGTCATGACAACTAATTATATTAATTAGCACTGTAGCAGCTTCTATAATACGACTGCTTCTTTTCCTAAATAAGAATCAGTGACAATTTCAGCAGCTTAACAATGCTTTCCATTTAGAGTATCAAACATGCTCTTTATTGAGCACTTGCCTTTGAATTGGATTAGAGCCTCTCACTTTAAAAGGGATTTTAGGACTGTGTAAGAGCCTCTTAAAAGTGCAGCTGGACTTCTGCAGCGCAGGACTAGCGCTGAACTCCTCCCTATCACAGCACTGGACTGTGAAAATTACTTCCTTTTTCCACCTTCCACTTCTAATGTGCTTCAAGGCACTGTATCAGCCTTCTTTGGTGATTGCTTGAAGATAGACAAGTATTTTAAAAATCAGCTTAATTACTTTTTAATAACTAATTTGGAAGTTATAACAGGAATAATACTCCCAGACAATATCATCAGATAACTCGTATTTTCTAGTTAAAGCTTTGCCTCGGGATGGTTGATTCTTTGATGCTATCATTTTCTGTAAGTAATGAGCACTTTGTGGGATTAAACGGCTTCACTCAGTTGCTCTTGGACCAAAAACAATCTGACAACTAGAAAGAAAGTGCTCTGTAGTTCCACTCATGTTCCAAGTGTTATTACTGAGGGTGACATAATACATAAGTTAGTAGTGTCAGTGCTCTTTAATTACTTTTAATTATAAAGCCTTCTTTAGATTTAATATTTGCTGGAATCAAGTCAGATTGGTTTCTGAAATCACACCGCTCCTTCAGCTTGAATTTAGCACACACGTTCCCTCTATTTAGACACTGATTTATGTGCTTTTTTCTTACCAAAGCACCTCATTAAACAAAATGTATTGCTCATATTTTATCCAAGAGAACAAGTTAACTAACCAGCACATCTTCCTTCTTCCCTATCTTCTATTTTTAGAGGAAAGAGGCCGCTGATAGCAGTGCTTTCCACTACAGCCCTGCAGTTAGCAGTACCAGCAGTATGCACAGCGAGGCATGTGTGAGGCAAGTTAAACGTTAAATCAGGAATGCTGGGCCTTTTCCCACGAATGTTTGAACACTCACCACTGCCAGATGCAGATACATTTAGAATATTATCATATGTGAGAAAGATGTATTTCAGGACTCTCATTTTCTTAAGAGGATGAATGAGGACCAGCATTGCCATCGACATCCAGGATGGCTCTGCTGACGCTGGCTTTGCAGTGGAATGAACAACCCTCTGTATTTCCACTGCTCTGTTTTCCAAGTGCCTTCATTCGAATTAGGCTTAAAACACATCTCAAATGATGGCCCCACTGAAATCAGCAGGTGGCCGGGGGCTGTGGCTGAGAGCAGAATGCGGTGAGGGGTCCAGGCTGCTCGGAACCACCTCCACCGGCACGAGAAACCTCCGCTCTCGCTCCTCCTCTTTCCAACACGCCGAACACGGCAGCACCACGCGCTCCCCCGCGTGAACCTGGGATGCCTCTGCCCTGGCCTCCATGCAAGTGGTGTGGCCAGCAGGTTTTGGGCAGCCCAGGGCTGAGCAGAGCACCCCAGCAGTGCTGTCCCCTCCCCGTGGGCAGGCTCCCGACGCTGGAACACCGCCGGTTCGCTCTCCCGTCCGACCCGAGGTCGCATCGCCGCCTTTACCAACGCCAGAACCAAGAAAACCCGGCTCGGTATTAAGCACTAACTAGTCAACCTTGCATAGGCATGACCCACTGAGAAAAGATATCACTAACCTCATCTATAGCTTTCTTATAGCTCTGTGGGTAAAGGAAGAATAATCAGCATCAGAGGAAACAGATCGGGACAGGAAAAAGCCAGAGGAAGGGCAAGCAGGTTAGAAATAAAATTAGAATTGTTAGCTCAACGCTGTGGAGTGTAGAGAAAAAAAACATCATCAACAAAACATTAATACACATTAAAATAGAGAAGCAGTGGAAATTCATATCGTTATTAGGCCGACTCTGCAGTTTTAAGATACAAATGTCAAGAGCATTAAACCAGGAGGAAACACTTCGGATGAGATTTTGCTCAGAATAATAGAAGGGGAGTGTACAGAGACCACTACCAGGTAGGGTTTTAAGCTGGGAAGGCTGTCGGGGGCCAGCTGGTTCCCCAGCCTTCCCGAGCAGAGCATCCCTCCGTGGGTGCTGCGGGGGACATGCAGCACGGAACACAACAATGTGCCATGGGCCACCGCCGCGCCCAAGCTAGCGAAGCCCTTAAGCATCTGCTTCACCTGGAAACACAGGCTTAAGTGCTTTCCCCTAGGCTTGGGCTCCTGGTCAAAACTCATGCACTGTCTTAAGCATTCAAATCTCCCAGGGGCTCTCGCCGTACTGCTGCTTTCCAGGCTCTCTGCTGGAGCAGCAGCAGTACTAGCCTCGTTTTTGGGGTCCCCGCGGTTGTGGCACCGCAGGGAAGGGAAACGTGGCCAAGCTGGCTGGCAGCATTCCCACGGGAAGTGGTTTAGGACTCACAGCGGGTCGGCTCGGTCGCGTCACGTCCCTGTTGTCTTCCTGCTTGACCTTGGCGGGCTCGTGGGAGAGCACGGGGGACCCTTCAGGCTTGGCATTCCCTGGGTGAAAGGCAGGTGCAGAGAGGGGGAATTAAAATGCTGCCAGAAGCCACCACTGGGACTGTCACCTGGGACAGGTGGGCACACAGGCTTCATCATCACTTTGCTTCTGTCTTGAAAAACCCTCCTGCTCCTTTCTGCTCCTCCACTAACAGAGCAAGAGAAGCCATAATCCTGCCCAGCCTCCACTGACAGCCCTCTCACAGAGTTACTGCTCCTTTTCTACTAAAGAAACAAATTTACTTTGCAGAAGAGCAAGGCATGTGATAAATGCAAAGCTCTGCAGCATCTGACATTGCTAGGACATTATTTGTCACAGGATTCCTCATTAGTAAAAATCAAAGCAAAGCCAAAATGACAACGGGTTACAAACTCCTTTTATTGACTACCTAGAGGAGTGATGGTTTCAACAACAGACACATCCTCTTACGGCCAAGTTGTAAAATATTCAAAGCATGGAGGCCGCATTTCTCTTAATGCTCTTCAGCCCTGCGGACTGCACGTGTGGGGCTGTGCCAGCATGCAGATGTGTGAGGTGTGTGGGCTGTGGCAACTCCACTGACGTTAAACAGAGGAAGGGAATATCTTTAGGAGGGGCTTGAAGATGAGAGGGAACAATTTGGCTGTGAACATAAACCCCGCGTCAGCGCGGCTGCCTGGTGAAAGCATTTGAGAGAAAGCTCACACGCTACACCACGCCTCTGATCCCATCTCAGGCACAAAGACGAAGCTCCAAAAAATAGTATATTCCTATTAAAAGCGAAACACATGCCCAAAGAAACCCTGTCAGAAGAGGTGCACCTAGATGGATGAAGACGGGAAGCACACTGGTTGTTTTGGTTTTTGTTTACCCTAAAGCACAATCCCTTTCTCCTTTTGTCCAGGCCACTTGGCAGCGTGATGCCCTGGGCATCCTACCTCAGCCTCCAGGGAAAAGGGGCAAGGAGGCCTCCTCTTTGCAAGGAGGCCAGCAGGTCACAAAAGCACATCAGATATGATGAATCCTTTGATTTTTTAAAGGTTTTTTTAAGAATCAAGCATAAGATCACAGACCTCTTGCCCTTCCTGCTTGTCATGAAGCCTCACAAAGTGTGCCTGGTGCCAAGGGATGTTTCAGAGCTCACCTCTGACTCTGTTGCGCTCGCTGGAGCCAGCCTGGGAGCCGGGCTGGGATCCGCCCTGGGAGCTGGGCTGGGAGCTGGGAGTGCTGGAGCTGGAGGAGCTGCCACTGCTGGTCCTCTGCAAGGGGCTCTCCACGATGGTCTCTGTCCTCCTCAGGTCTGGGTTGCTGCAGGAGGACAAACAGAGGGTCACATCAGCCAGGGTCACAGCCACCCCCAGGGCTCCAGACCCTTCCCACTCTGACAGGGACGGCTGCAAAGGCCAGGAGAGTCCTCCTCAGCTGGAGGAGACAGCGCTGAGGTCACCAATTTTGGATGCACTACGACCACGAAAAGAAAAACTGCCTAGAGAAGCTTTCTGCTCTTATTTTGTCAAATCTGGCAACAATTAGAAGATTCTTTGCACTGGATTCCCTGTCTGTAGATTTGCAAAGCTGGAGTTACCTAATAAGCCACCAATACTCATCACAAAACAGGAATTTGTAAAGTGCTGTTAGACACAGAAAGATTTCAGTGAAGAAGGAATTTCAAGTTTGCAAAAAGGCTGCAGATCACTTGTACCACTTACTCACAGTCCCCAATTTTCATGGCTTCACTTCAAACTTGCATCAGATATACACTTTTCCTCCTTGATTTCTCTCACCCTTGTGAACACAGATAAATCTAGAATAAAAAGTGCCCTTGATACACAAAGAGTGACTAATATCTCCCTGGGTATCAGATGCCTCTAGGAAATTAATTCTTACTTGGCATTGAAATGACATCAGAAGAGACGTTCATGCAGACTTAGGCAATTTGGTTTTATACAATGTTTCTGTAAGTGATCTTATTCAAAGTCCTGTTTAAAATGTAGAGTAAATATCCCCTCATTTGTCACAACAGGGTGACAAATAGAAGAAAAGATATTTTTGTAATATTTACATTTATGCATGGAGAGAATCAAGAACCAATAGGAGAGATGGGTAAAAAGGAAAAATATTACATTACTGTGAGAGAAATAAAGTAAGAAATAATTTCACTGAATACTTAAGTTTAATGGACATGTAGTAGCATCCTAATAATTTCCAGTTTTCATCAAACTGAAGGCCTCCAGCTCATGCTGTATGGCTGATGCGTCCTTAGCTAAATTAACGAATTAAGTGTATTTGAAAACTTTGGCAACTAATGCATTTACCTGTACTGACCAGGACTGGGACAGAGAGGCTGCAGGAAACACTGGGCAACCTTGAATCCCAGACTCCCATTATCCTTTTTGCTTTCAATACCATCATTACAGGGATGTAGTCCAATATCCCTCTGCATTTTAAGCTGTCCTTCAAGCAACAGCTAATTAAAAGAACAACATTTTCAAGAATTCAAAATGTTTCAGCCTTTGGCAAAGAAGAGCAACAAACCGTGATATGCTTTTTCTCTAATTAAAAAAAAAAGAACAACAAAAAATACTTTTCCTCCTACTTCTGCCCTTGCCAGCGACTCGGAGCTGCTGCCTGAGTTTGCTGAAGCACAGAGGGGGCACTGAGCTGGAAAGGGAAGCGTATGCTCAGACTGGTGACAGCACACTCGATCAACATCCCCGCGCTCACTTTTTGACCTCACCCTCTGAGGACAAGGCAGGAAGAAGAACCCAAGGAGCTCCCTCACGCAAGGCTAATTGGAACTCGCATTTCTCCCGGGATGTGCCTGTCTGAGGTCTCTTTCTGCAAAGGAGAGACAAGCTCTCGCATGACTAAGCTGTGTTTTTTCCATCCAGCTCTGAGCAGAACCTGTCAGCTTCCCTGCTCGTTTTAAACATGCCCAGGGATAGCTGTGACAGGGCAGAGATGGGACCAGGGCAGCACCTTCCTCTGGGTGCTCACTGCTGTGCCAGAGAGCTGATCTGGCTAAGATAGAGGCCCCAGTCCTAGGAAGCTGAAAGGAATTTAATCCTTGATCTACATCTAGAGAAGATCTCAGCAAGCTGCATGAGCGTCTGTCCTGCAGCACATTCCTTGGCCATTATCTGTGAAAAACCACTCTGATGCATTAGAAATGCACGGAATGTACCACTGAGACCTCCTGCTGGCTTACAGGGATCCAGTGGCATGCAAGAGGTGAGAACCAGAACCTGATTCCTAATTCCTAATCCAGAACCTAATTCCACTAAGGGGAGCACCCAAACAAACTCCTGTTTGACCCCAGAGCAGCAGATGCAGCATCCCCCTCCAAACCCTGCAATGCCCAGGAATGCATTCAGCCACAGGACCAAAGCCTCCAGGGATCCCAGTGCTCCCAGCCTCGTCAGTAGAGAACACAAATCGATGCAAAAATTCACCCAGAGGCAAGAGAAGCCTTGCAATGCGGTGATGCTCCGGCAGCTCAAGCAGGGCTGAGCCCCAGCCCATGCCTGGGCTCCCAGCCAGCGATGCTGGGAGCTGTGTCACACCGAGGTCACTCCTGCCAGCCCCCTCCGTGTCCATACCTTGCCCGGATGGGCTGGGAGCCCAGCCGGGGCCCCAGGGCGCTGCCATTGCCTGGGGAGTTCTTCCTTGCCAGGGCAGGGGATATGGAAGTGGTTCGTTGAGGCACCTGGAAAAGAATGGAGACATTTGCAGTCACCCAGTCTGGGCTGCTCGCACACCTGAGCCATCACGAGATCACCTTTCAGCACTGCCTCAAGGCTGATTTACAGCTGATTTCCCACCGAGAGAAAGGCAGTATTTAGGGCAATCGTAAAATACAAGGCTCTCAGCTTTGAGAAGGAATCGCTGGAGTGTGAGGCAGCAGCGAGCTGCAAAGCTGCCCTCAGGGATGCTCCTGGCACAGGAGCCCCCAGAGCAGCCTGGCTACAACCAACAGGGCACTCACTTCCACAAGAAATGTATGCACATATACACACACAAATATATGTAATTTAAATCTAACAAAACATATAATTTTTAAGGTAAAATTCAGACTGAAGTGCATTTCAACAGCCACAACGGAGGTTTTCTGTCTAGCCCAGATACAACACATGCCAGCAGACAGAAGGTGTTGACTGGTGGACAAACAAGAGGGTTGACAGTGGGAAGATCCAGACTGACCCACCTAACACTGGGATTAAACACTGTGACCTTCACTGAGCTTCAGATGCCTCTGCCAAAACCTTGCTGCTGGCAGAATGTCTCAGCACCAACACTCAAAGCCAACCACAGCCCACAGGGGCTGTGACAGGTAACCCTGGAGCTCTGCCCCATCCCGTGGGAGCTTGGGCATCATTGCATGGCCAAGGGTGCAGTGGTCTCCTCCCCCAGCACCTCAGGTAATGTGGAGAGGCATGACAATACTCACCGTGCTATACCTTGCACCAGGTAACAGAGAAGCCAAGGGCTTGTCAGGATTAGCAAGAAAAAGGATTAGGCTTGGCTTTTTTTGAGAATAAACACATGGTTGCATTAGGCAAAATAAGAAAAGGTTTAGAGAGCTGGCGACTCTGCAGCATCACCAGCTGCACCTTGTCTCAGTCTCCCTTCCAGGCAGGGTACTCTGCAGTCAGGACTTGGGGAGTTTTCCACCTTCCTCTGAAGCATCCAGCCACAAGCACTGGCAGAAACAAGAGCCTGGACCATGGAGACAGCCGGTCCTGCCTCTCGGGGCAGTCCTGGCAAACCCAGCAAACCCACCTCGGGCAGTCCAGTGTGAAGTCAGGCTCCTCACGGGTGGCACTGCCAACAGAGCAGCCCTAAACGTGATCTGCTGGGGACCAGAGTCCATGATCCCTCAGCCAAGGGGAAAACACTGCACGGTGCTGGAGAACAGCTCTTCTCCCAGGAGCAGCTGCCACGGTCCCACCACGCAGGGCATCACGGCGGCTCAGTGTCCTTCTCAAAGGACTCATGGCAAAAGCCAACATTAAATTGCAGGTTTTTTTTCTTTAATTAGGTTAAAACCAGGCAGCCACCCGCCTGCACTATGGAGGAGCCAAGCGCACAGACAGTTCCAGGAGCTGTTGGCTTGCTGCTCCCTTCAGCAGAGCACTGATGTCTGCTCTTGCTTGGTGACAGAGGAATAGGAGCATGATTAAACACCCATGACACCACCATGGATCCCTTGCACAGGGAGGCTTACCTGGTAACTGTGATTTTGCTCTTAAAAAAGCAAGTCGCTTACTTTGTAAATACATAGAAAAATTGCCTCTCAATCAGGGACAAATACTGCCTCCCTGTCACTAATCAATTTATAATCATTTCTCCTCTGTAAAAATCCTCCCAGCTGAGCACTGATTCACTGTAAGGGGAACTTTAATGGCCAAGTTATAATTCTTCCAAAGTGAAGGTGTATAAACAACACGATCGAAATACTGGTCCAGAAGAATCCTAATTAAAGAGGTACTGCCAGACACTGCCAAAATGTCAATGAATGTATAAAGCTGCTGGAGCCCTTACAAATCTTCCATCAAATATTGATTGCAACTGGAGGCATGGTACTGGACTAAAAAGGACCTGTCTTATTGAGTATGACAAATTTTATGTTCCTATAATTCTATTTAAGCAGAAGGTTGTTTTTTATCTGAGGGACAGAAGAGATTAATTTGTTTTGGCCTCTGTCCGGGCTCGAGAACTTTCTTTGCTGGAGGGCAGCACTGTTTTGCAGCTCTTTTGCAGCCAAGAGCAGCTCCCAGCATGTCCTGCAAGCCCTGCCTGAGGAAATGCAGCCCTGGGCAGGTCAGCAGCCCTGCAGAGCCTCGGCGTGGGCTCAGTCCTGCCCACTCTGCTTTGCCAGAAGGACTCAGCTCTGGGATTGCCTCTGCTGTGCTGAAAGTGAGGAGCGATTGTGTTACCTTTGGTGGAATGTCTTCCTCCTGCCGTAACCAAGAACTTCGGTCAAACTTTTCAATGCGAGGGGGCAGAGGAGGGTTTTCTGAGGTGGGGTCCGAGTTCTGCCTTGGCATCTCAGTGCGGTGAGAGGTCACCGTCAGAGCTTCCTGAAACCCAGCCAGTCCCTTTGCAGGCTGTTCATGCAGTGACTGAGACCCAGACAAGGAGCTTCCTTGGGATTTCACAGTGACCAGATGTGGAATCTAAGCACCAAGTCAAAACAGAACTATCAGTCAAAATGGAGGGGGGGAATAAAAAAAGGAATTTAAAAAAATTTAAAAATTTGATTTAAAAAAAAAATTTGATTAGCACTTTGGATGCACTGAAAAGCCCCCTTGGTCTGAGATCAGCACTGCCTTGGTTTCAGGAACTTCTGACTTACATCATTTCAACGCAAGAGCTATTAAAAATCACACACCGTGCCCACCCCAGGCTCTGCTGCTGCTGGCCCGAAATCCAGCTCCTAAGCCTGCACCTCTGTGGTTGTGCTAATGAGGTTTGGCATGGATTTTCCATGTTAAAAATGAAAAAAAAAAAAAAAAAAAAGGAAACGATAATAAATAATAATTGATAAAAAAATCATCAGGATTTCTGAGGCATAGATGGCTTTAAAAATATCTCGAGGCATGAGTTTCTATATGTCTCAGTGGCCCCTATCCCATGGATCAGCCCTACAGGTTGCAAGTTTAAGGAATACTGACGTCTGTTCTGGGAAATCTGAGAAAATCAAAAAGTTACAGTTTGTGAAATCAGAGCTTCTTGCCAGGACTCTGTGAAGCTGCACTCCTTTGATACAGCAGGGTTATGACTTTTATTTGAAATTTCCACATACATGTTTCTGTACGTGCCCATGTCTCACGGGTACACGTGTATGCACACACACACTGACATGGGGCTCTGGGCTTCAAGCAACTTTTTCACTAGTATTTTATTGCCAAACAAAAGTTTTTGTAGCTGCTGATGGTACAGGATGCCAAAAAAGTCACTTAAATATATCTAGGCAGAGGGATGACAGTGAAGTGGGGTTTTGCCCACTTCCCAGTGCATACAGACCATGTATGTTGGGCAAAAAAAAGTACATTTCAGGGCTTTCCTGCACCTTTTTGTTTAAAGCTTTGTAGTGGAGGTGCCACACGTAGCTGGCACTTAGCTGGCACATATTCCATAGAAAGCCTGAAGGCTTTGTACTTCCCTCTGAAATTCCTGCTGGAGTCAATGGAAGCAATTCCAGGGGTTGGACCAGAGCCACCAAGGACACTCCTACAGCTTTTGGTGGCAGAGTACTTGCAGACCTCATGGCTGGGAGAAACTCCTAAAATAATGATGCCCCTCCTCTGTGACAGTCACAGTGATCTATGCCCTCTCCAGATGTGTTTGTGACTGATGTCAACTCAATGGAAAACCAAAATAAAACCTTGAATCAAAGCGGCAAAGAAAGCAAAACCTCTGATGATCCTCAGCATCAAAGCGTGCCGGGTCTTTTGCACCAGGAGCTGTGGTTTTAGTCCTTTACATAAACCAGACCCAGAGAGAATCAGAGCAACAGCTGCACTGGACCAGAGCAGCAGTTCCTCCTGGTCCTCCAGCTTGTTTCTAGCAGTAACCAGTACGTGATGCTTCAAAGGAAGGTACAAACCAGCGTGATGTTGCTAACACATGAAGGTGACAAGAGGAACACACTCATGCATGTGGATGCTGCTCTTACTCATGAATATGCTTAGGGCTGAGAAACCAGGGAGCCAGACGCTATTCCCTTCCATCGCTCTTTTCCTTGTTTCCTAACCAGCACCCCCAGCATCCTGGAACGGGGGAGCAGCATTACCTGCGGGTCCACGGGCCGCAGCAGGGGTGGGGTCCGGGCTGGCTGCACGCCACTGATGCTGAAGGACTCGGACCGAGGAGGCAGGTTGGGGTCAGAGATCCTGTTGGCCACCTTATGGGGCATGGCCGGCGAGCTCTGGCGATTGAGCCGCGAGCGCTCCTCCACCTGTGGGACACGGGGAGACGGGTCAATGCCCCAAAAAACCCATTTCCAATGGAAATCCAAACATACAGAAAGCTCTTAGCTCTTTAGTTCTATCATATCTATTGTTTGATCAAGGTCGTGATCAGTCACAGGTTGGACTTGATGATCTTGGAGGTCTTTTCCAACCAAAGTGGTTCTGTGATCATGGAATAAAAGTAACGCAATAAATGCATTTTAAAGGCATGAAAAGGACTATTTGTATTTATACGCTTAATTAATTCCTGAACATGAAATGGAAAAAAAAGAAATTAAAAAGTAAAGAAAAGGCAGCATGCCTCAGAGAGCTGTTCCTAGAAGATGACTCCTGAGAAGCTCTTGCTTCTTTCTCAAATGGATCTTTAAGCAAGGGGACCATTTTCCCTCACTGTTATAAACACCACAATGAGTGGTTTTGTTTGATCTAAAGAAAAGAATAAACATGGCAGCCAGAAAATGGCTGGCTTTGATCTGGATTTACTAAATCTGGCACATTGTCATGTATGGGAGGGGAAAAATCTCTATTACTGAGAGAGAACATCAACCCAAAGCCCATTGCTTTCAGCTACCCTTGATGGGAACACAGTGGTTTCAGCTCACCCAGCCGTGCCATCCTGCAGTTAGACTGTGCATTGATATTCAGCCAGCATATGCTATGCAGAATTTTTGATACCTCGAGATCTGATGTATATTTTATTTATGTGTCATTAAAGTGTTAAATATCCCTAGCATGTCTCAATTCCATTGTGGATGATGCCACGTTAAAAGGCAATCTTCACAACAGGTTTGCCTGGAAAAAAGACAGCTCTTCTTTAAGTAAGTAAATACGAAACAAAAGAGCCATTACATGAATAAAAATGATTCCTTTTCAGAGACTGAGCATGAGACAGAGTAAAATCTAGGTAAGAAATTTGTGTTACAGACTGCTTCCTTTTTAAGTTCATGAGGGGCCACCTGGGCTTCTGCTGTGTCCTGAAAGGTCACCACAACTTCCCAGGCACTGCCCACCAGCAGCAGAGGCCGGGCAGAGCTCGGCTCAGCAGTGCCCAAGGAAGTGGACACAGGGATGGGAAGGGCAGCAGGGTGGGAAGGAGAACTCCCTCTGGAAAGGAGCAGCAGCACAAGTGCTGGGTCACAGGCTGGCCCTGTCCCTCTCCTCATCAGCCAAGCCTTGGCAGCGACAGAGACAGCGGAGACGGAGCTGCCGCCGAGTGCTCCGGCTGCTCCCCGGCACTGTGCCAGCCCTGATGTGCAGCTGACTGGGGAGGATGTCCAAGCCGGTGTGGAGGAGAAGGCAGGACAGGGATCAAATAGGGATGTCTGGGTACTGGGAAGGAGAAAGGAGCTTGATTTCCCACTGCCAGCATCTCCTCGCTTGCACCTTGTGGCACCAGCACAGCAGAAGACGCTCTTGGGACTCTCTGGCTATGCTTTGTGGGGCCCTACTGATTCTACTATTAGGCAGAAAAGGGGGAAAAGCAGCAACACCCTTCAGGAATTCATCACTGCTCAAGTACAGACCATCTCTAATTGAACTCAAGACTCCCCAAGACATCCTTAGCAGTGTCTGTGCAGTCCCAGTGGAAGGCTGCTAATGTTTTAATGCAGCACTTCAAAGCGAGAGCAGGATAAAAGCCACGGGGACTGAAGGAGGAGCTGATGTGGGCATTGGCTGTGGCAGAGGACAGAACAGCTTGTGATGCACAGCCCAACCCTGAGTTCCCAGGAAGCTCTGAACAGTGGGAAAGCACCACAGAGGCCATCCACCATGTGAAAAATGTCTGATGAAACCTATCCCCTCCTTTCTGCATGGTCATGTGTGGTATATTCCTGCCCAAATCCATCCTTGAGCTGACCACGCTTTGCCTGGCCACCTGCAACACCTTGTTGAGCAAATATTGGTCCATAACAGAAAAGTCAGGAACAAAGGGAGCTGCTAATTGCAGGACCACTGCTCAGAGTGCTAATGCACACCCCTGGCTGGATCACCAGAGGGTCCCAACATGATCTCCAAAACAGTCCAAATAGTCCATGATTATAACAGATGTGCCTGGACAAATAGATGTGCCAGGGCAGGTCTGGGACAGCACCCAAGTTACATCCCAAGTTAACTTCCAGTGGATAACCCTGGGTAAAAAGAAGATAAGTAGAAGGGGCAGCAGAAGGGAATGTGTATCCATGCATGTTGACAGGACTATCTGCTCAGACTGTTTCATTTAGCATCAAGAGAAATCCTTGACTGTGCTCTGGGGGAGCTGTGAGAGATGCAGCACAGGCTGGATCCTCACCCAGAGCTGTGTCATCACCAACAGGCCAGTGCCTTAACACAGGGATGCAGGGACACGGCCATGACATGAGAGGCCACAGCCTCACCGTGATGCTTTATCCAACTTCTGCAGGGTCTTGGAGTCACCCTGTGAAAATGAGTGAGGTGGGAAAATGTGTGCATAAAAGGAGAGGTATGAAAAGCAAATAGGGGCACAGCACGAGGAAGGCTCAGCTGTGGTGATCAAGCTCCTGAGAGAGAAGACTTGAAACCAAAAAGCATAAAGACAAGGACAGTATGGGATAGAATGCAAAATCCGCAGGAAATATCCAAATAAGCTTTGCACAGCCTCCAGAAATTGTAGGCTGAGCACCAGACTTGTCTTTTCATTGTTCCCACAGGAAAACAAAGTCTCAATATTTCTGTTAAATTAGCATGCACAGGCTGGGTATGGAAATTGCTAAACTACAGCAGGAACCATGGTAGGCTCATTAAGTATCAGCACAAATCTATCCATGGAGCCAGCAAAGGTGGGCCTTCAAAATACGCAGCAAAGTACCTGAATTGTGTTAAAAGTGGGACTAAGCAGAAGATAAAATGGGATGGAGGCAAGAGGAGTCGTTCTGGGAGATTCCCAAGGGTGCTGTGCTGAGGCAGTACATCAAACTACTGCTCCCAACAGCAGAAAGATGCCACAGCTTGGAGCGTTTAATTAGAAACCAGACAGAGTGACACAGGTAAGGAATAAATGGTTTGGAGAGCTAATTGGTGGAAGCTGGAGAAGTTCCCCAACAACAGGAAACCTCATCCTCCCTATGATTTCAGCAAAGGGTGAGAGGCCATGCTCTGCTGCTCTTATTCACATTGTGCAGTTCCCAATGTCCTGCTTCCAACGACAGCATCAAAAAGAGGCTGGCCCCATGAAACAGAAGAAATGGGTCTTTGTGTTTGAAAGGGAAAGCTAAATCCAGCACTTTTTTCCTTCACCCCAGATAAAAAGTAATATTCCTTTTTACATATGTTTGCTAAAGTTTTGCAGACAGTGCCAGAAGCACTTTAGCAATGTTCTAGAGGGTTTACTTAAAAAAAGGCAATGAAGGACAGAGTTTATTCCCTTCTCCCTGCCCACCACCTACTCTCAGCGCCCCAGCAGATGGACGAGAGCCAGCTCTGCACAAGGCTGCAGAGACACTTCAGCACATCTGGAACACCTCATCTGCAATCCCACTTATCAAACCTCTTCCTCCACTGGAAGGGCTGGAGAATGACGATGCAACTCCATGAAAATCTATCATCTGATGCACTGCCACCAAAAGAGACTGAAGACTAAACTAGAAGGCAACAAAAGAAAAATCCAAGGGAGTGTGTAAAAAGGTGAAAAGAATTTTTGACACCAACATTTATCTCTCTGATGGTTCAGAAAGGCCAAGAACATATTATTGGCCTTTTCTTAGCAACAGGCAGCTGAGTTTCTTGAGAATTCAATGCTTGCAGGTATTGTGGATGCAGCTAAGGGCTGTCAAGAGGAAAGACCAGCTACATGTTGGATACACATCCCATGTCTGCCAGGACTACAGGATGCCAGATTATCTGGTAGCAGAGCAGTGATCCTGCTTAGTAGGAAGAATAGGGAAGTTATTAAAAGATCTTTCTGCCCGGGAGTAGGGTTACAAAAGTAAACAACAAAGAACTTTAGAAAAATTAATAGCAAGAGCAGACACCAGCCTTAGTGGAGCCACCACAAAGAGATTAAGGAGAAAGAGTTTGCACATGATGCTGAATCCGCACTGCAGACAATGCATGTCTTAATCTTTTCAAGACTATTCAGACAAGCAATAATTAATATTCAAGATCTCACAACTATTACAATTCCCTCTTTTTGCCTGAGAGAAAAAATGGGGCAAAAGCAACCCCAAGGGATACAGCCCTGAGCTGGGGAGAAAAGCTGTCCAACGCCAGACTGTGCAGAATTAGGGCTCAGCAAGGAGCCCCATGACAATCACCCTCTGCATTCACCCCTGACCCCTGCAGCCTTGTGGACATGCCAGGAAGGAGAACGAGGAGCTGATCTTTAAGGTCCATTCCAACCTCTTAACATTCTATGATTCTATGTCCACAAACCCTCTAGGGTTCATAGGCTGAACCCCTCAAGAGGGATCCATCCTCCTCCTCGCATGCCCTCAAGGAAAAACCTCCTTCCCCCCTGCTTGTACAAACACACACACCCTGCACCGAACTGGGAGTGCTCCCAGCACAGCTGACGGCATCTGCTGGATCCCGACCCCGTGGAGCACAGCCTGCCATGTGCATTTCAGACCCAGCCACGTGCCCAGCCCTGCGGATGCAGACCATCATCCTCCTCACTCTCGCCTACCTCCTTGGCCCACGCTGGCTTCTCGCTGGCATTTATCCCTTCTTTGTAATGGTAGAGGGGTTTCTTCTCTGCCGGCCTCTGGTCCTGCCGCTGCTGCTGCTGCTGCTGCTGCAGGGACACCAGGTAGTCACGCTCCTGCTGGAGCTGCCTCTGCAGCCTCTCCGCCTGCCGCTGCTCCTCCAGCTGCTTGCGCTTGTACTCCTAACCAGAGAAAACACAGTGACAAGGTGCCCGGCCAGCCCACAGCCTGCACATTTATCTGTCTGGGTGAACAGTGGGGCCTGAGCATCTGAAAGGCTGTTTTCTGGCAGAGCTCACCGGTTTGAAAGACTTTGGGGGCTGAGTGAAACATCCCCAAGGACAGAGGGCAGAGCCAATGAATTTTGAGTTGTGGCTCTGCAGCCACTGAACTGCCCTGTTTGGTGGGAATGGGGCGTGCAAGTGCTGCCTCACCAGGGAAACCCTGCAAGACCCACCGAGGGCTGACATCTGCTTAGGAGTTACCATTGACTTTGCCCAGGTTTTCTTCGATGGGAAGAACAAAGGATCAATCTGATGAGGTGCCAAACATCACCTGATCAAGATGGAGCTCTGAATAAGCTGATCTAGTGGAAGGTGTCCCTGCCTATGGCAGGGGGGTTGGAATGAGATGGTCCTTAAGGTCCCTTCCAACACAAACCATTCCATGATTTTATGGTCAGACAAAACCCAACTGAAGGCAACTCCTCTGTAGGACCAATTCACTGATCCTGGGAAGGGCCACAGAGCAGAGACTACTGTGTAATCTTTCTGAATCCCTACAGCTCTAAGATTTTTAAGCAGAAAAATATTTTGAAAAGTCCTTTTAAAAGGCAAGGGTTTTTAGAGGTGTGAGGGTTTTTCTTTCTCCTAAGTAAAATAGCAATACCAAAACAAAATAACCCCTGAATATTAGAAGAAAATGCAGTAAGAGTAACAGCTACGAGCACTAAAAAGGATAACTCAAACCCAAATTAAATAAAAAGAGGACATCTAGAATGCAAACAGCACACAAGGGAATAGACAGTGTTCCTGCAAGGAAATTAAAACAAAAGCCTTCACTCAGAACACGAAGAACATCATGGCAGGGTGGGTTTGATGGATGTAGGCACGCAACAGCTCAAACACACCCCAACATGCTGCAAACAGCCTCCAAAACTTCACAGCAGCAGCCAATGCCGCGGAGGGGACACAACGAGAGCCGTGCACCACGAGGGGACCCAGCCCCGAGCAGAACGGGGGACCCAGGCATGCTGCAGCCATGGAGCAGGACAGGAGGCTCCAGGTAGGGTGGTGACAGTGGTGTCCCCCATGTCCGGGCACGGCAGGAGGCACTGGGGGGACACGGGTGGGCACATGCGGACACGACACGGGCAGCAAGCGGCAAGCGTGGCCGTGGCCTCCCATTTACCAGAAGTAGCGCCTGCTCCTGCAACAACTGCTGCTGCAGGATCTCTAACTGTCTCTGCTCCTCCTCTAACTGTCGCCTGATGTACTCCTGGAGGCATGGGCAGCAAGGATCAAAGGAAAAAGAGAGAGAAGGTAAAAGAGCCAGTATTTCCCGAGAGGAAGGAGAATGAGCTGGGCGCCCACATCTGCCCCACCCAAGGGATCTGATCCATCAGCCCGGGCACCCTCCATCCCTGCCCGAAGAGCCCAGGGTGTCCACCACTCTACAAGAATGAAAACCACTGGGAAACGGCAAACATTACCCAAGAACAACAAAAAATCTGACCCCAAGAACAAGCGGATGAGAAAAACCTGCATCAAGTGCCTTCACATCTGCGGGCCAGCGAGTGGATCCACACAGAAATAAACAGCAGTGAAAGCGACACACGCAGTGTTAACAATTAAGCAATTTGCTCTCAAGTGGTAAAAATGAATGTTTCCAGGAAAACCTCTGATTAGAGGCAGAGGAATCCGTGCTGATGGCGAGGGTCCTGCTCCCACCCCGTTACCTGCTCGTGCTCTGCGCGCCGCCGCTCCTCCTCCCGCCGCATCTGCTCCTCGTAGTGCCGGCGCTGCTCCCGCTCCTGCTGCTTCCGCAGCTCCTTCTCCCGCCGCTGTTGCTGTGGGGGCAGGAGGCACAGGTCAGCACCCCCATTCCTCTCCCCAGCAGCTCAAAGCCCTTTTTCTCATAATTTTTGGGGTGTCACTTTGCCCATGGACCCAGAATGTCCCCGCCATCCAAGGAGATGCCTTGCCAGCAGGCTGGTCCCATTTGGGTGGTAGAGGGAACTCCTTGATCCCAGTCCATCCTCACACACTCTGGTGCTTGGAGAACCCACAGCATCCTCCCAGCCAGCACCAGGTCATGATTTCTTCTCCCTTGCAGAGGAAGTCATGGGGGCACTGCAGGGTCCTCACACACCAGAGTGGCCAACCAGGCCTCAGACACTCAGGAGCTGCATGAGCCCATCACCTACAGGTAACACATCTCAGCCCCAAACCCACCCATGAGTATGGAGGAGAAAGCCAGGAGAGTTACTGCCTACTGAGAGGGGAATGCACTCCTCTTAACGTTTGCTGAGACCAGAAACCAATAAAGACTCAAAATCGAAGGGTTTTTCCTTTTTGAAGCACCAAATGAGCAGGAAGGGCCTTCCCTTGCCATTCTCAGGTCACGCCTGCCCTGCTCCCTCCTCGGTCACATCCCTGCCTGCTCCACTCCAACATCTTTGCTGACAGCAATCCGGGGAATTTTGGGGTGATGACAACCTACAGCCTGCTGTGACTCATCCTGGGCGCCCTGGGTGACACCTGCAGCCCCCACACTCCCTGCTTTTAACCCAGCCCAACTCCTCCAGCTCCCCAAACCCCCTCGGGAGCAGGGCTGGCACAAAGTGCTGCAGTGCTGCTCCGCAGGGCAGCCCTCGCCGCAGCACCACATCCAGCATCGGCAGAGGGCACTCACAGGCAGGGATTGGCCACTGGAGCTCCGCAACCTGCCCTGACTCCATCACCTCCATCATCTCCGGGGTGCAGCCGCACACCAAAGCAGAAACATGGCCCTTTTTTAGCCTTTTTTTTAGCCTTTTCTTTTTTTTTTCTCCCGTTGCCGACACACAGTGGCTGAGCAGACTGCAGTGGGAATGCTGGAGAAGCTGGCAATGCCACGCATTCACTAAATCATGGGGAGGGCTGGAGCCAGCAGCTGAAAAGCTGGCTGAGCATTCCAGAGACCAAGATGCTTCCGTGTGAAACTGCTGCTCTGCAGGAACCTGCACTGTAGAGATGGACTTGAAATCTGTATATAGCTGTATTTTCCTCCATATTCTACACATTTGCATCTCTGTGGAGTTATACAACTACAGACATCTTTATAGATAGATATCCATAAAGATAAATCTATCTATAGGTATTGGGAAAAACATTTAAAGACCCCAACATTTCTATCTCGGGAGGAGTCCTGCTGTCCTGCTGCTGCCTCCTCACCCACAGGTAACATCCACAGCCACAGTGGTTTCCTTGAGCTGCAGCACAGCTTTAGTGCCACCTATAGCCACATTTATCAGTGCTGCTCCGCTCGCCTCGGGGAAGGAAAAACCACCCAACCTGAAATAACCTGCCAGCTCCAGACACCGGTGTGTCCCACGCCAGGCACAGTCACTCGCACTGCCCACATACGCAGGGGATGCATGTGCTACTCTGTGTGTACGCCTGTCCTCGCTGGCAACAGGGCGAATGTAGGCCTGGTTGTAATTTTTTGGAACTCTACATTAGAAATTGCGGGGGGCTCACCACCAGGACACGGTCACTCTGGAGAATCCTGGTGATAATCGAGATTTCTTGGCCTCACCAGAGCTCCCTGACCTCCTCAGGTGATGGTCACTGCTCCCATGACCTCTGAAGCACAGATCTTTGGACTAATGGGTTGAATGACTTGTACCCTGAGCTTCCAACACAGTTGTATCACACTGGTTTTGGGGTGGATTTTAATGGCTGGGTTTTTTTAGTTAAACTATCATGCTGCTGAATAAAGCACATAATGCTTGTGTAGGCTGGGCTTGGCTGGCAGGAGGCAAGGCCCTGAATACCACAGCTATTTCTTAAATAAAAATCACCCAAATGGTCTTTATTTCCAATCCAATAGGCAAACAAATCCAAATCCTTCCAAAGAAGGAGGCAAAAGCAATTTTCTCAAGGAGGGAGTAGCACACCATCCATCCTGGGCACCATGTGCACAGAGGCCCCAGAGAGCTTGCCCCACTTCTGGCCTCTCTCCTTCAAGGCACATCTCACCACCAGCCTCCTCCACACCTAAAATCCCATTTCACTCCAGGAGTGAGAACTGAGGCTCACAGGTAGCCTTTTCTTTCAAAGCCAGGCCTGATGCTCCTGTGGACACTTAGAGGCTCTCTGCTCCCTGCTGCAGCCAAGCTCTTGGGGCCGAGGCTGTGAGCAGCACCCAACAGACGCATTCACAGAGGGCAGGAGTGCAGCGCTTCCCTGCAGCTCCACAGCACATTTGTCAGGTCACATTATCAGCAAGTCATTTGTCACGGTCGCATTACCAGCACCTTCAGCTGAACGCTGCAGCCCAGCAGAGTGGGGCTGAATCAGCTGCCTCCCCTGTATGGCCCCGCTGCTGCAGCTGGCAAACAGCTGGACAGGACCTGGCACTGCAGTGGGCAGCGCCTCCAGCAATGTCCCTGTCTCCCCTGCACGTCTGAGCACCAGGGACCCTTTTGGAAGCAGGGATTTGGATCAGGGAGATGCAGCTGAAAACGAGTGCATGTAGAAACAGGAAAAAAAAAAAAAAAGGGTAAGATTCAAAGAGCTCTCTTTCCTTGCCTCCTTTTCTTCATTTTCTGCCCTCCCTCTCCCACTGCAAGAGCACACTTCCCACATTTCTCCAACCCTGAAACTACTGTGTGTATTTACACTATCCAGATCCATTATTCATGCAAGGCAAGAGCACCAATTAATTAGGGCTGCATTTATATAACTCTGCAGGTAAAGCTATATGTAGCCGCTTGTAAGCCTGAACGGGATCTTATTTGCGCTGCACCAGATATGACAGGTTTTAAATATTGATGAGAGAAGACACACGAAGGCAAAACCTCTGGTGGGAAGGCCCTTGGAGGCCTGGCATGAAACAAGGACTTCAAAGAGCAAGCTCACTTCGTTAGATCAGACACATCCTGGGCTACGAGCAATGAGCAATCCTTGCCGCCCCTCGAACCCCGTGAGCTCAGAGAGGCACGGACACTTGCAAGAAGAAGCTCCTGGAAACCCTGGCTTGCTGCTCCCAAACACCAGCATGAGCCAGGAAAGAAGTGGAAGGGGAATTCCAAGTGGCAAATGAAAACAAATATTCTAGGTGGTTGCGTTGTTGTGACAGGCTCATTTATCCGAGCCACCAGGGAAAGAGTGACTGTGGCTGGAACATCATCTTTCCTGACACACCGAGCACTGGAGCATGGAGAGGTGTTTCCCACTGGTAGAGAATCTGGGTCAGAACTTCCCACCATGGCAAACAGGGATCTGATTTGCTCTGAACCACTGCAGAGCTTTTACTCAGGATCACCATGAAGGGATGCTCCGCACAGGAAAAAGCTCATCCTTCAGAATCTATGGGCCCTACATGCTTCCTGACCAAAGAAAAATGAGAGAGACATGAGTTTAGCTCATAGCTGCACTCCAAGAGCTGCTGTAACACAGCTCTCCTTGGAAATGGGTGCAGGAATGCTGCTGGAACCACTGCAGTGTCCCCAGGTACCCCACTACTGTGGGGTTGGGGCTGTCATCTTAATGAAAATGTTCCTACAAGTTACAGGACACCTGCACATGCAGAAGAAAATAACAAACCACCATTTTAGACAACCTAAATTTATCTATAATTAATTGCTGATTTTTTTTTGCATTGTTTTATAAGAGCTTCTAGTCAATGGTCTTCTGCTGGTTAACATTTACAGGACCTTCAGCCATTTTTTATCCCTTGAACATTCACCTCTGTAAGAGCGCTAACTGAAACCTCACATGCAAACAGCAAGATGCTTAGGTCTGCTCTGTACATTCCCTGTAAAGATCTGACCTTCGTTTTATACCTAGAAAGGGAAAAAATCCACAACATGGCAGAAAAATGAGGTTATGTGAAGCCCTCTCTGACTCCATCTGCCCACTGCTGCCAAGGGGTCTGCACAGAGATTTGTCTTGCAGGATCCTCGAGGCTCCTGACCCCAGGATGTGTTATTCCTACAGCTCAGCTGGAGTTTTGGTGGTTAAACCAGTGCATCAAGGCTCATTCTGTGCCAGCAACAAATGGAAGGCTGATTAGGGAACTATATATATCTAATATATGTATATATAGGGAAAAATTAAAATATATTCAAGCCTATTCACCCTTCTGCATGACACAAACATTTTCTGCAGTGCTGTTGGATCTATTGATATTTAATTACCTAATTTGAGGGTTAGTTCTGGTGCACGTTTTGAATTCATGAGACCAACTTTCTGCATGAGGGAAAACAAAGCTGCAATTCTGCTCCCACAAAAGTCCCGGTTTCAAAGCTAGCTTGGGCATTTTTACTTCCACTGCCATTAAAGACAGCTGCAAATCTAAATCTCTTTGGCTGCCTGGAAGAAGATTCAGCTTCAGAGAAGGAAATTGGTCAGCTCCTGAAAAAGGAGGCCCAAGTGTCCAACAGATGCAAGGAGACACGCAAAGGATAACAGCAGGTCTCGGGGGCACAAAGAAGTGCACAGAGACCACCAAAAGACTTCCTCACTTGACTTTTTTCTAGATGCATTTGATGTTATTGTTGGAGCAACGTTAGGAGATGGTGGATTTTGCCAAAAAAGCCCTAACATGGGACGTGCCTTGTGAGAGGTTCAGAAATCCCCATTTAGGCAGATCAAGGTGACAGAAAAAATGAGATTACTTCATTTTGAGCTCTTCTAGGTGAGACATGAGAAAGGGTAGGACCTCTACCCCTGCCAGTATTTAAAGACAGCATCGGAAAACCACCAAACAAATCTCCTGAAGGTCTGCACCAACAGAGGAATGGGCCAATTATCCCACTAACAGACCCTTCTTCAGCTCTTTTACATCTCCAGTACAAATTAACTCCAGGCATTTCTGAGCTTGGCATCCTTCTAAGTCAATCCTTTTGGAGCTGCACTTGGGCCCAAATGCCAACTCACTCCCTTGGCCTGGCCACCTCCACGCTCCTTATGATGAGCAGGATCTTTCTGTAAACACATGAATATGCTTGGCAGCTTGAACAGGCTGACTTCGGAGCCCCAAAAGCCACCAGCTCCAAGGGTTTACTTGTCCCGGCTGCTCTACAGTGTTTTAAAGGTCAAATTTATTTTGAAAACACAGTAATCTGAGTCTTCCACTGGTCTCTCCTCCCAGAGATCTGCTGGAGGCACACCCCATCTTAGTCAGACCATAAAGTAGCAGGGAAGAAATCCTGTTCCCATTAACCAAAATAAACCCATGGCCAAGAGTCATCAAGGAAAGTTAGTGCAAAGCTGGTGTAGGAAAAAGCAGAGAGGCCCAACTGCAGCAGCCTTTGGGTGCTGCTGGGATGGGAATGAGTGCCTGAGCAGTGCTGCTCTCGGAAGCAAAACTGTGGTGACATCCAGAGTGTGCCGAGTGCCTCGGGGCAGCCATGTCCAACTCAGCACAGCTGTGACAGCTGCTGGTGGCTACCTCTGTTGGGCCATCAGATGCTTCCTGCCCCAAAAGATCTATGAAACTTTGTTTGCTAATCTCTGCATTGACAGATTTTCTGGTTTAGCAGATTCAGGGCACCTTGCAGCTGGCAAAGGCACAGCCAGCCGTGCCGGGGAGCGTCTGTCCTCGCCACTGCCACAACCCACCACGTCTGCAGCAGAAGGTCTGTACCTCTTTCAAGGACTCCTGCTTTAATCCTCACCATAGCAACTCAGCTGTTTCTTGCTTGCCATGCAAATGGTGTCTAATAGCGAACATTTTACTCTGTGGCTGGATGCAGGTGAAGCTAAACCTGGCCAGATGGACCTGAGGAAATGGGCACTTGAGAAGATGTTGGGGCTACCACAGCTGCCAGCTGGCCCCAGCATCTGCTCTGATCCTGGCTGAGCCCACGGGACTGATCACACCAGGGGGGGCAGAGGATTCCCTTCCACTACAGCCCCACTGCCTTTCCCCACTCCTCTTGGCCAGCTCTGCTCCAGCACATCTCCCTTTCAGCTGAGGTCCAAAAGCTGCAAGGCAGCAGGGAAGAAGGTGAAGAGCCCAGGGGGGCTGTTCAGAGCCACTGGAAAAGGCGTTGGGTTTAAATCCTGGCTATGGTGGCATTAACTTTTAATGACTTGGAGACAGAACAGAAGGGAACTGGTGGAGCCCAGGGGACTGAGCACAGCTCGTCCCAGCAAGGCACCAACCCTCTAGCTCAGGGCAGAGCTCGCCAGCTTAGCAAAGGGATTAGTTCTCCATTCAAAACCTGCCTGGGAAGCAGCAAAGAGAGAACAATTTTCTTCTATGTGAAGAGAACATATTAATACAGCAGCAAGCATTGTATTCATTACAGGATTGCAGCTAATCTGGTGTCTGCTTTTATTCTGCTGTTGTTCTGCTCCTGTACTGCTTGCAGCAAGCAGGCTGGGACAAAGGCAGAGCCAGCCTTCCTCACAACAGTCCTCACAAACATCCACGGGGGCAGGGGACTTTGGGGTGCATCTATGTGCAAACCTTGTCCTCACAAACATCCACGGGGGCAGGGGACTTTGGGGTGCATCTATTTGCAAACCTTGTCCTCTCTCAAAGCAGACTGCCAGCCTTGGGAAGGGTGCAGGGCTCAAGCAAAGCCTGACCTACAAAGTATTGAACACTGTGCTCTGAAAACACTACAGACCTACATATTTACCAGACTGAAAAAATGCTTTGCCTGGGATTTGCCTGTGTTGATTTTTGCCCTGAAGGGGCTCAGAGGACCACCTCGAAGAGGGGCCATACCATCACCATCATCACCATCAGCTGCCTGAAATTCCTTCCTGTCTGTGCCCCTGGCCTGAGGCATTACCCAGTACAGGGAGAGACTGGTGACCAGAGTAACAGACCTCTGGCTCCTGCAAATTAAGGGGGTGGATGCTCTAACAGTCCATTTACTGCAGATCCTTTTTTCAGACATACTGGTGACCTCTTCAGAAAGCGAATTTAATGGCCCTTAAAGTATGAACCCTTTGATGAGTCACTTGGGCTGAGTTCAGAGCAAGACGAGGGGTGCCTTTGTGCAAAACCCCACCTAAAAACCCCAAGGGATGGGGGAAAGTCCCGTTATGTTTGAGTGAACAACTTCAATCCAAGAACCAGGAGCTAAAGAAAATGTGAGCACTTCCTCCAGAGCTCATGGCCAGGGTGAGCAGCTCAGGGACACCCAAAGTCACACAGTCAAATCCTGCAGCTGGATTTTAAACACGGTGGATAATTTTATGACCGATTGCATTTGTGGCTGGTATGTTAAGACAAGGGTAATGAAATCTTATCCTTCGGGGCACATATGGATCATTGCACAAGTCAGGCAGGCATCTGCCCCTCCCCGGCAAGAGAAATTGTAATTGGCAGAGACTGTGAGGACTGAAGTTGAAATTAGGGATTTAAATGGGACACAAATGGATCTGGGGATAGGACAAATGGAGCTTTTCAGCTTCTTTTCAGCTGTAACAGTCCACAGGAGCAAATACTGATAATGAACTTGACAGATGCTGGAACAGTAAATTTTGCTCACCTCGACTGAATACAGCTGTCACCCCAGTCATGGGCTAACTCTGCTCAGTAGTGCCAGGGACCCCTTTAGGTTTGGTATTCCAGGGGTTTATTTATAGCAAACCAGTTCTAATTACCCTCACAAAAGCTGGCAACACTCACTACGGTGAGGAGTGGCTGGAGGTGGCTACGCCAGAAGGACGAGCAGAGGGACTCGACCAGCATAACAAGATCTTTGGGGTCACTGCCTGGAGAGGTCAGGACGTGACCTCAAACCAGGCTGGGAGCAGCCACTGTCCCCAGAAATCCCTCTGCTCCACCCAAAACCAGCCGTGGCTCGGCCCTGGCCGGTTACCTCCTCCAGCCTTCGCCTCTGCTCCTTCTGCTCCTCGATCCTCTTCTGCCGCTCGGCCAACAGTTGCCGCTTGTGCTCCTCGTTCTCGCGCTGCTGCTGCTCCAGCTGCTGCCGGCGCAGCGCCTCCGAGCGCTCCTTGTTGGCCAGCTGCAGCCGCAGGAAATCCCGCCGCAGCGTCGACTCCCCGGGCAGGTTCAGGATGGAGCTGTGCACAGGACAAGCGTCAGAGAAAATCCCCTCTGTGCATCCTTGAACTGTGAGCCCCTGGGGGATTTTCCTCTCCCCTCCATCCCAACAGCATCCCAACACCCAGCAGAGCTTGGGCAGCAGTAGATGGAGGGCCTGCAGGTGCCAGGGCTCTGCTCATGTCTCACCAGTCATTTACTCACTGTAAATGGAAAGGTTTCCTTTACATTAACTTTTTAACCAAAGCCTCTGGTGCTGCAGTGGCTGGCACGCACTATATTTAGCTGTGCACAAAGCACATTTAGCATGAATCACTGCCAGCTATTAAAATACTACATTATCTCAGTGAAATAATGGAATAACCTGATACTAATTACAATGGCTCTGAAAAATGTCACCAAAGAAAGTTCCAGCCCCACGGTGCTTGCAACAGCACTGGGGAGGTTTCATGGTGAAAATTAACATGGAAACATGGATGTAAGGAGCCACATTTTAAGGAGCTTTTAAATTTCACCTCACTTTTTCCACATCTCAATATCCACATTCCCATGACAGCACCACACTGTGATGAAAATCCCACAAGCAACGGGGTTTTTTTCCCCAGATTTTGGTTAAGGTGATCCAGAGCCTCGGTTTATACCCACGCACCACCCGGCAGCGAGAATATCCTCTGTTCTGCCAGGGAACAGGACTCAGTGCTCAGACTGTCCTTTTTCCATTTCCAGTTCACATGAGCCCATAATCCAAGCTGATTTTATACAGAGCTTAAGGGATGTAAGGGCACAAATGAAATGCTGATTCTTACCTCGGCTCTCCAGAGTCATTTTCCTCCTCCTCCTCCTCACTTCCACTGTACTCGTACTCTGTCTCATCTAGGAACAGAATTACTCATCAGTGCCCTTTGCTGGACTCATTTGTTTTTCCAGTGGCTGCAAACCCCAGAGCTCTGAAGACAGAACAGCCAATTCTCTTTACCTTGCATGACCAAGAATAAGCAGCATTACTGCTCTCCATTTTCTGGTTTTATGGGGGCCACCAGGTCAGGGAAGCAGCAGCACAGTGGGCAACAGCCCTGACAACCACAGCCCCTTGATGTAAAGATTGAGGTGTCCACGAAATAAGAATTTATCCCCGTATGACAATGCATTCTGCAAAGGAAGGTGCCCCACAAGCTATAGAGCCACAGTCACTGGAAGGTGGGATTTAATCAAGGCTCTGAAGGCATCAGCTCTTCTTTCCCTAAACATATGCTCTTCCTATGCAAATCCATGTAATTTCCAGGCAATGAAGATATCTACATAAAAGCCCACTGCAATGTTGTGTTACATACTGCAATTTCAGTTGGGATATCATCTTTATCAGATGAAGGGAATTACAGTCAAAGAAAGGCTCGCATTTATCCAATTACTCTCCATCTCTAGGGTCCAACCTTCATTTGCCAGACTAAACACATTTAATACTTCACTGGGATCCCATTTTATTGTTTTGATTGTAGTGAAATCTATTACAAGGGGCTGGAAGGTACGCATGAAAAATTAATTCTGCTACCAATAAGAAGAGAAATAGCAACGTATTAATTTGCTGGATTCTACAAATGAGCTTCCAAATTAAAATTCAGTTCACAAGCAGCTGAATACTTTAACAAGTTTCTTCTGCTATCTGATCTTTCTTGCAGAGGACTTTGATAGGGCCTGGAGAGTTCACTGAAAACATCCAGTTTAATAGGTTATTCCTAGTCAGCGGAATTGCTTTGGGGCAAGGGTCTTATCTCGATGTTCGTTTGCACAGCTCTGCTCATCGCTGGTGCTGCAGGGATGTCACGTAGATCAACACACTTGGCATGAAATACGTGAGCTGGGGAAAATTCAGCTTAGCAGCTTCACCCTCCCACACGCCAGCACGGATCTATGCAAACGTAAATTTTATACACACGCTTTAATGAATCAAAGCTTAGATGTTCCATGTGGAAATTACCACCTGGGCTAAAAAAAGGCATCATTTTTCATTAGGAAAAAAATAATATTTAAAAACACCGATTAACTCTAACGACAGTCACCTGTCTGCTTTGCATGAACACCCGTTGTTTAGTTATGGCTATTTATTTTCATTTCAGTAACTGAGAGGAATCAAATCAAGCAAAACTATCTGACCCCAAAACCACAGGAAATATGGTCACACAGAGGATCACACGTATTGAACTCGACAAGACTGCAAACAAAGAGGGGAACTGGTACTGAGAACATGAGCAACCCAGTCCTGCCTTCCCTGTTTTACCCTCGTTTCACCTGCACGGATGTGCCTTGGAGTGCATTAGGGACCCCCAGGCAGAGGTCAAGGACTGCTCTGAGTGCTGCCTCTCCACTAAACCCTCCTGGCTCCTGCACTGACCTTTCTCTCCTCGCTTCTTTTTAGTCCTGTCGATGTGGTCCTTGAGCTGGATGCGGACCTGCCTCTCGTTGGGCTGGTCTCGGATGAAGGGGTGCTTCATCAGCTGCTCCGTGGTTGGTCGCTGGCTGTGGTTCTTCACTAGGCAGCTCTCAATGAACGACTGGAACTTTTTAGACCTGGCCAAGAACGGGAAAGGGAGGGACAGAAACAACGGGTAAATGTATCGATTCTGATGTTAGAAAGTGAAAAAACTTGTGGGTATTTGAGATTTTGCTCAGTTCTTGCTCATCATCCCAGAAAGCTGGGAACCATCAGATGACCAGAGAATCACCAAAGCCAGATGTCACCAATGGCAACCAAGAAAAAGCATGGGAGTGTTCCTTCTCCCTTCCCTCTGAACCTGGAGGTAGAAATGAGATACAACACACACATATCAACACAATGCCTGAGTGCACTGTTTCTCATATTTTATAGCCCCCGGAGCAGTATTTCAAGAGATGAAGCTTCTGAAGATGAGTGGGACAAGGTAGGTTTTTTTGTTTGTTTGTTTTGTTTGTTTGCTTGTTTTTTGGTTTGTTGTTGTTGTTGTTGTTAAAGATTTAAGTCCCACCATTGCATGGCCTGGTAAAGCTCAGGCAACCTCCAGGTGATGCTGCAGCCTGCAGCCCTTCCCTGCTCTCTCAGCACCATCACAGCCCACCAGGTCTGGGGGACCACCACATCCTGGACCCCCTGATCCATGTGATTGGAACATGCTCTTTTGGGCAGAGATGGGAACAGAGCCCTGCCCTCCTCGCAGCCTCCCTGCCCACAAAGCTACATTCAATCTCAACTAAAACTGTTTCAGCCAAATCTTTATTAAACAAATTTGTCTTAGTCTCAAGTACTTTTATTTATCCAAAGTTTTCCTGGAACTAATTTCACTGCATTATAAACCCAAGAGAACAGGGATTTACAAGAAAGGAAGATGTTGACAGGCTACTGTAAGTCTATGTTGCTTTAGCAAATAAGAAAATGAATATAAATTAATGTCAGAAGCCAACAGATACTACAGAATTGCATTAGAAGTAAAACAATAAGCTTTCAGGGATTTTACTTTTAAGCTGTCAGACTAAAAGTGATTTATCTTTTAAGTGCTAATCCATACAAATTGAGATGCAAAAATAAAATATGCTACAGGATCCAATTAAATCTTCCCTCCAGCTCTGCTAATGAGCAAATCTGCCTTCCCCACCTTGCCTTGAGAAACGCAGCATCTCAGTGTACCCAGAAGGGATAATCAATATGATGCTCCAAAAAAAATCTGCTTCTAAAACATGATTCTCCCTTGCTGGTGTGAAGCTGGAGAGACTTCTGGTTGTGGTGGTCCAGAGCATGGCTAAATACAGTACAGGTGAAGCAGCAAAAAAGTTATCCTCCTGGAAGGGATGGGGTGGGATCCATGGGATGGGATCCATGGGATGGGATGGGATCCATGGGATGAGATGGGATGAGATGGGATGGGATGGGATGGGATGGGATCCATGGGATGAGATGGGATGGGATCCATGGGATGGGATGGGATGGGATGGGATGGGATCCATGGGATGGGATGGGATCCATGGGATGGGATGGGATGGGATCCATGGGATGGGACGGGATGGGATGGGATGGGATGGGATGGGATGGGATCCATGGGATGGGATGGGATCCATGGGATGGGATGGGATGGGATCCATGGGATGGGACGGGATGGGATGGGATGGGATGGGATGGGATGGGATGGGATGGGATGGGATGGGATGGGATGGAATGGGGGTCCCAGTGCCCTGTGATGCCCTAAGACAGCTTTGCATCCTTGAGCTGCCTGAGCAACTCGGGACAGAGATTTCCTGCCTGTTTTCCAGCTCAGGCTGCTGGATTCCCAAAAATCTTCCTCTCTAAACAAGCCAGCCTGTCCAGTGGCACAGTTCAGCGCTCACTGGAGCAGAAGACCAGGGCTTTGTCCCTGGCTCTGATCCAGGAGCACACCACCCCTTGTTCCATCCCCTACCCAGGCCCAGGTCAGCCCACCTTCCTGAAACACGCGCTCCTCCAGCTCCTGGGGTTTGTAAAGCTTAAATCAATGTTTGCAAAGTCTTTGCAGCTGCTTGGATGAAAAGTGGTATCACAGTGCAAATATCACCTCATTAACAAAGAGGTTTCATGTCTTTCACAAGGCTGGGCTAGAAAAGGTTTATGGGAACAAAATCACCTAAGTTTGAGTGCATTTTGCCTGCGAAACACGGGAAGAAGAAAATAAAGCTTCATTGCTGGCTGGCTTTAATTGGGAAAGAAAATGATACACCAAAGACTTAAATTTCATAGGAACACAGCACTATTTCAAAAGCTAGTTTGGGGATATATCAAGCAACAAAATTATTTCCCTCTTTGCAATTTTTAATTCAGGGCCAGTGATCCCTCTTGGTTTTCCTGACTTGCCCTCAAAAGTGCTGGAGTCCCTTCACTACTTTCACATGTAAGGAAAAAGATGGTCTGCCCATGTGGTGTACTTTTATTTACGTGTTGCTGTGCACAAAAGCAAGGACAAACTCAAGGTTCAAGTAGAGCTTTTCTCCATTTTGCTTGGCTCTTGTGAAAGCCAAGCCACTGACTGCCCGGAAGACACCTCGAAAGACTGGCCAAACATCTCCACTCCTCCTGGGATGGGTTTGCAGAATTCCAGGAGCCATCCTGGCAAGGCCCAAAACCTCCAGCTGAGAAACGGGCCAAGGACAGCAAATCTGCCCAGTGCCACACTGGAAATGCTGTGAAAATTTGCTTTCAAGGAGCTGGTGGAACTTCGTCTGGATCATTCAGAGCTCCCCATGCAAGGAAAGCTTGGAAGATGGAAATAGGTCTGAGCTACCTGAGGTACACGTGTCCCAGCTCTGCTGGGCACCAGGGATCCCTGCTTGCTCCTGGAAGGGTAGCAGAGGCCAGTGAGCACCAAGCTGCCCCTTGGAGGTGGAGTTTTATTCCAGAACGACTTCCCAGGAGATCCTTCCCTCAAAGCCACCCCTGGCGCGGGCACAGCACAGCTCTGGACAGACCAACTGACCCCGGGCAGACGCCACAGGATGTGCAAACCTGGGACAGCTGCCAGATGTGTGTGGGGAAGGCAGTGCCCAGAACAGCCCACCTTGCACTAAGCACATCCTGCGATCTCAGGGCAGGGACTAAAACACAAATTCCTGCTCCATTTTTACCTTAAGGACATGGGGAAATGTCCTGCTCAAAACCTGCTTTCATCAGCTCCCCTCTGCCTGGAGGCTGAGGGAGTCTTTGCTGAATAAACAGCACTTTTGTATGAAAAATAAACTCCCAAGCCTCACAATCCTTTTCGTGCTGTAGGAGTGGGGATAACAAAGGAGCAGACTGGTGATCTGGCAGAAAACAAGCACCTACACCATTTTCTCAGCTGACTAATGGTATCCTCAAAAGGTCATGTGAAGAGAGCGAGAATATGTGACACCCTCTGCAGAGCCAGCTGGGAATGGTGCCTCTCCTGGTTTGGTACTGCAGCAGCTGATGATCAGGCTGACAAAACTGAGATGCCTCCTGCCAAAGCCTGGGTGAGCTTTTAGGATGGCCCTAAAAGCCTTCATCTGCATCTGAAGCAGAGCAAATCCCTCTCGCTCCTCTGCCAGCAACAAAATACCTGCTGCTGTGGCACTGAGTGTTTTCAATACCTACACCATGGGCTCTTCTCCTTTTTCCTGGTGTGGAATCAATAAGATAATAAGCAAAATTTAAAGGATTAAGGGAAAACTTCCCTCTCTGAGCTCAGCCTATCTGGGAACAAGCTGTCTCTCTAACATGTGGCAGATCCTTCCTGACTAAACCACTGCTGAACCTGGGGCAGGAAAACAGCACAAACCAAAGACAAGTGTTTTTAAGGACTCCACTTCCATCAATACAGAACATACAGTAACAAAACAACATCTGCTGGGCTTCACGAATATTTTTCCTGCGGGTTTTTATTGGCATGCCTCACTTTCTTTCCTTTTTTTCTTTTTTTCCAAAACAGTGATGTGACTTTTCCTGCAAAATTTTAAAATAAAGCCCAAACTAAGTACAAATCTCTGCATTCCTGTGCCTTCAAGATAAACCATACTTTTTTTTTTTTTTTTGGCCTGAATACATGTTTCCACTTGAAAACGGAACCTGACTGGAATGAAATGGGAGCCAAGGAAAGTGTCATCAGACTTCAGGCTGCACAAACTGCCCTGGAAAAGCTGACTCTGCACTGTGAAATGGCAGCGTGAGTTTCTCACTCTGCATACCAAGGAAGCCCTCCATCCCACGGTGGGTCCTTCAGACCAAATTTCCTCTCCATAGGAGACCAAAACCCAAACCTGCACTTACCAGAGTGATGCTGGAGACCACCACTGACCCCTAAAACTACATAAATATCAACACCAAGTCCCAGGGTGCTCGGCTGCAGAAACAGATTGCTCCAGAAACGTTTTAACAGTCCCTAAAGATTGAGAAAGAAACTCACCACTTCTTGGATTTCAACCTCGGGGCCGGGTTGCGGGGGATGAGGAAGAGGGCTCTCATGGGATGCATGTCACACAGAGCTGCAATTTGTAAGAAGAGGCATTAAACATGGCACGAGCACCCAACGGGGGAGATCCGAGTTCCCTCTGGGGCTGCCAGACCCTCACAGCAGGATGACTCTCAGTGTCAAAATGCCACAGACAACCCCCAGTCTGGCAGCAGCCTGGAGCTCAGGCGAGGGCTGATGTCCCCATCCAAGGGGTGTGAGTGTCCCCAGCACTGCTGGGGTCACCACAGGAGCTGGCTGGGGACAGCTCTGCTCCTGCAGCTCCTGCTCCTCAGCACTGTCCAGATGCTGACAGGAGTGGGCTGCAGCATGGGACAGCCACACCACGTGCCACGATGCTCTGCTTTATTCATGTGCATTTTCCAGCAAGGACAGTCCCAGGATAAGGCCAAAAACCACAGCAGTGTGACCTGTGCAGGTGCACCAGGTGAACCCAGTGTGTCACTACTGCTGTCACCACCAGTGTCACACCAGCTGTGAGGTGTTCTACCTGCTTCCAGTCCTCCATCCCCTCTTCTATTTTATTTGAGTGTCCCAGAGCGCTCAAGGATGTGTCAGGGTCACACAGGTCTGCCTCTGCTCAGTGCCCACCCTGCCCCCTGGGCCATGCTGCTCTGGCAGCTTTGTCCCCATGGATGCTGCAAGCTCCACCTCAGCAAGCCCAGGTAGCTTGGGGAAACCTTGGGGTGGTGTTTCCTGCACAGAGCCGAGCTCTGGCTGGTGCTCAGCAAACCCCAGCTCGTTACAACCCGGGGCTAACGAACAGAGCAATGACTCTACTTACGGGGAGCACCTTCGGCCATCTCGATGGCTGTTATCCCCAGAGACCACAGGTCACTCTGAAAGAAAGCAGAGGGACATTGCCAGAGGAAGGAGAAATGGACGCTTTTATTTACCCTGCTCTGCCCACATGGTCGGCTGAGTCTCCTGAAGGATCAGAGCAGAGACAACACACCTATTTGGGAAACTCTTTGATTTCAAATCTGTATCACTCTTCCTTCCATCTTCTCCCTTGCAAACAGGGACACCCTGAATCTGCAGCTCCCTGCCAGACAGCAGCACTGAGCTCCCCTCCAGTGCCTCCTCCCCACCCCAGCACCCCTAACGAGCTGTGGCTGCACCTCCAGCCCTGGTAACGAGTCCCAGGGGATGGATTGGCTCTCCTGGCAGAGCAGGAGGCAGAGACTGGAAATGCCCAGTGAGACAAACTGAGCACATTCCCTAATGACGCTGCCACAGGTTGGGCTTTTTGGCAGAAGGTGGCTAATTCATTATTTTGGACACCATGCTAAAGATTCACAACACATCTGCTGTATTGCGAACGTGACTCGGACTGCTGCTGGTGCCTCCATCTAAAGATGGAAGGGATGGACTCTGCCTCCCACCCTTCCTCTGGCACATCCAGCTCTCCCCTGCCCTGCTCTCTGCCATGTCCCTGCAGTCCCACGTCACCTTTCTCCTCTGCAGTTCAAGAGCTGCCCTTTCTAAACTGCCTCAAGCCTCTAAACCTACCATTTAGTGAGTAAATCCCAGAAAGGTTGTTTTTCCCAGCACAGAGTCCCACAGGCCCAGCCAGAGCTAGAGAGAGCCTCTAGGAACCACAAGCACATTTTCGCATACACCCTCCAGGATGAACAACTTGGATTTTAAATTTCAAGGCGTTTTTCCTCATTTTTAGCTCAAGTTCTCCCTTAACAAACGTCGTCCTTGCTACACATCTTTGTACCTGCTTAAAAATTCTCTCTCAAATCTTATTTTCAGCCCTTTCCCAGCACAGTCTCATCCATTCTTTGTTTCTGGTCATCTGGGATTTCTGCTGCATACTTAATTATCACAGTCTTTCCACATGATTCAGCACACATGACCCCTTCCCTCTGGGTTGCCACTGAACTCCTTCCAAATTCCTAATGTGTCTTTCCATATTGAGGTGCCCAGCATTATATGCAAGATGCCAAGTGATCTTAAAGCTGGAGGAATACAGAAAGGGATTATCACCTCTCTAAGTCTCCCAGAGAAAGCAGAAAACTCAGCGGGAAGCGCACATTTTATAATGATCTGGAATTCAGGATTTTTTTTTGTGTGGTTTTTATTTTTAAGACTGAAAAGCCTTTCAGTCCGTCCAGCAAAGGGATGCTGTGCTAATGTATTTGCATTGCCTTGACTTGGGAAGGGAAGCAGGCTTCCTTCTCCCCCTCCTTTTGATTCTAAGCTTATTGACAAGATATCTCTAAAGGAAAAAAGGAAGACCGGCTGGGGAAAAAAACCAACAAATAATCTCAACAATGGGGGGTTTCTATTTGTTCTTTTTTAAAGTGGTTTATTTATGTGAGGAGGTATTTACTGTCTCCTTCCATAGATTACACAGGCATCTCTTTCTGGCTAAGAAAACAGTGAGATCAGAGGCTTTTTGTCCAACAGATTAAGCCTGTGACGATTCCTTTTCTCACCCTATAAATCTCATCTTTTGTATTCAGTATTTTAAGCCGGTCGGCTAAACCTGAGAGCATCTGATTTGCATCCCTTTTAAAAGAAATAATTATCATTTACATCCTCCCCACCCTACTTCAAAGTGAGAGCATCAGGTGCAGGGATGCGATCTGAGCTATGGACTAATGTCCAGTGGCTCCCACATCACCAGGAGCCCTGAAAGAACCCTGCAAGGATTGTGTCAGCAGCAATCAGCCTCCTGTTCCACACCCCCAGCCACGGGAAAATGGCCAGGGCCAACTTCAGAGAGCGAGCATCTGATCCTCAGGGACAATAGAGGGATTCTGGTCCTGCTGCTTGTGCATCAGTCCACGGCATATTAAGTGCCCCAGTTATTCTGGCAAGAGGAAAATCCTCGGGGATTTCAGAGGGTAGAAAGTAGCCTACGCAGATATCAGTCCTTTTTTAAAAAAATAATAATAAAAAGCTGTGGTTAATGGGAGCGTTGCACAGGCAGCTGTCAGTGGAGAAGTGAGAGCAGCCAGCACAGGGTGCAGCCCTGCCATGAAGCACTGCCCTCAGCAGAGCTGAGGAAATGCTGTTGTAATTGGTTAATCAAAGAGTAATACGTAATTGGAGATTAAGCTATTTCTACGTGTCCTCATCATTAACAATTTCCATAACCCAGAGCCTGAACCCAGACTGGAGAGCTGCTCTCTAGAAAACCATCAGTTCAAAAGTTGACTGAAGCACTTAAATGGCTGCAATACCAAAGCATCATTTGGATACTTTAAAATCATTAATTTCTCAAAAATTCCTCTGAATGATCACTAATTGCAGCCCAAATTGTACCATGACGGTGGGCTGTGGCTCTGTTACATTGGAGTGTTCTACTTTTAGAAAGCAGCTCACACCAGAGGGTCTCCAAGTCCTTTTTAAACATCACCTTGTGAAGTCACCTCTCAGCATGCACATGAGCAGAGGTACAGTGAGATTCACATATGCCTGAGCTTCCCCCTCAGAGGTTATGTGTCAGTGTCCTGCCCTCCTCTCTGGACACACTCAGTGGACCTTAGCAGGTTTGGAGCTAGAAATTCAAGTTCTGGACTCTTCAAAAAACCAACAGACAAAAACCCAAGGGATATTTCTATAGATGTGTGTCCAAAAACTTGTAGTAAGGCAGAAACAGAATAAACTATATTAAGCTCTTCCTGCTCTAAACATCAGACCTCACTGTGGTCTGAACGGGCAGGTGGGACTCCTAACCATCCTGTGGATCTGCTGCATGGCACAGGGCTCTGTGCCACATTATAACTCAGCAGTGATGTGCTGCCACCGATCCAAAAATAAACTTCAAACAGGCTGGAGAGACATGTGGAAAGTAGGTCAGCCCCCTAAACGTCTGACTGTGTGGCAGCCTTCACATCTCCCTGCGAATATCAGCCTGCAGGCCAGAGGATGTGATTTTACCCTTTCTAAACCCGACCTGACTCCTCTCCAGAGTAAATAGAGCAAATACAGCATGTTTGACTGGAGTATTTAAACACACAGCACCAAAAAGCAGGGTAGCAGGTAGCAAGGCTGAGTCTGACACCTTTCTCAGCACGGGGAAAGACTCCTCACAGTAAATTTGGATACGTGAACAGCACAACAAAGATTCAGGGTGGACCTGAACAACCCAAAATCCCACAGCCAGAAAGCAGGAGGAGCCTGCGCTGCTTGGCAATGTGTTTCTCAAA
Source organism: Acanthiza pusilla (assembly GCA_036630365.1). NCBI lineage: Eukaryota > Metazoa > Chordata > Aves > Passeriformes > Acanthizidae > Acanthiza > Acanthiza pusilla. The sequence continues at coordinate 2,352,356 of JAXCHO010000103.1, read as the reverse complement.
GCTGCAAGGATATATCGAATTACTGAGTAAGAAGATGCTTGTTTAGGTACCTTGAAGTCGTAAGTGGCATCGGGATTTTCATCGCAGGCGATGACCTCGGGGGCCATCCAGTAAGGCGTTCCAATGAAGGTGTTTCTCCTGCCCACCGTCCTGTCCAGCTGGGCACTGACACCAAAATCCACTGTGGAGCAGGGAGACAACGTAAAGGGGCATGGTAAGGTCAGAGACAAACCTGAGCAACACTGCTGCTGAGTGTAAAACATTGTGATCATTCAGAACAACTCTGCACTGCCAGGGAAGAGAGACGTGGCTGAAGACATTCCTGTTTGATCTCTGCTGGGATCAACAGAGGTCAATCAAGGACAAACCCGATCATCTGATGTCCAGGTTTTGTACGAAACCCTGTGCCTTTTCCTCCTTGCCAGGAGGCAATGAAAAGAAATCACAGCTCCTCATACTAATGAGAAACAGGGTTAGCAACATGAATAAGCAGCAGCCTTTGTTCTACGCTTGCTCATTTGAATTAAAGCCTGCCAAATACTGGTGGAAGCCTCATTTTTCTACCTAAATTCTTGCTGCAAATGGCAGAAATGCAAAAGACTTAAGGAACTAAGGGCCAAGGACAAAGGCCCATGGGAAATGTCAAGCATAGAGCTGCAAAATGAAGCAAAAAATGATGAAATCAAACCAACGAGAGAATACTCTATGGTCCACTAACTGCACTTTGCACAACACAATGGCTGGAGATTTGCCCTGGAGAATTTCCCCTTGGAGGAGAATCTTCACCAGCACAAAGCCAAACGAGCTGGTGGTGACATCTGTTAAGCCAGGGTTTCATTCTGCTGTAGATGGAGAGAGGAGGCTTGGGAAAACCAGGCTTGCACCACACATGACCAGCGTAAGGGATCTTCTATCAGCAGCATGAATTAAAACATGCAATGGCAGCCTTAATGACACTGGTGCTGGACAAGTGAGGATGTGAGCACATCACCTGCACTGATCTTCCATATGATCTCCACACCAAAGCCTGCTCTTCTCCAGGGTGACTAACACAGTGCACAAAATTCAGAGTAGTTCTTGCAAATTGAGCCCCCTCCATCAGGTTAGATTGGAAAAGGAGTCTGGATTATGTCACACTGAACTAAATGGATGATCCTCTAGGACACTGCTATGCAGCTGTGGGGGAACAGCCCCTGACAACATCTGGCGATGCACACAGGGCGGTTTTCAATCCAGGGCATGAAAAATTGGTGTTGGTTGCTTAACCTGTACCTGGTGGCAGAGCTGTCTGAGCAGAAACAGCACTGCAAGTGCATCTCTGCAAGCAGAACTTGGCCATCGAAACCCAGCAGTTTGTGGTCACGTTATCAAGGTAAACATGACAAAACCCACATGGTACCCATGCCCTTTCTTTGGGTCGTGTACAAACCAGATTTGCTGCTTCCCCCCAGCCAGCCCACCTGCAGTTTCCAGGAGCTCTAACCCACTCTTACCTAGTTTCACTTCTGCATTTTCCGTTAGCAATACATTCTGTCCCTTGATGTCTCGATGAATTACTTTGTGCTGGTGTAGATGACTCAAGCCCTGGAGAATTCAGAGAAAGGTTAGAGGAATCCAAGTTCAAAGCATGTTATTTTCTGACATTCCTCCTCGACCAATTATGCTCCAGAAATGAAAGGTTCACAGTTGGAGTTAAGCACTGGAGAATGCTTTTGTTTATCACATGCTCCAAACACTGTCCCATGTCCCATGCTGGGAGGACATGCCTGGCAAGGAGCCTGTCAATTCTAAAGGGATTAAACCCAATCTTCCACATTCCTGCAGGAACCTGAATTAACCCAAATTCTTCTGTCGCTCCAGACATGATTTCCCCCATGTGCTCCCTTGCCTCAGGGAGCCATTTCTGTGGCAGAAATAATAGAACGGGTTTGTCTCCTTTCTCCATTTCCATCATCCAAGAAACGGAAGAAAACAATTCTCTTGTTATATCGGTCCAATAAACTGGATTTCAATGTACTGAGAAGCTTGTATTAAAAAAGCTACCATGCAAATACAAACGTTATAGCTTGCACATATCCCTAATAGAGATATAGCTCAAGTAAAAAGCCTGTCTCAAAGGCTAAAGGTAAACTAGCTTTGCTGTTGTGCTGGTTTATTAGCTCATTAATTTCCTTTTGCAACAAACATTTTTATTTTGCTCATTTATTATTTCAAAGTAACATCCACCCAGATTGCCATCTTAGGAAAAATATGGATTACTTCAAAAACTAATTCTGCATTGGGTTTACATTTCATATTAAACATTCATATTTGAGGAAGAAAAGAATTTCTGCTATCACTTCTGGTAGTTATTAGTCATTTTACGCTTGTTACCTTGGGAAAACTGTGGAACAGATTATACCTGTATGGGAGTCCTTTTTTTAGTCATATTGCACTTGCTTACAGGCACCTTTGTGAATTGGAGGCAAAGCAAAAATTCCACCGAATTTCAATAAATCCTTTAATGACATGGGATTGAGCCTCCTGTTAGAATTCCAACTGTCCATCACTGTCTGAACCAAGCATGAGCCACGTTCTGCAGCATGAAGGTGGGAGCCTTTCCTCATCCCAAACCCCAAGGAGGTCACCCACCACCCGCCCCAACGCGTGGCCGAACTGCAATTGGTGACACTGGATGGTGGCCCTGGGACATGAGTCAGTGCCTGGGCTCTGACTCACTGCCAAGGACTATTTTAAGGAGCAGACTCCTGGAGCTCACACTTAAAATAAGCTCCTGTAACTGTGGCCTCCTGGCACTGACAGCAGTGTCCATACAACAGCTGATGAGTTACGGTGCCAGCATCTTCTGCACAGCACAAAGGTGTGACAGTGGCATTCAGGGTCAACACAGAAGTGCTGTGTCACCTCTGGGCATCCGTGGCAGCCTCAGATTCAGGCAGATCCTTTCAGAGGGATCATTTTGTCTCATTTTCTTTCATAGAATCATAGTATTGTTTAGGCTGGAAAAGAACTTTAAGATCCTGAATCCAACCACAACCTGACACTGTCAAGGCCATTGCTAAACCATGTCCCTAAGTGGCACATCCACACCTCTTTTAAATCCTTCTAGGGATGGGGATCCATCACTTCCCTGGAAAGCCAGTTTCAATGCTTAACAACCACTTTGACAAAGAAATTTTTCCTAAACCTCCCCTGGTGCAACTTGCATTTCCTCTCATCCTATCATTTGAATGGCTCCTTTACCAGTTTCCTTCACATGCCATATATTCCTATTTTCTCTTGAACAAATCCTTGGTTCACAGAGCAACAGACTTTAAAGTAGGGCAACCATTACACTCCCATCCTCTGAACTCAGCTATGCAAAATGCAGTCAAGTCTTTGCTGAAGCTGCCATCTCCCAGTACATGAAACTCTGGCATGGCCCATTTTAAGACATTTCAGTCAAACATTTATATTGTGAGTATAAAAGCTGCAGCATCCTCATTAAAATCAGACACATGGATTTAATAAAACATAGGATGCTTTTTAATCATGAAGATTCTTCTTTCCACAGACTTTATTAGTCCTCCACCTTTCCGTTAACTAAAAACATAATTCTAACGTAAATAAATCTTTGCCCTTTTAATACTAACAGGAGATTCTATTTTTGTTGATGGAAAAAGGGGGTTAAAATTCAGGGAACTAACAGAGCTAGAGTGCATTAAGCAGGGCTTATTTATTATGTATCATACAGGCACATGAATCATTCACGCCTGCCGGCACCACAGAGGCTCCAGCCCATGGCAGCACAGCATCCACGAAGTCTGCGGTGCCAAAGGCTTCCTGTGTCCCCTGAGCACTCATCTGCCACCCTCCCACCAATATTCAGCTCCCCCCGGACGCTCACCCGCAAAATCTCTCTACAGATGTAGGCAATCCACTCCTCCTTCAAGGTGTTCCCCTTCGTGTTCTTGATGAGGTCGGTGACGGAGCCCGCGCCGCAGAACTCCATCACCAGCTGCCAAAGGGAACAGGAATGGAATTAATGACATAAATGTAATGAAGTGATACCACCAGCAGCATCCCCCAGGCTGCCCGACCACAGGGCAGGACCCTGATGCTGGCATTGCTGCAGTGGGGACACCACAATTCATCCTGAAGCCATCAGCTTGTAACCCAGCTGGGGTTTGCCATAAAATGAAACAGTAAAAGGCTGGAAGGCTTGAAAGGCTTGTGGCCCTCCAGAAGATTGGGAGCAAGAAACAGAAATTAGTCCAGTGCTGAAAATCGGTGGAGGAGATCAGAGTTTCAAACCCTACCCTACTTTATACTTCTGATCAATGTTTAGCATGAACAGCAATAAAACAACTCTGCGTCTTGCATGTGAATCGTTCAACTCTGAAAATACAAAGGCACCAAGGCAGATATCTGAAAGCTTCCTATGATTTAGGAACCAGGTGTATTTTTCAATTTTTATTTTTTATTTAACCAGAAGACCTTTGGTTCTGATCATGTTTTTGAGCAGAAAACTGCCCTTGAGGGGAAGGTCACCACGCAGCACCAGACTTCCTACTGCTCAGGTTGGCTCAAACATGACCGGCCACCACCGCCTGTACCACTTCCAAAGTTTCAGAACATCAAATATAGAAGCGTAATGATCTAACCCAGCCCAAACTTAATCTTGTCATTGAACAACTGTGAAATAAACGCTACAAAAATAGCACGGGATGTGAGTCTGCCTCGCAGGGATTTCACAGATCCCCAGGGCGTGCAGGAGCCGTCAGCGTGCTCCAGAAAGCGAGCGCAGCCCGTGTGTGCAACAAGCCTCCTCCAAGGCCTGGGCAAGTGTTTCTCTCAGATGTGAAACCGTGTTTTCCGATTAGATTTGCTTCCTACTTGAAGATATTCCCTTGCCAGTGGTTCCTTGCCAGATTCCTCGATGCATGTTTAAAGTTTCTTATCGCATGAGGTTTACATGGCATTTAACGTTCTCCAAGCAAGTGACATTACTATTAAAAGTACAGGCCAAAAAGAGAATTAAAATGGCAGAAGGGTTACTCCTAACCAAATTGCAGAAATGCAGTGATTTAAGACTATCATAAATTACAATGATCATAAAATCCAGACACAGAACTGCCATAAACCTTCAGGCTAAATAAAATACTTGAGCAGCCGAGACCTTACTTGGCTTTGACCACACTCCTATCTTTAGTTTTGATGTTAAGTTTCTGTTCTCTCCTGAACTGGTGCTGAGAAATTCTTGGAATACCCCTGTTACGTCAAGAAAGTGGCTTCAAGAAATGGAAAAAGTGGATGGGTGACTGGCCAAAATCTGCCCCACGCAAAGGCAAGGAATGCACCTACAGCTCTCCCACCTCAGCAGGAGCCAAGCCATCCAGCTGGGTCACTGGGACATGGCCTAACCCATGGTTACTCACTGTCAACGAATGGGCAATAAGGGAACTATTGATTTCAAAGCTGCTTTTCCTCTTTCTTCCCTTTGGACCATCAGTGTCTGCACGTGCTTCTGATTAAATGGACATTTGGGATACCACAGCAGCAAATTTGGAAAGGAAAACCCTGGATAGCTGAGCCAGCCGCAAAAATCTTGCAATCCAAAATGCTGTCCTCTCCAGTCCTCTTCCACGGAAATTCTTCCACAGGCTCTCACCAGGGTTTGGAGCAGGAGGAAGAGGAAGGGCTTGCTATGCTGTGTATGGCAATCATAATGCTTAAAAGAAAATCGAAGAAATCCCATTAAAAGTACACAGTGCACCCATTAATTTGCCAGATTATCTTTCTGGAGCTGGTAGCTGGCTTGGTCCTCTACCCTGCCCTCGATTTCCACAGAGCAAAGATTAACTTCGCACCAGGAGGGGAATAATACGGCCACCTGCTGATGTATCCCAAATCTGTAACTGTGAAATCTCCTGGAGATTAAATTCACAAAATCAGAGAGGAAAAGTCACAGAAGGGGTGTCTCCAACTCGTTTTTTTAAGACATGCATAGTCCCATAACATTCATAGGAAAACAATGCAGCCTCCAGTGAGAGGAATCACAAGGAGACACAACAGAGCAGGTGAGACCTGACCCACAGCACTGCATGTCCTGCTGGGTGATGGAGCCCAAGAACAATAAATGCACCCTGGAGTGGGCACTGAACATGATCAGGTCTTCTCAGAGAACCTGAGGGCTTGTTCAGCCATGCAGAGAATGGATGGTTATGGGATATCTGTGCATACCATCAACAGTATGGACACGTAAGCCCCAGAGGGGCAGAAGAACAATTTAGATACTGCCTTAAAATCAATTTATCCACACTATGGGTATGTTTAGGCTGGAAACCAACAGTCTTCCAAGAGAAAAATTAAAATGAACAGAAGCTCTTGCTGATTTTAGGGCAGAGCTTAATACACTCAGAAAAGGCTTCAAATGGCAGATGGATACTAAAATACTTTCTCACCAGTCTCATACCTCTGGGTGAGTGCTTTGCCCTCACACACTTGCATCATTACCAATTTTCTTAAGGGATGAAGTCATGATGGAGTAAGACAATAAACTGAAAATGCATATTGAATTTTTATTAACCATAATTAAAATTATCATCAAGATGGGCGAAAGGTAAGATCATCTTCTGAAATTTAATTTGCAAGGACATTTATTGAGGAAGTATTTTTAAATACAGTTCATTAAGCATTTACTTAGCTCTTCATACCAGAGTGACAGCAAACTTCATAAGCAAGGCAAATTCAGAAGCTGCAGCTGTAAATCTCTGTGTCCTGCTGCCTCATGAATTTTTTGTTTAAAGAGCCTTTGCAGTTTTCAAATCAACCACCACTTCCCTCAGTTTGGGAATGGTAAAATCTCTGCTCTGATCACTGCTGTGTATCACCTGGAAGAGCTAAAATCTGAGTACCTCCAGCACAGCAATCCCAATCCAACTGACAGTGAACTGCTCCAGCTTGACCAGAGGAACTCCCCAAAATAAGTTAAAGCCTTTATTACACAAGACAAATTCTTCTGTATTCCTATTCCTCAGCCCAGGAACCATTTGACTTTTAAGTTACAGCAAACAAGCACACAACACCTTCAGGCTAAATGCTGCTGGAAATCAATCCTTCTGCTGTGTGTGTAAAGAGAACCAGGGTGCAACATGGTCCCATGTATCCAGGCCACCCAAATTTCCCATCCCACCCCACAGCCTGGCTCCCATGCAAGAAAATCCCTCATCACCCACATTGTGGGACCTGGAGCCAGCGACAGAGCATTAAAAAACAGAAACCTTCACTTGGTCAGCAGAAAAGCTGATGTCCATTTCAGAAACAGCAATCAAATTGCTGTTAAGCAGCAACTAAAATACTCTGTAAGAAGGGAAGCCCAGGTTTTCGTTGCTTGTGCTGGTGCTGGGGTGGGAGCAGGCTGTGACACTGCAGTGGGAGCACTGGAGCCAGCGCTGCTCTGCTCTCACCTCTACAACAGCAGCACCCAACTGCTCTCACACCGATTCCTCAATGAATGACTGGCCTGGCTCTGCCCTGCCTGCATCTCCCTGCACACCGAGGCCAGCCAAGCAATCCCTGGCCCTTGGGGAGGCAGCAGGCAGATGCTGCCACGGGTCCTGAGCAGACTGAAGGCTTTGGGTCAGGGATGGCAGCAGAAGGAGCTGGGCTCACAGTCCCACAGTGTTTACAGCACTGGCATTGCTCTGCAGAGGAGTGAGAGTTAAATAGCATTGGATTACTCTGCCAGACAGCAGCAGAAAGCTGCTCTGGTCACCCTGAGCTCTCAGTCAGGGGCTGGAGGAGCAGCCCTGATCCCCCGGCACTCCCCCGGGACTGCGGAGCTTGGAGGGACTAGAGAGAGATACAGCTCAACCGAAAACTGACCCCTCTCAAATGTTTCATGGTCTAATTCCTGTGATGTAAAGAATCAGCAACTGCCCAAAAATATTTTTCAGGGTACATAAGCAGATTAAGAGCAATAGTGCTCAGAGCTGCACAGGTGTAACCGAGTGCTTTGACAGCTCACGCTCCATTTTCAATGGAGCTCTGCTGCCCCTGTTTTTGCTCTCCAGATCCCTGGTGTGACTCTGTTCACATCACCCTGAAGCAATTCAACGAGCCCCCAGAGCTCAGCACAGTGAAAAAACACATTGCAACTACACAATCCCAGCCTTGAGCACCGCACAGCTGCAGCGGTGCCACCCTGACCCAGGGGCTGCTCCCAAATCACCCTCATTCCCTTTTCCCCCACGCTGCCCTGGATTATCCCTGCAGAGGACACCCTGGAGGCCACCCCACCACGTGGGTATCTGGCAACCTGCCTATTAGCAATTTGTCCCCCTCGGTGACAGATGTGGCTGCGGGCAGGGTTGCCATGGCAGCCCATCCATCGCAGCCAGCGCCGCTGGCCCTGGGGACAGCGCTGGGCTCTGCCCTGCCCTGGGTGGGCTCTGGGCTGTGCCAGCCATCACTGAGCCCCCAGACTCTGCACAGCCCCTGAGCCTGCTGTCTGTGCGTGTGTGGGCTGCTCTGCCCATGGTCACACTGCACATCAAGGGCAGGTGACAAGTGTCCAGCTGAGTGGCACCTCTGTGACCCTGCACATGGGGATCAGAGAGCCTGCAGCTTCCAGCCGTCCCCAGGGCAGGGATCCGCCAGGATAGGGTCATTCCTCCATCCAGTTCACACTGCCTAATGAATGCCTCATCTCCCAGCATTTAGAAAAACACCCACCCCAAAATATCTCGAAACAACCCCCCTGGGTTATGTGCCCCATAACTTAGATTTGAGATGTGCAAGGGGAATTTAATGAGTTTAACTCTGAGAAGCAGCAGTTAACTGATTAACTGGGGCCTCGTATCCCCTGGGAATTTCCCCAGTTTCCGCAGCCCACCCTCATCCTGTTCCTTTGCACCAGGGCAGGACCCCCTCACCTCAGCTAGAGAGAGGCACAAATCCTCCCAAAGATCCACAGCACCCCGCAGTAAAACACATTACGCAACGTAAGAATAAACCTACCTCATATTTTTAAATTTCTTCTTTATATGTTCCATAAAGGTTGTCCCTATGACTTTTACTTCCTTTTTTTTTTTTTGCCTAACACAGCAGATTTGGGATACATCTGCTAAAATACCCTCCACACAGCTCCTTAATTTCTGAAAACAGGGTTGTTTAGTGAGATTGAGCTCATCTTTCAGGGCAAGTGGCTGCTGTGGAATGGAGCAGCAGCACCGACAATACTTCATGTCGGAAGCCTGCCACGTTTCTGAGAGATCTTAATCTCCACTGAAAGAGTTCCCTATTTTTTATTTCCGTATCAGCCTCCTGAGTGTCGATAAAAAGAATTACTTGGGCATTATCAGAAACCGTTTTATTTCAACAAAGAGCCAATGAAAAATAAACAAGCCTTTATCTGGGAGGCAAGACCGATAGAGTTCACACGAGTCCTAATTCAATCAGATCCCAAAACAACAGCTATTTAACACAGGGGCACCAGCACACCTCTCCTCCAGGGCTGGGGAGCTTTCCCAGGAACACCTCCACCGAACCCAGCACTGGGCATAGCTAAAAACCCCCTCACACCCCAGTGCAAAAAACACAGCTTTTGACAAAATCTTTCTCACTAACCCATGAGAAAGGCCCCAGATTGAGAGGAGAAGTAGCAGTCTGGTTGAGAATTCAGATTATCGAGTCTGCCTTTCCCAGGGGGCAAGAACAAGCAGGATGATTAACACCTTCACCCCTTGCACACCGGGGTGACCCACCAGGGAAAAGCCAGGCTCTCCTACTGACTTGGGGAATGTGAAGGTGATACAGCACACACAGCCTCCTCTGCTGTGCCATGGTGATGGGGATTGACAGAAGAATCACAGAGTATCCTGAGCTGGAGGGGATCCTGCAAGGACCATTGAGTCCAACTCCTGATCCTGCACAGGAAAACCCCAAGAATCCCACCCTGTGCCTGAGAGCTTCAAAACACTCTTCAGCTCTGTCAGGTTGGTGCTGTGACCATTTCCCTGGGGAGCCTGTTCCAGTGCCCGACCACGCCCTGAGTGAACAACCTTTTCCTAAAAACCCCCTAAACCTCCCCCGACACAGCCCCACACCATCGCTCTTCATGCCATGCCTCTCAATCCACGGAGCTTTTATTTTCAAAAGTTTGGGCTGCTCTTTTTCTAACACTCGTGTATGCCAAGAGCCCTTTGTGCTGGAGCTGCAGGAAATAAAACCAAACCCTCCTGCCTGGTCAGAGCACACAAACCCCAGACCCAGCCGGGGTAAAGGCACTGAGCAGAGGCCAGCACCAGGGAGGGGGGACAGTAATGAGGCCCCCCTCATTACTGGGGGCCTTGGCATACAGTTGGTGGGTTTTTCCCCCTCCAGGCACTCCTGCAGCACAAGGAGAAACACTGTGGGTTGTTTTAATATTTCACTTAAAAAAAACCAAACCATAAACCAGCCAAAGCCAAATGGAATTTCATGGGATGAAAATGCATTTCTCAGCCTGACAGCTTTTGCCTCGCTGGATCCCAAGCCAGCTGCAAAGAACATGTTTTTTAAGAGTTCCCACCAAAAATAACCTGAACACCCAGGCTAGGAACACCCCTGGAGTCTGAGCACCCAAGTCTTCCCAATAATTCAGTGTACCAAAAAGTCTTGGGGAACAAAATGGCACAGAAGTCCATCAACTGCAGCTTTCTCCTGGGAGGAATGTCCTCTAAATCCCTCCAGTTCCCACTGGATGCTCTGGCATGTGGATACAGCAGCAAACAGCTGAAGTCACTGAATGTTTTGCTAAAATAAAGCCCACGTTGTACAGAAACCACAGGGCTGCTGCTCTTCAGCATCTCCACGGTCTCCCAGGTGAACCACGGGTATTTGTTACCCCTGAAAATTCAGCAACCCTGCTCAGGCACAGAAAAGCTTTGGAAACCACACGTGGGGAGGGCAGAACTGACTGCATTTACAAGAATGTGGGGAAATAAAAACTTTTTAGACCCCAGGACAACATCGAGGTTCTTGTACTGATGATAACTCCAAGGCAGCCTTCTCTCCAGCAGACCCCTAAGGAAAGCAGAGTCCCACACTGCTGCTCAGATGGACACAGACACCACAGCTGCTGCTCCAGAGACTCCAACCAGCACAGCCAAGCTCAGAACACAGCAGCACAACTTTAATTAATTTTACAGCAACAGCCAGAGCCCTGACCCACAGTACCACCGCCCTGCCCTGCCCCCTGAGCACCAGCTGCCGCCAAAGAGAGTGGGCTCTGATGCTCTGTCTCTCCACAGGGATAGAGCAGATTTAAACTCCATCCTCCGTGCTCTGGGAATGCTGAATTAATAACTGAGAAGCCCCTGACAAGGGAAGCAGCGGGAGGAGGCAGCTGAGGATTTATGGAGACACAAAGCAGTTTGGTGCCCTTCAGCAGTGTCAGGCGTCTCCACCGAAGTGGCTGAGCAGTCACAGACCTCCCTGACATCCCCTTGCTGTCCCCCTCCTCTTTATCCACCTGCCCTGGCTCCATGAAGCACTAGAGGCAGCCCCAAGAGCTGGCAGGAACCACCCAGCATCCCCCCAGCCTTCCTCTTCCCAGCGACATTCCAACTGCCAGAGGACACAATGATTTTCAACTGAATATTGTAACAAAGATATTGCTAATGACACTTCAGAATAGAAAGGGGTTTAGCATCAGCCTGCAAAGATTTTATGACAAAATGGAGAAGTGTTTTGCAGTGCAGCAAAAGCCTTTTCAAAGTCATGACTTCAAAAAAGATGGGATGCAAAAGAAGGGGTTTTGTGTAAATTGGGTGCTGGTAAAGGACAACACAGAGTAAATAATCTGTGTCAAATCCCAGTTGTTTTAAAGAAAGGAAAGCAACTTACCCAGAGCTGATCATCCATTCCTGGTGGGTTCTTTTTAATAAAAGCACCATAATACGTAGCAATATTTCGGTGGTGAGAATATTTCTTCAGCATGTTAATTTCTTGTTTGATCTCTTCCTCTTCATCCTGGGATGAGGTGAAAAGCAAATAAAAACAGAGGCATCAGGAGACCACACTTCACAGGCTCCCGGCTCTCTTTGTAGGTGGGTGAGCTCCCAAGCACCCCATGCCTGACTGACCTCTCTCAGCTTTTTTGCACTATTTTTTACAGCCACTTTGCAGCAGATCCTGGGAGCTGGATTGGAGACTAATGTTGCTGAGGCTCAGCCATACCTGTGTTTCCCCAGTGAGGCATCAGCACACCCTCACAGACACACACCAGGGGCCAAGGTGGTGTTCTTCCAGAAACCACTGCATGGCAGAAGTGCTCCTGTGCTCCCAGCCCTCGGGCACATCACTCTTGCCCACCCTGGAAGCAGCACAAGAGCTCTGGGGACACCAGGAGGTGCTGGTGGTGGGGTGGCACCACATGGGGAGCAGGCAGGTGCTGTTTGTCCACAAACTCCACCAGACTAACTCAGCCCTGGTGACAAGCACTGCTCCCAGAGGCTGCCACAGCCCTCTCTGTCCCATCTGCAAAGTGGCATTAGCTGAAGCAGCTGAGGCAGAGGAGCCACACCGATACCAGTTTTGATGTCCCACCTCTTTGTTCTCACACCCATCAAACGAGCCCTGGTTTTATTTCAAGCTGACTGAATTCCAGCCTGCTGTATTTCCACAGGCACCACTTGGCACCTCGATGTCAATGAGCTTATAATAAAGGACCAGAAGGGCTGTTTGTTCTTTATTCCCCTTTATTCCCTTCCTGCCTCTCCCCTGCCTCTCCTGACCTCAGTTTTACTAATAGGCAAAGGACAAGACACGCACAGAGCAGCAGAGCTGGAGGAGCAGCTCTTCTCGAGGCACAGTGCCCCAGACCAGGTGTCACACAATATGGACAGAAACACATCTTTCCTCCCAAAATACCATGGGAAGTGATTCAGTGACCACACTCTTCCATTCAGGGAAGAACACACAAGTGAGGACAGAAGGAACAAGTACAAGAAATATCTGGATGGAGCTTGCATAAACAACCTCCAGTTTTATTTTCAGTAAGGACACAGAGGGTTATAAGCACCAAAGAGGATGAGGAACAGGCTCAAGCATTACCAAGAAAGCCTGGGAACTATTCTGGAAGAACCTTTACCATCTCTCTTCAAGCGGCCAACACAGCTTTGCTTATTTTCATTTGTCGAGGGAACCAGGGGATATAACATGAAGTTTATCAGGCCACAGAGGTGATTTTTAAAATTGAAGTCCTTTGCATTGCAGCAACAAGAACTAAAAAGCAGCTGGATGGTCACAGTGCTGGGAGCAGCACTCAGCACAAAATCCCTCCAGCTCTCTGAGCACCCAGCCAGCTTTTCAGCCATCCCTCAATTCATGCCTGGCACTCTAGGAAAAAATAGCAGCAAGGCAAAGGGACACTCAGTCCAACATTTTATTTTAACTTCGTCCTCAAGTTGAAGAACTCAAAATTGGAGGAAGAACACTCTAAAGCATCAGAGCTGTGATGGCACCTGAGGACACATCTGCATTGTCAGGCTTGGGGGCTCCAGGCCAACCTCCTGCTCCAACCAGGACTGCTGAGAGCAATCAACCCCAGCAAATCCAGCAAGGGAGCGAAGAAAATGGAATCATCACAGCAAGCTGCTGCAACGATTCCAATCCCAAGCCCAACAAAAGCCACAGGCCAGGCTTTGCCGCCACACTTTGCCTCTATCAATCGATTCTCTTACATCCATTGCTGGAAGTAGGTCATGCAGCACACAGCAGGACCAGCCCCTGGAAAACGAATCTGAACTCTTAATTCAGAGATAGCAGCTGCCCAAACTGATGAAGTGCTGTAATTTGAGGGCCTCTATTCTGCAATCTTCCCTAACAGACAATTAGTGGGAGCAGGGATGAGTTAAACAAAGCATCGTTGTCAGGAGCCTGTGGGGGTTTAGTGCAAGGCACGTGGTCAGGATGAAACGCTGTCTGGGAGCTCACTGAACACAGAATTGTCATGGTTTGGGTTGAAGGGACCTTACCACCCCCTCACCATGGGAAGGGACACCTTCCACTAGAGCAGGGCTCAGAGCCCCGTCCAGCCTGGGCTTTACACTCCAAAAGCTGCAGATGGCTGTGGCTGGGGTGACCACACTAATTCTGCTCCCTGCTGACTTCTGAAAGACACACTGTCACCCGGGGAATGCTGGAAAAACAGGTGGGATGGAAGGTCAGGATCAAATGAAGCAGTGGCAGCAGTGATATTGTGTGTGAGGAGGAGCTGAGGACTGAGTTTGTGTTTTTGGCAGCAGCCTTTGCACTGAGCCTGGAGCAGGTGCCAAACATGGCTGCAGCACAATGCAGGGAACAGCTTTAGAAATTCCTCCAGAAGCAATGCCCAGGACCATTCCTGCAGTGGCTGGAGGACATGGCTCTAGATGTGACTTCAGCACCAAGAGCTCTGAAGCACAGCCAGCCTTTACCACGGCACAGGTTTGCACAGCCTTCACCATGGGCACTGCCCATTCTGCCCTGAACGAGCCTTCCCTGCCTAAAAACCTAAGGGGAAAATAATTAAATATCCAAAAACCTCATCCCATGACAAATATCTGATTTACTACCTTCTACATTCAGACACGAGGCCCAGCTTTGCAAGGCAAAGTTTTAGAACAGGGACATCTACTTAAAGATGTGTATGAAATTATTATTGGGCAATACCAGATTTCAGGTAATTTTCTCCAGTATCTTTCCTTGAAAATGATGGTTTTCTAAAACCACTGAATTAAGTGTGGATTCAAATTTAAGCCTATGTTTGGCCTCAAAGTAATATTTTGATTTCTGAGCTTGAATTCATTCTAACATCAGACTTCATTCGATGGGAATTTCACTGCTGTTTATGCCATGGGTTGATGCTTGGTGGGTCTGCCTATTCCCTTAGAGCCTGCTTCCCATGGGAACGAGATAAATGGCACTTGTAGATACTGCAAGTAAACAGGAACAACTTCCATTCACATTTACAGACTTCTTTCCACACATCATTTCACCTTCTAGCACCAAAAATAACCTGGATGAAGGTCCCACAGATATTAATAGCACACCACAGCATTTAAGGTATTTCAAAACAGGTTCCCAAGGCCAGCTGACTGCTTTCACAGAGAGTCATTTCTGTATGTGCTGAGCTCCTGAAAGCTAATTTAAAACATTACTCAAAAATTAAAGTGGGTAGATTGAGTTCTAATTTTGAAATGTGTTGTTCCAGTAAAAAAAAAAAACAACAAAAACAAACAAACAAAAAAAACCCAAGGAAAAAAAAAAAAAACCACCAAAACACAACAAAATACAACAAAACACATTCTTACTCCCAAGCCTCGTATTGTTTCCAGTACAGGAATTCTGGGAGGGATAGTACTGCATTTAAAAAAAAATATTCAAGAAAAAGCATCTTCATGCCATGCTCCTAAATGCATCTGTTTAGGGTTTTAGGGATCATAACAACTCCTTTTTTCTTTTGTGGAAACTGGGAAATGGTGAAACCATCCCTTCCCCTCAGTTTTGTTATTCATTTAAAGATTTGTAAATTCTTGGTTCTCTCAGTCTGACACAAGTTTTGAAAGAGCCACCTTTAAGACCAGGGTGATATGGTTTTTTTTTTTCCTTTTTATCGGTAGGATGCACAGGAATTATTCAACTTGCCTAGTGAAGTTATTAATGACAATAATTGTGACATAGTTTTGGTGAACAAAAGCACTTCGGAGAAAAACGTGGATGCAGAGAAACAGAAATGAGCTACGAATACACAATCCTGTCGCTACTTTTGGTAAGGGCATGTGTGATATGACAAGGGGGAATGGCTTCAAACTGCCAGAGTGCAGGGTTAAATGGGATATTGGGAAGGAATTCTTCCCTGTGAGGATGATGAGGCCCTGGCACAGGTGCCCAGAGAAGCTGTGGCTGCCCCTGGATCCCTGGCAGTGTCCAAGGCCAGGCTGGATAGCGCTTGGAGCAACCTGGGATAGTGGAAGGTGTCCCTGCCCATGACAAGGGGTTGGAACTGGATGACCTTTAAGGTCCCTTCCAACCCAAACCATTTGATGATTTTCTTCAGATATTATTAAGGCCTTTAAAAGAGCCACTGCTGGAACTGGATGCTGCTTTGTTTCAGCATGAAACAGTTTTATCTCCAAAACTCTTCCAGATTAATTTTTTTCTCACATATTTATTAAAACTAAAACCTCTTAATGGCACATGTCACATTAAGACAAAGGGAATTTACTTCCCAGGAACACCAGTCTTTCACCCACCCCCATGTGTTATCACACCCCATCCCTTTTCCCCTCTTATCTGTAATTTAAGGATGCAGGAGGAGGAGGAGGAGGAGGATACATTACCCCGGTGACGTCCATAACCTTAATAGCAGCGAGCTGGCCTGTTTTGACATGACGACCCTGCAAAAGAAAAGGGAGAAGTTTGTTTGGTTTTGTTCAGTGCCAATGTTTTCCTCACAGCGAACAATATCCTTAAACAATCTCCTCGCCCTGGCAGCATCCACACATTATTTGTTGCTTTTTCAAGAGCATCTTCACAGCAGCCATGATGGGAAAGCAATTCCCTCCCCTTCCTCCTGCCATTACAATTAATTAGTACAGGGCCTTCAGTGCTGTATTTTCCTGGCAAACAAGGGCTGGAAATACCCTTTAATGCTCAGCCATGCACAAAAAACCAGCTCAGGGCCTCTCCTGAGCACAGAGCATGACTCGGCTGGAAATGGGCTGCTGGAGCTGAGATGATGGGAATGCTCTGGCTGGGGTACCCACACTGCCTTCAGTCCACTCCTGTCCCAGTCCCAGCCCTCGTGGACCTGGGGACACACCAGGCTTGCAGGGCACCATATTCATTCTGACCAGTAATTTATTTATTTTTGGAAAGCCTTGATTAGCAGGCTAGAGAGGTTTTTAAAATTTTCAGCAACTGGAAAAAAAATCAGCAAATCACTGCAATGAACTGTTTGTTGCACAGTGCTCGACTACATTAATCCTAATGGGAAAATGCCTGGGAGAGATGGTGAAAATATAAAAGAGCTCAAACTATTTATGAGGTCTTAAAACCAACACAACTGCTGTCAAGCAAGGCAATTCCCAGCCTCTCCTCCTTTCCTGAGAAATGGATCACCCAACATCATATCCAAATTGCTCAAATCGTTCCCACCCCCAGCTGGAGGACATGTGCTCTGGTTCCAAACCAAGCACTCTGAGGAAAAGATGCTTTTCCTCCAGGAAAGCCAGCAAACGCTGATCCTAACAGGAAAGCTGGGAGGCAAAGGGAAGCATCCCTATTTCCCAGTTTGTATCACTATTTACCATGGGAGCTGCCCACGGCCCCATCATGAGAGATATGGTGTGGAAGACATGCAGGGAATGGCAGCTCCTGCCCTGCAGCACTGATAATTAACACACCAAGGACACAACCAGGAGCAGAGGCGGAGAGGGGTCAAGCTGCAGCAGGGCAGAAACAGGAAAAAACAGAAGCTTTTCCTAAATTGCAGGCTCCTCCTGCCCCCACACCAGCGCGCATGTGGATGAGCTGGGGTTTGTGTCAGGTCTCCCAGCCCTCCTGCAGGCTGGATATAGTCTTTCACACCATCTTGCCTCCAGCAAGAACCCCAAATTACCAGACACGGGAACCTCTCCCTGGTCCCTCAGGTTTCCAGGCGCGGTGCTGGGAAGCAAACCCACGCGCCGGCTGTGGA
Source organism: Acanthiza pusilla (assembly GCA_036630365.1). Classification (NCBI taxonomy): domain Eukaryota; kingdom Metazoa; phylum Chordata; class Aves; order Passeriformes; family Acanthizidae; genus Acanthiza; species Acanthiza pusilla. Next base: position 2,334,652 of record JAXCHO010000103.1, on the reverse strand, counting down.
GCAAGGCAGCATTATCTTCTCCAAATTTATGACTTCACCAGGAAGCCAATTCACCCACCAGGGCTCCTCGCTCATTTATTAACACAATTTATATGTCCTGAGCAACCGCATGTTCTAACAGCGGAAAAAGAGCTTTATCTTAAAATATGTGCAACATAAAAAGTAATAAACCCAAGCGCAGCCCAGCAGCCCCGGGCTGCGGCTGAAGCATCCCCTGGATGTGGCCGTCGGGAAGGAGGGGCACGTCGCTAGACACCATCTATTTAGACAGCATGATCTGCAGAAACAAATCCTCCTCTTCCTAAATTCATCCTTGTTTGCTTGCCCAGGAAGTCCCCACGTGTACTGACACTTTAATTAAAGCCCACAGAGCACCCGCAGGATAAACACTTGGACCGTGGCACGCCCCATCTCCTGTGAACTGGGGGAGGAGGAGGAGGGGGAAGCAAGCTGGGGCATTTCAGACCACGGATTTAGGAGTTATACCTGCCTTCACCTGATGCATCACCACCTTATTTTGTATTTTAGGGAAATGTCCCACCACTGCTGTGGTGAAGTGCTGCTGCTTCCCTCAGTACCAGCCAAGGGGAAATGGATCCCTAGGTGCCCAAGGCATCCTTCTCCCAGGAATCTGCTGCCTCCCTGCACACCTCCCAAATATTTACAGACAATGGTAATAACTTAATATCGTGTAAGCATTTACCAAAACAAAATAAACCACTTGGAAACATATGTTAATGTAAGCCATGAGGGGCACTTAGTCACGCAAAAATCAGGCGGAGTAGAACCAGTAAGTGTTCATCCTGGGATGTTGTAGTGAAGATTTGATTTTTCTATAGTTTGTTCATGACGATGGATTGTAGAGCTTCACCCTGGCAGATGAAACCATCCAGGGAAAAAAGGCATCTCCTCACCAGTCAACCATCCCTTTTAATTCAACCTACTGCTCAGCACTGAGACTTGCTGTGAGACTTCATAAATAGTTTAGAAAGCACTGTTGATTTTTACCCTGCTGCAGATGTGCTTGAATTTGCAATAAAGATACAGGCAGGCTGGAGGAAGACACCAAGATCTGGAAGTGAGAGATGCAACTGAGGAATTAACATCCAACCTGCACACATTAAAGATGACACGGCAGCAATAAGCCCCTCGGACAGCACCTCTGGCACCTCGGCCATGCAGATTTCAGTGCCTTTGCCCAAAGCCTGGAACCAAGACCAGAAGCTCCCATGTCCCTGCAGGCTCTCCAAAGCATCCAACTGGATTGGGCAGTGGAGCCACTTGTGCCAAACCAAGGCAAGTTGAAATTGGGAATTAATTCATGTCAAGTGCTATGTCGTCCAGTGTTGATCTGTGCTGATGTACGAACACCACAAATGGGGATTGGGGTATCAAGATAAGAAAAGCACCAAAAAAGCCCTAGCTGTGATTTATTTCCTTTCTGCTTGTCCTCCACCCATCAAAACTGGATGGTTTTTTCCTTTAAACCATCACCACAGCACTGCCCTCCACTCAGAAACCACACAAAGGCTGAGCCCAATTCCTGCCCTCAGGGTCAACTCTGCCTCCTTGACACCAAAGAGGTGGGTCAAAATAGGCAAGAAGTGTTGAAGTTCAACAGAAAATCTCCACTTTTTCAAAACGTCCCCATTTCAGTGCCCCCATGGCGATGCTGGAGAAGGTGCAGCTGCAGGGAGAGGATGGGACCTTCCTGGGTAAAACATTTAATAACTTTGGTCACCCCGTGTTGGCTGTGCACAGTCAGCACTGCAAGGTTTGAAGGAACACTGCCAGCATCACCTGGGGTACAGCTCCCAGAGGCCCCAAACACACAAACCTCCTCCAACATCTCCAACATCTCTCTTCTCTTGTCCCAAAGCAGGTTCTGCCTCTGGCTCTTCACCTCCATGAATTCAGCACTGTTACACACACTGACGGCTGTGATGGCACAAAACATACAGGAGGAAATTTGAGCTACAAAAGCATTTCCTCCTCTCCAGATTCGCTGTCAAGGTTCACTTGGGTACAAACCCACATTTCAGCCTCAGGATTATTCAAGCATGATCTTCAAAGCTGCCACAATTTTTAATTAAACATCCATCTGAGCATAAATTCATGCTCCTAATTACTCTCAAAATGTTATATCAACTATCACTAACTTGATAATGTCAAGTATTAAGACTAATTTCTACAAATGAAGCAGGCACAATGAATTTTTTCTTCAAAGGTTGTTGTCCTCACACTCTATAAAGTGTAATGGACCAGCACACAATGAGAACATTGGTAAATACTTTTAAACATCAATTGATGCATTCAGGCATTATATTTACTAAACAAATAAACCCTGGCCTCGATATCAGTTTTTGTAGACAACAACTGCATATCCTGGCCCAAAATTCAAGTCCACATTTTAAGGACAGAAAGAGGATGACTGATTGTTGTATTTTAAAATTTTCCTTGCACAGGCACAGATTTCACCTCTAAGCAAAAACTGCAATTTCTGTACCCAGAAATGTATTCCATCATATTTACTTAACTTGTGCTGTCGGCTTTTATTCATCCAACAAAATAAATGGTCCACCACCTGCTGCAACCAGTGGGACACAACCAGAATTGCCATTTTCTTGAGAAATGCAGAGCTCCCATTTCCTTCTGCCAGGCAGAGCGACATCTTTTACACTTCCCAGCCTGGACAGGCAGCCTCCAACAATCCATGCATACAAAATCCCCACTGCAGGCACTTAATGGAGTAACCATGTTGTATGTCTGATACTTTAAAGCAAAACACTTATAATCCAACCAATTTGCACTGCCCTTACTTCTGCTGCATGTAAATATTAAAATGAGTGGGATTAGGGTGCTCTTGCAAGGCACTGCTGAAATTTCAACATGCACAGTCCTGCTGGGACCAGACCACAATGCCAACCCTCCCCACTGAGGAACACTGTGTCTCATACAGAAAATCTCAGTGAACTGAGACAAACAACGAAAAGCCTCATAAAAGTCCAAATATTACCACTTTGGCAGCAGAGAAAGCCTCCCAAATAAATTTCTTCCATTACATTTCTGTTGCAGTTAAAATACTGAGCCTGGTGCCAGCAGCCCAATAACCACCCTTTCTACTGTCCAACTCCTGCCTCCAAACCCAGCCATCAGCACATCCTCAGCATCACCACATCCTGCATATTCTTCCTACAACAGAAATGGCACAGGACACCAGAGACTAACCAGGTTAGAAGTCACCAGTTCCCTTTGTCTGTGTTAATACTGAATTTTTGATAAGTGCTATGAAAAACTCTTTGCCCAGTCCTACTTCCGCACATGCACCATTCAAGGTGTTCACTGGTGAGTCTCGTCTCCTCCAGACTCTGTTTCAGTATCCAAGACCTTCTGCAGTGAAGATCTCCTGGGATGGGCCAGAACTTCACATAGGTCCATGGTCCAGGTCCTGCCAGTTCCTTATTTTCCTGTACTTCAAGGCAATCCAGGGACTCAGTCCAAGATTTTTAGCACTAATGCACCGAAAACTGCATCCAATTTTTCCTGGGAGAAGGAACTTTGCCTTCCAACAGGAGCTACTGCCATCCTGCTGTACATTAGACCATTTTATAGCACCTGGCATGATTTGTTCTCAGCTTTTACAGAGTGTAGGCACATTTATGTACTTGGTTTCCCATTGAAAACAATCTTGAGGGTGCCAAAATCCCCTCTCCAACTAGCCTGAGGGGCTAAAATACTTATTGATGTAAAAAATAGGCTTATTCTAGTGTGAAAATTCAGCAATCTCCAAAACAAGCTGGCTAAAAATGATGTACCCAAGCTTTACACTTGGTTTACGGATCTTTTCAAATACATCTGAAATAAATCCATGTGTCTGAGAAGGTAATTAAAACACTGGATACTCTGCATAGCAGGCCAGCATAAGAAAAATTGAGTCATATAACAGGATGGGGAAAATGTTTATTTTAACAAAGAGTAACATATCTCTTTGATTAAAACAGAGCCATCATGGGCCAAACCTTATTGTTGCTTAACTCCAGTGCTGCGAGGGAGATTTCAAGCCAGTGGGGACCCAGAACATCCCTGCAGGCTGGGGACCACTCCTCACCCTGCCCAGGGATTCAGCTCTGTCTCTCTGTTTTATTGCAGTGGGAAATTTTTGACAGAAGCAGCATGAGCACAGTGGCAGTGTCCTTCCACCTCTCCATCATTTCCTGGGTTCACAAACAGCTCTGCAGAGCTTCAGAGAGATCCTACTCTGCCTCAAGGCACCAAAGGACATGACTGACTCACTGCAGTTCCTTTCCATTTGGGGCAAACTCCACTTAAACCACACCCTGTTCCCCCAGACTTCAACAGCTCTCTGCAAACTGCATCCTTCAACATACATGGCACACCTGAAACTCCAAGGCTTGGACACCAGAAATGGAAAACCTATGGAAAATGAAAAAAGGTGCATCCAGTGTTTGACTTTTTTTTTGTTGTTGTTTGTTTGTTTGTCTTTTGGTTCTCAGCTGGGCCTTTTTATTAATACTTCAGTTTGGGCTGAACAACCAGAGCTTCCCCTTGGAAAAGACTAAATCTGCTCCCTGCACAGGGCCAAGCTAATGCTCTCTGCTGACCCAACAGAGCTGATCTTTGGACTGAAGTGTTTCCAGCCCTCTGCATCAATCCAAGCTCTGATCAGAACCCTGCAGCTCGGAAAGCTGCAATTCCATTACTGGAGCTCCACAATAGCTCTGATGTTAAGTAAAGAAGGCAGGATTATTAGATTAACAAACTAAATTGTTAAATTAGCATATCATTCATCTCCAGAAATAACATGCACTACAGCGTACAGGTGAGCAAGACTACAATCTCAAATTCCCTATATAAGGGAAACACATCCCTTACTCCAGTGCTTGCACTTATTCCATCCTCTATCCCTCCTGGAGTTCCAATGAGGCTGGAGACTCCCACCTCCAGCTCAGGAAGAACTGAGGTTTCCCACTTCCATGGATAAAGCCATTGTCTTAAGTAGTCCAAAATCAGCACCAGAGAGCTCAAATCCTTCCAGAAGCTTCTGCAGATGGCTCCTCTAGATGTGGCCTGCCCCACTTCTAATTTCCACCCAGGGAAAAGCACTGGTTAGCAAGCATGTCCCCCTCTCTGTGGCACCATTTAGCACCACACACTGTGCATCTCCTCCATGGTCACACCAAGCACAGGGACAGAAGGGTTTGGAGACACGGGTTTTGAAGGTCTGCTCTTCATGGTCACAGCAAACCTTGTGGCAGTGCAGATTTCAAGGTGTTTCTGCATTTGTCAGGGCTTTCCCAGAGCCCAGGAACCAACGTTGCTCTGGGAAAGGAAGGTCAAAGCCCCAAAAACTGCAGGTCTAGGCTGAAGAGGAGCAGGCTGAGCACCACAGCATGAAGCAGAGAGAGATGGAGAACATCAACAGATAGAATATACACCAAAAGTGGGTTTTAGGAGCATCCTACAGAAACCTGAGGCACCAAAGGACTAAGGAGAGATGCTCCTGACAAAGAGCTATGCATATAGATTTTAAAAAAAGAAGGACAAGCAGTGTCTTAGGAAAATATTTGCTGAGTTGGTCCCACGCTAAAGGCAGCTGGAGTTGAAGGAGCATCGGTGGGATGAAGGAAAGCGATTTTGCCACCATTTACCCCTGAAGCCCCTGCAGCCTCCCCAGGCCCTCTGTGAGCTTTGCTCCCTGCCCCAGCATCCCCAGGTCCAACAAGGGCAATCCCCACGGGTCCCTACCAAGGGTTCCTGGGCAAGGAGAGCAAGAGCCAGGCTCCTTCCCCTCCCACACAGCCTGTCCCCTGTGCCCCAGCTCCTCCTTTTCACAGCGAAAAGGAGGCAGCACAGCCTGTTCCCAGCATTAGTTCATGACAGCCATGTTATTACCACCCCTTAACACCCCCACTGTGCTTCTGTTTCACATCGCTGCCTATTCAACACCGCAGTATTCATAACTAAAATTAAATCTGCCTTTAGGAGACCCACAAGGTACCTTTCACACAGGCCATATCTCGATGGGAAGCATTGAGCTGTGGAGGGAATGGCGCTGCCTGGACCATCCAGCACTCTCCAGGGAGACACTTGGCTCTTGAGGGTGGCCCAAGAGAGACCCAACCTCCTCCAACGGGCCAGGCTATCCCCCAGCTGGCACCTTCCTCCAGAGCCCTGCTGCCTGACGTGTGACAAGGTGCCACCACACTCCTGGCCAGGTCTGGACAGCAGCAGAGAGCTGTCACACCTGCAGAATGCCCCGCAGATCTCGATTTCCACATGCTTTTGTTGTCTGCAACTCACAGCCATCACTCCTGCGTGGTCCCAGGACATCCTGGCTTTAGTGTGGCCAGAACCACTTCAGCTCCAACATTCAAACCCAAGCTCCAGGATGAGCCCAGGAGCTTCAGGGCACCAGTTCCCATCACAGGGACAGGCATCCCAGGGTGCAGGACACAGGAATAGGCATTCCAGGGCACCAGCTCCCATCACAGGGGAAGCTGGTGCTGTGCAGGACACAGGAATAGGCATTCCAGGGCACCAGCTCCCATCACAGGGGAAGCTGGTGCTGTGCAGGACACAGGAATAGGCACCCCAGGGCACCAGGGAGCTTCTCTGTAATGGCTGGGGCTGCTCATGACTTCAGACCACAGGCTCGGGATGAGAGCGAGCTGCTGTGCCCAGAGCTTGGGGCACAGTCTCTACGGCACTGTGTATTTTGGCAGCTGCTGCTACTTCTTCTGTACTTCTAGAAAACCAATTTCCTTCCAAAGAGATTGTTCCTCACCTGCTCTCTGCTTCAGGGCAGACAGGGCTTAACGCCTGCAAATGTGTGCCACTACCTGTCATGGCAATCCATCCCAGAATACTGATGGACACGAGGTACCCCTCAGGCTTTTGGTACCCCATTTATCTGTGCCACACGTTGAACAGCTGCTTTTCAACATCTGAAGTGCCACCTGCTCTTTAAGCCATTCTCCAAATCAGTGACTGTCTTGCAAACTGAGTTTAAAAAATGGCCCTTACGGAAAAAACACTACACACAGTGATGGAAATGCAGTTTCTGGAAACACCTCTGCAGTGCCATCTGCTTGACTTCGGCTCTAGTTTCATAGTAGCAAGATCCAATTTCGGAGGTGGCATGTAAAGTGCAAGGTGATTTTTCAACCAACAAACAGCGGGGAGAACCAACTTCTGTGAACCTGAGTGCTCGGCATCCTCTCTGGCAGCAGGGATGGACAGCACTGGTGGCAGGAGACAGCAACAGGGGAGCCAGGTAACACAGAGGCATCTGTTATGGAAAGCTGGTTGAGGGATTTGTGCTTTGTTTTTGCCCCTGTGTAAGGAAAATTTGAGTACAAAGGAAAACCCAATATATGTGGTGTTTTCCCAGCCATTGCATTCAGGAAATTTAACTCTGCGGCTGTCAATGGCTTTTCATGAAAGGATTCCACTGCATTTCGTTGACTTGCCAATGGCACAAACCAACGGTGTCCACGTCCCCATGAACCACCCCAGCAGACCGAGCAGCCCAGCCTGCTCTCCCAGCCATGTTTTTCCCGTTCCTTCTGTTTCTCCATGCTACTGCAGGGCACTACTCCTTTACCACAGCTCACAGCACAGCACAGCTGTCCATGCTGCCCCACATGCCCCCATGGGCCTGTTTCTCTGCGAAAATCCAGCAGAAATCTGGGGAATTCTGAGGCTGATGGCTGATAATGGCTGAACATGCACACCATGAGACAGAATGTATGTCCAGTCACCTTGAACCACCTTCAAAGCAATCCATCCTTCCAACCCTCCCACTGCATCCCTCTTTGAGCCTTTTCAGTCCTGCGAACACTTGGATCAGCATGGATCTAACCACCCTGATTCCTGCCCACGTGGCAAGGCTGACTGGCACCTGAGCCAATTCAGACATTCAGCCTTCACTCATTCATCAATCGTGAGCTGACTCCAAGCCCCTGTCTCAGGGCGGTAGAAGTAACAAGAACAAGCTGATAAAGGTACTTACGTTTTATGGGGCTTAGGAGAAAATGCCACAGCTGCCAGAAAGTCTCACATATATCTCTTGGGTGACTGAGGTCGTAGCGTGAGGAAAATGAGTGTAAGGATGACATAAATAACCCCAGATCTTGTGCTGTGGAGGGCTGAGGTGCTCCCCTAATCCCAAAGACTTTGTAACTCAAGATACTGCAGACCCTGTGCTGCACATTTCTCTATCTATGTCAGCTCCAATATCAATTTTAGACCTTACATACTCGAAGGCAGATGGACATCACACTCCCTTTCATCCAGAGTCGCCTCCAGGGCTTTTGCCTGCCCTGAGCAGCCTTGACAATTTACTGTCCATCCCATCCTACCCCAAGTCACTTACTGTCAGGAGTCAATAAACGTTTTGCAGTGCCTGTGTTCTACTGATTTAAAAGACCCAGCCGTGCCTAGAGCAATCCTCTGTGATATACATACCAATTTGGCTGCACAGAGAGACATCAAAGCTTTCATGCTGTCCGATGCTTCAAGCAAGTCAGGTATTGAGTAGCAAAATTTTAGAACTGCTCATTGGAAAAGGGAGGCTGAGAAATGACACGTAGACCCCCTTCATTGTTGTATTTGCTTTAGGCCTGTCACACGTGTGCTCGCTGCTTTGTCTGGGATAAAGATGGGATTTTTGACTTCGCTGAGAAACAGCCCCTCTGTGGCTCCCCCTCTAAGCCAGCCTCGAGGGTTGGGATCAACAGTGTCGATCAGCAGATTAAACTGCACTGCTTTTACAGCTTCTCCATTTCCAAGTCTCCTCTCTCAAGCAGCAGTTTCCTACCCTTGCACAAGGAAAAGCTTTCCTATGAAGCAGTAAGGCAGCCAGGTCCCTGCCTTTCCCTGCTTTTCCTGCAAAACAGACCTTGCTCAGCAAAGGACCCTCCTCCCAGGGCTCCTCACTGCTCCTCATTTCGCCACAAATAGAGAACCTGGGTTGCAAGGGCTCCTCTAGGAAAGGAGTGATCCCTAAAAGACCCCACAAAGCAGAATAGCCTCCCCAGCCCCAAAGCATCCCCATCCAGCCTTGCTGCAGGCAGCACAGCGAGAGGCGCTTTAGCCAGGGATTTGAGAGCAGCGAGGAGAGGAGGAGGACTTGGGATTAGCACGGGAAGGTTAAGCCGGTACCAGGGATTGCATGGGAACAGCACAGCTCGGGAATGAGTGGGAGGAAGCCAGAAAGGACCAGGTGTCCCTGCCACCCTCAGCACTTGGGGACATGAGAGACGAGCCCAGCACCGGCACAGCACGTCGCTATTTGGCAATTCAGGGACTGCAGCCACTGCCTGATGTGGTTATCAATGCAGGAGGGCTCTCCAGCCATTAGGGGCCCTACTTAGAGAGCAATAACATGTACAGACACAAATCGATGCTGTACAGTTTGAAGGAACCGACTGAAGGCTATGGATTTTACTCACTGTTATTTGCAAAGTGAAACAAAGCAGACAAAAAAGCTCTCGGAGCAGCCCGAAAAGCTGCCTGCAGGAACGTGGGCAGCACACGAAGGCTGCCTGCAGCTTTGCAGGGAGAACACATATGGGCAGGGGGTGATGGCCTTTTATTCCACTGGATAAAGATCTTAGTGGAAATCTGAAAAGCTCGGCGTGAGACCTCATCCACAGCTAATCCACACGGACTATGCCATGCTGCAGGCACACCAGGAAGGAACCAAGGCCAGGCACTGCACTGAGTCACGCCACTAACCTGCAATTTCAGCTGTACTGAGAGAAAGAAATGGCTAAGATACAGCTTTAGAAGCATCACTCTGGACCAGCTGCATCCTGCTCCTACCTAAAGGCAGCTCAGGCCACCCAAAATCCCATTCCCCACAGCCAGGACAACATGCTACTCCTCCAAGACCACCACAGGCTTTTAACCCTTTCTCAGTAGGATCAATGCTTGCTCAGCACTAAAAGTCACCAATAGGTGACAGGCAGATTCATATTAAAAAGCTCTTTCATGTTCAAAGTCTTTTCCCTCTGGAAGAGCTGCCAGACAAACTCCCAGTTTGGTTATTCTGCTTGGTATTCAGGGACTGGTCACCTGTGACAGAGTGGGCAAAGGTGACCTGTAGAAGCCACCAACATGCAAGAGCAGGGAAAAACCTCCTTGCGTTTTTCCAGGGGAAAAAAATGGAACCTGACAGTTTGCCCACTCCTTCAAACCCCCACAGCTGGAGCTAAGTTTTGGTATACACTTAACAAGGTGTATAAATATCCTTGATTGAGTTAACGCTGATAATTTTAAGTGCACTGCGGAGTCTCAAACTCCAAGAAAGGATGGAAGGCACAGCTGGTGATGTGTGGTGTGAGACAATTTCCTGGGATGTGAGGCCAAGGCCAAGCCAAGCAGCTGGGTGCTATTCCTGGATCCCCACCAAGTGCACTCGACCTTGGGCGAGAGAATGGGCTCTTTGCTGTTAAATGTTATCCCCCAGTAAAGGAGGTAAAATAATACTGCAGTCACCCCACAAAGATGATGCAGAGGGTAATGCCATATTGCAAAAAGCCTCCAAAGCCTGGCCTAGGTGCAGAAACATGTTAGAGAATATCAGGAGTTGTTCCTCACAGCCATACCCTGCACCAGAGCCCTGATCCACACCTTCAAACAACAGCGCTCCATAAATTCTTAATTATTTTTTCTATAGCAAAGGGCTTTTGTTTTTCCAGGAGACTTAACAAGAAAAAAACAATCAACAAAATTTCTTTACATTTTTAATTCAAATGCTTCTACACAGCATTTGCACAAGACTGCTTAAAAAGCTCACAAGAAATTGTAATTAAAAGCTGATCTGCTTCAAGAGATGACTCAGGCTTCTGCAGCTTCAACCCTGGCCTCAGCCAGCTCTGCCAGTGCAGCACTGCCTGTTTCCAATCAGCACACACTGAGCTGCCAGCGTTTATGAGAGAACAGGGGAAGCTTTCCTTAAATGTGAAGAGTAAAAGACAAAATTCAGTTACTATCACTTAATTTCTGACCAGCATCAAAGGGGAAATGGGCAGTCTGTGGGAGCAAAAGATCAACCCCCTCTCTAATGCCCATAAAAATAACATAAAGCCCATGGACAGATGTGTTTTTCTGTACAAATACCATCACAAATGTAACCTGCCCCTTTGCCTTTGGAGCAGAAAACAGACTTGTCAGATCGCCTGGTATTTCTCATCCCTCCCACAGCTGTAGCTCAGCAGGACACACTGGCTGCAGAAATATCACCCTGGGATTTAGTTTCTAATATTTCCACAGACATCACATTTCCCAGAGGGAGCTACAAGATGTGCTTGGCTCGTCTTTTGTTGTTGTTGTTGTTTCAGTAATCACAGAATCATTTAGGTTGGAAAAGACCTTTAAGATCAATGAGTCCAACTGTAAACCTCACACTGCCAAGTCCAGCACTAAACCACATCCCCAAGCGCCACATCTACTCATCTTTTCAATCCCTCCAGGGGTGGTGACTCAACTGCTTCCTTAGGCAGCCTGTTCCAGTGCCTGACAACTCTTTCCGTGAAGAATTTTTTCCCTAATATCCAATCTAAACTTCCCCCGGTGCAACTTGAAGCCATTTCCTCTTGTCCCAACGATGCAGGCAAAGGGCTGAGATGAGCAGAGATGTCCCAGTGCTCCTCACACTCATGGCTTCTGCAAGAGGTGAGCCTGGAGGGCTCATGGGTGGGCAAAGGCAGCCGGGAAATATCATTATCCCAGAGGATAATGAAATGCCAGGGCTGCATTTGCTCAGATGGGAGCGGCACTGGGAGAAGTAGAGGATGTTTACAGCAAAGGCACCAGGAAGCCATGAACTTAAACCTCTGGATGTGTCCCTACTTTGTCTCCTGGGTCCACTTTTACCACCTGGGTCCTCTCCAGAGGTGAAAGACATTCCTTCATTCACATCACAAAAGCACACATAGATCCCTTTGAACAAAAAGGCTCCTCAGGAAAAAAGCTTATTTTCTGGACAGAAGTCCTGAAAATAAGCTGGACATGCAAAGGGCAGCACAGGGAAATGGGTGGAAGATTTCTGACACAAGTACTGCAGAGCTGCACCCAGAGTCAGACCCAAGGGCCACTCGAGCGCCAGACTTGAGAGAGAAAACCTGTGTTGAGGGTAAGATGGAGAAGATCCCTGTTCCCCCGAAGCCCATGTGCCATTCAGTCAGTCACACGAAAATGGAAGATTAGACAGTGGGACAAAAGATGTGACAGACCATTTTTGCTCCCTCCCAACGCCCAACTTGTCTCCATTCAGGTCATCACCTTTCAGAGGTGAGACACCAGGAGCAAGACTTCCCAGTCAAGTGTTTCCTGATGGAAATCAGGATAACAGCGAACGGGAAGCACAAGGGATGCAGGACCAGCCACCCAACCCAGCACTGGGTGCTCATGTCTGTCCCTCAGACCCACAGCTCTCAGGTCAGTAACGATTAGTAACTTCTCTAGATGTTGTCTCCAACCAAGCTCACTCCAGAGAGCCTGCAAGGCCACTAAAAACCATCCTGGCTGCTTAATTAAAAGTGAATAATCGTGCTGAATGCTCACAGTGGTGATGTGACTGAGCAGAGATGTCACTGGCAATAGCATCAGCACCAGGACTGCACAGGAGGTGTCTGCAGAATCCTCAACTCATCCTTGCTGCCTACAAGCCATGAGCCTTCAGTGCTTCAAACAAAGGAGGAAGATGAGTAATTTCAGACAAAAGAATGAGCCATCATCAAAACTTCTGACACAAATATCTGAACTGGATTAGGTACCTGTGCTACAAGTCTCTTTCTTTTCTCTATTCTTCTGTTTTAAGCTTTTCACATTTTGTTTCCTTCCTCCAGATTTTTCAATTCCTATCCATCTCTGAAAGAGTGGAGTTGAAGTATTCCCTGAAGGCTGTTGTTCCCAGTACCTTCCAGATCAAGAAGAGCCAGAGATTTCAATAAATCTTGTTCCTATTCGCCCCACAAGCACCCCTATAAATTTCTGTTGCAGTATCTTTTCTTGTCTTCTCAGGCTCTCAAAGCATTTATGTGCTGGACCAGAAAGAAACAGGGCTCAGCAAATAACACCTACCCTGAAGATAAATGCAAATATAGAGGGGATAAACTGCCTTGTTGAAGATGTAAAGCCATGTGAGGAGATCAGTCACCACTAAGTTGACCTGAATGATGGCCAAGCCAAGCTGTCCCCTGACAGCAAGTTGGGTTTTGTGGTCACGGAGGATAGTTGTTAAGAGTAAGAGATTTCAGCAGCACTTGGAGCCTTGGAAAAGCTCCTTACACCTGCTCAGGACATGCCATCTGTAGCAGCCTATTAATGTGCTCTGAAACGATGGTCCTTTCCCTCCTGAAAGGGCTTATGCTGATGATAAATGAAAGTCAATCTCTGTCTTAAATGCTGGTGGGGGAAGAGTCTTTTAAAAGTGCTCATAAAACCTGCCCAAACTATCACTAATGCACAATGTTGTGATTTAGCACAAATGTGCCCCAGTTCTGCGAAAATATAAGGAAGAAAGACGAAGTGAAAAATACCCAATGTGACAACAGAAAAGCAGATCTTGGTCTCCCCTGAAATTCCTCGACATCCTGACTGAAATCCCTTTGAGGAAATCTGCAACCATTTCCTCTTCTGAAAGCTTAGTGAACAGGTCAAAAATATACCTGTCCTTCCAAGACAAGCATCCTCTTTTCCTGGATCATTTTATGCAAATTAGATTGCCCAGCCCTTGCTCTTCTGCTCTGAGCCACTTGAAATGCCAACGCTTACTTAGAAACGTAAGGGAAAATCTTCTGACATACAGCAAACCTGGTCCTGCGTGACACGAAGTTGCCGATTTGGTAAATCACTATTAAACAACTGAGTGGGTAAAGCAGATTTCCAGGAGATGGGTGGTACATGGTGATTCCCTGGCTTGTGGAAATGCTCCCCTGCGCTGGGGCAAGTCCCAGGAGCGATGGGGTGGGAGGATGCCAACACCTCTCACTCTGCAAATGCTGTGGTTCCAAGGAAGGAAAACAGAAGTGAAACAAAGCCTAGCGGAGCAGGTGGCAGGAAGAGCAGTCATTTCTCTCCTCCTCCCCCAAACCCATTCTTTACAGTAAAGTATAAAACCAAGTGTCCCTAAAAATACGAGTTCAGGCTTCCTGCAGCATTGTCTGACAGCAGCTTGTCTCCATCCTTGCAGCTCAACCTGCTGCCTCCTCACTGCCTTCCCTCCTCTCACCCCTTTATTTTCAGTCTTTCCATTTTCCTCCCTTTTTCACTCCCTGCTTTTCCCTGTTTCATTTCCAGCACCATGCTTGGTGAGGATGGCAAGGCATCCCTCTGAAAAGGTTGGAGGACTTGGTAAAAGCCATCACCCCACAGACTGACCTCAAGAAGGATTCAGGGACAGGACTGATGGGAGGGTTTCTCCTTCCCCCACCCATTCTTCTCTGACTGTGGCACCGGGACACAACATAAATTAAAGCTAAAAGCACCTAAAAGCATGGAAAATGAAAGAGGATAACTCAGAAAAGCAAAAGTACATCTAATTTAGTTACTGGGAAATGAATAAATGGCAATCCCAAGGCTGAAAAACTGTTCCATCCTGTAAAAGAATAGATATACTTTTAAGAAAGGGCAAAAAAGGTGGGCTGAAAACATTCTCCATTTACATAATTACTTTTCTAAGACCTGGCTGTGCTGCTGCACCAGCACGTAGCATTCCCCCCCCCATCATATAGGCAAATATAAGGATTCACATTTGTCAGGTAACTCACTTTTTTACTGCAGTCGTAAACTTGTCTTTCTGCAAATTTATTTTTGTTTCTTAAAAAAAAAAAAAAAAAGTTAATTGAGAATTGCTGCCATGTCATTATTCCCACATGGGTATCTGTCATGCAAGGTCTTGATTTTCACATATTTTCTACACCACTAAACCTGACACAAACATTCCAAAACTAAAAACTGATTTCCAGCAAGAATTCCCATCATTCCACGATTTTTGCAATATATGGAGGAAGATCTCGTGCCACTTTCCAACCTACTGACTTGTTTTCTCAGCCTTGTCCCAGGACAGAGCTCCCACTGCCATGTCTCAGGCACACTGAAACCAAAAGCTCCCGAAATGCACCCCAGGATCCTGCAGGGTTCCTGTGCACAGAGACCCAGGAGGCTCAGCCTGGAGGGTCTCCTGCTCACAGGGTGTCATGCCATCCTTCTCAGGTGGCAATGAGGGCAGCGAGCCTTTCTGGGGCTATTCCACCCTATTTATTCCTATTGATGTCTGCACTGTTGCTCTCCCGAAGAAGCAGCTTTGATTTCAGAGAGGCTCAGCCACCTCCCACCTGTCCCAAAACCACAAAGACTCACCCCAGCACTCAGGCACACAATTTTCTAGACACAGCTTGGTTTTCTGGGTACAGACCACACTCGGGAATAGCTGCTGCTTACACAAAAACCCCTCAGTGTTCACTTGCAAGCCCATTTTCCCCTCACACATGGTTCTACCACGGCACAAGTGCACCGAACCATTCCACGCCTGCCAAACCACATTTTGACATCCTGACCACACACACTCCTTACCTTCCAGAGCAAAACCCTCCGTGCTCAGCTTGGACTAAAAAGATACCGTCCCTCCACCATTTTATCCCAACTTCCTGAGGAAGAAGCCGGGATTTGACTCACGTGGGTGCATGCATGCATGCATTTGTGAGTTTTAACACTATTAGCTAACTTCAAAGACATCAAAGATAATTATTTTTTACCAACTTCATGGCAACAGGCAGCTTGGTGGCAAAGGATGCTGGATGCAGCCTTTCAGGAGGTTTATCTCCAACAGCTTTTAATCCTGTCGGCCCCTTTCTCCAGTCAATTATAGCAGCCTCAGTGTTGCCAAAAAAGTAATGGGAGTGAGATACTATAGGTATAAGCAGACATAATAGAATCCTAATTTAATTAGGGAAGTACTCAACCAACCAAGAGACATAAATACAAAGGAAACCAGGTTTATTAGTTCTGGTGCTTGCAGAAATGGCCATTTCATTCCTGATTGCTGGGGGAGGGATAAAACAGATCAGTAATCTTAACAACACAGTCCTGGTTTGCTCTTTCAGAAAAAGTTAATTACAAAACCAACCAAAACTCAAGAGCTTCTAGAAATACGGCGCTCACCATGGGCAAGAAACTGAGCTCATCACGGAGGGAGCTGGGTTCTGGCTTAACTCTGATGACAGAACACAAACTGCAGCTGGACCTCACGGGAAGAGGTTTCCAACCCCAGTTCTCAGGTCGGATTTAGATCAGTGCTTCCCAGCAATCCCGATTATCTCACTTTCCCCCATGTGTCACAGTGCACTCCAAGAAGCTTTGAGAAGGAAAAGTGAAGGCACCAACTCGCCAGAGCAGCACTGAGCCCACTCAAGCTAGAAAGCTCTGTCCTTTGTGCCCCATCCTCATTTGGGGCCGGCAGGTTCAGAGCCAGTGGGTGTATGTAACATTTGTGCTTTAATGCCTCAGAGTTTAATAGTGCAAAGTGACTAACGAAGGGCTGGGTAACTATTTGGAGATTAACTAACTGATTCTACATCATGAAAGGGCAGGTTGTAATTTTAGGATCAGAAATCTGCATTTTGGATGTCAATACCTTGCATGAGAAAGGGGCCAGAAGCAGTGGCACAACGATGCTCTAATCCATCTGCAAGGAACCAAGGGGGGAAGTGGGGAATGAGCCATCCATGCCAAGAAACACTGAAGAAATAGAATAAATCCATTGCCTGCACCACATTCTGCATTCTCCCATAACAACAGGTGGGCTAACACACACCTCTGTGCAGACTCCCACTGCCTTCCCTGGGATTATCCAGCTACAGCCACAGATTTCAGTGCCTACCCAGAGATGAGGCAGAGCTCACCCCACCATTGGATGGATCCAAGAGGAGTTCTCCACCACACAACCATCCCCACCTCTCCCTGCAGCCTCCAGTTACTGCTGGCAGCAGTGGCAAGTACAAAAAAAATAATAATTAAATGCCAGACAGAGGAAAATGTATGACAATATGTATGGGAAGCCATGTGGTGAGACTGTCTGAGCATCCCATTCTGGCACTAATTTAGCAAGACCAAGACCACACAACCACACTGCTCTTCTTCCATCCCTGCCTCAGTTTAAATGAGGTATTTAACCAGCCCCAAAGGACTGTGACCTTTCTGACATCCCAAGAAGTCTCAGCTTCACTGTGCCCTTTGGGTTTATCCCTCCAGGAAAAAGAGAGATCCTTTACTACAACATGGCAAAGTCCTCAGCAAAGTCCTCAGCACCCTGCATGGGTTCATCCCCACCAGCTTAGGCCTCCAATAAAAAAACAGTGAATCCCCATTGCCCCAGCAAAGCTGTAGGGAATCAGTGGCTCACTCTAAACACTTATTTTTATTTTATATATATATATATATATATATATATATATATACACACACATATATACACACACATCCATGGACATAGATATCCACTCACATATATGCACCCACATACAGTATACGCAAAGTGCTGAATCAGCACATCCTGGTTTCCTATTGTTGCTGTTTGGCTCATCAGGATAACCCCCAGAGAAGTCAGGGATGAAGCTGGATAAAGCCATGACTATTGAAGAAGAAAAACAGTCCTCTTGCTGCCTGCTGTATCCAGGGCACTGTCTGAAGGTACATTAAACACAACATTTATCTTCCCAGGCACTCGGGGGTTTATGTTTTGAGATTTTTTAACTTCCAGTTGGAAGGAATTTTGCAGGCTCATAAAAGGAAAAAGAACTCACTGTAAGGTGAACATAATTTACCAGTGCATTTTTCATTTAATTTGGTTTGTTTTTCCTCTTTCCTCCCTCTTTTCATCCAGTTTTTCTTCTTTCTTCTCACCTCTTCCAGTTTACACTACTTAAAATTTACAAAGTTTGAAACAAATAAAGCCAGACTGAAAATACACAGTCAGTCTTCAATGTTGCAGAGGTTAAAAATAGGCTTTAAACCAGCTAATGTCAGCATCAGCATGAAAGAAAGGACACCCTGACAGCTCTAATTATTACATTCTCTTGTTTTGCACTTCTGAAGAGCAGCAATTAAATCTCTGCTTGGGCTTATAAGGAAAAAGTAAAGTGCTCTGCACCTGCAAAACGGATTCTGTTCCATGGGAGGATTTCAGCTCCCCAAAGCACATTATCCAGGGCAGCCTGCAGAACAAAACCCATCCTCCCCTTTCCAGCCACTGAGGATTTTGCTGCCGGTTCACAGGGAAGAATACTAATAATGGCAACCCCTCCTCTTCTGCCTCTGCTGGATAGATTTATTTAAGAAAAAGCTCACCATTTCTGGACAAAACCGCTGCAGACTCTGTATGTGCAATGCCTGAAACTGCCATATGGTGATAAGAGTAGTTTTATTCATAATCATTTTTATTGCAGTAGCCTCCGGGGACTTGAACTAGGTCACTTTCCCATCAAGGCTCACTACAAGCCGTTAAATAAGTGCTGCACACAAGGCCCTTTAAGCATCTTGTATAAACGAGTCATTCTGCTCATTAAAAAAAGGAAAAGACAAACAAGCAGCGCAGTTTATGAAAACTATTTTCTGCCACTCATAAATATGAATTCTTCGATGCTCAATAACGTCAGTGTTTGCAGCTGTTCCCGCAGCAGAATGGAGGGTCTCTTGCTTATTCCAGCTACCTGTCTTTGGGACACTCGCTGGTCCCAGAGACCTCTACCGTTGTTATATCTGGCTGGGATGAGCTGGGAGGTTGGAAATCTCCCTGACTCAAAGACAGAGGAGACTCACTGATAACCATCCCAGTGGCAGCCGCTTCATTTCTTTAGAAAATTCAGCTAAAAAGCATATCATTGCTTTCATGCTCAATTCCAGGCTGGCACCAAGTAAAGGCAGTTTAAAAAAAAACCCAGAAGAGAAGAAACCCCCCCAAAACCCCCAAAAAACCATGCAAAAACAAAGTCAAGCCTCTCCACGGAAAACAAACTTTTAGTTTGCAGAAAAGTGTATTTTTTTTTTCCTAATGCAAACCAGTTTTGAGCAAGAGAGTCTGGGCATCCCCTCTCCGTGACGAAGGGAGGACTTGGTATGCACCAAAGGAAGGGCAGGCACCAGCTGGGACGCCAGGAGAAGAAAGGCACAGTGTTTCCATAAAGCCAGTGGAAAAAAAAATATAGCTGGGAACATTTTTCTGGCAGAAAACGTTCACTTATGGAAGCAAAGCACTGATAGCCAAGGAGAAAGCTGAGCTCGCTGAGCCAGCTCTCCCGCTCCCAGGGACACCTGCAAGTTGTCTTCTGCGGGAGCAGCCAGATGGGGACACAAATAAGGCTGCCTGGGCTCTGTCCCCAAACCCGAGTGATCCCTAATGCCTTCCAATCCATGGCACTGGGTTACACACCAGTCACTGACCCAAGGATCTTGGATCTCCTTATGGAAGCAGACAAATCCCATCCATTCTGCGTGGAGATGGATCAGCCTTTCCCACCCTACCTGAAGTGCCGCCCCGGGAAGCCGATTTAGATCCTGCCTAACACGGTCAACAGTCTGCTGAAAATATTTTCATCATCTTTTCCCAGGCTGAGGAAAGGACTGAGCATGCCTCAAGGCTCAAGCAGCTCCTCCAGCCTGGCTAAAAACTGCTGTTCTAATAAAAGACATTACCTCTCACCACAAACCCGGGGTTCTTCTGTCCCTCGTTTG
Source organism: Acanthiza pusilla (assembly GCA_036630365.1). NCBI lineage: Eukaryota > Metazoa > Chordata > Aves > Passeriformes > Acanthizidae > Acanthiza > Acanthiza pusilla. The sequence goes on along the minus strand of JAXCHO010000103.1, from coordinate 2,314,894 downwards.
GCCAGGCTACAGCCAATACTACTTCTAAATGCTTTGTTGACCAAGTACACAAAAATATTTAAATTTAAAAGCTACCTCTATTCCATACAGTTTAAATTTACTCCAAATTTACACTTTTAATGTAGTTTATCAGTCAGTTTATCAGTTAAACTTTTAATGCAGTTTATCAGTCTGGGAAAAAAAATGAGTTATGCCTATAAAGCTCACTGTGCAAAACAAAAATGCCATATCCCTCCTTGACTCAGCCCTCGATTGCTGACCTTATAATGGAGCAAAACAACGTGATAACATCCTTGCAAGGTACTTCATCACAGTAATAATGTCACCCAAGATAACTTAAGGGTGTTCTTCTGGTGTTTGTCTTTACCCTACAAGTCACGAGTTTATCTGCTGGTTGCAAGGGCCAAGAATAAAGGAGCATATTTGAAGGTGCACGTCATGCAGAGCCCCGCGCGCGGGAGGCCTCGCATTCCTCCTGTCACACAACCTGCCCTGCAGTTGCTGCTGGGCTGTGGCACATGGTGGGACAGGGGCGAACACCCACAGCCAGCGCGTCCTCCAGGAGCTCCCACTGCCCTGCAGGACCTGGGAGCACAGCAGAGCATCGCTGCCGCTCAGAAAGCTGAAGAGCATCAGTGACAAACTCATGGAGCAGATCTAGAGTTTAACTCATGGAACTGAGGAGGGACAGATGAAAAAAAGGCCAACCCCATGAATGTTAGAATGTTAGCCCAACCCCCTGCCTGTCATTTCATCAGGACTAGCTTTTTTCACTGCTTTTCTCATCCACAGGGCTGGACAGCCTGCCATGAGCATCAACAGCACAAACAGGGCTCCCATGATTGGTCCCACAAAGCACCTTATTCTTAGTACTAGTGCTAAAAATCTAGTGCTTAAATTTTTCTGGGTGCAAAACACCTTTATTTTAAAAGCCTAATACTTATCCTGGCAGATTTCCTCCAATAGTCTTGTAATAGATTTCACACCTTAAGGAGGTGTTACAGAAGTCTTACTGACTCTCAGTAATACCACTTATCAATTCCAGGTAGATTGCTCTTCTGTCAACACAGGGATGGAAGTTAAAGTAAGTTCTGAAAGATGTTCTTTTTTTGGCAGGTCTTATGAGCCAGCTCAGCACATTCCCATCTCCTGCTCGTCTAAAAATAATAAACCTTCTGAAGCGAGCAGTGGGGATGATGTGTGCTGAGCTCAGGCATGCAGCGTGCCCGGCCAGCCCTGCTGCTCCCACCTCCATCCCTGCCTGGGAAACTCCAGCGCCCTGAAACGAGAGCAGTGCCCAGACAGTGCTGCCAGTGAAAGCTTGTGGTGCTCAGTGTGATGCTCCCTTGGCTCTCCAGTGAAAGCTCACGGTGCCCAGTGTGATGCTCCCTTGGCTCTCCAGTGAAAGCTCATGGTGCCCAGTGCAATGCTCCCTTGGCTCTCCAGTGAAAGCTCATGGTGCTCAGTGCGATGCTCCCTTGGCTCTCCAGTGAAAGCTCATGGTGCTCAGTGTGATGCTCCCTTGGCTCTCCAGTGAAAGCTCATGGTGCCCAGTGCAATGCTCCCTTGGCTCTCCAGTGAAAGCTCATGGTGCTCAGTGTGATGCTCCCTTGGCTCTCCAGTGAAAGCTCATGGTGCTCAGTGTGATGCTCCCTTGGCTCTCCAGTGAAAGCTCATGGTGCTCAGTGCGATGCTCCCTTGGCTCTCCAGTGAAAGCTCATGGTGCTCAGTGGGATGCTCCCAGTGATTAGCCATTGTCCATGGGGAAATGGAACATGCACCACAGCCCAGCACTGATGGTGCAGAAATCTGACAGTCATCTGGCCGTCCTTCTCTGGGCCTGCTGGTGGGGATGTCACCTGGTCACCCCACACTTCACATGTGGGGACGGTGAGAAAGCAGCAGAGCTGAAATAAGACTGTTCAGCTCAGCCACTCCTCACACCTGCCGACCCCACGGACAAAAAGAGCACTCTGATTTTTTTAAATGTGCAAGGGTATGGGTTGGAAGTCAGCTCCATCTGGTCCAAGCCCTGCCCAAGGCAGGGCCACCACAGACCATGACCACCCAGCTGATGGAGCTGACGACAGGAGGGAGCAGGGCTGCAGCACAGAGATGCTGGGGGACGCTCCATCAGCCACCACGGTGACCCTCCACCACCTCCTCTAGGTCAACAGCGCTCCCCAGTAACTCGCTGTAAATTCAGACTTCCAACAAAGCCAAGAGCTATCAAATTTTAATGCTCTATTAATGGCACAGCTCTATCTGAATTCCAGGAGGCATTCTCCAGCTAGTAAACCTAATCTTCTACCCACGACTTTTCAATTTGCTGCTGTGATATAGGTGCATCCTGCTCCTCTGAACAGCAAGAATGAGATTGCTCTCTCCTGTATGATATAAGAGCACCCATCCCACTTACAGTCCCTTCTGCCCATCTATTTCTGGCAAATACACCACTGAACACACTCTGGGATTCTCCTGTAACAGGGTGTGAGAACACAGTGGTTCACAAGAGCAATTTTTTCATTACAGTCGTTTGCTCCCTGACTCCTAAAGCCATTCAGTGTAGATGCACAATGCTCACAGGAGAAAATGGTCTCAGTCATACAGGAGATTCTTATTTGAAGCTTGATCCCAGGACTAATGCCATTTATTCACAAGGTATCACAAAGAAAATAGATATTAAGCGATTAAGAAGGACAAGAAAAGACTACAGAGAGGACTTTGCTCCTTGTAAGGCAATGGGTACCAGCAATATGCAAGGTCCACCACCAGGCCCTGCTGAGATGGTCACCTGTCTATCAGAGAAGTCCCTCACTCATTTCTTCACATCACTGCTGCCTTTTTGTTCTCAGAGCCCCCATCTCTGGCTGTTCTCAAAGCAGGCAGGAAAAGCAGAGCTGACTGGGTAAAATGCTGTTTATTTAGGTGGCACAATTGAACCCTCACGCTACACTGAGCTCAGCTGACCTGACACATCAAAGCCTCTGACTGCTTTCCAAGCGCTGACAGCACTGGCAGAAGCACCAGGACGTACAACACCACTAAAAACCCCACAATCACAAATGAGATGGGAAAAGAAACCACAAAAAGCGATGCTTACCAAAGAGAAGGATGTTTTTGGCACAACAGGGGTGCTACATTTCTGTGATGGTCTTCCCTGAGGTTACCATCAGTTCTTCCTGGACCAAAAGTGACCACTTTGTCAGAAAAAGCAGGAGAGCAGGGTACATAACAGCCAAGGCTTTCTGGGTGACATTATCTGGCCATGGCAACTCACCCACGGACTGGGGTCAGAGCATGGTGCCCACTGAGCTTTGCTGTTCACGGGGCAAAAGAGACCCCAAGTCCTGCCGCTCCTGCAGCAAGCCCATCCCACTGCCTATACCATTTCCAGAAAATAACATATCTTTGGACATTTGGGAGATGAAGAAGCAACAGAATTCAGTTATTCCTCCCAACAGAGGGAATGTGTTTTAAGCAAACAGCCAAAAAAGCAAGGGGGGATGAGGGGAGCGATGCAAGGCAATTGTCTCATAAGAGTTTAGTCTTTAATTAAAAGGGTTGAGCAGAATGTTTCAAACACCACATGGGTATAATTTAGAGAGCAGTTTGTAAGATGAGTTTTCATCTTCAGCGTGGGCTTTCATGTATTAACAACAAATAGAATTTTTATATTATTTCCATGAACACCAGCCTTTGTAAAAATCCCAGCTTTTTCATAGTGGCACAGCTGAGGTTCGTATCAAACCATCTGTACAAAAGCCATTCTGTGAAGATCACAGCTAAGTCCCAGGTATTTGGTCAAAAAACCCAGCATCTTTCAAAGCCACTCTGAAAAAGGACTCTTTATTTTCTTACAGTAAGAAGAGATTTCTTCTCTGTGAAGCAGACACGTACGTAGGGAGCAGGATCTGGCCTGGAGACACACATATGCCACAAACTGCAGAGGCCACGGGGAAATCCCTGATCCCACTCGTTCCACTCCTTTCAAAACCGGCACTAAGTTTTTGTATCAATACCTATATATATATATATACACACACACACACACACACACACATATATATATATATGCTCTCCCTGTAGGGCCACAGCGAGACTGAGCAGTGTGGTCCCTAACAGAGTAATATATGTTGTAATTAGTGCAGCATCACTATGAGATCACAGTGCTTTATCACAGAGACCCACCCTATTTCCTTTACAGGATGGTTCACTGAAGTCCACAAGGCTGGGTCTGCAACCAAGTGTATTCCCAAACACCAAACTGCCACGATTCCCAGGTTCTAAATCCTGCTCCCATGGTGGGGCATGTGCCATAAATTTATGGGAGCAAGAGCAGCCTCTGTTTCCTCCACAAACAAGTACCCTTGCCTGCCAGCCCTGACCCTTTCATCTGCACAGCCAAAAACAGGTTCAGCACTGAGCCTTCTCCAGGAGGGATGTGATCTCCCCCAGGTGCTCCAGGAATGCAGAGCCAGTGCCAGCACTCAGAGCTGTCACAGCCCCATGAAGGCACACCTGTGACTCCACAATGCCTGTGGAGCCCTCCTGCAGCAGAGCCCCTGGGTTCCCCAGGGCCCCTCTCTTAACCAGACCCCATGTGCCACACCAAGGACCCTCCCAGAGCTTCACAAGTGTGTTCAGCAGCTCCCCGGGGAGTCAGAAGGACTGGCTAGAAAATGTGGTTTTGGCATCAGTGACCCGAGAACTGTAATAAAGTGAGCAATGTCCCCCTTGGGCTGACGGTACCGATGAGCCAAGGGAGGCACAGAAAGGTCAGCAGCCACCAAAACCACGTCACACACCAGAAACATTGAGCTCTTCAATCCTAAACCTGTGCTTTGACCACATACATCTGATCCTTTTCAAGCTGCAGCCCACTGGGCGTTATCTGACTAATCCTGTGGCAAGGAAACTCCAAAAGTTCCCTTTTCCATAAACAAAAATTTTTCATCACCACAGCTCAATGACATGCACAGCAAAAAAAGTCACAAGGAGTCACTGTTGAAAGCCCTTTCAGGGAGATGCCAAATTAATTACCAAAGCACCACAGAGTCCAAAGTCATTCCAAATGTATTAACATGGCGAGAGATGAGTCACCTCAGGAAATGCCAGGAGCTCCTTTGTCACCAGCCACAAGGCAAGGCCAGTTTTTCGCTCCTGACAGGAAGAAAAATTCTCAGTAATCTGAAATGGATCACATCAGTCACTGGACAGAAGGCAGCAGAACATTAGGATGGCCTGCAAAATCTGTTTGTGTCACTGAAAAAGAAGTGGAGATGTTTTTCAATGTGCTGCTGTGCAGGAGAAGCATCCTACTTCCTTCCTCATCACTGCTTCAGAGAGCGCACAAAGAATGCTCCTCCAAGAGTAAATTATTTAGGCAGTCATCTCAGCGAGTTATTTCCGCTCATTTCCGAGGAACAATACGGCTCAGCCTGGGATTTAAACCAGCAGCAATGAAATGGTGCCCAGTTGACTCCAACTCCAGAAAACAAGCAGAGGATGGACAGAAAACACCACGAAACCACCATTAATAGAGGAGGATGCAGTGCTCACTTAACGTGGCTTAAACACAGACATGCAACCACAGGAGCTGCAGCTCTCCATAAAAAACTGCTCCATCTTCCATCTTGTGAAGGAATGAAGGAATAGACTTTCCTCCTAGAAGACAGCTGGGTTTTCTACTTTCACGTGAATTGTTCTAATCTTGTTGTGACAGTGTAGAGCAACCAGAGGATGCTGCGAGTTAAACGCCGTCATTTTTCTGTAAGTTTTACGAGGGAACAGGGCTGCCAAATCAGACCACCGCAAAGTGAGGATGTGACAGCTGTAACTAGGGCAATTTCAGTCAGGGAAAGATATAAATAAATGAAGAAATGGTGGAAAAAAAGAAGTAACAGAGAAACTGTACATTACAGGAGGGAAGGGGAAAAAAGAAATGCAGCTACTACTGAAGACAAAAACCAGCTGTTTGTCTATTTAGCTCTCTCTTCAAACCATTATTGTGTTCCTTATGTGCCTGATGCACAATAGTTTAAGAACACACTTGGAGGGAGGAAGGGAAGAGGGAAAATCAAGGGTCAAAGCACAGCACCTGATTGCAGTCTTTTAAAAAGAACCCCAGCTAGGACTCGGACAAAGCCCCCAGCAGCACTGATGGAGGCACACACGCACCTCCTAATGTTTATGGAGCTGGTTTCAAGTCTCAAGCACGTGAACCCTGAATGGAAAAAGTCTGTGCTGCTACGTGACAGCCAAAGCAGGCAACAACCTGACACCCTGACCCTGATTCGCTCTAAATTCTAGGGGAATCAAAGAGGCCCTGTGATGAGACTACGGAAAATCAGACCTACCTGAGCATTCTCCAAAACAGAGGCCAAGTCCCTCTGCTGCCACCCAATTCCTGTGGGTTTATAAAACACTGAGCCAGGAAAAAAGAAATTTTAAAAAACCAAACTCAGAATTGTTAGTAAATCTAAATGTGAAGTTATTTAATAAGATTGCAATTCTTTTCAATAAACGTTTTCTCAAGGAACAGTTTGAGAAGCAAAAATAGATTCAGAGTTCATCTAGCTTCAGCCCTTTATCCTTTTGTCTTTCTCAGGATCAAAAAAATGAAATCTACCTTTAAAGCCAGAGAGCCCTCAGTGGCTGTGCATGGCTTGGAAGCAGAGCCAAAGCCTGGTGGCCAACAAGGTAGTGCTGAGGAGTGTATTTTTAAAACCTGCATTTTGCAAGGTTTTGGCACCATTTCCTTTTTTGTCTTGACCTCATCACAATTATTTTCCCATTTCCAGTTCACCATAACAGTTTCTATCAGGAACTCCACGGTCCTGCTGGGTCCATGATATCTAGGGTCAGAATCTCCTCTAACCAGTCACCAATTATGTGAAAAGGTGCAGCAGAACCTCCTTCCAGGGGCAGCCTGGGCAGCAGAGCTGTAGATCCTGAGCCAGAGATGCCCCGTTTGCCTTGCAGCAGTGCCAATGTCAGCCTATATATTGAAGACAACTCCTGTTTGACCTCCTCACCTGTTGCCCATACCAATCCCACTCGAGGGCAGCCAGTGCCCATCAGGTTGAACGGGAACAGCTATGGGATGTGACCCTGAGCTGTCCCCAAGTGCTGGAGCTGCACCCACAGGAGGTTCCTGCTCAGCCCCGAGCCTGCCCTTCCCCTGACCCAGTTCCATGCCAGACTGGATTTTGGCTCTCATTGATCCACTTGGTTTTTCCGCTTCGATTTTCCTGGTGAAGCAGTGAAAGAGGTCATCCTCTGTGCCATGTCTGCTGAGGCAGCTTCCTACCTACCCAAGAGCAGAGCTTATCTCCTTGGAGCTCCTTGCTAGCAACCAAGAGCCAGACAGCAAAAATATCCTGCAACTGTTAAAAACAGAAAGTGTGACAAACAAGCCTTGTTCCTGGATACACAGAGCACCTTCCCAATCTGTACTGGCAAGGCTTAAAAAAGGGCTGCCAGTACATAACACAGACAGTATTTTATATTATCTTTACAGTGTAGTCCACAGCATCCATCACCAAGATGCTGATGATGTGAAGGACAGACTTTTATTGTCAGCAGGAGATACCCATCGCAGCTGAAGATTCTGTAATTACTGTTTCTTAAGAGAAAATGGAAGATTTATTGTTCACATAATAGTCAATGAAGGTCTTTTCTGGAGTAGAATAGTGGCTTACTTACAGGCCTTCATCTGTGTCACATTGTGTTATACAAGATTAAATAGTTTAATTTTTTTCAAGCTGAGATTTTAGGTAATGTGTGTATTGTCCAGCAGTAATTACAGGGACAGAAGCTACTTGTACTCTCTGTTGTGCCCTCTCCAGTCAGCTAGTACCAGTGGGGACTCTCTCTTCCCACCCAGACAGTTTCTGGCTGTATTTCTTTAAGTTATGAAACCACAGGTAGAGAAGATTTATATTCTGTCACTGGATAAAGGTCTTCAGCTGAGATCAAAGCAGTTAGCTATAATTGCAGAGAAAAGGTTGCAAAACAAATCCTAATTTATCAGAAGGGATTTTTCACCTCCTTAAATTATGTGCCATCTAGAGCAGGCAATAGAGACAGGAAGGGAGGATAAAATCATCCATCATTAGAGAAGCTGCCCTCATTCACTGTTTTGCCATTAGCCACAACAGAAATCCTGAACACAAGACAAAATCTCCGTGCTGTGTATTTTGTGTCTGCCTTAAAAAATGTCTTTTAAATGAACACTGCATGCACGAAGTCAGGGATCCCACCACTGCAATGTTTCTGCCTTCTCTCCATCCTCTTTCTCCCAGCTTGTTAAATAGTTTAATTCCAGCAGAAATTTCAGGAGAAATCACAATTCCAGACAGAGGCAGAAAATGGCAGAGAAAGACCACAAGACCAAATGATTCAAAACTGAAGACAGGCAAAGACTAATGGAAAATAAAGAACATCATTTATAAGTGAGAGCAATTAATCACCAGCAGGGATTGATGGACAAGCAGTGGAACTGCTGATGCTTGAAGGATTTAGACCAAAAGTAAAAGTTTGATCTGAATAAGCTGCCCAAGCTGCAGCTGTGCCACACTGCATGAATTAACAGGTGGAGTCCATCATCTGCCACATGGCAAGGTAGGTCCAACCACCCCGAAACCCAGGATTCCTGACTGGGGTAGAGGCTGGAAGCAGAGGACTGACCCCTCTGGGTGCTAACCCACCCTGCTGCCCAGCCCAGCATCAAGGAGGAGATGCAGGGTAACTCCTCTGCCTGCAGACCAGCACCACCTCACCACTTCAACACTTCTCAGAAGCTTCAACACTAATTTAAAGGTTGCACAAACTTCTGGGACCAGGCTGAATTCCCACTTGTGAACGCACTAAGGGAGTCTGGTCATCACTTAAGCAGTTCTTGCGTGAAGGAGAATAAAAGAATAAATAAACAGTGGAAAGAGAAAGCCCAGCCATTGTATAATCAACCACCAGAAACATGGAAGGCAAAAGGGAGGGAATAAAAACCAGTATTCTCCCCTTTTACCTCAGCCTAGCTTAAAAAGACAAGATACATTCCAAACTGTAAGCCTCTATGAATGAAAAACTGGCAGAGTCAATAAAATGTGAAGTAAGCCTAATTCATTTTTACTATATGACCTACTTTCAGCAGGTTTTGATTCACATGAGCAGCTAGAGCTTCAAGGTGGTGATTCGGCAAGGTCTGTTCATTAAAGTCATTCTTTTCTTTATGGCTTTCAGCTTCAAGGGATAAGAAAACATATTTCTGTCAGAGGCACTCGCCAAAAGGCTTCCCCCAGCACAAATGCCGCAGCAGCCACGGAAAAAGTGGATATGAATGTAAATGCTGCTTCAGAACTGAAAGATGATGGGGATGAAGGAAAACTTAATTGCTGGAGGTGATGCCTCCTCCGCTGTACTCGAACACCCGCTGGGTCCCACCTGAAGGCCTGCAGGAATGTGCTGGGGGCACCAGGGTTATGGTCCTGCTCCCCAAGCATCCCTGGGCTGCAGCCATCACCCAGCTGCCTGCCTGGAGGTGTCCTGCCACCACAGACCCCTCTGTCCCTATGCAGGAGCAGTGCCTGTTTGCTCTGACAGGTCAGGATGTGACCCCAAGGTGCAGGGATGGGACCCCTGTACCACCACCCTGACAGCAGCAAACCCTTGGGGCTTCCCCACAGCACTCCCTCCCACCCTCTTACACTTTGGTAATTGATACAGCCCTGACAGCTTTTTTTTTCCCTCTCTGTCTCCTAAGGAAAAAAAAAAAAAAGGTAATTTGAAATAATCTGCTGGCTCCTAGTTCTTCATCACACCCAACTCGTCCTGGAGCCGTAAGTGGGACTGGATCTTAGATAAAATGCTGCAGAAAGTAATTTTCCATTTTGATTGGAGCATCTTCTCCCCCCTGATTTTAAAAGGGCTGTTCATATGCTTGGGCTGAGCATGTGAATAAACACATTAGGACCGAACATGGATGAGATTGAGCGCTGATTGATTTATCCTTAAATAACCACAGAGGTGATCTCCTCTGCTCAGTGCAACCCCAAGCAAGCCTCACCTCTACACAGCCCAGAATTTGAAAAGCTGTAGGGAACTCAGCCTAACCAAGTGAAGACATTTGCTTTGTAAGCAGATACCTCATTCTATTCAAAATATTATGTCTTTTGACATCTGCCTGGCTAACCCTGACATCAGGGTAGCTATTCCAAAATAACATTCCTATTTACCTGCACTGCCTGGGGCAGCCAGGGGATCCTGTGGGGCAGGGAAGGATGGATGAACATATGGATCCCTGCACTGCAGCTTTCACTGCTCAGTCCCAGCTTCAAGCACCTCCAACATTACAGAAAATTAGCAAGAAGTGGCATTTTGATAAAGGTTGTGAAAGCTGTACCAAGACTACACAGCTCTGCAGGCAAGGCTGGAGTGAGCCACCCCTTGCCAAAGTCACTGCAGCAGAGATCAGTTACAGACCCTTCAGAACAACCTGCCAAAATAACAGTAATTAGAAAATAAAGAGTTCACTTCTCTGCTCCTCTCGGGCTGCTGGCTGACAGCTTTGCTCCAGCTGGAATGGAGGGCACTGTCACCTCAGCAGCCACTGCCACAAAGGGCACTCCACATTCCTCCAGGAGCAGCCACGCTTCACCTCAGCCAGGGCAGGAAAAGACATGTGGCTGAGGAAGGGGAGCCTTGGAAGACCTCTCATTAAATGTCTCCATGCAGAGTGAGCACAGCTAGCTGGAACAGCAGCAGCTCGTGCTGCAAAGCCGTGTTAAAAACAAAGCAAAACCCCAGAATGGGAGCCAAAGCTCAAAAATCTGCACGTTCCCCAGACAGGTATTGTGTTATAGACACATTTTACAGTGAAGAGGGGGGAAAAAAAAAAAAAGAAAAAAGGAATTTCATTTTTTTCTAGAAGGAAACCATCATTTGAATATTTTGGCTCAGAAGAATTTCCTTCCGTCATCAGCAAAGCAAAGGATCTGTGAGAAAATGTCCTTCCTGCAAAAGGGGGGAAAACAATTTCTGGCTTGAGGCTAAAAAATGAAGCAATAAACCCTCTAAAGCTCAACTGAATAAAATGCCATGAGAGCTTTTAGGCGGAGCTGAGCCTGACCTTAAGCCTGGCCTGGCTAACCGTAGCCTTCTCGTGAGATTAAATAAAAATTAGAAAAACACAAAACATGCCTTGGTGTTCTGATGGACACACCCTCCTGGCATCAGCCCTGGCTTGCCAGTCAGTACATTTGAGACTTAGCTTACTTCTGTTCACCTTGGAGCAAAACATGCAGCTATACAAATGAGTATTTTCCATATTTTCAATGCAAATGCGGGATTATTCAAAAATAAGTTGATCTCAGCCTCCTAGGAGACATGGAAAGGTCACGGAGCAGGCTGCAGAATATTTTCCCAGCCCTCCTCAAAAACACTTAAACTTACATGATTTCTCTATTTTAAGGCCTTCTCTGAGGCTTCTTCCCAAAAGTTCCAAAAAATAATCAATTAAACTGAACCCACTCCACAAAAAGAGGACATGTAAGGACAAGCAAGTGTGGGCAGGAAAATAGCTTTCGGTACTTCTATGAACTCTGGCAGCAAAGGCACGGGCAGATGGAAGCAGCAGCGAGGGAGCTCAGCTCAGCAGATCATGCGCCCAGCGGGAGGGTGCCCAGGAGTGCCACCCAGCACCAGACACACAATTCCCATTCCTCGATCCCGCCGGAGCCAAGGGCAGATTCCATGGGGAGGAACACGCTGGTCCAATCAGCATCCCACACCACGGATGGGGCTGGAAAGGGGAGCGGAGGAGGATGAGGGGATGCAGGAAGCCCTGCAGCCGGGGAGCTGCCAAGCTGGGCAGCATCCCACCCCATGGATGGGGCTGGAAAGGGGAGCAGAGGAGGACAAGGGGATGCGGGAAGCAGGGCAGCCCTGCAGCGGGGGAGCTGCCAAGGCTGGGCAGCATCCCACCCCATGGATGGGGCTGGAAAGGGGAGCAGAGGACGAGGGATGCGGGAAGCAGGGCAGCCCTGCAGCCGGGGAGCTGCCAAGGCTGCCAGCCGAGATGCTGCAGGATTGCGCTCGCTTGGCTCGCACGGGAGCCGAGCTGCCTGTGAGTCACAGCTCTGCGCCACTCGGCCCCGCTCCCCTCCGCTCCACTATTAGATGGATTATTATTCCTCTCTCCTTTCTTTGGATTTTTTTTTTTTATTTTTTGCCTCACTGGCTGTTTCACTGCTCGCCAAAATATCTTCTGCCTAAGGGAGGGAGCTGCGCAGGGAGGAAGTCAGGGCTCACGGGGAGCCTGCCAGCCCCAGCGGAGAAGCATCTGGGATGTGGACTTTTATTTTCCACTCATTCAATCAGAAACTCCTTGTAGGAGGTTTGCTAGTTCACATAAAGCTGCAATGGCAAAGCAGGTTTTCAGTGTTTGATTCATGACACTAAGTTGGGCTCTAAAGCCTCTAATTTTTCCATGAGCTCCTGGCTAACAGGATGCCTCCAATCTTCCCAGTGGGTCCTCTGTTTAGATACTCAAATAATCTCTGGCTAAGGCTGAAAACATACTTATTCTCTCCTTTCACCTTAAAAAATAAAGTAAAATCTGTAGCAATTAATATTAAACTGAGTTAACAGAGCCAGGAAGACTAAGTGGCAGTGCTGCTGGTATCTGTGGGAATGTGCTTACCCAGAAGTTGATGGGAACAGACCCACAGAGCTCAGTGCAGATCTCTGGGCTGTGAGTCCATTTCTCAGGATGATATTTGATAAAGATGAACGACGGGGATGTGCTCCAGCTGGGACACGGTGCACCAAGTGACAGCTAACATGGCCATTGGTGTTGTGGTTGGATGCACAAATGTGCCAGGGTTTGAAAGGGCAGTGGAGTGCAAATCATTCGTGTTCAGTGTTTTCATGGGATCCACCACCTCCCAGGTTATGGAAAGAGCCATACCAAAAGTAAGTGTTCATTGTGAACACAGTACAGAAAGAGGCATTTGAAGCCGTTTGAGGAGATGTCACCCATCTCTGAACAGACGAGGGGTGCAGCCTGGGCAGGCACACAGGAATGCTTTAGCTCCTATCCCGAGAAGGAAGGCAGCCCCTAGAGTCGGATGGGTAATTCAGTCTCGTCTCCCCATCTTGGCTGCTGGCCGAGGGACTGAGTTACCTTCAGGAAAAGAGATCTGCCCCATTCCAACAGCTTGTACAGGCCAGACAGAGATGCCACCAGCAGAGCAGTCAGGCCAGGCTCTGCAGAAAGGGTTTTGCTGCTCTGACTGGCAGCCACAGCTCCCACAGTTCAGCCATCATTCAGCAGCCAAAGCTACTCATACACAAAATGAACCCAATCAGTTTAAATACTGAACCCTGTAGCACTACACAGTCACCTTCCTCTGCAGAAAAACACTGCTCTTCACAGATGCCTTCTGCTTGTTGAGACCTAAGGTGTGTCTGCATCCTCCGTAAGAGACCATGGCCGGTGCCAGGCCCTGGGAATGCACAGATTGTGTGTGACGCCACCAGAAACCATCCTGGCTCCAGGTAATCTGTGTCCACAGCTGCCCTCTCACTCAGCTCCCTTTTATCCATTCTTCAAAGTCTCCCCTGATGCTGCTAAAAGTGATCTCGTTCCTACACTGAGCCAGTCAAATTTGCTGCCATCAATTCTGCACTCACACAGGTTTTCTCCTCTGCTGCTGAAAACAGACCAGCATCTCTGCAGGATCCCAAGTCCTGCAGGGACCACAGACAAATCTGCAGCTACCAAAAGGACCTCCTTCCTCGGCACTCTTTGCACCAGCAAGGGTTTTTTAGAGGATGGAGCAACTGCAAAGCTCATTTCCCCAGCTAACAGTGTTCTCTGCACTGGGTGCTGAACTGAAGATGTGCCGAGACTTGTCTGGTGCTCCCAGCAGCAGCTTTCCCTCAATACTGACCCCAAAGCCAGTTTTTCTTTGAGGACTCAAGGTCAGTCAGACCTTGGGAGTGGCAGAGGGTATCTGCTATAGGATGGTTTGTGCACACACAGGGCACATGTCTCAGGTGAACGGAGTAACCTGGATACTTCAGTAACTGAGTTGGAATTACCCAAACATATCCCACAATCCTCACACCTCAACCTCTTTGCTAAATCCAGTGTTTCCCACTTCAGTCCACCTCTGTTTTTCCCGCTGGGTGACTCCCTTTTCTTTCACAGCAATCCCTGCACTTCCATTCCTCCTGCTAAACTCAGCACTAGATCTTGCAGTAGCCTCTAATGGTGGGCATCAATAAAACAAATCAGCCTTGTGAGTCTTTTGTTTTCCAGCCAGACATATATCTGCTTTCTCCCCCTCAGTACTATTTTCCTCTAAGCACCAGCACAGCTGAGGGACTACTGCATCACTGCTGCCAGGCTGACATCATTTAGATGGATGTTGAGGGGCCAGTCACCCCCAAGAGCTGCCTCGCTCCTCCATCATTCGGAGGTGCTCATCTATTACAACCGTTTCCCTTCACATTTTCCTTCACCACTCTAACAAATTATCACCATCCTTACCAGATGGACTGTATCTGTTACACATTTCTAGGTACCTCTGCTCAAACGGTTTTATTAGAAGCCTTTGTAGCCATTAAGGCCTGAAAGGATGAGTGCCAGTGGCCTTTTGTAGGTTAATCCACAAGAGATCAAGAGAGTGCAAGACATTCTGTCTATTCAAATTATTCATTTTACGGTATAATAGTATGAATATTAATATTGTCCATTGAAAAAGTGTGTTAATGAGGATGCTGGCAGTTTTTTGGACCAGTGCCACACAAAGTAAGCACTCAGGGGTACGTGACTATTCAAAGCCCAGGTCCCAAATTGCCATTTACAACAGTGGCACACTCAGTTCAAGAGCCAAATCACCAAAATAATTAACGAGGGAACAAACTACAGAGGGTTAATGTTACTTATTTTTCCTCTACAAATTTCAGTTATTCCCCTTCCTAGTAAAACAGTATTTAACTAGACTCCAAATAATTTGCATAGCACACACGTGCTGGCTGCTGAGAAGTTTTTAAGCAAACAGAACAAATGCCTCATTAATAACTACGCGCCAAGAAATGCAGAAAGAATTTTGTACCAGACTACGAAAACCAAAGTAGTTTATTCTTCTGACACTTGCCTTGGATTAAACACTGTGCTCCTTTGATAAGACTGCTCTGGACACGTGAGAAAATGGAGAAGGCAAGGTCCACATATGGACAAGAAGGACACAAACTTGGGAGGCTGTGGTAGTTCAGACACAACTCTTTTATGCAGGTAAAGCTTCCACAAGCTCAGGGGGAGGCCTGGTCACTGGTACATTAATAGCACATGGATGATCTTTAACAGATATGGTATTTCCCCTTTCCAGTTTCTGTTTCTATTTTTATCCTACAGCATGGATGCGCAATCTTCACTGTAGTCTGCTGATCTCAAGGCTTTGTCTACTGCCAGCAAAATGAAAGGTCAGCTACGGACCAGACACCAGGGAGGTCTCCCAGATGCCTGGGTATTTTTGGACCCGATAATCTGGATGTCAGTGAGCATCTTGCCACAGAGGAAGCAAGTAGAACTGCAGACCAGTGATACCAGGACACCAACACTGCTCCCCAAAATGCTTGAGATCTGCAAACACACTCTTTTTTCTACTACAGAATAAATCCAAACATTGTTAAATTTTTGCAAAAATAAGACTGGCACCGAGGGGTCCAATTTGAATGAAAAACCCATAGGTTTTGTTTGGCTTTGTTATTTTCCCAAGGTGCAGGAGAAGCACATTTGATCCCTTGGACCTTTTCTCATTCGGCTTCAGAGGAGGTGTTTTCTTTTGGGATCACTCTAAGCTGGAAACACAAATCCAAATTTTCTACCTGGGAAGCCACTGTCGTGGCTGTAAAGGGTCAAAGTCCCTTTACTCCTCAAAGAGGTCATAGCCAAAACCTGTTTTCACAAACTAGGGATAGGATGGACAAAACTTAGTGCCATCCTCTTCAGCATCTCAAAATAAGCTAATCTGTCAGTCAAGAGACCCAGTTTCTCTTGCAGGACCTTCAGCAAAGCTTCCCATTCCCATTTATGAAAGCAGAGACTTGAAAACATCTGCCAAGACACAACTACTTCATTTTTAGAAGCTCTTGATGCCCTGACCTGCAGTGTAAATCAACAAAAGAATGAGGTCCACCAGCATAGCTGCAGGTCAGGTCCCCTTTTGCCTCAGTGTAAACTCAGGCATCTAAAATTAGAGCAGACTCCTGCAAGTGAGGATGACCAGGGCCTTTGGTTTTTGCATTCCCAGGCTGACATATGGGGCTGCAGATGAGATTTTGTATATGCACGTCCGCACACAGGCTTGGGGTGAGAGAAAGGTTCAAACACAAAGAATTTTGGGCTCTTGAAGACCATCAGCTGGAAGCAGCTGCAGAAACCTTTGATAATTCCCCAGGTTACTGAGCACTTTGTTGCTTAAATCTCTCCCTGGTTAGAGCTATCGCTTGTTACCCACCAAAAGCTAATCCTCTTTTTTCTGATTTCATCTCTATCTTCTCTTTTCCCCCTCTCCATACGAGTGCAAAGCACCTTTAATCTTAATTTCAGATGTACTTTTCATGATGCTGCAGATGTGTTATCTGCCACTGACAGTATTTGCCACCTATTTCTCCTTAAAGGACACTGCTTGACCTTGTAACAGCTTCCATGCCTCCAGCTTTAGAGTCTGAGCCTTTCTATTTGAATGGATCACAAGTAATCACTTTTCTGTATCCATTATTAGCAGTGAACCAGCTATCCAGAGAGCTTCTGCTTTGTTGTTTTTCTTCCCCCCCCTCCAAATGCAGCATTTTTCCCGGGCAGAGACATATTATGGCAATTCAGACACTGACAACTGTGTAAATCACACCCAGGGAAAAGTTATTGATGACCTCATTCCAGTAAAGCATGAGATGATCAGGCTGCCCCACAGTATTTTGATCATCTGAGAACCCTGAAATTGAAAGTCGCAGGCTCCATTTTGCTTGGAAACCTAACAAAAGGCATTAACTGTGACAAAAGGCACTTAGAACATCTCTTAAATTATCTCATTTCACACCAGCAGTAACAAATACTCATTTTCCTTTATTAACACACTCTCCTTACCCATAACTGCTCTCATTTTTCTAATTTTGAATTAAAACGCTTTCAAGTTATTGATCCCTTCTGCTGGAATTCTCTTCTCCTGTTTTTATTAGTTCTCAAACACAGCCTAATTTGAGCGATATGAACAGTGCATCCAGCACAGCCACCTCTCCAGCAGACCTGTCTCCCAGGAGCCGACGTGATTAATCTCTCCCGTGCAAGACAAGTCACGTTCCACAGCCCCAGCTCCTCCACACTGCTGGTGCGCTTCGAATGGCACTCTCACATCTGTTATTAAATTATGTAATTACCTTATTTCTTCTCAAGTGCCTTCACAAACAGGTTGTAGACCGTCACCAATGAGGGAAGAAGAAAACCCAACACTGGGAGCGTTTGCTGGAGCTTTCAAGAGCATTTTCTCTTGCCTATCACTGGATTTCTATCCATGCCAGTTCAGCTGTGGGCTCCCACAGCCCAAGGAACGTTCCCTAGCACTGGAATAGTGCTGAAGGCAGTAATTAGGAGAGGCAAAGGCGCACGCTGCTGTGGCTGCATCCCCTCCTGAGGATGGGCTGGGGTTTCTTGGACCCTCCCTGGCAGGCACATCCCCTGCCAGGAGCTCAGCCAGCTGAGGGACAGGGCTCACACACCACCCTCACTGTATTTAAATGCACAAGGGAGAAAAAGGCTGGAGTACAGAGGTGGTGCTGCAGCTCAACCTGGGTGAGCAAACGTGCCGTGCTTTCTCTGCACAAAACCAAATGCCAGTGATTCACTGAGTCAACCCAGGCCAGAGACACAGGAATGGCTTGAGAATGACTCTCTTCCCACCCTTCCTCAAGCAGAAAGCTCTAAGCTCTCCTGTGACTGCACAATCCAGCACAGCAGCACATCTGCAAATCCATTTGCAGCCCCAGGAGTTACAGGGCAGCCAGCATGAAGGAACAATGTACTCCATCCATGGTGGCTTTTGAAGGTTGGACAGTGACAGACCCCAAATCCAGCTGCTCCTGTGGGGGCTGAACTCCATGGACAGCATCACTGCTGCAACAGCCATGCCCTGGACCACTGCACAGCTGGGTGACCTCTCTGTGATGCCCACCACAGTCCTAACCCCCAAATCTGTGTGGATGCTAAAGGCAGAGTACCTCCAAACCATGCCATGACTATCCCAACAGATGCTGGGGCTTGTCAACTGAAAAAAAAAAAACCAAAACATTAAAAACACTGGAGGAGTCCTTTCAGCAGGTGTTCGAGGGCCCAGCTCACTTCTTGGCTGATGCAGGATTTTCAGCTGATGCTGAGTGTTGTCTGTGTGACGAGGACTCACACACTGCACGCTGCCCTTCAGTACCATGGATCAAAACTTTTCTGCATTTTGGGCAGTTTCATGACTACAGCCAACAATGTTTCTGCAGAGTCCAAAAATGTAATTTGACATTGTGTTTCAGAAGCCTGTTTCTCTAACACAAGATTTCCATTTTCTTTGGCAAACTACCCCTCCTGTTAGCCTTATTGGCATTCACATACACAATTCACAATTCATCTGGAACAGGCTATTTACAGAAATTCTGCTGAACTGGCTGTCTTTCTATTAGTTATGTAGAAAAGAAAAGGTTTGGCCTTGATCCTGGACCTGCTGAATCAAAGTGTGAAAGGGAAAATCTCTGAAGCCCAGGAACGCAAAGGCATTTCCACTGGTGCTGCCCACTTCAGCTACAGCCATAATTGCTCAAAAAAACGAGAGACTAATGGCAAGTCCAGTGGAATCTGCAATTTTTCCTAAGCCAGTCTTACTGAAACAATATCCCCACTCAGCACTAACTGGGGAAAAAAAATATTACATCAAGCTAAGGCTACATCCATTGAAATGAGATAAGATGGGACCACCATCTGTTCCCTGCAGCCCAGGTGGAGCATCTCCTCCAGTGACAGAAGCACATCACACTATCGGGTCTTGCCTGGCCAGACAAGGTGCCTCTGCCTCTCCATCCTTAGCGCCCATGGAGAGCTAACAAAGCCAGCACAGCTTCCAGACCAGGCTTGTGGGCAGCTTTGTAAAATTAACTACAGGCATCTGATACCCAATTCTGTCCTCTACACAGCTCTCTCCCTTCCATCCTTCCATGGCTCCCATTTTTAAACACAATGGGCTGGATTACCTCCCTGTCCCTTTTTGTCCCTTCATGCCCAGGTCATTTCAAGTATCATTCATCATCAGGTTTGCCTTTACAGTGGGTTAAAAAGAAAAAGGCATGCAGAAGGCTATTCCTTTTGGAATCTCACTGCCACAGGCCACAAACATCCCTGTAAATATCAGAAACTGGAGCAAAGCAGCACCTGTTCCACTGCAAGGTGATCCTCCTGCTGATGCTGTTGCGACTCTTGGTGAAACCCCCCAAACACACAAATGAAGCAGCCCAACAACCTAGGATGTTCCTACAGCCCCCAGGTCCTGCCACCACACTAAATCAGAGATCCACACCAAGAGGAAGCCCACCAGCCCCAGTCCAGCACTTAAATCTCCCATCCTCTTAGAGACCTGTGGGCCACTGCTGAGTCTCCTGGATGCATTCCATCACAACCTCTCTGCTGGGAAAACCAAGGTGACACACGAAAAAGGAGCATTTAGCAGCACTTTTAGAGTACTGCCCTGCTCCAGTGGAGAGCAAAAAGACTTTTGACATCCCTCTCCAGCTGATTGCAGCACTGTCTGCAGCCCCAAACTCCTTCCTAGCCACCCACAGATGAGCTGAGATAGGCTGGGGGATAAGGGGATGGAGTTGGGCTCCTAGCCACACACTTCCATGTGCGTATTTCAACACAAGAATTTAAGACACCTAAGCACACACAAAAAATTTGAAGACTTCTACAAAACAAAACAGAAAAAAAATATGCCAATCTGCCATTCTTATGCAAGAAGAGGAAAAAATCCCACAACATTTGGAAGCAGGCTGTGTTTGCTTGGCACTTTCCATCTTTAGGTAATTAGTGTAAAGGGCTTCCCAGGTAAACCTAAGAATAAACGGCAGATTTCAAGAGAGACACCATTCTCTCTGCAGTGAGCCTTCAAAGCAGAACCAGGAGAAGCTGCAGAGCTCCAGCCGGCTCCCCGCAGGCATCGCTTGCCTCCAAGTCCTCAGGGTCAGCCACAAGTCAAGCTGCATCAAAATTTGGAATGACATAAAAAAATGACAAGCAAGAAACGTCTCTGAAGACAAACACCACGGCATTCACAAATGCTTCAAATCCACAGCTTGGACCAGATTTACAGCCTGCTGCTTCTCCCATCCCCTTCTCTAAGCCTTCTAAAATGTGCCTCCCTAGCTGAGAGTGGCACCTTCAGAGCTGGGAGGAACAAAACACCTCCCAGCTCCAAAACCTACTTTTCAGTGCTTCTCTCGGTTGTTTTCCTCAGCTGACCTAGTAGCAGCTGCTCTACTTGCTCCTCTGGGAATTAGCATCGCTCCCAGCCTTTTGTTTCCAAAATGTTGGTGCAGGGAGACCTATCTCCCCCCATCATCTCACAGATTGATTTCCAACGCTGGTACCACCCAGCAGCTCCCAGCTCTGCCCCCCAGACCACCCCAGCATTGCTCTGTTTCTGATTATATGGGGAAAGGGGCGAGGACAGGGAAAGGAAAGATGGGAAAAAGGAGAAGTGAGGAGTCATTTAGCAAAGGTCACTGCAAAAGTCCACAGCAGTGAGGACCTGGCCCAGGCTCCAATTCACTAGAAGAACCTGTTACTTCTTAAATACAATAGCCACATTTACAACTGCAAATAACAGCAGGTTCCAGCTTCTGCTGAGAGCAAAAAGCTCCTCACCTGCACCCTGCAGCCCAGGGTTACCATTAGAGGGATATAAACTAACAGCAAATGGTTTTTGCAACCCACCCGAGCCTTACAGCACCCACACCTCACCCACCAGCCACACCCTTGTAAAACACTGCTGAGAAGACACTACAGTGAGCAGAGCAATGGGATCTCCAGCAGGCAAGAAGCCACCCCTCCCAAAACAGAGAGTGATGCTCTCACACGCACTAACCCCAATTCTGAAAGCTGTCTGTTTTTCTAAACAGCTCCCCCACCTCTCACTTTAAGTGTCCTCACAAAGGCCCTGAGGAAAGACAAGTCTGAATTCTCAGTCCAGCCATTCCTACAGGACAGAAGGTGGCACTGGGCATGGTGCTTGCCCCATCATCTGCAGAGCAGCAGCTGGCACAGAGCACCTCCTCATCTCCACAAGTCTCCCTCTGTCCCTATCCGTGCCTGGCACCCACACAAACGGCACTGCAAGACCCACCACCACATCCCCCATGCTCTGCGGCATCGCTGATTTTACCTGACATCTTCAAAAGCAGCTTTTTCAACCCTAAGACACTGCAGATTTTTTTTGGCCTGCAAAACTGTGCAGTATTTAGAGAATCAGAGCATCCAGCAATGCAAGGGAGACTGGACAATGTCACCCCACAGACCCATCAGTCTGCTCCTGACCTTCACCCTGCCCTTTCCCTTCACAAACTCGGCAGGGAGGGAAAGGGATCAGAGATTAAAAGGGAGGCAATACAGAAACACTGTTAATCACCTTTTATAACCTGCATTCTCTAGGACTGAAAAAGCACCTTTCCCTTACATTATTCAGAAAGCAGTGAAGCTAATGTGACATATTGGTGCGTAGGTGTGTGGGGGCTGGTTTCTTGGGGGGAGGGAGGGCTGAGGGCTCGCTCTGTGTTTCAGAGAAACGAAGCAGCACAAGATGTACCAGTTGCTCTGGTAACAAAGCTTTTGCCTTTTTTTTTTTTTTCTTTTTTTTTTGTAAGAATGAAGCATCATTTTAAGCATTTTCCAGTTCAGACTTCCTTGCCTACATGGCAAAAACAAATCTGCGTTTCAGAAACACACACACTCCATTTGAGTCAGCACGGAAAGGACCTTCTCCTCCAGAGCTACTATAACGTTGTGGGGAAGCTGATAAAACGAGGTCGCCCGTTTTCCTTCTGATAAGGCTGGCAGGCATTATCACACACCCGTACTCCAGCCCAGCCCCTTCCTGGGACCCAGAAAGAGCTGATAAAAGCCCAGCACCACCCCTGAGCTGGTGTCTGTGGAAGCAGTGGAGACCCCAGCCCTGGTGAGCATCCCCACACGGCAGCACCACCATCCTCTGAGCCAGCACACGGAGCCATCCCAGCGGAAACAATGGCTTAATATTTAATACTGTGCGTGTAATACAGAAGGATTATAAAGCAGCTTGTAAGTCTTGTAAATCCGTTCACACTCAGACCATCCCCGGCCTTGGAGGTGCCGAGCGGTTGGTGGCCACCCACAAGGGTCTGTGTCTGGAGGTGGATGTGAGTGGTCCAGCCACCACCAAAACCATCCCAGTGGAAGGAAGAGCTTGGGGGGGCAGACACAAAGGGCTTCCCTGCCTCAATCCCCTGCAGCAGGCTCTCAGTGCAGCACCAAACCATGGGGAAAGCTTCCCAAACCACAGGGACCACAACCCCTCCTGTGCAGCGACCATCAGAGCCTGAGGAGGGATGGCTACACACATTCACACTCGTGTGGTCACACTCAGCCTGCCCTGCCCTGCAGCAAAAGCAAACCAAAGCACAAAGAAGGACCCAAAGCTGAGGGTACAGCACCAGAACCACCAGTGCGGCTCAAGCCACACCCAACCTCACAACACCACAGCTCATTTTATAGACGAGGAGGTGGAACAGAACCACCAGAACCACCAATGCGGCTCAAGTCTCACCCAACCTCACAACATCACAGCTCATTTTATAGACGAGGAGGTGGGAAAAGAGAAATGCTCACGGTGCACCTTCAAATGCAATAGCTGGCTGTCTAGGGTAAGAGCTGCTTGTTTAGACTCAAGGTGATGGGGCTCTGAACTCCTTCAGCAGGCTGGGTGCTGGGACAGGGGTGGCTGGCAGGGTGACCTGGTGTGCAGGCACTGGTGTGCACACATTCAGCCTGGCCTCTCGAGCAAGGCACAGCAGTCAGGCTGCAGCTAGAAAAGCTCTGTGTGTAAACTGCAGTTAATTCTTTACAGCAACAATCCCCAGGAAATATTAATTGTGTGCAGCATGGTAGCTTCTTTCATGGCTAAAGCAACAGTGATTAATTATCGAACTATTGACCATCAGCCTTTCAGAAAGGGCGACAATAAACCAACTGATGATTAAAAACAATTACTGTCATTCTTGACTCAGGCTAATTATCTGAACTGCTAATAATTACCCAGGAACCTGTAGAGTCTCTGTTCTCAGCAGGGCTGATGCAAGGCCCAGCACTTGATCAGCAGCAGCCAGCCAGAGACAGATGTCAGGCATGTCAAACACGGCACAGACCCCACTCTATTTTCTCACATCCCCCCTCAGAAAAATGTAAAAGGAAAAATGAGCCTTCTAAAATCCCTTCTTTAGGATATTGACCTGCTACCTCACCCAGCCAGTACAGGTGGAATGCCCAGGGATGCCAGGAGGAAGGATGCCACTGGGCGTGGGGTGCACAAACAGCACCCAGGAGTATGGGACACGCATTATCCCTCCTCCTCTGGCATCTGCAAACTCTGGGACAACATTATCAAACACAAGGATGTGCCTGGGACGTTCCCACACGTTTGTCTCAGGGACCAAATTGTCCCAGCAGTCCTGCTGCTCCCAGCTCTCCAGCAACAGGTGACCTCGGATTTCAAATATTTTATTCACTTTCTCACACCCACACACCTCAACATCTCCATCTGCTGGGTCAAACCTGGGCGTTTGCCTCCAGGTAGATTAGCCCTGGCTTCTAGCAAATACCAGCTGGGCAATAAATACGTCCTGGTTAAAGACCTTGGGATGCATTTCTTCAGACTCTTCCCCTGTGTATTGTACCCCAGACAGACACACGGAGAGTACAACAAAGAATAATTGCAAAAACCACATTCTCTTTGAACAGCTGCCTCACGTGGGCAGCCAGGAACCTGCAGAGGTGCTGTCCCTGCCCTGGGGTGGCTCCTGGGGTGACTCCCCTGCCCTACCCATCATGTGGTGATGGTAAAGGAGCTCCTTGGAGAGCCACAGCTGACACTGGCGGCACGTGGATCCCACACGCTCTAAATTAGAGCAGACTATCGCTGCGTGATACCTGGGTGATTATATGGCATTTAGCAGATAATTAAACAATCAATAGTTATTGTGCAGTTACAGAGGTGCCCACATACTCTACCTTGTACCCTGTAAAATAAAACCTTGCTGAAGCTGTAAATGGAGACCCACATCCCCAGGGCACAAGGCAAGGCAGCACTTGGCATTAATGACCGCTGTCCTCCTGGTACAGTTGGGAAGAAGCACGTGAGTATGTAATCTCAACATCATTTACTTCAATGCAGTAAAATACACAAGATGAGAGGTGCAGAGGTTACCATCCGATCTATTTCCTGGTTTTTTTCTCATTATTGCAAAGGCTTTCATCAAAATCCTTCTTGGCTGACACCATCCACGGGCCACTGTGTGAATGGCCGTGGCTAAGCCCATAAAAACACTGGGGGATTGCTTTGGTTTTCCACTTTCTCAGAGCACAATAAGTGCCCAGTGCATGTGTCCCCAAGCTTTGCAACCATCTATTGGGCAGGTATTTCTGAGCAACCCAGTGTTCTTTTACTTTGAACCCATGTATTTATTGGTGCTGGCCACCCCACTGGTTATGGCCCTGCTCTACTGAGGCAATCTAAGCACACACAGTATTTTAAGGAGTATTTGTTTGCTCTCATGCAGCGTAGAAATAAACAGTAATAATAATGTTCTGGGACATAAAAGCAGCATTTCCTCACAGTTTAGATAATGCTCTGAAGGGTCTTAGTGAGTTTTGTGTTTAGAGTCCTGCTTTCAGCCCTCAGCTAAAAAACCTCAGTGAGCTCAATTCAGGAAAGGCTCAATTCCCCAAGCCCAATTCTTCGTATTCCTGGTAGTCATTTCCTTAAACACCTGTAATAAAAATAAAATCCAAGGACAAAAAAATTCACTACTGCAACAATGTCTGGCACAGAAGCTAGCAAGTTCTCAGTCTTTCATCAAAACCAGTTTACAATCTGTAACATTAGATGCAGGATTATTAGAAAATAAAGAAAAGCTTCCGATTCAATTAGAGAGATAAATCATCACCAGCGCGGTCCCTCATTAAAATAAAAATCGAGCTATTCACAAGAGGTTGTTAAGCAGTGAGCAAGGAATGTTATTTCTCTCTGCACTTTTCCAAGGCAAAGAGCTCATGGTTGGGGTTAGAGAAGTGAGGACAGCTGAGGGTTCCTGCAGCGCCCAGGTGTCACTGGGATATGGCCAGAGTTGGGAAGAACTAAAGGGATATTTTAACCTGCTGTCCTGAGCAAAGAAAGACCTTTACACGAAAATACAGAGGTCAAAGCAAACCAGTTGCCTTTGCCTCGAGCACAAGGCTCAGAGAACAAGGCTTTGATTCACAGAAGCACTGTGAACTACCTGAAAGGGATCTTCAAACCATGACCCAGAAAGGATCAAAACAGCAGCAGCAGCTGCATCCCAGTGCACACACTGGCAGTGGGTGCCCTCCTTCTGGAAGCTCTCAAGGTGCACCAGGCTGGGCCAACACAATCTCCTGGAGGCTCCTGTCACTCTGGTACTCCCAGACACTGCTCAGGCTCCCCAGCCTGCTGGGCTGTGAGATCATTCAGAACAACATAACCATGCCCTTTATCCCATGGGATCAATGGGAAGTTTACACCTTGCAGATTTTCCCCCCAGGTCCTGGGCAGCCAGCTGGTTATCACCAGGACGCCTGGAGTCTCCAACACAAACACGGCCATGCAGCAGTGTCAGACCTGGATGCTAAAGCAGATGTTCTAGGGGAAACATCAGGGCTGTGGCCCTGTTCTGGCAGTCTCACAGCACACAGACATAACATGTTATGCCCTGCCTGGAATAAACACCTCACTTCTGCCTCTTCCCAAGAGGAAAGTTGCTTTTCTCGCTTCAGAGAGGGACGAGCCACGAGAAGGGGAGGTGATGCTCACCAGGTGACTGCTCCTGGCCAAAAGAACAGGGGCTGGACCTGCAGACGTTGGGCTGGCAGCCAGCACCAGAGCAGGCACCAGGACCTAAAACACAACCAGAGGCACACACAGACTCCAGGAGGGCAGCAAGGATGCACCTCAGGTAACGTCAGCACAGAGGGGTAGATGTGGCACTTAGGGACATTGTTTAGAGGTGGGCTTGGCAATGCTGGGTTAATGTCTGGACTCAATCTTAAAGACCTTCTCCAAATTAAACGATTCTGTGAACACTCCAGCCCTGCCTGAGAGGGGTTTGGAAATGGTAGTGGAATAACCATCTAATTACAGAGGACGCTGCTCCTAGGTATGGATCACTTCTCTAAGGGCTGATTTAGAACGGAGCCAGAAGGTCTGTGTGTCTTGAAAGTTGATCCATTTGTTTTGCTGCAAGAGACAAATACAGCGGTGGTATCTGGACAAAAAGAATTACAGAGATCTAATTTCCACGCTGGGTTTTAGGGTGGGACACCATAAACAGTTATGTATGTTTTATATCAAAGTCTCCTTTTGTTTATAGAGCGCGCGCTACTCCAGGACTTCAGCTAAGGAGAGCTGTGAAGTCAGGCTTAGCCTGAGCTCATACCTCAATACTTACTAATTTGGTTTGGACAGCAACGTTTTCCCCTCCACCCCCCTCACCATCCCGTCTGGCACCGGCACCATGTGAATCACACCGAGGACAATCCGGTTACTCCAGCAAGTTAAGAACAGTTAAGAGGAGGATTTTCCCCTTGTACAGCATGGGAAAAAGGAACACAGAAATGTTCAGCCTACACTTGGGACATTTCTGGGTGGTTTTTTCCCCTTTGAGGTAACACGCAGACTCACCGAAAGAATCGAAGCCAGCAAGAGGAAACCCGATCAGCTGAGCCACACAACCAGCAGCACCAGCTTATTTCCCTTTTCTGCTCTGCACAAAAACATGACGCTTTGAAAAGGCCGTTACAGGCACATAGTTTCCATGGATTGTTAGAAATATGAACCAGTTAAAATTAGGTCACCTTCCACCGTTATTTTAGCAGCTGAGAAGAAAAACAGTTCAGAAGGGAGCTCCCGTGGCAGGGAGCACATGGTGGGAAAACAATGAATACCAGAGGGGAAGGCTCCCTGGAATATAACCTTGATAAGAACAGCTTTGGGGTGGGGTGGTTTTTCCTTTGTTTTTGTTAGTTTTTTAAAAAAGAATAAATCTATTCCAGTTCAAAAATGCACACATTTAAAACTCCAGAAGTTCCAGTTCATCTTCGGTTCACTTCAATCCCTTGATCCTTCTACTGACAGGATTAGCCTAGGGCAGCAGGAGGATGGGGAACATTGGCTCTTTAACCACCATTCCCTTCTCTTCAGCAGGGGCAGCTCGCTGTGTTTTAGAGCATGACAGGCAAGAGCTGTGTCTCCAAAGCCACAGAGTAGGAGCACACGAGTACATTGCTTTCTATAGTCAAAATGAAACACGGGCACGGCGGGTAAACAGGATCTGTGTGTGCCCACACACGCATGAGTACACGTGTACACAGCACTTGTGCCCACACATACAGGAGTTTCTTGGAGAATGAGGCCCAGGGGAGGCACTGACTCCCAGCAGAACCAAAACAGCTGGCAAATTCGTCATGCAACCATGACAAGAAACATCCCTTCACCATTTCAAACTCCAGACTTTGAAATAATTAAATCCCTCCCCAAATACACAAGAATTATCCATAAAAAGACCCCACCAAGATGACAAAATCTGGAACTCCCCCAAGCTAAGATGTGTTTGGGACAGGTGATATAATACAGCAGAGGTGGGTATTTTAAATATTCTTGTAAAGAAGTTCATGGTTTTAAAATCCTGCTCTCCACAGTCCCTTCACTATTCTCATCTGGATTGCTGCTTCCAGATGTTTAGAGAAATTTAAAGCAATCCTACTGACTGTAACAGGCACTTCAATAAAAACATTTTAACAGTGTTTTTAATCCTGCAGCAGGTTCCTGCCAGTGGAAAGGACATCAGCCAGCCTGTGTGCAAGCAGAGCACTAGACTGTAGCAAACTCATTTGGCAGCCTACTGCAGCCGTAAACTCAGCTCTTCGAAGAGATCGAGATTTGGCTATTAAAGCACAGACTTTTCACTCCCTCCTCATCATCTAATCAATAAAAAGCAACTGGAAGGAAAGGGGAAAAAAAAAAAGCAATTCATTTTCTTGTGACAGTTTCAGAGCTAATGTGAATTGCTTATTATTAAAGCTCTGTGTGCTACACGGTACTTGCACACGAGACCAGAAGGCCAGAGTTCAGCAAGGCTTCTTGTCAGGTTTGAAATGGTCAAAGCCTAGTCAAGGTGATGTGCTGGGATGCTCCACGTTCAATGCACAGCCACGGCAAACAGGATCACTTCAGCTGGAACCCTTACCTTATAGACCTGCCCGTAGGTACCATTGCCAACAAGCTCCACCAATTCAAAGATCCCTGCAGGATCCTAGGAGAAAAGGAAACAAAAGTATTTAATAAGCAATACTTATACAATTCTAAAAAAAAAAAAAACATTCAATGAAGAACAACATTTCTCTGACAAGAGTTTTGAGGAGTTTAAGGTTTTCAGGCAGACCAGGAATGGGAATGACAGCGATGATGAGCAGAAACACAGCACCATCCCAGCGACAGCCTCAGCACTGCGGGCAGCACAGACCTGCCCAGCGCTGCCCACCTCCAGCACCTGGGCTGGGAGATGCCAGGCAGGTGCCTGTGAGTGAGCACCCACCCATATGACTGTCATCTGCTTGATGTATGAACACTCAGTGTGTGCTTTAAATGCAATAGCAAACACTTGCTATTCTTTGGAATAAAACAAGCTATCTGCCAGAATGTCATTCTCGGGCTCAAAATAGGGTTTTCCAGGTCTATTCCTGAGATCAGCAGCATTTGTATTTCTTGGTCTAAAGGCCATTTTTCGTTTGGTGCATCCTGGCTGTTGTCATCCTGGTTTGTCAGTTGAGATGAGTAGATCTAGGGAAATGCTATATGAGGACACAGTGCCTTGGGAGGGTGGCAACAAAGCACAAAACTCTGTCCCCAGATCCCCCTCCAGCTGGCATGTGCCGAGCCAGGGAAATGCAGTCGCACACACATGTGCACCCACCAGCACAGTCCAGAGTGAGGCAGGAGGGAGGGTGGGGAAAGAAAGAAAGAATAACCAGCGCTGCTATTTTCTCCTCTCGGTGGATTTTCCCCTTCCAGAAGCTTTATTTATACTCTCCGCTCCTCCTCCTTTTCCTCATCACTCCAAGTTTGGAGAGCACGATCCCCCTGGAAGCCAGCGGATGTGGGGGTGTCCTGACATCCCAGGGCTTTGTGTGCCCCTGTGACCACCCAGCCAAGGGCTGACCGTGGCTCCCACACCACCACCCATCCTCATCCTCATCCTCATCCTCATCCTCATCCTCATCCTCATCCTCATCCTCATCCTCATCCTCCCTGCTGGGTTTTGAGTCACTTGAGCTGTGGGATGCCTTGGCATCCCGGTGAGGCCAGGGATGCCAGCTGCAATCCCAGGGGATGCAGACAGGCTGGTTACCAACAGGCCAAGGAGGATCAGCCAGCAGCACTCCTGAGGACAGAGGAGATGGAGACCCACCACCCCGTTACAGACACAGAGGTTTCATTCATTACCAAGCCACATGAATTCAAGATGCTTCTGGGTCCAAAAGTCAAACACTGGGTCTTTGTGAGCAGCTGAGAAGCAAGGTTCAACCCAGCAATAATGCCACAAAAGTAAATTAATCTGAGTCCTAATGTGACTTCCCGCCCAGCCTGGAACTCGTGCAGCCATGGAGCTGCTGGGGTTTGACTCAGATACATGACAGGTCACAGCAACCCCTCTAATCATTCAGAAATGCCACATCCCCCTTCTGCCTGCTCCTCATCATACAGGAGCAGCTTCCTCACGCTGGCCAGGAAGCCCCAGGGTACTCCAGGGTGGCAACCCCACTCAGCCTTCAGTGGGACAATCGGCAGCAAAGGGCAGGGAAGCTGTGCTGGAGGAGGCTTGGCGACCACGGAGGACACATCTGCCCTGGGGCAAACACACCTTCAGCTGGACACTGGGGCCGGGCACAGGTGAAGCTGCAGCACAACAGGTTTCCAGCATGCAGCATCTCAGCCGGGTGAGGACAGCCTGTGGGTTTTGCTGCCTTGGTACCAGGCAGGGAAATGCCAGGAATGGATGGGAAAAGGAACTGACACTGGATTTTCACACTGGGTGAGGAGGCGGGGGAGAAGGAAACATGGCAGCAGCTGCTGTTTATTTTTTGAGTTTCTTTCCTAAGGGTTGTTCTCTGCAGTGCTGAAACAACTCTGAAAGAGGCTTTTCCAGTGCTACAAGTATATCTATTTTTGAATATTCACTAGGAGATTAAGGCAGAAGAAAGCCGTGCCTAGGGCATATGCTTAGGAGGTTTGGAGAAACATCCAGGGATGCAGCTGGCCATTTCTGATAAAAAGAACTCCTTTCTGCAATATGTTTTCCAACCCCTTCCCACAAATCCTCAAACTAAAGATCACCCCCTCCCACCATCCCAGGCTCACTGCTCTAACATGTGCAAATATCACACTTATGGCTCCAACAGGTTTGTCTGTGTCCATCCATCATTTGTTTGCAGACCTGCCAGCCCCACACCTGTGCCCAGGGCAGCTCTGAGCCAGGAGGGCTTTCCCCCATCGCTCCCACCAGCCAAGCATCTTCTCTGCTGCAATGTCCCCTCTCCATCCTGTTTTCTCCCTGCATTTTTACAGCAGCATTGCCAAGGTAGCTGAGCATCTCTCAGCACAGCCAGGAGTGACACTGACTGCTGACTGCAGCCACAGGCAGCTCCACCTCAGCACAGCCAACACGCTGGGGGCAGCAGCACTGTCAGGGGGCACAGGGGGCTGATCTCTCCTCCCAGCCACTGCCCTCCTCAGCCTGCCTTCTTCCTGTGTAGTATGCAAAGGGAAAAGCTTCTCCCCAAAAACCATCATAAGAACCCAGGTATAATATGCTATTAATGGCCCTTCCCGAAAATACACAGCAAAGGATGGAGGGGGCAAGGAAAAAAAAACTGCTTCCCTCTGGCCTCCCCTGGAGGGATTCACACACAGAAAAGAGATTTGTATCTTAATGGCTGCTGGGGGATAGGCTGTCCCCGGTACCAGGGGGATACCCTGCACATCCCACAAAGGCATGGCTGAGATGCTTCAGGTGGGTACCAGAGAGCAGCAACAGCAGCTTGGAGTGGGCAGCGAGGGAGAAAAACAGAGAGGCACACAGCATGGGTGATGCTAGCCAGGGGAAAAAGAAATCCACCCTGCAGAGCCCCGACAGGACCAATCCAGGCCAAGCAGGGAATAATCTCAGACCAAATATAGCCTGTGCTGCAGCTCAGGGCTCACAGCAGCGCTGGGCTGGGGGTGGCTGCAAAGCTCATCCCACACGGCTGCTTCCAGCCTGGCACCTACCACCTTCTGCTGATGCCCTCTCCCTGATCCAGGAGGGACACAGGGATGATAAGGCTGCTGCAGCCCCCTCTTCCCACACCCCAGAATGCCTTCACAAGAACTGCTGTATTTCCCGTGACTGAAAACATCTGCATTGAATAACAAGCCCGCAAATAAAAGGAAAGAAAGAGGTGAGCTGTTAGTTTAGGCAAAGAAGGTGCATTGTTAATAATGGGGGGGTGGGGTGCAGCCAGCATTTAAGACAAAGCCACAAATAACTTTCAGCTCTAGGTTAGCTTTGCACTGAAAAGGATTTGTACAGCTGTAGTAGCACCGGGACTTTGCCAAGAGCCCTTACACTAAGGTAGGGTCCCTCCCTCCTCCTCAAAACTTGTGCTGAAAACACAGGAGCAAATTCAGGCTCTCCTTAAAGTATGCTTACCATAAGACAACAAAACACTCAATAGGACTTTTCAGCTGCTCATGGAATGGGAAATTGTCACACAGAAGCACCTGTGGCTGGGCTGTGCAGACCCAGTGTTCCTCCTGGCAGAGATGGGTTCGGACCTGAGCTCTCTTGTGCCAGGATAGGACTGTGCTAACACAGCTACGGCCAGGACAGGCTCAAATTCAAGTGGGAAACTGTTATGTTTCTAGTAATTTTTCAGGAAAATCAGTGGTACTAAAGTCTCAGTGGCTAAAACCAGTCTTAGACACAGAAAAATGCAGAGGCATCCTCCTATCCAGCAATATCATGGGTAGGGGGGAAAAAGTCCACTTTACTTCAATAAACAGTGTATTTGAAACTGGTGCATTATCAGAAAAGGGACTTCTGTATGTTGATGATAAAGCAGGATGTACTCAAATTTCAGCAATAAAACAGGCCTCCCTTTCAAAGACTTATCGGTGTGGACCACAGTGGGGCTCACGGGTTCCTGGTTCAAACCGCTCCCCTCTGCCTAACCCAGACCCCACTGAACCAAAGCTGAAAGATGTCCTTGCCTACACCATGATGTCTCAACAAGTTCAAGGCACAAAAGAGCCACACTGTGCTTGAGGAGAACATTCAGAGAACAATATCTACACCCAGGGCTAAGTCACCCGAGGGCCAAGAGCTATGTGTCAGCATTGGCTATGGTGACTGCTGAGTGAGCATAACATAAGTTAGCCATCTTTAAATATGGCCATGCAGGTGTCTATAAACACAAGAAATATTTATACACAGCCTGTACACCAAATCTGCTTGTTTTCCTTGAAGGAGACTCATTTTTCTCCCTTCTAGCCCACACAAAAGGGATGTTACAGGAAGGGTTATGTGAGGAGACAGTGGAAAGATGCTCGGCAGAGGGGAACCCAGGGGCACACCAATTAAACCACGATCGCTGTGGATGCACGGGAGGGGAAACGAGAGATTGGAGCCTCTGTAATCATTGTGCACTTAGGCCCCCAATTCTAGCAGCTAATGACAACTTCCAGCCAAAAATCATGGAGCTACCCAGTCATTAAGCAAATGTTATAACCCTAGAGAAGGAAAACGCACTGTGCAACTGGAGGCAGCACAGTTACGGGTCAGTAACAGAGGAGTGTCCCCAGGCACGAATCAGCTAAAGCAGCTCCATGGCATCAGAAGAGTTTTTTAAATCTCCACCAAGATACAAAGCCTGTGCAACTAATGCTCCCAAGCATCAGGATATTATGAGCCTCTGCCTCACATCTCTCTACATAATAGAACAGCCTCAACAGGGGATCCCTTTACATTGATCAGGCACCCACAAAAACCAAAGCAGGCTTACAATGCCTCAACACAAGACCCAGGAAGCTCTGTCTGTGTGCAGGTGCCTCTGCCTAGACAAGCCCTAGCAGTTACAAGGAGAAATTTCAACACTAGGAAGCACCACAGGGTCATTCTCCCCAAAAATTTGGCTCTTGTAAACTAATGGCAATGCCATGGCATGCAGACAGCCCAGGAGAGCCATAATCCCAGCCAGCATCACACAGCTGGGCATGGCAGCACTGCCAGCCCAAGTGGTTGTCTTGAGGCACCAATTGCTTAGAGGAAGTTGAATCTTCCAACCCCACCATGCTCCAACCAGAAAAGGAAGATCATTGACTCAGAATTTCAGAAAGGTTCTGCAAGGAACGCAGGAGAAACAGAGAAGTCCTTCAGCAGTAGAGTTCAATAGGCAAAACTAGGTAACCTTTCTGATTATGCCAAGCATCACTGCAAGGATGAAGCCTTTAGCTCTCACACTGTACACTTGCCCAGCTTTCATTTCCCCAAGGCCAAATTCCTGGGCTGGGCCATACTCTGTGAAGCCACCTCTCACGTTAGCAAGAAGTTCCAGAAACTCTGTAGACAGCCGTGCATCTCCCAGGCGTCAGGACCAGAGTAACCTCAAGCTCTACAAAATCCCCTGCTATTCCTTCTGAAGGCACATCAGTTCACTCATTTTGCAATACTTTCTGCACTGGCTTCTACATCAGGAATTGAAGCACTTGTACAGTTTGACAAAACAAGGTCTAGATCACCTTGGGGAAGTTACCCCAAATGACACGCAGTTCAGAGAAAAATAGAGGGGTTTGAAGAGCACTTGAAGACACAGCTGCCTTTTAGCAATCATCTGGCTGTCCCCATCTCCAAGGCACTTCTGGTTAACAGCCCTGTGACTAATATGAAGATGGACTGCACAAGCCAGGAGAGGATTGTTAATATAGCTGCAGACAGCAGCAAACAAAGCAGGAAGGCAGAGGCCAAGGCAACAAAACACTGAGTTACTGGGAGCTTTCTAAAAAACAGGTTGGGGACATGACTTTTTCGAGTTTCAATCACACAGACATAGCCCTAAGCCTGCCCACTAATTAAAGCAGTGGGAAAAAACCTCGAAAGGCTGCACAGGTATTTTTGAGATAAAAGCCAAGCAATGAAGCAGAACCATGCCGGTCTACTGGATGCTACGCAGCCCTCACTGGGATTGCTTAATTTTACTTCTTCTCCTGCTAGCTTTGGTACCCTCCCCTCCTTCGCCCACCCATCCAGAGACTCACAAAACAAGCTATCATCAATGGCATCTACCACTGCACCTCCTGCCTACTCAAGCAATACAAGCTGCTCCACTTGGAAGAGTAATAATGAACTCCCCGAGGGCTTTGTTTTCATTTTGAAGAAGCAGTTTGTCCTCCCTCACCCCCAAACACCCTGCTCTGTAACTTGAAAGAAGATGTTAGTCAAGAAACAGCATTACTACACAGCGTAAGAAAAACTGCTCTCAAGGCTAAGTTATTAACAGAAGAAAAATTTCTCACCTGGACAGCTGAGAAGCCTGTTTACAAATCTATTTGAACCAGTCCTCTGCAGCATCTCATCAGGAGATGGTTTTCCAGGCCCTGCTGAGATTCACATCTGTGCTCTGTCCATTCCCCCTTCCTAAACCATAAATCCACTCTCCCAGGTCTCCAACACTCTCCTCCCCCGCTTCTCACTGCAATAAAGCTCCAGTCACCATGTGAGTGTCTCTTTCCTTTCCATAATGTTAAGACCTGCCAATAGTTGGCAGCAGCAAAATTAAATAAGAACTAATCACCACACTGGGCTTTTCAGTCAATAAAACTGTATTACTTCTTCAACTATTACCTGTTCAATTTAGGATGTAAGTGTGGATTTGTAGCCCCCAGCCAGCAAAGGAATAGCCAACACCAGTGCTAAGGGAAAAAGAATACAAAATCCCCTATGCACATACACAGTTCATTCCCACTTGGTCCTGCAGAAGCCAAGCCACTGAAGCTACAATAAACTGACTATTCCAGATTTCCTGCTCACAGACTCACACTTGCACACACAAAATTAGAGTTCTTCTGACCTAGTTTCTCCTCCCTAAGCATGTCAAAAGAAAAAGCAGCCATTCTGCACCCTCTCCACAAATATGAAATGTGGGAGCTCCAAGCCTGTAAAGAACACGCATACAGACCTGGGGAAAAAAGGGTTTTTTCCAACCAAAACGATGCAGCTGTAGCACTGCAAATGGTAGGTCCCACAGCCCAAGATGCAGCAGTGATACCAGGAGACGACAATGATGACATATATAAAATTAACCTTCCTCCCATGTTGCATGTCAGAGCGGTCCAGCCCAAGGAAAAGCCACCCACAAGCTACAAATCTACATTAATCAAAACAAGAAGGGTCCAAGCATCCATCCCACTCCTTCAAAAGCATCGCTAGCAAAACAGTGAGTCCATCTCTCCTGATGTCACTCAAGAGGCAGCAAGTTTTGTCTTGAGACTAATGAAGATAAACATGCGGCCTCCACAAGTCTCAGCATGGTAAGAAAATGCTGAGATATTCAATAACCCTCAAGACAACACAATTACCTATTCTTCATTTGAAATTAGTTTCCCTCCAAAGCAGTCTGTCCTCTCACACTTCTAAAGCTCTACAGCACATTCCACAGATCACCATGAATTGTCTGCAGCTGTATGACAAGCCCACCTTCCAGTTCACAGAAAACTCTTCATCTAGAAGAGCCAGAAGCCAATCAGCCCAGAAGCATCAGCAAAAGCACGGCTGCTAAATGAACCCCGAGGTTTTCAATGCCTTGCTAGATGACTGCAGCCTCAGTGCCATCAACCCCTCCAACATATGCCTAATTCAAGCACACAGCTTCAACGGGGCAATATATAAAAGGCCTGGCTTAGCTCAGTGTCTCTGAAAAGCTACAGTGCCAATTATAAATCATATCTATAGTCCCCAGAAGATCTAAAGTCACTGCCAGTATTGTACCACACTCCTTCGGATGCAGACATCAATTAGAGCACGGCAGCTGGACGCTCTCCTCACTGGAAGTCACTCGTGTAGTTTCAGACCAATAAGATATTATTCCTAAATGTTTAGATCTCACCCCTCTGAGAAATAGTTTCAACCATGGCCAGCAAATGTTTGCGTCAAGCTGAAATTGCTACCTACCACTAAACGCTGTCAAAGGTTTATGGGGTCTCGGGGGAGTTGGTTTAACTACTTACCAAGGCAGCTGTTTTGGGAACTACAGTCTCTCAACACCCCACTCCTGGAGACACACTGTGTACAGCAGGGCTGCTGCCAAGCCCATGCCAAGAGCAGGGAGCACCCCTTCAGACACAGGCAAACACTCAGTCCCCACAGCAGAACACACTTGTGGCTTCATCTGTGTGTGTCTAGGGGGTGACAAAAGCCACTCTGCACCTTCCTGAGGCACTGCTGGACACTCCAATTCCTGCACTCACAGGAGGCTGCTGGGGTCACAACCTGGGACCACCTCTGTTAAGAAATGACAGCCTTGCTCCCTCCTTGCAGTGAGGGTTGTAGCCAGAGGGATGCCTTAAAACAGGAAAACATCTCACTCCCAGATGCATTTTGGAGCAAGGAAAGAAAAGCAATCTTAAAACCTTTTGCTTTTTTAAACTAAGATGGTTTTGTGCCTTTATCTATTTTTCAGTTATGGCTGTGGGCTGAGCTGACCAGAAAAGCTGTCAGAGATGAAAGGGTCATAGCACCAACAACCATTCAACAGCAGGATCTGTGCAACAACCAACACACAGCCAGGCACGTAGGCATTCCAGAAATCCCTGCATCCCAGATTAAAGCGTGTGCCATTACTTCTCCATATTTTCTTGTCCCTATATACACATCTGGAGAAACGCCACCTCCCTACTGGAATTCGTCAAGAGTTTCTCACATCAGCCCAGTTTTCACAGATCATCTGGAGCTGGAATTATCTGCTGGTTTGGTGCTTCTCAAAGAGTTTACCCACAGCCTGTCAGCTGTCACCAACTCCTCATGCTTGGATCTACAAGGGCTGGTTAGCAGGAGAGGCAGATAACTCTCCAGTGGCAGTAGTTTCAAGAAAGGACAATCACAAATCACTTCTAATTATTGAGCAGAACTCCGCAGGATAGACTGTAAAAAACCCCAAATTCCACAACGACACCAACAAGCTGCCAAAACCATGTACTATAAACTCACTTTTACATTGAATTGTCTTGATGAAACAGCAAAACTATTTAAAAGAGTATCAAATATGTATGTTAATTTGCATGTTTCAATCTAGAAATATGTGTCTCACTCAAGAGTTAACAAGTTGTGGGGAAGGGGAAAGGAAGGCTTCTCACCTTTTTCCCTACATTTCACAGGCTGCCTCCAGTAATGCCAGACCCAGCAGGAAGTCCGAAAGGTTGGTTATGAGAGACACTCCAACTGGGTGGAAAACAAGGTCCCACAGCAAAAAGCAAGCTCCTGCCTGATGCATGTAAAAAAACCAGCCTAAAAGTCAGAGCTGATCCACAGCTGCTGAAGGGATTTGCAAGAATTTTTTTGCCAGGGTGTAAAGTATTTCCCATAGGAAGTCCCCTGTATGTCTTGGTGGCTTCCTACATTGTGAAACACTCTCAGAAATTCAGGGTGATGCTTATTTCGAACCCCAATGCCCTGAATTACTAAACTCAAGGGGGAGCACAGATTATTTCATTTAGTTCATTTGATATACACATTACAACAGCACTTTGGATAAGACAGAGTGAAGGGACATTCCCCCAGACATCCCAGGAAGATGTGCAGGTTTTGCTTTGCAAGTCATTCCGATGTCCAGTAAATCCAACCACCACATTTTGCTTTATGGGATCAGTTGTGCTCCCTGTCAAATTACAGCTCCGTGACACCTCCCTGCCTGGGGAGCTCTCTGCTAGCTCTGGTCCCTGGAACCAGCTGTGACATTGTCTGGCTCTTTACAGAGCTCCAGGATTTTATATTAGTTCACACGAGCAGGCTGGAAACATTAGTATAAACATGCACACAGCAGCCCTGTGAGACCACAGGGACCAGCCTGCTGAAGACCAGCACAAAACAGGAAAACAAAGCAGGTGGGGAAGCCCATAATAATTGGAATTTCAAGCAAAAAATCAGACCAAACCCTCCTGGAGGCACAAGGTGCCAGCATCCACCAGTTACTCATCTCTCCCCTGTCCACAGTCCCCCCTGATAGTCAGGAATGGGGTCAGCTATTCAGGTCCACCTTCTCCAACCCAAAAGAGACACTGTACATCCCCACAAGGATTTGGCCCACAGTGATAAACTGTGAGATTAATCATGTGTGTTTAGGGATCTGAAAAGGGGATGAGAAACATTAGTAACTGCTTCTAAATTAATTGCCGTTATTGTTATTTGATTTGCTAAACTCTCTGGGGCTAGATTTTATTTTAGAAAACTATGAACATATCAGATTAATCAACTTAAAATAAATGGTCTTGATTTATTTATTTCTGCTGTATCTACTCCTCTTTAAGCTTGGCAACTCACTGCATTCTTTCCATCCTGTGAAAGAAAAAGAACAGGGGCTTTGCTTTATTATTATTTTAAAGGAACCTCTACAAAGCTTAGCAGTTCCATGAGTTTAAATCATGGCAAAACTATGTTGTGAAGGAGGACAAGTGCAAGGCTGGAGCCAGCTTTGCACTGGGAGCCCACCAGCAGAGTCACACCACACAGTCCAAGCAAATCAGATCTATTTCCCAATAATTTAGGCATCCAAAGAGTTGAAAGATACCCTACCAGTTTTCAATGGGGGCTATCCCAGTGTGAGCCACACTTCTGGCAGAAAAGTCCTGCCAGCAAGGAAGAAGTTTAATCTCCTCTAGCCAGATTTTGCTGTTTCTGAATCCTCTGGAAGGTGGGTCAGCATCCTCCCCCCCCTCCTAATCCCCTGCCCTCAGCTTTAGCAATGCAGCAACGCTTCTGCCAGCAAACTAAAAAGAAAAGCCCTCACATATATTATGCTGAAGAATATTAATCTTGTGTTCCACAGAATATTAAGTGGATTACATCTCCAGCCTCCAAGGAGAAAAACGTTGATTTCCATGTATCTCATGCTATTATTCACCCCTATTAGTTTTTCCTACCAGCCTAACGTTAGTCATGACAATTTCCCATTAATTAGTGCAGAGCTCAACTGGCTCAACAGACCAAGCAATGAGAGCAAGAGTGGGACTTCTCCATGGCCATGAGGCAGATCAGAGCACTGCGGCACAGCTGCTGCACAAGAACACGTACAAGGTGAGGAACAAAGGCAGCTTGGAGTTTTTTTGGATGACTTCATGGTGGGACCACCTCGAACACCAACATCTCTTCGTAAAGGTAACAGAATAGAAAGTAAAATTGCTGACATTTGAGACATGTCCTTAAATGAGATACAGCAATCATGGAGAAAGAGATGTTTCTGGCCTCCAGGGAATCATGGAGGGGGAGGAACTCAGCAAAAGCTCGAGGTGCCTGCTGTCACAACCAGACGGGAGCCCTGATCCCAGGCTGGAGGGGAACACAAGGGTGTTCCCAAGGGTGAACCCACCACGCCTGGGAGCACCAGTTTCCCACCCGTGGACACTGCACCACCACCAGCACCCTTCCCAAACACCTTCCTCAGCACAGGAAGCCCAGCCCTTGGTCCTGCAGAACCATTCAAGCCATCCAAAAGTGCCACCAGCTGACTTTAGTACTAGAGTTTGACACTTTCTTTGCAGAGGTGTTAATGACTCTAAAAAATCACAAGACCAGGATAAGCAGCTTTAATACCATTTAAATGCTTACGGTTAGGAGAAACAGAAAGCCTGCAAGGGCCAGACTCTCAGAGGGCGGCACATCCATTGAAGCTGCAGCTCATGTGAGAGGAGTGTAAATTACTCAGCATGGAGTAAGCAAGATCAAAGCCACTCCAAAAGGATGCAACCCACTGACAGTAATGCAAACTCAGGCCAAGCTTTGCTGAATATTTCACAAGCAGGCTGATGAGTGTAAAAGGCCAAACGGGGTGTTCTGATGATGCTGCACAAAGTAAGGAAGGAAAGGAAATCTCAGGACATATGTTTTGTTCTAGACATAATGCATGACCAAGAACTCAGCTCTGGTTTGATGCATGGAGACATTCATACTTTCTGTTGACAGTTTGCTGGTCTGTGCAGGAAAGACAAATATAATTTCTCAGCTGCAATTCCCAGGCTCCATCCCCTTTTTTATAGCTCCTAGAGTAACTTCAATTCTACACAATAAACAGCAGAACAGATAAGAAAAGCCTTATCGGATGAAGTAACTTACAGCTTCCCACAGGGGCAAGACAGAGAGCTAATGGCTACAGAAGCAGATAAGGATGCTCATAACCAGAAATCAAATCCACGTGTTTCAGCGACAACACTCCGCCTCAGAAAGCAAAATAAACAGTACAACAAACTCCACCAGGCCACCCAAAATACTCAGAAAGCATCACCTCATCCCTCCTCGCAGACCCAGCTGGCCCATCACTGTCTCTCCTGGTAAGAAGGGAGGGCAGATGCTGCAGTTCCATTGTAAGCCAAAATGCAGTGTGGACCCAGCTGAGCTCTGGCTCACCTTACAGCTCCAGGCTACAGCGAGGAAGACTAACTACCACAAGACCAAGATGTTTTTGCAATCCATTCCTTCTCTGAAGGCCTCATGTGTTGAAAAGGAATAATTCACTATGCAGGGAACCAACTCAGCTATCAGCTTCCCCAGACTGCAAGCGATCTAAAGCCAGGATGGACTTTTTGTTCAGGATAACACCAAGTACTGCCCCTTTAGCATCCAACCCCAGGCTCAAACAAACTCCACTGCCATATCTCATCATTGCCAGAGATCCAGACTGTTCAGCAATATTCAGTTGCACCCTGGGTTTCCCATATCACTCAGCCTAAACCAGGCACACAGAATGTGATCCTCACCACTGAGTCGTTCCAAGAGCTCTAACCTGTTGGGTATTATCTCTTCATCTGATTCATCTCCTGAAAATTGACGCCTGCAAGTTATTTCCTTTCCCTCACGTCCCAAACATCACTCTGTGTTGGCAAGTGTACAAGAAAAGCATTTATCCAAAGGAATTTGCTCATCAAGTCTTGCAGACACTAAAACCACAGGTTATCTCATCTTAGGGGAGCATAGTTTAATGGCTACAACACGGGATGAGAGGCCAGAGGGTTTGACTTCTACTCTCAGCTCTGCCAGGGCTGCATGGCTTGTAAGCGAATCTAAGGAAGATGCTTGACCCCTCCTCACCTTGATTTCCCCTGCTCTGAGACTCTCCTAGCATTCCTTCCCTCACATGGGATCTTATCTATGAAGTCCTCATTAGCATGTGAAAAGAGTTATGGATCTCTGGATGTGTAAGGAAAAGTCTGACAGAGTGGAGGAGGAGCACTGGCCAGGGAGCCTGGAGACACATCCTCTGCATTGTGCTCAGCACACTCCACATCTGCTTAGAGAAACATTTGAACCCTTTCCCTCTACAGGGAAGGGAAAAAACAACGATTTCCTTTTTCTTGACAAAGCTCAGAGGAAAGATTAAATTCTGCATCTCTTAAGGAAATCCTTCAAGATTCTCCCAACACTGTCAAAAGACCCCAGCACCTCTGGAGAGCCACCTGCAGAAACACCTCACAGGCAAATCGTAACTCTCCCTCTGGATCTCTGGATCTCTCTGGGTGCCACTGAGTGGCAGAACTGGACTGATCAGGAGAAAAACTAGAGCTCTGTTCTCAGTGTTCTGCAACATCTGGATGTGGAGGTGGGGAAAATCCAGACCCGGCACTGATGCTCCCAGAGGTGAGACCAGAGCTGCACTCTCAGGGTCTTGTTTACAGCACAACTCCTGCTGGGGTCCAGAAAGGGCTTCTTCTGGTGTTAAACAGAAACTCCCACTCGGAAAACAACTGAATATCAACAAGCAAGCCAGTATTTCAGCTCTTTTGGGAAGGAAATAGAGTTATCCCATTGGACCTGTTCCTGTCTTTCCCAGCTGCCTCAGTTAACCTTGAAGGCTGATCACGCCAACCACGCCAGCACCAGAAACTGCCAAGCACCAGCTGGAACTGCTTCAGTAGAGCAAGACCTCTGCCTCTAAGACTGCTCCACAAACCCCTGCTTTCTCCCAGGTGGCAAAAGACAGTGCAGCGAAGGACAAAAGATAAGTCCACTCTGGTCTAGCCATATGGAACAGAAGGGTCTCAGAGGAACAGCTGGCTCAAGAACTTGAAAAAAAAACCAAGAAAGGCTCAGCTCTTTTTAAGAGGAAAATGTCCCATTGTTCCATAATTAATGGAAAGCAGAAGAGGTTTTATGGACTCATTGAGAAACGAGGGTGAGCATTAGAAAGCACTTTTAAGTATTTCATGATCACAAGGTGAGCTGCTTGCATAATACCGACAAAGAACATGAATGCTGATATCACAAGGCAGTTATGAAACTTGGGCTTTAAATTCTGAATAACAATAACTCAGTAATTAAGTCTCATAAGTGATTTTTTTCTGCTTTTTTTTTCCCTTCACTGCAAAGTAGATGCTGCAACATTCAACTGAAGTATGACTGTCCTCTCTAGGAAGGTGATGGATGGATGGATGGATGGATGGATGGATGGATGGATGGATGGATGGACGGATGGACGGATGGATGTCCTCTGCTCTCTTCTTCAGGCCTCCCTCTTCTTCAGGGGAGGCTCCAAGACCACAGCAAGGGACAGGCTGTGAACCTGTGAGGAGCAGGAGGATGAGGGAATAAACCTGAATAACTGCATTCTGCCAGCTAAATGCTAAACCCCCAACAAGCTCTTCAGTCCTCCTCACAATGATTTCTGACACAAGCAGACGTTCTTGTGAATTACTCCAGTGTGACCAGGACACACAGTCTCCTGAACAAGATACACAATATAGAGCAGCAAAATGTCATGAAAATCAAGGGCAAATGAATACAGAAGACAGTCCCTCCCCCTAACACCACTTCTATTTTTAGACAGCCATATTAGCTTGGCAGTTTTACTCATTTCTGATAATGAGCAGAGCTTTTGCATCTTCTCTCGAGGACACTTCCTCAGTGCAGGCACTTTGCTTAACACCAGCAGCACGGAAGAGGTCACGCCAACAGGCAAAAACAAACCCACGATTTATTGTGAAAGGGCCTTGAGAAACCAACTTCAGCTTTGAACTTATGCCCTTTCTCACTGGACAACCACACTGCTCCATTTTTTGGGCGGTATGTATACAGTACACTCCTGCAAGGTGCCCCTCAGTTCAATCACAAAATAAACCTTTGCCTATTCAAGAGGCACGAGGAGAGCTCCTGAGAGCTCCCTCAGCAGCAAGAGCACCACGCTAAAGCAGGAACTTGATCAAGAATAGGATGATCACTATCGAAAGAGCAAGACAAAGTGCAGATGAGTTCTCAAGATCTGGGTGTCACTGCGCTGGCTGT
The DNA here is from genome assembly GCA_036630365.1 of Acanthiza pusilla. Taxonomy (NCBI): domain Eukaryota; kingdom Metazoa; phylum Chordata; class Aves; order Passeriformes; family Acanthizidae; genus Acanthiza; species Acanthiza pusilla. The sequence goes on along the minus strand of JAXCHO010000103.1, from coordinate 2,270,962 downwards.
TTGTCTTCCGGAAGTGACATTCCTCTGCCCCACAGACAAGCTGCTCCTAATGCACCACACACGATTTTCTGCAGTGCAACCAATTTGTACATTCAGTGTCCTGTGGTTGCCTTAGACTCCCTCAACAGGAACATCCAAGGGCAAAGTTCTCTTCCTCCAGGTCCATTCCTTCTCAATCCAAGCCTTACCCACCCCCATTCTGTCTCCCTGTGCCCACACTGGTGCTGCCTGAGGCAGCAGGATCCTGTATGGACACCAGCCCTGTCTGCACTGCCAACAGGCAAAGTCCAGAGGGCAAGATAAACCTTGAAACAAGCGGCAGAGGTGAGGGATGGTGGTGGTGAGGCAGCTTCTCACCCAGAAAATGGAAGCGTGGCACAAGCAGCTCAGGGATCTCTGTTGTACCGCTCGGGGAAGGAGGCAGGCAAGCCCTCACACATTTATCTCCATTTCTTCTTCTGAATTTTCAATAAACTACTTCAAGTCTTCTATTTGCCCTTTGGATTATGATCTTTCAGGAAGGTCTTTTTCCATGCTTCTCTACAATTATGAGATCTAGGGAAAAATACTTCCCTTTCAAGTTAACTTCTGGTGTCAGCACTTCACAGAATTTCCTGACTACAGACAAAATCATGAGGCTTTTGTCATTTGAGAAAGCCCTTCCCAAGCCCAGGAGCTGGTCACTTCTTGGTGAGCTCCTGCCCCTGGTCACAAGCACCTTCCCACCAGGCTCTCGCTTTCTTCTGTGGATTGTGAAATCTCATTTATTGAGGAAAAGCACTACCTCAGTAAGAGGAAGCATTTAATACAGCTAGTAGATGATTAACAAGTGAGTGCTCAAGTCAGGAGCACCACAGGTTCCTTCAGGCCATAAAACACTTCTCACACGTCAGAGGCGAGGAGTTCATGGGGAAGCTGTGCCTGGCCAAGCCCTCACTGCTTGGGACCACAGTGCCACAGCCTGCAGCTCTTCACCTCCATCCCCCAGCCCCAGGCTCCAGCCCACGGACCTTCCCACAGAGTATTCTACTCCTAACTTCCCATTCTCCCATCACAGGCTGCCCCAAAACCTCCCTTCCCGTGCTCTGTAGGCGTTTCGTGCCCTATGCACAGCTGAGAACCCACAGAGCATTCTACTCCTACATTCAAACTCTCCCATCAGCCAGGCTGCCCCACAACCTCCCTCGCCATGCTCTGTAGGGGTTTCACGCCCTGAGCACAGCTGAGAACCCACAGAGTATTCTACTCCTACCTTCACACCGTCCCATCACAGGCTGCCCCAAAACCTCCCTCGCCATGCTCTGTAGGGGTTTCACTCCCTGTGCACAGCTGAGAACCCATATTCTACTCCTACCTTCACACTCTCCCATCAGCCAGGCTGCCCCACAACCTCCCTCGCCATGCTCTGTAGGGGTTTCACGCCCTGAGCACCCACCCATGCGCCTCCCGTGTGTCCATCAGCAGCTCCTTCCCTCTGGCAAGCTGAGCCATCTGGCAGGAAGGAAAGTTATCAGGGTCCCCACCCTCCACCAACATCATGTCAAGGCAGTGCTGGGGACAAGTACACTGCTGTGTGGCTCTTTTAAACCAAGGCCAAACCTTTCTTTTCTTTTTAAACCTTTCAGGGCCTTCGTGTTTTTATACCAGAGTACCCCACAGCCAAGCAAAGGTGCTTCAGCACACTTAAATATCAGTTACTTTTAGGCAATAATATCCTGAACACTCTTCATCCTGGATTTTAGAGTGCACAGTGAAGAAGTTACAGGGATTTGGCACTTTCTCCTTAACAGGCCATCATTAACAAGTGACTCATATTATATTGCAGCGTGAGTCATCCTGGCAGAGGTCACAATCGTAAGTGACAACTAGTCTTCAATTATTTCCTTCAAGTTGAGTTAAAGGTGTATTGTTATGCTAATCTTACACCTGCTGCATCCTAGCTTTCCTTCCACTGTCTCCAGAGCAACCTGGGATTTCAGCAAAAGGTCCAAACTACCTCTGGAAGAGCTCTTTCACCACGGTGTTGTTACAGATTGGCACTACACACGGGCATGCCAATGGAAATTCTTCTGGATGGGCTTTCAGCTATGGCAACAAACAGATAAAGCAGCTCTCCATCCATCCATCCGTTGCTGCTCTTCAAGGACAATGAGCTGCTGTCCCTGCCATCTTCCTGCTCTGTTCATGCTTTATTGGAGCAAATACTCAGGGACCTGGCCTTGCCCAGAGCCCAAACATAACACCCTTCAGGCTGCCACATCACATCCCAGGCTCCAGGAGCATGGGCAAAGCTCAACAAGCAGAATCACTTCAAACTATGCCCAAAATGAGATGAATATTGAAGATATTATTACAGGGCTGGTGTGAAATGGGGCATTTTCAGCCATTTTCTAGCCAGGCAGCCCCGTATTTCAGCCTCTTCACTCAACCCCCCCATTGCCAGAATGTACCCATCACAGCTCCCCAACCAGTGGACCAGGTGCAGGCAGCATCCCTGCCAGGGCAGGGCACAGTCACTGCAGGACACTTGGCTCAGAGAATCCAGCTCTGCCCATTAGAAAACACGGCCATTACCAGCCTGGTCACCAGTAGAGCACTCTGTTTACATTTAGAGCAGTCAAACACAGTCACACTGGCTGCGAGGATCACTTTGGAGTGCATTTGTAAACTGCTCTCACTACTGGAATCCCATTTAGCTATTATAGCCTCTTCAGCCATACTAACACACCAATCCCCACAGAATAGCAATGGGAAGAGCAGAGTCATCACACTATTTACTGAAGCTAATCAATACAGAAAGGCTGAAGATTTATTGCACTGAAGACAGCCTGTCTGCATGGCCAGAAAATGCATTTAAAGTCCTTTTCATTTTGTTGCTTTGGCCTCTGGTTTTTCTCCAAGAACATTTGCCATCTTTCTTCCCTCCCCAAATGGTGGCACCTGCAGACACACAAAAGAAGCCTCTTCCTCAAACACCTACCATAAGTATTCAGTGGGAGCACAAAACACAAACCCCACAAGTTGAAGGGCACTGCACCTCCCCTTCCAGCCATATTTAATGGCTGTTTTGGCATCTCGCATCTAAGTGAGTAGCCTGGAAAATTCTGGCCTGTGTTTTGAAGAAGGGCGATGTGCCAGGTGCAGGGACACAAGCTGTGCCACTCATAGCCACACCCTGCTGTCCTATTCCACTCAAGAGCCAACAGTTAGCAGCACACTTATTTTTATATCTATTTATAGACATTATTTTTGTATCTATTTATATACATTATTTTTATCTATATAAATTAAAGAACTTTGTAAGTGCCCCGCAAAGCCCACAGCATATCTGACTTGTATTTTGGGGGTGGCCACTCACAATGCTGAGATCCCACCTAAGTATCACAACTAGTCAGCCACAGCTGGGGAGGTACACTGAGCTGCACCATCAAAACTCATTCTCTGGTTTCATTCTGGCTTATGCTTTGGGGAGCAGTAGCATGGTAGGGAGCAGGCATCAGGCTTAGTGCTCCTGAAGCACCAATGTTAATTAGAACAATCAACATCTAGTGGGTTAACACTTTTGTTTTGGTCACTGTATCAGCTACATGGCCCCAGTGCAGCAGAATGAGAATGGTTTGGGTTGGAAGGGACCTTTAAGCTCATCCCCCATCATGGGCAGGGATGCCACCACTAGACCAGGTTGCTCCAAGCCCCATCCAGCCTGGCCTTGAACACTTCCACGCATGGATCATCTGCCATTTCCCTGGAAAACCTGCTCCAGCGCCTCACTACCCTCTTAATACAGCTAAGAAAGACTGCAGTGAGGTAGGGAGGAGATCTGTGCCTTCAATTTTGCCAGTTTATCTCAAAATCACACTAAGCTTTTATGCTTGTGTATGAAAGAAAAGGGAAGAGGCAAATATATTCTGATTTACAGGGAGATTTCTATTGTTGCCTGGACATCAAACAGCACCCAATTAGTCCTGCAAGGATCTGACCCACAAATTATGAAAATAAATGCCTCTGAAGCTTTGATCTCTTGTATTTCTATAGCATGGTACAGCGGTTATTAGACACATTTTATTAGGTTCAAGCTGTGCGATCTTTTCCTCAGCAAAGGCTGTACCACCTCCAATGCATCCTAAAGTCACCAACCAGCGGATTAAGGGCATGATCCCAAACAGTCACTTCTGTCATGCACTAAACACATGACTCAGCTGGCAGTAGGCTTTTTCCTGCTGAGTTTCAAAATTAGGAAAAAAGGGAATTTTTAAAAGGAAGGGGAGGGGAAACTGTCAGCCACATAAATTTTTTACTTTTTTTGTTAGCTTATGAAGGAATATGCATGAGAGGCAATATCCCTGGCTTTTAAAGAGTGTTGCTTTTAGAACAATTTACTGTTCTGAAAGCAACACTTTCTGCACCCAGAGATGCCATCGCTGGGGGGAACAAGCAAAAAGTACAACAAAAGGTTTCATGCACTCTGAAGCTGAAAACCACAGCTCTCACGAGCAGAAACACCCCCCTGCCTGCAGCAGGAGCACTCAGAACCAACAGGATGCTGAACCTGCTCAGGCTTTGCTCAGAGGAGCAGCTCACTGCTCACAGCTGCACAAACCAGGCAGGGACCACAGAGGGTAGGGCTGTTTGCACCCAAGCGCATCCATGGGAAGGAAGGATGGGACCATGCCACCTGCCCAGGCCACCCTGACTGGCAGAGGATAGTGTTTGCATGAAGCCATCAAAACCTGACAGGCCCCTGGGGCAGAGCAGAGCTGGTTACCTGCAGCAGAGCAAAGGGAACACCTTCTGCTGGCCACAGTAACTCAATTTCTGAGTGTGGGGCAGGACACGCTGCTGGCTCCTCTCGGAGGGACACAAGAGCTGGGATCCAGTCTGGACACTCCAGTGCTGCTCGCCTGACTACCATCATTTACTACCAACACGCAGCCTTGAACTTCTGGCAAGCAGTGCAGCAAATTAACACGGAAAAGCAACATTCTGGATCAAAGGGAAAGGTTTTCTGATTGGCCATTACAAAATAAAAATCAGGCGTGCAGAGAGATCGGACTGAGTGCCAACTAAACTTCTTATCAGTATTTTCAAACCTTGGTGGCTTTTCCTCTCCTTTCACTAACGAGCCACTGGAAGAGGTCCCCAGGGCTGGGGGCCTACGTGCTGAGCATCCTCATCCCACTGCAGGAAGGGGATGCTCGGCCCCTCAGAGGGCTCATCTAGGAACAACCACACAGGAGGAAAGCAGAGAGGGGAGTTTCCATTTTCCAAGGACCGCGCTCCTTAGCCAACACTCCTTTTGAAATCATAAATTATTTGCATGGAAAAAATCAAATCTCACCTATGTAAATTTTTTTCCTGAGCCCAGAGCAGACTGGCCATCAGTTTCAATGTGCAGCCACAGTCCAAAGTGAGAAAATGGGGCAGGAGGAGGGGATCAGGAAGAAGGAAATTAAAGCTACTGCCTTTCTAAGTGGGAAACACAACCTCTCACTAAATGGAGCTATCAGTGACATAGGCTAGTGGCTTTTGACCTGCACCCTGATTTAATGGCTGAGTGAAAGGTAACAAAGAAGGCACCTGAGCACCAGCAAATGGAAACCTCCTGTGATGGAGGCTCTACGCTTCTTGAGGATGAGTGGGGCACCTGCAGAGGAGTCAGGGCCAAAAATGCCACCAGTGGGGAGAAGGGATCAGCCAAAGCCCTGGGAGAGGGAATGTGGGTCTGCCATTCCCACCACAAGGCTCCCAGTCTCTTCTGCAGCTGGCAGCAAGGGAAAGCAGCATGTGTGCTCCCCTGGCAGCCCAGGGCAAGCAGCTGCTTTCAGGTCCTGAACTCAACACCGTCCTCCCCACCCCAAGGCACAACAATTTTTGCCAATGCTGTTTTTCCACACCACGCACCCTTTTGCCTGTTGGTAGTTTTTTCCTGCGGGAAGCACATGAAATCTAGCAGGATTTATACATGAAGCATGAAGAAATGAGATGGGGATCAATACCCTGTCCTTGGGCTGCAGGTCAGAGGCACAGAACTCCCACTGGTGTCTGTAATTACCCTTGCAAAGGGTAAGGGTGCATTAGGAGGAGGCAGGCAAGGGTTTGCAGGGAGCAGCTCAGAGCCTGAGCCCAAGAGCTTTCGCCTGACCTGGCCTCACATGAATGATGATTTCCAAGGACATATCTTCCATAGCTGGGTGATTCATTCGTGGGGATTTACATACAGATCAGATGGAAACTGTTTCCTCCCTCACCCCATTCAAACTGTACCACCACATCTGTGAGCCTGGCAGATAAAAACTACCTTCCTGCAGCAAGGTTAAAAACCTCCTCTAACTCCTCCTTGTCACATGGATTAAAAACAGACCCTTAATTCTAAATATGCACACCAATCAAATGCTCTTTGTTGCTTCAAAGCTTGATTCAGCCAAGTGCTTGTGCTCAAACTTCAGCCTGCTCATGCATATATTTTGCTATAAATTCACTCCAAATTATTAATTGTTATGGCTGCCCAGCAAAGGAACACTAGTGAGAACAGAGAACTCTCCCTGCCTTCAACAACACCATACACTTCCCTGTTATGGAAAAATGCCAGAGATGAGCAAGAGTAACCAGAGCACCAGCACTGAAGGACACATGGAGAAGTGCAGAAGAACAGCATCTGGGCTGCACCAGCTCCAAAAGGTGGGGAAAAGAATAAAATCAGCCCTACAGAAAGATTATGCAGAAGATAGCTCTTTTTCTGTTGTAACTTTTCATGAGCACACACAAAAACAAGCATACACGCGGAGAGGATAAATCCTTGCACCAATGGCTCAAGGAATGGAGTTGGACATTGCCCTCCCTTTGGGATGGTTTAAATTAGAGGAAAGATTTAGATGTTAGGACTAAATTATTTTCTCAGAGGGTAGCAAGGCACTACAACATAAAACCCAGAGAAGCTGTGGATGCCTCATCCCTGGAATTGCTCAAGGCCAGGTTGGATGGGGCTTGGAGTAACCTTGTCTAGTGGAAGGTGTCCCACCCATGGCAGGGGTTTTGGAAATGGATAAGCTTTGAGGTCCCTTCAAATCCAAACCATTCTATCATTCAGAGACCGGTATTCTGCTGCCGAGTTTTACGGATTGGAACTCAAAAGGCTTCAAAATAGAAAAAGTACATGGCTACTGTGATGGTCCGTAGCTTACACACGCTCTGAACGAAGAGGACAGATTAAGTCCCTGATGGAATATGCTTGAGAGTGTCTTTCCTCATAAGCTGTGTATATATATATTTATTTGTTGAACATCTGCCCCAAATTTTGCATGGTGGCATTATCACGCAAAATACAGCAAAATAAGCTTTTCATGTCTTTTTTTTTAATCTCCAGAAATCGTCTCTAGTCAAGTTTGTTCCTCTTTCTATTTAGGAAGGTGACCTTTACAAAAGCTGCCCAAATTCTGTCGAGCTACAGAGTTTTTTCTTAAAAGGTGGTGTTAGAAGAAACCTAAAATAATGCTGCCAGAGTAATGCTCCTGAGTGGTGGCTTGCAGTGCTTATCCTCCATTAGAACTTCTCCTAAATCTTTAATGATGCCAAAATATGCCATAAACTGACAAAGTTCCAGAAACAGGGCAACACCAGCATGTTTGAGTTTTGTAGGTTTTTAACATGCAAGCTTTTATCTTCATTGACAGTGATCAACTAATGCAAACAAACGGCCACTGAAACTTCACTTCTACACAAAGCAAAGCTAAAGGAAGAGTAGTGACATTTTTGGGTTTCATCCAATTCTTCCCAGCAACAGCTAATACTCACCGGCTCCTCAAATTTTGTGCTGTCTCCTCTCCAAGCCTGAGCATTAAAGGCCAGGCTTTTCCAAAACAACAAACGATTTTAGGATACAGCTTCCAGAGAATGCATGGTCAGCACTTCAGTAAAGCAAATAACAAAAGCTTGGGTTTTGCTAATGAGCTCAAAACAAAAGCAACGTCCAGGTACATGAAGAAAACAATAGCTTCTTCCCCCAAAAGGCTCTTTTTAAACTCCCTGCCTTGCAGGAAACCCTCAGCAAAGCTGCCCAGCCCAGGTGAGCCTTGTGACCCATGGCCAGGGCCAGCCCCTCATCTGGGAGACAAGGAGCAGCTCTGAGCAGGGGGACTGCTGGCTCCAAGCCAGCCCCAACCCAGGGAATATCAGCTCCCTGGGAAAGGTTTTCCTTCCTGAGATCTTTTATAACCTCCCACACACCTTGCAGAGGAACTCATATGAATCCAGCTGTGGCAGCTACTGCAGAAGAGCCCACTGCCACCACTGGTGCATCAGCCAGAGGCCCAGCCCTGCAGATGGATGCAGCAGAGGAAAAGCTATTGACCTGAATATTTGAGAAGGATCAAGGCCACTGCCTTCAGCAAGAGATGACAGGCTCTTGCATTTGCTGAGACAAAAAAAAAAAAAAAAGAAAGCAGGGTAAAAAAAACACCAAACCCAGCCCCATCCTTCTGCTCTCTCCTATTGGGATCAGCCGTGCATTTACCACCAGAAACCACAGCCCATTGCATCCCTCCTCACACTCATTCTCATTTTATTGCAAAAATCTGCTTCTCCAACATGCCTGTCAACAGCCTGTGCGAATCCCCGTGTTAATCATTATTCTGCTAATAACACTGCCAGGTCATCTGGCTATTAAACATGCTGAGTGGACTAGCAAAAATATCTCCTTGCTCATACAAAAGAACATTATAATGTAGTTTATCTTATCCCCTTGTCAGTGTAATATGCAGCGCTACCTGTTCGATGGCCTCATCATTTTAAATTACAGTTTTCTGCAACATTAACAATCCTCATTACCAGCACCACCACTGGAAGGTCTCTGGTTTAAGAATAGTTCCCATCCTGGCACGCTCAGCCACAGGGGCACTCCTGGGTACCACAGCAATGAGCACAGTGCCCAGTGATGGATAGAAACATGTCAGAGAAGGATGGAGCCAGCCCCAAGTGCGCTTCCTAGATGCACCAGGCCGTGCATTTTAATCAGAATTCAGTGCTTTGTTCCTGGCCCAGCCGCCAGCTCGTCAAGCAGATACACTGCTGTGGCGGAGCCTGACTGTGTGGCCAAAATAAACTCTACAGTGAGGCAAAAACAGGAGTTCCTGCCACCTCCTATGTCACCTTCCAGCCCAGATCTACAAATCCCACCCTGTAAGCCCGTGGGCAGTGGCAAACTGAGATGAATGATGGTATGCAGGATTCTGCTTGTGCCATGCTCAGCCTCCAACAGCACACTGCCATCCTGCAAATCCACCTCTCTTCCTTGGGACAGGAAAAGGGAAGCCAAAGCAAAGACCTGGGCAAACTGGAAGTCAAAAGTCCACCTATGCATTTGCCTGCCATTCATAAACCCCAGCCTCCTGGAACATTTCAGTGACTCAAACTTGGAGATAAGCGTCCTGAGTGCTTCCTTTCCCCGCTGCTGGGAACAAATCATCCCCTTCACCAAATATTTGAGTCACTACCTGCTCCCAGCATTTCACAGTCACCCCTCACCTGTTCAAACACACAGGCATCACAGGAGCAACATCTCCTCCACCCAGGCTCATCTACAAACCCGCAGCAATGTGACACTTCTTTCCTAATATATAAAAATTTTGCAAGGCTTGGGGAATTACTCCTCCCTGCCATGTTTTGTGCTCAGGCAGCAAATTCACTATTGATTTCTGATTCAGACCCAATGGAATGATTCACGCTTCGTGCCCTATCTGCTGAATTTACGACCTTTAACAATTATTCTAAGTGCTAGAGGAGCTTAGTTTAGAAGAAGATCTATTCCTTGGCAAATTAAGCTCCTATTCTTGTCTCGCTTGCAAACCACCACATCTCACATCATTTACGGGAAAGTGCCATAGCAGGTCTCTGTCCCTGAGAGAGGGCAGAGCTCCGAGTGGCAGCAGCCCCGTGCTGGCAGAGCAGCCACCAAGGGGCAGGGGAGCAGGGCACTGCTGTCCCACCCTGCTCTCGGTCAGGGTTTCAGGTCCCCTTGTCTCCGGTTACCCTGAAATGCCAGCACTGCTCTGCTCACCGACCAGGCGCTGCCACTGGGTCTCAGGGGGAGGGAGGGAATATACATTTCCTCCTAAAGTGAAAACAAAACCCTGACTGTATCTGGTTGTGCATTGCTATAAAAAAAGCCACAAACAGGAAAAAAAAAAAAAAAAAAAGCCCAAGCACGTGTGGATACAGTTTGAAAAAGAAATGGTGCCCTAGTTCAAATACACTTCCCGACACAGATGTTTAAAAAAAAAAAAAATTTTAAAAAAAGGATTTTCAGAGGGCGGGGAAGAAGGAGAGGGCCCCCTCCCCCTCAAATGATACTGTTCTCCTGGATTAACTCCACCGGCTTCAGCAACCTTTCTCCCAAGGCACCTTCTACCTAGGAGGGGAAATCAGCTCCAGGTCTGTTTTTAAGGTGGATGGTTCCCCCACTCCAATCTCATCCACACTGTGTATTGCTGAGCAATCATTTACACTATTAATCAACCAGAAACTCACCAGGAAGAAAGTAGGGCAAGTGAATAAAGATAGACTTCTCTTTTTTTTTTTTCTTGCACTGAAGCAAATAATATTTCTAAAAATACACTTGTTCAAGTCTTCAGCAGATTCTGCTTAATTTTATTTGTCTATGCCAGCAGGTTGCAAGGAACAGCCTGGCTGCTGCCTCCCGCATAAATGCTGTTTCTTTCAATGACTCCCCATGCTCGTTCCCAACGAGCTGTTCTTATGGCCAGAAAGATGGAGAAAGGGGGGAAAGGAATAAAGTTACAGGAAAAATGGACCGGGGGGACATCAGGCCACAGCCCACGCCGAGGCTGACACGTCTGACGAGCCTGACATTTCAAGGGTACATGCTGGGCTTCATTTTCCAGGGGGGTGAGGAGGAGGCAGCGCGCAGGGACACAGCGGGAGAGGGATCGGGAGAGCGATGGAGCGAGGCTGCGGGGCCGGGGCGGGGAAAGCGGGTCTGGGGAGCAGCCCCGCAGCCCGGCGATGGCAGCCCGCGATCCCCGCCTGCCCACGCGTGCTTCCCGGGGGAGATCGGAGCTCCGGGGGAGCGGCCCCGCGCCCCCCGCCCCGCCGCGGGGACCCGCCCGGCCGCACGCCCCGCGGCCCCGCAGCGCTGCGCGGGTGCGCACGGCCGGACAGCACACACCTGCGGGGGCACGGCCGTGCCCGCAGCCCGCGCGGCGCGCACACACACACACACACACACACACACACACATGTGCGGATGCACACACGCGCAGACACGCGCACACATGTGCGGATGCACACACGTGTGGATGCGCACACGCGCGCGCGCGCGCGCGGCGGCGGGCATGCACATGCACGCGCACACGGTTATCTACCCGCATTTACATACGTGCAGGCGCACATCACACACACACACACCGAGCCCCGCGGCCCCCCCAGCCCCGTGTCCCCGCCACCGGGGGATGCATGGATGCATAGAAGGATGGGTGGGTGGATGGACAGATAGGTGCATGGATGGATGGATGGACGGACAGATGGGGAAGTGCCGCTCCCGCATCCCTCCCCGCGAGCCCCGGCCCTGCGCCTCACCCGCAGCGCCGAGAGGTCGATCTCGTCCAGGCTCCGCGCCGGGGAGTCGCTCGCCATGTTTCCGCCGCCGGCCAGGCGGCCCCGCCGCCACCGAGCGGGCAGTGGCGGCCGCCGCGGCGCTGGCGCTATTTAACGCTTCTCCTCATGCGGGGCGCCGGGAAGGAGAAGCCGCCGCCGCCGCCCCTGCCCTTCCGCCCGCAGCGCGGCTGGCTAGGGGCGGCCAGGCAGGCAGGGCTCGCCGCGGGCTGCGCCGGGATGGCGGCGGCGGCGGCGCATCGCCGCGCCCGCCCCGCACCGCGCCCGCACGGCCCCGCGCCGCCCCTGTCTGTCACCGCGGGGGCGGTGCCCGACCCGCCGCCAGGGGGCGGCGCCGCGCGGGGGCGGGCAGAGCCCCCTCAGGGCCGGGCGGGGGCTCGCCGCGGTGCCGGGCGAGGGGACGGGGACACGGCCTGGGCTGCAGCGGACCCGCGGGGGGACGGGCATCGGGACCCTCGGGGTGCGCGCCCCGTGCCCCACAAACGGGCTGATTCAGCGCGCGGATCCCCCCGACAGGGAGCGGGCAGAAAGGTCCGCGGATGCGGGCGGGATGTGGGCGGAAAGGCACAGAGATCCAAGGCCAAGGCCGCCCCGGTTCCCCCACGCCAGGAGCCCGGCGGTGGTGCCTGTCGGGTCTCGTGGGAAGAGCTGCCCAGTTTCAGGTGCTGAACCCACATTCTGCCGGGCAGCAGTGTGGGAAGCGCCAAGGCCAGAGCAGCAGCCATGCGCCTGCTTTGTGCCGCTCGGGATGCTCGGTGAGAGTTGGCCCTTCTGCAGCTGGATCCAGATGTCACACCTGGATCTGGTGACCTGTTGTCGACCTGTTTGCTCGGCACTCGGGAGCCATCCGAGCCCTACCAGCTCCCATGCTGATTCTGAGCAGGAATAAGAGATTGATGCTGTGTTTGGAATTGGCCAAACCCCCTCCCAAGCCAGCAATAGCTAGGTAGAATCAGCTTTTAGTTTTCCTTATTTCTCTTTTTCGGATGTGGTTCCTGCCAAACCAGGTGCCGTATATAAATATATATGTATAAAAAAATCTGTTGCCTTTGAGAGAACCGTATGGAAGCTGTACTTACAACATCAACTTGTGTCAGGAGCTTACAATATGCAGATCTGGGAAGCGGAAACCCTACACATGAGTCAACTGGCAGGCGGATGGGATTTTCTTACACTTTCTGATTGGAGATGTGCTCCAAAAAGTAATAATAAATGGTATTACAAGCAGTGATGCAGTTGTGGGGAGGCTGCGTGCTGCTGCCGGTGCCAGCGGTGCAGCCTCACCAGGCAGGACTGCAGGACACAGATGGACCAAAGGCCAGGAGGAGATGCTGAAACCTCCCCAGAAACAGCAGGATTGGTGCTGCCAGTGCCTCTGTCCTCAGCTCGCTGGGCAGCCCACAGTGGGACTGCATCCCTGGTTTGTCACTTACTAGTCCTGATTGCAGCAGGGCTGACAGGGCTGGGGACAGCAGCGCTGGCGTTTCAGCTTGCAGGGCTGCGAGGGCGCAGCAGAATGTGATTTTTTTTGGTAATGAACTGCCCGAGTGGCAGGTAGCGGAAGTCGCACAGGGCTGCACATCACCCGCAGTGATGGCAGCCTGCCTGGATTTAACCCCTTTTCCCAAGCTACAAATCATCCCTCCTTAATATCGTGCACAGTCATGAGCCCTCACTCACATATAAAGAGGTAAATTTGATCAAAATGCTAAACTCAACAAACTCCCGAATCTTTTGTGGTGTTTTTCTAGACCAGCTGTTGTCTGTGTCTGTTCCAGCCCAGGGATTGCAATGTTGCGCTTGTACTTGGGGAGCTGGAAGCAAAACTGCCTGGAAACTGGTAACAAACCAATGCGAGACTTCCTCCTGCTGTCATTGTTCTCAGGGAGAGAAGGGAGGAACAAACAGGATGAGTGAGGACGCTGGCTTGCTCTAATGTGCTTTCCATCCAAGAACACACAGGATTATTTGTGAAAAACATAAGGATTAATATATGCATATATATATATGTATGTCTAATCCTGCAAATAGACAGATTGCCCTGATCCTCAGTACGAGTGCCAAGTCCCAAGCTAAGCTGTGATTTAATTATGGTCTATCCACTGCCTATCGAGATGGGGAAAATGTAGAGGACTCTCCTGTTATCAGCAATATAAGAAATGCATAAAGTGATAGAGAGAAGAGCCAGGAAAATCCCGGGGAGGGCTGCTGTTTCCAGGCTGCTTGGGGCAAAATAGGAGCCTTGGAGGGGAGATATGCACCCAGTGACCTCCAGAGATGCCAGGGCTGCTACGTGGGCCGTACTGGTGCCCAGCCAGGCTGCAGGAAAAGCTTGAACTGAGCAGTCATTTTTTGCAGGAAGCTTTTTCCATTAAAAAAATAAGGTCTCCAATATGTTACTCTTTTAGTTATTTTTTTACCAGTATATCTGTGTCTCTCTGTACACTGTTTTTCTGCCAGGAGCATCTAAACAAAACCTTGCAGTTAGAGTCACCGTGACTCAAAACAAAGTACTCAGTTGAACTGGCTCAAAATATTTTGCTGTGAGTCATTTCAGCACGAAATTGAGTTTCCACCTGGCAGGTCCCCCGTGGGCATAGCAGCTGGACCCTGCTGTGTCATACCAGCTCCAGCCAGCACTGGCACGGCTACAGGTGAGGTGCAGCGTGGGCAGGGCACCTCTGAGCCGATGAAGGAATTGAGTTACCACATCCCACCCTTCATTAAGCAAGAACCATGGAAGAAGCGCACAGCCCTCCCAGCTCAGTCCCCCACGTCCCTCATCAGCTCCATTTCCATTTCTACTGCCACAGACACTGGGATCAGTCCCTGACAGGTCATTGTTTTTCCCGTGTCATCTCCATTTGGAAAGTGGGGAAATGTGAAAATGCCATATTTCCTACAGGCCTTGGTGAGAAATGAGCACCTCAATGACCCAAAGCTCTGCTGTCAGCAGTGGGGGGCCAATGTCAGTGACCCTGTGATCACTATTTTTGATTTACTCATTGAAGGGCATCAGCCCCCATATAAACTTCCCAGGTCATTTGACCTCTGCGTAAAACTAAATTTAATTATCTAACAGTGCCATCACTGTTAATTATCTTGTGAGGGGGTGTATGTAGAATGAGTAAATCTATGTGACATAAGCCCTTGCCCAATTAGCAACAGCTTCATGTGCTTTGGGCTTTAGATCATTTTCCAAAGGATGATCAAGAAAAAGAATCAAGCAAACAAGGAAGCACGTTTGGGCCCCACCATACAACTTATTCCCCAATAATTCTGTGACCATTTGGCCCCAATTTTTCTGGTGTCCTAACTCCAGACTGGTTTACCCCAATGTTAGCCCACGTAAGGCAGTAGTTAAAGGACTCTGCCCAAACTGAACAGAGAATGCTGAAAAATTTATACTCTGTAAAATGCATAATAATTGGGGTTTAGGCTAACATGCAGCTGTGTTAAAAGAGACTCAGAAATGACTGGCTACATGTGTCCTAACCTGCATCTATTGATCTCAAATGCACTTTAACTCATTCATTATCACTTACTGATTGCTCGTTCTCCTGCTGATGTGGGTTTCTCTCCAGGGAGGGAAGTGTTTTTCCATTGCATCCTTGGAGCAGAGCAGGACTATGTGTGTGAACCCTGCTGCCAGGTTTTTTTCCTATAGCTGTATACAAAAGAAAAATCCCCTGTAAATAGTTCATCACTCCCTTACTTAAGCATTGTGTAAGTACAAACCCCTGTAATCACTGTGATGGGGGAGTAAATGGAAAATCAGCAAGGGCTCTTTGGAAAACCCTTCCTCTGCAGATTCATACCAGGGAACAGTGTGGTGCACTCCAACAGCAAATTCCTGGGGCACCATGGGGAAAGAGACAGCACATGGTTCACTTCCAGGAGGTTAACTCACCCACAGCACCCCTCCAAGCTGCTGTTCTTCTCCAAAATATTTGACACTGAGGATCAGCACAGGGTTTTCTTCATGCCTCTACTACTGCCGTTGCATTTGTATTCTCTTGAGGCCTGTCACCATGGGCCAAAGCCACCAAGGTGGCACCAGCCAGAAGCCACCCCCAGCAAGGGGCTAAAAGCAGCTGGAGTTCTTGCTGTGCCCTTGCCTGCTTTATGAAGCTCAGACTTGCTCTCTGCCTGGCCTGAGCTAAAGGAGGCTTCTCCAGGGTGGCAAGCACACACATCCTTTGAAACACCACTGTGTTATTTACCAGAATGCTAAAATTTAAAGTTGCAAGTTTTAGACAAAGCAAAGCTGTGTGTAACAATGTGTGTGCCTCCCCAGCAGATGCATCAGGTGCTGATGGTGTCCCCTCAGCCTGGCTGTAGAATCAGGGGTCTAACCTGTCCTTTTGGCAATACATTTACATGTCGCTATTTGGGAACGCTCCACACTAGTGATGTAGGACTTGGTTTTGTCGATTAACCTCTTTCCTTTGTGCCTCCTCTACAAAGAAAAAAATACATTAAAGGGCAACCCTGCTCTTCAGGAGGGTGTCAGGTCTTTTATAGTCATTTAAACTGTGCCAATTGTGACTGGTTAGAAACCAATCAAACCCCCATTTTTGCACTGCTTGCAGAAAACCTAACACGGCCTTGCCCCCAGCAAACCATGTCCCCACAGTCCCACTGAAGAATACTAATTTCTCCTTTCTTTGCCAAGATCTCAGGGATAGTATTAGTATGTGTAAGATCCAGAATGCATCAGCTATCAGAATAGGGATGTTCCCCAGAACCCACCTGCCACAGCAGGGAAGTGCTCTGGGAGCCCCTGCCCATAAATACCGGATTTACAGCCCCATCCACGGGGTGGAACAGCTGCTCCATTTGTCAAGTGCCTTTTATCAAAATTATTTATCATCCCAATACGTTTTTATGCGGATCAGTCTGGAGCTGAGCTACCCTAAGCCAACCAGTATTTATATTCTCTCTTTCCCTTTTCTCTCCTGGGTTGCCTTGCATCCCAAAGACAGCCCCAGGTCTGGGAAACACCTGACCCGAAGCCACCCCCATCTGGCATGAAGCACTGATCAGCAGAACAAGAGAAACTGGCTTCTATCTTTTGTCAAATGCAAATTGCTGAGAGTTAATTAAGACACATTTCAGGAACAGTGAGGTTTTTTAAAAAATTATAATGTATCCTGAGGTGTGGGTAGGGTTCGACATCTTTCCTCGGGAAAGGGGTTACAAAACTGGAACTGCAGTTGGCAGAGGTGCTGACAACAAAGGGCCCACAGGGCTTCGGTTGCAGCCAAGCATACAGGGTGCTCCAAGACCTGTGAGACTGGAGGCAACCCAGCCCCAAGACCTCCTTGGCATATATATTTTTCCAGATTTCCCTTTATTTTTAGTGATCGCTGTCTTCACCATGGCTTGTGAGATGCATTGTTCTGCAAAGAAGGTAGGGCCACAAAGGCACGATGCTTCTGCCTTGTTGGAAGCATGTTGAATATTTACCATTTTCCCCTGCAAAAGGCATAAGTCTTTTATACACATACACGCCCCCCCCCCCAAAAAAAAAAAAAAAGAAAAAAAAGAAGGGGAAAAAAAAAGAAAAAAAGGAAAAAAAAAATAAAAGAAAGGTTAAACTACAGAACCGACTTTACAAGTCTGATATTTCAGCCTTCCCACTCATCATCAATGCCCAAAGCAGAAGCGAGTCAGAAAACAACTGGAGGTACTTAAAGCAACTCAAAGTAATCGTCTGAGTAGTGCTTAAAGTGTGAGGGTTTGAGTAGGAAGACGGGGTTTGAGCCAACTGCTGTTGCCTTTCTGGGGAGGCTTCGCTCAGAGGTGTTTACTTCCTCATGCCTTCATGGAGATGTGGCAGTCTATGAAAGCACTCGTCCTGGAATTAGATGAAAATGGTTTAAAAAAAAAAAAAAAAAAGGAGGGGGATGTTCTAGGTCCTGTCATAACAAGGAAAAGCTTAAAAAAACTCGCACAAATATTCACCAAAGGTAAGACGTGCTGTACGCTTAGGAAATGGATGGAGAATATCAAGGCATGGGCTTTCTGACTTGCTGAAAGAGAATCATTACCAGAGCACCCAAAAATACCACTTCATCATCTCAGAGAGGAGGCACTTGAGTCTGGGTTTATATTTGGAAAGCCTTCTGCAGCAGGGATGTGGATGGAGTCTGGCTTCAGGCCCAGGAGGTCCTGCAGAGTTTACATACACTGATTTATATATCTTTACCCAGGGAAAGAAAACCCGTGATGAAAGAACAAGTGTCCTTGTAGCTGTGCAGCATCCCACTGGTCAGTAGAAATCTGGGAATGAAGGGGCATCCAGGATGGGAAAAACATGGTCATGCTTGGTTCAGCGCAAGGATATATGGCTTCAAAGAGAACGGGTCCACTTAAACAAGCTGATGATTTTAGTGTTAACATGTGATTTCTGAATAACTACCAAAACAGCAGGCAGGAAACTGTGTGGTTTTGAAAATATCTGTTGAAGGCGTTCTGCATGTTCAATGGAGTGACTCCATCTTCAGTTAAGAGAGCAGAAAAGAGTGGGCTGATCCTCGGAGCAGAGGGAAACCCTGCCCACATCTGAGCCTGCAGTCTGGGCTCTCATGAGTAGGTTACTACAAGGGAACCATCAGCTGGGGACTAGACAGGACACTCAGGAGGAAGAACCTTGGTAAGAAAATTACATCAACCCCAAATGACAAAGACATGACCGAGACCCAGTTCCCCTGTGCACCAGTGCTGAGTAGGAGGGATAAGCCAGAAAATTTCCTTTGAAATTCTGTCCCCTACAGGCTCAAAGCAGCCAGAGTATTAGAGAGACTTTTTAAAGTGTCTTTATATATTTAATTAATTCAGAAATTTGTGTTTCTCGGTTCATGGCTCGTAGCACAGACAGTACTGCAGCCTGCACAGAGGTTGCCAAGAGCTTTGACACCCCCAAGAGTTCCAAGACTCTCAAAAGCACATGGAGATGCCTGGGAAGAGACACACCACAGATGACAGCAATTGGAGTCAGACTTTGTCCATTGCTGCTGTGTGATGTGTCAGAGTGGTGCTCCAGCCATGCCCAGCGCAGAGCTCTGGAGAGCTGAGACACCTACAAATACCAGACACATCTTACAAATACCAAACACACCTACAAATACCAAACACATCTACAAATACCAAACACAGCATTTGTCCGTGCACTGCTCTGTCACTGGTGCTTTGCTACTGGTGTTTTTCTAACTCAACCTCTGCTGAGGAGTCAGCTGAAAGCCTTGGGGCAGTGGCAAAGGCAGGAGGTGTTTTTGTGCCCTTGGATACTGCAAGAGCTCCAACCTGTGCTGACCATAAGAATCCTCCTCCCTGGTGCCCATCAAGGGAGCAGTAAAAATGAGCCAGTGCTTCAGCCCACTTTCAAGTCCTGCTTGACCAAAGCTGATTGTGGTGAGTGTGATCCTGTTGATCCCCTTCCATCACATGCTTGGACAGAGGGGATAAAGCCATTCTGTACCACACCATCTCACCAAAATACACAGTGGGGTGGTGCTGCAGCTCCACAAGGGTCCTCTCTGCACATTTTCACTGAATTATTTAGTTGCTAAAGAAGGTTTCAGTGCTTTACACAACATCTTAAGGAGCAAGTTAGCCATATCCTGACAGAAAATCCACCATCCTCCACACAGGCAGGGGGTGGCTTTAGCCCTTTGTGAGCTCTCAGAAGCACCAGATGACACACACAGCAAAGTCTGAGTTTTGCATTTGCCATAGCTGACACACGCTGTTCACTGGAAGAGAATTAGCCTTTTCCTCTGCAAAACTAAGCATTAAGAGCTAGTCCAGCTGCTAGTAAATGGCAATTAGGCTGCTAAAAGCCCAGGTTGCTTGTGAAAAATAGGACTTGAGCTCCTGAAACACGCAGGCCCCCTTTCAGCTCTATTTTTCTTTTTTTTTCAGTCTCTAACTTGATCTAGTGTTAGAGCTGAGATGCAGCTGCCCTGAGATTACCCATTAAAATAAGGAAAAAACCTGTAAGACAACTGTGAGACAACAATTTCTTCCAGGCATGCAAAACAGTTGTGTTTGCCCTTACAGAATTGCCTGTGTTTTGTTTCAGGTCCTGGCTTTGTAGATAAAGGAACGAGAGAACCTAACGAGCACATCAGCCTTATACTGAGTTCAGATTAAGCACAGCAAAACCACCAATGCAGCAGCTGTTTACTCAGAAAGAAAGAAACATATGGGGTCAAAGTGACATTATCTCACGTGGCGCTGAAGGGAAATGTCCCTTCATTTTATCACAAGATGCTGGGTGCCTGCTAAACACACTCAGGTGGGTGGATGTGCCACATCGGAAAACTAGAAAAAATTCTGTGTGCCAGTAAATCCTCTGCTAAATTCTCCTTGCAGAGGTTGATATAAACAAAAGTTACGATGAACAAAAGGGGAGTGCACAAGCCTGCTTGGAAAGGATGTGTTTTCCAAATGGCATGTCTGAAGTGTTTCTGTGGAGACATTTTGCTGGATTTTTGTCCCAACTCTCACAGCACTCAGGATTTTTGCAGGTCTTGGAACCACATATCCATGTGTGACTTTTAGCCCTTATTTTTAAAAAAATAAACAACTGGAAGTGGTAGCCTTAGGAAAGCAATAGAGTATGAGCCCTGAGAGGGTTAAAGAAACTAAAGGTAAGTTCAGGTGACCTGAGGATGGACATGGTGTGATTGGTGAGGTCCCAGGTCAAAGAGACCATCCATCCAGGGTGAGGAGGGCTTTCCAACCCCTCAGCTCCACTCCAGCCTTGCTGTAGCCTTGCCAGAAGTAAAATATTGGAAATGTGGGTGACAGCTTAGATTACACATCATTAGAAACAGCCAGGATAATCTGCCGCCAGCTCCCTAAAAGGAAATCTTTAGCTAACAAACACGCTCCAGCCTTTTGAGCTGGCAGATAACGATGGAACAGTGGATACCCAGACAGTGGTGCCTTGTTTCACCAGGCCAGAGGAAGCAGTGCAGGGCAGGAGAGCTGCTCCTGGAGCAGCTTGGCCAGGAAGAGGAAGGTGGAGGGTCAGGTTTTTGGATGTTGCTGTGGCAGTGCTGGTGCCCTGCCCTCAGGGACAGCCAGCACAGCTTGGTGGGCTTTGTGCTCCTCATTGGGGGCTTCATCATGGCCATATGTCACCTCCGTGTCCCTCCTGTGACACTACAGCGCATGATTTTGCTAGACAGATCCAGCAGTGGGTCGAAGAAAAGCATCACCTTTCTTGTTTATAGAGAAACTCTGCCTGTGACATCCCTGCCCTCCTTGAGGGCCAACAGTGTCTCCATGTTTCCAGTCAGCTCTGTCCCATATAAGGCTGTGAGATTTCTAGGCTGGGGAAGTGCTGAGGTTTTAGGTCCCTTGGCATCACAGGATCCTGGGAAGGTGCCCCATGGTGCTGCAATGCGAATGCATCACAGTGCTGCTGCCATCACCGCCAGGAACACAGGACAAGCAATTCTGGTCTGGGTCTCTTCTGAGGGTAGGAACCTTGCGGACATAGATTTTGCTCCTGCTGAGAAAGTCTCTGTTCGGAACAGCATGTCTCGACTCATGGAGACTTCTCCTGCTGAGGCATTTTGAATAAATTCTCCATAAAACTTTCTGGTATGGTAAAAATAATAATAATGAAGTGGCAAGACACAGAAAGCGTACACACAGTGGAAACCAAATTTGGAATGATTTAGGTGATTCAGGTTTTTTTTAGGGCAATGAGCAGCTAGTGCAGCTCACCACATGCTCGCACAAACCAAGAGCTTGAAGTCAGCTTGAATGAATGATTCATTATTCCGCACACGCTCTGGCTCCTCTGCCACTCCAGCCTGTACCCAGCTGGATCTCAGGAGAAATTCCTAGAGTGTGTAATTGTGTATAATGTGATCATCCTGCAGCAGGAAATAGGTTTGTAAGCATTCTTAGCCAGTACAATCGATGTCGTACAGATATGGTCTGCAAGGAAACAAAGTGGAGATACATATTGCAGCGAGTCACTGGAGAGCCAACGCAGCCTTCTGGGAAGGACACGTTCGGCGGGGAGTGTATTTCAGCCCAAACAGTCACGGTACACGTAGTGCTTCATTTTAAAACATCTCAGCGTGACCGTGCTCAGAGGGAGGGGGCGATGCTGACCTGCGAGCCCCAGCAGCAAGGCCAGGCTGGGGGACAGCTCTCGGAGAGAGGCAGGACAGGCTGGCGGAGGGCAGAGCCCGGCGGGGCTGTGCTCTGTACCTGCAGCCTCATCACGGCTCGGCCGCGGGGACCTGCGGGGACAGCGGGGCGAGGGCTCGCAGGCTCCCGGCACAGCGGGGCCGGGGCTCGCAGGCTCCCGGCACAGCGGGGCCGGGGCTCGCAGGCTCCCGGCACCGCGGGCACCCTCCCCGGGGAGCGCAGGCTGAGCCCGCAGCACCCTCTAGAGGAACGCAGCCCTCTCGGGGAGGGCTTGCATCCGCTGGAAAGCATCTCTGCAGCGATGCTTTCTTTCTCAGAGGGGTTTAATCCATCGCCGTGCGCCAGCTCACCTTCGGGATGCAGCGCTGCTGAGCCCTGCGCGTCTCTCCCCAGCTTCCAGGTGGTCCCTCCTGGTGCTGGAGGCGATGGAGATGAGCGGTGCTGCAGGAAAGGGCTGGGATGGAGAGGGTGAGGTGGATCAGAGGCTCCCCAGCAAACCGGGAAGGAGAACGCGGGGAAAATCCTCCAAGCTCCTGCTGTGCAGGGCTCCAGGTGTGTCCCCAGCTGCAGTCGGCATTGTCTTGGTGGCAGGTTTAACCCAAACTGGATGAGGGGCTCTGGAAGGTGTGGAGATGGACATTTCACTCACAGCATGTGGTTCCTGTAAAATGTAGCTCCGTTTGGCCCAGGAGCCCTGAGCTGGAGGCATGGCATCCCTCAGCCACGGGCACTGCATCCTCACACGCACCTGGACAGGACACTCTTCAGGCCAAGAAGAGTTAGGTGATTCTTACCTGAGACTGACCTATCCATGAAAATGGTGGATTAGGTGGATTGTTGCCTAAAAGCGACCTTGGGGCCACTGTAATGGCCCCAACATGGCTTAAATTCCAACATGTGATTAAATGCCCAGGTTACATCTGCATTGCTCTTTCCAGCCAGGATGTGCTGGCCAGCACACAGTCCTAAAAGGTATGGGGGCTTACCTGGGATTCACTGTGCAGGAGACATGAGACACCCATGGAAAATCATCCTAAAGTGCTGTGCTGGTCCGTGGCTACAGCTGTGGCTTGTGGGTTTGTTTCTGGAGTTTTCCGGTTCCATATCTAATACTGGTCAAAATGAGGCTTTTCTCTATAAAGAAAAACATTAACTCTACCTCAGATTACTTCCATGTACAGTACCTAGTTCATATTTCTGCAGTTAACAGTGCTTTATATTTTGTTTCATAAACCATGCACCAGTTTCAGGAGGAAGCATGTCTGAAATGTGAAAACTTAAAATGTAAAAAAAAAAAACAAACCCAAAAAACCGAAAAACCAAAGTCTCAAAGCCATCTTTCAAGCTGAAATTTAAAAATGCTGGGCAAGCAACCTGAGTCCTCTCCTGAAGGACCTATTTTCTGTTTCTGTCTTGGATGTACAATGTGCAGGTTCCAGCCTGTGAATCTGCTGGGCTTGGCCAGGTCCCTTAATGTGCATTTGTCTGATAAAGAATGGAATAAGGAAATTACCCAGGGAAGAGAAACACTTTTCTACCTATTTTGTGAAAGGTACAGGATGAATTGGATAAATGCCAAAGGCAGGACACCAGAAGCAGGGTAGAGCCACAAGATGGGATAGAAGTATGGAGCACCTCTGCTATAAAGCTGGGAGAATTGGGATTGCTCAGCCTGGAGAGGAGAAGGCTTCAGGGTGACCTAATTCTGGCCTTTCAGTACCTGAAAGGAGGCTGCAAGGAAGATGGAGTGGGACTTTTTAGAAGGGCCTGGAGTGACAGGACAAGGGGGAATCGCTTCTAACCGAGAGTTGGTTTAGACTGGATATTAGGGAAAAAGTCTTCCCTGTGAGGGGGGTGAGCCCCTGGCACAGGTGCCCAGAGAAGCTGTGGCTGCCCCAGTCCTGGAAGTGTTCAAGGCCAGGTTGGGTGGGGCTTGGAACAGCCTGGGATAGTGGAAGGTGTCTGGCCCGTGGCAGGGGTTAAAAGGAGATGAGCTTTAATGTCCCTTCTGACCCAAACCATTCTCTGATTCTACTGTTGGTACCTCACTGGGTGGCAGCCCAGCCTGCCTGTCCCCTCTCTCCCAGGTGGCCTCAGCTCTCCCCAGGAAGGATCTGGGGCAAGAGAGCAGCTGTCCCTCCGGAGACGGTGGAGCATCCTTGTGATGTGTCTGCTTCAAGCTGTCCTTAAATTCTCCAGCTGGAGCGGTGGGTGCCGCTCTTACCTGAACTTCTCTTGTGCCCACACCTCCTTCAGTGTCCCTCAGCTTCCCAGTGGGTGACCTCCAGCTCACCTGCCCAGCAGGACTCCAGTTAAACGCCCAACTCTTGGCCCAGGGGAGGTTTCCCAGTCAGGATATTCCCTATGGACAGAGCACCTGCTGGGCACTGCAGAGCTCCTGAGCAGCACACAGGCAGCACCCTGCTGCCCCTGGGCACCAGAATCTCCAGGAACCAGCACCTGTGAAGCCTCATTAACACTACCTCCCCGTCCCCCTTTCCTTTGTCCTCAAATGGGAACTCATGGAATATTTAATTATTGAGATAAGGCTGGATACAGAGAGATTACTCATCACTGATTCTGGGGATAAACAGTTTCCTTTGCAGAATAATTTCTTTTTAAACAACTCCCCCTCCCCTTTTCTCCAAATTAATTTCCATCCCAGCCATGAGCCTCTGTAGAAAATCTTGCCATAATCATTTTGAGCTAAATATTCTGTCTAATCAATCAAAGCAGTGGAACCAATTTTGAAGCTGTCACTTTTAATTTTTCCAATAAGAAAAAAATCGAGCATTTCACTCACAGTGCTGTTGTGATTGAAGCTCTTCAAACCTTCGCTCCACTGCATCAGTGCTACAGAGCTGTACTTGAAATGTGAAGAGCCAGCACAATTGCAGAGAAACTAAAATAAATTGATTTTTAGCAGTGAGAAGAAACCTGCTTCTTCATGTACCCTTAGACCCGGCTCACAAAACCTTTTCTTTCTTTTTTCCCTGTTTTCCTCCTCAGCACAAAAATAACTACAGCATATTAGTGATTTCATGCATGCAAAGGGCTGGCACTCATTAAATTTGATGTGTTATTGAGAGCTCAGTGCATAAATGCCAACAAAGGGCCAGAAAGCAGATGTGCTGGGTGCTGGGGTGGAGGAGAGGATTCCTCCTGCCTCTGGCACGGGATTCCTGCAGACACATCCATGGTGGAGGAGCCGACCTGTGGGAGGAGGCAGGAACAGCCTCGGCACAAAAAATGGCTGGAGAAAACCATCCTGGAAAGAACAGGCTGCTAAACACACTGGCAAGGGCACTTTGTGTTCAGGGCAGGCGTGGGCTGTGTTCCTGCTCAGCGAGGAGCCATCAAATTGAGGCTTTGCAAGTCCTTCAGAGAGCAAACAGGAACATTCTGGTCAGGGGAACGTCGGGGGAGTTTTGCCATCGCGTTCTGCCTCCCCGCACAGTCAGTGCCAGCCATAGCCCCTAGGCTGGCATTCACTTTGCTTTCAGGGATGGATGTGAACGAAGTCATGCCCTGTAAGAGAGGGGAAACAGCAAAAGCAGCAACGGTGCCCTCGAGTTGGGCCCCACTTGAATCCAAATCAGAGCACTGCACCGGCTACTAAAGGAAAAATGAACTCTATGCCCACCCAACCCAGGACAGCCACGTGAAAAAGGGAAAGGATCCTTCCTACAAATTGATACCTGAACTCCCCAGGTTCAGAACCACTTCCAGTTTCACATTAATTTCACACCAAGATAGTCCCAACTGTGATCCCACAGCTCTCCTGCTGCTTGCACGGAAACCAAGCAATGCCAGCAAAACACCACCAGCCTGAGCTGTGGCTGCCCTGGGTGACCCCACAGCCACTCTGCTGCCATCCATCCGCACCCCTGGGCTCAGCACCATCCCCCAGCAGGGACTGCCAGCTCCCACATCACTCCCACTCGCTGCTATCTCCTCTCCAGGAGCCCAGCAGTGGGGTGGCAGGAGGCACATCATCAGCAGGGAGATGCTGCAGTGGCAGCAGGAGCTGGCAGTGTCACTCAGCCTCTTACCAACCCCTGCCTCCCCCTCCAGCTCTGTTGTCTTGGTTTATTGTGTCTGTCGAGGACACAGATTGGGTTTGGAAGTTCTGAAGATGCGGAGAGCCCTCTGGCATCTGAGGAAGGAGATGAAACCTAAGAAACGGAGAAGTTAATATGTTTTCAGTTTGCAAGAGAGCTTGGAAATGCCACTGATGCTTTATTAATCTCTTCTGCCCCTGGAGGACAACAGGCAGCTGCTCCTTCCTCTCTCTCTCCGCTGAATTTCCTTTACTGGAAGTTTAAAAGAGACAGGGGCAAGTTAATTCTATTTTGGAGACAGAGCGTTTTTGTCTATGCCTTTTATAATGCTTGTGGATTATTAAAACTCCTTCAAAACATGACTTTTTAATCTGTTTAAGAAGTCCAATTTTCTTTCTACGCTGTTTCACCCCAGCTATTTTTCTCTCCCAGGAAAACCCAAATGACTCAAGTCTAGCCATTTTTATTGCAATTCTGGGCCTTTCCCCATCACGTCTTGGCTGCTGGGGCAGCACTGCTGATGCAGAGCAAGGACAGAACTCAGCCCAAGGCAGGATGCAGCCCCCAAAACAAGGAGAAATGACACCAAAGCCAAATGTTCTGACATGATGATCGGTTGTATTTTCAGTCCATTAATACACATTCATTTACCAGATACAAATGGAAAGGAAAGCGATCATTAGCAGGAACAAGGATACAAAACTCAATTCCAGCAGCCTTCACAGAAGGGATATTCAGTGTCACAGCAGCACTGTCGGAAGGGAGGGACGCACGGAGACCTGCGCTCACACCCCAAGTGGAAGCTCTCCTTTTGTGGATTAGTTTAGCTAGAGACACAATTTTTTGAAAAAAAAAACAACATTCCCAAAACTGTGACTTTTTGACACTTTGTCTCATTTCCCTAGTGCCAGGACTAGGGAAAGTTGGAATTATTTACATAGAGGAGATTTTATGAAAAGACACTGGAAGGTTAAAAATAGAATAATCACAAATACTGGAAAATACAACAAGAAAGCAGGCAGGGAAAGGAAAACAAGGAAAAAAAAGTGGCACCCCAAGAGGCTCATTGCATTCAGTGGTCGATGTATGGTTAGTGGGGCTGCTCCACTTTGATACACTTGGATTCACATGCTGGCCTTGATTCACTGCCATGAAGTTACACTCTGGGTTTAAAGCAGGATTCTGCAAAGCTCCTGGTTTCAGCAGGATCTCAGCAGTGCAGAAGGGATTGCTTGTTTGAAACCCTTTCTAGAATGAGTGCCACAAGCTGTGACAGTTCTCGTGGGGCACCCAGGAGGTGCCAAACTCTGCTCATATCCTGGTCTGGAGAGCACTGGTTTGCTTCCCCTTGGCCACCACAGCACTGTACCATGAAAGGCTCTGCTGCTGGTGAGAGGGGTCAGCTTAGAGCAGCATGGATTTGATTCTCCACATTCAGCAGGAGAGGGAAATGGCATTATCCTACAGTACTCTCATATCTGTATGAGAGTGTCCCCAAAAATCCATCTCTGTGCCCAGATACAACCCCCAGCTGCACTTGCTAAAAGTACACAAGACATTGAAATAACGACAGCAAACCACATCTGCACTTGATTGTACAGGGATACTCTCTTGGAAGGAACGAAGATATTGTAAATTATTCATGGAAGAGTCCCAACTAGGCAACACCTGCACTGAGGTTCTCCCAGGGACAGCACCAGGATTGCAAAATCATGTTGTGAAACTTGATCAAAAGAAAGGAAAATGGAGCATTTGGGGTTTAATGCAGCAAAGCTCACACCAAGTCAGGGGACAAACTGAGACCAAGAGACCAGAAACTGAGCTGAGCACTTTGTCTCTGCCATTGAGCACTGGAGTGGTTCTCCTATAAATTTTTTTTAGTACAGTTCTTGCAGACGATGACATTTTATCCCTCATTTTTTAAATCATGCATTAACTTTACAGTGAAACATTTATCCAGTCCAACATTTATACAACAAAACACATATTTTAAAATACCAGACTATTAAAATTTAAGAAAAGGAGTGTGAGTTCTGAAAGTGGCACGTGTTAAGGAATAAATTAAAGGGAAGTGTTCTACTTGGGTTGAATTACAAAATAAAGTCTGAGCCCGGGAGTTCTCATTTCCTATCGTTCTAACAAATAAATGCCACAAGAAACAGTTGATGTTTCTGGGGTTGCTAGTGCTTGAATCCACATCACCTGTTCCAGCTCTGGGTATCTGTGGGTGACCTCTCCAGTTTGAAGCCCATGCTGGTATGACAGACTAAGAAGTAGTGATTGTTCAGGTGCAGAAATCAACTCTCTCGAGGTGTTCAACCTCACAGGCTTCTTAATATAAGAAACAAACCTGTAGCTGACAGGACGCAAGGAGCCAGCTCCGAGCAGCACAGCCCATGGTGTGGATGAGCAGGGCCTTCCCTGGGAGTGGCTCCAGGCCTATTGTCTGTTTGGGCTGAGCAGTGCTGCTTCCATGGGCAATTTGGTGGCCCCACAAGTCCCTGGAGACGCTGGGATCTCCTCACTGTGCCGAGGCTGCTGTGCACACCCTGCTTGCATTTCAGTGTCACTGAATTCCTGCTATCAGGAATTCAGCACCAACACAGGGAAAGGATGCTCAGCACGGCACCTCTGCTCCCACAGAGGGGAACCTCCTCCTGGACAGAGAGCCAACATCAGACCTGTCTGCTACTTCAACAACAAAAGACCTTCTTAATTAGCACCTTTTCATAGAGAATCAGTCAATGACATGTCCCTCCATGGCTCTGCTGTGTCACTGGGGACCAGCAGCTTCCACACACTGGGCTGAGTGTTGCAGAACCTGGGTGGTTTTTCCCCAAAGCAGCCTGGCAGAGGGGGAGTTCACACCCCTGGAGTTAGGAAGCTCCAACAATTCCTACCTACCATTTTAAAAGACAATGTAAGGATAATTTAACAATTATAAAAACCTTTGCTAATATGAGGACGGGGAGAGTAAGAGCACTTAGAAGGTGACAGGAGTGTTGCACTTCAAGGTTCAGTGTATAGGTGGAGGGGTTGAACACCATCTGACTCTGAACATGGATCTCTGTGACTGACAAGGATTCTCTGGCAGGCTGTAATTGTTTAAAGTCAGCAGCTTCAGTCAAACTAAACCAGCTAAAAACATCAGGAGAGAAAAGCTCTGAACCTGCACTGATGTGAAATAACAGGACACCTTTGATCTTTGTTGATTGCAAATGGTCAAGGGCACACATTGCTTTGGCTCTGCGGGGGGTGACCCCAGGTCAATTTTTTTAAGAGAAAAAAAATAAAAATCAATCTCACATATTTATGTGCTTACAGCATGCCAGGTAAAAGCATCAACCCCCTGGACTCAATCACATAAAATGCTGCACATGCACTTCCCAAAGGTGAACAAGACCACAGATGCACCAGCCAGGAAGGAGTGTAAAAGGCATCTACAAAACACAAGGGTAAAACAGTGGAAGCTGTAGGAATGGGCTTAGATTTGGAAGAACATCTGGGGTTTGTTCCCTACTTGTGTGATGCAGCAGGTACACAATTAGCTGGTGCCTCTTTACAGGCCTGAACACAGCAGGCAGTCAGCTAAAATGTGGTGCCAGCTATGTTTTGGGGATAGGTAGGTGACCAGTGGAATTCTTTTCCAGTTAAAGAACTGTTGGAAGAGCCAGAAAAGGAAAAAATAATTTTTCCTGTGAACTAAAATAAATGCCATTTCATTGGGCCTTTTGACTAAGGAGTGTTGGGCACAGGTATAACTCAGCTAGGGAAGGGATCAGCCTCCCAGTCCTCCAGATCCAACTCTCCTTTGGTGTTTTCTAATGCTCTGTCCTCCCAGCACTTGACACAGCACTGCAGACTGCCAGGAACACCTCAGGTTGGAGCTGGACATGAAATTGGGACACACAGCTCATTGCAGGATGGAGCATGGAGATCAGACCCAGGCTGGTGCCCACCACACAAGGTCCTAGCCCAGGAACAATAGTGTTTTTCCAAGGGCTGCTGGATTGAACTGCTGCTTCTTTGCACAGAGAGATGCAAAAGAGCTTTGGAAGCTGTCTTACAGCAATGGAAAGCAGGAATGTGCATGCTGAGTTCTACCTCTGCTTGCTAAGGTAAGACACGTCCTGCATGACTGAGCTCGAGGCTGTGGCTGGTTCAGTAACAAAGCAGAGCAGAGACAAGGCTTTGTTACCTGCTCCCCTTCCCCCTTGCATTCTCCACATCTACAGATCCACACGTCAGCTCGGTTTGAACGTGGTGTCAGATAATGGCCTATCCCTGCTTTTAAATAGGAGGAAGGAGATGGAAACAAAAATCTACCCAAAAACCCCAAGATAAACACACAAGCAGAGGCCCTGAGCACAGATCTGGGTTCAGCTCATGCTGGCTTTAGAGTTTCTGTCCCATTACATGCAGTGCCTTGGCTTCCTTCAGCTCTGGAGACCTCAGGCTGAAGCTGGAACCTTGATCTTCTCCTTGGGAAAGTTGTCACACTCAGCGGGATCAAACTGTTGTGCTGTGTGTCTGCAAAGGCCAGAAAATCTCCAGCACCTCCAGCTCCACTGAGACCGCCCTTTGCCAAGCCTGAGGGATGCTGATTGCTCCA
The DNA here is from genome assembly GCA_036630365.1 of Acanthiza pusilla. NCBI lineage: Eukaryota > Metazoa > Chordata > Aves > Passeriformes > Acanthizidae > Acanthiza > Acanthiza pusilla. Next base: position 2,240,485 of record JAXCHO010000103.1, on the reverse strand, counting down.
GCTGCAATAGAAGAGGATTTTTTTCCCCCAAAGGGATGAAGAGACCAAAATGCTGATTCTGATACAGGATTGTTAGTCCGTTTGCTTTTAAGAAGTGAAACACCTACACTTGGAAAGCTGCAGGACAGCCCAAGGCAGCAGCAAATGGCACTTCCCCACAGCGCCAGGGCTGCTCTGATGGCACATGGGAGGGGTGAGATGGTGCAGATACCCAAAGCCTGAGAAGCAGCACACGCAGCCCACGACTCCTGCGCAGCCACAGCACGATCACAGTACGAACGCAACCACAGGATACAGCTGGCAGTGGTGACAACATTGACTGACAGTCAGTTCCTGTCCTAGGAAGTAGCCTGCGTCCTTTAGATGCTCAGAACATGCCTGAAGAAGAAACTCCTCCAGAGGTTAAACTTCTCATCTGCCATTATTCCCAAGTCTTTCTGCTCCTCTCCTCTGCTAGTGTCGATTTGCTTCAAGTTCCTCCACCAAAATCCTTAGGAAAGGCACATTAGCTTGGTGGAGAAATTTTTCGTCTCCTTTCGTTTTCCAAAATCCTGTATTTTTCATTAACTTCTCTCCTGAGAACAAGACTTTTAAAAGGTAAAGCAGTCTGCATCTTCTTAAGTCCAAACCTCCATGGGTACCATGGACTCCTTTGTTCCAACTGAGGGAAGCAAGTACTCTTCCTCCAGAAAACGAAAGGGGAATTGTACTAAAAACCCACGAATCTTTTTTAATTCTTCTGCTGCTTTCGCAGGATCATCAGTTGCTAATTTGGGCTTGTTGATGAAATCACGCAGCTGGGTTAAATTATTCACCTGGTCACTGGGAAGGCATCGGAACACCTGATCAAAACAGAAAGAAATTGCCTGTCAGTGCAGGGGAAATGCTGCAATGCAGAGCTCCTGAGAAAGACCAAAGCATGCAGGACAAATTCCCCAGGATGGGAGTGACGTAATCAACAGCCTGGAGAACAGGGAGGGAAGAGGTATGTGCCTGTCCTCAGCGAGGCTGGAGCAGGCAGAGCGGAAGCTCCAGGGCCTTTTCTGATCACTGCAAAAGCTCATTAAAACACAGAAGTAAAACTTTCTTCTACTCCAGTTACGCTGTGGCTAATTACAAGTAGTAACTACAGCATGGCCATTCACTGGAGCTACAGCTGATACAAACACAAGGAGAAATCTGATCTGCTGCCTTCACGGGTGCTGTCACACTCTGAGAATGCACCAGCTCCAGTGTCTTGTTCACAACTCTTGCATCTGACACTACTCATTCCTTCAAAACATCTCTGAAGGCCCAACACCAGGAATTGGAGCTGCTGCCTTTGCCCTCCCTGTGCTGCTTCTCCCTTTGGCATCCGCTGCCTCCGCGTGGGATGGAGGGAGGGGAAAGCTGCTGTGCTCCTCACCTTATCGAAGATGGTGGCATTGCGAGCTGCTGTGGAAATCCACACCTCCTTGAAGAATTTGTCACAGACAGGATCCTGGTGCTCCGGATTGAGATCGGAGCCGCCAAGGACAACCCTGAGAAGACAAAGGGACGGATGCTCACTGAGGCTGAAGCACTGGGCACTCCCCGTCTTGATCAATACCAGAAGTTTCCTTGGGACCTGCCAAACCCTGTGTGCTCCCAGCACCCTCCCATCCCCTGTGATAATCTGTCACCTGTAATGCTGCTCTATTTTCTCCTTTGCTTCCATGCAGTAAGTGTCCAGATGGGAAATAGGGTGGGGGGAAAAAAAAGGAAAAAGGTCTTAAACTAAAAATGGCAATGTTGTGGGCCAGATGGCTGCTCCCAGCAAAGAAGCTTCTCTTAAAAAGTGACACTGCCACCCAAGACTGAGAGAGTGTGCAAACGGGATCTGGAGGGCAAATACCACTTGTTTATGAGCTCTGCCAGCGAAATCCTGGAGCAAAAAAGATTTGTAAAGTCAAGCTACCAAGCTGTGGATAGGAGCAGTGAGAGCAAGGCCAGTGAAACAGCAGCAAAACCCTGGGCTAAGTCCAGGCCAGGCAGAGCTACACGTGGGCAGGCAGTGGCAGCCCCACTGTTCTGAAAGGCTGTGTCAAACCTGAGCATGCCCAGCCTGTACCCCCGTGCTCAGTGCCCATCCCCTCCCCGGCAGCCCCACAGCCCACCTGAAGCAGCGCAGGCGGAGGGACAGGGCGAATTTCCCCGCGCTGTACTCCTGGCCGTCCATGACGGAGGGCACGGTGTCGCTGTCCTGCACGATGACGGCCATCTCGCTGTCCCGCTTCCCCAGCATGCTGCGGTCGTTGATGTTGGCAGAGCCTGCGCAGGACGAGGCACAGGCGATGTCACACTGCTGCTCCAGGGGCTCCTGTGCCCCTCCATCACCTCCCTCCACCCCACGGGCCCCCTGCACCCTCAGCTCCGCGAGGAGCTCCACTCTTGGCTTCGCCAGGTGAAGCCACCCCAACCAGAGGGCTTCACTATGGAAACACAGACCCTGAGAGACAGCATTTGGGAAAAGAAAAAAAGCCCTACTGATTTTTGCAGGCTTCAACTGTTTGGAAGAAGGTTAAATCACAGCCAAGCCCAGGCCAACATCCTGGAAAGTTTATTCTTTCTGCAACTTCCCAGATGCTTCTGCTGAAGGAGGCACAGCTTTCAAAGGTCTGATCTGCATTTGGTTCGGATACCCAGTTACCTGAGGCAGGATGGGTAAATCACAGAATGGTTTGGGATGGTAAAGACTTCAAAGTTCCCCTCATGCCATGGGCAGAGACACCTTCCACTAGAGCAGGCTGCTGTGCCATTCAGCAGGGTCTGCTCAAGACCAGCTGAGGCTTTATCCCCCAAACAGGTTTCTCTATCTTACACAGACATCACAAAACAGGGGATGGGGGACACTGCAGCAGCTGTTGGCTCCAAGGGAACAGCAAGATGCAGGGAAGGCTAGGCATAATCAGGTCATTAACCTCCAGAAATTACCAAAACAACAACAAAAAGATCTCTAGACACAGCTGTACAGGACCCCAGGCTGCAGTTAGCCCTTGAGCCTTCCCAGGAACTGGATTAACTCCAGGGGAGCCAACACCTCTGGAGGTAAAAAACAGCTAAGTCCCTCTCTGTCCTTTCAGCCCTTCCTCCTGCACAGTAGCTCCATGAGCATTTAATTTCCATGCACTCTCTCTTAGGTGGAAAAGGGATGACTTCCCAGCCCCTCACCAGGCAGCAGAGATGCACAGGCTGTATAAAAATCTATCCTCCAAGCTTATAGGTGCAGAGAATAGAAATTAAGAGCTGTCTCAGGCCCCCAGACCATCCCAGCTGGAACAGCACAGCTGCTGCTGTGATATCAAACCACCTCTGAGCCACTCCGTGCACTGGAGATGGGATCTGGCCCCTGAGAGGGTGACAGAGGAGCAAACCTCACCACAGCTCAGCCAAGACTGCTGCTTTGAAGGGAGGGAGTATTTCAGTCTTGTAAAATCTGGTATTAAGTTATTCACTGGCAAAGTTTTCATCGCTGACATAACAACCCAAAAAGGGCTTCTTTAAAGGAAAAGCTGAAATTCTGCTGCAGTGTAGAGCTCTGAGCCTGAACTCTCTTGTCTTTGCTTCATGTTCTCATAATAAATATGGTAAGAGAAGAGGACGAAATGATATCTATTACTCCCTATAGCATATTGTCCCATTCTTAGGAAATGGAGCTGATACATGACACATGTTGTCCAAACCTTCCAAATTTTACGGCACATTCTGTTCTTTCAGGAACAGATGACAAGTCTCACAAGTCTTCCTGCTAGAGCAGAGTTTGATACAAGACAGATGGACAATATTCCCTGCACTGGGATTCTCCTCACGGTTACACACAGATTTAAATCCATTTCAGAAAAACAAATTAAATGACAGCCCTCTGAATCCTTTCCTCCCTCTTGATGAATTTATGAGTTTGGTTTTTGGGTTTGTTTTTTTCAAAATATTTCTCAGGAAAGAAATGACAGCATAGAAAAGCCCATGGCACTGCAGCCTGCACTGTCCGTGGGGATGGGAAGGGATTGATCCAGGTATAACCCAATGCCCCAAAGCCCTCTGCGAGCCCCTGCTCACCGATTATCACTGTGTTGTCATCAGCAATGAGCAGTTTGCTGTGCACATAGATGAGCTCCGTCACCAGTTTTCCTTCCAGCTCTGCATATGTTCGGAGTCCACAGAATGATATGTAGTTTATCCACTTATCTCCAACTGAAAATTAAAAGTCAAGAAAACTGACAGGATGAAGGAGGTGGAAAAGACCTTTGTTTACATGAAGACCCCTATGAACAACAGTTCATTTTTGACTTTTAAAAATATTATAAGTGAGCAGATAACAGAAATAACTTTTTTTTAAAATAGACTAGAAAATTTGCTTGTGAGCTCTCTGCACTGCTCTGATCTGCTGCCTGCTCAGAGACTCCCACTTCAGTGAGAAATGACCCCAGTCTCCTGGACACAGCACACAAGGGTCCAAGCATCTTAAAATAAGTGGACTATGAGACTGTTTTGCTGCAGATCCTGCAGAAAGGAGGCTGGAAGCAGGTGTTTTGTCCATGGCCAGCATGGCAAATGTGTCCTAATGCACTTGTGTGCAGTTCAGATTTACACCAAGACCTAGAACAAATGAGGCATTATGCACAGTCCTAGAATTTGTGGTATGTGGGTTTTCACAGTGCTCCAATTCCCAGCAGAGCAAATTCCAGCAGGAATCCTCACGGCAAGGAAGCAACTCAGAAACAGCATCCTGCTTGGGCAGGTTTTTCCTCTCCACATCTGACAAGTGCCAGAAACAAACCCTGGGTGGGATCCACGGGGAGGCTGAGAGCTCATGGCTCCCAGAAGTGTGACCCCGCTCAGGACATTTTCCAAATAACACAATCCTGAGCAGCTGGACTGTGCTGTGCTCCTCCCTGGGGTGTTCCCCTCCTCTGGATCAGGGCTGCAGCCAGGTGTGAAGTCTGACAAGTGGCCATGGCTCGTGTGACCTCACAGAGCTCGCCAGGGGAGGATGGTCAAGGAGGAGGTCACTCACTGCCCCGCGAGCCCTTAGCACGTGTTGTGGTATGTGTTACAGATGCATCCATCAAACAGCAGCATCCCAAAGTAAACAACACAGAGGAGAGGAATAAAGCTCTTACCTTCGGCCTTCAGCTGGGCCAGGATGGAGTTTTCCCCTCGGCACATGGTCCTGGAAAGAAGGGAGGCAGCTGCCAGCACCCCCATGGCTCAAGGCAGCAGCATGTGCTGGAGCAGAACCAGGCAGGGTAAATCACAAACACAAATGCCTCTCAAAAAGCAGGAGAAACACGGTGCTCCCAGAGCACACTTCTTCCCAAATAACTGTTGATACATCAAGGACTGCTCATGTTCCAAAAGGAACTCGTACCAACCCACAGAGGAGCTGGGGAGCACTTTTGCCTTCTAGAGCACGTGGCAATGAAGGGATATGTGTGACAAGCACAGTTGCTACACTCTGTGCCTCAGGCTTGGAGGTGGAATCACGTTAAGAAAAACGTCAACATGTGCAGAACGCCAGGTCAGGGAGTTGGTGTGATTGTGGCTGGGCTGGAAAAGCCACAAACAGCAAAACAACCAACCCATGGAAAATTTCTCAAGACTTATGGTCGCACCTCAGTCCTTCCCATGAGACCTGCTGGGTTGCAAGTGCTTCCCCAAAACATCCATCCTGGAGCAGGGGAATCACACTGGGGAAGATACCATTGCCTTCATGGGGCCAAGGGGCAGAGCCAGGCCAAGTATTGACCAAAAAGGCAGATTTGGAGACAAATCCTGGTCAGCAAGTCTGGTTTGATCAGCTAAATGGAAAACAAATCATAGAATGGTTTGGGCTGGAAGGGACCTTAAAGCTCATCCAGCTCCAGCTCCCTGCCATGGGCAGGGACACCTTCCACTGGACCAGGCTGCCCAAAGCTCTGTCCCAGCTGGTCACACTGATGAGAGATGGGGCTTGGGGACCCCTGCAGCAGTGGAGGTGTGCAGGGGGTCTCTGACACCCTGCCTGTGGTACCTGTAGTTGAAGTGCATGATGGCCTGCAGCGCGTTTCCCCCGCCCGTCGAAATGTCCCCTTCAAAGCCTGGCAGCAGAGGGATCACCACATACACCCGGAAACGCTTGTTCTCCCTGAAATGAGAGTGTGGGGGAATATCAGCCTGGGAACACATCAGCCTGGAAGAGTTACAGCTTTGCACAAGGTGAAGTCCCCTCGGTTTCACTTCCCCCAAGCTGACCTACTTGGTTCCCATCCAAGGCCACCACACAAATTTTAAGGGAGCAAAGTGTGAAGTGCATTTCCAGTTTCAGTTCTTTATCACCCAAGAAGGAATAATTTACTCCCAGTAGATAACAAAAGAAGCTCAAGGAAAAGAAGCACGTTTTTACCAAAATTCAGGGGCAGGCTAAGAATTTGTCACATTGTGTTTGCCACTGTAAAAATTTGTTTGAGCACCTCAGTAGCCCAGTCCCACTGATACTGGTGCAGACTGGTGTGTATGACTGCCTGGCAGAGCACAGCGAAGGTTACAGACCTATCACAGGTAGAAACCCAAAATCTAACCCAACATTCCTGGTTTTCAGAAGTCAGAAACATCACAAAAGGTGGAAAAAGCTCACAGCACAAGCAAAACATTGGTTATTTGGGAAAGGCTTATTGGTTATTATTGGTTATTTATGTCTTTGATACATCACAGTGCCCAAAATCTCAGTTCCAGAGTTCTCCCAGACTAATCCATACCTAATCATGATCCCATTCAGAACAAAAAGTACAATTGTGGCACTGCTGGGGGCTTTTCTCAAAGCCCCCCTTTGGATTTCCTCCACTGACAAACGGCAGGTGAATGTGCTCTGAGAGCACTTTCCAGGCACTCTGGGTGCTGGGAATTCCCTGCTCTGTGCTCCGGAGAAGGACAAGGATAATGCTCCATGGAGGGATGCTGCCACTAGATGGCAAACAGAGTTTAATCAGCACAAAACTGTCTCAGAAGCACTCTGAGGAGAGCCAGTCTGCAGATTTTGTTAAAAGTATTCCTTCCTCGGGCAAGCCATGCCTGTGAATTTAGGGGGGTGGGAGTTGCGGAGCACTGGGGTCCCCATGTGAGCTGGGAGGGAGACAGTGAGGACCTGTGTGTCTTTCATTTCAACCAGCACTTCCTTCCAGCTGTGCTGGGCACTGCAGACAGGCTCTGGTTTACCAGCAGAGCTCACAAATAGTTAATGAGGCCTTACCCAGACACAAGAGACTGAAACCAAGTCTGTTTGTATCATGAGAAAGGTCTACCAACAAAAGCATTCCCCAAAAAGCAGCTTGTGTGTGTAAGGACAGTGTTTATTAAATTGCTTAGAGAGCCACCCATGAAAAAAAGAGGAAACTAAGAAAAGAACATTATTAATAACATCAGTAGAAAATATTTAGTCTAGAAGAGTGAGAAGTATACAAGCTCACTACAGACCTTAATTTGTAATTAAATGCTGTTTCCCCAGGCAGTTTGGAAAACAAGCATTATGACACAAACCATTTAGGTTTGAGTTTACTTTTAATCTTAGGCAATGCAGAATTTGAACTTATATTCAGCTAGGAATTGCCAACATTAAGCCAGCACAATACTGGCATAAAATTGGACAATAGAGAAGTGAGCATCATATCCGGAAATGGGTCACTGAGGAATCTGTGTGACCCCCTTTTGTGACAGACTTTTTAGTTTCTGGACAGAGTAACACCCATTCCATAAATTTTATACAACAGGAAAACCTTAACAGATTATGTGGAGAATTTGCTGCTACTTCAGTAGCACTGCTAATAGCAGGCAACTGATGCAAAGGACCAGTGGTAGTCAGTTCCCAAAGGCAGGAAAGGCAATCCAGAGGGGCTTTCCAGGGGGACATAAATTGGCACAGAGATCATAGAATGGTTTGTGTGGAAGGGACCTTGAAGCTCCTCTAGTTCCAAAGCCCCCTGTCCACGGGCAGGGACACCTTCCACTATCTCAGGCTGCTCCAAGCCCTGTCCAGCCTGGCCTTGGACACTTCCAGGGATCCAGGGACAGCCACAGCTTCTCTGGGCACCTGTGCCAGGGGCTCACTGCCCTCACACTATAGAATTTCTTCCCAATAGCCCATCTAATTCACCCTCTTTCACTTCAAAGCCATTTCCCCTTGTCCTGCCATACATGCCCTTTTCCAAAGCCCCCTCCAGCTCTCCTCTAGCCCCTTTAGGCACTGGAAGGTGCCCCAAGACGCTGTGTCCATCTGCCCTCGAGCCTCGAGGCTGCAATACAAACACAGCAACACCATTTCCAGCAGCACTGGCACCACTCCTCATTTACCACAGGTGAGAAAATCCATCTTTCCTTTTCCTCCTTAGCTAATTTCAATTATTTGGGCTATGCACTGCAGCTCACAGGGATCAAAGGCAACTCCACCCTGTTGTTAATGGCACAGCAGATAACACCCAGGCTCTCTCTGTTTGAATTGTGATCCTCTTTCCCCAGTACTCAGAAAAAAAACCGGGCCCAGGGCAGCTCCTGTGGCCTTGGAGACACTTCCTGCACTTCGGGGGCTGTCTCAGGTTGGGTGCCTTTATCCAAGCAGGAATTTCCAAGCTCAAGTGCCAAAAAGAGAAAAATTACTGAAACCCTGGAGTGAGCACCTCTGGGAATGCAGGCCCTGCAAAGTTCTAGACAGCTCCAGTATGGAAAAAATAATCAGTGCAAGAAAACATCTCCATGCACGGCAAAAAAGCATGTGAGAGATGAAACGAAAAAGTTTAGAAAGTTTTCTGTATATCAGCCCAGCAAGAGCAGGATACGGTTTTATACTATGAAATGTATGTCTCTCAGAGAGACTCCAGGGGAACAACCTTAAGCAAGCCTGCCCAGGATCAAAGTGAAGACAAGCCACTACCTGTGGCACTAATGCTAACACAGGGCAAGGTGTGCTGAAAGAGTGTCTAAAACAAGGTTGGATTCAATCCATCCAGGAACAAACAACGGTTCCCTTGCAAAGACTGGAGATGGTGAATAGCCTCCAGCATGTACCCGAAAAGGTTGTTCAAACAATGGCAGAACCCTGCAGTCATATCCTCAAAATGTGTTTGCTTCCCTTATTTGAAGCCACTCCTCTCTAGATGATTTAAATAAACCACAAATCCCAGTTCACTCTTCCCACCCATGAACTTGCCTGACCACCCAGCTCAAGGCAAGTTGGCAATGGAGCAAAGGTGTCACTGAACCAGAGCACAAAAGACTTGCCTTTAAACAAGTTCCACAGTTAAAAATACATTTACATCGGGGTTAAGTCCAGAAAAGCACTTTCTGGATGCAATGAAACCACTCAGGAGCCTCACTGCTGCAAATGCAGATGCTCAACCCCATCATTTCTGTGCTGGCACAGCTACTGTCCAGCTGTGTCCACTGAGGGGTTATTTTTTGCACCACACCATGGAAGTGCACCTGGAAGACTTCCATTGCCTCATTAGGAACAGGTTACCTGTGAGCTTTAAGAATCCTCTGAGCAATCGCATCACCGATCTTGTTCCAGACAACTTTGTCATCAGCACAGCTAATAAAAAACTGGTTCTGCAGGAAAAGCAAGCAAAGCTACTGTCAGACACTGCCAGAAACCAACCAGAAGTATTTGCATGCTTTATTTCAGACCAAGAGCAACTAAAGATAGCTGGGTTTGTGTGCCATTGGAGTGGAAGCTTTTTTTAATTATGATTAAATGATATGTGTGTCTGTGCTTGCTGAGGGAATGAATTAGTCCTTATTAATCACACTCCTTAGAAAGTTCATATAAAGAGCAACCTAACAAGAGGCAAAAAAAAAAAAAAGAAAAAAAAGGAGGAGAATAAGCACCTCCATTCAGCCAGCACTGAGTGTCACTCTGACACAAGAGATTCCTGCAGCTGAAGGCTGTACGGATGAAGAGCTGCCCTGTGAGGGAGGTTTGGGCATGCACAGGGGACACTGCAAAGCCACAGAGGAGACAGGGAGGCTATTGCACAGGCCATGAAAGCTGCTGGCAATTTTGCAAAGAGCCTTATAAAGGAGAGCTCTACTTTTTTCCACCTCGTGGTCAGAAGGCTGTCAGGGTGCACAGCCATCAGTCTGGCCTGAAGACCGCTGAAGTTAATGGCTCTGTTTAAATTCATAAAAGCTTAGGATCAAGCCTTAAGAATTATCCTCCTGATGGCTGCAAGCCATGCCCAGAGCATCAGGACCCTTCTGCCTTCCCTCCCTGCCACTCACCTCTATGTAGATGTAGTGCTTGCTGTTCTCTATCACGCTGATGTAGGCTTTGTGGATGGACTCCTCGTGGTATTTAATGCCAGCAGACCAGTCAGCAGCAGAGCGGATCACCTGGAAAGCAGGAGAGGGACACCTTCAGCTCTGCCCATCCAGGAAACCTGAACTTCCCCAGAGCCAAGGCACAGCCAGGCTTTCACTAAAGAAGACAATGAGTGCAACATTTACACTGCATTTGTAATTATGAGAAAGGACATTCAGAAATAGTATTAATGCTTGCAATGTTTTGATTAAAAACAGAAGAGCCCTGTCCCATTACTGCATTACTGCCCTCTCCTACGTGAGCAGCTCCAGATGCTTGTTCTTGCTTAAGGTCTTATGCTAAACTGCTTCTAAAACAACCTAAATTTCCAAGCTTTAGGGGTGCACATGCCACAAGTGATCTCCTGCCCAGCACTCCAAAGCTGGTGTTTCAACTCATTTTCCCCCAAATGGCTGTACAGAACCATACAGTCAGTCTGATACTGCAGGCTGTGCCTTTGTCCTCAGCACTCGGGGTCACTTGTTTATTCTGCCAAATTCTTGCACAAGCCATTCCATTTATGATGATACAACTTTTAAAAATCATAATTCAGCTGCCCACATTTACTTCTTAGTTTTTACTGGAAATCCACTTTTAAAGTAGATTCCTGCGAGATCCCCAGGGCACGTTCTGCCCCTCCATCCTGAAGTTTTTGTGCAAGAGAGCCAAACCAATATGAGAAACAACCTTTGTTTGTGCTCTGGGCCAGGCTGAGCAAGCCCCATAGCAGTCAGTGTCCCATCTCCCCCTGCCAGAGATGCTGTGACACCTCCTGCTCCTGCACTTTGAGTCAAGAAGCAGCCACACTACGCCCCAAGTGACTTTGCCTATATGGAAATGCAGTTTTTAATTAAGTGTTGGCAAAGTATGTGCTTGGGGGAATAGCTACTCATTATTAGCCTCTGTCTTTAAACATTGTCAAGACAAAAACATTGAAACAATAGCCTTAAAATATCTCAATACAACCATTATAATACCAGAACCTGGGGCCAGTCCCACACAGCACAAGATCCAAGGGCTGGGGATCTGTGAAATGTGTGTGTCAGTTCCAGCAAAATCCTGATCTCTCGGGAATCAACCAAATCAATCCTCTCATTTCCAGAGCATCTCTGAGGTGGCACTGAGGGCCATTGCTGTAAGCAGCACATGATTCTTGAGCTAATTCCTCCACCTGGACAAGAGCTTTCTCCCACATCTATTTTTCCAGTAAAAAGCAGACCCTGCAGCTCTCCAATCTGGCTGCTCTCCAGGCCAACAGGAAGGTGCACTCTGCAGTCTCCCAAACTGCATGTTAGGGTCACAGATGCTGCAGTGAGGGAGCCAGCCTGAACGCAAGGGCTGTCACAGCTTTTAGCAGTCCCAAACAGCCTGCACAAACCTCTGCAAGGCCATGCTGCTCATTCCTGAAGGGTTTTAATCACTCATTTGGTTTACAAAGCCAAAGCTAAGTGTTCCCACTCAACCCAAGCTGGGCGCTGCTGAAACCACACTGAGCACCACGGCAGACTGAGATCTGAAACAAAATTCCACCACTGGCATTAATAAGCTGTTACTGGCATTAGTAAGAACAGAAGCAGCAACTTTTCTGGGTAGAAAGCAGAGTAATTCTTCCAAACGCAGCCTGGACTGGAGCTCACAGCTCTTCCATTCTCAGCAGTGCAGCAACCTGGAACCACACTTCAGAAAGTGGCAGATTGTAGCTTTCACAAAGTCTCATATTCTTTTTTTCTTTTTTTTGGCTAGTTAGCACAGCAGAAACATCACTCAGGGCCATCCCTTTCCAGCACCACGGCTTCCCAGTGCATCATCCACCTGCCCGCCCTTCCCTGCATTCCTCCTCACCCTCCACATGCTGGCACCCCAGCTCACTCCACACCCTGGACTGCCCTGTCACAGTGCCATCATCCCTCTGCCTCAGCCCAGAACAATGTGTCACGGCTCATTCCAAAGAGCTGGCACAGCATCACCCAAAAAGCTTCTGTCAGGTACAACCTCGAATCCACGTGCAGAGGGAAGAAGAAGTGTCAGAAAATGTTGGACAGGACAGCAGAATGGGTATAAGATGTTCCAGCTTGAACATCCTCAAAATCAAGTTATTTTTAACAGGTCTGCAGCCGCAGGGACAGGTGTGGAGGTGGCAGGACAAGGCCACCAATGCAGCATCCCATGGAGACAAAGCTGTGGCACTCAGACACACATACCCACACCTGGAAGTTTGGTACACAGCCCTTCCCTTATCACTGATGCTCCATCTCACACTTCTGGACATCTCTTACCTGTCAAGGTATTAGAAAGCAGCTGGTTCAAACCCAATCTATTTGTTAGGGAGAAAAGGCCACATGGTGACCAGAACAGCACCTCCCCTCCAGAGCTGGAGTCTCCATGCCTCTGCCTCTCCCTTCCCCTCCCTCAAGCCTCTCAATAGTTTGTCATCCCTTTAGCTTCTCTGATACAAGAGTAATAAATGCGATGTTTGCTGAGGGCTAGTGCATAAACCCTGAACAATGCGAGCTCTCACGCAGACTTCAAAGAGGTGAGGGCGTCAGCTGCTGCTAGAGCATTAAATTTTCATTGCATTTCCATCAGGAATGGGATGTTGCCTCACCACGTCACATCTTTTGCAACACTGGCTTTGGCAGATAACTGCAAACTCTGGAGTGGAAATAGGGAGATGGAAAAAAACCTTCCACTGCCTTTGGCAGATCTCTCTGACTCTTGCAAGAATCAATTTGCTCTTGCAAAAATCATGTTGCTATTGCGAGCAAAGCCCCAAAGTTCAAACGAAAGAGGATGAGAGACCGTGCCTGACTCCTTTTCCTCCTTCCCAGCCTGTACCTCCACAGTTTCCCACACACACTGCATTCATCCTCCCTGCCCAAGGGAAAGCCCTTGTCAGTGCCCTATCCTCCCAAAAATGCTTTCCTACTCCTCTCCTCTGACAAAGGAGAGCAAAACCAGATGGTACAACGAGGCTGGAATCTGTTGCTGACAGGTCACTGGTTTGGGCTTGCAGCAACATTGCAATCCCCACAGATCCTTTGTCTTTTCCCTTCCTCTGATCTGCCCACAATCGAAGACAGATTTGCAAACAAGGTCAGAAACAAGAAAACCAGCAGCCAGGCTTTCCTCAATCACCCCACACCCAAGGACAGTCCCAGGACACTGCATTTTACCTTGGGGCAATAACTTCTGCCTATAAAATCCCTGCACAGCACTCAAACAGGGATAACAGGGGTTTGGCTGTTGGCCAGCCAAAGGATTCAATATTAAGAAGAACAAAAGTATTGCTCTAGTTTTTCTGGATAAAACACTGGTGAAAGAACTTAGCTTATGTCCTTATTTCTGTGCTGGACTGTACCAGAAGGAGATGTGAGCACCTGAACCACTGCTCCAAAATAAATAAACTGGACAGGCAAGAGGTTGATATTCCTGTCACTGCAGGAAAGGAGAAGCCACACAGGGATACCCTGATGCACACCCTGGAGCCCCAGAAAAAGGCAGCCAGGAGGGGGAGTTCAGATCCAGGCTGCAGGAGTCCTTCCTGCAGCAGCCAAGTCTGAAGCCTCCATCAGGAGAGACTGAGGCACTCCCTGACCCACAGTGGGACTTCAGGGATTCTCAGGGCACTTGGGGACTGATGGAAACCAGGCCAGTGTGGGCATTAGGGAGGAGACAGTCAAAATTTCAGTATGTGCATGCAAATCTCTGCCTTGGAGCTTGAGGTCACCCAGAAATCACAACCCAGCTGAAGCAGCCTGGGGACCAGCCTGGGCAGAGGAGCCCCCCTCACTGCTTCCACCAAATGCTCTTCCCCACCAGTTTTCCCTCATACTGGGAAGGCTGGTACATCTTAGGACAACATGTTTGCAGCCTAATATCATCTAGTTTTATTTATCTGGCCACATGCAGGGCTATTTTGACAGATGCATAAATAAGAAATGAGCAAGGTAGTTTCAAATGAATAATTTACAAGACAAACCTGCTCTCTTTTTGCTGTTTATGGCATCACTGAGAGCGGCCCCTCATTTCCTGGATGTATCAGTTATTTGCAATGCCTCAGCAATGTGGTGGCCAGGCTGGTTTTCCAACTGCTCACCCATCACTCAGCACCGGAGTCTGCGGATTCCACAGTCACCGCTTGAGCTCCATCCTCCTCTCCCACGGCCTGATGCCCTGAGCCAGCAGCTCTGCAGTTGGACTGAAGGGAAGTTTGGATCTAGGTTGTTCTCAGTTTAATTTCTCCTTTGGGAACTGCTTCCAGTTCTGTAATCAGTAGAGCTTAACTTTTTGCTACAGCAAACCCCGTGATTTAGAAATTGTGGCTTATCATGTGGTTAAAGCAAGCTCCGGGGACACAAGCCCCATCACTTCCATGAGAACAAGATTTCCCAAAAAGCTGGTGTCAGACACAGACAGGGAGGCATTTACAGCCACAGGGAGGCAGGACGATGTCTGAAGGAGGCGATTTCCCAGCAAGCTGCGAGCATTGCTTTGGAGGCTGATGTAAAACACCCCAGACCCCCGACACAAGGTCCCTGTGCTGCCCATCCCTCACACCACACAGAGAGGAGCAGACAATGCCCTGGCAACCCACAAACCCAGAAAAAAGCATCTTATTTCACTAAGCTTCCCCAAGCATTGCTGTCATCTGGGCAGACCATTCCTTACAAAGAGCAAAGTCATGCATTTTTCCTGGTTTTGGTCTAACTGCTCTTACTTCATACATCTTTCATCCACAGAGACACACAATGGTTTTGCTGCTTCAGCATAACTATTTTGACTTTGTACTCTTCAACAAGTTCCTATTTCTGCTGGGTAACAGCAGTGTTCAATGCATGCATTTGATAGAGCTAACTGAGCTTTTAAACAGAGGTATCTTGGCAATTGTGACTGTGAGGAAGATTGTCACAAATCAGACTGTGGGCTGACTGTGTGGAACTGCAGAGGACCCACAGGGGTGCAGGGCTGCATAATAAAGTGCAGATGAAGTTCAAGGCAGAAAGCAACAGCCCTGAGACTCCACTTAATGCTGGGCTCTCACCAACCACCACCCGTCTGAGCGAGGCGTCAGCGCCTGGCGAACTCCTGTAAGATCTGAGATAAATATTCAGTGGGAAACCACAACCCATCAGGCCTTCTCAAATACTAAAACCCAAATGTTAGGTGCTAGATGAAGAGTGGCAGAAAATAAACCATAAAGCCACACAGCTATGCAAAGTCACGGTGTTCACACCACTTGAGTTCTGCACATAGCTTAGTCCTCTTACCTCAAAGATGGAGATATAAATTAATGCCTCTACTGAAAGGGTTACATTATTCTATTGCAATCGAGCATCTAATCTGTGAGTTGAATTAGAATTCTGCATCTTATAATTCAAGTTTTGCAGAGAGTCTGTAAGGAAGCCAAACTTCCTGGGAGGATGCAGAACAAACCCTCTAAGAAGTACGTGAGCAGGAGACCATCACCACCCACCTGGACTGTGGCAGGAACAGCATCAGGCACCTGATACTTCAACTCATTAGCAGTTTGCTGAGATTTTGGCAACAGGAAGGGGTAGGACAGGGACCGGTATTTGGGTTTCATAATCTGCACAGGGGAAGAAAACAGATAAAGAAAAAAATCCTTGAAAAAATGCTTGCAACAGATAAAGGAAAAATGCTTGCAATGTATCAAAACAACACAAAGAAATAAAACAGATGCCTACAGAGGGCAGGGGGATGAGGCAAGGCTGTGCTTATCTCCGTGCCCCCAGCAGTGACACCACACCCACCTTGGTGAAGTTCCAGCGCTGGATGAAGTGCCGGGCGACGTCACGCGCGGCTCGGCCGTGCACCACAGAGGAGATGTCGTGCCAGGGCATCCTTGGCGTGGTGTATCTGTCAATGAAGTCTGCAGGACAGGGGAGCACGTTTGAACTTCCTCAGACAAAGGGCAGGAATGTGGAAAAGCACAGCATACCCCTCCGTCCTCAGGCTGAGGTTTCTGGGACATAGCACCAAGGGCCCCCAAGGCAGATGACTTGGACTGCAGGTCCATAGACAGTAACAGCATAATTGGCCCTAAAACCCCTCAGAAGGGAGTTTTGGTGCCTCTTCCTAGCAGCCAAACCAAACCAGCCTCGTTACCTCTGGCTTGTAATCAGAAAAATACGGTTTGAGACTGAAAAGATGCAGAGAGAGTTTGGGGAAACGCAAAGACTCCCACTTACCAGCAAAAGGCTTGTCGAGCTGAACCCAGTCTTTAAAGACAAAGTTGCAGTAGTCTTTCCCATGCCAGAACCTGGTTTCCCCAAGCAGCTCTCCAACACCTGTCTTCAGGCTGCGGATGGATCCTTTATCTGCCCCAGGCAAACAAAAGAAAAACATGCTCCAAAGTCATGGCCATCCATTGCACACAGCAGTGACAGACTCACAGCCACGGAACAGCTCTGGTGGGACCTGCCAGTCCCAAGCAGCTGAAGCTAGTGGCTCCCTAGTCCGCCTGTTGCTTTCAAGGGATGTAGGTTAGTATTTTTTCCTTCCCTATTTTAATACTTTTTATACAATCAGAACAGGTTATATATAGGAGTCCGTTACAGAAACAAAAAGCAGATGCAGAATTTTATCTTGGACTACATCACCCTATAAGCATTTGCCTTTCCCCAGCTCAGTAACACCTGAATATTCTCATGTGACAGTCCACATCATGTATATCATCTACTTCATATATTTTACAATAATAGTGAGCTAATTCCACCTTCTCTGCTAGAGGGTTTATTATTTTGCCTCTCCAGCAGGGTGTATCTCCTCTAATAGAATTAGTCTTTATTAACTAGAACAAGATGTTCATCTTCCCTCATGAAGCATTGTGGGTTTTCTTAGTTTTATTTTGTTTCTTCCAAAGAGCAATGTCATATTTGATACAATGGATCCTGAATTCCAAATTCATGTTCATTAAAAACAGTCTAAAATATTCTAAGCAGGGATACTCCCTCCTAACAGGATCCCTTTTCCAGAGTATATACTTTGGTTCAGTGAACTCTTTTTCCTCGCTCTTAAAAAACCCAAAACTGTTGCCCTAAACTATAAACTGGTGTTATTTCTTAACCCTGCCAACCTACAATACCAAATACTAATGCAGTCATTATACAGCAATGCCAGGAGCAGAAACCCCATCCTAACCCAACCACATCACCAGGTAACCATAAAAGCCCTTAGCACACAAAAAACCCGACTTCCAACAGTCAACAAAACACACACTGGCAGCAGCACAAGACCAGGTGACACACAGCAAGCCCTGCCAGCGCCACTGTGACCCCGCTGAGCCGAGCTGAGCCAAGCCATGCCAGAAATGCCATGCAGCAGGCACGAACCACAGCTGCCTTGGGAAGCTTGAGCTTCTAGTGAGAGTCCAGGTGGAGCTGGGGACTGACTCGACATGCCCCAGTGGGAACGGGAATAGGTGGGACACAGGCCAACAGTTGTGCCACGCTCCGTGTGCTGAGCTCCGATGACTGCACAGTGACTCATGAATGAGCATGAATGAGCATGAATGGCCACAGGGGGACTGCACATCATTTCCACAAAGAAATGGAAATGCTTTGCTGCCTGCCACTATTTTGTAACCAGTATTTTGTAATTGGCAATTAATGCCTCAGATGAAGACGTTATCAAGAGGAAGATGCTGAAGAACTGCTCCTCACTCCATACCTGAACCCAAAGGCATCTTGAAAAGGTATCACACTGGGACAGCCCTTTCCAACACCAGTGTGGAGATGGGAACAGCTCAGTGCTCACAAGCACCCAACTCCTGTCTCAATTGATTGTGCTTTCCTTGGTTTTAATTAGGGGCCAAAGGGGGGACCCAAGTCTTTGTCCAAACACAGCACTGACAGCAGCCACTCTGCCATTTCCTCTCTCTTTGCACATCTTCTTGCATCAGGCTTGCTTTAAAAATACCCGATACAGAACTTCCCAGTTCCAGTAACAACTCTTTCCTTTACAGGATGAGGGCTGCTGAAGTCATCACATACCAGAAGCAGAACTATTTCTGCAACTGCTCCCTGATGTCATTATTGCAAATTTTTTGTTTGCTTTTTTGGTTTTGGTTGGGACTTTTTTTGTTTATTTGATTGATTTTATGGCTGTTATTGTTTTGGTTTTTTTTTTTTAATTCTTATTTATTTATGCTGCAGTATTTGTAGTTTCTGGAGAAGGCTCTTCTGCCAGGATGCCCTCAGAGGAGGGATAAGGATGCTGGGAGAACAACAAGCAGCGAAGGCTGATCCTGGCACCCAACCTCACTCTCACCATAGTTATAATGCAAAAACATCAGCAGCTAAAGCCTGAAGGGGTCGACAGCTCTGCCTTCCTCCACTTACCCTCCCGAGGCTCAGCGAGCCCCTGTTTGGATTCACTGTGGTGGTGATGGAACATTTTCAGATGGGGCCTTAAACTCTGGATTATATTCGGTTGGCTCTTAGTGGGGCTAGAGTAACCTGCAAAAGTCAAGATATTCTATTCATGGGGCAAACACATGTCCACCTCTGCCACGCTGGTGCCTGCTCCTGTCTGAAGACACCTGACAGACAGGAGCTCAAACCAGATGTCAATTTGCTGAAACTATGAGTGACTGACAGGTAAAGGACCAAATTCAGGACCCAGCTGGTTTTAAACCAAATGGATGGAATGAAGTGCAAAGCCATGGCTGTGTCCTGAGCTGACTGCAACCAACACTCCCAACAAGGAGCCAGTGGTAGGAGTAGGATCTGCAGGGAGGGATGGAAATTCCAGTAAGTTCCCACATCTTCAGGAGCTGAGGACTTTCAGGAAGGATTTCATACTGGAACAATTGCCAAGCTGATCCTTGTAATTTTAGCACTGAAGTTATCTTTAATGTCAGGAATTAAAAGCTGCATTTAAATATTCTACTGTTGAACAGACTCGACTCTCTAGTATGTGGGTAAATTTGGAATATTTCCATTTAAGTGAATTTATTTAAACCTAGCTTTTAACACTAGTCTATGAGAGGGGATAATCCCATTCAGAAACTATTTGCTTATTATAATAAATCCAAGTAGAAAAATGAAAGATTCAATTCTCTCTTGCAGGAACAAACACTTTCCAACAATACAAACATTAAGAATCACATACACCACATCATGTCATCTGAAGGCTCACAAAAATTGCTAATTAGGTAAATAAAAAAATTCACATAAAACCTTTCTTCTATATTTTGCAGTGACACAAATTTACATGTTGACTACACACAGCTATTATTCTGATAGTTAGGTAACTTGTCAACTTTCCTTCCATACAAAGAACACATTGCCTTAGCAATCCTGTGATTGTGCATATACACCCACCCTCACACCTCCACACATCCTTTATATACATTATTTGGTTGAACATCACTTACTTGACTCACTGTCGATGCTGCTGACGCTGTCAGCATGGTGTATGCCATGCTTGTGCAGGTGCTTGTAAATACTGAACCTTGAAAACTTTTTGGGTTTTCCTACTCCTTTCATTTTTGATGTGTCTGGGGCATCGTCAGCGTTTCTCTCAAACACGTGGCTCTCTGGGGCCAGAGCTTGAGGCTGCAGCGGGACACGTTCAGATGACTCTGCTGCAGACTTAAAAGACACAAAACATGGTTGCAGGTCAGCCATGAAGAGGTTCCCCTGTAACTACAGATTCTCATTTGTGTCAGTGCTCAGAAACAAGCACAAATTAAATTTTGCTCTGTGACGTTCAGATGACTCTGCTGCAGACTTAAAAGACACAAAACATGGTTGCAGGTCAGCCATGAAGAGGTTCCCCTGTAACTACAGATTCTCATTTGTGTCAGTGCTCAGAAACAAGCACAAATTAAATTTTGCTCTGTGACAGACACACTTGGGTGGGAACTAGACATGCTTTCTAGGGAGAGTCTGTACTGAGGAGGCACTTGCCAGGAAAGCCTAGTAATATTAGCAGCATTTGATTCCATAAATTTACTCTGGATTATTCCTCCCCTTGAAATTCTCATCAACCCAGACCTCTCAAATTTTTAGAGACATGTGGTTGCATACAGACCCAGGTTAGCAGAAAGTTCAGCCACTACTGAGGGCAGAAGTATTGGAGAATTTCAGAGCACTTTGCAAATGCTTACTGTGCATGTCTAGCTAAGTTTTACTAACAAAAGAGAGGTTGCCCAGAGAGGTTGTGGCTGCTCCATCCCTGGAAGTGTTCAAGGCCAGGTGGGATGGGGCTCTGAGAGACTTGGTCTAGTGGAAGTCATCTCTGCCCATGGCATGCAGTTAAAAAGAGATGATCTTTAAGGTCCCTGCCAACCCAAACCATTCTATGATTCTACAATTCTAGGAGCACAGATTTCAAACTGTGGCTGCTGTTCCAAGCTCCAGGGGAAGCCCAGCTCTCCTATCCCTAGCAAGGCCTGGTCAGCATCTAGCCTGAAAAGTCCTTTGACGCTTACATGCTTCCTCCCCCTCATCACTTATTTGTCATTAAAGCTCAGAAACCCAACCACACGCTCAGAAGAGGACACAGCCCATTCACCCCTGCCACAGACCTCCTGTGGCTGACCGTGGCCAGCAGCTGGACCCAGCCCACTTACTGCCAGGTTGGCCGTGGACACCGACTTGATGGCGGTGGCGCGCTTGACGCTGCCCACGTCCGTCAGACGGTGCTCGTCGTCGTCCCAGCGCCCGTACGCCAGGTCAATGCCACCCACGAAGGCCACCGACTGGTCAACGATCACCAGCTTCTCGTGGTGGGCCCACAGGTACACCGAGGAGGACACGTGGTCCGGGTGCCTCATCACCTGTGGAGGGACCAACACTCGAGCTCAGCGTTGTTGTCAAATTTAAATCGTTCCAGGCAGAGAGCTGTCCAGCCTTTTTTGGCTGCCCGGAATGATGGGGAAATGCTGGAGTTGTTAATGGATGCATCCACTGCTTAATTACTGAAACTACTCAATTTCCCCATAGCTGGGGTCAGCCATATGGCAGGCAGGTGTTTCCCAGGATACAGGTATTTCCCAGAGCAATGGGATAGGTCACCCTTAAACAGTTTCATAAGAGAACCATAGTCAAGGAAACTGCTTCGACAAATAAAATCATGCTTGCAGTTGGGCTGTAATAGCTGAGCTTTCAAACACAGAGCCTGCTCTGAAAGAAAACAACATATTGGTGATCTGAGTCACTTCTTTGGTTGCTGCCACCACACAAGTGAAATGCGAAGTTGGGTGGTTTTTTCCCCCATTTAAAGTCAGCAAGTTGTTGAACATTTGTTCAGGGATTTCTTTCTGACAAGTGTTTATGGAACCCTAATTTTTATATCTAAGCTTAGAGTCTGATTTTTTATGTAAGAGCCATTAGAACAGCTTCCTGGAGAAAAAGCAACCAAATTCCACCTGGCTGCTCCCAAAACCTGTGACACAGCTTGTGTGTATCTTCCAGTCTTTCTGCAAAGATGATGAATGGATGCTTCCTTTCACCGTGACAACTGATCAAGTGACAATAAATCAATTATTCTAGCACAACAAATACCTCATTGCTCATTAAAATGTATGTCTCTAACTTTAAGAGACTGGATCTAGCCTTATCTACTGGTTTGTCTGCCACAACTGATTTTCTGCTCGGTGCCAGAACAGCAGCAGAACAGCACAGGACAGTGCAGTGCTGTTCCTCTGTGGTGGGAACATTAACACCCAGTGTTGACTCTCATCATTCACGTTTGAACAGAAATGCTGAAATGAGACAACATTCTCAAGTCACAATTTTCCATTTGATGTAACCCCATTAACTTGTCACACAAAATATGCTTCTTGTGAATCGAGATGAATAGTTGCTTTGGCAAATCTAAACCAAGCAATTTTATGTCCCATTAGAACCTAAAGAAATCAAGTTGCCAGATGCGGCAGTCACTACATGGGTATGTCTTGCCAGACTATTCCCACTGCAATGGTGGGAAACACTCCTGAGCTTGCAGTTCCCACCCAAATACACCGGGGTCAGCAGCAGCCGTCAAGAACAACTGAATGCAAACACCCTGACACAGCCCTGTGCAATTACCTTGATGTTTGGATGCAGGTGCATGAGCGTCCGCTTGCTGTATTCACTGTTGATCCCCAGGGCAAGCTCCACCTCTTTGTAGAGCATAACAAAAATTCTCACTCCTTGTTGCTGTCAGAAATAAAAAGGAGCACACGGAATGCAGGCACATCAATGGATACAGTCATTTTCCAAAGGGAGGAAAGGCTAAGAGGAAATAAATGCATTGTGTCTGCTGATGGAAATGCTGACTGAGGTTATTTGCTCCTGATTATGCTCTCCCAGATCCACCATGGGGACTCCATGGCCTGGAAGCACCTGCCTGCTTGGGAAAGCTCTCCAGCTTTCTGGGAAGGGCTCTGTACCTGGGTTTGTGTGGGTTTTGTTGGTTTTGGCTGAGCTACACCAAGGCCCATCAAAAGGTCATTCCTGCAGTAGCTCCTTTTACACACCCTTTGAGGTAGATTTTGCAAATATGATTCACTCCAATCGTGTTCATCCACTAAAGTTCAGTGTTCTGCTGCTTTGTGTTGCTCTGAGGGCTGCCCACAGTTAAATGTCTCTGCAGGATGACAGGACTGGTGTGGTCACACAGACACCCCCCTCCTGAAGGGGATGTCACCAACTCAACACCAGCAAAGAGGCTCTTTCTGCTGGTAGAGGTAAACAAGCTCCTGGAATACACTGAGCGGTGCTAAAAACTTAGTGCTTTTTGCAACCAGCATTGTATCCATGGGAGGGTTTCTACGAGCTCTTGTTAAAGCACTTTGAAATGTGCCAAGTGCCTCCCAAACCTTGGCAAATACTGGTCACACACTGGGACACCTCCACTTGCCATAAATCAGCATGGATTATAAGCTTGCACTAGAGTTTGCCAGTTTAAACTTGGAACCTAAACTTTCCACAACCTTTTAAATTCCTATTCCCACAAAGCTGCTACCAAGACCTTAGGCAGTCTCCAAATTGTGGATGATATTCTGCTCTCCCCTGCACCCAGGGGAGTCCAAGGCAGCACTGCACACACAGAAAGGACAGCCTTACCCCTGCATCTTGACAGCAGCTTGGTGACTGCCCTGCCGAGTCAAAGAACTGCCAGAAGTGACAGAACAAGCATCTCCAGGGACTGACCTGACTCTCCTCATCCCTTTTACAATGTTTTTATGGACATAGGAAAATCCATGCCAATGGATTCCTTTGAGTGAGTGATGCCTTGTGGCCACATTTGTATGTTTTTTTTTTTTTTTTCCAGAAAAGAAGAGTAATTCCAAATCAACAACAGTCAGGCACAAACCTCTCATTTTTTATCTAGGTATGTGGAAGGGTGAGGACTGCGATGACAAATGGTTTGGAAGGGGAAAGAGTCAAAGACTATTTCAGCATGCCATAGAATCATAGAAGGGAACAAAGATTCCCCTATCATGAGCAGGGATACCTTCCACTATCCCAGGTTGATCAAAGTTCCATCCAACCTGGCCTGGGACACTTCCAGGGATGGGGCAGCCAGAATTCCTTGGAAAACCTGTGCCAAGGTCTCACTCCTCTCACAGGGAAGAATTTCTTCCTAATATCTAATCTAAACCTGCCTCCTTTTAGTTTAAAGTCTGTCCACGTGGACTCTTGCCCTTCTACCACAGCAAGAGTCCAAGAATTTTCCCAGCCATGGGAATAAACCTTCTGACTCACTGCTGACATGGGGCAAATGCTTTTTGGCACTGGTGTTATCATAGGGTGTGCGAACAGCTGGAGCAGAGCCCACACTCATAAACACACCACAAAGTGCTCAGCCTTTCCCGTACCTCCTCATTACATAAGTCACATGGAGAGCACCAGACAGCAGCAGGTCTTTGACCCCACCAGGAACTGGCACAGAAGAGACCCAAACCTGGGGCAATCAAGAGGATCTACCATTCTGCCTCTGAGCCCTTCCAAACCCAAAAGAGGGGTGGAGAGGGGAACCAAAATATATGGTTTTCCAAGGCCGTCTGATATGAGGCTTTAACCCTCATCTCTACAAAAATGAATGGTAGAAGTGCTCCAGCCCCAGTGTGAGCCTCTGGCTGGGCTGGGGCAGGGTGAAGGGTGCAGCTGGAGATCACTTACTGCTTTCCTCTTGAGAATGCAGTCCAGCCGCCAGCGATTCCCTTCCACCACCGGGCGCTTCATGAAGATTTCGGGGCTCAGCCTAAGAAAATAAGAATATATAAGAAACACAGCAGATGTAGCCTGCAAACAAAACACTGCCCTAAATAACCAACTCGGGAAGCAAAGGAATTGGAGTTTAAATAAAGTGGATGTGAAAGCTCATGTCCCAGAGTGATGCATTCTCCAATATTCTGCTCTTTGTTCTTTAATAACTGAGCATTACAGAGGGCAGGGGACATGTCCAGCACATTCATCTTAGTATTCAACAACCCACGAGACCAGGTTTAACAGTGATGTATAAATAAGGAAATTTGGACTCTATCTGTGAAAGAAAGATGTAACAAAAGAAAATCCCAAGGTAGAGTTGAAAGAGATATGCAGACATAAAAAATACATAAGAGTGGGATTTCAGTTCTCCGGGCACTTGAGCTGTCTGAACAGAACACATTTGTGTTGAATTTTCCTTGCTGCCTAAAGACAAAGGAATAGGATCTCTCAACAGGACATTTTATTGGTTCAAGCACCACAAGAAATAGTTAACCAATCTCATCTAAGCCCTGCACAGCAAGGTGACAGAATTTAATTTCTTTACTTTTGTACCAAGCATGGGAATTTGGGCTTGGACCAAGCATATTGCTACATCGTATTTTTATCATATACATCAAGCTTTTCATGTAAGTTTTGGAATTCCATGATACTTCAGCAATTTTCTGAATAAAACACTAAGTACAAGACAATGCGTCAGAAATGGGATGCTCTTGAATTTCCACCTGATATTGCATATAGGGATCCAGGAACATTAGTCTTAACTGTGGTCATGGCAGGAAGATTTACCCCACTAAAAGCTAAAATGGTATGTAATTTTCTCATAATGATTTCCACCTAAAAGCTAATTCTCCCAGTTCTCAGAGGCAGCAGATAAGGAGCAAGCTGTTCATTACACAGATGGAAAAAGAGCAGCACGGAGATGTGCCCAAGGTGAACAGGAAATCTGAGTCATGTCTTGGAAGCCTCCCACCCCATGGTCCAGGCTGGCTCAGGCAGATTGACCTCCAGAAAGGGAAGACATGGGCAGCCACAACCAGCAGCCAGCCAAGAAATTCTGCCCAGTCTGTGAGAGAACCCTTTTTCTGCCACAAACAGGAACCAGAGCACTGCACAAACACATAAACTAGGTAAGAAGTGGGCAGAGCCAGGTCCTTTGGCAGACACACAGTTCAGAAAGGGCAGCAAAACTCCCCTCCTCCCTCATCTGGCCCATTTAAGAGCAGGCCAAAAGGACACTCCCACAAGATTATCTCATTGTTGGCACGAGGCTTCCCAAGGCAGTGAGGAGGGGCTGAAAGGAGGATCCCAAGCAGGATCCCATGGCAAGAGCACTGTTGAGCATCCCTGTTCCCTTACACACTGGAAGACACCCATGCCCCTCAGATTTGCAGCAATTCACACTCCTGAGAGCACCTCGAGCCACCACTTTGCAGCTCAGGTGGTGCCTCCGTGCGATTTCAGGCATTTCTGCAGAGAGACAACCAAGCTGTTGATTTGAAGCGTGCGCTTTTGCTGCCAAGCCTCCTGAAAAGGCCTTTGAATGCAACACAAGGAGAGGTTTGGGTGTGCTGCCAAACCATCTGGCTGCAGGGCTAGCTGCCATACTGTAGGGCTCCGAACAGTGCCGCATTGTCGGGAGCGTCCCCGGAGAGACAGCTGGGCAACACCCAAACACGGAAGTACGAACCACCAATCTGTGATGAAAATTTCTTCCTTAGCAGCTTCCATGGCATTTGCGACGTCTTCAAAGTACCCCTTGGCATTGACATACCTGCCAAAGCAAACAGAGTGCAGAGTTATGTCCCCTCCCCTTCATTAAACAAAGCACACAGCTGAAGAGTGATGGGGTTCTGTGTTAGTGACATCTACGTTCTCTTCTCGAAAGCAAACACAATCCTAATTTCAAGAATCAGGACAACAGGCAGGGAGAATTCAATGCTGCTATCAGCAGCTTGATGAAACAGCACAACAAGATTATTAAGTGCCACTTGGCACTTCTATCAATCTCACACAATGTTCCTGTATTCTGCTTGACAAGCAAGCCAGGTTTGTCTCTCAGGAAAGGATGGTGGAGTGGTGTTTTCTTTGATTTATGGAAACTACTCGGGCAGCAGTTGTTGCAAGGCAGAGTTGCACTGAAAGCATTGGTCTGCTTCCAGCCAGAATCCAGTTTTTGAGACACTTCTGGGAATGGATTAGTGCAATCAGGTTACACTGGAGACAGAAGGATTTCTCAGGGACTGCTGTGTGCATAAAGCCCAGTCACCCTCCGACTATACCCAGATTTGCATTTATTGATTCCCTTTTCTTCTCTTTATCCTTGTAATGACAAATACCCAAGGCGTTCAAATTCGACACAACTTGGCATTGCTAAATACAATGAGCTCTGACGCAGAGCTCCCGCCACCAGCACTGCCACGCTGTCCCTGGTGAAGAAAGCCTCATTTTTCTTGCAACTTTAATTGTCAGCAACCCCAACAGCTACCAAAGGCTACCAGCTCTGTCCAGCAGAGCCAGGGTGCCGAAGGTCCTCACCACTTGGCCAGGGTGTTCTCCTGCACGGCCGCATAGGAGCCAAAGCGATGCTCTGTCAGAAAGTCCTTGCCGTGTTTGCGGATGAACTCGTCTATGCCCTGCCTCCACCACTGGGCATGTCTGTAGCTGTTACACTTGAGAATCAGCGACCTGTAAAAACACACGACGTGCAGGGCAGGAGGCTGAAGCCACCTCCATTTAATTGGGCTGCTCCTCGCTGCCTGTCCATGTTGGTAAATGCATCTGTACAAGTCATATTTTATTTATACAAAAAGTAGGGACTTCGCTCCTTTGTTTGCAAAAGAATGCATAGCACTGAGCTGCTCTGAGTGACTAACAGTATTGCACTGCCAAGCATAAAAAAAACACCCATGTTTAAATTATTAGCACCAGCTTAACTTGGAGTTTGAGCCAGCTAATGTTGTATTTTTTAAGAGATGAATTTATACTGTGAGCTAAGATAAAAACATTAAATATCTCTTTATCCCCCACTAGCATGTCTTTTGAGTAATAGTCCATTGGGATGCAGAAGAAAACATCCCTGCTTGCAGCACAAAGAGAACAGAGTGCCTAAAAAATTACCTAAGCAATTGCTGCCAAACCAGACTGTGCAACACAGCGTGCACTGTGCCCCCAGGCCCAGCAATAACCACAGGGATGGACAAACAGAGGCTCCAAACGCCTCATTAAGACATCGGAAATGATCAGCATTAGGGCCAAATCCCCAGCAGCTCTGAGCACACCAGCAGCAGCCACCCAGGCTTGTTAACCTCTCCTGCAGAGCAACATCGATTCCTCCTTAAAAAAAGCCAAAGCAAACTAAAAGCAGATAAACAAAGCTGTTCTCTTACCTGGAGAGATTGTCGATCTGCAAGCCGTATTTAGTTTCTGTTTCTTTCTGGCCTATCTTGATGTTGAATTCCTTATCGACCAGCAGGACAAAGGAAATGGCCCCTGAATCAGGCTTCATGTACATCAGGAATGAGTCCTTCACCACCAGCCACCTGTACAGGCACAGCAATCACGTCAGCTGCATTTCACAGCCATGCCAGCCTCAGAACATGAGCCATGGAAGGAGCTAGTAAAGTGGAAAAGTGCTTCTGCAAAACGAGTGCAAATCATTTATCAGGGAAATTTACTAACTAGTAAAAAATCTTCTCAGGAGCTAGACCAGGAGGTGGTTTTCTTGAGCAGAAAATTGTATATTTTATGAACTTGGGTAATGAGTTTTAATTCCATACAGGACTTTTAGAGTTATTTATATAATTCCTTTTCACAGGAGTCTTTTAAAATACAGGCTTCCTTGTTTTACAAAACCCATGAGAACCTCCCCAGTCATAAACCTCCAGCACCAGGCAAAGGTGCAACAAGAATTCCTCCATCCCTGATTTTTATTCAGCTTGTATGCTATATGGGAGTTATTTGACATTTCTAACACTAATTCTGATGCTAGGATCACTTTCACTCCTATCAAAATATATGAACAAAGCATTTTGGAAAGCTTTTATTGCCAAGCAACAGGCACCCTGTTAGAAACACATGAGGAGGGATGACCGGCAGGTTTTACATAAATACTGTAGCCTGAAGGCAACTCTGGCAAAAAACACATTTTTTTACTGTGAATGGCATTTCTAATTTTTCCTCCCCCTGCAGCGTAGCTGGGGTAACCAGCCCCCTCTGTCCCACACAGGTCTCCATCACCAGACCTTCGCCTCATTCTTCTGCACATTCAGAAACGCACAAAGCAACACAAAACACTGCAAAAATCTGTTCATTCTTGTATCTTTAGTAACAGCCTCAGCTCCTCATCTACTTCCCATAATTTTTTGTTAGATCCCGTGATTTTTTTTCTTTGTTTCAGAGCTCTGAGAGAGTTACCTGGCATCACCTCTCATTTGGTGCCAAAAAGCCTCCCCTCCCTATCTGGCCCATAATTTTACTCTTAAGCATCCCACAGAGTACATTTCCAAGCATTCTCCCTTCTGTTTTTCCCAGGCAGCTCTACGTGCCTGAGAAGTCCTGCCTATGCCCATTCACAGCTTCACCCCACTATCCTCCTCCATGTCCTAGAATCCTTCCTTTAAATAACCCTCTCTGGGAAATATTACTGTTATTTGCTTATTTATTAATACATAAACTGTCAGTCCCAGTGGGCCAAGATGGGAATTTGGTGCCCCACTTGTGATATTCTGTACAGAATCCCACTCAAACACTTCTCCCACCCCCTTTTTAGGCTCTAAATGAAAATGGAGATCCATCAGAGCTGAATGTGCTACTGTGCCCACTACAGCTTGGATAACACAAGGAAGGGTTAACTGATGAGTATCAAGAGGAAAATGCATTTTTTTCCATAAAAGAGAAAAATAATTGCTGAAAATTTAATTATTTGACCTGAAGCAAGGTCACATCTTTATCTCCTTGCACATTCATTATAGAGATCTATAAAATTAAATTAAGAAATGTTGGAAACACTATCAACAAATAGGACCTCTTCTTCACAAGAATGCAGAAAGGTTTTGATGGAAAACAGAACTATTAAAGACAAAACTCATGACAGCCCATGGGTGATGCTAAAATCCAAAGGTGCATAACACCTGGGGAAGCTCCACCGACCAAGAAATTGCCGCTGTAAGGCGGATATGGGCTATTTGGAATTTCAAATGGGAAGATTTGCCTGGGAAGGGCATGCTCCAGGAAATACACCCTGCATTTTTTGGATGCTGGCTGGTAACACAGGTATTCCCCCACAGCACACAACTCCCTGTGCTGCAGCCCCAGGCAACACCAGGACCTAACACAGAGCATAAAGGGATGGGAACAGCAAATTATGTCTGTCTGCAGCAGGAAGGGACATGGGAACAGAAAACACTGGGATTCAATACCTGCAGTAATAAGCAGGAGGCAATGTATTTAATGCCCAGGTTAATTGCACCAAACAGCTCCTTAGTGCTGCAGACCATGCCTGATTTGATCCCACCCTGAAGCAGTCCAAAGAGTGTTTCAATTAATTGATTTTCATTTTGTAAATTGAGGAAGGGAAGCTCAGAAAGCCAGGCTGAAATCTGCCTGGGGCAAGTCACCAGCCACATTCCCTTCCGAAGGCACAGAGCCACCCGAGCTCCCGCAGCAGGGAAAGCTGGGCACAATCCGGGAGGTCACTGCCATTTCTGTCAGCTCTAGGAAATCCCAGTTTTTCTCTGGAGTTACATGTCCCTTCTGTGAACTCCAAAGCAGAAGAAAAAGCCCACTACACAGAGGAGTGAGGCAGGAACAGCCTACAGGCCCTTTCAATGTGAAAATCAGTGGCTTTCGTAAGAAAACCGAGATTCTCCCCCTACAGATTTTTTGGGAGAAAAGAACAAAGGGGGATTTTTGTGTGCCCAAGGAGAACATGGCACCCCCACCTTTGGCACCCAAGCAGTACCTTTTGGACCAGCGGTAGCACATCCTCCCTTGGCCACAGCAGTTCAGGCCAGGAATGCGGTGGCCCCCGGAGCGCTTCATGATGAAGCCTTCTCTGCAAGGACAGGAACAGGGTCAGGGTGGGGAATGTGGCTCACCTGGAGGTGCAGAGGGGATTCTGGAGGTGGTGCTTGCTAAACCCCCAGCCCAGTGTGTAGGGCTCGCTCCTGTC
This sequence comes from Acanthiza pusilla, assembly GCA_036630365.1. NCBI lineage: Eukaryota > Metazoa > Chordata > Aves > Passeriformes > Acanthizidae > Acanthiza > Acanthiza pusilla. Next base: position 2,209,749 of record JAXCHO010000103.1, on the reverse strand, counting down.
ACCTCCAACTGTGCCCAAGCAGCCTCTGTGCTATGCCCTGAAAGCTGGATGAAGGGCAAAAATACACCCACCCCAGCAGAAAATAATGGAGATTCACGTAGCACAAGGCCCTGTTAAGTAGCACAGGAAGCATGAAATTAAGTGCCCCAACAGGCTGCAGGGAGGGAAGGGCAGAATCCCCATAAGCGCCATGTCTCGCAAAGCAGCCCAGTCTCCAAACCATTTCTCCAAATTGTAGCATTTCTGTCTGAACAGTAATAATTTTTCCTATCTAGATGGCAAAATATTCCCCACTCAGTCACTGGTGAGAAAGGAAAGCTGTTAATTTTAACAGTATTTATTTATAAAGCCATGCTCTTAGTAAATCATAGCTCACAAAGACACAGCTCACAACTCACATGCCCTTCGGTCCCAGGTCGTGGATGAATGACAGCTGGCTTACTCCAACAAACTCCATCTGGGAAAGAGAAACAGATTCCCCCATCTTTATATCCCTGAAATCCATCATTTTTTGCTTCATCGAAGTGATATGTCATAAAGACCAACGGAACATCCTGAGCAAATGTTACCCACCATCACTAAAACATCTTCAAGAAGACCAAGGAAAGTTGCTTGGTTGAGTTTTCTGTTTGTTTATTTTAGATGTACTCTGGAGAGCACATTTCAGGTAAGCAGGACAATTAAGCTCCAATGTATCATAGGGACCCGTTGGTCTTCTCCCTTCTGGATCTTTGGCTGAAACAAGGACTCAGCCTCAGGAGAAGCTACCTGGACCCTCTCCTCCCTCACAGAAAGACTGGAAAGGGAATGAGGGCACGTGCCCAGAGCTGGGAGCACCCTTTAAGCCCCCAACCCCATGGGCACACCACATGAGGGCTCAGCCCCACAACCCATGAGCATTCTCCAAGGCCACTGCAGCAGGTCAGGGCTGCAGTGCAAACACAAAGCACTGCCCATCTGGGGTTCCAGGAGCTGAAAATCCACAGGAAAGCCACAGCAGGGCAGGAGGAGAGCGAGTCCAAATCCCGAAGTCAAGCAACCTGCCTCCTCATGGCTCCTCCTGCTTCAGCAGGGACTGCAGGGAACATAACAGCGAGCAGAGCCGGTGAGAAAGCACAGCACGATTACATTCACCTCTAAAAATAGGACACCGGGCAATTTTGACTGAGCAGGCTTTTCTTGGCACAGCGGGACATTCCTGGCAGTCTGCTGGGTATTAGCCCTGGGCCCCTTTAGCAGGGAGGAACACCCTCCCAGAGTGTCCTGTGCTGGACAGGGCTGGGGCAGGCACAGCCCTGCGAAGGAACTGTCTCACAGGGCAGAACCCTGTCTGCACCCAGACACTTCTAATTTATTGGACATAGAGCTGTCCAAGTGCAGAAAGGTGCTCAGGGCAGGGTGAGGGCAGGCGTCACTGTCCCCTTGGCCAGGCAGCAAGCCAGGGGGAACCTCTGACAGCACATTTTGGCAATGAACCCTGCTGGGGCTGCATTCCAGGGCTCAGTCCATGCTCCTGATCGCAGCTGGGACAGGAGGCAGCCTCGGTACCAGCTTCAGGACATGCCCACCCATACCCACAGCAACTCCAAGGAAAGAGCCACTGTCACCTGCTCCTTGGCAAACCAACCTCAGGGTCCTCATCAGCAGAATCCAATTTTGCACACGAATTACGTGGGTGGACCCCTAAGTCTCAAAGACATTTTCAGACACCAGGTATAACAAAAAGTACCAGTAAATTTGGGATCAAAGTCTCTCTTGCCATTATCTCAGCTTCCTTCCCAATACCATCGTTTTTTTCACAGAAAACAGCAGTAGGACAGAAGATCCCTCCATGTTCTCATACTCAGCTGCTCCTGGGACCTTCCCAAACTTCTCCTATCAGCCAAGGCCACAGAGAAGAACAAAAGACACTATTGCTTCCCTCTGAGTATCTCAAGGACATAAAACAGCCTCTACTCTGTTGAGGCAAATTTAATGCTTTTAGGGTGATTTCAGCCTGTTTTCAGAAAGAGGTTAGAACAAGTCATTGCATGCTTTTACCAACCATCTTGCTCTCTCTGTTCTCCCTACATGTTCTGGAAAAGCACCAGGTGTGATCTGTGAATGTTTCCGCTGTTTCTGCAGTGCCACTCAGAGCAGGGTGGGAAGCACCTGAAAACCCAACCTACCCTACAAGCTTTTATCAGAGGTCCCAAACAAAGTCTCAGGCCAGTTCTTTGCCTGGATCCCATTTGAACTTCTTCATGGCATTCCCCATCAGACAAATCAGAAACCCAGACATCTCTCTCACAGTGGGCACACATACGAAAAAAGCATATAAATGTCAAAACCCTTTGAAAATGCTGGCTGGAACCAGAAAGCTGGCAGGAATTTGAGGAGCACTGCATGCAGAGAAATAATTGCCCTCAAAGAAGCAAAAAGAAAAACCAAGAGGAAAAATTACTTGCAGAAACAGAACTACCACTACATAAAAGAGAAAGAAAGATTGCCTGGCAGCACAGCAATCTCCTCTTCAGCCAAGGAGTCTTTGGAACAGCAATGACAGGAGCCCATCCAACACGTTGATCAAGCATTGGTTTGTAAAAAAACCCTTAACGAACTAATTTAATCTAACTTAGATTCCTCCAGTTAGAAGGAAAATTCCTCAGCGTAGTGCAAAATATCTGATGGAATGATTTATTGTTACAATTACCGCTGCATTAGCTATTTTTACTGTCACAGTGCCTCATCCGAGGTGCTCATCATTCACAGAAAGGCAGGCAGGGCAGGCAGGAGCTTTCATCTCCGTCACATCGGAATTCCTGCGCTGCCCAGCTGCCTCCTGGGGATCTGGCATCCCGCTCTGGTTTCAGAGTGACCCGCAGCAGGATGTTTTTGGGATGAGATATGGGCCTAGAGAACGCAGCTTCAATGACATTGTTGTGGCAATGAAAAGGAAAATAAAAAGGCGGACGGGAGGGGTGGGCTGCAGGAGGACAGGCTGTGGAAGGTGGAGAACCAGCTGCAAGGTGTTCAAACCATCCTGTCCTGCCAGCAATGTGGAGTATGCATGATTTATGTAAGTAAAAATTTCACAGAGCATCCACGTTTCAGAAAGGATTCAGCATCTCCACACTGCTCTTTTTATTTTAACTCTTGTTCTTTATTTAGTGGGTTCAAAAACTCTTCAAAAGCTGATTAGCACCGGTGACTAGCAATAAAATGGAATTACACACTCCTCAGAACAAATTTGTCCAGCAAAATTTCTTACACAAAAAAAATTTGCTTACGTGAAACCTTAATTAAAAAAACCCCTAAATATGCTGCATTTCAAGTGTAATAATTAAAAATACTGATGGGTTGGGTGGGGACCTCCACAAAGGTCTACATATCCAAGGGCTATATGAGAGGCAAACCAGTGGCCACTCTCACATCTCAGCTGTTCTTACACCGTGTTGTTTTCACTTAAGATGAGGTCTTTTACTCTTGCTAAACTTCATGCAAAACATTACACATGTACTCCCACTCTAATAAAATCTTATTTTTCATTTTGCTTAGGCATCTTTTAAGTATGGGAGCTCATACAAAAATAATGCAATAGTCCAATTAATAAAATTTTTATACAGAATCCAATTAAGCCTTAACATTCGGAGGCAATTTTCCTCCAATTTCCAACTTCCAGAAAAAAAAGTGTGAACAGTTGACACACTGAGATTCCCACAACACTCATTTTAATGGTAATTGTCTTGAAGCACTTCAGTCCAAAAGTACTTTAAAAAGGTTTTGGAAGGAAGAAGATGACATGAGATTTAATCACATAACCAAAATTTTTTTAAAAACCCAAAAAGCTAGAGGATGTACAACCTCTTCAATGTCATGTTGTCACTGTGGACCTGATCCTCAGCCTGCCAGAGACTTCAGGTCTGCAAAACAACTACAAGCTTGACTTGCAGGCTTGATTGTTTCAGTATATGGCACATCCTCCAGACAGTGTATAAAGCAGTTTGCTCTCACTGGCAAATAATAAATTAACCACAAATGCAAAATAAAATAAGTAAAAAAGCAAATTCATTAAATTGTGCAGCTCAAATGTAAAAAAAATCTCCTCAGAGATGCTATTGACTCAAGCAGCCTCTTCATAATGACCAAGGGTTACACCCCAGACAGGTCTTAGTTTGCTTTTGCAACTCTATGTCTGACTTTGTTACAAAGTTCAGGATTTTAAGAAACTCTTCACTGAATGGATTTGATGAGAGGAACACACAGGAGTCCAAATGTGCTCCAAGATTAAGACAGTTCCAGCATTTGTCAGCATCCAGGCTAAAGACTTCTCAATCACAGGAAGAGCAAAGCCCTCATTTTGCTCTTAGAAGGACAAATACAGTTCCAGGGAAAGTGCCAGAAATGCTCACTTTAGTCTCGTCTGAGAATGGTGGGGGTTGTTTTAAAGGAGAAACAACTCCCTCCCTGTGCTTTCTTCCAGTATCACTGTCAGGACCCATGCCACCACTATGGGCGGCAAAGTCCTCCCTGAACACTTCACTGTGGCCAAATCCAGTGAAAGCCAACAATAAACTGAGAATTTATGTGCAAAGGGACATCTGGCTCCGGGGGCTGGGGACAGAAGGGTGATTCAGCCCAGGAGGGGAGCACCCCACAGCTGCCCGGGCAAGGCAGGGCTGCCCGTGTCCTCCCCCGGCCCCCACCGTGAGCCGTCTCAAACCACAGCCTGGCCAAAGCATCACCCACGCTCTCACAGGAGCAGAAATGTTCCAAAATATTCGAAAAAGGCAACGCCTGCCTAAAAGTGACAAGATGGATCCACACTGTAAAATAACTCTCCCCCGCTCTGCATATGCTACTGATCAAAATTGCCAAGTTATCCCAATCTTGCTTCTAGAACAAAAGATGACTCTTTTCCACATGCAGACTTACACAGCTCTTCACTGTGTTGGAATTAAGCTCCACAGCCTGTCCCCTAGAGAAGCACTCTAACAAATGCAGCTTCCTCAGCCTCAGCCTGAAGATTTCTTGCCATGCAGAGCACACAATGGCCAACCCCAATGAGCACTCTGGCCCATGGAACAAGCAGTGCTCAACACTGAGCTCTGCAACAGAGCACACACAGTTTTTGAACATCCAGCTGTGAGCTGCCCAATGTCTCTACACAGCTCAAATCCTGCAAAACCAAAGAACATCTACCAAACAGCAACAATAAAAGTGGAAGAAAACTGGCTGCTACAGAAACACAAAGTTCAGTCTATATTTTTGGCTTGTTTGAAAACCAGGTGCTCCCAGTTATCACTCTGTGCTCAGAAATGTCACTAAACGTGGCAGCTACTCAGTGCGTGCATCAGATTTTGCTGGTGATACAAAAGATGGAGTAACATAGTCATTACGCAGCCAAAAAAAGGGGAAATAAATTACCATCCCCAAGAGATGTCACAGCTGCGGCTGACAGGTGAGGACTTCTCAAGAAACATTCGAAGATGAATTTCAAAAGAAGTATTTTTGCTTAAAATAGGCCTGAAGCTGGATTTGACATCTCTGCTCATTTCAAAAGGAGTGTTGACTTGGGGAAATAAGCCAACAATCACCTCCCTTTGGAGCTGACAAAATACCTGGAGAGGTGAACGGTATCACACACACAAACTCAAGGTCACTAAGGTCCAGTAAAACTGCACAGAATAGAAACCTGAGACAAATCAGCACCCAGAACCACACACAAAGTCCAGAATGAAGGAGCAATTACAAATACAGTCTGGATTCCAATTTTTAAAGTATTTAAAACTTTAACTTATTATCCTAAGCACTCTGCAGAATAAACAGAATCCCACTACATCCCACATGTACAACCAGCTGTCTGGACTGGACCAGCTTGAGGAGGTTATCACTGTGTTACACCAGCAACCTCCAGCCCTGAGTCATTCCTTTGGTTTGAATCATACTACATTTGTGTTGGAGAAATCAGCTAAACCAAAATGCTCACAAAACAGCTGTAAAATCTTTTTTGCAGAAGCTGCATGTCTTCCTCCAATGAATTCAGCATTAGTAAAGTGAATATTCTTTAGATATTTAAACAAACTAATTTCTACTTACTGTTCCATGGTAGTTCCTGTACATTGGCATTTTCAGGATATTTGTCAAGTAGTCCTCCAGCTGTTTCTACAATTAAAATGTTGAAACTTTAGACAGGATGTGGGGGTTTTTCTTGAAAATTCCTGTCATCCAATTGTCTGGTACTAGGAAACAATCAAGAAATCAGACCCACTTTTCAGTTTGAGTGGATAAATAAATACATTATTGTGTGCTCACGGAATATTATAGCTCAGCACCATAAACAGTTTAGTCACAGGTTGTTTACTGTTCATAGTTCTGTGTTTGTACCTTCCACCAGCAGACCTATTCCATGGCAGGGTCACTTTGGAGGTCAACTTTCTTGACTGAGCCAGAGTTTCAGAACAATTTTAAATACAAAATCAGCCCCCATTGTTTCTGACCCACATGAATCAGCTTTGTGAAAAAACAGGCTCAGAGGCAACTGAGAGAGCCTGTTTAACCAAAACAAAAGGTTCATGGGGTGAGGAACACAGGGACCATGCTGTCCTGTCCCAAAGACACAGAGAGAGCAGTGGCTGGGCCTGAACTCCCCAGCCAGGAGGCGAGAAGAGAAGAAACTATTATGGGAAAAGTAATCTCTTCCATCCTTGCTGTAAAAGGGAAAAGAAAAAACTAAACTGTCTGGGCATAGGAAACTGGGCAGACTCCTACAGGACACAAAGTAAACTGAAAAAAACCAAGAGTTAAAAAAAAAAAAAGTATTTATAAAACAGTTTTCCTCCTCTTTTAAACCCACATCTCTCTCCTGAAACTTCCCATACATCAGAGAAGCCGTGAACAGCAGGGTTTCTGCGTGGCACAGCCACAAGAAACAATCCTTTAATCCTCTGGGCCTTGACGCTCCAGTGGCACAAAGCCCAGGGAGGGAGGGAGGGAGGGAGCAGCAGAAAGAGAACGGTAAGCACAGCCTGAACAAACAGAGGGTTTATAACTTGTGAACAGCAAAGCTGCAGTGAAGAGGTAGGAAGATATCCACCCTCTCCATGGAAGGGCCCATCTGTTAACATCTGATGAAGTTACACAGAACACGTGTGCCTGGGCTAAAATTACCCACTTCCGCATCGATAGTCTGACTGTCATCTCCTCTTTCAGAGGGGGACAGCACTGAAATCTCTCAGATTTTGATGGCCACGGGGCTGCCTCCATCATGCAACTTGACTCTGCAAACTGCCTTGTCTATCTTTAAATCAGAGCAGGTGGAAGGAGGGGAACCACCACTCCCAGGCATCGCAGTTTTCCTCAATTGCAAAGGAAAGCTTTGCCCACGTGAGCCCCAGGAGCAGCATCCTCATCTTTGCACAGTGGAGAATTTGGCATTAGAGCTGGACTTGTCAAAGCGTAAGTTTGTTGAGTAAAATACTGTAACGTTAACAAAGAAGGGTTTTGATAGTGTGCTTTGCAAGCAACCTGCCTGGGTTCTCTGTACCTCAGAGCATCCCTCTGGCCCCCAAACTGAGGAGGGCACTTACCCTCCTGCTGGAGAAGTGCTCCTCCCGCACTGTGCTCTCTGCGGTGTGCGGCAGACTCGGCATCTGCCTCGGCTCTCCCCTTTTGATGGATTGTCTTCTCACCGTGTGACTGGAAAGAAAAACACACCCCAACATCAGTCTCTACGTATATGCCTTGATATGTAACCTCTCTTCTGCAATGCCTTTATTTTTCCTATCCAAGATCATAAAAACTGATGGGTGGGCAAGACAGCAAAACAAACAAACAAACAAACAAACAAACAAACAAAAAAAAAAACAAAAAAAAAAAAAAAAAAAAAAAAAAAAACCAGGCCAGTGTGCCTCGTTTAAGAAAGCAGTGTGCTCCAACTGGCTCACAAATTAAAACACAACACAGAAGTATCAGAGCTTGATCTCTGAGGGCCACCTTTTGGTCCTGTAAGGAAAGGGAGCCTACATCCTGCCTTTAGGGCATTATGTTCCTCAGGAGGCTCTCACTAACCTACACCACTTCTCTTCTCACTTCTCTTCTCTATCCTCCTGTATTTCCAGCCATCTCAAGCACCAAGGCCAGCCTGGACAGGGACCCCCAAACCTCTCACATCCTGCCCACACCATCAGCAAGCCACAAAGCTCCAGTGGTTTCCATTAGCATTATCATAACCCTTCCCCAAGTTCAAGGCAAATCCAGCTCAAAAGCTGATGACCTGGGAGAAAATGTTTTCTGTGTCAGCAGAGAGATGTTTGCATCACTTAGATTATAGCTGCTAAATGCATAGATTAAATATTTTTATTATAGCTGCTAAATATTTATGGAGACTGAATTATTCTGCCCTCTCCTCCTTACAGCAAAGCAAACGGGACCAGTGAAGCCAAACAGATCTGATATTAAAGGCAAAAAGATCACACCTCCCAAAGCCCCCCAGGTCCACAGGGATGCACACTCACCTCCTGGTGGGGATAGGGATGCGCACAAAGGCTTTGTACCTCAGCAGCTCCCTGTGAAACTCCTGGAAGTGCTTGAACTTCCTTTTCACGTGCCATACAAACTCTCCATGGGTCAACTCGATGGTGTAAACATTGGGGCTTGGTACCTGAAGGGGAGAACATCATCAGAAGGGATGCAAGTTTTGAAATGAGCCATTTTCCTGCAACTGCTCATGTAAAGAGCCTTTATTCAATTTCACTTAAGGATTATTCTGTCTCATGTTTTCTTGTTCTTCTTTATTAGATTTTATAAATAGACAGATAACCTTCTCTCCTATGCGTTTTCTGAGACACAGGCATTGCTGCTTCCTCAGCCCACGAACAAGCAAGCACAAAATTAACAGCATTTTAAATACAGCTCTACAGAAATCAAACGAAATCTCTGGAAGTTCTGACCTTCTTCGTGGAAGTAAAGCGTTCAACTTCCAACACACGCACTCGGACAGGACATCCCGTGAGGTACGTCTGCGTGCCCGGCTCTTTGAACCCATGGGTGTGATAGATGGCAGAGAAGGGAATGCACGCTGGAAAGACCACAAATCCTGTTAGCTCAACAGCCTTGTAACAATCCATGAAGGCATGAAAGCCAGCAGATAGCAGCTAGGCTTGAGCATGGAAGCATTTATACAGCAGCAGTAAATCCAGCAAATATAGCAGTTTTTATTAAGGAAAGCTCGAAGACAAGCTTACACAGAAAGGACTTGACTTGAGAAGCTCAAGTTTTAAGAGCCTCCCTCTAAATCAGGGTATGGCTGGGCTTGGCAAAACCCCTGAGGCTGTACCATACCTGCCAACAAATTATTAAATCCAGGCAGGACGTGGGATGAGAATGTAGAGGTGTCAACTCACCGGTGCCCTTGGGGTCAGTGAGCACCTCGGAGTCCACCTCCTCCCCCTCCACATGGAGCTCCCTGGTGTCCAGGCTCTCGATGATGTTGCTCATGTCTGCAGCGAGCTTCTTCAGCGTGAATGTGGCTGCATGGCTTTCTGCTCTCAGAGACATCTCAGGGGGCTGCGCTCAGGAGCCGAGGGGCACTGGGGAGAGATGGGCAGGGCTGTCAGCACCCTCTCTGCAATACAGGGCTGAAGGAAACCACTGCAATACATGGATACATCTTCCTCTGACCCTACCCTCACATTCACCCCAACTATCCCCATGCTACACACCCGATGCCAAATGTTCAGCCGTAAAGCTACAAACCATATCACTGCATGGACAAATCCCAGATTTAATTCACAAGGAGCTCAGGAGCCAAGGGGCACTAGGGAGAGATGGGGAGGGCTGTCAGCACCTCCTCTGCAACACAGGGCTGAAGGAATCCGCTGCAATACATGGACACATCTTCCTTCTAACCCTACCCTCACATTCATCCCAGCTATCCCCATCCTACACACCCGATGCCAAACGTGCAGCCCTAAAGCTACAAACCATATCACTGCCTGGCCAAATCCCAGATTTAATTCACCCAGAGCTGCGTTTCCCAGGTCAGGCTGCACAGAGGAAAAGCTCACTTGGAAAATCAGTAGGCGTTTTTGTAACATGTTCTTCCTTTGATTGAAGCAGTGATAGAAACTCCTGGCATTATAAAGATTTCCTCTATTTCTATGCACCTTACACAATGGTGTGTGGTGTCTGCACACCTCGGGCTCTCCCACAGCTCCATCCTCTCAGCAGACTCAAAAGTTACAGCTGTAAAGGTTCCTCTCTGGGGAGCAGAGTGGGGTCAGGAGTATCCTGACGCCCACAGAAAGCCTGGGAGCAACAAGGTGGATTCCACAGCTTCTGTGCTCACCCCTCCAACATCTCAGGGGACAAGCCCACTGTTCTCTGTGAAAGGGACATGGACAAAGCAGGCTGCTGCCTGCTCAGGGCACTCAGGCAGTGACACTTAGAGGTGTTTAAACACTGGTGACTAAAGCACTTCCCACCTTTATTCCCACCCATCCATGCCAGGAGCCTGAGTCACCAGAAAAATGGGGAAGGAAGATGAAAAAAAAAATAAGGAAACAAAAGTAAATCAATATATGAGGCACGGCCACTGACACAAGCCTTCCCTGCTCGTGAGTATTTGCAAACCCTCTTCTTCCTCCTCTTTATTCTCCAGGCTCTGCATCTCACCATGGCACTGTGGAGTGGCTGCTGGTCCCTGCACACAGCCAGGCTCCAGCACACGGCATCTCCCTGATGATGATAAAAAGTCCCTTCAATCTCTGTCCTGCTCTGCAATAAATGTCACAGCTCAACAGCTACACTGAAAAAAATACAGATGGGACAAACTGGCAACATTTTACAGAAGCCAATACAAGGATGCCCATTTATACTTGTGGAAGCTCTTACATTGTGTTAAAGAATGATTTTTCAAAAAAGTGTGACATTTCTGATGTTAAGTTCTGCAAAGAACACTGTGCAATTATTCTTGAGTGAGCTCCACAGCAAGAGCTGGGTATGCCGTAACTTGGAAATAATTTAACATTTTAATAAATCATGTGTTTAGCTGCTTTTGAAAGAACATTCCTTATTATTGTTTCCTCTTGAAACAAGCACATTATTTCATTACTACATAAGGCTGATACCATGTACGCCCAAAGACATGCTAGAAGCAGCTGCTTTCAGAAAAAAAAAATCCATTTGCACACAGACTTGAATCAAGAAAAACTGGGTCAATCTCTTTTCTTACACCAAAGTAAATGCAGAACCAACCACTTCATCTTGGGAGTGAGGGCTCTGAGGGCCTTGGTGGCTCTCATTTTCCACCAGTGGCAGGTAATGTCACCAGAGCACAGAAGGCTTTAGGGGATCCCTGGGCCCCCAGGTCACTTCCAGAGATCGGCCTGACTAATTCAAACATAGACACATGTGGGCACCTCCTTTCCCAGTGATAAACTGAACCATGGAGCAAAGTCCTGGTTCCAGCTCAGATAGAGTTAATTTTCTTCTTATTAGCTGGTACAGCGTTGTGTTTTGGATTTAGGACCAGAAGAATGTTGATAACACATGGGTGTTTGAGTTGTTGCTAAGTACTGCTTCCCCTAAGTCAAGGACTTCCCAGTTTCCCATGCTCTGGCAATGAGGAGGTGCACAAAAAAACTGTGGGGCTGCATGGCCAGGACAGCTGACCCAAACTGTCCAAAGGGATATTCCATTCCACAGAACACCATACCCAGGATATCAGCTGGGGAAATTGGCCGGACGGGGCCGACTGCTGTTGGGGGCTGGGCACTGGTCGGGGGGGGTGAGCAATGACTGTACTGGCATCACTTGTTTCCATCAGTTCTATTCCCCCTTCATTATCATTATTACTGTATTTTGCTTTGATTCAGTTATCAAACTGTTCTCACCCCACTGATGTTACCCCATCCAGCCCATGCAGCCTTCCTGCACCAGGAATTTGGCATTGGCACTGGCACTGCCCCACACCTCCCTCATCACCACTTAATGGAAAGCCAGTTCTCCCTGTTGGAAGCTTTACACTCTTCCTATTCTAACAACATACTGCAGAGGACTTAAATTATTCAGAGAGCATAAGGTACATTTTCATTTGTTTGGAGTGAAGTCATTCCACCTGATAAAGACTGGCTTTGGATGTTTGATTTTCTCCCTGGAAAGCAGGCATACATAAACAGCATTCCCAAGGGAGGTCATGCTCCCAGGCTTTCCCAAATAACCCTGGGGATGGCAGGAGGGAGCTCAGAGCCTCACTCTGCACCAACACATACAATAAAATCCTATTTCCCACTCAGCACTTCATGCAAAGAATTTTTTTGAGCATTTCTAGCTGGAAATAAAGCAGCATCTTGCTTTGTATTTCTGTCTGCATTTACATTTAGAAACAAAACAGAGTTGCTGTTTTTTCTCTGTCTGAAGATGCCTTTGCTTCATGGAAACTTAATGTCCTTTCCAAAGGAAGTTTTCCACAGTCAAAGAGAACACAAGCCCAAACACACTCTGGACGTGCCATGCCAGCAATTACACTTGAAGGAAACCAGCAAATACCTCATCAGCAGGGCTGGAGGAAGAGCAACAGAGAGGAGCCAACAGGGAGAGGATGCTCATCCTCCCTCCTCCTCCTCCCTCACTCCCCGCCGTGCCAGGTACAGCTGGGCTCTTTGTCAGATTAATTGACACAGTTGGTTAATGGATAAACAATTAACCAGTGTGTGCAATTATTATTTTCAAGGGACCACAGCACAGCTCCATAGTTCAGGAATTTTTTTAAAAGCTTAAGCTGTTTTCACAGCTGGCACAGATGAATCCTGGGATAAAGCAGGGTCCAAGCTCAGATGGACCCGAGTCAGTCCCAGCAGCAAGGTTCTCCCCATAGAGAGCAGAGCCAAATGTTGGGGTTGAGAGGGAAAATGTGACTTGCCCGTGGCCCTGCCAGCAACCCCACGAACCTGGGCAGTGGCCAAGCTCCCTGTCACAGCCAGCTGCTGCAGAGCCAGAGGACAGAGGGCAAAACCCATCCCTGGGCAGGGAGGATGGCACTGGGGTCAGCTGGAAAGACAGGACATACCACATCCCTCTGAAAGCTTGGCCTAATTGCTTTATAGGGCTCTGCTCCATAAGAGCTATTTAACCTCTTGGCCAGAGTTTCCATGCAGACACTCTCTGCATTCCCGTGGGCAAGCTGAGGAATGCCTGGGTTAATCTGCAACAGGCTGGGTGCAAACAGGCACCACACGCAGAAATCCAGGATTTAACCACAAACCAGGAAGGTTACACCAAGAAGGCCCTGTCTACCCAGTGCCACACACTGCTCACACTGCTGATGGACCAGGGAAGGGAATTATAAACCTGCTGATACTGAACTCAAATAATACTGGCAAATTGCAGGAGACTGAAAACAACAGGATGAAGTTTGAGAAACAAGTGCTGCATTTCAGTATTCAGCTGTTGCCATTCAGGATAGAAAATAAGTAGCAGGCTTTTTGAAGGAAAAAAACCCAAACAACCAAAAGAGAAAAACCAGGGTCTAATGGAGTCAAGAACCAGCGACCCGAACAAAGGCAAAAGCTGTGCCAAGATGCACAAACAGGACTGCTGCCTGTGAGCCAGGAAGGAAGGGACGGTGCAGATCACAGGAAGACTCAGAGCTAAAGCATTTGACCTGTGAGAACAGTGTCAATACTGAGAGAAGGCAGAGAAACGTGACAGCAGAAGGCTGCTGTGAGCAGAGTGGACCCTGTGAGCAGGGTTCTCTCACACGGAGAAGGGAGAAGTGCTCTGAATTAGAATCACAGAATTGTAGAATAGTTTAGGTTGGAAGGGACCTTAAATATCATTCAGTTCCAACCCCCCGCCATGGGCAGGGACATCTACTAGACCAGGTTGCTCCAAGCCCTGTCCAACCTGTCCACTTCCAGGGATGGGGCAGCCACAGCTTCCCTGGGGAACCAATGCCTCAACACCCTCACAAGAAAGAATTTGTTTGTAATATCTAATCTAAATCTACTCTCTTTCAGTTTAATTGCTTGTTTAAAGCAGAGACTAGGGAGAAAGCCCTGTATAATAGCAAAGGCATGGAACTGCCTGAGGAGGGTTAGCAGAGCCCAGGGCTGGAGGAGGCAGGGGCAGGGGAACAGCTGCACCCCAGCACACACACCCCCAAACCTGCTGCCAGCACAGCCAGGAGCTGGTGTGGCAATGTGTTTGAACAGAGGGAAGGTGCTGCTCTGGCTTTATCCGGCTCAAAGTCTGCCTGGGCAAAAGCAGCAAGAAGGAAAACACAATGAAAAGACTAAGCAGTAAAGGAAAACATTGGAACGAATGAACGGACAAGGAAACAGAGAGATGATTAAAAACTGAAAGAGGCAAAAACACATAATACAAACCTCACAAACACTACTGACACTGCCTTTGTCCAGTCCAGTTCTCATATTAATTATTTCCTCTTCCAAGCACTGCTTGAACCCTCTGCCTCCTGCCACCAGCCTGTCCCCAGCACCCACAGACCCCAAACCTCCTGAACTAGTAAGATATATACACTGGAAACAGGGACTGCACCAAGAATCAGCCAATATTTCAACTGCAGGGACAATGACTAAAAACCCATAAATTAACTATATTAATCCCTGAGCCCTTGTGAATATATTGCAAACCTGTAGCTCCATCCTGCAACTTTGCAAGCCCAATATCTACTTGTTATTTGACATTTTGGTTATGCTTTAACCCCAAGTTATTACTTCAGGGATCATATGACCGTCACAGCATTCGTTAAAGAAAATTTTTTTCTACTTGTTGCACAGGACAACAAAAGCACAGTTTTAAAGACATGGAAACTGGAAGGCAGAAAATACATATTTTAGTAAATATTCATGAACAGTTCTGTGTTTTGAAGACACTCACGTCCTGATGTGAAAATGTATGCGGCTGGTAATAGCACAGACTACTTAAAACTTGGTCAGCCTAAGTTTATTCTGTATCATGGCAGATCTGAAACAAGCTCAGATAATCACAGCTCCTTAATGTGGTTCTGATGCTGATGAGCACCGCACAGAGCTATGAAACCCAGAAAACCTTCATCTGGAGAAAGAGGGAGGAGAGGAGAGAAAATACATCCAGGAAAAACAGACATTTCCTGCTAATGCCTCTCAGGGTTTGATGCTCTACATCAACTCTTATCCCTATGGTGAGAAACACCATAATCTCTGAAAATTATCTCATTCCTGTTCTCATGACATTTTCCCAGTACAGCGACCTTTTGGCAAGGGCTGTGACAAGTGACCTCTGTTCCCATACTTGGCTTTCTCCTGCACGCAGCAGTGCTGGTGGAGGGGATGCACACAAACCTCCCAAGCTGCCTGGAGCAAAACAGACAGGCTCAGGGGAAACCAGGACAGTGAGATGGGGTTATTGAACAGAAAACAAACAACCAAAACAAAGCCCAAAGAATCTGAGCCATGAATTCTCTCTCTCTCTCTCCTCCTGCTGCTGCCAGGAGCCTGGGTGCCATACAGGCACCGAGAGCCCACATGAGATGCCAAGGAAATCCCATGCACGATGCCCTTGAACAGCTATTTGCTCTGTCTAGTGGTGAGGAATCTTTTCCATGTAAATATTTCCTAGCTCATCCCATTTCAAACCTAAAATTAGCTTTGGACCACTCCATCGTGGAGAAACACCCTCAGCTGACAAGAGCCCTTTCTGAGGAGTTACTTGCCTCCCCCAGGAGAAGCTGGGCTTGTCAGCACCCCAGATTTATGCCCTGGCACAGCTTCCTTCCCCAGCCCTGGACAGGAGTCAGACCTCCACCACAGCTAGGAAGTGTCCCCTGTGCTCAGAATCCCTGCAAGCACCTGCAAAGAGTATCCTGCTTTTCCAGCCCAGGAAAAATCCCCATACTCACCCAAAGTGAAATGGACCCACACTGATTTTATCTTTCCCCAAATATTTAATCAAAATGCCAGAGCTCTTGCAGGTAACACGTTACATTTCCTAACTATGAAATTAAAACACAAAGGGGTGGAAAAAGGCTCAGCAAAGCCTTAACTCTGCTCTTCAGTTCAAGGAAGACACTCTACCAGAGCAGCCAGCAGCCAGCATGGCACATGCAGACGCCTCCTGAAAATCTGCCCTTCTGGATGCTCATATTGCAGGGACAGTGCAAAAGGATTAGGGTTTGATTTTTAAAACAGACAAAACAACCCTTGAATAAGAACCAAAGCATTGCTCCCACCCTGGAAAGATTTGGAGCCGGAGAACTGAAATAAAAATCCAGATCAAAAATAAACACGTTGAAACATTATTCTGACCTAATTTGCTTCTCTTTAGCCCAATCCTGATAAAGCCAAAATATTTTAAAACACCATTTCCAAAACAATTATTCCCACAAAGTGCCCACGTTTAATAGCAATACCTCTAAAAGCAGAAACCAATTAGTGCTTCCTGCAGTACATTTCCCTGGCTCTGCATTATTGATCTCCACAGTCCTTGCCACGTGAGGCTTATTGCCAAGCCACCAGCCTGCCCGGAGGAGCAGCAAAGTCACAGCAATCCACATGGCCTGTTGGCAACAGGGCACGAGATGCTTCAAGGCTGAGGTTGCCTGGAAATAACAGGTTAATCTTGGGAAGTCCTTGGTGCACTATCCAGACTGGGCAGAGCCCCTTCTGCCCTGGCAGCATCCATCCCACAGCACTGCTGCTCGAGAAAAGGGCACAGAAAAGGGCACAGAAAAGCCATGCAGGTCAAGGGAAAGGATGAGGCAAGGCACTGGTGACTCACCCACGGCTGCAGCCAGAGAACCCCTCTGGGCTGCTCTGTCCCCACACCCAGGCCCAGCCTAGGCGTCAGGCACCTCCCAAGGACTCATTTCATTTACTTTACCGAACAGTAAAGGGAAAACATAAACATCCTCGGATGGGCAGCGGCTGCTGATCTCATGCTGAGGTACAGGTTGCTCTGGCTCCCACTCCCCCTGCCCAGCAGAGCCATCCCTGCTCCCTGGGCTGCCACAGGAAATGCAGCATTCCCAGGAAGCCACCCATTAGGTATTTATTGGTAATTAAGGCTGGCCCTACACATATTAATTTATCACCGTATTTTGGATTCCTCAGGCACAGACAAGAGTGTTAAGCACAACACTTGCACCTCAGGCTGTGCATCCTCCAGGGATCGCCACCAGCCCTCCACTCCCTGATGTGGTCACAGCACACATCTTCACGCCCTGCAGCCCTAAACCCAGGAGCACTGCACCTAACACCCCTGAAAGCCAGGGCAGGGGATGCCCAGAGCCTCTGGAACCTGGTTACTCACCTCCAGAGACCCACCAGCACCAGGCAGGCAAAGGGAACCTTGGGGATCAGCTCCATCTCAGCATCCCCAAACCACACAATGGAGATGGAACAAAATGGTCAAGAAGTCCTGGGCTGATGGGAAAGAGGGGGTGAGAAAACTACCTGCTGCAAAGAGCACAAACAGCAGCAAGGCCAAAGCATGCAGCACTTCAGGGTGCTGACAGACACACAAAGCTGTGCACAAGACAGAGCTAACAAAAGCTTTAAATAAAATCCTGAAAGCAAGGAGCTTGAAAGAGTGATAGCGTAATGCACAGGACTCTTGGAGTGACCATCTCCACGAGAGTCAGGGATAACAAGGACCACCACAGTGCTCACAGGATGAAATGCATGGCTGCTGCTCTTATCTATAGTTGAACACGTCATACAAATACAGCACATATCTGTGTGACCTAAACGTATAGATATCTACAAGGCTGATGTCCTGTACATCACTCAACGCTATTCTGGTATCTCCCAGTGCCACGTCTGCTCCAGCAACTGCCACCTGCCAAGCCACATTTCCGCAAGGAATTCCGGCGGCTCTGAGACGAGCGAGCGGGCACGCTGGCAGGCAGCCCAATACCTCCATCCCTCCCTCCCACACTGGGGTTAGGCGGCAGCTGATGAATGCAAACACAGACCTTCACATATCTCCTACCAGCCAAGCTAATCCCAGGGAAAGCACTGCAGCCTGTGCTTGGGAGGGATTCGGTGACTGCAGCAGGATCTCAGCACAGGCACTGGCTCCTGGCAGCAGCTCTAGATCACAGCAGAGAGCACAGGTATGTGTCAGGAGGTCAATATCCCAGTTCCTGCTCCCACCCTGCTGCTGATTGAACTGTTCCCATTAAGTGGGAACATGACTTTTTTTTCTCCTCCTGCTTTTTTCCATGTGAAAGCACAGAGAGGTGATTTTTGTTGACCCTTTATGTGACTTGCTCAAAGAAATGAGAAATTCCTGATCACAGCAACAAGGAGTAGCAGATTGAGACTATGTATTTTTAACAATAGTTTAACTAAAAGTTTAACACTTTAATAAAATGCTGTTTCCATTGTCTTGACTTTTGGAAGTTTGCCTTAACAGAAGTTTTCAAATAATCTCCATTAAAAAAAGCCCGAAACAGTTGGCATGAGCAGAGGGCCATGATGGAGGAGCAAAGCAACCCTTCTACCAAATAGTACTACTGTTAGTGTAGTCCCAATACAGTGCAGAACTCAAGTGTGTAACCATGTGAGCAGCCAAGCCCAACTCCCTCCCCTCCCTGCAAAGCCCAAGGCACACGCTCATGTCCCCAAGAGGCTTCCCCAGGGCACCACCAGCTTCCAGGACAACCACTGCAGGGTGACCACCACCACTTTTACTGATGCTTTTGCCCCTCTTGGCAGCCCCAAGTGCAGGGTGTGGGGCTGGGACTCACATGCAGTGCCATGCCCATGCAGGTGTTTGTATAGTGCCATCCCACACAGATCCTTCCTGGCAGCGTGAACCAACCCTGTGACTGCTCACGCTGAACATTCACCTCTGCCAAGGTTCTGCTGACTGTGCTTTACACACTGTGCCAGGGATGTACTTTGGTAAACCCAAAGCACACGATGAACTCTGGTTAATGGGTGAGAGAGGAACTGTGGCACCTTGGGTCACCAGGCTGTCCCAGCAAGGTATGTCCCAGCTCCTTTGTGTGCTCCTCAGCCAGAATCCTGCTGCCTCCCCATCCCAAACGGGACCTGCACAGCCCTGAGAGCACTGTCACCTGCTGTCCCTGCCCAGGGCTGGAGCCACAAGTGCAAAGCCCCTGATGTGGTGCAGCCACTCCAAAACACTCCTGTACTCCTGCCAGCAAACCTGGATTCAGCACCTTGCCAAACTGAGGCTCCCTAGTGAGTTTTAATGTTTTATTCAGCAATGCTTTTAAATGCGTTTGATGCATTCTGGCTGATAAGCTCCATGAGAATCTGATGTCTCTATCCTCATTTGACTTCCAGTTATTTTCCAGTCTACTCCTAAAGCTGCCGTGCTCAGTGGCCGCTGCTCCCACCGTTGAGCTGGGGCACCCAACACTGCAAGACCATTGTACAATCAGGCATCATTCCCAAAAAACCTGCAACAGCAGGTGCCAGAGGTGGCAACAGGAGGGTGCATGTCTGCTCCTGATCCACATTTCCAAGAACAGCTTCCTCAGCACAGCCAGCAGCAAGCACTGACATGGGCAAACAGCAGCCCTCGGCCTCCCTTTCACACCCAGAAATCTCCAAGCAGTTCCTGAACAGCTTCATCTGTGAATTTGGGATAACATTAAGCCCTCCCAAGAACTGCATTTTCCTTCTCCCTGGCTGGCTAAAACAAATATTTGGGAATGTCTCATTTACAAAAAGAAAACAGTTGGCTTGGGGAAGTCCCAGAGGTAATTGTAAGAGAAGCCATTAAGCCAAGCACAGAGGGCAGAGGTGATGCTGTCCCCAAGCCTTCACGGAAGGCTCCAGGTGGCTTTGCAAACCAGCCTCTCCCAAGGAGACCTTCCATGGAATCCCCATATGACCCTCCATGGGAGCATAACAGCACTCAGGACACAGGGTACATGAGTTACTGAAAAGTTCATTTTTCTATACCTTGAAGTGTTTGATTCATTATCAGAATTAAGGATGAGTAAATAATTACAGAAATTGGGTACTGATTGCTCAAATAACTCTGGAACAATGGCTGAGGTTTCAGACTGGTACCTGCTGAACTGAGACCAAATCCAGGCAAATTCAATTAAAAAATTGCCTGTTATGAAGCAGTAGCTAGCAGAAACAGAATAGCTCCCTTATGTTTCTGTCTTAAATACAACTAAACACCTGCAAATTTATGCAAAATAGCTCATTTACACACGCTGACAATACTGACAGCTTGCTTAGAACAAAATAGATGCTGTGGACAAATTTTTTTTAACCACTTTTCTAGAGGGGAAAAACAATACCTTCATCAAGCCTGCACAGGAGCCCAGTGATGATAGACAGGGAAAGGTGATGCTCATCTCAGAGCCCAACCGAGCCTCAGCTGCCTCCTCCCTCCTCTCCCTTACCCACCTACCCAGACCTCTGTCACGCTACATCTGGGCAAGGCAGACACCCTGTGGCTCATTCCCCTTCTTTAAAAAACTCTTCTACAGTATTTTTCCCACAAATTCCTAGAGGAAATCAGAGCATTAAGATTACGACTTAACAAGCTTAACCCTCCAGACCTCAGCACACAATGAGGCAAAAATTAAAGACTATTTTTCCTTCAACTGCCATGACCTTCTGGAGCAGCACTGCCCAGAAAAGTGTTTGCAGAGAGTTTTCTACATGTACAAAAAAAGCTGTTTGGCAGGAAAAAATGTAATAGTTTTGGGAGAGATGTAAAAAAAGCCAAACAGGCTCACACAGCAGTTCCCATCTCACCAGTTCTTTCTCCTGGTGAACAAAATGGCTCACTTGCCATAACTGCTGCCAAAACTCAGCAGGACCAGGTCTAACCACAGAGATTTCAAAGCCACCGTGAATCATCTACTATTCTTTCTTGGTAAGACTTAACGCTGGGTGGGACACAGACACAGAAAAAAAACCAATTTGCAGGAAACCTCAGTCATGGAAAAATATACTTCAGAACATCTCACGGGGACTACATAAATAGCAAAAGAGAAATGAGAAAACAAAGTACTTCTTTCTGAAAAGACTAAGATGCACTGCCTGCTCTCCAAATTGTTTCAGCAGCCCTTCAGCTGTGACAGAGAGAGGACAGCTGAGTTCCCTGGAAGACCCCAGCACCCATGGGTGCTTCCCACTGCACCCAAGAGAACCACAAGCACGGCAGGTTCGTGTTCTTCATGTGAAGTCAACTGCATCATGTAACTGCATCTTACTTGAATTGAAAGAGAAAACACAAGCACAAACCATCCAATTGTTTCACCTCTTGTGTGCCACTTTGAAAGCTGGTTGGGAGGGAAAACACTTACATTTTAAATTGATAAAAGCCCCAAGAGTGAGGTTGCCTTTAGCCAGGTAATGGGGTGCAGTTACGAGACCCTGCCACAGCCACAACATCCCAGGCTACTGAAAGCATCAGAAAAGTCCAATTAATTACTCTTGATGGTTTCTTTCCACCCCCAGGGATTCCTGGAGGCTTCAAGCAGCAGTCAGCCCAGCTGACAGTGAGAGAAGCCTGTGCTTTGAGGTTCATCTGACCCGATGTAATGTAGTGAGCACTGTGTTCACCAGTGGGTGCTTTCTGGGTGGGGCAAACACAGACAGGCAGGAAGAACCAGAAATGAGTATTTC
Organism: Acanthiza pusilla; assembly: GCA_036630365.1. NCBI lineage: Eukaryota > Metazoa > Chordata > Aves > Passeriformes > Acanthizidae > Acanthiza > Acanthiza pusilla. The sequence goes on along the minus strand of JAXCHO010000103.1, from coordinate 2,188,141 downwards.
TGATTAAAAAAATCCTGCCAGAAGTCCTGGCTGATAAAATGGGAGAAGTTTCTAGGAAGTGGCTCAGTGATGAGTCAGTGCTGGTGGCAAGGAAGAGCCCCAGGACAGGCCATAGTCAGATCCTGGAAGGAAAAGAGAAGCAAGTTCTTGCACAGCAAGACAACCAGAAACTGCAACTGGCTCTGAATCAGCCACTTGCACAGGCTGGGACAGAGGCTGTCAGAGACTGCTCTGTGGGACATTGTCTGCCTGGCACTGCCTTTTGTCTCTGTGCTCTGGAATGCTCTTCCCGGAGAAGAGTGGTCCCTCTGTGCCTGAATCACCTTCTCCAGCCCAGGGGAGGAAGATGTAAACTGCCCCCAGCTCCCTGGGATCTTGCTGCCAATCCTGGGAGAGTCCAGGGACGTACCAGGTGTTTATCAGGAGGTTTATCTTATTTCTCCCAAAAAGAGCCCTCATGTGAAGGCTGTACACACGAGGGCTCACTGCACCGGCTGCAAAAAAAATCTAAGACAGGAATCAGGCCCACTCACAGCCTGACCTGAAAAATGCAATCCAGGAAATACAGTTTAATTCCTTCTTCACTAGCAGGCATAAACCAGGAAAATAAATCTCAACACCATGAATATTCTGAATACTTGCTGCTGTCAGTATGGCATGCACAGGACTCCCCACACCCAGAGAGAAAGTCTCCTCCTGTCAACTCAACCTGCTGAGAGTGATAGGGTTTCTCACCTCAACCCCTCAAACCCTCCCCAGAGGCTTTCCATGGGTGGGCAGTGGAGGGGTGCTCTTTCTCTTCGCAAAATGTGCACCCCATCCACTATTCACCATTTTTATTACACCTGCCTTTTTCTTGCAGCCTTTTCCCCTAAATAGTCAGTTCCTCAGGGCAGAAGATCATTTATTTTAGCTATTCCTCCTCTGCCACAAAAAATGGGACAGAGGGAAAAAACCTAATGTCATTACACTAAGGTAACACATGCAAATCAGCTACTTTGCTGTCAAATCCTACTGGAGGTGGAGCACCATTTTATTTGGTGGAGCTCAACATGGTCCACTCTGTGACCCCATGGATTAAAGGGGAAAATTTAAGGGGAAACAAATCGCAGAAACGCACCAACCAAAGAGCACAAAGGTATGAACATCACACATGGCCAACACCAGCTTCGGTGTGGACTTGGCACAGATGGGCAGACACGTGCCAGGGCTCATTCCCACCCAGCCTCACTCTTCGACACTTTTTATTGGCATCCAAACAAGCACAGCAGCCCGCTAAGACTATCTCAGGTGATTATCTTGATATCAAAACCCCACATCCCATTTTGGCAATAACCCCTGGGCAGGCTGTCACACTGCTGCTGACAGCACGCTCACTGCAGGAGCGGTGGCAGATCCTCTGGCACTTGCTCCATCCCTCTGCCCTGACCCTTTCTCAGCAGGACTTCCCTGACCTGTATCTATTTAAACTTGTGTAAGCCACAACTGTTTTTAAATAGAAGTTTTTATTCTGTTTTTAAATAGAAGTTTTTATTCTCTGAAGCAAAGCTCACCTCCCTTTCAGGGGTGTGTGGCTTCCTCCCTGCCTGGTGCCATCCTAGCTCCTTTTGGGGTCCCAACTCTGCAGTGTGGGAGCAGCAGCCACCAGACAGCCTCTCCCCCTCTCCCCACATCAGCAGATGGGTGCTCGGGGGCCAGAGCTGTCTGACAGACACGAGCCCCGCTCCCATTCTGTTATGCAAACCCCCAGGTTTTGGTGTTTATCTGCTTCAAGGATCCAGAAATCGCTAAATGCCACCGCAGCATGTGGGCACAAGGAGCGAGGGATGTGCGAAGCGCTCAGGGCAGCGGCGACGGCACGCGATGCCCCCAGCGACACCTCCCACTGCTGCTGCGTGGAAACAGAGAAAACTCTGAATCCCAAAGACAAAAATATATATATAAATACAAAATTCATGGTCTTTAAATCCACATTTCATTCCAGTTTGTTCCACCCCCCACACGGGAGCCAGGGTAAGGGTGCATGCCCTGTTGCAAGGATCAGGACTGCCTCGTGCCACCCTGGACACCTTGTGCCAAGCACGTGAGGGAGCAACATAGCAAACATTTTGTAAAGAAACCCTGGCAAATGCAGCTTTTTCTATCACCACTTTCTGCTTTCCAGGGTGTCTGCACATGCAGAGCTGGAATGTACATGTATTAGACGATCACAAGCCCATTAAAGTGAGGGAGGGGCCAGGTGTACCTGGCTAAATATCTGTTAAAAACTTATTTACATCTAAAACGAACAAACAGAAAAAAAAATTGAATCGACAGTATATATCTATCCTGCAGCTCAGCAGAGCTGAGGTCTGGCCCTGCATGGGTGGGTGCAAAGAAGCCAGGCTGCACACCAGCTGCACACACATCCCACCTCTCCGAGGGCAGAAAAAGCGTGGCAAGCAGCACCTAAATATGGACTGAAAAAAATCTTATTTTGGCAAAAAGAACCAAAAAAAGGCTGGCCAAGGTTTTGTGAAGGGAAAGAAAAAAGAATGCAGTCGCAACTGTCAGACAAATTATCATGACCATATCTCAGTCCCTGCAGGAGTTTCCAGAGTACAGGGCATGTGAGAGCAAGTTAAAAACACATCATCAAATAATTTCCAGTCAGACAATAGGAGGAAAAGGTATGAAAGGTTGGCTCTCGCCCTCCTCCCTCCTCACCCTTAGTCAAGACCAGGTGCTTACTGACATCAGATGCTCCAGAAGAAAATCAAATTGCTTCTTCAGCTCTGTTATACACAGATTTAGGGCCACTGGCCAAGGCTGATTCTTACTAAAGCTTTATTATTATTATTTTTAAATCACTTGCTGCAAAATAGCTGTTCCAATGCGAAATTAAGGAACCACCTGTTTGCAGCAAAGGCATCAGGTGCTGCTAAGAGTTCTGCTTCCTGCAGTACTCCAGCAATTTCAGACACTGAGTTTCTCCTCTGGTGTGTTCACTGGCTACAGAGAGAGAGAAGATAAAACTAGACACCTGAATGAACATTAATAACTGATATCTTCCTTATTATGTCATTTCAAGGGAATAAGACTTGTGGTAGGTAACACCAGCAGTTAAGTGCATTCCCCTGCCACTTCTTTCCCTGAAGGTTTGATAATCTGCTTTAAATCCATTTTCAGAGAAGGAATAACTGTAAAAACCCAAGTTCAGCTGGCTGAACTTGCACTTGGTTGCACAGTCTATTATGTAAGAGATTTCACAAATCACTGCTGGAGATAAGACCCACTCCCTTGAAACATCTTTCTTCCACCGCAGACACACCTGCAGTCTAAAGAGCACTTCCTAAATTACAGGAATGACAGTGTCAAGATGACACAACCCTTTACACTTTGCTACTCTTAAGAGTAATAAAAATTCCTAGGTGAGGCACGAGATTTCAGCCCGCTTTGCGAAAGATTAATTTCACCAGCAGCGATCATCTACCTAGCACTTATAACTTCATTTATACACATGTGAAATAGCATCTTCAGCAGTTTGAAGAAGCTGCAGTTCTGATATCAGTACACTCTTCCTCAGCTGCGAGAGCTCAGGAGACACCTGCCAGCAACAGCATTTTTTGTGGCAGGAGTTCAAGCCTCTCAAAAAAAGAAGTGCATCATGGCCTCCAGGAAAAGAGACTTTATTAAGTCTTTTCCAGTAAGACCAGAGCCTCAATGTTAATTTTCAATAATCCTGAAAGGGTTGATGTTACATATCAAGACAAAACTAAAAGTGCAAATGAGTATTTAAGTGAGGCCCTTCAATGTTTTCTACTAGGAAAGGGAAATCTTGGCAAAACCAAATTCAATAGACATACCTCTCGCTAAACTATCATTTAATTGGCTGAAGCACAGCCTACAGCAATCTCTGTAAATTTTAACAGGTCTTTTCAGAGGGATCTGACCTTGGCCCTGTCCCCCAGGGAGTTCTGGCCAAGCCTGGGGCTGGCCTCCTCTCCAGAGGGGAGGGCAGATCCAGGGCTCAGCACCCCCTGCACCCAGATGGGCGATGGGCCATCACCCACCTGCTGCTCCCCCAGGCCAGGGGGAGGCCAGACACACCTTCCCACTGCAAAAAACCTGATTTTACAGGTTTAGTGCTACCTCATGGCAAAAGGACAGAAGGAAGGGCTTCTTTCAGCTGCAGGCAAGTGCGGGGCAGGGCAGGTGCACAAGGGGGACTGGCAGCTGCCATCCCACCCCAGTGCCCTGCACCAATTCCGAGCCTGGATCAGGGATCCCAGCATCCCGGGGAGCGCTCAGCACCAGCGGTAACAGTGACCCTGAGAAAGGGGCACTGCATAATCACAGTAAACACAGCACAGGCTGATGACAAGCAGCAGTGGAAGGGTAGCCCAGGGACTCAAACTCGGAGTTTCCCAACTTCTGGCAAAGCTGGGCAGAATTTAGCCATGAGACCCAAGGCCCAGAGCTAACACTCCTGTGAGCATCACGAGAAGAGGTGGTTGGAAATTAAGTTCCCTGGCGAGCCCTGGGCATGAGCTCGTGCTTATCAAATGGTAGAGATGGCATGGGAGGGAAAACACGAATTCCTGAGCGATTAAAGACACTCGAAAGAGAGCTCCCACCCCTCGAGCTGCAAACACAGGCAGCTCGAAACACAACGTCGTAGGCAAACAGGGAGCTTTTGTCCCAGCAGCCATGGGCACACCAGCCTCACCGTGCCATCCACATTTACCATCGTCAACCACTGTCAACCAGCAGAGCTCCATCCACCCTGTCCAACTGCCAGTGCAGTCCCCAAACAGCCTCACTGGACAGGCATCGTGCAGATTTACTGAAAAGAGGGATGTGGGGATCACGGAGACCTGGGCACACAAATGGGCATTGTCCTTCTGTGTGCCGAGAGCCTGGTCAGCCCGGAGGAACGCTTCCAAAGCCAATGGAGCTGCACTGACTCAAACCGCGGTCCAGCTCCGACCGGAGGCACTTTGGGGCTGAAGATTTCTAGAGAGCATCCTGCCAAATAAAGGAAACCAGCAACAGGCAGAAAAGGCGTTCACTGCAAGGAGCCCAGCGGGCAGCTCGGCAGAAGGGTTGTGTCAGCACGTTGAGAAACTCTCAGGGTTTTCCCACATCCCAAAACCGGCGGGTGCAGAAGGGACGTGGCAGGGTCACGGCTGCAGCAGCGCCGGGGACACTGAAGTTCACCACATCGCCGAGCGCCCCAACCCAGGCGCCCGCGCTGACCCCGGGCAGCAGCGCACCGACCCAAGCCCACCCATTCCACAGCACGGAAAACGCGCAAACCATCCCGAGCGTGTCCGACAGGCTGACAAACACCTCCCCGCGGCCAAGTCTGCCCCGGCAGAGAGCCGGGGCAGGGGAGTCACTTGAAAACAGGCGCCCTGCGCTCAAGTCCCTGCGCACTGCCCCGGGCCGGGCGCCCACCCCAGGGCACTCCGCGGCCGCGCCCGCCCGCACCCACCTCCGGCCCCCGCGGCCGCGGGTGCCCCATGGTGCCGTCAGAGCCTGCCGGGTCCGGTGCCTGTCGCGGGGCAGCGGCGGCCGGAGGAGCCGCCCCGAGCAGCCCAAGCAGCCTCCCCACAGCCGGCCCCGCCCGCTCGGCTCCTGGCGCGCAGCCCAGGCCCGGCCCCCGGGCCCGCCCCGCGCCCGCCCCCGCTGAGGGCACCGGGACGCGGCCCAGGGAGGGACGGCACCCGCGGCCTGTCCCGCCCCGCCGGGGTGGGCGTGAGGAGCCCCGGGAAGCGCAGAGCGAGGGGAGGAACTGTGCCGGTTAATTTCAACTTCGCACGCGGTGTGAGCGGGGTCTGTGAGATTTCTGCGCTCTCCAAGTGCCGCTTCCACAGGAGCACAGCTGTCCCCTTCGTGCCCGGACACTCCAAGAGGGAGAACACAAGGTTCGCCACCGTCACGGAGGAACTGCGTTTGGCCAGGGAAACAAATTGAAAATGCCTGTGCAAATTAATTATTAATTGTACATGCGATGCTTTTTTTTAGCATAAGACAGCCCAATAATTACAGTCCGGTGCTGTTTGGATCCGAGCCGTCCTCCCCTGCACATGCTGCATTTACCATGTTACTTCCCATATGCCCTTTTTAGTATGCAAAGAAGCATATCTTTTAGCGAGAGAGAACATTTTTGTGCTTGCAGAAGCACTGAACTGACAAGCGGATAAGCAAAATCCCCAGCAGGTTCCAGCTATAACCCAGCCATGAGTGCTGGTGAGACGCCCAAAATCTGTCTGCAGCACTGCAGCTCTCACTGCTGCAGCTGTACAGGGAGACCTTGGTGATTTCTTCCAGGGAACTCTGTGATTCCACTTCCACAGCAAGACTTCCGCATGGTTATTAGGATATTTTTCTTCCTTAAATGATTGCATTTTTTTTATTTCTTTTAAGTCATGAGGAGCTGAACCACAGCCCTCAAATCTAGAAGAGATAAATAACCCAACTTTGATCACTGCTGATTCAGAGGCCGCCTCTATTCCCTACTCAGTAGTGCAATATTGAAGCATCACGTTCTCCATCAGAGCAGCACCTGACTTGTTTGTGGGCACACCTGTAACATGTTGGCTCAGCTCATTTACACTGGCTTTACTATGACTTGGCTTACCAATAGCTTCACAAAAACAGTGTGGGTCATGTGCTTCACATTTAAAATCAAGTTTGGAAATCTAAGGTGGGTTCCCAATAGCATTGCAACACTCCCTCCTTCAGCTCACGGTGTTGAGCTCAAAAATTGCCTCCACACTCAGGAGCTATGGAGTGCTGTGAGTCAAGGTGGCTCAGCAGAGCTGGCTGCATTGAGCAAGGGAAAAGCCAGCACAGGCATTTGTAACACTCACTGTTGGGAGAGAACAAAGCAGCAGAGGAAAACAGGGTGGAACTTGGCAGGGCAATGAGAAATATTCAAAGTCATCTTATGTCACTGCCATTTCCACCCCAAAGAGCGGGCAGAGCCATGTTCCGGAGGGCAGATTACCCCACACTGCAGGGAGGTTTCATGCTGAATATATGGACTAGCAACAAGTGCAGAGATGTCACAGGGAGTATCCCTCAGGGCACCCACCTGCCCAGGATGCCCCATCTCTGCCATCCTCTCCAGATACACCTCTGCTCACCCCACAGCCTCCCAGGGCAGGAGGCCAGCGGGCTACAGGGGACCTCTGCCACCTCCCATCTCTGTACACCTCTCCACGTGGTGTGTGGAGACATCTCAGACACAGAGAAAAACAGCTCTCCCTGCAGACAAACCCCTGCCCTCCCGCCCAGAGCTCATTCCAGTGCTCATCCCCTATGTGACTGGCTGATTTCTGGCAAATCTTTCCAAATCCATAAACCTTAGCTCACTTAATGCATATTTAATCTCTCTGCTGTGGGTTTTTGCTGGCAGTGAGCAGGGCTAGACCAGTAGCAGAAGAGAGCAGACAGTGTAGGTGAGCATTTTGGCCTCTACTTTGGCCTCTAATTTGGCACAATTCCCCCCTCCCCAGCACCACAATAGAGCAGGTTTTCCACACACAGTTATCATCTCTTCCAGCAGAAACACCACTGCCTGTGCCCATGTCCATTAGTGGTTTTCTACATTTCCCGGAACCTTCCCTGTCCCAGAGGTAATTCATAAAGTGGATTTTTGGCACATACCTTCGAAAATATCTTGGGCTGTGAAGAAGCACAGTATTGGCTGTCAGGGTTCTTTGGTTCTCTGTTCCCACCTGCTTTTCAGTCTTTAGGAACTTCCACACAGAGGATGCCTGGTGTTGTCACAGCAGTGTGAAGTTTTCCTATTTAAGGTGAGATGCTGGTGCAAAGAGTGCTCTGAGTGACAGTCACACAGCGATTGAGGCTGCTGCACTCTGTAAAACCAAGGTGCTGATATTAGCAATTTTTGAAAATTGTTATTTAGTTGTACTTCATTTTTTTCTTCTCTTTAAAAATTTCCCTTCCATGCCCAATAAGGGGCCAAAAGTGGGGCTACATGAGGACCAGTATTCCAAAAGGAAAAGGCAGGGTTGTTTGTAGAAATGACATTGTCAAGTACTTTTTTTTCTCCTCCCCACTTCAAGGACCACTATTGTTCTCCCCACTTTGAGGGAACAGGCAGGGGCGGAAGTTTTCTTGAAAGGCACATGAAGTGCCTGACTTGACCACGGGGCCTCCTGGGAGTTGTAGTTGTGTCTTCTCCCATCAAAATTGCTTTTTCTGGCAAAATTCCACAGCAGTGAAATAACCCCCATGACACAACAGCAGCCCCCCACCTGCACAGCCAGGGGACAGCAGGACTCCTGGACTTTAGTTGCTACAGGACAGCCCCGAGGGCTACTCAAGATCCAAACCTTATCAGATTTAGCCAGAATATTTCAGTTTTCTTTCACACCCTTCTCCTCTCACAGAATTCCCATGGAAACACAAACAAAGCTCTTGCTGTTTGGGTTTGGTTGGGGCTTTTTTCCTTCTCTTCGCAGGGGGGTGTGGATGGAAGTGGTAAATGAGAAACTAAAAAAAAAAAGATTTTAAAAGTGGAATAATACATGAGATAGCACTTCTAGCTTGATCTCTGCAGCAGTGCATCTCCCCTCTGTGTCACCCCTTCAGAGCCTCAGGGGACAGAAATGTGCCTCTGAGCTAAAATAATACATATTTTTTGTATCACAAACTTGCTTTTGGCAGGAAATGCCTGAATCCAAGCTCTGCCGCCCTTTTCCTCACTGGTACATCGTTCCACAGATACCTGGATGCCACCGTGTGGCAGCTGCCCCGAGCAGCGTTGGAGGGACAAGGACACAGGGCTGCAGGGAAAGGCAAGGCTTTAAGGGGAGGGGAAAAAAAAGGGGGGAAATAAAATTAAAAGGAGGGTTGGGGTTTTTTTGCAGCAATTCACAAAACTTCAAGGAATGCCAAGCACGTCAGTACATGAAGCACAGGATCTGGAGGAAGGAGAGAGTGCAAACCAGCTCCGTATGGTGTTGAGCTCAGCCACACACTGTCTTTCTATTTAAAGCCCTGCAGTAACGTGAATGCCAGGTTTGAGCGAGCTCAACAAGTCCCTCTGAAAACAATTTACATGGTCCTCTCTACCACAGGGGCTGGTTATCTGACAGCTTTTAATGCCTTACCATTCCCACACAGCAGGATACAACCCACCTTTTCCTGCTGGAGGACTGAAGTCTGGATCTGGAAAGGTATTTAATTAATGACAGAGACCAGTGGGACATCCCTGGGGTCCAAGTCAGCTTTGGGATGAGGACAGGGGATGCAGAGTGTTTAGTGCTGCTGCCTACCCACCCCTCCCTTTTCCCTCCATGTGGGAAACAATGCTGGGTGGAACCCTGAAGATGAGGATTGTGCTACCAACACTGTGTCCCCAGGCACATCCTGCGGGCCAAACCATCCTGGCAAGGCCAGAACATCCTTCCTTCTCCACCAGCACCCTGAAGCTGTCTCCTGCCAGGAGGCAGCAAGAAGAAAGCAATACACAACCCAGGGTCAGGGCTTGGTGTATGCCTTATTCTTCTATCCTCTGCCTCTGGGGAATGCCTTATTTTCCCATCAAGTACCTCTGGGATATGTCTCAGTTTCCCCTCGTGTATCTCAACAGCACTGTTCCTCATTTATTCCAAGGTGCAGTTCATTGAATGGAGAATTGCATTCTATCATTTGTCCATAACAGGCTGTCAAGTCGCCATGTTATTATTAGCAACAGGAAAGGAACTAAGTAAATTATTCTTTAAGTATGTAATGAGCACTTGAGTAAGCGTTAAGTAATGAGCGTTTCTTTCGTGAGGAATCCAAGCGAGACACACTCCACCCATTTTGTTAACAGACAAAGGCTTATATAAGCTGGGTGTTACATAAAGCCCTAAAATAGGGAGCCGGAGCACTCCCCCACCTTTGGGTGATAGCGTTGCTGCAGCCCACGAATACCTGAGCTGACACTGAACCAGCTCCGAGCTAAGAGGCAGCTGAGGGCCAGGCCTGGAGCTGGCAGGAGCCAGCAGCAGGGACAGAGGTGTCCTGTGTGTGCTGACACCAGCCCTGAGCACAGCTCGGGCTGTGAGCCTGGATTTGCCCTCGTGCTGCTCCGGAAACCCCGAGAGTAACACGCTCCAAGCAGCTTTATCATCCCTGGGATGATCCAAGAACATATCTCTGTTCCTGTGGGGCAGGGCAGGCTAAACACCACCCAGCCCCAGGGTGTCATCCCAAGGGAATTAGAACTGCTGCTTAGGAAGGAGCACACAGGCTTCTCTGCAGCTCTCCCTGTCTCCAGGGATCTGCAAGACTTTCCAAGACAAAAGTTCTGTCTTTGTAGTTTCCCAGCTCCTGGCAGCTGATTTTTTCAATAAATTGACTGGTCAGTTCTTAAGTTCTCAAGTTCTCGTGAACTTTCAACTTCCACCGCATCACGCGACAAAACCCACCACAATTTTCCATAATTTATCTGCAGAGAAAAGGGGATCCACATCTTGCAACTTCAACTAGTAGAGCTAAAAAAAGCAGGCTGGTAGGGGGTGCAGCCTCTTCATCACATCTTGTGTGCCTGAAAGCCTGTCTGTCTAGAGATATATCATCTGTCTCTGTAAAGAAATACTTTTCCTCCCTAGACATCTCGCATCCCACCTTAAAATGCACAATTCCAACACTCAGAAGGCAGATTCAGCTGACAGCAGTGGTTGCTTCCTAGACACAAGGTCAAAAAAAGTCCCAGAGAAGCGAATTTGCAATTCTCTTCACAACCCAGACACCAAATCCTCCTTCAAATGCAGGTATCAGATGCAGTTGCATGAGAAATCAGGGACACTTATCTGGCTGAGGGGAAGAAAAGGGGAGAGAAAGAATCTTTAGGCATGGGATTGTCGGGCAGGCAGAGCCAAACGTGTCAGGAGTTACTCTCTGGACTACAAGGGAGCTATTCATGGCTGCAATCAGTTTGCTCTGCGGTGCTTGCAGGAACATGCCAAGGCTGCTCTGTGATTCTGCCCGGCTGACTTAGTGTTTGTGATTTGCCTGACCTTTGCTCCAAATAAATGGGAGCCTCACAGAGGGAATTTTGATGCAAGTCCCTTGCATCTATAGCATCCTGCCTGGCTGCAACCCACTGGCTTCCTGGGGCTTTGTTTTAAAGGAGAGACAGACAGAAGGCAGGCAGGAGGAGAAAATGAAGCAATGAAATGCAAGCTGTCTGGCCCACACAATTAAAAAAAAAAAAAAAAAGAAAGAAAAAGAAATCAGAATAGCCTGGCTTTGTTTTCTGTTATGTTATTTATCTTACTTCAGAATTAAATCCAGATGACATAGATAAGACAGGGGTGACCCCTAGTGCCCTCTCCAGCTGCAGCTTCCACTGTTATTCCTTGTATTGATATTAGAGCATAAACAGAGGGAAGAAGCAGCACCTTTCAGATTTGTTCTTCATTCACAAAGCCTCTCTCTCTCCCCTTTCAGAACCAAGATCTCATTTCCTCTCACTACTGAAACTCTATCACTGCAAGGCATTCACTGCAACATCCCTTTGTCACTGTTGTCTGGGAACAAAATTAAACACATTTACTTGTGTAAGAACTTATTATATTCCATTGACTATTTATCATAGTACATTTATATTTATCACCTTACATAAAAGAAAGAAGAGCCTATTTTGCTAATTCCAGGCTTGTCAATAGCTAAGAACAGCCATTCAAACTCCTGAGAAGAGACCTTTGTCTTGTAAAAAGTGTATTTTGCAGCACCAAGGCGCTGAAAGGAGCGTGAAAGCTGAAAGTCTTTCCTGTGACAGCCATCAGTATGCACCGCTTTTTTTTTTTTTCCTTTAGCAATGTCAAAACTCTCTGTTCTTGTGAATCAGCCTGCACCAGACATATCCTGCTCACTGTGTTGGGTGATGCTCCTCAGGGGCTTTTCCTGGTGTTATTGTGGGTGAACAGCTCCTCTTTCAGAAAAAAACCTTGAGACACCCCCTCACAGATTACTTTGGGATGCAGGATTTTTCTTGAGGAAATAAATTATCTTAGAACAAGCCTGAAAGATTTTTAGCTTCCTGTAATGTGAGTGCTTTGGGCACTTCCTGCCCTGCTGAGGTTGGGGCTGTGCCCACCAGCATCCAGTGTGGGTGGCACCACATCAGTTGACATCTCAGAATTTCACATATTTAATGGGATCTCACCAGGCAGAGAAGCCACCTACTAAGAGTCCCCTCGGCGACATTTCTATCCTCAAGAGAGCAGCAAACTCCCCTGTGCAGCCTCACAGCCTCCCACTTATCTGATACCTCTCGAGCTGTGTATTTTTTCCTGTCCCTTGCAGGCTGGTGTCAGCACTGGCAGCCATCCCCCCAGCACCCTCCTGCTGCACCAGGGCTCCTCTTCAAAGCCTGGATCCTCAGAGCTGCCACTCTCACTGCTCACCCCAGGAACGCTTTGACCCTTTCCAAAAGTAATTCCCCAGCTCAGCCTCAGGGAGCTCTTGGGAGCCACAGGACACAACATTTTGCTCACACTCCCATCACCACCCAGCTGCCACCTCCTTCCCCTTTTGCCACCCACTAGCCCATTTCTTCACCAGAAACAACTTCCAGCTCTCAGCCAGTTCTTCCTCCCCAACATCTTTTTGCTTTTACACTTTTTGCTGCTCATTCATCTGCAGAGTTTCTTCTTAAGCCTCCAAGTCTCCTGCTGCCCCCATCACCCCCTCAGGCAGACAAACACCACCTCCCTCCTTCCCAAACCAGCCCTTTCCTGGCATTTGTACCCACGACTCAGGCCAAGAGAGGCTGGATCAGCCAGGTGAGGCTGTGGATGCTCTCCCTAAGAAGTGCTTCACTCATGGCAGGCCTGGGTGGGCTGTGGCTAAAGCAGCTGCACTTTTTCCAGTTTCGGTAAAAGTTCGTGATCTACTCTGGACATAGAATTATAGAATGGTATGGGTTGGAAGGGACCATAAAGACCATCTCATTTCACTCTGCCATGGGCAGGGACACCTTCCACTGTCCCAGGCTGCTCCAAGCCCTGTCCAGCCTGGCCTTGGACACTGCCAGGGATCCAGGGGCAGCCACAGCTTCTCTGGGCACCCTGGGCCTGGGCCTCACCACCCACACAGGGAAATTGTTTTTCCTACTAACCAATCTGAATGCACCCTCTGTCAATTTGAGTCTAATCCCCCCTGTCCTGTCACTTTATGCTCTTTCAAAAGTCCCTCCCCAGCTCTCTTGGAGCCCCTTTAGGCATTGGAAGGGGCTCTAAAATCTCCCTGGAGCCTTCTCCAGGCAGAGCAACCCCAACTGTCTCAGCCTGGCTCCAGAGCAGAGGTGCTCCAGCCCCCTGATTATCAAGGATATAATATTGCTCTACTTATGTGTCTGTTCTATGAATAATTTTCCCCTGATTTTATATCTTTAGGTTCCCATGTTCCCTTGTTTACATTAAAACCAACAGTTTCCGACTTGAAGTTCCTCCTAATGTTTTATTTTTAAAGTAGGTTTCAAGGGGGGGTAGGAATTGTGCTAGTCATTGCATAATTTTGGTTTTATCTGGTGTAGATCTCACTTGGTTCTGAGATATCCTGTGCTTCCCAGCATGGGACCAGATCTGCATTGCTCTCATGACTCCGGATCCAGCACTGCTCCAACTTTTCCACTTTATTTCTTTTCCCCCCACCCCTTTTATTTAAAGATAAGCCAGTATGTCATCCTCAGAGCCACTGTTTGATTCTTTCACAATGTTCCATGTTCTTTCTCCTGACTTTATTTTCCTTGCTAGCTTTAGTAAGCACCATTTTACTTTATTGCTGTTCTGACTGTATATGGGCCCATACAGAGAAGGCACTACAAAATCTCTTTCTATAACACACATATCTTTCTATAGCTGATTTTTTCTCTATATTCTTATTTTTGCATGGTACTAGCTCTATGTATTCTAGTTATGCTCTGCACCTAAAACAATCTGTCAGCTTACATGTGCCTATATGTAGTGGGAGTATTAGTTTTAAATATTTTCATTTAAACTCCAGCTTTGTTCCCTCACACTGTTAAAATGCTCAGAATTAACTCATCACTTTAATATTTGATTATCATGGGAATGAGGTTTTTTGCCTGCTCTTGCAATATGCCACTTTCCAAGTCCCTCACATCCTTGTTCATACTGTTGGAAAGTTACTCTTGTGAAGTGAAAATGCTTTCTTGGATATCACCTGAATGTCATAATCCGAACTGGGCAATGCTGGATTTGATACGAATCCAAATGCTGAATCAGTCCTTTATCAGGTAAAGTAAAATCATCATCGTTAAAAATTACTTCATTAAAGACAGGTTTTTTCCTTCCAAAGGCTACACTGGTTCAAGGAAACCATAAATCCTGTGGTTTGTCTGACGCTGCAGATCAGAAGAGTTTATTCTGGTATTCATGCTGAAAAACTTAGAAATATCCGGAAAAACTGCAACTGCATCTGGTGGAGAGATGGTCAGACAAGATAAGGGAGTTGCTGCTTCTGCTCTGAAATGCTCCAGATTCACCCACAGTCCTGCTAAGACAACCACTTCTCCCCCAAGGATCAGCAATGCAGTTGCTTTCACTCATTTCCTTTTTTTATCTGAGCTATGTTACAACTTTCAAAACTTTCCCGTTCAAAACTTTGTTAGAAAGCTGCACTTGTTCCTCCTGGTGATGGAGAGCCAGTCTTTTACCATGATTATTGTTGCTTTAGTGTCCCCCCAGTTTCTGACTCCTGTAAATCAGAAGTTGACCCACTCAGAGGAATTTGGAGAGCCAGAAGCAGCTCCCAGACCTTGCACCTTCACATGGTCAGCAGTGAGTACTTCTGCTGAAGTCCCCGTGCTGGGGCCATGGGTTTTAGCAGCCAGGATGGCTCTGTCCCCTCTGGCCACCACTCTGTTTTAGCAGCCAGGACGGGTCTGTCCCCTCTGGCCACCACCCTGACTCCCACAAGGCTGCACACACTGTCTCGCTGGGAGCTCAGGGGCAGGGAGGCCACAGGAAAGAGGGGTTTTATGTTGTGGCCCATGCTATAGGGAGAAAAATGTGGATTGCTATAGGGAGAAAAAAAATGGGATTAAATGAATCATGAAACTTTTAACACGCCATAAGCTGGAAAAACCAACTGGACATCACATGGCGCCACACAACACAGGGAAGGCGAAAACGGGCTGTCCTACCCCCCAACACAAGGCCTATGAAGAAAGGTTTTATTTTCCTGCTGAAAATCCATCAGGAAGCACACAGCTAGTCTCAAAAAAGTAATTTTACCATTTGCCAAGCACACATGCAAAAAAGGCAATCAGAAATGCTGGGTGCTGCCTTGCCAGAGTTTAGACCAAACTCAAAGCTGCCATCAGTCCCAGTTCCCTGCACTCCACTCCCAGCTTGCTCAAGCCCTCCACTAAGACCAGTAGCATAATTCTCTATTCCTCTTCCCCCCCCCGCAACTTCCAGTTGTTTTGCACAGTTGAAGTAAAACATGTAAAACCAGGCTTTGCCATAGGGTGAAAACTGAGAAAGGAAGGACAAGTGAAAATAAAATCCACAAACCAATTAAAGAAAGACAGAACCTGACATATGAAGCCCCAGCAGAGTCCAGTCAATCATTTCTGTTTGTACTCACCAGCACAGGAGCTGCACAGCCCTCAGAAGAGCACGGCTGGGGGTATATTCTCACTTTCCTTTAATTCCATCCATAAATCTGGGAAGAACAGAGTATTACAAATGTCAGCGTGCTCAGCAGATAAAAATACCCGAGTGTACAGCCCGGGATGAGTCGTCTTCACATGGAAACCCTTCTGAAGGCAATCACTGGACACAGGTGGGGCTGGGTTCAGTGTGTGGAGCAGGAGGCTATTTACCAAGGTGACTGCAACGCCCACTTGCCCAGCTAACCCATCAGGTCCTCTTAAAACAGAGGAAAATGTTAAAGAAAAAACACTGACAATTTTTGCATTTCACCCAGTTTTTGCACCCCTTGGCTGGCAATTGGTGTCCCACTGTAGATTTCTGACAGTTCTTAACAAATACATGAAGAACAGTAACAAACTGAGCAACCTCAGAGGTGTCAGTATTAATCCTTCAAATGAAAGTGGCTCTGAAGTGCCAGATTCCCATTTTACCCTCTGTCACACTTACTGAGGGAGCATAAACCTGACCCAGAACCGGTTCTTCAGCAATTTAATTGTAAGTATCACATAGAGCAGCTGGTAACGCACACCCAGAAATGGGCCGCTTAGCTTTTACTTTATTTTTTAACTGTCTTTGGTTTCTAACTTTCTTCCAGTCCCTAATGCATACCTGGATAGCCAGTTATTTCAGAGAAGCCAGAGAAAGGTCACTGCTGGAATTTTCTGGCTCTTCTATGTGTAGGTGGATGACATGGATTTGAGGGGTTTGGTTGGCATCTGCTCCACAGCCCTCAGTTCCCAGCTGAGGACACTGGAGGTTTCTGTGCTCATACAAGGGCTGGCATTTATTTGGGGGTCACACCACCATTCCTGGCATCTCTCCAGGCAGGTCCTTTATGCAAATGACCAGCGTTAACTCGGAATTTGCATTAATGTGTAACTGAAAGTTTCTTCCCAGGATACCCATTTTCAAATGTTTGGGTTCTCCCCATAACCAAACATCTCCAGGCTGGTTTAGGGGAGCAGGGGCTGCTCCTGGGTGTGATTCACAGCTGCGTGTCAGTGTTTGGTATTGACTTAAGAAGCCAAGGGCTGCCGTGAGCAAGCTGCCCATCCCAGATCCAAACACCCTTATCTCCTGGCAGCGCTGTTCCTCCTGCATTTAAAGCAAAACTACGCTTTGGAGTCAGGAACGAAATCAAGCCGACGAGACAGAGGACAACTTGCCATCGCTTTCTCCCACTGCTTTTGGAACTCCCAAAATTAATGATGCCATCAATGAGTATCCCACTGAGCCAGCCCCAGCAAACTGCCACTCCAACCAGCCAGCACTTACCTGGATCTGAACTGAATTCCCTCCAAAGCCTCAGGAATTACGTGAATGCTGTGCTTGGGCATTAATCCATGGGAAACCATGAGATCCCAGCACTGTGCCGTGGATGCAGCTGTTTCTGGAGCCCTTCAGGGAGCACCTCTGAGGCAGCACCGCTGCTGTGGGAGGCAGATGCCCCACGAGTGGGTGAAGTGGAGAGATAAGCGGGTGAGGACACGCCAGCAGCAGCACGGGATCGCCCGGCGCAGCTCCAGCTCTGCGGCGCTTCCTCTTCCCAACGTCACTCTTGTGTTGCACAGAAGGACCAAACAGCAAGTGGTTCATGACCTTTTTCTCCTTCTTTTTAAATAAGTAGTTCAATTAGTATTGTTTTAAATGTAGGAAGAAGTGGCTTTTTATCTCGGGGAAAAAAATCGTGTAATATTCCTGCATCTAACCTTATTAAATGGAAAGGAAAAATCTCCGGCAGTTTTCAGAAAACCAGGCAAAGCTAGGATGCTGACTGGCCACTCTTCATCATTTTTGATAGACCTGTGCTGTGAGGTCATTCACAGTACTTTAGAAGTGGGTGAATAGAGGCAGGGAAGGGAGGGACTGCACAGTGAATGCTGAGGAAATGTTGCTTCAGGACTGCAAGCTCCGGCTCAGAACACCCAGCCCAGCTACAGCGTGCTCCTCCACTATGAAACCACCCGGGTATTGCAAATTTGCTAAAATATCCTGACAGGGTGGCTGTGTTTTTCTTCTACTGCCTCCGGTGCCTGTCTGGTCCCAGGGGAGCCAGGTGCTCACAGCATCTGCTCCCACAGGACACAGCCAGTGCCAGGAGATTTCCTAAGAACAAACTGGGGAGGGAGCACACTCCACGATCACTGAGCAAGAGTGTTACGGCATATTTAGGTGCCCAAATACTGATTTTTGTGCAACCAGGTGGCAAATGGGGATATTTCTTACAGACTCTTCAGAAGTGCTTCAATCTACGTTTTTGGAAAGTTGTTTCATCTTAGTTCTGAATGGCTTTTCCATTTCCTTTTTCTTTTGTCGGGCTGAACCCACAGAGCAAAGCTCTCCTTAAGCTCCAGTAAGGATCAAAAGGGATGCTGAGAGCCCCTGGGAGAGATCCAAGTGAAAAACCCTCTAGAAACAGAATAGGAGAGAAAAAAAACAGACGAGGGTTAGGTTTATTGTATCCAGGTTGGTATTTATGTTCATGATAGCACTGTTTGAAGGTCAGTATTTGTTTCAGCAGAGTTGCTATCAGTGAGCAGCTGACTCATTGTGCCTTGTGCACGAGGAGAGGCGTCCTCCTTGTGAAACACCGTGACTTTTTCATGTTTTCACCCCAAATCCCACTGCATTTTTAAAGCAGTGGACACACGATGCTGCTCGTTACCCAACTCATTTGGCTTGCTGAAAACCCAGCCTGACCTTTCTGCACTGCAAAATCCAGCCTGGGACCGTTTAACCTGCCAGGGACACACGCCGCTGATTTTTGGGAGGCTCCTTGTGACTCCAGACAAAGTCGTGGGCTTTCAGTCTTTTGAAAAGCAGACTTTAGAAGGATGTTGTAAAAGGAACACCTTTGCTTTCTGATTGCAAAAAACAGGGATTCCTTCAGGAGATTACAGCCCCCCCCCCCCCCCCCCCCAATTCCAGTAGGGTTGTTCAGGGTGGTACTACTATTAATGACTGTGCTGATGATCGTCTGGGCAAAGGCTGGTTTTAATTAGGAACACTGAGTCGTTAAGTGACCAAGTATGGTGCTGAGTCACGTCACATGGAACAGGACAGAGATTGCTTAGGGCCATGGAGTTCAGTCCTTCCTTTAAAAATCTTTCCTAAGACCGTTCCCCTGGGAGGAGGAAGCCAGTGGGGCATTTGGCATCACCGTTCCAGCAGGAACCACGAACGTGTCTGATCAGAGGCTACAGAGCAGGATTTTGTGGTCTCTTAAGAGCAGACATGCTGAAATATTACTTCAGTGGAGACACACAGCTGAGGAGGGCATGTCTAACATTCTCATGCAGTCCCTAAAACACTTAGTTTAACACCAGCCAGCCCTTTAAACACCACTTTTCCTTGAGATGTTGTGGTTCTATGAAAGTGGAAGCAGTGCCTTCAGGCATTGACCTCAGATGCTCTCCCCTGACTCTGCACAGAGCTGGGACCAGGCAGGAGCTGTGCTGAGAAGGATTCCTTGCTCCCCACCACATTCCGCTCCTGCTCCCAGTTTGCTCCAGAAGGGCTCATCCCTTCCTTGGTCATGGGAGGAGGAAGCCTTTTGAAAGATGCAGCAGACCCAATGAGCCTCAGTTCCTGGTTTGGGGGACGAAAAATTGCCTTCTGTGAACTGTAGTCCCAGAAAACATGAATTTGGAGTCTTCCTGGAAAGGTGAGCCAGGAAAGCTGGCAGCCTGCGACTGTTTCCACAGCTCCAGTGCAAGGGAAAATGTGTTGAAATTGAGGGAAATTTTTATAGGCAACTCTGCTTGGAAATTAGCAAACTCCAGTAGGAAAACTTGAACATGTTTAGGAGAATCAGACACCAAGAAAGAAACTCTTTCTGCCTGGATGAGAATTGGAAAAGCGTGGTATTTCTTGGAGTCCCTGGTCATAGGGAAACTATCCTTGGGGTTCTATAGGAGGTTTGAAGGCTGCTTGAGGAGAGAGAGCATTGTCTGGCCAGAGAGCCAGGCAGCCGAGCCCTTGTGGCTTAATTGGCATGAAAATATTCTGCCAGAGTTGCTGAAAGTAGGTTTGCAAAATGGGGATGGAAAGTTTGGACCCCAATTTGCAGAGGGAAAGAACTGCTCTGCCTTCTGCTTTTGCCTGGGGATGAGGCGCAAGGCAGAGCAGTCCACAGAAATTCGGGTACAGCTGAAAGAAGAACCCGTTGGCACGAACAAAGAATTACTGACAGAAAGTGCACAGCGGTTGTTTGTGGTTTCCAGAAGCCACCGCAGTGTTTGCAGGCTGAAAGAGGCAGAGGAAGTGTTTCTATGGACGACTGAAGAACCGAACCCAGCACAGGCGTCAGGCTGGTAAATCAGAGAGCGAGCACTGCGCTTGCCCACAGCTTCAAATGCTGCTATAGGGAAAGTAATTTATACTCCTGCTCTGGAAAGGACGATGATGTCCTTGTTTGTGAGAGGAAATGCTGTCCTCTGGCTATGCAAAATTCTGTACAGCATGTTCTGTGGAAAACCTAAATGCATTATCCCAAAGTCCTGGGGCCCCGTGGGAGATCCACCACCTTCCATCACTCAGCTCAAACCCACTTAACACAGCCACCAGCCCTGCACACTGTCACCCCTGGGGCTGTGCCTGGCCTTGGCTCGGTGCTCTGCAGGTCCCAGGGGCCCAGGCTGTTGCTAGAAAGTCATATTTGTGTCCAAGCAGCTCGGCTGGGGAGGGCTTGGTTTCAGTAGTGACGTTGGCTCTGTGTGGCTGCCGCAGCGCATCCTCTGCAGCCTCTCTGAGCTGGGTGAGAGGGCTGGGTGGAAAAACTGCCATCACTGACCCTGCTCTGGAGCTTTGGGGTGCAGCATCAATGGGAGCGACTGCACTCACCAACTGAACACTAAATAACTGGAAATAATAACCAGTGGAGACATTTACGAGCTGAGTGAGGCCCTAGGACAATAAAGGAAGGTTGATGGTAGCTCATTCATTACCATCTGCACATATTGGCAGTAAAGCTGACACCAGCACTCAGAACCAGAGACCTATGAAGACCTCTTAACATTATTTTCCACTTTTACAAATTTAATTAGCTCTTTTCCCCTCAAGCAGCAAAGTACAAAAACATTTTTTTCCAGGTAATATAGCCATTTTCTAGGTAAAGAAGTGGAGAGAACACTAAAGCAGAAAAACCTGTATTAGAACCGTTAATCCCATTTTCTACATGGATATTTTGGCAAAGTCTTTTTGTTCAGTACCATAATTCATGGGCTTCTAAGCCAGAATCATGATGGATAGAGTCTCAAAAGATGGAATTTAATCTGATTTCCCACATTTTTCTCCAGATCTGCGAGGCTGCTTTAAGTTTAGACAGGAGCAGTCTTAATTTCTGTTACAAGAGTAAGCTGTGGTGATCTCTGGTTTTCCTTCCCCACAGCTGGCAGTTTCACAGGGCTCTTGCACTTTCATGAGGGAACATTTTGTGTTGCAGGAGAGCACTGAGCAGAACTCTAAGGAAAGGATCAGAGTAAGATAACACCTCCCAGCCCAGCAGCACCTCCTGATTGAGCCGTTCGTTTTCATTCTCCAGAAATCAGCACTGGCCTGAGCAGTCTGGTCCAGCTGCTGTTGACATGATGGCTTTGGGCAGCTGTGGCCACCCCCAGGGTAACAAACAGATAGCAGTGTGCTGCTGGAGCCCTCATTCAAGGTCTGGGTTTAGCCTGCAGTTCACGCCGGTATGTGTTGATTCCTGCAGGAAGATAATCTTTGTGCCACTAATGCACCCCAGAGTCTGGTTTCCAGAACAACCTGGTAATGGAGCTATTCTTTTTGTTAATTATACTGTCCAAACAGAACCTTGCAGACCTGATTTTCTGCTATTAGAAAGGGAAAGGTAATCATACCAGCATACAAATGACAAGATTGAGTAAAGACTCAGCTATTGTACCAGCAGTTCAGCCTGTCTTTCCCAGAAACAAAATGATTCACGTATCCCATGACACCATCCCACCATGCAGTTTTCCTGGGATCCTGGATTTCCTAATACTGTGATGTCTGATCCCAGTTTGTGGTGAATAAAGTGATGTTAACTGACCAATTATTCAGTATATCATCTCAGGGGTAGCGTTAATACCTTCCCCATTCAGTGGTGTAATACGTACAAAATGAACCTTAGGCTCAGTAAGCCTTACCAGCCTCACTTCTGAGCCTTACTGAATCCTTACTAGGATTTGGGAAAGTCAGCATTTGAGGAGAAGGTACCAACCTTTCACCCACAATAAGCTTTCAAAGATGAGTATTCCTATTACAGCATTTCCTGGGGGAATTTGTTATGACTTCCCCAGCAGTACAGAATGCACTTCTGCCATCAGATATCTTTGATACGTGGGGGCCTGGAAGCCCTGCTGTTCTTGCTGTCTCCTCACTGGGCTGCATTTGGGAACGAGTGATTCCTGTATTTAAACTGAAAGCATGGAAATGTCCTATTAGATCCCCCTGGGTGCAAGATGGGACGGGGGGAACAGCTTGAAACTGAAAGAGGAGAGATTTAGATCATTTATTATTAGGAAGAGGTTCTTTGCGAGGGCAGGGAGGCCCTGGCAGAGGGTTCCACAGAAGCTGTGGCTGCCCCTGGATCCCTGGAAGTGTCCAAGGCCAGGCTGGACAGGGCTTGGAGCAGCCTGGGACTGTGGAAGGTGTCCCTGCCTGTGGTTGGAACGCGATGATCTTTAGGATCCTTTTCAACACAAACCATTCCATGACACCCAGAGTGAGCAGGATCAAGCAATAGGACACCCAGCAGCACCTCGTGCCCTGCTGCATCACCTCCATCCTGGGGACTCCCTGGGTTTGCCCTCCATCGAAGCACACGGCGATGGAAGCACACAGCGATGGAAGCACACGGGCACGTTTGCCTTACACAAGAAAAGAACAACCCAAAGGCTCCAGCTCTGCCTTTCTTTGACGGAAAGGCAGCCAGAGAACTGCCCTCTCCCACGAGCTTGGTGCTCAGCCTATGAGATAATGCAGGCTGGCCTTTTCTTTGCAGCTGTATTGTTTTAGTGCTTGGAAAATAGCAGCAGGCTGAGCCGTGAGTCATCTGTCACTAGATGGGGTTAAAGTAATTTCCGGTTTCTGTTGCCATGGGGAAATCAACGTCCTAAGATTTGTCCTTTCTCCCACTCAAACATGTGGGAGTAGAATGCTTGAAAACCAGCAGGACTAAACATTTTCTTAAATTATTTTTTATATTTTTTTGTCCCCTTACAAACAAACTTCCCTCCGTGGCCTTGCAGCTGTTAGTCTGTTCCCGGAATCGTCCGGTTAACAATGTCATTCCCCTTGGATTGCAAAAAATCCAGAAGCAGAGTTTAAGTAAATATTTGACATTCATATAGGAGTTGCTTCATGTTATCACTCGAAGAGTCTCTTTTTCTTGTAAAGTTTTATGCGTACATTCGAGGGGGAATTATAAACTTGATATTACACAAACAAAGATGAAACTTTGAAGGAAAAGTAAATTAAAGTAGCAGCTTCCCCAGCATATAGCATCAGGATATAGTAACTAGCAGAAACAGGAAGGAGGAAATTGCAGTAAATACAATTTAAAAACCTTGCTAATGTATAGTTTATATGAGTAGCAGCACAGCAACATCTAGTGTCGATCAGGAATATCGCTGGAAGTTATCGCCTGCTTTGTTAATGGTATTTTGATGAAATTAAGTGTTTCCTGGACCGTGACACCACTGCCCAGCCTCAGCTCCTTCTCCGCTGTGCTCCCTACGGTGTCAGCTCAGTGTCACTGCCCGGGTTAGCTCTGCAGAAGTGCTGCAGTCACCTGGGAATGCTCCCAGTCTGCCTGGATCATGGAGAGAATCACTGCGCTTCCATCTGAGCACCAGCTCAGTAAGGCTGCAGGTTTAAATGGGATTCAGTGCAACAGAGAGCAGAAGTTTTAGCATCTGAATTGAAATTAAGAAAGCAATTCTTACCTGGGAGCTGATCCCATTACAAGTAAACACTGCTGTCGAACTGGCAGAGCACTCAGAGTTATTCCTTTCCCTAGAAATGAGTGTGCAAGTGTAAAGTTGCCGCTCCAAGAGGTGTGTCAGAGTTGGCCCTGCTTTCACCCTCCTGTATTGCCCCACAAATGCAGGGATTGCTCTATTATGCACAGTTTAAGACCATCTATAAAAAAAAAAAGATTGAGGTGCATATTGAATCTCTCACCATATCCCATGCAGACACTTCATTTAAAAGAAACCTGAAGTTCAAAGTTAAGTTCCTGCTACTTAGCTCTTCTGTAGGTATATGTTATGGATTAGCACTAATTTAGATTTGATTACTTAAATTTAACTAAACTAATCAAGTTTAATTTATAATTAAGCTTAAACTAAAAAAACTAAACTGATTTTTTTCATGACTTTGTTGAACTCTCACAGATTTTTTTATATTTTCATGTAAGGAAACCTTTACATCCAGTCTCATTAAACTAATCAAGTTTAACTTATAATTAAGCTTAAACTAAAAAAAAACTAAACTAATTTTTTTCATTACTTTGTTAAAGTCTCATAGATTTTTTATTTTTTCATATAAGCAAACTTTTACATCCGGTCTCACTATGGACTATTAAAGTGAAATAATTTGTCTACTTAGATTACAGCTCCTACTACATGAAGTTTGCTTCATCTTCAGAAAAACAATGCCCTTTGGGTTTTCTTGAACAAAACAAAATTAATGACTGGCTGCTTTCCAAGTCCAGCTGTCTTGCAACCCTCTGTGAACAGATTTTGTGCCACATTTAAGTTTATTACATGATCTAATTAGCATGACTGTGTAGGTGCATGGAATGCACTGGAGGAGAGGAAAAAATACAAAAGTGTACACAATTCTGTTATATAATTTGCTATGGGAACGTGATTATTACAGAGACCTGGATCACTCTGGATTCTTTTCAGCAGGATTTTGGGAGCGAGCAGTTAGGCAAGGAAAAAGAAAGGACATTCAAGTCTATTATGGAGAATGGGGCCAAGAGCAGGAAAATCTGACTATACCATCTGATTTTTGCAGCTTAAAAATACAATCACAATTTTAAAAGGTATTAATTCTCTACTCACATTTGCTGCTTTTGCCTCAAGAAAAAACAATTCAGCAGAATTCAATGCCTGCCTGGAAGTGAGGACTTCAAGCTTGTCAGCTACGCTGCGAGGCTCATTCCAAATCAGAATGAAATACAGCTTCTAATTAATAGCAAGAAAATACAGATTGTTACCCACTCTGGCCCTGAGAAAGGCATCAGGGTGTCTATTGGAAACACGCAGCCAGAGCAGAGATCAGAGCTCTGCTTCATGTTATTAAGACATTCACACCACCCTAACAAAATTAAACAGGCAGCTCAGTAACATGAAGCGATCAGACTCTCTTTCTTCCTCCTGCATGCATGAAATGACATTTTAAAGTGATGTGTGATCTTTCAGAGCCTGTAAAGGGGTCAGGCACCAGGCGCATCTGGCACGCTGATCCCCTCATTCAAGAGCATGAAGTCATCCTCCAAGCTGCATTCCTGAGTCAAGAATGTGCAATTTTCCACGTGTCGCTTTACTGACTCGCACACTGAACAGACATTAATATTAATTTCTTTGAAGATCAGGCGTATTTAACAAAATTGCAAGCCCTGCTAATTGTGCTTTAATTTAACTAGAAATAAAACAGTGCTTGGTAAAGAGGGCTGGTGTTATTTGAATAAACACACTCCACACAGCGCTCTGCACTACGCCATAAATCAGCTCAGTGCTGGATTCCACCCAATGGGGTCAGTTTGGTACTAGAGAATCTTCAGAGCAGTGAGTTTAATTACAAAATTCTTACTATATTTGCCACCTTGCTTTCCCCAGCATGCAGAGGGGACACTGTCAGGGACATTGTCATCTCAGCAGCCTGAGAAGCCACCACTGTGCACACAGGCTTGCCCCAAAGCACCATCATCCCATTCCAGTGTGCTTTAGGAGAAATAAGATATGCCCCGGGGCACGTGGCTGTGCCCAGTGTCACTCTGGCTGATGGCAGCATCCAGCTACAGCTGACAGGTCTGAAATTAATTTGAGGATAGGATTGCAGATGATAAAGTACACAATTGCTCTGGCTCTCACAATCAAAATATTTGCTGTGGCAGGTAGGGAGAAGCAGTGCTCCAGCAAGGGGAGGTGTCCCACTCTAATCCCTCTGAAACCAAAGGCCAGAAACCATCGAGCCCAGGAACAGATCCTCAGCCTGACCTCCCACCTTCAAAGCACCTCTCAAAGGTCTCCCAGCCCTTATCTTTCATATTTGGGGCCATCAAAGGCACCAACAGCATCAGGTGTGTGATTCATTTGATTTGAAGCTACCAGCCAGAGCCTACTGCGAGTCGATTGCCTAAATCCACTCTTTACACACGTGACACCACAAGAACTGTCCCTGGGGAAGGCAGTGCCCTGCAGGAGGACACCTCCCTGTCCTGCAGAGGCTGGATTCCCTGTCTGGCTGCGATGGGCAGCTCAGGGCTGGAAACAACCACGTCAGCTGCAGTCAGCAAGTCCTGGCCCTCTCTGCTCTGGGAAGCTGCCTGTCCTCCTGGGAAGGCAGATGAAGGAGCGATTCAGAAATCACAGGATGGGCTTTCTGCGGCTCCAAGGGAAGAGCAGCGCGTTTGGAAAAAAACCCAAACATATTCCTGGGGGTGAAGGAGACTTATTTACCAGAGAGTAAAACCTTCTGTTTCTGTAGGAACATCTGAAGACAAACAGAATAGTGCTTGTGGTGCCAGGTAAACAGCTCTTGCATGCCATGGCTACGGTCTCTAAGGAGCTGCTGTTTATTATGAGCCATCCCTCCCTCGGCGTTAGTGACAAATGCTCCCTGCAAACCCAGCAGGGAGAGGCTCACAATGAAGGGAAGAGCTTGTCTGGAGTTGCCAGAGGGATACTTACTGTCTTTGGGTTATAAACTTTTTTTTTTCCCCTGTATTTTTGCCTTTTCCCCTGTGTTTTTTCTTATAAGCACTAGTTCTTTGGATGGAGTCTCACCAGACCCGTTTAGAACGGACCTTTGGTAGGCAGAACAAAAGTGTTATCAAAGAAAAGATGTTAGTGATCCTACAGAGGTATTAAAAAGTCAACTAGGCCTGAATTATTTATTTCCCAGTTTCTGTGAACTATATTTAAACAGAGAAATGCTTGGAATTACATGAAACTAAAGTGAGAGGCTCCCTGGAGGCTCTTGATAAGATTTAAATTTGCAGCAAATATTGGCATATTGATTATTATCATGACCTGCTGGTTTTTAATGTCCCTGCACAGAGAACCCCCCCTTGGAGGAAGGCTGGATGCATCTTCTCCCCCTCACCCCAGCAGCTGGAGAAAGATCTGCAGGGGAATCCTTCTCTTGGTTTTCCAGGGGACTTGAAGTTATTCTTATGATTTCAATGCAGTGATTTAGCCATTGGGTTTTATACTCGTGTATTTCCACCACATAACTGGTAAACCTTGACACAGTTCATTCTTTTCTTTTTCATCCAAACGGACAAATAAAAGGTTTTTTCATGGCACTGTCATTTCTGCTGTCCTTGTACCAAGGAGTTGACTGCAGTACTTTATGGCTTCCCTACCCTTCCATCAACCTTGGGATGTTTATTTTTCTTCAAACATAGCTGTTGGCAGCATGCTAACAAGAAGTGAAGATCTTTTAACACTGCTATTTGTTTACTGAAGACATCAAAGCCTTTTTTTCCACGAGCCTCCTTTGAGCTGGTACAAGCTGCAAACAGCCGTGCAACACCAAGGTGTGTTTGTGCCACCAAAATAAAACCACAGGGCACTGAAGCTGCAGGTATTTTCTTATCTAAGGTTCTAAATTTAGCTCTGCTTCATCCCTCATCCCCTCAAACTGTTTGTCCCCAGCCCAGAGCCCTGCAGCTCCAGCAGACCTTCCTGCTGCCTTCCAGTTGGGTGGAGGGACACAGCTGCCAACGTGGACCGTGGCAGGGATAGCAGTTAATCTAAAACAAATATTTTGCAACATCTAGGAGCAGAAGCGTTTCCCCGTTTCGCTTTGATGGCCAAGATGCTAACGGGAAGCAGCTCTCCATATTTAGTGTTAGGTCTTGACAGCTTTCGGTTCAGACACAGCCTGTGGGTGCTGGGAAATACACAGTGCAGGAAATGACAGATGTTGGCAGCAAAATAAATAACAAGAGCTGCTGAAAATAAAGTCCTAAGAAATGCTGGTGTATCCTTTTTATGGATTTCCTAGATACATTGAGGCTATTTTAAGGCAGATTGAACTCCCACTCCTTTCAGTGTAAACAGGATTATTCCCTGTGCGGAACATATGGCTGCCTAAACGTCATCATTTGTGCATCACTGGTATTTTCCCAGTCATGTTTCAAGTGTTGCCTCACCCCAAATGCATAACCCACCACTCAGAGCTTGGTGCAGACTTCAGGAAGCATTGAGCACTGACAGAACATCCCAGGAAGCATCTCCATGGAGGACAACCTAAAGCCTGACCCCAGAGAAGGTTCTACTGGAATGGAACCAAGAGATCAGCTCCCTCAGGTCAGCTGAGGTATGGACAACAAGAAGAAAAGGGCAATGAAGGAGGAGGATGGGACAAGGAGTGACCAATGGCGTTTTAATTCCACGTTGAAGTAACTCACCCCGAGATGCATTGGTTGAAGACAGAGCAGGCAAAGATCCAAGGTTTTCCAGGAATCGGCAAGAGTGACGTGCAAGGTCAGTGAGGGTAAGGCAGACCTGCAGGGCAAAGTGCAGGTCATGAGCAGTGCTGGCTGCAGTGGCTGGGAAGGGTTTGTGCTCTAGGGGCATTTTCAGCAACGTGCAACTTACTTTTTATTCATCTGCCGTGGGTGCCATTCACCTCGTGACAGGAGGACATCCTGCACGGCCTGGTGCTCATGGCAGCTCTGGAGACCCACAAAGGAGGGGCTGGGGGGCAGAGGATGTGCTGTTCAGCACTTCTGTTTAATCCTGAAAACGAGATGTAAAGGGAAAGCAGTACAAACCTTTCTCCTTCCACTAGCTGTAAACCAGGCCAGCAGCGCTGGTACAACAGGCTGCAGCCAAAGAGGCTGCAGGT
The DNA here is from genome assembly GCA_036630365.1 of Acanthiza pusilla. NCBI lineage: Eukaryota > Metazoa > Chordata > Aves > Passeriformes > Acanthizidae > Acanthiza > Acanthiza pusilla. The sequence goes on along the minus strand of JAXCHO010000103.1, from coordinate 2,159,360 downwards.
GAGCGGGACTCAATGGTTTTGGCCACTTTCCTTGATTTTGGGTGCTGTGAAACTCTAGTATGGCATGAGGATCAGCAAGGCAGAGCTCAGCCTCTCAGACATGTGGGAGAAGAGGAGAAGCTGTTCCCTCTTCGGGTCCCCATGGAGCTGGGAACAGGGACAAGGTCTCTCAGTGACACAGCTGGGCTGCCCCTCCAGCCCCAGCACTCAGGTGCATCCTGCAGAGCAATTCCAGAGTCTTGCCTTCAGAAATTTAAAAAAAAAAATAAAATGGCAGACCCTTAAAATAAAAATACAAGAGTTTTTAGCACATCCAACTTTGGGATAGAGCGTAAAATTTCTTGCCAGAAAAATTTAAAACAAACTGGAAACTGATCATCTACTCATTTAAACGATGTGCCTGGAGCTAAACCAGCAAGACTGAATAATCTCTGCACTGCTTTCATCTTCCTTCAACTTTTCCTTTGTTCCATCAGCCACATGTGTGCTAAGTGTAAATTGAAGGGCTCTTTGTTGGAAAAGCCGATTGTGAAAAGGGCTTGGCCCTCATCTTATAATTCAGCTTCAGTGTTACAATTACTCTTAATAGCACTCTTGTTTTGTTGTATTATTTATCCTGGCTAGAACCCTCTAGGATCCCCTGAAGGGTTTTTTTTTTTTTCTGGTGGATTTAGCCAACATCCACTCATGAATCCAGATGTTTCTGCTTTTATCCACGGGAATTTAATGGTATGGACATGCCAAGATCATAACTTCAGGCTCAGCCTCAAGACAAGTATTTTTCAAATTCCCTAAATCAAAAATGGAAAGTGCCACAAAACCCCCCAGGGCTTTACTGCATTTTAGCATGCCAGAATGGAAAACAACCACAGGACAGTGCTGCTCAAGGTTCTGTGTTGGTACAGTCTCCTACACTGATCCAGAATTCACAGCCCAGGCTGTGCTGTTTTCTGTGATCTCGGACACAAACTTTGCCTTTTGCACAAACTCTGCTCTTCTTCCTGCCCTAATGGGGACTTTGTGAATAACACAGTGTCTGCTGTGCCTTTGGCAGCACTTAGGAAAAACAACCAACCCCAAACTCCCTCCTTGTCCAGAGTGATAAAAGCAGCATAAAGGAGAAATTAAAATAACCTTAATAACCTTCCTTCTGCACTGCCTGGTGTTTCCTTCAGGCACTCCCATTTGTGGCACCCTGAATTTCTTCCCTGCTCCCCATTTGTCAGCATGAGAATTAAAGTTGGTTTGTGGTGGTGGTCAGTGCCAGAGTGGTGCTGTGGACAGTGTCCTGCTGGGGATGGCTGTGTCTTTCCTGAGGTTCCTCAATGTCAGGACACTCAGGAGCATGGAATAGCAAAGGCAGGAGGTGCACAGAACAGTTTTCAGTGGCATTTTGGCAGCCAACCCTGAACATCCTCTGGGACCGTGTGGTGCACAGCGAGGACGCGATGTCATGTCTGAGTCCACAAAAAGTGAATTTTAGGCTTTCCTCCAAGGCCCTCCCAGCTAGCCATCAATGCTCACCAGCAGAACCATGGTCCTGCCTTTACTGTGCACAATCCAATCCCTCTTAAAGCCCTCTCTGTGCTCTGGGAGGAACACGGAATTGTCATTCCAGCCTGGTAGAGAAGAGCCCTTAGCCCTTTCTGCTCCCTGGGAGTCTCCAGCGCAACAGCCACTCACTGCCTGCTCTAATAGCATTCGTTTTCTACCTGCAGAGCTGCTGGGATCAAAGAACATGTAAATCATTCCTAAAAGCTCTTCTGAGGCTTCCCCCAGCATAGAAGAGCCTCTCAGCTGGCACAAGGGTGGAACTGGCTCCATGGCAAACCCCTCCGGGGCAGGGATGTGCTGGAACAAGGAGGAGGCCCAAGAGCCAGGGAAGCTGAGCACCCAGAAAAGCTTTTCACCCACCTACCCCAGAGCTGAGCTCAGCCACGCCAAAATCCTGCTGAGGGCAGGGCTAGGTGGTGCCAGCAGGCAGGGGGACAAGTCCAGAAGTCGATAGGGTGTCACATGCAAAAGTCAGGAAGGGAGCAGCAGAGTCAACCTGGATGATGCATTTGCAAAGAAAACCACCTTTTTTTGTCAATATTGCGGGTCAAATGTGCTGTGCAGGGCTCACCGAGGGTGCATATTAAATGTCTCACCAGCAGAGTCATTCTCCCACTTCCTATCACATCTTCTGTTTTATAACGAGGAATTTTTTAGTATTCAACTATACAATTTAAATTTTAAAGGCCACCCATTGTAGTTACATGCTATATGACAAACTGTGTACCTGTTCCAACTTATTCTTCTCGTATTCTTAATAAAACATGGTTTCAATGACTTGGTCTTCCCTGTTAAAAAAAACAACTCCATTTTTCTTTAATAAGTTCATGACATTCAAGCTACTAATTTTCCTTACCATCACATCCTTTTTTGGACACAGAATAAAGGACATCAAAAATATATTTTTTAAAAGGGGGTTAATCCAAGTTGGAAATGAAGAAATACAAAAATACTCTTTAAGGTTTTCTGCTTTGTTTTTTTTTTTAAATCACTCAGCAGGTCATAAAAGTGATAAAATGCTTTTGTCTCCATTTCAGTGGGAAGCCAGTTTTGCCTTCAACATCCTGAGCATCATGGGAGCCTCAGTGCAATTTGCTCCTGCTGTTACTTCCCTGGTTCTGCTCCATGGCTGGGCTCAGCCTCCTGGGTCACAGTTCTGTTCTGTTTTCCCTGCACTGACTTCCCAAACCTCTGCAAAAACCCATCACATTATGAGGGGTACCCCTTCACCCCACAAACTCTGGGCCCGTGTTTGAGTTTGGCTGTGCTCTGTGCAGCTTGGGGGTCTGTGAGGACTTTAGTGAAGCTGCTCCAATTGGGACATTTAAACACGAGAACAGATCACAGTTGGGAAGGAGGATTGGCAGGAGGGTGGCATGGCTGGGTAAGGACAGGCAGGTCCTGAATGCACTCACAGTGGGATCAGAAGTGCCCCTGAAGCTGTATGGTTCATTCCATTAGATCATTTTATGAACCTTTAATTTGGCCCTTCAGCTCCATTACCTCCCATTGCACCTTTGACATGCATGGGCCTCTGAATTTAAAGGCCTGGCAAAATTTTATGGAAATTATACAGTTTGCTTTCGACATTACAGAAAGCAGAACCTGAAGATTTGCCTTTCTGCTCTTCCTTGTGACTGTTACCATTGCTCTGCCAGCAACACACAGAGCCATCAAAACCTGCACAGACCTGGGTCTGAGATAACCCAGATCTGATCCCAACATAGACATCAACAGCAAGAGAGGTGTGAAAAATAACCACCATTCAGCCTGTGGGGGCTCTGCTCCACGTAGAGCCTTAGGCAGGAACAGCTTGAGGGTGCAGGAGGATGAGAGGTGAGGGCAGGAGGAGAAATGGATCTTTTGGTGACCCAGAGCAGAGGCAGAGCACAGCAGCACATCCCCAACAGCTCTTGTCTGAGGATGGCATTGATCTTCAGCTCTGACATTCCTCCAGCCCATACAGCTTGGAGGACTTGCTGTTGGTCCAGATAATTTGTTATTTGTTGGTCACAAATTTCACTGTGCTAGGGGAAATCTCACCTTCTGTGCCTGCCACCCCTTGGGGTTTTTCTCCCCTTTAACCTTTGTTTGGTTAAAGGTCTGGAACACCTAAAAATAACAGTGTTTCCATGACAACAGCCCAGCAGTGGACTCCTTGGGGACACCTGAAGAATCAGAGCACTGCCAGGGCTTTCTCCTGCTCCAGCATCACACCTGTGGTACCACAGCCACATCCTCTCCCCTGTGCCTCCTGCAGAGTGCTTTGGGCAGAGCTCTGCCTGCTGAGGCATTGCTGGCACAGTGATGATGCTGATCAGTCACACAAGGGATGAACAGGCAGGTTTCACACCCCAGAATCAGCTTGTGGGGGAGAAAGGCCACAAGGATCTGCAGCCACAAGGACTGGACAGCTGTTGCGTTTCATAATCCCCTAAGTTTATTAATCAGATTCATAATTGGCATGGCCTCCTTGGTATTTTACAGGAGATGTGAAGCGATCCTTTGTTACTCAGTCCCTGCTTTGCTCCCAACACACAACATTTCTCCTGCCTACATTCAGCAGAGCTCTGGAACCCCTGAACCCAGTGGCCTGTCCCCAATGACCTGTGGCCAGGTCCCAGTGATGCCTTCAAATATTTCTAGTTTTTTCTCTTCATGTAGCTGTAACTTGCTGCAGTTCTGTGCTTCTTACAAAGTGCTAAAATGCTCTGTTCCCAGCACCTTTAGCCAAAACAAGGCTCTCTGAACACAGATTCAAGGACATCTTTGTTGCCTTAGGGCCCAAAAATATGTAAACAACAGTGAGCTGGGGGAGCAGGCCTGGGGTGGTGAACATCATCACCTGAGGGTGAGATTGGAGAATTAGAGGCCAATATGCTAATGGGACAGAACTTATATAAAAGGTGAAGGGCTCATGACCCATAGCCCATTTTGGGTGTAGTCCCTGGGGGGAACTTTCGCTTGCTCGAATGTACCTTGAAGGCCTCAAATAAATTTGTCTGCATTGTATACTCCTAATTTATTTTGGCCTCTCTTTCAGGCATCACCAGCAGAGCATCCCTGGGACCTCACCAAGGCCCAAAGCATCCTCAGCTTCCCCTCTCCCCCAGCAGGGCAGGGGACCAGCCCTTTGCACAAGTGTTGTCTCCCTTTCCTTCCAAAGAGCCCAGCTCCAGCCGAGTGCCCATTGATCCACCGCTCCCGAGGCATTCCAACCCCCATCCCTTCCCTGCAGCGCTCTGTCTGCCCTCAGACCAAGATTTATGAGGCCTGTCCATGGACGTGGCTGTGAGAAGAGTCTGAAAGCTTTTGTTGCAATGCCACAAGCAGCACCAAACCAGCAAAGAGCTCTTTGCATACCTGATCCTCACCGGGGGGATTGGAGCAGGACCCTTGCCCGGACAGCAGGCTCTGGAGCCGGACCCACGGAGCAAGGTGGATGTGTGCCAGCCTGGCTATGGGGTTTCGTTAACAACCCAGATTTAAGTGTGGAAATCAAATATGAAACAGTCGTAGCCAGCATTGTCTGCATTCTTGGAGGGGCACTGAAGGAGCAGAAAGAAAGGAACCGAGACACTGGCCCAGACATGCTCCAGCTGTCTGTGACTACCTCTTCCCTCCTCCACTGAATCTAACTATTCTGCTTGTTTTCATTTCATTATTGGATGTTATTTTTGCAACCTGGGAAAAGAATAGAAAAATGGAGGGGGGAAAAAACATCCTTCAAGCACTTTTGGGTTTATTTTTAAGAACCAGACCATTTCTTTCCTATCAGAGATAAGTACAGACTTTGAAAAGTGCACAGGGCCCAGGGTATTATTAGTTAAGCATTTGTTTCTCAAATAAGGCCCTTTATCTCAGAGGCAGCAGCACTTGTGTTGCTGTGGTAATTCATGTAAGTCTCACTCATTTAGTACTGAGCAACATGCAATTAAATAGCCATATAAACACCCCCAGGCTGAGCAACAGCTGCCTACAGGTAACCTTCAGCTTCATGCACTCACTTGCCAAATGTTTGAGCCCTGGCCCTGAAAACCCTCATCTGCATGTGGGAGCGGGGCAGGCCCTTCCCTCCGTCACTGTGGGCACAGCACAAATTAAGATTTTAATGAGTTGGTTTAAAGCCTGATGCTGCAGATCGCTGTAACACAAGTGCTGCTCAACTCACTGCCTTCCACCCAAAGAGACAGCTTATCCATCTTTAACATTCAGTATCATCCCCAGCAAGATCTGATGATAATTTATTTTCCCACTCTTTTTTTCCCTTCAGTTTTGCTCGTGGGGGACATGCCAGCCCACATTGCCTCAGCTGGGGACACTCTACCCCATGAAACCAAACAGTCACCCAGAGAAAGGCCAGGGTTATAAACCTGCCCCCTGAGCGTGGTGGGAATTCTCAGTTTGTGCCTCACATCTCTGGAACAATCTTCCCTGTGTTTTGGTGCTGACACACTTCAGCACAGCAGTGGTGCTTCCAGGGAGCAGTACGACTCAGAGTGTTTCTCACCATTTATTTTCCTCTTCAGGACATCCACTAAGGCAGGAGCTCTCTCCACCTCAGCTTTTGCACAGCCCTGCAGTATTCCTAGCAATATTCCTAGCAGGATAAGGTCAGCTATGCTTCAGTGTGAGATGTTGTCTCTCTGTGCATTGTTTTATAACATCCAAAGCAGGTCTACAATTTTAAACCTGGATATTTTAAGCTCCAACAAAGATATTTTGAAGTGCACACGCAATAACTTCACTGCGCACACGTCATTCCTTCCTAATGAATGGCAGTGCTCTAAGGATCTGCACGAAGAAGCTTTAACCTAATTTTTACCTTATTCCATCCAGTTCAGCAAGGGGAGAGTTTTATATTTTGTTAATGAAAATTAATTCTCATACTAGAACCTAATTCCCACGCATTAAGGGCAAAAGACGATGATTTCAAGCAAGGAGTTTCACCTCATCCAGAAACTGTAAACATCTGCTCAACACCAAGCCCAGGAGCAACTTCATTTACCTTAATGTGTGTGCTTATCTCTAAGCAGGTGCTTAAGTGGTTTGTTGGCAAAAGCTGGAGTGCTTATGCCTTTCCAGGTGACCCTATTTAACAATTACCAGTATTAAACTGCTCAATAACTATAAACACAGGGAAAAAACACCCAACGTGGAATCAGCTCTGCGCAGAGCTTTTCCAAACATGATTTCTGCATTAGTCAGGAGGGTCAGACTGTTCCGTGCTCAAAGGCTGACCCCAAAAGCCACAGGAATCAGTGGAAGGGAGTTGACCAGTTACACCAGTTTGGGATGGGATCCCCTGTGAGCAGAAACACCTTTGTTTTGGCACTGTGACTAACAGGGACAACAAAGGCTCGGCACTGACATTAAGAAAATTCGTTCTATGTATGGACATCCTGTTAACCTCCAGGTGCCTCAGAGGAAGCTGTTAATTTAATGGTTGCATCAGGAAGGTACAGCAACGAAGGAAACCCCACAGCCTAAGGTCAGTACTGACACCTGCACAGGGCAGCACTGCCTGCAGGGAGCTCTGGACAGAGCAGACATTGGAATATTCTGCCCTTGACAGGGAGAAAATTCTCAGATTTAAGGGACTGTAGTTGATACAGACTCTAGAGACAGAGCACGTCCTCCACAGCAAGGCCTCTCTAGATCCTACAGCTTCTTCCAGTTGAATTCAAGGCAAAAATGGATGGATTAATTCACTCCCACCCCTTGGAGGTAAGATGCTGCACACAGAGTCTTATCTCACCCTGGTATAAGGGGTTCTCAGCCCTTTTTCACAGCAGAAAAGTTTATTTTGCTATTCCCCTGATTTCACTGCAGTTAAATTTGACTATAGGTGGTATCCATTGTACTGAGTATCAAACTTACATCATGCAGATATGCAAAGGTAAAGTGGAAGGTGAGGGTAAGACACCTGAAATGAGATAGTTGACCTAAAAGTAAAGGCATAAAGGCCCTGAATCCCCAAAATACTTCAGCACAGGCCTGCAGCAGACACAGGGGTGATGCTGTCGAGCTCAGCCTGACACAAGTGCTGTAATTAATATGGTGATAATCAGGATTCATTGCAAGTTGGATGGGATGTAAAATGCAACTGGGCTGTAAAGCTGTGGGTTTAATCTGGGAATGCCAGTACATCACCTGAAGCAATGAAGTTACAGTCTTTCCATTGCCTGCTCAGACACAGGCTCGTGTTTTTACACCAGAAAACACCTTAATTTACCGCAGCAAATACAAAGATCTGGGCTGTTGCATTACTTCAGGAAGAAAACCTTTATCTCTGTGGGCAAGGCTGGCACTTGCACTCAGGTCTCAGCTCACTGCCCCACATTTTGATGCTTCTACAGATTTCAGCACTGCCTTCCAGGCATGAGATCATGGACTTGTGTCCCTGACTCCTGCAGCTCCAAACATCATTCCTGGTGTGGGTCCCTCCCAGCTCTGACTCATTTTCTGTGGAACAGCCCGACACCTTCATTCATTCATTCAGTCTCCCACACAAACATCACTGTCCTTTCCCCAAATCTGCACTCCTGACTCCTCAGCCTGTGGCTCAGGGTCAGCACCATCCTGCAATCCTTTATCCCACTGCTTACATTTTCCATCCACTAGCTCCTGATGAGAAATGCAAAGGAAAGTTCCTCGCAGCTTCAGCCAGCCTCACCTCCCAAGGTCTTTTTGCCCAGAGGGACAATAACTACAGTTCAAGCCAAGATACTATCTCGTCCAGACAAGGGAAGTCTGGAAGCCCTGATAGCTAATGACCTACGCAAGCCTGTGTCACAATTTCACTTTCCATAATTCAACTGCAGTTTCTAAACTGCGTGAAAATGCTATGTGGTGTTTATGGAAACCTTAATGTTACTTAGATTTTGGAAACAACAACGCTGTGTTCAGTGGTCTTGGTTAACCACAGTCTTGAGCTATCATACTCCCTGGATAAATCCTGGATGTGCTGGGAGACATTCCGACCAAAACAGAAAGGCAGAATTTGTGAGGCATTTCAGAGATCAAAAATCATCCTGGAGTGAGGGTCCTCCTCTAGCAGCAGCCAGTGCAGGTGTCCATCTGCACACAGAGCAGATGGCAGGCTTAAAGCCTAAACCTATAATCATCAGTCAGGCAAAATTACAGCAGGTGATGGTGTGCACAGCTGAGTCAAGGGCTTTATGGCAGGTAATCAGCACACTCCTGCCCCATAACCTCTGCAGTCCCCGGGGTTTCGAGTCAGCAGTTCTGCTCCTGTGGGCAGCAAGCTTACAGAAGCCATTTTCTCTGCAAGTGTTATAATTTCCATCTCAGTTCAGCATGCTTCCTTATTGAGCTGTCATTGCCCACAAATGGCTTTTCTGGGTAATTAATACCACCAGGGCTCTAATGAAGATGCCCCATTAGACTCTGCTGCAGCAGCTCCAGGTGACATGACCAGACTGCCACCCTTTTCCTGCTCTTCAAAAATATGATGCCTCCTTCAGCAGGACAAATCGGGATCTGAATAGTGCTACAGCACTGAGACATGGGTCATTTTGCTTGTTTAAAAAATAACTTCAGCACTAAAGGTGTCTAATTCTACACAATAAAGTCCTATTTATCATATCGGGAGGAAATCATTAGCAGCAGCAGCCCAGCTTTCCACAAGTGTCTCTGGGTGGTGTTTGCTTTAGAGTGTTTTCAGGGACTCCTCACCCCCATGGGCACCCATGCAGCTCCACTGCTGGAAGCAGGACAGTAAAAATGAACTGCTGGCAACTCCTGCTCTGGTCAGAGCGAGAAAAATGGAAGAGGCTTCTGAAATATCCCAGGCACCGTGTGCATGTGAATGGCAGAGCAGGAAGGGTGACAGTGTGAGGGCTGGTGAAGGAAGAGCTCCATCCATTGCCATGACACATGTCCAGTGCAGAGGACTCACCTCAGACTGCCTGCACCTCACACAGGGGGAGAGGTTTAATTCTGACAATTCAACAAAGCCAAAGATTCCCTACACAGGAAAAGCACTGAGAAAGCTGACGTCACCAACCAAGATATTTTATGAAGACTTGGAAATATTGGACATATTTTCAAGTATGTAAGGTGCAGTTATGTTTCCTGACATGCAGAGGTTATGGGGCTCACATTCACCTGGCTATGGTTGTGCCCAGGGGATGTGTGGGTCTTTTACCCTTGACTCACCTCAGAAAACATCCCATCAGACATTAATCCTACTGTGCAGGTACTAATAACACCACTGAAGCCCCTGTCGGCCTTTTCCTCCTCGGGACACCTGATTTATTATTGACAAAGTGCTTCCTGCGTGGTGCTAACATCCGACTGCACTGAAATGCCCCTCAGAACTCGGGAGTAGCTCATCTCCTCATCTCCTGCCTTCAGGGCAGTGAAGGGTAAAGTCAAACCACATGAAAGGGAGCGGTGTCTGGCCGATTTTACAGCTCTAATAGGAATTGCCTTTTTATCATATTGGATGGAAATTTTTATAACTGGCTCTGATAATTAATTGGAAACCAATCGAAGAGCAAATAAGTGTGCATGCCACAAACTGTACATGGGAGAAGGGCTACAGAAGAAATTCAAGAAAAAAATGTTGCTGGCAAAGATCAAAGAAAAGGCATTAGTTAATGGCCGTATTTTCTTTTTTAAAAAAAGAAGCCCTTTCTTTGAAGGCAATAGTTGATGAATGAGAATGCAATGAGCCAATTCTTGCGAAGTTCCTTTGAAACAAAGTACATGTACACACTCAGAAAGAAAATCATTTCAAAACACTGGCATTAATATATACATCTTCGAAAAACTGTTAGTTACAGTAAATTCTGTTGTGTGAGTAGCCTTTGAGGAGAAGAACACACATTTACTCCGCAAACCATCTGATTGCAAAGCTGGTTTTATTTCTTTTTCCTGCAAGCTACCAGTTGGGAGATTTAGCTCAATCCTACTGAAGTCTACTTGCCTTCAACTGAATTGATGATTGGCCCTCTTAGGGAAGCTCAGATCCACCAGAACACCAAGATGCCAACGCAGGTGATGCCTGTGATGGGTGCCTGCTCCCCAGGGCAAATTCCCATCCACCCCAGGAGCACCGAGCTGCTGGAGTCTCCCTGCACACACAGCAGAACTCATTTACTCCACAGAAGGCCCAAAGCCCCAAATGCTGAGCCAGGCCACAGGGGCAGAAGGATATTGTCCTGGTTTCAGCCATGGCAGAGTTAATTTCTGCTCGGTAGCTGAGACCATGCAATCTCCTGGTCTGAATCAGACACTGCATTTTTGGTGTCTGAGCCTTTCCCCTCCGTTCTCACCCCAGCATTGTGTCTGAGGGTGTCACAGTGTACCTGAGTCACATCAACAGCTCCGTGTCACCCACGCAGGTTAGCTTAGTCCCAGCCAACCATTCCTGCCACTTTCCTTCCCCCTTGCCTGTCTGACCCCTGGGCAGGATGATTCAGCTCTCCAAACCACCCAAACCATCCAGTCCTGTGCTCTGGGAGGCTCCTGGCCATGCTCTGAGCCACGGGGCAGAGGTGTGTGACATGTCCACAGACCTGCGCCAGCTCCAAAACCAACACAGCTTGGCTAGGACATCGAATATAAAAACCTAGACAAATAATACATACCTCAAGCACATTTTCCTACCTTTGGGGGATTAAAATCCCTCCCTGTGTCTCTAGTTCCCTTCTCTGAAGGGTGTTCTTCTGTGTATGCAGGAGATCCTCATAAAAATGAATGTCCTATTATGGGGGAATTCCTGGCTCTTCCTCCCTCACCTACCTGCTTCTCTTGGAAAGATCACACAGCTTTTCCTGCCTTTCCCAAAAATACTTGGGAGAAAGGCCCTTTCTAGTTTGAAAATCAGCCTCTCAACCCTTTCACATGAGGGTCAGTGAAGAGCATAAGGCGAGCCTGGCACCCTCAGCTAAACCTCAGGCAGCTTCCAACACTTGGGTCATCCCACCCAGGCAAATCCCCAAAATTTAGTGATGTTTTTGTCACCCTGTGCTAGGTGCAGACAATTCTCTTCTCTTTACACTTCTAGGGAGGGCACAGAGAACAGAGAAAAGCAAGCCCCAGAACTCAAAAGGAGTTTGAATTTGACATGCCTGCACACACCTCTGTTACTGAGCACTGCCAGGAGAGGCTTCCCAGATTATCACAGGAGGCTCATACTGGGAAACCTATCCCAGATTTGCTTTTATTAGGAATCATCATCCTTCTTCCAAAGTGGAGGCTTGCACTTGGTGGGAATGTGCTAAGTCTCACACATACTGTTGTTATTGTGTGGCTTTCCCTTCCTCCCACAGCTGCTAAGCCTTACATTCAGGTAATAAATATTGTGGAATGACTGCAGTCAGCTACACCAGAGTATTAGAAAAGCCTCAGATAAACCTCCAGTGTCAAACATTTGTACTCACTGAAGGCCATTGAGAAAGACAAGCTTGGAAAAAGTGAGCAGAAAAGATGAATATGCTGGATTTTCTTAGTCTCATGAAATCAGTGTTTTGGTGCTTTCTCGGTATGTGTAGACTATCTAAAGACAGACATGCAGAAACAGCTCTGTGCTGAAGGATTCCCACAGATAGCTAGACAAATACCTTATAAAAATACCAGCAATAAAATACAAGTGAAATGTCTGTGTTGATACACAGAGCTCACATCATTAAGTAACAGAGGTATGAGGTTAGTGGTAGAGTGATTCTCTTGTTTAAATCTAACCTGGAAGATGTCTTTCCAATTTTAAAAAGCCTGAGGGACTCTTGGGAAGACTGAGATACCAACAGCTCACTAGAAATGTCACCACTAATTCTTTGCTGTGCTCGAGGCTTTGACAATATTGATAAAGGATCAAAGATGACGTTTATCCAGGTCAGTTTTGTGGTTAAGTCATGGGTTTAGCAGTCAATATTCAGATTTCAAGTGATTTCTGACAAATATGAAAGTTTGGGATTTTGAGGTAATACTCACATTAGGGCTGGGAACAACTAAAACACAAATTATAACTTCAAAGTCCCTTCCTGTGCTGTTGGGGTTACAGCTACACCATGACTTAAGAGAAAATTCAGGAGAGCTCTTTCTTCATCTCCCCTCCAGAAACATCAAAGAGCAGAGGCGACTTTGTGCTCCATGGTGTTTAACCACCAAACCTTCCCTGGGTGATGCAGCACGATGACAGATGGGTGACAGGGCAGCTGGCACCGCTCTGGGGACACCGGGAGTGGCATTTCTGCAGCCGAGCAGCAGCACAGTCACCACATCAGAGGGGAGGATCTCACCTGGGGTGCCCACAAAACCACACCAGGCTGTGCCCCACGCCTCAAACCAAGGTGGCTGTGCTGCAGGCTCCCAGTTTAGCTCCCAGACATTCCGTGCTTTTTCCTAAGTCTGCTGAGGTTTGAGAAGTTAATGGAACCCACAGTGCTGAAAGAAATTCAGAATCATGACAAACACATGCATTCCTGTGACAAATTTTAAAAGTGAATCTCAGAACACAGCAAGCACCAGGAGCTTCTAATAATGTGCTGAGCTTCTCTCTTCTTCATTCCCAGTTTGCACAGACTGGAGCTGGAGGGCTGAGGGACAGCATCCTCCAGAGTCTTGGAAATGGTGCTGCTGTTCACAAGACCAAAGACTCACTCCATCTCATTGCAATCAATACTGTAACAGTGGGATGTTCACCAAGCTGCAGAGACGCAGTTATTCAGAATTTCACATTCTCTGTAGGGCTGTTATACCCCACCTGGTGGGTTTGCCAGGGCCCTGGCAGCCCTGCCACTGTGCAGAGCTCCCGAGGTGAAGGCTCCTGTTTGGCTCTTGGATCAACCCTGGCTGCAAATATTTGGAAACCCACAGCACTGTGATCCCCACAGCACGGATTGAAGGGATCCCTGCTCCCAGCCGGAGCACAGGAGCTCTGGCTCATTCTGGGGGGCACAGTGAAGCCCCACGGCAGCACTTCCTTGCACAGTGGTCTCTGAGCACGGCTGGAACAGGGGCTGTGTTTTGCTGGGGATTACTGGGTTGTTGCTGCTTCCCCTGATAGCATCGACTCCAAAGCGTGGATATGGCCACAGGGAATGCTTAAAGCATCCAGGTGCAGTCCTCAGCCTTAATGCCTTTTCCTTTCCTCAGAATACTGCTACGCTTTTTCTACAGCGACAGCCATGCCTCAGATACCCCAGCAGGAAAAGAGGAAGATGAGTTTATCTGGTGGGTGCTTGTACTGTTCAACCGAGCCCCAAAACCATGAGTAGAACACTGGGCCCTCAGTACATATTTTAATGGGAATTATTTTAATTTACTGCATGATACGCAACAGGCTTTTGCCATCAAGAAGGTAAATTTCCTTAATAGCCATGCTGCTAAGGAATATTAAGTGGAACAACATACATCTTGCCCTGCTGAAGAGCTTTACAGAACGCCATGATAAAGTTTTCTACAAGATGTGACTCTGGACTGGTTCAGACAATTTCTTCCCAATACATCTCTCCTTTAAGAAAAAGTTCCACATGGACAGGGGGTGTCACAGGCAAAACAAACAGACTAGGAGACATTTAAATGAAAAGCACTTAAATAATCTAATCTCTGTAGCTAATTTAAGAACTCCTAGGGAAAGAGAAGGTAGAGATAAGGAATCTTAATGAGGCCAGGCCAAAAATCAACACATGAGCAGCAATCAAATGCTTGCTGACTGCTGTCTGTTCATTATATGTGATGAGTTTGACAGTTTCTCAAGAGGAGAGACCATTACAAAAATAGTGAAGACATTCCACTAAAAAACCCACTGAGCCACTATTAAAGACTTAGTCAACAGTAGAAGCCTGGTAAAGCATTGTTAGTCACTGCTAAAGCATTGCTAAGCAACCCTTTATCCTCCTCAGGACTGGATTAGTTTCATCAGCAATAACCAACAGCCTCCATCCTCACTCACAGCTCCCAGTTTGAAGTGCTCTGCAATTTTCTTTGAAACTCAAGTGAGAGTTGCCACTCCAGCGCCTGTGGAGGAGTCAGGGGGTTGCACATCAGCAGGGGAGCCTGTCTGCAGCTCCAGTGCCTTCAGGACACCAGCTAATTCATTTTAAGAAAGGAGCAATATTTATTCGCTCTCACACTTCAATTCTTTGCTGATTGCAGCAACAGCTGATATCCTTCTCAGCACTGATTTTAAAAAGCCCAGCCTTGACCAAAGCCAGGCCAGCTGCTGTCAGGATTTCCACTAAAACTATCTATAAAAACTGAAACCAGGGAGCTCCCAGGCACCAACCTTGCTGGACTGTTTCTCCGAGGTAACAGCTCTCTGCTAGGCATCGCCTCTGTCTTCATTTTGGACACCATTTGCATTTATATCATCCCAGCAGCACCTCCAAGAGGTTCCTTCCATGGATATTAATAATAATTCACTTAGCAGAACAAATTCCGCTCGGTGTTAGCTCACCTAGTCCAGCCCCTCAGCAGTTTCCAAAGGAAGATGAGAGTGACAGAAAAGGGACATGACCTGCCTCAACAAGATCTGAAACCCAACACCATGAGGGGTCAGCTAGACACAGAACCAATAAATTGAAACTTCAGAAAAGCCAAGGAGGCCAAGAAAAACAACTCAGATGAGCCTTGTCTGGTGCTGCCAGCCGTGCAGCCCCAGGTGCTGGAGGAACAGCATCGAGCAACCCATCCACCTTCCCAGACTGCAGCCAGGAAAAGGGAGGAGCTCCCAGACACCTTCCCAGCCTCTCTCTTCTCCCATTTCCCTCTCAGGCTGGCACACAAGCACCAACAATACCTGTCCCCAGCCTGCATGGTGCTTTAACTGAGGTACAGCCCCTTCTTCAGCCTGACAGACGTGGCTTGTCCCCAGCCGGTCCCA
This sequence comes from Acanthiza pusilla, assembly GCA_036630365.1. NCBI lineage: Eukaryota > Metazoa > Chordata > Aves > Passeriformes > Acanthizidae > Acanthiza > Acanthiza pusilla. The sequence continues at coordinate 2,143,951 of JAXCHO010000103.1, read as the reverse complement.
CAGCTCGGTGTCACTCACGGAGATGAGTGCTTCAGTTGGGAAGATGATGACTTTCCCATTAACTAGAATTATTTGCTCACTCCAGAAATTAAAGTCTGCGTCTACAAAAGTGTTATTTGCTAACAGTCATTTTTACAATGGAATAAAAAAACCCCAAACCAGTTAGATGGTTAAAAGTGTCATTTCACAGTGAAAGCAAGATGACAGTCACAGAAATGCATTCAGAAACCATGCCTGTGCCAGAATGACCCTCTCAGAGCAGGAATGAAGTGCCATATAATCCAGAATTCATTATCTATTATTTTTGGCTCAAGAACAGCTTAAAAAAAATTAATTTTCTCAGAACTACTTATTGCAACAGCCCAAGAATCACAGGGAGAACCAAACTGCAGCAGAGCTCAGAGAGAGGAAAGGGCCGTGGACTGAGCTTAAATAGGGCCCAGGGCCCATGGGGCAGGTGGGGCAGGGCTCCCAGGTGAGGCCCTGACAAATAAACCTGATGATGATGTTGGTTTTAAACACAATGCATGAAGCTGAACAAATTTATTCCTGTGTGAGACCAAAGGCAGGGAACAGTCACACATCAGGACCTGTCCCAAAATGATGCCATGATAAAGTCCCATGGCTCTGCTGTACCACTGGGCTCTGGTGGCACCTCCCTTGCAAGATTACCTGGGATTATCAGAGATGGAAATGCTCAGTGGCAGCGTGGTCAAACCTAGTGATTTTTTAACAAGTGCCAAAATTTTCCAAGTTAATGCCACCTTAGAAAAAACACATGACTCCTTTTAAAACCCGAGCCTGCTTCAATTGGTTTGATTTCCTCACACACCAGTTCCCCTGGGGCAGAGCTCAGAGGAACAGAAAAGCCTGGCTTTAGGCAGTCAGATTTTAATAAGTGCATGATAAATTTATTTTCCCTAAAACCCAGCGTGTATAGACAGTGTAGCCCACCCTTCCTTCCACATCTCCTCCGTCTGGGGCTGAGTCTTCTTCCTTATCTTCAGCCAGCAACTCTGACATTCTCCAGATACGCTCATGAGGTCAGACAGAGACTTTTTGGCTAAGCACCCTCCTTATCCACAACGTTTGTGCGTAAAGGAGACAGGGGACATCTTCCCATATTTGAGCCAAAGGGAGAGTTTTATCTCTGCGGGAGCCCCGAAGACACAATACAAGTGTTTGCCTTGTGCTGCTCTGTCCTTAACAAGGCCTTTCGGCTTTCAAGGGAATAGATTGCAGGGCTGTGCCAAAACTGGCAGCTTCCTGCAGAATTTGCAGGAGATCGCTTAAAACAGGTTGAAGGTGAAGAAGACACCCAGGAAACAACGAGTTGAAGTGGAATGCTAAAACAGAGGACTGGGAAAAACTGTGTGCTAAAGAGATGGTTTTCAAATAACACTGATTGCTAATTAAACTGCTCCTACTCTTTGTATTTTCTTTTTACAAACTTGCTTCTCTCTGGTATAGAGACAATAAAGAACAAAGCAAAAAGCCGAGGTGCCAAATTGTGATCTCAGTGAAACTGGTGGAAAAGCACATAAAACATTCCCTTAGGGGACTGGGAATTGTGGGGTTCGGAAAAGAGCCCCGGTCACACAAATGGAGTTTCATTGTTTGGTATGTGAGTTCATTATAAGTGGGCTCAATTATATTTCATCAGTGAAGAGAAAATGGCCTTTTCATCCAATGTATCGAGTTGAGTTGAATGCTAAGCACATCTGACGCAGCTTTTGGAAAAAAACAAAACAAGAACAGTAGCCATGTGAAAAAACAAACAAAATGACTAAGGCATCTCGGCGCCTCAGCGAGCTCTGTTTCTCACGGAGCCATCGGATAAAGAAGTGAATGAAGTACAGTAGCTTAACATGCACCACATGAGTGTGTGCGGTGCCACATTTGCTGATTTACTAACTCGTTTTGTTTGAGGGGCACTTGAAAGGCTTTGACATTTACAGCTCTGTAGGCAAATGTGAAAGGAAAGAATAGATGCTGTATCTCCAAGCTCCCAGCTGCTGGTAAATGTCTTCTCAAAGCGCCAGCAATCCACATGAAATCAGGAGCACTCGGTGCCCCCGAGCTTCCCAGGTTTGTCTGCGAACGCTGTTAGAGCAAATACGTCAACAGTCAGTGGGGTTAAAAATGTAAATGGGCCTCTCAGCGAGATGTGAAGCCTCTCAATGGAAAGTTGGGATGCTTTTCCCAAGTTTTCTGTTGCAGGCTGGATGCAGAGAGCAGCCCAGTGCCTGCAGTCAGCAGCAATGGGTCAGTCACTAAGCGTACCCTGGGCATCCTGAGATTCTTCAGTTGAAGGGATTTCGGATGCTTTCCTGGGCTGCAATTGCCAGAACAGCTTTGTTTCTGTGTGAGTCAGTCGCTGTGCAAATGTTTATTCTGCCCTGTGTCTCCTGCTTCACACGGGCCTCGCTGTTTTCAAGGAGGCAACGCACACAGAGCACCGGGAGCAGGGCGAGCAAAGCCTCACAAGTCCCAAACGCTGCACTCAGCCTTGGCGCTTCTCACAAATGTCGCTTTGCAATTTTATTTTTCAAGCCTGAAAGCTTTCTGCCTTTCTGAATCATTCAGTGGGGCCCCTTTTGATAGCGTGGGCTATCGAAGCTCTTCAGCTCAGCCTTGGCAGCCTCGGGTGGGATCCACGGGTGCAGCATCGTTTTCCTGCTCTGCCACGCGGTGCAATCCCTGTTTCCCTGCCACTCGCTGACAGGCAGCACTGTCACAGCCTGAAGCTGTCTGTACATCCTCTGCCAGTTCCTCCTGCCTGCTCCGTTGGGATTAGGAAATAGCACCCTGCCTGCTCCATTGGGATTTTTCCACCCGTATGAGAAGTAAAGACTGAGGGAAGTGAGGAAAGCAAGGGAAGGAGCAGGGTGGAGCAGGAGGTGAAATGAGATGGGGAGGAGGAAAAGGCAGAGATAACAATGGAGTAGGAAAGCGGTGAAAAGATCCAAGGGGAGAAGGCAATGATTAGGACCAGCAGGGAGTGACGGAGAGATTATGACATCTGTTTTCATGAGAGGGATGGGGTGGTGTTGATTCTGGTAATGTGCAGGCTGTGTGTGAAATGCTCTTAACCGATTTCTCATGGGGTCTTGTTCAGTGGGAGGTGCTTGCCTGCCTTTCCTTTCCATGGGGATCTGGACACAGGGGAAGGAGGGGAAAGCTGCATCTTGGGTGGAACCCACAACTGGAAAGCACTGCTGATGCTGTACTTTAGGCATGGTCTGTCTTAAATATGCTCAGATGGACAAGGAATACGAGGCAGCCCTACTCTCTGCCAAACTAATTTGGAGAATTAATCTGAAAGCTGTTTTAAAGATGCTTTCAGAGGTCACTAATAATATCCATTCTTCCAGTTAGACTTTGTCCTCTCCGTCATCTCAGAGGCTCATGTGGAAGGCAAACTCCTAATGAAAGCATAGGTCAATTTACACTTCTCTTCCTCCAGGAAAAGCTCAGCTAAAACCACTCAACTACAAAACTCATTCAGCCTCCCCTGGACAAGGCATTATTAAGATTCATTACTTTCTACATTCAGAGTCACAATCACTACAAAATCAGTTGTCAGAGGGATGCCACAGGGCCTATAGGCATTGGTCCATTGTCCTTGGATTTTTCCCCTGATTTTTCTTTTTCAGCCTCACAATTTGGTCCCTGGTCCCTGCCCTCCCTGTGTGCAGTGGTCCTGCAGAAGAAACTTCTCCTTAACTGCTAACTTTTGGGGAGGTGGCATCAAGGGGAAATTCATTCCTGTCCTCAAGACTGCCAAAACAATCCCTTTTATTTCCACCCTACTGCAAATGAAGACAGCAGAGATCCTTGGGAAAGTCCATGGCTCTTGCAATGCCAGGCGCAGCACAGTCAGTTGTGACAAGGAAAAGTGTCACAGATTTCATTTCTATTTCTATCTAGACAGTAATTTTTAAAAAATTAAGGACAAATTCCCCAGAACTGTTTGCTGAATCACAAATCACACTTAGCTTGATGATTATTAAAATATTCGCTTTATTTCTCCCCCTAGAGGTTCATATTTATCACATCTCGCTCTCAAAATATTTTTAATTAAGGATCAATGCTGTCACCATGTCCTTTTGCAAACTGACACAACACAGTGGAAGGAAGGCTGCCTTTCCCTTGCAGATAAATGGCTAATGCTGAGGATGCCTTTTGAAGCACACAGTTGACCACTGCCACCCACCATGCACAAATCAGTTCTGATTCCCTCCGTGCATGGATCAATCCTCAGGCTTTATGTTTCCTGGAAATCTGTGTGACATCTTTAGATTGCAGAGAAGGTCACCACCGCGTTTCTTGCCTCAGATGATGAGTTCCTAGGCTTGATTCATGTTGACTTCTATCAAAAGGGAATATAAAATAGAATCGTAACTGGCCAATAGAAAAAAAATAAATTAAGTAAAACAAATCATTCTTTTCTTCTGCTCCGATGCTGGCAATAAACATCACCGTAGCTGTGAAATGCAAATGAGTCAGGGCTTTCAGCCCCTGACAGCAGACATCACATCACCAGAGAGATGGCCTTGAGATCCCTGCCAGTCGCAGGCACAAGGCATCCCTATGGCAACTACAGCAGAGTAACACTGGGAAAGGCTTGTTTAATATGCTCCAGCAGCTGAAAATCAGAGAAAAGTCAGCACCACAGGAGCAGCCTGGCTTCTGCACATCACATCAAGGGCTTTGTCCCCCACGGGCAAGAAGGGCTGCCACCAGGTGACAATTCAGCTGAGCTGTGGGGACACACCTCAGGATGTCCCCTGGTTGTGGGCCTTGATTATCCTGCCCCAGAATCTGATTATACCACACAGTGACCTTAACCTGGCCCAGACACAGAAATTTCCTTTCCATGGAAAGGAAAATACAGAGAAAAGCCTGGAATTTGGGCACTGAGCTGACAACACACCCAGGCTGAGGAGCTGTCTGGATGCTGTGAGACACTTACTCCTTCTTCCAGGCACAAAACTGCTTCCAACACGTCCTATTAACAGTCTGCTTTCCACCCCATTGGTACAGGCCTTTGCAGAATGATGGTAAAAAGCTGAAACGCTTCAGAATCTCAGAATTAATTCCAAAACCAGAAGAGAGCACAGGGTAAAGCAGAGCAGCCAAAATCCGTCCTGGACTTCATGTTGATAGAGATTGCTGTCAAGAGAACTGGAAGAGTGGTCCCACCCTTCAGAGAATAAAGGGTTGACTTTTTCCTCATGTTCCCAAGATCTTAGAGCCAGTGTTTGCCCTATGGATTGCCTTTTCCACACCTCCACTCAAATATTGAACAACAGGTACCCATAAGGAGCCACTGTTTTTTCAACATCCTCCTCTAATTTTCCTGTTGCTCATTAGCAATGATTGTAGGAAACACGAACTTCATGAAAAGGAGAAAGATGGCAAAGCTGATGTGTCAGAAGCAAAAATGATGGACAAGAATTAATTACACTCCCACAGGAAAACTGATATTTGCTCTGAATATTCTAAATGGAGGTTTCAATAAGGCTGGGACTTAAATTTGCCATTGTGTTTCAGTGTTAGCAGTTGCATAAATTACTGTTCTTAGAATAATAAATAATTACAAGACATATAAAATATAATTAATACAGATTTAATTAATATGCTTTTATTATAATATACAACAATATCATAAATATTAGCAGGGAATTAGCTGTATAGAAGACAAGTTTAATTAGCAGAAAAAGCCCCTAAAGAAGGAAAAGAAGGAAAAAAACAGAAGGGAAAAAAAGAAGAAAAAAAGAAGAAAAAAAGAAGAAAAAAGGAAGAAAAAAGGAAGAAAAAAGGAAGAAAAAAAGAAGAAAAAAAGAAGAAAAAAAGGAGGAAGAAAGGAGGAAAAAAGAAGAAAAAAAAAAAGAATAAAAAATTCCAGTCAGCTGAAGTATTTGTAGCACTTTAAATTCAAGCAGTGAGATGAGAAGTGATCACCAGGGTAGCCCTGGAGCCTTCCCCCCACTCCCAGCTCAGCTCCACTCTCTGGAAGCAGCAAGAAATCCCAGAGAAATTGTGGCAGGCCAATAACAAGAGTGGCAGAGGAGAAAGGAGTTAGTTAGGTAAGGAGTCCAGACACATTCCAGAAGGAAGTGGAGAACCAGCGTAAGGAATCTGCAGTGAATCACCAGCCGGAGCCACCATGGAAAAAGAGTTTATTATCTGATAGCTACAAGTGCTGGGGAGGGCCTGGATCACCAGAGGACATCTGCACAGTGTTTTCATCAGGCTCATTGTGCCAACATTCACATCAGCCAACAGGAACTGAGCTCAGTGCATTAAATAAACTTGCCAGGATTAACCTGTTAAAACTCTGAGTGCTCGGGGCAGCCGAGGGCTCCCTCAGCCCACCTGGAGCAGCACACGGCACCAGGACAGGATTAATCCTTCTAATCCGTGTATTGGGGCAACTGCTAATGAGAGACAGAGTTTTCCACCCTTCCTCACCCACCCCTTGCCACTAATGGTTTTCAGTCCTTGCTGCCTCATGGAAAGCTTTCCTGAAGTTATTCCAGTGCCTGCTGTGACTTCATTTCCTCGCAGACTGGTGATTACCAGTGGCGATGTCTGAGGCTCGGTGTCCCCAGAAGTGACAGTGGCTCCAGGCCAGCTCACCAACACGGGGCACCAGCAGATCAAACTCCAGGGATTTTTCCCAGCACTGGGTCCATGGAAGCTCTCATTTCTCGTGGGAGAGCTGTGCACCTCCATGGTTTTTGTACCTAAAGGTGCATCCTTTGGTCTACCAACCCTCCTGTTGTTTCAGTGCGCTCACAGTGAACAGAGAATGGAATTAGGCTTTCTTGAAGTGTGGTTTTCCCATTTTATCTCTAATTGTTTGTCTATAACAAAGATAAAAGAGGGTTTTCTTCCAACAGCACACCACGGAGCTCTGCTATAGAGTTAAGTCAAAGAAGAAAACTGAGCTTCCGTGGAGTAATTATTCTCCCCTGCCATTTATACCTGTTAAAATTCAGTTCAGTGAGCCACACACTGTCACAGGGGAGCCTTGCTCCGAGGACCATGTGGGACCAAATTTGCTGTCTGAGACCAACTTCATAGTCTGGGATGTTAAGTAGAGAAGGAAGTCAACAAGGAGGAGAGATAAATATTGAATCTGACTTCACCGTCCTTCCCAGAGAAACAACCTTCTCCTCTGTGGCCAGGACTGGCACAGGCAACTTCCTCCCCAAGTCTTGGTTTTCTTGGCAAAAGCTGTTTATTTTATTGTGTAATTTTTCCCCCAACGGGCCCAATCCCTGACTTGTTTCAAAAGTATTTGGCAATCTCTCCCTCATCACCCTTTTGGTTGCCTGTGTGTTTTGTGGCTGCTCGTGGGGTGATGCATTGCTGCTGAGTGACATTTGCAGACACGGTACTGTCAGGAACAGGGAGCCACAATGATTTCCTGACGTGAAACTTCCCACTGATCTCTGTGTGTCTGTGTTTGTGGATATGTTGCCTCTTATTTTTCTTTGGCTTTCATGGGATGTCCGAGCTGTCCCAAATTACATCACCATCACCCTGATATAAATTCCAGTTGTTCCCACTCCAGACAGCCCTGCTGCTCATATCTCAGGGCTGGGGCTGTGGAGTTTCTGATGGTCTTGCCCCAGATTTGAGTGCTTGATTCAAGCCCATCATCTCTTGAAATCAAGGGTTATCTCTAAAGATAATTTTGCCAAACAGTAAGAATACAGAAGCAGCAGCATCTGGGCCCTATCTGTAGGTGACAAGTTTCACAGTTTATTTAACCTCTTTCAAAAACGAGGTTTCAAGATACAATTTTCATTTCCCTTGAAGAAATGTTCCAGTAAAAGGTATCTTTTATTCCGGACTTGGCCAGGGCTGTGGTGAAACAAGGGTGGTGCTGTGGGAGACCGAGATCACATAACAATGGGCAAAAGCAAAGATTTTTTACAGTGTGTGGTGTTCAGCAAAAGCAGAGAAAGTCGAGTATGAGTGACGGATGCACCATGTGAGCAGTGCTGCAGAGCTGACGAGCAATCCTGGAGAATGCCTTCCAGAGCTGCCAGCCTATAAAAGGACTTTAAATTGGATGAAAGACTCAGTTCCCAGCAGGAAAATAGGAGGTCCCTTTCAGAGCTTGATTCACTGGATGAGTCTATATTCAAATGATAAATCAAGATGATGGTATTTTATATTCATATATTCCAAATATTATATGTGTCATTTATACAAAATCTAGTATGGGGAAAACTGGCAAAAACAATGAAATTTTATTTTTTGACATTTGCAATTTGCCAAACTGATAAAACCCATTATCCAATGCTCTGCCACTTTGCCCCAGATCTCTTCCCATTCAACCCCATTAGTCCCTACAAAACCCCCCATTAATCCCCACAAAACCCCCCATGAATCCCCATGAAATCCCTTTTCTCAGCCACAAACCTGAGGAGCCCTGAGACTCATTCCAAGACCCAATCACACAGGTATCAGAAGCCACCTCCTTGATGAATTATCTAGCTGAGAGATTCCTGCAATTAAGACAAGTTTTATTAGAAAAGCCAGAAAAGGGTCAGTTTTCAAGAGGCAGAATGGAAATGCTCTGGATTTTTGTTGTTTGAGCACAGTGAGGCTGCAGTACTTTGAATGGCTATGAAACTGTTGAGTCTTAAAGAAAACACTGAGCTGGTGGCTGGAAGTGGTGGAGGAAAAATGGAAAAGAAGTGGTACATTACCACAAGTGTGTAAAACTATTGCCAGAAAATATATTGACTGAGCTGAAGAATGCTGAATTATTGGTGGACAGAAAAAGCAAGCTTGGGCCTGATGTAAGGCACAATGTGGAGTGTATGGGAATTATCTTCATAGTCTTACTTCCTTTCCATGTGCAGACAGTTTGGTCCAGAATTAGGAAAGTAAGTGAGATGTTCTAGAATGAGGAAAGTAAATTGGGATGTTCTAGAATTAGGAAAGTAAGTTGAGATGTTCTAGATTATATTAAAGGTCCCTTCCAACCCAAGCCATTCTATGATGCCGTGTTCAAGTGTGCCAGAGTGAGCTGGTAGTCATGTGATGAGAGCTAAAAAGTGCTGGGATGGAAATATAAACTGCATTTCACTCTATCCTTCCAGGAGCCAAGGCAGGCTGGGGGGGAAGCTGCAGTGACCAAGTGCAAGTTAACAAGAAATTGTTGAACAAGAGCTGATCCATGGCCATGCTCATTTATAATTATAGTTACATAGCTTTTATTTTCTGCAGAGGTACAATGATTTTTCTATGGGAAGAACACATCAGCCTGGAACCAAGAGCCCAGAGAAGAGCAAACTCTGAGGTGACAGCACTGACTGTTCCGAACACAAACTACATTTTTGCTTTGTGAGTAGTTTGGGTCATTTCATGTCTGGATGACTCTTCCATCTCTAGCCAGCTGTTGGCTTTGCCATTTCCATGAGGAGTTGCTAAGACAGCAATGCCTTCTGTAGCATATTTTAGGCTTGCTGTCACTGCTGCCTCTGCAGTGTGTCACTTGCAGTCCATCGCTCCCGTTTGTTCCTTCCCCACTCGGAGAGACTTTTCCTAACAGAGATGAAGTGCTGGATTTGATGAGCCAAATCCATCTTCTTACAGACACCAGTGTCATGAGTGTCATCCATTTGTGCTGAGTTTTATAGAGACCCAGGCATTTCTTTGAATGCTCAGCCCTCAGATCTTCCCATGCACTTTGTTTACCTCACTTAATAGCACAACAAAAGTCTCAACACTCTCGGCTGCCATTATGGCAATGGCACTTTTAATTAAGTAGAGAGTTCACTGATGCATCAGTAGCAAAAACCAAGAAAAATGCTTGTTTCCTTGGATATTTGTGGGGGATTTTTACATTAATTTAGGCCAATGAACTTCCCTTTGTTTGCAAGCAGAACTTGCAACACTTGCCCTTTATGATTCTTGTAAATGGAAATATGATACAGGTAATATTCAAAACAAAGATGTTACCAAAAAAGCATGAAGCAAGTATAGATTTTTGTTAATGCTCTTAATTAGAGCCATAAAATTTCAGAGTAGAAAATTTCCATTTGAATGACTCATGTTATTAAGTGCAGGACTCTATGTTCCCATGGCTCAGCAACCTTAGTAAATATATCATTAGTGGTCCACGAGGGAGAATGCATAGTTTGGTGCTGGTGTTCTTATTTTCATCAACTTAATACTCTAGTGATACAACTGCCATTATTTTTCCATAAATGTTGCTGTTGTCCCTGCCAGGCTGTGTTGTGTGATCAGAAATGCAAGGGATTCACATGATTGTCCTTGATTTCCATTAAAACTGGCTTTCCACAGTCTGTTAAAAACAATTCATACAACACATGTAAACCTTTAGCATCCACAGTGTCCTGTAGCAAGAAGTTCAATATATGATGTGAAGAACATTTTATTTGGTTTAAACCTCATATCTGCTCGCTCTGTGTGGCACCCATTGCTTCTTAAAGTGACATAATGTGAACAATTGGGTTTTATTTTCCTCCTGTGTGTCACTTTACACTGTAAACCTCTACTGTACTCCTTAGTCATCTCTCTTGGGGCCAAAGAGTCACAGTTTACTTAATTATTCCATATTTACGTCAGAAATGGATGCAGGCACGAGCATATGTGCACATGCTCTTCTGCTTATTAGTGCTGAAATTAATTGGGAGTTGAGGGATGCCTGAGAACTTGTCCCTCCGAGGCTGTGGTGATTTGGTACCCAAAAGCATCGGTGAGGGTTTGAACTCCTGCAAGCTCTGCTGTGCAGAGCAGACTGAGGAAAGTGCAGCAGCATCACTTATTTACAGCTGCCTTGGCAGCCCTGGAGCAGCGTTTGGGGAAGCACCAGCTCCTCCCCAGTCAGCAGGGGCTGCTCTCCTGTGGGATGTGCGTTCCCTCCTGCTGCTGCTACGTGAGTGAAAATTTGGAGGAGGAATAATGCAAAGTTTTTAAACATCGATAATTAATGCGTAAAATGTAGAGTCATTATTTTTGTTAGAAATTGGTTTCTGGGCTCTATAAAGTCTTCTAAGTGAGGAACACACTGGGTATGAAATCAAATTGAAAAAGGGCACAGACTGTATCTGACAAATCAAGCTCAAGTACAGCTGTTCCATTGTGTTTCCATATATATATATATATATATAAATTTTTTTAATGTATATATATATATATATATATAAAGATTAGGTTTTGGCAAATGCAGCACAGACCAGACTTTGAAGTTGGATGCTGAATCAGTTGGAAAAAATACAATATTTGGAACTGCTCATCTCTAAAGGATTAATGAAGACAGTGCAATCTGTGCTGCCCAAACTGTTCCCTGTGAACACACACACACACACACCTTGGGAAGGTGGCAGTGGGCATTGGGACAGCATCAGCACAGTGTTCCTGGTGGGGACAAACACCACTGCTCTTTTCCTGCTGGCATGGGTCTAGGAAAAGCAGTGCAGAGCTCTGTCAGCCTGTGTGCCATAGCAAATATCCACTAATACTCCCATTCCAATGGAAAAATAAAGCCTCCCTGACTTAGGAAAGAACTTGTTGGCAGCTGTAAATTTGGTTTCATGACTGAGCTGTGTCACAGCAGCTCAACAGATCATGCAGCCCGAGGCTGATCAAAGACCCCTTTTTCCCAGTTACCTTGTAACTGTGTAAATTAAAATAACTGCTTCCCATTCCTGCCAGTGATGACCAAGGCTCCTAAAAATGAGTGGGACCTCTTGCTCCTCTCCCCTCTTGACTGTGCCTGCTGTTGCCAAGCTCAGACCATTAGTCTGTCTTCTCTAATGAGACACTTCAGAGGAAGGAGAAGAACACAAAGCAGCTGCTAGCATGAAATAACTTTGCAAAAGCTGCTTCCTGACCCTGGGGAGCATAGCCGGGTTTGAGGTATTCGGCAGAAAATCTCGTGGATCTGGAAGAACTATTGCTTCTGCATCATCTGATCTACATCCGTCTCTTAGCAAAAGCAAAATTCTCTGTGTTGTGCCCCACTACAGCTACTGCAGTACCTGGAGGTCAGAGCCATGGCACAATGCTGGAGGGTGAACTTTTGTTTCATGGTATTTAACAGAAGCTAATAATGAGGAAAAAACAATACTATAAACAAACCAGCATCCATGGCAACACAGCCATTCACTCTTGAACTTTTCAAAACAGGAATAATTAATTTAACCTTTTTCTTTGTGAGTTTTTTTTTTCCTTGTTTTTCCCTTTTTTATATTATAAAAGCTTACACAGGCAGATGTGGGTGTGTTCTGGCAATTAGTAATCAGCTGAGTCAGAGTTCTTCAAGGCAACTTGTAATGAAGCACCAAGAAGGACCTACCTCTTTTACATTTAAGTTCTTGGATCCAGAGTGTAATCTGAATTGCTCAGCACAGCAGCTTTGGCTTTAGGGGGCTGTATCACACAGATCCATGCAATTGTTTCTAAGGAAATGCTTTCCCTATTTTCTTTGACAGTTAAAAACGAGGCAGTAGAGCGTTCATTTGCTGCAGTACCTGAGTGTGTAAGTCATTCAATCTGATCTGGTGACACTTTTCCACAGGGAGAGTGTCTGTTTACATTGTCCCTACAACTAGACCTGCTAAATGCATTTGTCCTGTTTTTGAGTAACAAATGAGCGCAAAGATCAACCACTTCATGTTGGGAATAGGAAATTAACATGTACTGATGGGTCATTGCCTAATTCCTGAAACTACATCCTCCTTTCCAAGTTCTTAGGTGGGCTCCTTGGCTGCAAACCAGACAGAAACATGAAAGGGAAGATTTTGTTGCAAATGCCACCCTTCTGTGGCATTGTAACAGGAAAATAAGGGTACAAGGCTCTTCAAATGTGGGTCTTCTTCCAAGAGATCTGTATTTGGGGTTCATAATGTGGATTCACACTTCCAAGTGCACTAATTCCACAATAACTGAAAGTGCTAGCAAATCTAATGGCAACACTGCAGGTGTCCGAGACTTATTTGAGGAATCACTTCATTGTTTTGAGGATAAAAGATCTGCATCCTTGGGTAACTGAGGGTTATGGAAATATATGGATTTAATTTGGGCTCAAGATCAGAATTTTCCTTTGCACTTCACTGACCTGAATAAGGTAAAAGACAGTGTGATCAAGTTCATCACTTGGCTCAAAGAGCTTGCACAGTTCCTTACAGCCTTTATCATCCAGGCCTCCTTATCTTGCTCCATCTGCTCCATTCCAGTGATATTTTTAGCATGCATTCACTGTGCAGTTTTTCCAGTCTGGCTGCCTGACCCTTTGGTTTCCTAACAATGCAACTGCAATGGAAGTGGTGCATGAGCAAAGGCTGCCACTGAAGTGGGATTTTTTCCAGCTCCCAGAATAACTCCCAAATTTGACCAATCCTCTCACCTTGGAGCTGTTTTTAACGAGTCAAGCTGGGAGGTTTTTTTCTGTAAGGTTCTGTTAACCTAGAAATGGCTGCAGCACAGCTTTGAAGTTAACACTTCATTAAGATTAATTGGGGAAGTTCACACCTCTGCTGGGAGTTTGTCTAGCAGACTGTGAGACAGGAGAGGGCTGATTTACACGCCGATGCCTGGCTTTGTAGCTGTAAAAGCGAGGGCAGTGACTGGCTCCAAGAACAGTGCAAGAACTGAAAAATGACCCTGCTTCCACAGCTGGGCTCCTCCTGCTGCTGAACTTACCACAGGCAGTGGATGCTGATCACAGCTGCCTTCACCTTGCTCTGCAGATTCAGGTGCCAGCCTCGGGACACAAATGACTGGGGATATATGATTAAACCGTATGTTACTGGTGGTGGATAAACAGAGAGGTAAATTTTTCCATTTGTCTGCTGCTGGCTGCTATGAGCTGGAGATTATTCACCACGAGGAGAAGGGAAATGGGGCTGGCTGCTGCTGACACATGAGTCCAGTGCTCTGTGTCCATGGAGAGGGCCCCAGGAGGATGCAGGGGTAGCAGAGCTGTGTGAATCTGCTGGATTCTCTTGGATAATCATCACAATGTAAATAATCAATGGTTGTTTGAGGTCACGTGGTTGCTTCTTGATGATTTCTAGGAGGCAGACAATTAGAGTTGGGCTCACCCCAAGTGAAATAGCCTCAAACAAATGGATGTTTGTTATCTCATGTACAGGGAGCTCACAGAATCACAGAAAATGCTGAGTTGGAAGGGACACACAAGAATCATCAAGTCCAGCTCCTGGCCCTGCACAGCACCACCCTGAGTCACACCATGTGCCCAAGATCAGTGCCCAAACACTTCTTGAACGGACAGCTGTGATCAGTAATGCCTTAAAACCTCCAGTGTTTCCTTCAGATCGCCCTGGCAGAACAGCACAGTGTCAATGATGATGGGAAAAGCTGTGTGATGGAACCTTTCTCCCTTGACAAAGGATGGACGAACAGTACACCAAAGCCATGGCAGTGTTACTTACGGCACAGTAAATGAGTCAGACCTTGCAGCATGTCAAGACCCATGTTCAGAATAATTTGTGCCCATGATTGATTTTCCTTCTGAAGATCAGATGAGCTGCAGGGTCTTGGACAGCACAGCTGAAGAGGTTGGAGGGAGCCCTCCCAATTCGCAGCATTTACCTTCCGCAGCCCCGACAGCGCCGTGCTCTCTGCGAGATCCACTCAGCGTTTTGAAGGGGTTATGATTAGCTGTGATACGACAAAATAAACAATGGTGTGTAGTGTTTGCACAATGGCTCTCGTATGCAGTGCTTTGTGCAAGATAATCCTGCGGCCTGAAGCCTGGAGAAACCTCCCTTGCAGCTCAGTCAGCTTCTTTGATACAGCTTTTATCTCACCCTTTACTGTGTTTATTGCTGGCAGAAAACAAGAGTAAATGTACAGATAAACTTCAGGGTCTTATCATCTTGGCTAGAAGGGTAATCCTGGCTCCATTCATGTAAACAGCTAAATTCCTTCTGATTTCGTTTGTACCAGGATTTCATCTCTTTGAGTACTTTTTTCTCCCTCTGTTTGCAGTCCTTGAAGCAATCACAGACTGCTGTCTACCACCTGCATTCCACCGGGCACAGCGATTGCAGCTGAAGGCTCAGCACGAGGAAAAAAGCCCTCCTTGGAAACTTTCAGATCTTTAGACATTTCTGGGACAGGGAGTGAGGTGGGAATTCATGGGCCAGGGGCTGAAAATCCATCGGGCACTGGAGGGAACAGCTGGGGGAAGGGGCAAGGCTAGCTGAAAACTCCCCCTCTGATGCAGCTGCTGAAATAGGCTCCATTCCCCGCACTGCCAGTGGAGAACAAAGGCTAAAATCTAATATTAGAGAGACAGCGATGAGCATTACATCTTGGAGTTTTAGTGTTTTAGTGTTGTTTCTATGGTACCAGTACCTGGAATCTTCAGAAAAATAAAATACAATTTAATCTAATAACCAGAGAGCCAGTGCCCTACTTCTATATATAGAAGCCCTCTGCTGTATTATCATGAGTTCATATCTGATAAGGGTGTTTCCAGTTCCATGAAATAATTTTTGCTGTCTATGGCTCATACAGGTGGAAAAACAACACAAACATTTATAATTTATTTTTTGAAATAGATATATATTAGAGATATAGATATAGATATAGATATAGATATAGATGATATAGATATAGATATATAGATATAGATATAGATATAGATATAGATATAGATATAGATATAGATATAGATATAGATATAGATATAGATATAAATAAAAAGCATATATATATATATTCTACTTTTCTGAACAAATAGAGATGAAGGTTCAGATTTTGGCTGTCCTAGAACTTCAGATCTCCTGTTTGTTACAGGTCAGATATAGATCTGAGATTTACAGCACAAACCAGCCTAGATTGACCTGAGCAACCAACCATGATCCAATCCAATGGAATCTGGGCTAATACAAGTCAGTATAAGTTGTCCATAGGAGTCCAGAAGCACTGGAGACCACAGAGTTTTATCTACATCTCCATCACTTGGAAATTGCAATGCAGCTTATTTTGGAAACAAGTTAGCCAAGTGCTGCTGCAGGACATTGGTTAAGGATAAACAAAAAGTAATGTCCTGTGAGAAATATCATTAGAAATGCAGATTTATCTGCCTGAGTTTGAGTTCATGAGAGATATCTGGTTCTTAAATAACTTCATTCATAACTGCTTGAAGGTGAACCTGTGGGATTCACTAGCCCAGACTGGGCTAATCTGATGGAAAGGTCTCTCCTGACCTGGAGAGATTTGTGATTAAGGAAGAAGTGTCCTGTGCTATACAGTCTATCTGAAAGACAAAAACACAACACCCCTGGTAGCATAACAGGAGAACACCTTGGGTTTAGACTGTGGGGAAGAGTCTCCAGGGTTACTTACAGGTGTTCCTGTCAGGGAAACAGCAGACACATTTGTCCTTAACTTCATTGAAAAGTCTCTTTCTGTGCCTTCTGACCAGTGGGCAGCAACATGTCCCACGCCAAAAAATTCTTTCCATTAATGAGGCTACAGAAGTACTCAGAAATACTGCAGACAAGTTGTTTAACTGCTCTTGAAGATCAGACAGGAGGGAAAAGTATTCTCTGACATGATAGGTTGTCCCAACAGAGTCTTGATTCTAAAATGGTTTCATATTTCCAAAGGTAAAAATCTAACACAGTGGTGAAGGAGGCTAGGGTTTCTTTTTTGGCTCAGCCAGCTAACCTGGAAAGGTATATCCGTGCAGGAAAGGAGTGAAATTCCTGGTTGTAGCTCTTGGAAATCATTGCAGAAGCAAAGCCAGGTTATTTTGATAGAGGTTGTGTTATCATCAGGAACAGTCTGGAAAGAGCATGTTAAGATGAGGGTTTGATTTATTCTAGGACCTAGGGTTCAAGCTCAAATCCAAACCAGGATTAAAAAAGACTAGAGTATTCAGCAGGAGATTTTGGCTTCAATTGATAGAAACAGTGAGGGATCTTGCTGGCTTTGGTGATAGGTCAGGTTTTTAAATCACCTTGATTTTTGCACACCTCCTCTTACAGATAATTGAAACCATACTGTGTTACATATATGCAGCATGAATTTCCATTGGTAACATGTCTTTATCTTGAGAAATTACTTTTTTTTTTCCTGTAACTGAGACAAAGAAGCTCCTATTTCTCTATCCCTGTCATCTTCCAGCTCCTGTTGAACAATCTGGGCTTAATTTGAATTCCAGTGATGAGGAACAATCTGATATTTTGCTTACCTTCATGAATGAAAGGTTAATTCTGTACATCCAAGATTTATACTGCATGCTAGTTTAAGGGCATTTTACCACACAGCTGGTGAGGGATTTTCACAAATACAAGAGAGGACTGTATGTTATTTAACTTTTCCTTTCAATTCTTTCTTTTTTTTTCCAATAAGTTCCCAGCTGACTGCACACTCTTGAATGCAGCAATCTGTTTAATCTAGTTTTAGCCTTCCTTTTCCTGTTTTGCTGTTTACTTTTCTTCCCATGCCAGTAGCGATTGAGGCAATACTGTGGGTCCATTATTTGTTTCAGGCATCTTGGAATATATGTGTTGGCTTTTCTCTGTGTGTGCATGCATGAGAGAAAGGGAATAAACATACATGTGGCCAATTAGTTAGTACACTTAAATTAATGAAGAGCAATCTATGAATCTCCTTCTTCTGAGAATTTGGAAATGCTGGGAATGTTTGCCATGTAGCTTTCAAAAACTTCAAAAGCAGCTATAAGGTCACAGTCTAATACTCCCTTCTGTATACTCATGTCTTTTCCGAAAATATTTCCCAACTTAATCTTCTGTGTGTGGAACAGGAGGGCAGAGGGGGAATGGCAGTGTTTACGACCAAAGTGCAAAGATGAGGAAGAAAATTAAATCCACAAAAAAGCGAATCTTTTGATCTCTGTTTCATTTTCCTCATTACCAACTTAACAGTACCAGCAGTTATGTTTTAACTAAACACTGAGTTTATGGACCCATGTCTCTGTCTACAGATAAGGGAAGGTCAAGAGGAACTAAGCTAATGCTGTCTTTGCTTTTGCACATTTTCCTTGGATTGGGACACCCAAACAAGTCAGTGGGAGTCTCAACACCACCAATGATTTGGGTCTGCTGTTTCTTGCAGTAGGTAAAATACAATCAAAGATGCCCCACTGGATAGACACAATCCTGAGAGGAAAGAGTCTCAGTAATAGCACAGGTGAAGAGGCCTCCAGGGTCCATGAAACTTGAAAGAAAATACCACAGTAAACTGAACAGCAGCAAAATTAACCCAGCTAGAAGGGTTTGGAAGGAAGTGTTAAAAACCCAGGCTTTATGTCCCTTTCTTTTTTCCTCTTTGGTTCTTCAATTGTGAGAAACCCTCAGGGGTCAGAGAAGCTGCAAATGGGAGGAGGAGGGAGTGTATGGAGGATGTCTCTGTTCTGTAGGAAATCTCCTCTGTCAAACCACCCTCTGGAGCAGTGAGAAAAACTCCTTTTTTTCCCAGCAATGTTTCTGCCTCTTATTCCACAAAATAACACCAAAGAAGAGACTCAGTTTCTCCCCATCTCTTCACCTTCAAAACTAAGCTTACTGATTCTCGCCCACCAGAGGAGTTCCTTGTCAGTTTGATAAACACATCCATTGTCTGAGAACTCTGCTAAGTGATCACATCCTCTTCATCACATTGTCGCTGCCCTGGCTTCACCACTGCTTTGTCTGCTGCAAAGTCCAGCAGAGACGGTGAGCTGAGCTTGTACAGTGTCCTGGCAGCCCCAAGGGATGCCTCGAATGGTCCTTCCAAAACACTGACCTGTCACAGTTCATCCCCCAGGTGGGATGACTGAAGCTCTCAGATAACCCATGTGCACCAGAAAGGAGTTTAGGTGTGCAGTGAGGAAATCAAAGAAAACCCACAGGTCCCAAAGAAGAAACAAAACATGAACTAGTCTGCAACTAGCACCGATACTGACAAAAAATAAAAACCTTTTCCTTTCTGTGCTTTCTTCCAATGTACAGAAAAATAATGTAGCCAGATTCTACTCTTCTGAAATTAGTGAAACACATAAACAAGTAACCTAGTGTTGGACATTTAGGAAAACATGCATTAGAGCAATTCCCAGAGGGAAATAGCTCCAAGAGGTGTGTGCATTGGAGAAATAAGGCATGTCCCTTAGTGGCGCTATCATTTATAACTTTAGGTCTGAGCACACAGCTAATTCTGAAGTAGCTCCAAAATAAAAGGCAAGAAAAGAATAATGATTCCTGAGAAGTCAAAATGCTGGCTCTGACTGATGTTGGCTACAAACTGACTGGGTGAACTGAATCTGGAGTTTAAGCACAGACAGGTCATTTCAAACTGTCCTGAAGCTCAGTAACACTTCACCCTGGGGAAGTCTCCCTTCCAAACACTTCCACTGTTCCACACAGGCTTCCTTTTAAAGTCGTTGGCTGCTCTCAGTGGGTTTTCTTCATCTTCACTCTTTCTGAGGATTTTGGGATGTTCAGGGAAGCTGTTGTATTAATTTTTTCAGATGTTTTGAGTTCTGAGTCTTCACCTGCAGAGGATTTATCCTGAAAAGGCATTAACACCAGCTTTATTTGAAGTAAGAGAACTGTACACAGAGTGAAGGGTGCTTGGCTGTTTCTTAGACACTAACATGAGCAATTCTGAATGGAGATCTGTTCAGGTGTTCTGCATATTTGCATGGCAGCCTGCAGAAAAAGCAAGCAAATGCAAATGAATGTTCCTGAAACAGCAGTGGAAAGAAAATATTTTTTTACATACCCTAGAAAGACCTTGTTATAAGGATCGAGATAGCAAGAGGCCAATGGCAAGAGACAGAAGTGCTAAACTTCCAGAGCAGGAGATGAGAACTGGCGGCTGACAGTGATGGAATTGGGGCCCTTCCCTTCTGTGCTGCCACAGACTTCACTGAGATCCTTAGCTCAGTGTTTTATTAAGCATCCAGAAGCACTTAAACCCTAGGAAAAACTCCTTTAGGTGTAATTTGGGCTGCCTAACTGAATGCTGGAAGCCTTCCTGAGCCCCACAGCGTGCGGTTCGTGCCCATGTGCATGTGAGCGCTGCATGTGCTCATCAGGGAAGCAAAAAGGAGGAACTGAGGCAGCAGACACATGACTCAGGGTGTGTGGAGGTTGGTAATACAACCCTGGAACTGCAGCAAGTTCGGATCTTCATTCTGCAGCAGCTGGGCTTCCTCCCAACAGAAAACGCTGCAGGCTACATTTATTCTTAGCTGTTAATTATCCGTGGGAGCAGGTAAGGGATTAGTGACCAGGTAGAGTTTCACACCTGTCAATGGGGTGAACACTGTAGCTGCTCAGAAATATTTGGCAAGAGAGGAAATAATGCAGCTTCTCCTATGCTAAGCCCTAAGTCCCTTCCACATGAACTGCAGGGGAATTGTCTCCCGTTGGTGGAATTTGTTATGTGGCGTGCCTGGACGAGATGTGGTTCAAAGTCATGTTGCTGCATGTGCTTGGCAGTGATGTTGGCTTAATAAATGTCTGTCCTCCTCTTGCATCCATGCCTACCTCTGCACTGCAGCCCATACCCCTGCCTTCGGTGCCATTGGAAACCAGCCATGGAGATACCTGGTTTGAAGAGCAAAAATTAACCCAAATGCTTTTAGGATCTGGCTCACAGCCAGATCAATACCCTGGCCTGACTGGCAGCTCTGCTGCAGACCCCAGGAGGAGCAGCAGAACCCAGAGGGCAGAGCACAGAGGTACCAGCCAGCAGCAAGGGGCAGCAGCAGCTGCCCAATTCCAGCCTTAATTCCTGCCCCAGGCTTTGCATCCTGACCCTGGAGCCACAGTTTGGGGAACAAAGCCCAGCCTAATCCAGTCTCTGTTCTGAACAATGCAGGGACACCACAGGTTTAACCCAGCTTTTACCTCTGCCCTTGAATTAAGCAGCATGAATTTAGGTTTGCATCTTACACCCAAAGAAACCTTATTGAGCAGCTTGTTTCTCCCAAGGCAATTAATCAGGAGATGGCAAAAGATGACTTTGCTTCTTCCTAGATTTCAAACCCCATTTGTCTGCTCTTCCCTGGCCTGTCAAGGTTTTCCCACATGCTGCGTGTTCTGGGCACGTTATGGTCTCTTATTTTTAGCTGTAGGTGATCACAACACAGCCCCTTTAAAGAAATCCCACTGATACTGCCTGATAGAATCAAAAACAATCAGGTACTAACAGGCTAATACAAAAGTTTACCTGTCTGAATTTTGTTCTGCTCTCACTTTCTTAGCTTTCATTCTCTTAACCTGTGTCACAAGTGAAAAAGCGCCTGCTCATTGGATTGAGCTATCACAAAAGCAAGAAAAGGGTTCTTGTTTTAACCTTTTTTAGCAATATATTTTGGCTATTTAAAATGTGGCATTTGTATCAGCTCACTTTAACTGTGTTTCCTCCATTCCCTGGTTAACACATCTAAGTTTAAGTGTCGGTTGCAAAATTTACAGATTGCATGACTTTACTTTTTTTTAAATTCAGTAAGTTATGTTAAAAATACTCAGGTGTCATTTTTTTATTACTAAGATGGAGTCCCAAAGTCAATTGATGAATAGAACTGAGCAGTTTCCAGGACCAAGTTCAAGCTTGTAAAAAGAGATGAGTTACTAAAACTTAAAAATTCTCTCAAATCTTTTCCCAGCAAGAACAGAATCATAGCTCTCTTTCTCTCTTTCCACATGTAGCATTATACAAGAAATACAAAGTAAGATATGGGCATCTCTTGAGCATTTGTTATAATTAGCATTCTGGTCATCATAGGATGTTCTTTGTGCCAGACAGAACTACTTTTTTTCCAAATAACTCCATCTTGGCCCCTGATACTGCATGTGCTTACTTGATTATTCTGAATACTTCAGAGTACTTTTATAGCTCTCTCATAATGAACTGCCAAGTCTATTTTGAATATGTTAACCTCAGGATTAAGTTAAATATAAATACATGCCCCCAGCACTCTGAAGGACTGATGCATTTTCAGTTTAATCTCGGAGGATTTCAGTATCATTCAGAAGAAATGTTCTTTGTCAATTCAGCATTGCTTCCAAGTAGGTGCATGCTTTCATGAGGAATTTATATGAATCCCATTATAGAAATGCTAGGATCCCCATTTCATAGAAGAACCAAAACACCAAAGGACTAAGGGAGTGGTGTGACAACAGAATACATTTATTTTTTGGACAGGACAGGATTAAAATGCTGCCATATGAGATCAAGTATTTACAGGGTGTAAACTCTCTGCCAGTTCCAGTTTATTTTAAAAATTCTGATGGATTAGCTCTGAACAGCCAGGCTTTGTGCCAGATCAGGCACCATCCCTCCCTTCCATCCCTGCTATACATTGAATCCCAGAGGAGATGCGGGGTGAGCACAGTGGTGTCACATTGACACCAACTGTGCCCTCTGACAACTCAACAGACAAGCCTGCTCTGGGATAAACGTGCTGAGAAGAAATCTGGAAGTACTCAGATCTATTTTTTTGATCATGCAACCACGGACTTGCAACTTGGACTGAGAGAAGTCGTGCTCTGGTCAGGGAGACCACGGCTCCTTGGGCAGCTGTGCCCTTTGCCATCCTCATCCTGGCAAGCAGAGCTCAGAGAGACCAGGCAAGTTAGCATTGTGATGGACAGGCTGGGAGACCCTGAGGATATTTGTGAATTTGGGACAGTAAAACAGGGCTGGCAGTTAAAATGGACCCAGGGAACACGAGTGGATCGCTGAAGGCATTGCAAGAGCCTGAAATGCAGGTGTTGTAGGTCCATTGAGGAGCAGAGCCTGGCTGGGGTGACAGGGGTGACAGGGGTGACAGGGGGATGCTGTGCTCTGCTCCAAACGTAGACTGGCTGTGGACACTCTGCAAATCTTACAGAGAGTTGAATTCAAGGAAACAGAACTGCATGCTCTGGGGTGAGGAGTTGGTGAAGAGTGACACCCAAAGCAGATTGCTCCTTATTTTGTGACTCCATTTTTAAAGCTGGAGTCATGTGGGGAGAGAGAGGAATAAGAAACATCTGAAATATGTGTATGAGAATTCTGTCAATCCTTCTAAAATGTCTATTATATTTATTTAATCTTTACTGTATATGGCATAAGATTTATATTATAACTGGCATTTTTATGGCACCTTTCCTCTGTAATAATTTTCTTTCAGAAATCACAAAGCATATTTTTAAATGCCTATCAATTAAGCCTCACATAATCATTGTGTGGGTGATAAAAATTATTCTATTTGCTTTCCTGTCCCTTCTAGATCTGTTTAAATCACCCGAATCTTCAAAAATTAAGAAAAACAGCAGCAGAAACCTGTGAAGAATCCACCTGTTTGTTTTGTTTGTTTGTTTGTTTGTTTGTTTGTTTTTTGTTTTTTTGTTTTTTCCTCCTTATTTTAACAGGCTACAGTCATTGCTCCAACCCTGCATCAGCTCTGTGGTCAGCTTCCAAGTGAGATTTAAGGCTGTGTTTGACCTCTCAGCCATGGAATGACTCAGGACTGATGCAGACACCACTTCACATCCCTGTGTGTCCCAGCTGTGATCTGCTGGGGTGCACACGGAACACAGGAACTGAACACACTGCCTGTGTTCCTTCTTTGTTGCAGTTGCTCCTCCCTTTGTGAAAAATAATTCCAGGTTTTGTTGATTTGTAGGGCATGCTGCTAGATCTTCATTTTGTTATTAAAAAAATGTTAAGAGTGTGTAGAATTTAGGTGTGGTAGTGTGTGTGACAGAGCATGATGGAGAGGTTAAGCCTGGCTATTTATTGTAGATAAAAAAGTAATAGAATTGTAAAATATGCATTATTTTTTAAATCATTCTAGCCTGAGGCAGGGTAGGCTGAAGAGGTTTTTCCAAGGCCATACCAAAACATTTATATTCCAGCCTCAATAATGTATCTATTTCATGATGATAAACAGTCTCAGGCATCACCTTTGAAGTCTGGAAAAGTTAGCAACTTGGTAAATAATTTTTAAAACGTGACTGCTTTTCAAAGTAACACTTGATGTATTTCCATGCAGCTTTGGGGAAGCTTTTGGAAAAGTCATTGATGGAGAGGAATCTGATGTGAAACTCTTGAATCCTTCAGTGCTTTTTTTTTTCCCCCCCAGATAATATGATGGAAGCTGGTGATTTTTTTTTTTTTATAGCAGCCTTACACTGGCATAAAAATTCTCAGATATTGCAGATATACAGAGCTTCTGAGGAATCTATCTCACTTCCATGATGTTTTAGAAGAGGATTTGTACATGGGCATGACTGGGCATCTCCGTTCAAAAGCAGTGGGCCTTCAGCTTCCACACTGTCAGCCAGAGACTTGGAGATGCTCCCTGATGGCTAGACAGGAAAAAAAAAAGGCATTGTTAGGTTTTATTTTTGCTGCTTTTATGACTAAAAACACACTTAGCAAAATTCTCAAAGGAGGAGAAAACCACAAGTGCACACAACGTGGCCAAGGCTCCCCTGGACAAGAAGCACTGGGAGCAAGGCTGGGCTGGCTCCTGCCTCGCCTCTCGCTGGGATTTATGGTCCTCTCGTGATCTAGGGGCTGGAACTGCCAGCACCAGAGGGGTTTATGGCTCTTGTTGTTTTAAAGTTATTTGTGCATTCACTGTAGGCATTATGAAATTGCTGTGGGTTTTTTTATCTCTGAAGAGCCAGACTTCTGAGCCACTGGCGTAGCTTCCTAATCACAGGCATGGCAACTCCTGAACTTTAACTAGAAGTGTTATCGGAGGAGGCTTCTTTTAAGTTACTTTGGGGAAAAATCAGTAATCGTGATTGTTTAAAAAGCTTATAATTGGATGCTTTGCTGTTGCAGAGCAAACCTGCTGAGTCACTGGTAACAGTTTAATTCCAAAGTTGGCAACATTTCTCATGGATTGACCTCTACACAACAATCTCCATATTGCATATGTGTATAGTTAACAGTAGATAAGGCTGTTGGATTTAAAAGATACATTATTGTGTCTGGAATATAAATTTTTTGGTATGGCCTTGGAAAAACTTCTTCAGCCATGAAAAGAAGAAAAATCCTTCAAGTAGTACCTTGACTGATTTAAAATGAAGATGAATTTTTGACAAAACACCATTTGTAGCATGCAGTATGAAGATTCCCAGTGTGTGGGGAAAAGCTTTCATGATACCACTAGAGAAATCAAAATAAAGAGCAGAAACTACTTAGGAATTCACTAGAAACCTTGGTGGGAGCTAGGAATAAAGCCCCCATGTCTAATGCTTCCACTCAGCAAGAAAAATAAATGTTTACTTATTAAGGCATTTATTTCTAAATTGTCAGGTGTGGCTGCCCTTTACAGGAAAGCGGGTGCATGACTGGCAAGGGAAAAGAAAAAATTAACTGGAAAAATAAATACTGTGAAGAGGAAGGAGATACAGCACAGAGGAAAACTACTGTGATAGAAAAGGGCAATGGATCAGCAGAAGTTTGCTGGTATGTGCAGAAATGACAATATCTGATTTATTTATTTTTTACAGGGAGAAGAAGCTATTAAGCATATTTTAAGTCATTCCTGCTTGTATTTTCTCCCCCTCTTCTCTCTTTGTAGTTGTGAGTTTTTGTTGTTGGTTTTTCTTTTCAATGACAAGAAGATAAACTGCTGGTTGTAAAGAGTGCTGCAGGGGAAACACTGGGGATATAACCACCTAATTATGAATTTCCTGAATGTGCAACATGACCAGGAGCAACTGGACAGGATTAGTGCTGTATGTTTCATCTCCAGCTGTTTCATGAATGCCAATCTCCAAACTCTTCCAAGAAGAACATTTTTTTTCCATGGCCCTACTTTTGGCTTTAACAATGCGAGCAATACTGCTTTGTTTTCTTTAGAGCCTGAACTGAAACAAGAGCTTTCAACAAAACAAACCCCAAGCAAACCTAACGAGCCAAAGAGCTGCACAGTGTTAAGGAGATTTAGCTGAAATATTTGTAAAATATCAAAAGGAACATCCTTCTCGTTGGCAAAACTGGAACTAACACTGCAGAGATGCATGATTACGAGACAATAAATGAGAGTATTTTCTTCTGGTGCAGTGGTCAGAAGTTATTGTTTTGAATAAGCACCACTGGTGTGTAATCTTCACGGCGAGCTTCTTGAATTGGTGAAGTGCCAATGCTCTTTGGAAGCTCTTAGCAGACAGGAACTTATTTAAACTTATAAAACCAACGTAGACGAAAAAATGTAAAAAATGCCCTGTGTAAGGCCTCAGCTTGCAAACAGACAAATTGTGAAGACAATGGTGCTTCTCATGGAAGAGAGGGCAGCAGGAACCTTTTCTTTCCACGGTGCCTTTGTAAAGATTAAGAAACAGCTAATAGAATAATATCCCTGACACAAAACAACTTCTGGGGTGTCAGAAATCATATCTTTACAGTAATGACGTGTGTTTAGAGGGCCTTATTTGTTGCTTAGTAATATTTCTATTTATTGCTTGGCAGAATCTCTGTGAGGTTCAAAGGCCAAATTAAAGACTTGTCCATTATATGTAATAAAATTATGTCAAATACGTAACTGGTTTTATCACACAGATGTGCAATGCAAAGTTCTCATGCACTGCACCAACAGAAGAGGCAGAGAATTTTTATTTCAGTATCAAACACAGGTTATTCCTTTGATCTTATCCCAATAAGAAGATTTTTGGGGCTTAATTTCTTCCCATGTTATTGAGCATGAGAAGTACTGACCTGCGTTGTCCTAAAAAGGAAAAAATCTGCTAATTAATACCATGAGTACAAACTCAGTCAGTTCATGAATGCAAACCTGTGAATATATGCTGAGTGAATAACTGGTATTCATTTCCTCTAAATAGAGGTACAGATAGAAATCCTGGTTCGTGCTAATGTTTACATGCCCTACTTATTCAGAAAGAGTGTCCTGCAGAATTTTGGATTCCCTGCAGTAAAAGTGACCATTATAAACTTCATACACTTATCCAGATTTTCTTGCTTGTGCCAGTCTCCACGGGAACTATCTTGAAAATGAAGGATCGTAAGGATTGAAGGAAATTATTGTGTTTTAATCTGTACCATCTAATTTGCTCTTAGCTTTCTTTTTTCGTCACATAAAAGAGTGAGAGAAAACTACCATGAGCAGATAGTAGTGTGTGATTTGGAGTACTCAGTTGTTTAAGTTGCACTAACTTTATTGGTTTGTGAGACATACCAACAAAAAAGCATTTAATAACAAGAAAAGAACAGACTTTATGGCCTTGCCTTTATTCTGTGGAAGGAGTAAGTTATGTCAGCACAAAGGGGAGGGAGGAGAGGTGCTACATCATTTTGTTCTGGATATTTTTATAAGATCTTCCAAGTGTTTACTTTGAGCATCCTGCCCATCCCACCTCTCAAGTGGCACAGGGTGAGGTCCAAGTAAGGGATGCTTCAGGGCATGCTCTCAGCCTGAGGGGTCACCACAGGCAATTTTCCTGAGTATTTCTGTCTTTCTCCATCCAAGTTGCTGCTGGCAAAAAAAAAACCAACAAAAACCAGAATGTGAACCTGGAGCTCTTGCTATGGATGAATGTAAACTGCCAGGACACTGAGTCCTGAATACATACCCCACAGATGGTCAGAGGTGTGATAATGCACATGGAGAGAAAACTCCTGCAGCCACAGTCCATGCAGCATTTGAGTGGAACCATTCACCCTCTGTGCTGCTGCTATGCAGGGTTAAAACTGACTGAGGGCGGTATATCCCAGGTAAAAACCAGCACAGCATTCAGCAAATAAATCAATCAAAGCAAGCTCT
Organism: Acanthiza pusilla; assembly: GCA_036630365.1. Taxonomy (NCBI): domain Eukaryota; kingdom Metazoa; phylum Chordata; class Aves; order Passeriformes; family Acanthizidae; genus Acanthiza; species Acanthiza pusilla. The sequence goes on along the minus strand of JAXCHO010000103.1, from coordinate 2,116,185 downwards.
GTATGCTGTCAAACAGCTCCCATGCCAAGATCTCTGCCTGCCTGCCCTGCAGAATACAGAAGATGCAGCTTGTGGGAATAGTAACAGTTTAACTCAAATCCCATCAGAAATGTCAGGGGAAGTCTCCTGAGAGAATAAAGACTGTCTTCACAGCCTTGGCAATGATGTCTGACCTCCAAGGCCACATCCCAGTTGTACAGAGGCATGGGCCCCTCTCTGGGTTTTGCCACGGCTGATGGAGATGATGGCAGAATATAGGATTTAGAACTGGTTTGCATCCAGCCTCAGGCAACAGTGCCAAAATTGTTCCTGTGTGATGGCTAAACAATTCCTGCTTGAAAGGAGTTGGGGGTTCTCTCTGGTCCTGCTGCATCTGCAGCTTCAGAGTGACGGTCGTGGGGACACGGATCCAACAGAAAGACTGAGGAAGGACAGAGTACTGTCCCTTCCTCCTGCTTCTCTGCAACAGCACATGTGGGAAGGGAGATGGGAGAGACGCAATATCGCATTTCTGACGCCACTCGCTTCCTGAATAAACAGAAAGATCTCACTGTGATAAAAGATAAATATGCATGTTATTGAAAAAAAAACCAGACTCATCAAAACAGAAAAATTAGTTCATGCCTTTGGTCTGCATTTATTTGGATGGTAGTTTAGGTCAGTCATTTTCTCCAGTGTGACTTGTCTGTCCCTGCTGTGTCATCATTAACCTAATCCTTTTCCTTTTTCAGAGGCAAAAGACATTTCCTCTTGGTCTGATTAATGCTCTTCCTAGAGGAGCTGGCTCAGGGAGTAAGCTGTTAAAGAAATAGTTTTATCTGTTATTTACGTAGGAACTCTCTGATGAAAAGCAATTCTTGCTTCACTCTCCCCTGCCCTGTCCCTCGGTTCCGAGCCATGCCCAGGCTCCATTGAATCAGTTTATTGTTGCTGTTAACCATCTGCTCTTCCAGTTCATCAGGGCAGTGGGGATGAATAGGAGGAGCTGCATGGAGAAGGCAGCTTTTGCTCCAGGTCCAGGCTGCCTTGCTCCAGTTTTTGTGAGTCTGCCCTTCTGCAGTTCCAGGTGAGACTGGAAATGTCTCCGTGCCTGGGGCCGTTCTGACTCTCTGGACTCTCTTTTGGCCCATCAGATAGAAAACCACTAATCAGTCCTGTGGTTCCATTTCCTCCTCTTCTTTATTTCTCTTAATTTTTCTTTCTCCACGTTTGATTTTATTTACTCTTCAATTTAAATTGTATCCTTTTTTCGTCATTTTCCAACTCGTGTCAGTGATTTTTTTCCCTAATGATTTTTTCCCTAATTTTTTTCCCAGTTGATTTTTTTCTAAACCAATGCCTTCACTGCCCCATCTATCTTTTCTTTTTTCACAAAACAGTCTATGAGACCAAGTAAAGTCTTTACCACCCTAGTGAATAATTAATCTCATCTGCTCTGTAACTCTATCCAGGACCATCAAAAAGTCTGCGTGTTTTGGGTCAACAATAAAACAAAACATTTTTCTACTTTTAGATTTTATGCATTACAAAAGTTTTTGCAATTAGCGATGAACAATACTTAGTGCTGGCTGACCGTCTCACATTGAAAAATGTTTCCCATGGGAAAAATGCCTATTTGTTATTTTTGTAGGAATTATCTATTTCAGATAACTTTATTTTCATTTTTCTGAGTTTTAGTCATGTAGAAAAAAAGCCCCAAACCCAGCCTATCTGGGCATGATGCTTTTACTCAGCTTTGATGCCAAACTGATTTTTCTTTAGTGTGTGTTTCAGCAAGAGGCAGAACATCAAGGAGTCCTATGGGAAAAATGTTTGTGTTGATATTTTAATGGAAGCTGAAGAAAATACACCTGGGCTGCCTCAGACTCCAGAGGGTTTTCCAGTTTTTGAAAGGCAGCCTTGCTCTGGTGGATAAAGTGGATCAATCATTGATAAAAGCTGTTGGGAAAAACAACACTGAAGAATATAGCGATGGAGAGAAGGCAGAGCACAGGACGCGTGGGCGATGAGCTCCTGCAGAGGAAGGTTGGCTTCCCCAAGGACCAAGGCTAAATCAAAAGACCCTTCATAGCAGGCTGCGATCTGTGGTGGGGGTAAGGCCAAGTCCTATTTTAAGCTTTTCCTGTAACCAGATTAAAGCTCCTGTCATGATTCCCCCATGGCCTGGATGCAGTGCTGCAGAGGTGAAGGACCACCACGGCTCCTTGGGGCTCTCTTCCAGAGCCAGGGGGCACTTCTCTTCTTTTGGGGTGCACAATTTATATAAGTCAGAGCATTTCTTGAGCCCTGAAAAATATTGCCTACGACTTTTCCTCCTCAATTCCAACCGATGGGAATGACCACACTGATGGGAAAGTGGGCCTTGTCTTTGCAGCAACCCGCAGCAGACATCAAGGGGAGGACACATGTGGGGACAGCCACTGCCCTCAGCCTGGAAGTGCTTGGGCAAAGGGCTCCCCTTTCAGAAATGGCATTTTGGTGACAACTTTCCAATATCCATAACAACCATGCACCCCTGCTGGGGCTGGATGGACAGAGGGAGGCTTGGTGGGTGATGCGTGCTCCACAGGTGATATTTAGCAATAAGCAAAGGGTCTACAAAACATATTTTATGAGGAACGGCTGCGGGAGGGTTTGCTTAATCTGGAGGAGGCTCAGGTGAGACCTCATCCCTCTCTACAAGTCCCTGAAAGGAGATGTAGCCAGCTGGGGCATGGTCTTTTCTACCGCACCTGCAGTGAGAGGACTAGAGGAAAACTGCCTTAAGCTGGGATAGGGGAGGTTCAGACTAGATATTAGAAAGATGTTTTGATCTTAGGGCAGTCTGGCATTGGAACGGATGGCGGCGGAGTCACCATCCCGGGAGGTGCTCTAGAGGCGTCAGGAGCTGGCGCTGGGCGATGTGGCTCATGGCTCACGGCGGTGCCGCCGGGCGGGCGGCGGGACCGGCTCACCCTGACGGTCTCTCCCAACCCTGACGATTCTCCGATTCTATTATTGTACGGCTCCAAGTCACGCAGAGCGGATCGGGGCGGGCACGGGGGGCGGCCGAGGCACAGCGGCAGCGGGGCGAGGCGAACGGGCCGGAGCTGGAGCCGGGGCCGTGTCCGCCGCGGCCCGGCCCTCCCGGATCCCGGATCCCCGCCCGGCGCGGGGCGGGGCTGGCCGGCGTCCCACGCCCGCCTCGGCCGCCTTTTCGGCGGGAGCCGCTACTCCAGAGTGCGCGGTAGCGTGGGCCGGCCGGGGCCCCATGTGGTGCCGACATCACTGACATGGCGGAATCCCCGCCGAGCCCTCCCGGCACTCGCTCCAGCTAACCGGGACTCGCCGCCCCGCACCGCCCTCCCTCCCGCAGGTAAGGACGCGGCGGCGCTGCGGGAAGCGGGTGCCGGCCGGGGAGCCCCGCGGCTCCGCTCCGCTCCGAGCGCCGGGGAGCCGCGTCCCCCGCCCCGCGGCGCCGCTCCCGGTCCCGGCTCTTTTGTTCGGCGGCGGGACGCGGCCGCACTCGGCGGAAAGTTTCTCTGCCCGCCCCACCGGCTCCCCCCGCCGCGGGAGCGCCCGGCGGGCGGGCGGGAGCGGCCGCGCTCGGGGCTGGCGGCGGGACGGGCGGGACGGGCGCTCCAGCACCGCCCGGCTGTCCCTGGGGGCGGCCGGCCCGGCCGCTGTCATCGCCGCCGCCCTGCCCGGCTCCCGGAGGAGCGCTGCGGGAGCGGTCGGGGCTGGCGGGGCCGCGGGCACCGCGGGGTGTGCGGGGCGCTGCCCGCGGCTCCCCCGAGCCGCGCCCCGCTCCGCTCGGCAGCCCCGCTGCCCGGCCGGGGCCGCGGGCACCGCGGGGTGTGCGGGGCGCTGCCCGCGGCTCCCCCGAGCCGCGCCCCGCTCCGCTCGGCAGCCCCGCTGCCCGGCCGGGGCTGCGGGCAGGTGGAGGAACCGGGGGCACCTCCGCCTCCGGAATGTCTGGATCCAGAGGGCATGTTGGAGAAAAAGCCGGAGAAAGGCGCGACCGTCTTCTCTCGGCCCCGTCCTCCCCGCCCGGCTCCTGGCAGAGGCGGCTTGGGGAAGGAAAGCCCTGGAAACTTTTTATTTTTGCTTGCCAGACACCTTTTTAAAATGGCATGCGACCAGCAGACGGAGTGAAAAAAGAACAACTCTTTTTAAAAGCTTAACCTCTCTTAGGTTAAGACCACAGCTGCATCCCCCCTTCCCGGTTCTCAGAAATGTTCTATTTAAATAAGGTTTTGGCGGAGGTAGTGCGGCTTGGAGTTAAATGTAACGAACCATTTATCCCATCTATATTTGTAGAATAGAAGGCGCGGGGCATGCCTGCCTCTCTCCATATTAGTAATTTTGTATTTCATTTGCATTTCTTTGTGTCCTTTGAGTATCTAAAAGTACTAGCCTTAAAGGAGCAGTTACCCCATCGTGGAGGGGGGAACTGAGATAGAGACTGGAGTTTCTTGTTGGCTTTTTTCTCTTTTAAATGTCGGATTTTTTTATTTGCTATTTGAACTCCGTGCTAGATCTGTGAGAACAGGATTCACGTATCCCAGTTCCCTGTGCCCTAACCACATCTGCTGTATCCCTTAACCGCTTACCCTGCAGAACACAGGGCTCAGCTCCTGTGTTCCTCAAAGGTGCCAAACCAGTCTAACTCGAGTTTAACAATGTGCTAGGTAATGGCATTTCAAACTTCCACAGATTTTTCAGTATAGAACACAATTTCTCAACCTTTTTTTTGTAGCAGAGCTTGCTTAAAAAAGGTTGAGAGTGCCAGGCCTGGCAGTGCCTCAGTGCCTGTGCTGCTCTGGGTCTGTGCTTTGTTCTGATGGGGAGCGGCTGCTCTGGACACGGATGACACAATGTGTGCTTGGCTGGAAATCCAGATAAAGGCATTGCTTCCATAAACCTCAGGAATGGGCCATGGGGCTGCCTCCTGAGTGGAAGCATCTTGCTCCTCTCGCCCCGTCCACCGCGGCTCTGGCCCACCTACGGCCCGTGTGTCTTTCTCAGCAGCAGGAGAATACGCTGCCGGTGCTACCAGTAAGAAAATGATTCTTGGCCGTGTTCCCGGGGTCATTTCGGGTCTCGCACAGAAGCGGTCTGTTAGTGCTTTTCTCTTAATCTTCAGCACTTGTGGTTCCCTCTCGTTAGTTTCAAAGCAGTTGTGATTTGTGGTTGTATTGGGACCCTGCTGTGGCAGAAACGTCTGCTGCCCCAGAAGTATCGTGTATTGTTCTTCCCAGTTCAGTATCTTTTAGCTACTTTATGCTTATAGTGTAGCTCAGAGATGAGTCTGTGTGGAAGTTGAGATATTCTACCTTTTTTTAAATTTTTTTTTTTTTTTTGAGCCATTGGGACTCATCTGGTTTGGGTTTGAGGTCACTGCTGGGACAGCAGTGAGAGGGTTTTTTCATACTGCTAGCCTATAGTTGGCCAAAGGATAAGAAATGAAGGTCGTTAGCAGCCAAAATAAGCTGATATTCTGCTATAGCCAAGAAGCTCAGAGCTGTAACTCCATACTGCAAGTATTTTATCTTTAGTCTCAGAAAAGTTTGTAACTTCCAATCTCAAGTGCATTTATCCTGGCACTTTTTTCCCTATGTGTGGTATTTCGGGAACTGAAAGAAGATTTCTCCATCATACCTCTTTCTTTGCAGAGAATTTGGTTTTTTTTCTCCTCACTTTATAGTTTCCTTTTAAGTCATTTGAGAAAGAGAAGCAGTTTAGGGCAGTCAAACTTATGCAGTTCATAAATCTGTGCAAGAAAATATATGCAGACCAGGCAGCAGACTTGTGAAAGTGTGTGGTTGTATTAGTGAACTTTCTAATAGGTATAATTGACTTTTTCCCTCAAAAATGTAGGTTGTCAGAACCAACATTTACAGTATGAATAAATGTTTGTAGTGTGAGGATCTTAATTCCTTCTGAATACATATAATTAAATAAAAGACCCAGAGCCTGAACACACCTGAAAAAGACAAATTACTCTCCACGGTGCTTTTTCTCTTCACTTTAGTCTGCCACTTCCCTCCAAAGAAAAGACATGAGGGATGATGGAGTGACCTCTTTGGAGCACCTGGAGTGACATTTTGGGACACACTGGGAGAGCATCCTGTCACTCCTCCAAGGATGTGGCTGGTGGGCCTTAATTCTGGAAGCAGAGTGTCCCAGTGCACTGGAATTGTTTTGAGCAGCATGCCACAAGTTATCGAAGTCCCATTTGTTTGCTGTAGCCTTTGGTGTACAGCAAATAAAATAAATAGCAGAAGAAGCCAGCAGAGCCCTGTGTAAATCTCAGCTGTGCAAAATACCGACGAGGCAGAGTTTCTCAAGCGTTGCCTGGAGGATTTGTGCCTCAGTGATTGTCTCTGCACTGCTGAGTGGTGGAGGATCCTTTAGAAACGGCACTATCAAAACTCATGTTGTTTACGGCCAAGGTTTAGTGTCCCTGTGTGATCTGTCCCTGGAGATGGAAGGTATGTGGGAAGAGGGAAGTTCTTCAAACAAGGCAGTGGAAATAGGAGCCGCTGGCTCCACAGCGGTAACAAGCCATCTGCAGGCAGGAATGCTGGTGTGTCAGCGAGCAGATAACTCCAAACAGCTTCCAGTGGGGATGTGGTGGTTGGCGTTTTTATCAGTTTATTCTAAGCACCTCTTTGCAAAATTAAAGTTGGAAGCCTGCTCTCTGTTGGATTCCAGACAGCCAGGAAAAAAATAGGCACAAACTAATTAAATGTGATTTATTGTGGAATTTGCAACAGTGTTGGAGAGATGAGTTGCCTTTCAGAAATGCTGCTGTGGATGTTAAATCTGTGCTCTGCTCTGGATGAAAAATGATGGTGCTGTTGAGCAAGTACACAAGAAAAACATCGTCTGTGTTAAAGTCTGTTCTTGAGCAGGATTATTCCCTGGAGGTCCCAGGTAGTGCAGGTTTGAGCAAATCTTTGTGGTGCTTTTAATTGGGAAAAGGATGGTTTTCCTTGAGCTTAGAGGTTAAAATGTAGGGCTTCTCCAGTGACATGCTTTCTGCGTTTGATCTGAGGAATCCTTTGTTTACAAGTAAATTGTGGTGTTTGTTAGCAGATAACAGACAAAAAGCCAACTGCATAAGAAACATTCTTTATTTGTTTTTCTAGTGGTGACAGTTTATAATGGTGATACATGATATACTGAAAATTACCATGTGGAGACTCTGCTTAGTAAACTGCAGCTATGTATAGTGTTAGTTTTGTAATATGAAGTAACAAACAATTCCTAAGTCATTAAATATGTATTTTATAACTTTTTTTGGTGGAAGAGGATGAAACTGCAGCTAATACTGATATGTGGCATTTGCTTGTTCTGGCATCTGCTCCTCTTTCTGGAAGCTACTTTCAGTGGAATGAGAAGATGGATTCAGGAGAGGAGTTTCTGCTGTTGTGTTTTGTTTTTTTCTTGTTATTTGTTAGATTTAGAATAAGTGAAAGCAAACGTGAATTCCCTGGAGATGAAGGTGATAAGCCTGTCTGATTTTTCTGTGTTGACTTAGTGTATGGCAATTCTGTGGCAGCAATGCAAATACCTTAAAATATGCTTTACATCGTGGTCTCTTATCATTGCCTTATACGTAATTATGGACATTTCTATTATTAGGTCCTTGCAAAGGACTCTAATAATAGAATGTGTGTATCCGTGTATTTAAATATATACTTCATGTTTTCAGGAATGTTTCATGTGGAATGCTTTGGAAAGAGAAAGAAATTGCTTTCAAGAGGTTAATAAAAACTTCAATGAACAACAATTTTAGATGACCCTTGCTGCCCTCAGAGATGCTTGGGATGTTGTGGACAGATTTCTCCATGCTTTTAATCTAAACTAGTAAAATCAATGTGTTCTGCTTAGTTTGTAGGTTCTCTGGGCCTCTCTGCAGCTGTGTCATTTTTACATGGTTGCTCCCTGTTCTCCACTCACCCACTAATAAAATGCCAATGTTTATAACCTAAATCCCAGTGTTATCTTTTGCCCCAAGTATTTCTGCACAATTCTTTAGTCAAGCCCAACACTGTAGTGAACTAAGATGGTGCAATTATTTTGGACCTTGATAACAGAAACAGCGTGGGTGTAGAGAGTTATCTCAGTTTGTTTCAGGATGACGTTACCATTTTCCTTTAGTGTATGATTAGTTAGCTGAAAGAATTAATTCCACTGTATAACTTGCCTTTGTTGTAGAAGTATGTCCCTATTCAATGGCAATTCACGAAATATAAGTGACCATATACTTGCAGACACTTGAACTGATCCGGGTAAGTTACTCAGTGTTATGCATTGCTCTGCTACTTATTTATTTATTGATGTGGAATAATGCAGCAGAGAAAAGCAGATGACAGCATTTGTGGATAATGAGAGCACTGAGTAGGTTTCCTTCTGGTCTGTATTTTTGTGGACTCATGTGATGTCAGCTCACAGAAGAGGAAAAAAATGCTTTCAGTGTCTTGTTACTAGCAAAGATATGGCAACCAGAAGCATCACTTCATTAGAATAAATTAACAGAACACAAGAGACTCAGTCAGAACTGCAGAGCTTGTGGATTATTTGGGGGCTATAATGCTCATATAGTGGAGTTTTTTTGTCTTTAAGTACTGATAGAAGTGGTGAGTTTGAAAAGCAAAGGCACAGCTTGTGCTTGACTGACTCCGTGAAGGGTGCTGCTTTACTGGGGGACTCAGTATTTTTTCTTTCATACGATGTTAAAGTATCAGGAGTAATGGGTTTCCGCTTAGGTTGAAGTGGAAAAGATTCCTCCTTTTCCGACAAGATAAGGTAAATTGGGATATAGCACATACGTGATTCTTCTAGATGTATTTGAACTGGATGCTAGTTTGATACCCAGTGGCATCCATTCATGTGTGTGTTCTTCTGTATTTGTAGCAGATGGTAATTGGTGTTTGGCTTTGAGTTGTGTGTTTGACTCAAACAGTTAAAATGTTGGTCTTGTTTTCCCCAGCTTTTACCTCGCTTTGCTTAGCACATATTAATATCCTGTTCTTTTGTGCTACTCTAAAGCTCCAAGGAAGTGATTTTATAGTCTTGTTAGAGTAGATGTATTTTTATTAATTGTATTAAAAATTGAAAAAAGGGGTTAAAAATATGCTGTAGTTTTTCTCCAGGTGTATTAGAGCTGTTCTTTTATTACACAATGCTGTATTGAACTGTGGCTACCTTGGAAGCCATAGCTTTTAAGGTGAGGAATTTGTTCCTCTTTGGTTGCGCTGTCTGAAGGATGGCAACACATTTCTTGAGGGCTGATTCCCACTGAGTCATCCCCTGAGCAGGGCAGAGGGACATTCAGCTGCTATCACATCTTTTGCTTTGGCAGGTTAACTAGCAAATTTGTTTTCAAAGCCTGCCTTGGGGAGGAGAGAGCAACAGGTCTTTATTTTCTAATGCTGGAAAGTGTTAGAAGCTGTGGCAGCTCAAAGAAAAGCAAATGAAAGAAAACAACTGTTTCTTGCTCTGGATTTTTATGGTATTGGCTTCTGCTCTAGTGATGTTTTCTGTTTGGTTGTTTTTTAATTCCAAGGTCGTCTGCTTTTCTCAGTGTCCCACTTGCCCATCCTTTCTTTAACACACTTATTCATTAGCCACCCATTATTTCTGATACTACAGTAGAGTTTTTCTTTTAATTATCTTCCTGCATGATTTATGTTCTGTTGGTTGCACAGCTGTTACAGGTGATCCTCAGCCCTGCAGTGAGGTTTCTTGTGCTCTCGTGCTCCAGGCTGGGGGCTTGGGGTGCAGTCTTTGGTCACAGGAGCAGTGTGATAGTCCCCATCTGACAATCCGTGTGTCTGGGGAACTGAGCAACCAGAGACACAATACTTAATTTGGCACAATGTTTGCTCTTTGCTGGCTTTTCTTGAATGCTTCAGATGTGGGTGAGGGAGGGGCAGCAGATCTGTGTTTGTGGAACACTGCATTCATTCCCTTCTGTCCCTCTCCGTTTGCCTTCGTGCTCTTGTTCACGCAGCGGTGGTGACGTGTGGCCTTCGCATGACTAAAAGCGCAGGCATGTGGACATGGGGCTGCTGGGTGGGAGGAACGTGTCCATCCACACGTGCAGGGGCTGTGCCCAGCATTGCAGCCAAGGTGGCTGTGTCTTGGCTCCAGGGTCACCCAGGAAGGCTGTGCTGTGTGGTCCCCATGTGCTTCAGGAGAGTCTGAGTGGCCTGATCTGACCGGACCCCAGGTGCTGCTGCTTGGAGTCTTTGTTGATGGTACCTGTCCCAGCCAGCCATGCAGGGAGAGAAAATCCATGGACATCTTCAACAGCTGGTTCTGAGGAGTGGTTCAGAAGTTTTCTGGCTTGGTTGGCAAGGGCATTCTTATAAGGAAGGAAATGAGAGATTGGAAATGTAGTGAGGTGGCCTTGTGTTTTGGCTGCCCTATGTAAGAGGTGGCAGCGTTGGAAGGAGTTAAACTGCACATGGTCTATGGAGAACTTTGGCTTGGAGAGTAACCCAGAAGCAGGATGAGCTGCAGAAGGTTGGTGGTGTTATGGAAAAAAGGATGGCCAAAAAAAAAAATCTAAATTCAGTATAAATCATGGTTAAGTGGTGCTTCACTATGTCTGTGTTGATGTCTGAACATGCACATATGTTTTCTCCTTTTAAATGAGTGACCTAGTGTGGTTTGGAGGAGCAGAGAAAATGTCACAGTGTCACAAATAATCCCCTGTAGAAATTGTGGAGTTAAACAACACTTAAGATTCTGGATCAGTGCAAAATGACTCGATAGCCAAGACTGACCCCTGCTCTCCTTGTGCACTGTGACCCTGCAGGCTGTCAGCTCTGCTCAACCTCCTTTTGTACTGGCAGCAAATGTATGTTGGAAGTTTTGAGGATAAAGGGTTAATTTCATGGCAGTTCAGGGTATACGTTGATATGTTGATAAATCAGCTTGTTTGACAGTCATTTTCTCACTGTTCCTAATCAGAAGTTTGTTATTTAGGCTGCTGTAGATGCTTTCCTGGTCTCTGATAATGCTGATAAAACACTTAGAATAAGCAGAAATGAAGCCTGATTTTCTGGTACTTCTGTGTTTTGCTTACACTCAAGCAGGTAGTTCATTCCCATGGTGTCTCCTTATGTAACTTCCTATTTGTATGTTGTCCTTCTGGTTTATTTGTTATAAAACTAAATTACATTTTAGTTCAGCAGGATCTCAAAACAACAGAAGTCAACAAACAAACCTTAAAGGACCAAACCAAAATGACTCTGTATTTCCCATTGTGGTTAACTTAGGGTTTGGTGAGGTAATAATGTCATGTTCAGAAGTAGGAAGTATGCTGTGGATTTCACCAGAGACCCAGATAATGTCTTGTTGGATGACTGCTGTGGAGTCCTGGGTGACACTAAGATGTTCCTACCATGCCAGGAAGTTAAAATGCCATAAATAGGAAGCAGCATAAGCTTCATTGAGTGTTTTACTACTAGATCAGAGGCACCAGTTTTGTTTCATGGAGGTCTAGGTCCACACTCTTACACATTTGGCACTGAACGTGCAGGTTATATTATTATTCATAGCTGACCATAACCAATGCACAAGAAATCTTATAGCTAAAGAGGTATTCTGAGATTTTTCAACAATGGAGAAGTTCTGCAGAGTTTGACATGGAGAAAAGTGACTGAACGAGTAGATTTGGCTTAGATATTAGAAAGAAATCTTTTGCTGTGAGAGTGGTGAGACTGACACTGGTTGCCCGGAGAGGCTGTGACTGCTCCATCCCTGGAAATGTCCAGGGCCAGGTTGGACAGGGCTTGGAGCAGCCTGGGAGACTGAAAGGTGCCTCTGCCCATGGCAGGGGTTTGGACCTACATGGCCTTTACAGTAACTTTCAACCCAAACCATTTCATGAGTCCATTGTCTGAGCCTTAATCCTTGCTTCTTGTGTGTCAGCTGGTGGCAAAATTAACTTGTTTCATTCTGCTCCACACATGTTTATTTTTGCAGCTCCATATGCTGCTCTAACAGATCTTTATTATTGCTTGTTAAGTTCAGCAGTGCTTTTAGTGACTGCACAAAACATAAACATCCTCTGTGACTTCGTTAGGCATACAGTGCAAACTTTTTGTTGACTTGAAGGCTGTCCCTCGGGTCAGTGAGCACTGCAAGCAGCAGTCAGGGCACTGCACACCCACGAGTGCGAGGATATGCGAAACAGAGAGAAATTGTCTTGTTACCTAATTTAAATGTCTTCTCTCTGCAAGCTCTCGTGTATGTGGTGTTTTATCTTTACCCTTTCCCCTCTCAGTTAACAGGACTGGATGTGCCTGTCCAGCTGTTCCAGCTGCCTTGTTCAGTGGGCAGGAAATGGTGATGTGGTGGAAATTAGGCAATTCTGCCGAGTGCAACCAAAAGGGTCTCTGATCTCTTCCACAGCAGCCACTTCTGGCTTCTGGATAAAACATAAGAGTCAAGTCATTCAGATACTTCTGTAACCACAATCTATGTAACGAACAAGGCAGCTACACTTGAATTTTTATGCGTCTGAATAAGTTGCTTCAGTGGACGTGTGAGAGCTGCTATGTTACTCTAAAGGCAATATTTGTGGATCTAAAACTCTGAAGTTAGACATCAACGGTTTCACTTCCTTTTGGCATTTTGTGATCATGCAGTCAAACAGGATGATATTATGCACTAAAATGTTGCTATGAACAGTTTTTTCAGTTTCTCAGACCTTCTAGGCTATTCCAGTCCTGCCCTTGCTAGCACATCTGAGTCCTTTCTGGTCTGCCTTAGTAAATCCTTATTTCTCTATCCCTTTTTTCCTTCCTTAAATTTTTCTAGACTACAGTGTATTGATTTCAGTGCATCAATTGTTGGGTGCAAGGGGATGAAGGGGAATGAAATGTGAGAACTGGGACAGAGAAAATACGGATCTATGAAGACATGGAAAATAGTATTGGCTGGATTAGTCTGCAAGTAGACCAAGTGTATTATTATTATTGGCCCAGCTGTAATTTAAGGTTCCGTGACGTTCTCTCAATGAAATACAAGCAAATACAATAATACACTCTTACGTGATTGAGTTCACTTGGACAGCGATAGCAGCACCTTTGTGCAAATTTGATCCCGTCTGGTTCCCAGCAGTGACGTGGTTGTGCTGCAGCTGCAGAGCTGTGGGCAGTGCTGGGCAGGGACGAGGTGCTGCTTTCTGGCTCCGCGTTAGCGACGTGGCAGCCGGAGATCTGTCCTTTCACTTCGGGAGGGAAACGCAAAGCCTTGGCTGGCTGCCTGGACTAACCTCACATGGCAAGCAGAGTGCTTGAATTCAAGTTAGAAAGTATATGGGGATGGCAGATTGGATCTGTCAACTTCTCTTCTGTCCTCGGAAGAGTTATTTTCCATTAATTATAGATACATAAATTTTTTTTTTTAAGGTATCCTGGCTGTGGAGCCAGTGAGGTGTAACTGTGGCCTTCTGTTCCCCGAAGGGTCCAGGATGGCTGGCTGGGGAGAAGGTTTACCTCTGCTCAGGCAGGGGTGCAGCATGGTCCTGCCTGTGATCCCTGCCAGGACTGTTCCTCCTCCTGGTCCTGCTGCCTGGCAAGTGTAAGGCACTTGGAGGGAGCTGTGCTCAAAGTTTAGGTGATTCAAATGAAGAAAACTTAACTTTTCCTTCAAAATTTTGAAGATGGTTTGACTGGTTCTTCAGTGAGTATTTTATGTTGGCTACATACTATGTAAAGTATCACTGGTTTAGTATTTTTGCATATCCCTGCTTTTCTCAGAAAATGTTTTGTAATATTCAACTTGTGCATTTATGAAAGGATTTGGCAGATGAGAAGGGAGGCAACAACTCCTCTCTCCTCATACACAAAATACACAGTTGGAAGGAAGAAACAGAAAAATACCATTTTTATCTATTCTAGTATATTAGACAAAGGTTTTCTTTGTTTTTCTGCCAACATCAGCTCTTCCTGACCTTTGTGATCAATATTAGTACTGAGGTTTCTTAAAGCAGATATGGAGATTTTGTTGTGCAACTGCTTGCACTGCTTGACCAGACTGTGAGCGTGGTCTGTTAGTGGTTATATAGCCATGAAAAAAGGTACCCACCCAAGGGGGGACTCTTATTTTGCTTTTAATAGAGATAGGAAGGGAGATTAACGCTATTTTGCAAGTCCTTCTGGGATTTGTTTTGGAAAGTGCATGCATTCTGATCACCTATGTTAGTGAAAGATGGGTAAATTTGAAGTGGTAGAGTTACAGGCGAGGGTTACAAGCATGACTGGAAGTGCAGAAAGCTTTTCTCGTAAGATGAGATGGAGAAATATTTAACAGGAAAAAAGTTCCAATGAACTTTACTATCTCAAAATCCATCAGAGAGGTAAACACTGAAGGCGTACAGGACTGTTCAAGCCAAAAGCCAGGGTTGGCAGATGAACGTGTGGATGCAAGATGTCAATAAATAAAAACTTCTTTAGAATTTGATCAAGCAGCTTAGTCCAAAACCAGCCCAGCAATCCAAACAGGAGCCAACTTATGGCAAGCAGAAAGACCGAAGTAGTTTTAATGTACAGGGCTTTATGCAAGGCTATTAAAGATGATGTGGCTGTGGTATTCCCGTATATGAATGAGGAGTGGCAGACTGATTTCAAGGAAGTGGGAGAACAGAAAACTTGGAATATAGTCTGATGAAAGTACTGTAGGCATTTGTTGCAGCTGCAAAATTTATAAATCTGATCCGTATTTTTAATGAATAAGTGTAATAAAAATACTTTTTTCAAGTTTGCTTGCACGTGAAGTTATGTATGTGCAGAGCTGTACAGTACTGATGGTGCAACTTCACTATGGCTGCAATCCTGGTGGAATTTCACTTTTATGTCCTGTTATTTTTATTGGTGGAAGGTCCTGATGTAACATAGTTTCAGGAAAGGAGATGGGCAGCTTTCAAAGAGCTTTGAACATGAGGTCAAACAATAAAGGTGCTTTCCAAAAGCAGTGGATCATTTATCAAAGTGGAGAGGTTTGTATCCAAAACTTTACCAATGATAATCTCTGGGAAAGAGTATGTAAATTCCTCAGATAATCACAGGCTTCAAAGCAAAATCAGAATGCAAGATAAACTTTTGTTTGCACTTTGTCTTAGGGGAAAAAAAGTAACAAGGTCAGGGTTATACAAATGTGAATTTAAATATTTAAAAATCAAAATGTCTGAATTTGTTTGCTGATAGAAGATGGAAGCTATACTGAAATACAAGGTAAACGTTTTTAAAAGAAGTGAAATCAGTGAACAAATGTGCAATGCCAAAATAGAAATACTTAGAGTGATTAGGAAAGGAAAATCTAAATTTGGTCATCTTCAACTTCAGAAGTGGCTGTAAACCCAGCAAATTACTAGTTCTGCTTGCACCAGGACTCTGGAAAAGCAAAAATCAGCATGTAGAGAAGGTATTATCCAGCTAATTGCTTGGTAGCTACACTGAAATTGCTTTAATACTGACCTGTGGTGTTCCCTTTCCCAGCAGAAATGCTTTTGTATCAGGCAGAAATGAATGTCTCTTTGGAGAGAGGAGGATGCAGTGAGCCCTGCAGACTTTCATCTGAGCCTTTTCCTCAGCAACAGGAGTCACAGGAACTTGTTGACAAAGCTGTTTTCTGTGATACAACTGAGGTTTTGTTTTGGGGTGGTGTTTTCTTTGTTCTAAAGAGTCAGGTTTTACTTAACTATATTATCAACACTTTCATTTACGCTCGTGTGATGTGCTTTTTTCTGAGCTGCTTGTGGGGGGGGGAAAGTAGTTTCAATTGTCTTTATGTTAATGCAGAAGAACTGGGAGCTTGTTTCCATCCATCAGCGCTGGAAAGTGAAACAAAAGCCAAGCAAACTTGCAGATGGTTGCAGATCCTGGATCCCAGCCACTGCCCGATGCCTGCCTCTGTCATTCGCTGCTTCCCAAGCTCTGTGCTGGGTGTGAGAGTGGACTTTGCCCATGCTGTGTGGACTTTGGGAGGAGGAAGGTGAGGCTGTGCGGTGGGGCAGGAGCAGTCCCCGCAGGGTCCTCAGCCTCAGCCAGGGCTCCTCGCCAGCCACGTAAGGATTGGCTTGGGACTCCTCCAGGGTTATAAAACACCCAGCTGTTGAACTTTGAAAGTTGTGTGACTGGGCAGCTGGGAACTCGGATGGGCTGGAGGATGAGCTGTGTTTGACGGAGGAACAATGGTTTCACAAGCACACACACGTACTCCCCTCACCCCCCTTCTGGGGCCATGGGTGTGCACTATCTGAAATCCTGCCGCTAATTAAAAATCACAATAAGCCAGTGCACTTAAAAGTGGGTTTTGTTTGGTTTTTCTTTTTTTTTTAATTTAAAACTGCTCTGACTGGGAGGTTAATGAAACAACTGGGAGCAGCATCTTGCATTGTGGCCACTTGCTCAGTCGTGGCTGAGTTGGTGCAGTTTGTTGGAGTTGATTTTTATTGTTCTGATGGGATTTCAGCCTACTGTGGCAAGGGAGAAGTTAACATAGGCAACAAGAGCTAACTCAGCCTCAAGGGGTGAAAGTGCTGGTGGGAGGCCAGGAGCTGACTGGAAGAACCTGGCTGGAAATGGGGCAGAGGGAGCATCCCTGAGCAGGCTGGCAGAACCAGGAGTGCAGCAGAAGTGATCAGTGGGGGGTTTTATTTAATGCAGGTTGGCTAGTATGGTTTAGTTGCAGTCTCACCCACAAACTGCTAAGCTTTTCCTGATTTAGGAAGGTCAATATGAAAAACCTCGCAGTGTAAAGCTGTAGTTTTTAATGTGGACAGTCAAACAGATCCGGTGAAGTGATAATTAGTGTTACTGGCCAGGGCAGGCTGTCAATTTTAGTAGGAAATCATTAAATAAACACTGGTGAATAACCAGTATGCTGGTTCTTCTTCCCTTGGTAGAGACCAGAGCACTAACAGAGGTGATGTGTTTCATTATCCCCATTTTGCAGCTGAGAAAACAAGACACAGAGGTGAAAATACTGGAGATACTTTGTTTGGGGCTTGTTTCAGTTGAGGCTGGACTGGAAGGCTTGTTAGTGGTCTGCACGTATCTGGGGGTTTCCCTGCCCAGCACAGCCCTTGACAAGTGCCTGTGTGCAGTTTGTGCCTCTGAAAGCCTCTCCTAGAGGAGGTTTCCTTGGCAAGAGGGCAATAACTACTTAGCTTCTGCTTAGCATATTATATTCTATCTCTAGGAAGTTTTTGTGCAAGGCTGACTTGGTGTGGGTAAGGGGGGTAAGAAGAGTTCTCTTACAAATGCCAACTAGGTCTTTGCAAGCTAATAAAATTGTCAGTAGGCAGTACAGCGTATGCCTGATTTAGTAAGGTTATAGTTCTTTTTTAGAAAGGGTACAGTTATCCTGGCTTACTTGTAATTTATATTTCTGCTGAGCACATGAAGTCGTATTTCCATAAGAGGAGGAAATACCGCTCACTTCCCCTGGCTGATTCCATCTACTTCAGTAGCTAATCTTTGGATTTTCATTTCTAATGATGTGCCCAACTCTGATTTGCTTGGCTCCTGCTTCTGCTTGCTGGTTCTTACTGTTCTTTAATGTCCAATCCTCGTTGGCCCTGGGACCCTATAAAAATACCAGTCCTTTGAGAGGGTAAATCCTGCAGGTGTGCCATGCATCAGGCAGTGGGGCACGTCTGCAGCCCCTGGCTGATTCACACGCGGTGTTATCAGCTCACAGATTAACCTGCGGTCAATTCGCTGGCCAGCTCTCAATGCATTGGAGATACTTAATTTTGATTGTGCAGTGTGAACTCTTTTATCAGTGTTGCGTGGTACCAAGTCAGACGTTGGCTAAAGAATACAGAAATGCTAACACAGCTATCTTTCCAACCAAAGGTGTAATCTCGGCCGAGAGCGCACTTGGATTTGTTTGACAGGACCTGTTTTATATAGAGTGACAGTGCTGATTATGTTCCTATCTTTGAATTCCTTATCACTGGAATCCTTCATTGACTTTTGATTGTTTTATCTGAAAGCTGTGTCTTACTAATGGCAGTAATTGCACTGGGCAACCTGCTTCCCCCTCAGCTACTGGTGCTGGGTTAACACAGTCTCTCTGCTCCATCCCTCTGCATTGGTGTGTTCTGTCATTGGCAGTAGGTCAGGCATTTCCTTAAAAGTTCGAATGAAAACTTTATTGCAAGATTTGGGACCTGATCTGCCCACTGGGGTAAGTCAGTAGTCTGATATAAGTGCATTTTGTGGCTCTTCCAAATACCAAATGGAAGAATCTGTTAAATCCTTTTCCCCTGCATTAGCCCTATTTTCACTTCTGTTTTGCAATGGGGTTATGCCACTATTAGAGTTCAGTTCTTAGTTTATTTTAGAAAGCAGCTCATTTTCTGTTTTCTTGCAAGTCATGGTTATTTATCTTTGTCTGACTTGTCTTGACTTTAGCCTTGGTTTCACTTAACAAATTTCTGTACTACTTTCACTACCTATTCTTAGCTTCCCCCTTTTACCCCTTTTTATGCTGCCTTACATTTTTGTCCTTTTGCCATCATATCAGGATATGATTTTAGTTAAAGTTTCCCTTTCTTAAACAAGGGAATCATAATCCTTCATTTCAAGTTGTTTTGTCTGGAAAAAAAGAAATCTTACAATTGTAGATAAGTTTTTTCAAGTCTGTTTTCCCCCTCAATTCTCATCAGTTTTGGGAAATTAGCATTTGTTGTTCTAAGCATAAACTGCGTGTACTGACTCCAATTAATCTCCCTCTAATAATATTTGATTGCTGTGGCAATTCGAAAGTTCTCATGGGATGGTTCTGACTGGCTCTGTGAAGATGAAACTTGCAGCTGTTGGGTATTGAGTGCACAAAAGTCACAAGGATAATAAAACTCCGAGGTTTTTTCAGACGTATATAGGTTGTGTGTGTATGGTGCAGGAAGTTTTGTTTGCTCTTGAGCTGTGTTTGAATTCCCTTTGTGGTGTAAATCAAATAATTCTCTAAGTACGTTGTTGTCAGTGGGGGAAGGAAATGGTTTCACAAGTGTTTGCCATACAGAACTTGGCGGAGTAGTTCAAGTAGTTAAACATAATGATATTAAAAAAGGAGCTGCTGAGATCCAACTCCATGTGCATATCAGCAGATAGAATACTCCTGATGTACATCAGAGTAGGAGTTCATGGCCTGATGACAGAGCCCTAAGTTGGTGTTGCTACTGGAAGGTCAGTCCTGCCTCGCTCTCCCTTTATTCTTGTTTTGGCTCAGGGAGTTAAGCTCCCTGGGCTGCTCTGGGAGCCAACCTTAAGTGTCTGTCTGTCCTTGCTGCTGGGTGAGGGCCATCCAGGCAAAGGCAGTGAGGGTCCAGTGAGGCTCCTCCTGTCCCTGAGTGGGGCACAGCATGTCCTGGGCCACCTCCTGTGCCTGCTGCCCCAGAGTGCTCCCCAGCAGGCAGGGACATTCCTACCGGGGTGGGCTACAAAAGGGAACCATCCTTATTACATGGATGAAAGGTGTATTGTGCTTTGCTTTTAGTCTTTTAGCACTTGTGCTGTGTGAAATCAGTGTCAGTGGTTGTTCTCTCTGTCCGCCAGGCTTGTTCCCTGAGCACCACCTCCCACACTGAAGGAAGAGGGCTGAGAGAAGGTGCAGGTGCAGTCTGGTGGTCTCCTCAATGCTCTGCTGTGTGTGTGTGGGACAGCTTTCTCTGAGTTGTGTAGCGATGTGCCAGTTAAAAGAACCAGCTCAGCTACCTGGTTTTCATTTAAAGTACATGTTCTCCTTCAGTGTTCACTTTAGCTACCTGTCCTAGTAACTATGTCTCCCTCCTTTGAAGCTGTCTCTGCTCTTGTTTCTCATGTTTGAAGAGATGGACTTGCACATTCCCTGTATGAAAGGGCGTCAAGAAAGATCTTCCCTTTCCCCTCTGAACAGCTTGAGGCGGAGATCTGTCTGTCTTTATATTTCCTCACTGCAAAGCAGATTGCACTGAGTAGCAGCCACCCAGCCTTCCTGTAACAGCGTGTGCAGCAAGAGCACATGGACCCTGGCTCTGTAAAAAGGCTCTCCCATCTTGGCTTCTTCCATGGACAGGACATCCCTGGCAGCCCCCATGACCTGTGTCTCCTGCATTGTTTGAATTCTGCATTAACTCTGTGTGGTAAGACTATCTCCTAATTACTCACTGCTAAAACTTGGTGTTTAATAGCTACTTAGAGGCAGAACTTGGATGGGAAGAAAGGGTTTGTAGATAAAAGTTGGTCATTGCTTGTTAATTAAAGTCTGTCTTTTCTCAGGGATAATTAGTGCAGCATTGGCAAGAGGGAAACAAAAGTTCAGACAGAACACAGCTGAGCTGTAATCTGCTTATGTTAGAGCCTGAAATAGTAAAGGGTGTGTTTGACTTGAAGTGCCTGTCCACGGATCTTTTACTCCTGTCCTTGTGGGGGAAGGGATAGCAAGCTTTGAAGTGCAGGCACAACTCAAATGCTGGAATCCCAAGGTATGAATGAATAACAGAAAGGTAGTAGGCACCTCAGAGACAGAGGTGTGTGTTGGATTGCAGGTGGCGTAAAGAACTATTAGATTACTAGGATCTCCTTTTATATCCTGATTGGAAATCTCAGCCATTAGTATGCATTAAAAAAAAAATAAAAAGCATGCTGAGATATGGAGCAACAATTAATGAGATCTGTTTGGTTTTTCCACCCGAGAAAGCAGCCCTCAGGTCATGTTTTCCCATATGTGTGTATATACAGAGGTCTGCCCTTCCAGCAGTGGGCTTAATTGAGTTCAGCTCGGGTACGTGGGGTCACCCGGACTGGGGCTGCTTTGCCCTCTCTGTTGTTCCTCTCTCACATCCTGGGAGGCTTCAGCAGTGAGCTTTGTATGCCCAGGGGTGCCTGAAGGATTGCAGTGTAGGCATGAGAGAGAGCTGGGATGCCAGACTGCAGATGGGAAGGTCTGTGTAATGCAGAAAGAATTCCAAGCATCTTTTTGGTTAATTCTGTTTTTTAGAGGACTGTTAATGTGGCTTGATGGGAACTCGAATGTTGAGTGCAGCTTAAGGCTTCTTGAGTATTTCCAAAAATGGTTTTATAAAGTCTTCCTTAAAATCTCTGAATTGCCAATAATTGTACTTAAGACAGCTCAAAGCCCAATATTTTTACCTTTATTATTTTCACATAACTATTGATAATACCTTGGCAAGTACTCTGACATTTAATCTATTTTACTCCTAATGAAAAAGAGCTATGAGCCCATCTGATTCAATTAAATTCATGCATTCCTACTCTAGGATTTAATTTTACTGGGCTTGGCATACTGTACTGAAAATGCCTTCTTCTAACAGTTGCTTTGATTTTATAAGGAAAGACGTGTTTCCGTTGTATTTTCAAATGCTACAGCAACATTTCTCTGCAAGATGTGCTGGTGCAATTTGCAGGACATGTGGAAGGATTTGGGATGCTAGGTGGTGTTTCTGAAGTGATGATGGTGACTTGTAATTAAAAAGAGAACAAATAAAAGCCAGCTTATCAGAAACAAACTTCAGAAAAGTTCATTGTATTTTGCATTTAGTGTCTATGAAACTGAATTTGGGAAAATGGCCGAGGGGACTTTATATCCTCTGAAATGCTCCATTACCTTTTTTGTTTCCCTCACCTTCCTACAGGTGCTCATTTTCTGTAGTAGTGGTTCAGGTTAGAATGAAAATGGGAATTTGACAAGCATGTAGGTGGCCTTTTCTCTGATGCATATCAGCAGAGCTTCATTGTTTTGGAGGTATTTGTCCCTAAAACATGTTTTTAAGCTGTTAAAATTGTCAGCGATCTGATCAGCTTTGATGGCTTGTGTTTAGATTGTACATTCATGACTGAGAATGTCAGTGTTGGAGAGGGTTTGAGTGGCAAAGAAACGCAATAATGGGGATGAAGGTTTTTGAAAGAAATTATCCCGTGATGAATTACTACCTGTCCAGTTTCTCAAGAGGCTTAATGACTTTGCAGATTGAGATGCTGCTGTGAGAATAAATATTCAGTATACAGGAGAGTATACATGTTTTATGGTTATTGGAGAAAACCTCAAAAAGCCTCCTTTTTCTGATATATTGTCTTTAAATGAATTGTGTTGCGTAAAATTGTCTTGAAGGAGGCTTTGAATCTTGTGAATTTGGTTCAAGCTTGTCATTTAACTTCAATGAACTGAAAAGATCTCAGTGAAATGCACTAGAAAGACTTTAAACCATTTTGTTGGTTTCCTAACTTCTCTTCAGTTTCATTCAGCAGTGGTGTTTAGTTGGGTTGTTTAGACTAAATTAGCAAGTGGTATGGTTTTTTTATAGGTCTGTAGTATGTTGTACACTTGAACTGATGGTGTATAATTAGACACTTCATTTTGCTTCCATTTGACATCTTTTAGCTAATTAGTTACTTGGGTTGCTTTCTTTTGCATTACGTTGTTTTCAGTTGATTAAGTAGACTTCTCTGAGGGTACAGAATTAAGAACATACTAATTGCACAACAATTTTGGCATGTGTAGATTGCCTCAATGTCACCTAAGGACAAAAATTTCTCTGCTTACATTGCTGGCTCTATTCTCTTCGTGCCCCGTGGGCAGATGTGTCAGAGCAGACACCGTGCTCTCCAAATTCTCTTCCTCGCTCCTGCAGTCTAGTCAGAGCTTGTTGGCAGAGGTACTGGCCCTTGGAAATGTCTTGATTTCAGCTTTTAGATATTCAGACCCACTAGTTTGGTGAAGGTTGGTGAGTTTGGAGGGTTGGTGGTGGGATAGAATAGAGCGGAAACCCAAAGGTATTGTGTATCCAACGCTGTGAATTATGCCTGGAAAAATCAGCAAACTTCACCTGGGAACTGTCATGAGGTGGATGGGCAATTGTGATGCTCTCTGCTGGCTGGAGTAAATTTTGATTGTGTGTAAAATACTTGACCACAATATTTCTAGAAGCAAGTTTCCCCCAGGCACTGAGTGTTCTGGAATAAATATAGCTTTAGTATAAAGTGCTTGCTCTGTGCTTGTGAGCAGATCAAGACGTCCTTTTTTTTTGCATTTTACTTTGAACATCAGTTATTGATGTGAGGCACCGAGTAGACTCTAACCTGTGCCAGCTAACAAGGGGAAGCCAACAGAAATGAGAAACACTACAATTATACTTTTGTTGCTGTGGTGCTGACTGAAGCCTGAGTGTGTCCAAGCATGTGGTGTTCAGACAAGATACATATTTCTCTCTGTGGAGCTGTTTTTCAAAGGGAATACTTGCTCTTATGAAAACTGTGTCTGTGGCCGTAGTCAAGTAAATATCCTTAGGTGTGCTCTGCCACAAGGGGTTGTGCAGGTGGTGTCTCTTGTGAAGGTGTGATTTCTCTCATCTATCGCATGTAGCTGTCTAAAACTTTAACTGTGTGTGTGTATATTTGGTCTCAGTTAATCAAATCCCCTTGAATATACTTATGCCTGTGAGTTAAGGCTGGTGTCAAGGTACCTAATAGGAGTGTTGATGGGTGTTGTGGTGGTCATTGGGTGTGGAGTTAAGTGTTAAGTCAGAGTTGGGAGAGTGGGTACCTTGCTGTCCATATGCTGACAGAGGAACCTTACCTTGGAGTACTCCTGAACTCGTCAGATGTTGCAAGTGTAATTAATTGGGACTAGAGTATCCTTTGGCTAAGGCTGTGTTAGAAAACTCCAAGAAGCGCCATCATTTTTGGCGTGCTAAAAATGGCAGCTGGTTTTGTTTTGAGGTCTTGTACAGGAGCATTAGCCCCTTGTTGTCTCCAGTAAAACCACAGTGATTTGGTGTTCTTGTAAAGAAAAGATACTTAAATAGAGACTAGTGAAGATGTAAGCATTTTTTATTACTGAGGCTAGATTTGGATGCCTGTTGAAAGAATAAGTGGCACTTAAAAACCTTTAGAGAAATGTATTTTAAAAAGGTCCAAGTGTCATGGCCGCAGTTTTGTGCTGTCAGAATTAGTGCTTTTCTTTCTTAAAACGCTTTCTTTTTTCTTCCTGTCAAGCAGACGCCTTCATTCCAGAGGTGGCAGCCTTGGCTCTACCTCAGCTGCTCCTTTGCATTTAGCTTTGGCTGTTGCCTGTCGTCCTCATAGGAAGAGACAGCAAGCTACTGAAGTGTCAGAGTGCCTTAAAGGGATTGAATCCTGATTTTAATAGGAGTGATGGTGAAGATTTGTCTGCCTTTGGTTAAGGAAGGTAAACTACTGACTACTGCGAAAATGTTAGATGTGAATGGTCAGCTTGGATGCTGTTTCATGGGGCTTGACACTGGTCAAGCAGGGAAGAACTGCACAGTAGGTGATGGTGTGACTATCCCCAGCATCTTCACTGTGTAATTTAGGTGACTTCATTAAAAGTTTGAGGTTTCTATACAGTTGCTGTTACCCACAGAAGTCTTAATTAACATTGTGTTTGTTTGGCTCCTAGCTGGTCGCATGGGGACCCCAATTTAGGTGTGGGATGGGTGCAGGGGCTGCTCTCTTTTACAGCAAGGTGTCCATTACCATAACTTTTGGCCCATTCCAGTGGGTGAACTGGGGTAATGGGACAGCTGTTGGAGCTCCCCAGCATGGGCTGGGTCTGTGCTGCTCGTCCCTGCTCCCTCCTGCCTGTGCTGCTGGCAGCTGCCTGCCACAACTGGGATCTGGCTCTGGAAATGGGACAGGATGTTTGCTTTTGTGGAGTGCCGTTGTTGAGGAAATTAAACGAAGGGATCTCTGGAAGGGCAAGCCACCTACATCAGATTAGGCCATCAAGATGAGGGTTGTGGGCATGCTTTAAAGCACCTTATCAGGAGACCTTGAGGAGGATGTGCTCCTGATAGCCCGGCGGTGCTTGGAAGGCTGCATTGCATCATGTCTCTTTGGGCCATGGAGATGGCTGGGGTTGAGTGCAGAGAAGAGGGAAATGTTAAATCTGAAGGAGCTGGTTTATCCAAAGCTGTGAGGCTGCAATCCTGGGGGATATGCAGGGGGAGGCCCTTCCAGGCCACCCAAAGGCGTTGCACACCCTCTCGCATGCCGGCAGCTGGCCCGGGCAGTGACAGATCGGGAGGAATGCACAACATTTTAAGTATCGTAAAGCTGGATATCCTTTGCTCAGGATATTTCCTGTCCTCAAGAATTTTTCAACAATCTTATTGGCAGAAAATCCACAAAATGGAAGTGGGGGAGGGAAACTTGCACTTTGCAGAAGATAAGTTCCTAATTTTCCCGTCATAAGTGAAGAGATAAGCTTTGGAGAACAGAAAAATACACACCCCTCGTGTAGTGGTAAACCACCAGCATGCCTAGTTGCACGTCGAATATTCAGTGATTTGTGTTTATTGCTGTCAACAATGTACAGCAATTAACCACTAGTTCCTTAAAAAAATGAGGCTTTTGAACACTGTGATTAAAATGGCATTTAATTCCAAAGAGCTCTGAATCTCAGGACAGGGATAGCCAGAGCAAAGCTCTCCTGACTGACTTCCACCAGGCTGTGTTCCACGTTTTGCCTTCGCGTTCGTTAATGAATTAAAGGCTAAATCATAAAGCAGGATTTAATTGGTGATTTGTGATCTGGTTAATCCCACAGTGAAAATAAAGTGTGCTTAGCGTTGCTGCCGCCGCTCCCCCATTGACGGCGGGGCCGGAGCAGCAGAGAAGTGCTCGTAGCTTCCTGCTAGGAAAATACTTTTGTGAGGCTGTTTGTATATGCTTCCTTCTGTAAACTTCAGATAGAATTCACTCGATCCCATGAATGTGGCTGCGTGTTCTGGGGTAGCTGTTGTGAACAAAGACCTTCGGCTATTAAATACAATGAGAATTTATTGTTTACCGTCTATTTTCCTGTTTGTGTGTGTGTTTCTAGCAACAAGTATTTTCATGAAGGATTCGTTTGCCTGTAGATGTTTCTCAAACTTAGCAACGTGTATTTGGCAATTCAGTAACATTTAGGGGAGGAAGGCAGTGTAATGAAGAGGTGAGGTATTAGTGAAGTACCCCATTCCTATCTTCCCTGTGCTTACAAAAAGAGAAAAGAATTTGGTAGGTGTGTGGCATTCTTAAGGTTTATAGCTGGAATTTGTTTTTGGAAACATGAGGATTATGGTGTGTGTTAAATTTAACCCATTTTCCTGACATCCCCAGCACCCAAGAGAAGGTTTAGTGAAAAAACACTGGACTCACCATGCTGAGACTGCACTTTTTGAGGCTGGAGTAACGTGTTATAACAGAAATCCAAGTTGATGAGAACATTTTAGTCGTGATGCAAAAACGATCTGGAATCCTTGGTATGTGCCAGTGGCAGGAGCTGCACTCCCCGGAACGCTGCTCTCTTGAGCGAGTGCGTGTAAGGCTCTGGCATGCAGGCGTGCTGGGAGTCAGGGCTCAAGGACACACTGTCAGCCCTCGCAGGGTTTTGTAGCAGGTTAAATCCAGGAAAAAGAGAGGGAGAATTTGAGACTTTTTCTCTTGACCGCTTTAGTAATTCTTTGAACTTGCTTCTTTCTGAATGTGGCTTAAGCATTCCAAGGGTCTTAAGATAAATGAAGGTATTTATACCCATTATGTAGATGAACGTGAATGTATGTGTGGGTATATACATACCTTGTGACTTGTGTGGTGATATCAAACCTCTGTGATTAGGTGTGGGAAGAGTAGGACCCTGGATGTAGCCCATGGGAGATAAAACTGCCAAGGGAAGATGCAAAAGTAGTTACCACATTTATTGTATTGATGAAGAGTAGCCTGACACCGTTGTGCTAAATGGTACCCACGTTATTTTGGGGCCACTGGCATGCCTTGAGATGCCTGCGGTTTGGAATCAGCAGTGAGTTCTGTGCCCCTGTTCTATATGTTTGTATCTTCTTGCCACTGATTAGCTTTCTTGAATTCATGTTTAAAAAAATATCTCTCTGTGACCTGTACTTCGTGTTCAACTATGTGCTATACTAAATTTAACATGAAAGTCTAAAATAAGGATTTTATCCTGTTGTCTGGCCTGGCTATTTGTATTTGGGATGGGGAGCTCACTCGCTCCAGTTCTACATTACTAGTTTGCCAGTGGCTGAGTAACTTGATGACAAATGTAGATCCCTGTTACAGTATCATTTACAGGTCTGACAGCTGGTGTATGTTTTACTGCGCTCATTTTTTTTTTTCCCCCTATAGTGATTCTTCCTAGAGGGAATGGTGACTTCTGAGAGTGAATTTCCAGTCTGTTAGCTGGTCTGAAAACCCTGTTGGGTTACCAGCTAAGTATCTCTGATGTTAGGTACCTCCATGTTTCTGCTTTTTTAAACCTGTTTTCTGTTAATCTTCAGGAATTCTTAATCCTTTTAAAACCCAATGATGCTCCAGTATTGAGGCTGTAAGCAGAATGCAGTCTGGGATTGTACAACTGTTTTTTCTGTGTTTATTATCAGCCTAACTACTGTCTCTACAGGTAGGAGGCTCAGCCCACTGCTGTTTGTCATAAGAAGTAAATTACTACTAACAAAGTGACTTTCCTTCATTTGATCTATTCAAGAAGTGTTCCAAGAAAGCCTTAAAGACTAATGTACTTTGACATGTTCTTAATAATAAACATGTTATAATCTGCTCAATTTAGGTGAAAATGAATATCTCATCTATTACTTCAGACCAAGTACTCCTTTGAGATTTCTGTACCACTAATGTATATGCATGAGAAGGGGGAGAATCAGAGCATCTCTTCAGCTTCAGATTTAAAGACAAAAGTTGGAGCAGATTGAGCTTTTGATGGAAATAACAAAAAACTTTGTTCTGCACTTCCTTGAGCAGAGAAGGCTCTGAAGGTAAAGTGGCCTGTAGTTGTGCTGAATTTCATAGTACTGATTTCTGAGTATTCAAAACTAGTGGACAATGATGATGACTTACTGTAGAGCTGTAGCACTGACTGAGATGTGTTGTGCTCTAAGCGAGCTCAGTGAGGTGTAAGAGATCTGCCACCTATGGGATGGCGAGGGGCAATCTGTGATTTCGATTATTCATAGCAGGGCTTGATGCAGCAACGCCTGGGAACACAGCAAGAGAGAAAAATCCTATGGTTGAGGTTTCCTCTGGGGTGATGGAAAAAGAAATCCTCCAAGTTTGTTAAGGATGGGCGAATTTCCTTAATGAGCATCAGGAGGAGAATGAGCTGCTGAACAGCTGTTGGTATTAGGAGCTTTCTCTACAGCACACACCACTGCTCATGTTATCATCAGCAGGTTAAACCTCCCCTAAACACCCAGGCTGTTTTTCTGTACCAACCTGGAGTTATGATTAGGGACTGGAAAGAGAAATGGGAGGAGGAATATGTTCACATGAGAGAGAGTGGGAGTGCTTTTTTTTCTACATGGGTCTGTAACTGTTGGGAGTCTTTATTAAACTTGTTGCATGGACATACCATCTTCCTCCCCTGCCCCAAGAGGAATATGCCATAGTGTACGTAGAGAATAATATCAGTTTTACTAATTTTTTAAATCAGATATTAACATGTCAAATGATGATAAAGTGTCCTCCCCTTAGAAATTGGGGTACAAATGTAATCTGCTTGAATCTCTGGGACCTGTGAAGCCTTTTGCTGGGAGAAGAACTGGTGTTAATGGGTAGGTGTTTGTCACTGATTAACTGTGTACTGTACTGTTAAAATGGGTATCTGTGTGGGCTCTGCGCTGCCAAAATGTGACTGAACTGGGTCAGAATGTAAATATTAAAGAATGGAGATTGTGCTGTACTTTCGGTGATAGCGCCTGGGTGTTCCAGCTTATTCACACAGACCGAGTGTGCCTCGATAGAGCTCCCCTGGGAGTAAAATCTTGTCGGGTC
Source organism: Acanthiza pusilla (assembly GCA_036630365.1). Taxonomy (NCBI): domain Eukaryota; kingdom Metazoa; phylum Chordata; class Aves; order Passeriformes; family Acanthizidae; genus Acanthiza; species Acanthiza pusilla. Next base: position 2,087,368 of record JAXCHO010000103.1, on the reverse strand, counting down.
ATGTGTCACTTATTCAGGTAAAATTGAGCACAACTAAATATGGCTGGGAAGGCTTTTTTCTTGCTCAAGTCCTGCTCTAATGTGGTCAGAACCCTGCAGGCAAACTCCTGTGTTTGCTGATATTCTGATGTTTCTGCCTCCAGTGTCAAAGAAAAGCTGCTGGCAAGCCACATTGAGTTTTTCAGATTTATTTGTATACATATATACTATTTTTGTATATTTGCCCTAGACTTAGTGTAACATTCTTTGCTCCGTCAGGATTTCTATGAATTTCTCTTGCAATAGGCAAAATGAGAGGCATGTCCAGGAAAAGCTGAAGGCTGTCAGGGCATGTGGTGGTAAAATGCTTTTATTTATGAAAGATACTGTAGGAAAAAACTCCAGAGAATTAGCCTTTCTTGTAGATTCAGTCTTTTTATTACTTGGCTTTTTTCCAGTTGAGTTAAGAGATAGACTTTCTTGTATTTGAAAGACATGTATATTTTGTTCTCACGTGTTGATTGAAATTCTGTGGGTGAACTGTGTATTTGTACCTTTTCCCCAACCCTCTAAGACTGCTTGCTGTTTAGATAATTTTCACCTAACCAAGCCCATTTCTTGAAATGCAGTTTTATATACTTTAGGATGCAAAGCTTATCTTTTCCTCTGCCTTTCTTAAGTACTTTAATTTTTGAATTCTAGCTAGAATGAAAATGAAAAATTTATTGGAGAACATGTTGGTTTTTTTTAAAATTCCTTCCCAGAAAGCTGAAATTCTGTGAATGGTTATTGCTAAAAATTATCACAGTCAAAATGGTTTTGTTTAAAAAGATTCAAAGATAATCTCTGCTTTGTTAATGATTATTTTATTGCTGCTAGTCTGCTCTGAGCTTGTACAATGGATCTACCCCATGTTAATAAGTGGCAAACAGGTTGTTTATGCCAACTGGGAAACAAATGAAGCTGGAATAGTGTGGTGTATCCATGGGACTGGGGATGCTCTTATGGAGCCAGGGAGAGGGAAGGATGAACTCTGTCTCCCAGAGCAGAAATGAAAGTGTGTCTGTCTTAGTCACAAACTTTTCTTCCTCGTGATCAAAACCCCATTGATGGGGGATAAAACCAACTTCTGCAGGGAATGACGTGCAGCATCTGCCTGGGGAAGTGGTGGAGTCACCAGCCCTGCAGGTACTGAGAAGATGTGTAGATGTGGCACTTAAGGACATGGTTTAGTGATGGAAATGGCCCTGCTGAGTTTACAGTGGAACCCAGTGGTCTTAATGGTCTTTTTCAAACAGAATGGTTCTAATTTGTCCTTTCTGTGGATTTCTTATCTCTATTTGAATAGACCCTAGACTCCTGCACCTCTACACTTTGGTAAGTGGTTATGGAAATTAATTTTTCCAAGTGTAACAAGGGAAAATGAGACTTCAGGTACATGTGACATGAAGCTTGAAAGTTGGTTTGCTTTCTGCTGCTTGTCTGTTTAAGTTTTCTTGCTTGACTGGAATTTTGTCATTTAAAGGATGCGGAAAGTTCACTTGAACTTCAAGGGTTTAATTAGCTTCATTGGAGCTGTGTGCTTGTATCAATAGGGAAATATAAAAAAGCATGACTGTCCCTTTTTTGATTAAATACAAACTTTGTATTAAAACAAATATTTCAGTTTGCAGGAATTTACTTTCCTTTATTTAGCTCTGCCTGGTTCTTATTATTGTCTTGTATTGATATCTCTCGACTTTCCACAGCTTTCTTTGAAGCCTCTTAATAATACTGCTTGTACCTGAAAACTGTCGTATCAAAGTCAATAGGTGAAATATTAGGAAATTCCAATTAACGAAGACTTGTACCTTAGTAATGAGTAACTCCTGTAACTGGGGCTGCTGCCTTTTGACTTCACCCAGGGTGGGAAGAGCATCTGTCCTGCTGGACTCAACCAACACTCCTGAGTTTGGTGTAGTTTTAAGTGCTGTTGCTTTCTCAATTCACAACACCAGCTGTTCAGTACTTCCCTGTATTTATCATTATCAAAGACCAATACCGATTTATTGAGAATAATTTTCAGCTTTCCATTGCCTGAATGATTGGGCAGAGAGTGGGAATGAGCTTAGAAGGGTGAGGATTCAGAATTAAATTGGGTACAGGCCACCTGAGTGCTGGTGACCCCACTGGGCTGTCCTTGCTGCATAAACAGAACTTTGTTTCTCCTTCAGTCTGTGTTACAGACTGTGCCCCACTTCACACAGGTAGCAAGCCCTAAAGGTTTTCCCTTTCAAACCATTTAATAGATAACTTGAGGTTTATAGCTGCAGCAGGTGGCACATTCAGCACAGTGTTTTCTGTCTAGATAGAGACCCTTTGTCTTCCCACCCTAAAGAAAACAAACCCCCCTAGTACTCTGTATTTAAAGATTTGGTATTTTTCATTCCTTGATGCTTTATTATCATTGGAGATAAAAATCAGATACTTGGAGTGGGAGAGGCTTCTCTCCTGTAAGGTCCTGGATACCAAAATTACTCAATCAAAAATGGAACAATGACTTGACTTTGTGCACGTGGTTTCTCTTTTGCTGGTGAGTTTCAGGTCTTTGTTTAATGTAAATTCCTATCTCAAATTAGGAGAAGCCTTCATAGATAACATACTGTCTTCATTTTTATGAAGCAGTTCAGAACAGTAAAAAACTCCCGGAAATGGTACTTGATGCTCTGTGAAAGTGAGGGGTGGTGTAACAAAACTTTTTTCTCCTGATGCTGAGAAGTTACAGAGTGATGGGGTTTGGGTGGTGGCTTTTGGGTTGGTTTTCTTGTTACTAACGTGGTTGAAGCCCTTGGATCTTGCGAGCACGATGATAATAACGGGCTCAACTTTCCTGCTCCATGAGAAACCTCTCCGGCAGCCATCCAGAGGTGCTCCCTTGCAGCGGCTGCTCTGCTCCGTGTGAATGGCTGCTCTTGAATCCCAGGGTGAATGGGAGATCTCTGCCGAGCGCTTTCCCACAATAACACAATGAGGCACTTTGTCAGCGCAGCGTCAGCCCGGAGTCAGGTTAGCGGGGAATGGCGACAGCAGCAAAGTTTGTGTTGCACAAAGGTGTGCTGAGACCTTGTTGGAATTGGATTTGGTATGCAGGCTTTTCAAGAGCTGCAGATTGATATGATAGATAGCCCTTTTTTTTTTTTTTTCCTACTTCGTAGTTTAATTAGGGATAAAAAAAAAAAAATCCCCACCCTATTGATTCCAGCAGATTCCCCATTACACAGGAACTGCAGAAGAGATAACCAAGGTCTTTGTGGTATTATTGCAGAGAGATTATTATTTGAGAGAGCAGAGTTGAAGGGGAGGGTATTTATCGACAAATGCTGTGCTTATCAGCCTGTAACCATGATTAATACTTTGGCTATTAAATGGGGGAAGAAAGCAAATAGATGAAGCATACCTGTGCCTTATCTGACTTTCACCTTTGTGCAAGAACTTCTCTTTGCATAGAGGTTTTGCCTGTGTCCCTGGGCATGTTCTTGGGCTTGCAGCCCTGACCTGGGGAAGTTCAGTAATTAATAAAACTGAAGAGTTAAGAGTGTGTAAAGATGCACTCTAATGCAAATGTTTGCAGGATCAGGGCCCAATTTGTAGACAGGTGTAGGTCTGGATTGAAGGGATTTGTTCCTTCTCACACAAATTCTTTCAAGCAAATAGCAGGTTATTCCGATTGTGTTTAAACTTACTGAATATCTTTCTAGGCCTTGGGAATTTTACGTGCAAATTGCTTTTGTCAGAGGCAGTGCAGAGAACCTGAAAGGGGTGATGATTTAGTTAGAAAGTGCGCAATGTTGTCTCTGCACAGAATGGCTCTCTGCACTTAGGGAACCAATTTCTGCTGTGGGCGGAGGGCTGTTGGGCCATTGTCACCCTCCTCTGCTGGCTCTGGCAATGTGGGACCACAGCTGGGAGAATTGTGCTTTCCTGCTGACCTGTGGAGAGGAGGATATCATCAGAGAATCACAGAGTGGTTTGGGTTGGAAGGAACCTTAAGGCTTCTCGTTCCATCCCTTGCCATGGGCAGGGACACCTTCCACTGTCCCAGGTTGCTCCAAGTCCCATCCAGCCTGGCCTTGGACACTCCAGGGATGGGACAGCCATAGCTCCTCTGAGCTACCTGTGCCTCACAGGGAAGAATTTCTTCCTAATTATGTAGTCTAAGTCCTACTCCTGCTTTGCTCCCATCCTGTTTGAAGTGACGTGTAGTTTTCTAGAAAAGCACAGAGATGCTGAGTGCAGTTGGGGGTGTGTTGTGCTGCTGGCAACTGAACAGCACCCAGAACTCTCTTAGCTCAAATGTCTCTGAGGGTGGACAAGCAGGAACAAATTAGTTTGAAATGTTAATTGCTGCTTGTATTTTTGGAAATGCATAAAATAATTTCCCTTGAAAACAGAAAAAAGTTTGAAGTAGTTGCTATTTTGAAGCCAAGTTGTCAGAAACAACAACACTAAAAATCATGGGGAAAAAAGCAATTGGCCACTATTGTGCAAGAAGAGTTAAACTCAGCCTATGGCTGCTTAGAAGAATTGCTGTGAAATAGTGTGAGAATTGCGTGCCTGAAAACTTCTCTATTTTTGCAGCTACATCCCTCGTGAGTCCCCTTTATCCGTTGTGATTAATACGGAGGAAGGTGAGGAAAGAAAGGTGTGAGAACAAAGCAGGAAAGGAATATAAATAGCAAAAAATGACTAACTTAATTTTCAGATTGAAGAAAAAGCACAGAAAAACCCAAATGGTGAGAGTGAGTTGTATACAAGCTGTCTCTGCAGCGTGCTCTTCTGCCAGCAGTGCAGGCTGTAGCCGTGGTGGGTTTGCATGTTTTGGAATTGATTTTTGAGCAGCAGATGAATTTGCTGCTCTAATACTATTTGCAGTAGTGAGAATGCTGTGGAACCATTGGATTAGCTTGTCTGCCTGTGGCTTTCTGCTCAGCCATAGCTAATACAAGCCTAATAAAAATTTTGAAGGTCTGTTTCACCCCTGGTGTATTTTATTCCCTTAAATCTAGTTCCACTAGGTTTGCACATGGATATGATGGCCTTCAGACACACCCCAGGCGTGGGTGGTGGTGGGAGGAGGGCAAAGCTCCCTTTTCCTACGTGAGTTTTCACCAGATTTCCCTCTGGAAAACCGAGGGGGAAAACCCCTAGTGGGGTGAAGTTTTCCTTTGGTAAAAGACTCCTTTGTGTGCCAGATTGCTTTATTTCCAGTATTTCATCAAAACTATTATCTGCTGATTAGTTGTATTTGCTTTGTGAAATAAGACACTCCTGCATGATGCAGTTTGATGTGATATCCCCATTCCTGATTCTCATTTCTGGTACATGTTTGAAGTTACTTGGTTATTCCATTTCTTCCTAAGGTTAAGCTAGGAACTAATTTTTAATAGTTTTTCTTTTCCTGAATGACAAACATTTCCTATGAGGGGTGTGCAGCTGGTTACAGTGCAAATTTGTTGTTCCTTAAGATAATGGAGTTTCAAGCCTGGAAAATCTGAGGTCAAATTTTAGGTCTAAATAAATGCAAACTACTGAAAATCTTTATATCATTACCCTCTGGATTGCTGCCTTGGGAATCTAACACCAGTGTGAGGGAAAAACAACGTTAACTTTCCTTGGTGCTGTGTAAAACTGAATACTGCTGATAATTCCATCTCCAGAGATGGAATGAACCATGCATATTGAAATGTGTCGTTATTTAAGATAAACTAGAGGGGAATAAACCCACTGATTAATTACAGTGGTTAAGTTTTGAGAGGATGTTTATGCTTTTTTCAGCTTGCTGGAGATAGGATCCAGCTACTGGTGGCCTTGTGTCTGTGAAAAGGCACAGAGAGCAAGCAGCAGGCATTTCACTACCTCTTCATAAAATGCCAGTGGCTCTGTGGGTATGTGTTCCCTCTAATCTGTTTTCTTTTGTCATAGCAGATTTTTAGAATTGCATGTATTTCTTCAAAACTGTTTTGAAGAAGCCCGTCTGTTTGGATGCTTCCAAATTAATCTACCGTGTTTGCAATTAAACAGAGAAAGAATGCGTTCAGGTTTCAGTGGCGCTTCAGACGGATGTGATTTAACTAAACTAATGAAGGCACAGCAGACAAGACAAATTCCAGACTGTTTGTGCCTTGACCAACCATCTGTGCACATACCTCCAGGTACTGCTCATGTCTCAAGAGGCTTTTCTACATGAACAATTATTACCACTCCTCTTTGAATTGGAGTGGCAAGCCATGGCAGGAGTCTCTTGAAAGCACTTACATTTGCCACTCTGCTTTTCAGTGAAAATATAATTGTGTAATGTATGTTTTAATCAATCCTAAATTTTGACGTGTGCTGTACAATGTACAGTAGGCAAAGAGGGCAGTGTGTGAGTTCCCTTATCCCTTGCACATAAATCCAGCATCAGCAGGAATATGCAGAAGGAGCACTCATTCAGAGCCTTCCTAGTGGGTTGTAGACCCATTTTAAATTCTTAGTGTCTGAGAATGTGTGTGTGTACCATAAGACTATGTATATATATGCTTGTACATACCAGCATTTTTTTCCTAGTTATTTTTCTTTCTTATTTGAGAGATTACTCAAAATTACTCTGGAAAACCACCCATTTCTTCAACTATATGATAACCAGCAGTGACATGATTTGACATTCCAGACTTCGATAGGGTTCTTCAATTGCACATATAACCTCCTGAAAAACAATAATTTCAGGACTATTTCTCTTTATGAAGAAGAATAAAATATGCTGCAGGTAATAGCTTCTGTGAATACTAAATGATTTTTTAAAAAATTCTCATTGTATTTTACCATATTTCTTTTCCAAAGTGAGGTTTTTTCTAGAAATTTTTGAGTCTTCCCTGTCTTCAGGGCCCGTGTTTTTAAAGAACAATCACCTTTTAAGTGACTTTTGGTCATTAGGTCAGTTATCAGCAGACTTTGGCTAGGATGGAAGGTGGGGTAGCTTCTTACTCTTTATGCAGAGTGTTCTTTTCTATTCAGGCAGAATACCCCTAAACATACACTGCAGGAGTGAAATGTGTGTTTAGCACTGAATTTTAGTTGTATATTAAATAAACCAGGGTATGTGGCTCTTTTTAGTTTTGAAAACTCTCTGCCCTTGCTGTAATTCCAGATGATTGTGATAAAAAAGCAGAACACTTTGTTCAGGAGCTCTTAATGGTCTGCTGCAGGGAAATAAAAATCAAGTCTTTGCAAAGAACGGTCACAGGACTCAATATTCACAACTCCCCTTGCTTCTGCCAGGTTCTCTGAATTTGTCTGCCATAACTGGAAGAGGTTCTTTGGCTTTGTAAGAAACAGAAGGTAGGAAGAAAATCACAGAAAGAAAAATGTTCTTGGCGTCCAGCCCCATAAATAGCATGGGTAAAACCTTCTAGGAAAAGTAGAATTGGGTATCTTGATGTGGTTCATACTGCTTTTGGAATTTCAGGAAAACTGACGTAACCTGTTGGGTCATGTTATTTGACCATACATGGACATTGGGGTTTAGATAGTTACGCTTTATTCTTCTGTGTGTTTTAATTTTCTCTCTGGTGCCATGTGCAACTAATTTATGTATTACTAATTCACATATTGAACTAATTTAAGGAAGTGGAGTCATCTCAGGGATCTGTAGAAGGCTGCAGCACTGAATTGAAAATCAAGTTTGCAACAGTAACTTGCAGACATCAAAAGATTTGGAAATTTTGTTTGGGGACAGAGACATCAAACTTGGATGGTTATTTCTTCCTTGCTCTACAGCAAAGTGGAAAGCTGTGATTTCCATATTCCTGAGGGAAGCTAGACAGGGAGATGTAGCCTCTCACTCCATGTTGGCGTTTTTGTGACCTGTCCTAGCCAAACCTGGGGAATGTAGACGCACAGGAAATATCTTTTTAAAATTTAAATATAGTCAGCTTTCTAGACAAAACCCCAAATTTGAGTTAGTACCTGAAAAAAAAAGCTGTGGGTTAGTGTTTGGCAGTTCATATTTTAGCTAAGGAAGAATTCTCATATCCTGGAATGTGACCTGGCTCTTTGAGTCATGTCTGGTGTTTTCTTCCATAGATGTTCCGAATTTGCAGGAAAAAGAAACTGCTTGTGTTCAGACCTCACCTTCTTTGTATTAACCAGCTTCACATCCCCTGAGGGAGGAGGAACACTAGGCTTTAGGAGGGGTGTGAAAGCACGGCTAATAAATCTGTTTTAAGCAGGATGGATGAGCAAATAACCCCAAAAAGTGTGTGAGGCCTGTTCCAAAGGGTTTGGCTTTGCAGTGAAGTCTGCCAGTCTCATGGTGGATGTCTTAACTCTGCCTGGAGCACATCTGTGTGGAATACTGCAAAAAATTCCTGCCAGTGGCTGTGCCTTGTGGCCAGTACTGCTGTTGCTATCGTCTGTGGTGGGGTCATACCAGACCTGACAAATAGAGGAAGCCCTTTTTATTTATGTTTTCTTATTTTTTTTGTTTTCCCCTTTCTAGTGAGGCAAGTGTAGACACGGCTGTAGTGACAAACCATTAATAAAGCAAAAGGAATGTAGCTGTAACACTTTAAATAATGACACGTAGCAAATAAATGTCAACATATTCGTTGTTGTGCCTGGAATGGAAATATTACTAGGAAAATATGTAGCTTCAAGCTGCAGTCTGGGGTTTTTTTCCTCAAGAAAATAGCATCAGTGTGATGCTTAAATTCTGTTAAATCTCGGCTTTCGGGTTTGGACTAGATGAATGTGCCATTTGTTTGGGGATTGGGCTTTTGTTTTATGTGGGTCTAAATAGTTTCTGTGAACATTGTGTTCTTTAAAAATTAATTTTATGTGTGAATATATACATTTGCACACACGATAACTCTAGATGCATAAATAATTACATGTATCGCCAGAGTGGTTGGAGGTACAACTGGGTATTGACCAAATCAGTCCATTTCCATTGAAAACGCCTCGTGCTCTCTCTGGTGTTCAATATTGGGCTCTCTCAGTCCTTTTCTTAATCCCAGGCTGTTAAGAAATGGTTCGAAACCTCACATATTCTATTCTTCCTTGTTAAACAAACAGAACCCCCAAAATCCCAAATCATACCGCGTCACTCCTTCTCCTTCACCCCCAAATCCCATCACCTGTGAATATTGTTGTTGGACTTGGCTCTTTCTCGAAATTAAAACCTGAGACTCTGGAGTAATGAGAAGCAAAAGCTTTAGGAAGAATCTCCAAAACCTTAGGGGAAGAATGCGTTGGGCAAAGTTTCTGGTCTCTTGGATGTATTTCTGTAGCCCCTGTTGTGGTTGGGTTGGAGTGACTAAGCCAGCAAGGCTTGTGGGCTGTGTTGGATCAGAGTTTGATCCTGTGAGCGACAGGGGTGTGTAGTGAGTGTCCTTATTCCTTACTCCAGGGGTGTATGCCCTTCAGGGCAGGTTATTCGGGATGGTGGCAACAGCAGGACTAAAACACTTCCAAGCTCTGGACTTGCAACCCGACTGTGGATGTGCCATCCTAACAACAACAGCATCTCAGGCTTCTGGAGAACTTCTGTCCTGTAACTGAGTCTTGGATAAAAGCAGGGATTTCATTTAAAGGTGGATGAAAACACATTTCCTCTGTTTATATCTCAGTGAAGTGATGATTAGAAAAGTGGTGTTTTCGCACAAATGAGAGCAGTGGAAAGAGCTGTGAGAGTTGTGCTAAATTTGGTACTGAGTTAAATTAAAATGTTGGTCTTGAGCTGTATGGCTGGAGGTCACGGTGCCAGGTTTGCACATCTTCTGAAAAACAAATGTACTTTCTTCTGGATCTGCTTGGATGTGAAGGGGCCTGTTTGGTGACAGTGAAAGGACAGATGTGATTCAGTCTGTGTGGTCACTGCCATTGCATCTAAACCATGCAAGTGCTTCACCTCAGGAGCTGGAGGAGCAGCTCCTGGTCAGTCTGATGTTCCTGATCATGTGGCTGTGCAGGTGATGGGATTGCAGTGAGCTCTGAAAGAGGTTGATGAAAATGAAGACAGTGTATTTCAACTAAACTAATAATTTAGTTGTTGAACTGAAAAAAAAAATTGAATTCTAGCAGCACCTGGGGCCCAGGGTATATGAGATTTGCAGCATCCATGGAATGGGATGCTTCAACCCTCTTGAGGTTGGCTCAGTCCTTTATCCCCTCTGGAGCAGATGAATTAAATTCCTGGTTTATGGCTCTGTAGTTCAGTGTCCCATGCTCTTTGCCAAAAATTCCCCTTTTTGTACTCTTGTGTCAGCTGATTACCAATGTTGCCATCTGAGTCACAGCATATTTTTTTCTAACTTTAATTTGGGATGTATATGAAATTATTCAGGAAGACTTCGGGATTCTCTGGCATGAGGGGTACTGAGGAAGGCTGCTCACCACTGGGCATGTGAGGTTGCTTTGCTTAGGAGTTCTTGTGCAGAAGGTCTAGATAAGCTGTGTGATGAGATCATCCAGTTTATTCACTGGAGCTGTGTTACTGCCACATAAACCAGCATGATGATACCCTTAACACTGAATTAAGACCTGTTTTTACAAGGCAGCTTCTCATGGTTTTACTGATGCTCACGTATCACATCAGTTAGCTGTGAAGGGGGAGGGTGTGCTGGGAGTGATGTGTGATTTTTCACAAATCCTTAAGTGATGTCATCGTTTTCTGTTGTCCTTCCTAGAACGGGGTGTTCAGAACATTGAGGATGTGCTGTCCCTCCTGCTCCATAAGAAGCCTTAATCCTTTCGGGTCATGATTAAATGGAAGTCAGGTGTCTGTTCTTTGTGTTTTAGTGGCAGTTCACACTGTTTACAGGGCCCTAGGAAGAAAATAAAGATGTTTGGCTTTGAAGTGTGGCTATTGAGTGAAATTGCTGTAACATCTTAGCCATGTGGGTGACCATGTGTATTTCCAAGAGCTGTGGCAGCAAGCAGAATGCTGATTTAAGAGCAAAGCTCTCTCCAAAGTGTTCTCAGAACCTGAGGGCTGAGGTTTAAAATTGTGGGAAAGAGCGGAAATCTGGCTGGTTGGTTTTTAGAGTTCTTGCATGGAAACTTGACTTTCCACGCTCTCCATCTAACAATTAAAACCTCCGTTCAGAGCCTCGAGATCTCACACACCTCCTGTTACAAAAGCAGCGGTCCTACTTAAGCTGCTGAATGGCAGAACGACCTTCTAAAGTCCAACAGGGTTTTGCAGGGTCTTTAACTGGTGTTTCTCTTGCAGGAAGTCCGTTGAGGAAAATTCTCCATGAATGTACGTCACAATGATGATGACCGACCAAATCCCGCTGGAGCTGCCGCCGTTGCTGAACGGGGAGGTGGCCATGATGCCTCACATCGTGAATGGCGATGGATCGCAGCAGGTCAGCATTGGGCTGGTTTAAATAAACTCTCTCTGGGCCAACGAGGGATTTTCAAGATGGGGAAGATGGTTTTCCTTAGCATTAGGGAGGGCAGAGTATTTCCTGGGATGTAGAAATCTGCCTTTATGCTGAAATGGCATTAAAAACAGTGCTTAAAGTGTACCATTAAATTGAACGTGTTTGTCTGTGTATTTGTTCATTGAAGTAAAAATAGTGGAATTGAAACGGTGGCTAGAAATTATGTGTATTTGAGAGCTTTGCAGAAAGTTACTTATGATTTACTTGTTCTAACTCTTGTCCAGACATCTTAGTAGCATTTGTGGTGAGATTTTAAGATTTTAAAAATGCTGAGATGAGAAAAAAATGGAAGCAGGAAAGAAAAGCAGAATAGCAGTGATGTCTGCTGTTCTTTGCTTACCTGGATATACCTTTCCCAGCAGGCCTGTGTACTACCCTGTGCTTCATTATAAGAAGCAGATGTGAATTTTGAGTGGGTTTTTGAAGGAAGACAAGATTTACAGTTGCTTTTATTTTTTTTCTGGGAGATACTCTGTAATGAGGTTGACCAGAAATTGGTAGAATGATCATAAGACCACAGCGATGCCTTCATGTCAGGATACAGTGTGGAGGTTCAAGCTGGTGGGTGCTTAGATCCCCAAATATGTCATTTGGGGTCAAGGTGTCTCTCTGTAGAACATTTACCCTGGCAGTTTGTCTGTGTTGCTTAATTTGGTTCCTTCCTCATGTGAGACATTTTAGCAAAGTATTGTAATGAAGGTAGAAGCAAGCTGTCCTTCTTGAATCAATATAAAAGGTCATTCTGTTACTTCTCGTTCCCTGGATCATTTTTTCCTCCTTCCAAGCTGTGTTTTGAGCTAGACCAAGCTCAAGAGGAAGAATAATTTCTGCTTTCCTTGTGAGCTTGTAAGTCTGTTTGGTTATCTGGATTCTCATTATGATGTAGATTTTCATTGTTGCGGTTTGTTATTTTTTTCAAAGTCATTTTTACAAAGTATTCTTTGACCTGAAAAAATAGAGAAGAATGCTTTCAGCAGCTGTATTTACCAAGTCCAATATTAATACACTGAGGTGAAGGAACAATCTTATTCATACTGGAAAGGATAATTGTTCAAGTACACACTTGCCTCCGTGCTGGAAACTACTTACCAGGTCAGACTGTCCTGACAGCAGATTCTCCTGTATTACAGAAAGAATAAGTGAATTGTTCTGGGCCCTCCTTTGAGGTGGTGCTCGAAGCCCAGTCTTTCAATATCCCCATCTTTGATGATTCAGCAGCCTGGCTTGGCAAATGCCTCCATTGCCTTTAAAATAGTTTCTCAGCTAATGTTTTGCACTAAGAAGAATTGCAGGTGCACTGGAAGCACATTGCTTCTTGCTTTTGCTGTGCTATGCAAGCATGACTCAGTAGAACAGTTCTGGGCCAGGTCCCCCTTCTGCATAAGGATTTGCTGGATGATGCATCATCTCCTTATCTCTTTTGGTACCTGTAGCTGAAATACCAGTTTTCCCTGAGACTTTTTTAGCCTCTAGTCTGGATGTGCTCTTGTCTGTTGCAAAGCTTATCTACCTTTATGCTTTTTTTTCCTTATCATCCTATTCTGGAAGCTTTAGGTGATGTCTTTGCTTTTTGAAAGTACAGTTCTAAAATGGAATGCCATTGGAATAAATGCTTTGTTTGATCTTTGCAAATGAACTATGTTAATTGCTCTTAACATGGTTTGTTGTAATGTGGAAACGAATGTTAAGTGTTTGTTGAAAGAGATTTATTTTAGTTATTTGTAAGGTGGGAAGAGCCTTCAGGATAGATTCACACAGGAATGACTTCCTTAAGAAAGATTTATATGACTCCATAAATAGGTTCTAGCTTTAGGAGGACATGTGCTTTTACAGGGTGTAATTACAGTCTCCATTAGAAGCTGGTGGTGAGAAAGCATCACAGCAGAGCTGGTGTGAGATGAGGCGTGTGGAGCTTTCCAGGCTGCAGCGTGGCCAGCGGGCAGGTCAGTGCCCCGTGCTCTGGGGCTGACAGAACCCAGGGTTGGTGGGATGCCCTGGGCACACTGGCTGGTGCTGCTCACCCCTGTGTGTCACTGGATTTGGGAAGCCTCAGCAGTGCCAGCGCCACAGAGCTGTGTTAGGAGCTGTGCCTGGAAATGCTGAGCTCCAGGGAAAAGCCTTTCCTCAACAGACCTGTTCTTATGCTCACGGAATAAAGCAGATTGGAGCTGGTGGCACACCTTGGCTTTGCCAGCAGCCAGCTGGAGAGTGATGCAAAAGGCAAATCTGCCAGTGACCAGGCCTGGAGTGTAAGGCAATGGCATGGGAACATTCACTTGCTTTATCTTCCTCAGAGTAAGGGCTGCAGAGCTGCACAGGGCAGGGTGAGCAATGTCTCTGCCTCCTTGACAGTGATCTCTCTTCTCTAGACTACCCAAAATGGCATTTCTAGCACTGACTTTTTGGGGTTTTTTTAAGTTTCCCACTCTTTATTTCCACTCTTTATTAAACACAGCTGACTGTTTTTAATGCTTTCATGTTGCTTCCAGAGCTGTTTCTGCTTCTAATCCACTTGTAACTCCCTTGGGGATTCACAGAGCAATAATTAACCTTTTGGTCCAAGAATTTCAATGGCTTCCTGTAGGTACTCCACTGCAAGCTCTAAAAAGCTTGGGCTTTAAAGTGGAGGGGCAGCTAGCTGTGCTATAGCACATCTGTACAGAATGTTGGGCTATTTAGTTTGGGAAGCTTTATTTCAGCTTGGTTCACTCATTGCATCTGCAGAGGTGTAGCAGGTTTTCTGCTTGCCTGCTCTTTGCAAAGCTGTGTTTACCAACCCTGTGGTTTCCCCATTTGGCACTGCACATCGTGCTGCGTGTGCTTGTTCTCGTCTTTTAGGGTCACAGGCTTTAAATGAGGGGGACAAGAGTACAGCTGAATGAGGAACAAGATTTGTTACCTTCCTGTAGCACAAGAAGTCTGTGCACCTTGCAGGCAACTGCAAGCACTTAACTGGGTTTTATACTGAACCACAGCTTCTGAGCTGAGTGAATGAACTTTCTGGCAGAATTTACAGTTACTTCTTCAGGGTTTCTCAGTTTATTATTTTATTTTTAATGTTTCTTTGGAATGTGTTTTTTAAGTTTTGATAAATTAGGAGGTTCAGGATCTGCCACTTGTGGGTTTTGCTGTAAAGAGCACTCGTGATAAACTGACTGAATTGATTCATGCCTCTGATTTTCTGTCCAATCAAAAAAAAAAAAAAAAGAAAAAGGTTAAGTCCAGACACTCGTATTGAAGTGTTTATTTTTAAAAGTTGGCTTTATTGTTTAAGATGTTCCCTGATTTTCTTACTGAAGAGAGGCTGAAAATGTTTAGCATAGCTGCTCTGTATGACTGAGGGATGTGTTCCTGAGAAGAGTATTGCACACAGAATGGTGTGAGTTCCCTGGCCCTTCCTGTGGGATGCACCTGGAATTTCATTGGGATCTGGGCTAGTCTTTTAAAGTAGATGACAGAGCAGATCTAAGTGATTGTTTTGGTTTTTGGTGTTTTGTTTGTTTATTCTCTTTTCGCAAAAGATGCAATATATTCCATAAGTTCCACACTGTGGAAATTGTAAATGCAGTGAATTTTAATGGTTTAAAGCATTAGTGAGGAACCTGTGGCTGGATCCCAGGTGGTGCCTGTGATGCTGTGCTCCCCAGCTGTATGAAGCATGATACGTCATGGGACGGAAAGTTGCCACACTGGAAAATATTTAATGCAGGGTTTTAATAAGCCCAAGGCCTGCAAGGGGCTGTTTGACCTTAGCAAGGAAAATGTTCCCATAAGGGGGAAATGGTTTAAGTGAGCACTGGGACAGTATTGCATCATGTGGATGCAGGTGAGTGTCATCCTGCTCACTGCTGGGACAGGCCATGGGGTGGCTGGGGGACCATGGCCTGCCTGGAGTGTGAATTTTCTTCTGTGGGCTGAAACTCTTGCATAAGTAACCCATTAGTGTGCAAAAGAGAGAATAGCGTATGCTCTTGGTCCTTGTCTGGTGGCATTTCTGCCTTTGGATGAGACTGTTTACCCACAGTATATATAGTTTTATATCACAGAATGGTTTGGGTGGGAAGGGACATTAAAGCCCACCTCTTTCCACCCCCTACCTTGGGCAGGGACACCTTCCAGCAGACCAGGCTGCTCCGAGCCTCATCCAACCAGTCCTTGGACACTTCCAGGGATGGGGCAGCCACAGCTTTTCTGGGTCACCTGTGCCTCACCACCCTCACAGTAAAGAAATTTTTCTTAATATCTCATCTAAAACTTCATTCAGTTTATTTGCTCCTGACCCTGAGATTAGGCCTATGTTAACTTCGGGCACTTCTTTAGTCCCTTCTCTTGCTCCCACTGGACATGAGAGTTGGATAGTGGGAAAAAGGGAGGCACGAGTGACACGTGCTTGGCTTGTTATGAAAACTTAGTCTGGACGTGCTCTCTGGGATTATAAATATTTATAGTAGCTATGCAACTCAGTATCATCCATCACTCAACAAACATGACTTTGAACAAAATAGAATGACATTCTTAAATGCAAAATAAATGCAAAAAGAGTATTATGGAGATAACAGGCTTTCTCTGAGGATGCAGCAGGTAAGGCTAGGCTTCAGCACCGAATGGATTAAACTGCTAAATTAAACATGTGAGTACTTTTCAGGGAAAAGAGAAAGCCTTTGGGATTGTGCTGCTGACGCCCTGCTCCCAGCTGTCACATGCTCCAGCTTTTTGGATGGGAGGACTGCAAGTGGGCTGGAGTGACCTCGGACATGAGACCGCACCCTCGAGATGCTGCCAGCCACCAGTGAGGGCTCCAAGTGACCCTTCAAGTTCTCTCTCCTCTGTTGCCATCTCATAAACGTGCATGCTGAGGATGATGAATATTGGAAGAGGCATAGCACAATTAAAGATCATCTGGGTTTGTTTTCATTAAAATAGCGAGGTTATCGTTACACTTTTTTATTGCTTTTCTCAGTTTTTTTTTAATTAAAAGCTTTAGAAACAAGGCGTTCTCATGAAGATCCCTTGTGTGAAAGGAAAGAGGGGAGCTGCATTCCAGGCTGCAGAATATGGTTTTGTTGTTTATGAGGACGTGGGGAAAAATAAATCATGGAATTAGCTTTATGCACTTAGTGTGTATAAAGAGAAGAAGTCGCAGTGTGCCTTGACATTATTTGTCCCAGGCAACTGGGACAAGTCAGGGGTGTTGGCTGGAATATGACCCAGTATTTAACACTCGGCGTGTGCTGACTTTAGTGGTTTGGCCTCAGCTCTGCATCTCTTTGGTCAGTGCTGTGCAGTTGTGAGCTCTGGGCTTGTGTGCAGCATGGGGGGATTGGGTATAGTGTATGGGGAAATGGATAATGGGGAAAAAAACCCCAATACCACCCCAGATTTGGGAAGGGCAGGGCTGGGACTGGGTTGCAGTCTATGGAAGGGACTTGCCTGGCTGCTGCTCCTGGCTCTGGGGCCACTTTGGTTCCATGTCCTCCCTTTGTGCCCAGCCCTGGCTCCAGTGTTGACCCATGTCAGTCATGCTTTGGCTATTCCTGTTTGCCCTTGATACTGCTGCCTACCCCAGCAACAGCCTGTAAATGTTTTCTGTGGCTCCAAAGGTGGCTGACTTGAGCATCTGTCAATAAGAAGTTATTTCCATATCTATAACATTTTAATAGAAGCTGTTGTATATAAGCCCCAGGCTCTGCCCTCAGGCTCATGATGTAGGGACAAAGCTGTGTGGCTGCTGCTCTACAGGAAACAAATTTCTTGCTGGAACAAATCTGTTTGTGTTAAAAACCCATGTGATGAGGCAAGGATGATGCTGCTTCATTCTGACCATCAAAAGCAACAGCTGTGATTGGGGACATCATCTTTTTTTAATGCAGAACCTCAAGGAATTATTTTTAAGGGACGGCTGCAGGTGAGCTAATGTGGACACTTGTGCTGGTGATGTACTCCTGGGACAGGAATTTGTAAATCTTGTGTTAACTCTGGGGTAGGCATATACCTTGTGTAGGGGGAGGAATCCCTATCTCCTGCTTTAGGGAAAAGGATGAAGCTTCATATGTATGGGGCATCAGTCTTAGGGTCTGTACTTTGAGGGGCTGGACTAAGTTCTTCCAAAGGTGTAAAGGTGTGCAAGGGCTTTTGATTTATGTTAATCAAATTTGTTGGTAAATAACCAGTTTTAGGACTGTTGGTTTGGACACATAATGCAAATGAGCTGATGAAACATTTTTATGATTCTTGGCCTCTGGTTTCTTGTTTGTTGGTTGATTTGGTTTGGTTTTTTTTATTTAGTTGGATGACATTGCTTTGCTCTGCGCTTCTTTTGACCTGATGCCCATGTCCTGTGGCGGATAATTCACGCCTATTCATAGCAAAAGAGCACTTAAATGCTGTCACTTAAATGTTGATTGTTTGGAGATTAGGGATGGAATGGCTTTATGCCTTTTATCTGTTCTGAACCATTTATTGTGCTCTGTATGCTGGATCAGATCCACCCTGATCAGCGCTCCCTGAGAAATGATTGTTGCAGACAACATAATGGCTTTCGTATGTAATTTCTTTGATTTCCGGCTTGTGCTTTAAAAATGTTGGTGGAATAATGGGTTTCTGTAGGATTACAGTAATTCAAAAGGTCATCTAGGTAATAATTATCTTATGCATTTGGCTTAAGGAATTTAGAAACACAACATGAATTCAAATTCTCTCTGTCCAGATTGAATGATTAAATTCTTCATGTAGATGTCCCAGAATATAAAGACCAGACCTAAATTTAGAGAGAGTTTCACAAAAAAAAGTAGATTAATCTTGGTACAAATTGAAAATTTAATTTATGTCTTGATTGAACTTCTGACAATGCACTGTTGGCACAAGTGTGTTTGAAGTATTTTAGTGAAAGTTCCACAAGCAGCAAGGTGGGATAAATGGTCTCAGTTCCCCGTGAAACTGTCCATTAAAGAAAGAATTCTGAATCATAAGTTTTAAACCCATTGTTTCAGACACCTGAAAATTAATAAAGATGATACATCATACCCTGAACTGGGACATATTTTGGTGCTTCCTGGTCCTTGTGTGTTCCCATCATCTGCAGAATTTAGGAGTGGGAGACCGGGGTGGTATTTTTATTATTTTTAAAGAATCTTATATTTGTTAATAAATAGTTTATTACTGGTTCTTTGTGCAAGTGTTGAACTGATGTGTGCCTATGGGTTTTGCATAACTGAGATCTGTTATGTGGAAGGCTGTAGGATAAATTTTTAAAAACTTAATGGATCAACTCCCCATGGCAAAAAACTTTTATTCCTGTGAACATGAAATCTCAGCATGTTGGAGTTTGTTACATGTGCCTCCTGTTCTCATGTGCCAATGGGCTGAAGATTTATGTCCCTAGGTGCCAGCATTTGGCCAAGTTAAACACACCCTCAAGATTTTGGTGTGCAACTCATAATTCTCACCTGTATGCAGTTGAGTTACATCTTCATTTCAGCTCTTAAAACGTAGATGAGTGGGTGGGTTTGAAATCTCTGCCTGCCCTTGGGCTGTGGTACCCACAGATGCAGTGTGCCTGTCTGTTCTCTCCCTGCCTCCACACCTCTTCCAGAAGAGGGATAACGCACTTGCTGTTTGGGGAAATTTGAATTTTTGGAGATCCCAGTGTAACAAATGTTTATTTTTCTTTCTGCAGGTCTTTTTGGTTCAAGTTAATCCAGGTGAAACCTTTACAATAAGGGCTGAGGATGGAACCCTCCAGTGCATCCAAGGTAAGAGGATACAGAAACACACAGCTGAGCATTGCTTTGCTTTATGGAATACCTGTTCTGTCATCTCTCCCAAAATGTGATCTGCAGCTCTGAAAGTGCACTGAAGCACTTGGGAGTGAGAACTTGCAGACGTGGCTGCTTTGTGTATTCTAGGACTTCAGTATCTCAGAGTGAGTCATGCATTTCTTGGAAGTCCGTGAGGATTTCTCTCTCCAGTTATTTATCAGTCCCATCTTGCAGCCTCTTTGCACCTTTCCTCTGACACCCCCTCCATTTAAACAGTGGAGGAGTGGGTGGTTCTTGCTTCAAGTTCCATCCCCATGGAAATGATGAATTAATAGTTGTTTGAGATAGACGTTACAGAAGCTTCCCTGAACACCATCCAGGATTATTTGGTCTTGATGAGCAATAATAACAGCAATTTAAAGCTGCTTGTTGAGATTTATAGCCAACACGCTGTGTGGTAAGAAATTGGTCCATGTGGCAATTAACAGAGGAATAAAGCTGGCTACTCCTTTTATTTGAAATGAATGCTTTATTCTGGCTTAGCACATGAAAGATTTCCATTACAAATATAATTATGACCCCATTTATTTATAATTTTGTTCAAGCTCAAAGTGGTGTTCCGACAGTGTATTTAAATGAATGCAACTTGAAACCTCCTGGTTCTGTATTCCCAGTAATTTAACGTGTTTGTGCCAATGGGACTTGTTTGGTACTCATCAGCAGTCTTTCATAAAATTGATTTAGAATTTCTAGCTTAATATTGTCTTCTTTTATTTGCTATAGCTGCAGTATTGGCTGCCAAGGCTCATGTTTATTTGTATACACCCTTTCAGTTTGGCCTGGTAATTCTTGATATTCTTTTCAAGCTAAAGCTTCAAGTCCTACTTTATTGAAAATATTTTTATTGCTGAACTACGTACGTGCTTCAAACACAGGAAAGCACCTGACTGTATTGCTGTTATGTTTTTTCTTTTTTCTTTTGTTAAGGCTGTTCTCACCATCCAATTGTGGAACTTAAATAATGTTAATAGTGATCTGTTGCTGAAGATGCTGTAATCAGCCTGCAAATATACTAAGATTTGGATTGGTGACAGTTCTGTTTTTGTGCTGAGGTTATTATAGAAGACAGGCTTATTTTGTATGCAGTGTTTTTGGGAATTACACACCCCCTTGCTCCACAAAACTTGAGTGTCGTTTTTTTCCTCCTATGATAAGAGTATTTGGTACATCTAAAGGTTATAGAGTGTTTTGTATATTTAAAGGTTAATGTATTCCCTATACATAGGGCAGCACTCAGACAATAATGATGCATTTTCCTATGCTCCCACATTGCACTATGATTAGCAGGATAAGGAATAATTTTAGCACTATGTTAAGGCAGCCTGAAGTCTCTTTTTGGGCAGTGCCTCTCAGCTGGTAGCTCCCTGTGGAATACATGATACTTGCTTTTTCCATACTGCCACGTATTCAGGGTTATGACATAAGATGTGCTTGTGAATATTCACAGTGTGAAGGACTGCTTTATTACAAATTGGGTGATTCTCCTGAGTTCAGGGAGTGAACACTGTAAATAAAAACTTGAGATGTCGGGCTTGGTAACGCTAAATTCTTAAGGATATACGAGAGCACTTCCCTTTGGCATGTGACTGTTCTGCAGGGACAGCTAACTTCGCTTATGTAGCATTTTTTTTTTATTACTTTTTTGTGTATGACTTTTCAAGCAACATGAAATCTTCAGTCTGTGCTCCTGGAGCCTGTTCTGGAAGTCCTGTGAGCCCCACTTTGTATCCAGAATCATGTTTGGCTCCCTAGCTGTGGTGATGGGTGGTGATGGTGTGTGTGCTTTAGGGGACTGAGGCGAAAACAACAAAGATGACTTAGTGAATCTTCATTTGTCTTATCAAGGTTGGAAGACAGACACTTGCTTGAGGAAAGTCTTTGTGGAATATCCTCTGTTTTAAACACCCTGAAGTGTAATTAGCCACTAATTGAGTAATCACTGTTTTAAACCAGAAAGAACAGATGCACATTTGAGTGTTTCTGATGTTTTGGAGTGGCGGTGAAGCCTCAAACACAAAAAACTTTTTCCAGTTCTTGGTGTTGTACCAGCAAGATAATCAGTGAAAATTTTATTTAGGGGGTATTTGTATTTTTAATATAAAATTGGAATAAATGTGTTTTTGTAACTGAGCATGCAAGGTGTTGCAGCGAGTGCACTCTTCATTCCTGTTTTCCTTTTGCATATAACTGGAGATGACTTGTTCAAGACGATGATTTGTAAGCACTGTAGATCAGGGTGTGGGCCTGGCTTAGGCAGCTCTTGGAAATGGTGGTGGCTGGGAGAAGATCAGCTGGTCACTGGGCATGGAGAGGGTCTGTGGTTTCTTTAAAAAGACAGATTTAAAGAGAAAATAAATTTTAAAAATACAATAAATCTGGTCTTTTGGAGAAACCCAGCCCTTGATTGCACAGTCCATCTGTTGAGTTGTTTAGGGAAGCATCTGAGCAGTTCCAGGTGCTCTCAGCAGGGGTTGTGTTGTTGTCTGACTTCCTCAGGATTTGCCTTCTCTGTCCCATGTGATAGAAGAGATGCTGTGGTGTGTGACTTTTGTAGCCTTTACAACAACAGCCGAATAAAGGAATGTTGGGGATTAATTGAGATTAATTTTTAATAGCTGCTAGAAGCTGAATCAAGTGGTAGCCTGTGACCTGTGTGGGCAGTGGGCACATGGTGCTGCCCACCTGGGCTGTTCAACACCCCAGGGCTTGCTGAATGCTGGGGCTGGCCACCTGGCCTGGGGTATGAAGTGGGAATGTAAAGCACATCCTTTATTCCTGTGTGATTCCATGGCCAGGCTTCGCTCCTTTTAATCATGGGGGTGTTGATGACAAAGTGTTGGTGTGCTTCCTTTGGGACCGGGGGGATCCAGGGGAGCTCTGTGCTGCCAGAGCCCTGGAATGAGCCTGGGGAGACTGCAGAACTGCCCCTGGGGGTGGGCTGGGGGGACTGATTTGGGATCTTCATCCAGGAACTTTGGAAGATGGAACATGTGTGCTCTGTCATCAGTGCTTTAAAAGCTGCTCTTTTTATGACTGATACTGAATACTTCATAAATGTGTCAATATTTTAAATACTTCATTTCCTTGTCACATTTTTCCATTTAATTTGTTAAAAACTCAGGACTTGACTGTTGCTAGCTCTGCAAGAAAAGGACAAAGGCAAGGTGCATCCTCAGCCATTTCTTTGCTCAGCTATTAACGGTGGACCTTGTATTTTCTTTGTAGGAAAGATTGCTTCTAGCCAGTGCCTCGGGATATCCACTGGGGTAACCAGGGTGAGAACCTGGGTCTGGTAATGACAGAATGGAACTGAAACAGACCCCTGAATTTAAAAAACCCCGAATAATTCTGCTTTCTAAATTTCAGAATTTCAGGAAACTCACCTTCCCCTAGTGACTGATTAAAGACTAGTTTTTTTAGCCAATGTCTAAGGTCTTTGATCGGAACCTGTGTTACTGCCTGAGAATTGTGTCATTCACACTTTAAAAGTTCACAGTTTGTGCACAGTTTGGGGCAGTGAAGCTGTACTTGAGAATCTGTTCAGAGCTTTTCCATCCTGGAAGGCAATAATGCCAATCTGTCATACCTGCTGTGGTATGAAGAACATGGACAGAATGATTATTCTCGTGCCACTTGACCTTGCTTGTCACCCACATGTTGAAAATATGTATGTACAAGGTATGGAGGCTGCATAAATCTTCTATCCATTGATCACACAGAATTGCTCAATTATTGCTAAATGTCCTTTTTGTTGTCATCCATCTAGATGGTCCTCCAGCTGGTTCTCGTTTTCTGCCACAAACCAAACTGAATTTTCAGTACGCATGCAAAGCTGCAAAAAGCCTGTAACAAGGTAGAAGAGGTAGCAGAAAAGCAGCTGATGGAATAAAAATTGGAATTCCTGGTAAATTCCGCCTAAGCCATGCTGCTGGAAATCCTCTCTTGAAACTCACCTCTAGTCTTTGTCTTGTGTGACAGCACAAGGTCTGGAATAGTGAAGAACAAAATTTACATGAAAACAAATATGCTAAAGAAGAGAAATTATGCTTTAATTCTGGCCTTGAACAGGGGGAATTCACCCTTGCATAGGGTAAAGCAAGGCTCTGCATTAAACTGGCTGTTGTGATTTATTCAAGGACAAGGTACAGATGTGCAATGGCATGGAGGGCTTGTAGCTATGTAGGAGCATAAATATCTGTGTTGTAGACAAGGACCTAAATTGCTTTTGGGTGGTTACATTTTGAAATGAAAACAGGATAAAAACATAGACAGTTTACTAATACTGATACTTGTTTCAGGTGATGTTTTCAAGTGTTTTGCCATTGAGGCTGAACTTGAAGTCTTTACTTGTTCTTATCTTGTAAAACAAAGAATGCAAGAATTAAATTTCAGTGCTGCCTTTTCTGTGGCTCTAAAAGTGAGTAACTCAAGAAAAAGACCAGAAGTATGCCAAAAATCTAGCAGTGGTTTCTTAAATGAAAGATTTCCTGGAATTATTATTCCTTAAATTTGGTGGGTGGGTGTGGTTTGGTGTGGTAGTGCAAAGGAATGGATAATATTAAAGGCTTAACAGCTGTATATTTGTATAGGAAGAGTGTGTGTTTCAGTGAAATAAGGCAGTTAGTGTATTCTAAGCAAACCAAATACAGTGTGTATTTTTTTTTCCTCTCTGGAATGAGGTTGGAAATGAGGAAGTGAGTCAGTTTGTTGCAGGGAAGGAAAGAGTTGAAAATAGATGGGACATAGTGTAAGCAAATGAGTGAAACCTGTGGAGTGTTCCTGGGTGGGGACAGAGGCACCAGGATGAGAGTGGTGATGGGCACACACAAGGGAACAGATCACAGGATCCCAGAATGGTTTGGGTCAGAAGGGACCTTAAAGATCATCTCATTCCACCCCCTGCCATGGATGGGGACACCTCCCACTATCCCAGACTGCTCCAAGCCCCATCCAGCCTGGCCTTGAGCACTTACAGGGATGGAGCAGCCACAGCTTCTCTGGGCAATGTGTTTTAGTATCTCAAAACATTCACAGTCAAGAATTTCTTCCATCTAATGTAAACCTGCCCTGTTTTTGATTAAAGCCATTGCCCCTTGTCCTGTCACTCCATAACCTTGTCCAAAGTCCCTTTCCAGCTCTTTCTGAGCCCCTTTAAGTACTGGAAGGGGTTCTGAGGTCTCCTCAGGGCCTTCTCCAGGCTGAAGAGCTCCACTCTCAGCCTGTCTCCATAGCAGCCTTCCAGTCATCTTCTGACCCTCGTCTGGGCTCTATCCGAGAGTTCCGTCTTCATTTAATGTTGGGGACCCCAGAGTTGGATGCAGTACTCTAGGTGAGGTCTCAGAAGAGTGAAGTAGAGGGGGACAATCACCTCCCTCGACCTGCTGATGCCACTTCTCTTGGATGTCACATCAGAGGCTGGAGAGGGAAGAAGCCTAAGGAGACAGAGCAAACAAACCCAGGCTGAGGTAGCTGGCTGTGTTTCCAATGCTGGGAGTTCCTTGGCAGCTGCTCCATCATTCTGCAGGCACAGAGGCACATGTTGGGTTGGTCAAGAACAGGAGCACCTGAAATCATGTTGCTTTGGAGAGGTTTACAGCAGGCTGCAAATACACTTTAATAAAGAGTAACTGGAAAAATCTGCAGATGGAAGGTTCTTAGAGCCCTCCAGGGCAGGCAGTACCTGTGTGCTGGGGAGAGCCAGAGGCTGGAGTCAGGCTGGTTCAGTACCTGCTTCCGTCCAGAGCACCTCCTGAATTATCAGAATTTGGCCTTGGTTAAGTTGAAAGAAATAAATTAATGATTGTTTTCAAAATATTCTGCAAAGCACTGCATTGATCAGAACATTAAATTCATCAAAGCAGGAAGAAATACTGTCCTTTCTCACCTGTATCTGCTGTCTAATGGTAGTTGGGACCTGCATGTGGTCAGGCACAAACCTGGGACTTGGGAAGGGCTCCAGGGCACATCTGCCAGGGTGCATGGGAGCAGGTCAGGATGGATGTGCTTGGCTGTGCCAGGGAAGGGAGGGCTGAAATGCAGGCTGAGCTCTGATTCTGTTTCTCCTTGTTTCTGTGAAATGTTTCAGCACTTTCCACCTACGTGCTGGTGGGCAGGCTGGCTAGTGGGGATGGAAAAGTCTCTGTAGGAAATGCAGTTTCAGACTGTTTTGGTCATTAGGGCTTAGAGGAGAACAGTCTGTGTGGTGGTGTTTTACAGCATAGCTCTTGGTATTAACTGGCTTTTGTTTACACTTTGTTTTTTAAGTTTTGGCTCAGTTTGTTTCTGTTTACCAGCAAGGGCCCTGTTCACCCTATTAAATTTTAAAACAACTCTTACACCTCATTTCCATCGCCTTACTTTGACTGCTGGTACTTGGTGTCTAGATTTAGTGTTTGATGGAAAAGCCAGGCCTGCAATACCTATTGGTCTCCTTGGTATATCAACACAAATAAGGTTTTGATTTATTAAAGTTCTTTCTGTTAATGGACAAATGAGGAATTATCTGCATAAACATCCTCCAGAGCAAAGCTGTGGTTGAGAACTCTAACTGGGAAAAATCCCCCGTCAGTGTCTAACCAGCCTTTGTTGTATTGGCCAAAATATTTTTTTTTAATATATGTAACAGAGTCATTATCATCCTTGAGAGGCAGTGTCAGCATCTTCTGGCTTTGGTCACTTCAGCGTTTCAGCAAACTCAGCTCTGTAACTCAGGAGTGTCCCCAGGCCTGGGCTCAGTTGTGCCTTTCCTGTTGGGATGTTATCCATGGTGGGGATGTTATCCATGGTGCACTCCATAGTTTTTCAAAGGTCTGGCTATAAACTGCCGCTTGTTAATATTTAATTATATAATCAGAACAGCTACTGTTATTTTATTTTCACGCTGTTGCCCTACTAGAAAATACTGGAATTTGCAGTGGAACCTTTCATTGTCTGTGTTATTTCTGGTGGTTTTGGCATCTTTCTGTATGTCAGAGATAGGCTCTTTGCTGTTTTAGTGTTTGGTCACCATAGAAAACTCTGGTCCTGGTTTTGCATCCTTTATTCCTTTCATGTGCAATAAATAACATTCAGGTTTTCATATTTTTGTGAACCTTGTGTTGAAATCTTCTAAAAGAGAACGAAAGGTTGCCAGTCTGGAGTAGACTTTTCCCATGTTTTTGTCAGTGAGATCATACCACCATTCTCTGTTCATCTCCTGGTTTTATTTTTTTAGCACACCACAATCAAGTATAGGAAACCATGTAAGAAGCCAAGAGTAAACAATGGGATGCTTTGTTTACTGTGTGAATAATCTTAGCTTCTCCATTTTAAATCCGATAATGCTAAGAATAATTATGGAAATTTATTTTGCATGTGTGTGATTAAATCTTGAACCAGATGCACCTGCACTTGTAGCTTTGCTGGGTGGAATATCTGGTTCTTTACAGTTGGTAGCTGTTATTTGTTATAGCTCCCCTGACACAAGACAAAAGGAAAAAGAAACTTGGCACGTAACTAAATTTTAATTTGGCTTAATCTTTCCAAATCCTAAATTGTGACTGTTTTGTGGTGCACACTGCGAGAAAGGGAGAGCGATACAGCTGAGGCTGGGAATATTTTGGAAATTCTATGACATCTGGAAACCAAGGATTTCTTGAGACCCTTGCTGATGATCAGTCTGTGCCCACCTATGCTGGAGAGGGATGGCCACAGCCTCTCCTGACCCTGCAGCCTGGTCCCTGGGGAAGCCACTGCCCTGGCCAGGACCTGGCAGCCTGTGCTGTGTCCTGACGTGGCCTCCAGGCACAGGAGCTGTGCTGGAGGAGAAGGGCAGGGGCTCAGTCATCAGCAGGGTGAGAAATAAAGTAAGACTCGAACCATGTATGTCTGACAGAATCAGGAATCATGACATATCCAAGGACCCTTGGGAAGGCTGTCTTGTACCAGCACACTGTCAATCTTTAAATTTCCTGATATCTCTGGATCTCTCCCCAAAACACAGGGAAGCTATCTGAGTGTACAGGTAACTGCAGGAGTGCTGGAGTTGTGTCAGCCCTGCTTCAACACAGATAAATCTCCAAGTGTGGACCCAGAGCATTCCAATCAATGGTGGCAGGATTTTAAAGTCCAAGATCCACATTCTTTACTCGGGCTGCAGACATTGCAAACCCATTAGTCAGTGCTTTTAGTCTTCTTACAGTGCATTAGTGCAGCTATAGTTCTGAATTAGTAGGGCAATTGTAGTCAATTTTCTTAATCTGAAGTAATTATATTTGTTGACCAGAAAAATAATGAAATTATTCCATTACCCTTATTAAATTCCTTTACTCCTCGTCACAGGCAAATATTTAGTTTCCCATACTTTTTGTTCTTTAATGTCTGTGATTCTGGTTCATGTTGCTCATGTAGGACATGTGGATTGGGGATGAAGCACATTGTCACTTAGAATCTTTACGGGGCTTTTATTACTGTGCTTCTTATTTCTGATTTTGAAACAAGTCTCAGCTTGGATAAGCAATAATAATGAATTGACTTTAAATGGTAAAGAATGTAAATTGGATTGTTGGTTTTGCTAAATTTTAAATAGTAACTATTCCCACCATTAGAAAAATCGCATAGTAGTTGTTGAAAGCTGTGTTGAATCAGCTGTTGATTTTGCTGTTATCAGATTTCTGGGGCTGGGTAGCTTTCACTCTCTAAAAGTCTAACCCCTTCTATATTTAGATACAATTTGTGTGATCGTATCTTTAAGAATCTGGTTGGTTCTTCTGCACCAGTGTTTTCTTGTGGCCTCTGCCATAGGATGGGTTCTGCGCCTGTGACATCAACAGCTCATTTTCTGTATCATGAATACTTTCATTAATCAGAGGTTTGAAGAATAGATGGTATTAACAGAAATAAATTGTCGAGTCAGCTTTGTAATGAAAGCATCACTGGCTTCAAAGCAAAAAGGAAAAAGCCCACTCAACCACATTAACCAGTGTGAAATTGCATGGCTGTGGACAACCTCAAAGTCTGTAGACTGCCATCCAGTTGTATCAGTAATAGCTGTTTAACAGTAAATCTAGACTCTGACTTAATATTCCAAATTATTTAGGACAAATATCCTAGAAACAAATAAACCTATACTGTAATTTACTCATTTAAACACCCCAAGACTTAATTTTGATTTTTCCTTTCTTTGGGGGTCAGGGAGCTTCAAATACTACTTAAAAATCAAGCTACTCCTGGAGATGAGTGGGAGTTTTGTTGGGGTTTTTTTTTCAATGTTCAACAAAAGACCAAGTTCTGTCATAATCTGTGCAATTTAGTTTTTTTATTAATGTACCCCCTGTGTTATAATGTAAAGTTGCAGGGTTCTTTACATGCTTTGTTTATTAGCTGGGTTTGATTACTGCTTATGACTTTTTGCCATTCTGATTATTTTATTAATGACAGTTTTGATGGTGTGTTTTGTGATTTTTTTTTTTCTTCTGGTGTTTTCCTAAGTTTATTCCTCTTGTTTCTGTTGGGAATGAGGTGTGGGAACATTTGAGTGTAGATGGGTTGTCACAAGCAGCGCCTTCCTCTCTGGGTTGCTGTTAATTTTATGTCAATACATGCCATATAGGAGATCTTAAAAAATATTTGATAGCACAGAGCTGTGTTGACTCAGTGTGTATGAGAAGGATTGCAAATTACACATCAGCAAGGTTTATTTTTGCCTCTCCTGGCAAGGGAAGGGCTCATGGCCCTGCAAGTATATGGAAGAAGGAACCTGTGCACGTGTAAGGCTTTGTCAGCAAAGTGTGTTCTCATTGTTATGTTATGGGAAGATTTTGGTATTGCCAAATTTTGCAATTTTTTTGCTCAAAATACCTGGATTTTTTTTCTTGGCCATACAGCTTTCAAACAGAGTTTTATAAGTGGCTATTTGGTCTATAACTATCTGTATACTATTTATCCAAGCTTCATCTTTTAACTACATGTTAAGCGAGGCTATAATATGTTATTTATAAAAATCCAGCCTAAAATTCCTAGAAACTCACCGACATCTGATTATCCTGCCTGCTGCTGCCCAGGGTGAGGCTCGTCAAATGCCATCTCGGCGAGGTCACTCCGGATGACCTCGGCGTAACGTGATAAAAGACTATTTTTGTCTCAGCAGACGATATTATCTCACCATAACATTTTTGAACATTTCTGGCTGGATTGTTCTGAATGCTGGAGCTGTGCCTGGAGAGGGGACCCAAACACAATGCCTGCCATTCTCAATTGTGTGAGCACTTCGGTTTGATGATGGGGCTGTGTGTAGGGTGGGAGTGGGACGTTAATTAAGTCCCTCCAGTCCAGTTCCCAGCCCCTATAGCCCTACAGTAGCTCAAATATGTTTAATTTCTAAACCAGCTGTTAGTGTATGAATGTGTTTTTATGTCTCTATATATGTGTTCCTGTGCTTTTATAGAAAATAGATATATACATACAACTGTATAAACATACATACATATATTCAAATATGCATTTATTTGTATTTATATATGGTCATTTTATCGCCTTGATGGTGGCTCAGCTCTTCAAAGCCCTTCCAGCCATGGCTCTCCTCTTGAGTGGAAGTTTTAAAATCCTTGGTGCAAGCATGGAAGTGGCAAGCAAGTGCCATTGGGTGATTTGCCCACAGGATTTTCACTGAGGCTTCATTAAGGTTACTTAAGTTAGAAGTAATTTGCCTCCCTTGAGGGGAAAATTCTGATATTTGGAATGTTTATCAGTCATCTGCAAAACGGAATGAACATAATTGGTGGCTAATTGTTTGCAAGAACTGTGAAATACAATTACGAAGAGTTAAGCTGAAACCAATTGTGTTTATGAAATCTAGCATAAGAAGTACTGTATTAATCCTGCCTCAATACCAGGAAACGCAATTAGTGTAATTAAGACTATCATATTGTAATTTTCTTGGCGACTCCATGCCTTGGCAGCCGCTTTGCCCTGCCAGGGCTGGAGCAGAGCGCGTTCTGCTGGCGCTCCTTCTGCCAGGGGAGTTCTACAATGACTTTGTTTACCCTGCCGTGGGATGCAGGGGATGCTGCTGCTGCCCAGTGGGAAAAGTGCTCAAAATTCTACGTTTGGGCTGCGGTCACGGTGGCGTTTTGCAGGCTGTGGTCTGTGCTGGGGCAGCTGGATCCCCCTCTGCAAGCCAAGGGAAGGTTTGGGATCCTTGGAGGGATTCCTTGAGCTGGCGTTTCACCCATGACTGTGTTTTCTGCCAGTCCTGCCCTGACAGCGCACACCGAGCTCTGCCTCCATCCCTTGGCACCTTGGGCATCCCGAGCCCAGCGCAGGAGTGAGAGGCTGCAATTAGGGCAGAGGAACAGGGAGAGGAGAATTGCAATCAGACTCTCGTTAGCATTGCATACTATATCATGAGAAGCACACAAATAGCTTTGCCTGTTTGTATTGAAGTAGACTTAGGCGTGTTTAACTTGGTCTTAGGAGCAGCAATTATAGATTTCTCCATGCTGGTAACAATCTGGACCATCACTCTTAAATCAGCTTGAATATACATTACTGATGGATTTGTTGTAGAATGTGCCCAGGTCAGGAAAAAATGAGTATGGTAACATAGTTGTTATTGTTGCAGTTTCTGTCAGTGCTGTGAATGCACGTAATTAAGGGATAATCAGCATAATGCCTACTTTGAGCTCTTCTTAATGGTTTAATTGCTTCTCTGAGTTAAATAAACACTTTATGCTTATTTTACAAATTTTTCCCTGGGGAGCTTGTCACATGGAAGTGTACGTGCATGTATTTATTTTTTAAACATGAAGAATAATCAGTTATTTAATTAAGCTCCTCCTGAAGTTCTCTTTTGGGATATTCTGTGTTCTTAGGAGCTGCTCTGATAACTAATGTGTCAGAATAGGCTGGGTAAGAGAGGTAATGAGTTTGTCAGTGGGAAAATGAATGTGCATGCTAATGTTATTATTCCAGAGTCATCTGTGTGCCTATTTGTGGACAGAAATGCTAGTATATATTTTCCTGTACTTTGTCAAATGCTTTAACAGTTTCAAGTGGCTGTGGTGGCTGCGAAGGATGGCTGAGGACTGTCCCCAGGTACTGTGAGGCTGAGGGTACCAAATGGTTTGAGACCTGAGCATATGCAGATGTAAGGTCTCCTTAGAGATTTCTCTTCTCCAGGCTAAACAAGAAATTGTCCAATTATTTTGATCCTTTTTTTCTATTTATTTTTGTTCTGTACATGTGTCTTTTTAAAGACACTTTATTTCACTGCATGTCACGTGTATCGCATGACCATTGGAACTGCCTGGAGTCTGCAGAAAATATTACATGGCTCTTCCTTTTACTGTGTAAAGGTCTTCGTGTCTTTGTAAAAGATCACCTACCCAGAATACTTGCAAGGGGTATTCAGTATCTTTCTTTATTACCTTTATTTCTAGATCCTGTCAGGGTACAGCTCACTTTGAGTATTATTGGAATTTGCTCCTTACAAAAGGCCAGCGCAGTGTGCAGCCAGGCTAGCAGGCTCCTTGGTGAGCTGGTGGCTGTGTTCAGCAGTGACATTATCTAGCACACAAATTGAATGTTTTCCTGATAGTTTCCCAGCCAAGGAGTCTTAGTTTGCAAAATGCTTTGTAGTGCAGTGCACTTACTATGTAAAGAGCTTCTCCCTTTCCTTTATACAGGGGAATTTAATATATTTCCTTTAAATGCTTTAAACTAAATGCTTTAAATGGTTTAAACTGCTGAATTAATGAATACACTAAGTTAAGAGGTGTCTAAACAAAGCTGTTGTAACTGTCTTGTCTCTTCCCTGGTGGTGCAGGGCTAGCTGTGGTCCCTGCTCCACGATGCTATTGTAAATACCACACTGAACAGCCAACCTTATCCTATTTTGAAGCCAGTTGTGGTGATAAACGCCAGAGTAATCTCTCAAACGGGGCTGTGAATGTTTGTGTGTGGGTGCTGGTGCTGTGCAGATCAGGGGTGGTTTTGTTTATGACCAGAACGGTGTGAGGACAAACTTCATACTCTGCTGGGTCTTGGAGCAGTGAGTGGTTTTGGATGAGCATGTGAGCAGGGACAGAACTTTTAGTTGAGTTTCTCTCCTCCTCTTCACTCCAGCAGCTTCTCTGCAAATGGGGCTTAACTCTCCCCAAGGTGGGGTGCGTTCAAAGGCTTTCCAGTTTATTTATTGATGCCTTGTCTTTATTTGAACTACGGCCTTTTATATGTTCAAATAGCAGAAGCTTATGTTTTCCTCAGGGTGAATCTAAGACTAAAATTGTGTTGTTGACAAGCACAGCAAATTAAATGAATTTCAGTTTTAAGGCCGACGCAGATACCTGAGCATCAAATTTGGGTGCTCTGCTTTGAAGTACATCATATACACAAAAGAAGTACAGGT
This sequence comes from Acanthiza pusilla, assembly GCA_036630365.1. Classification (NCBI taxonomy): domain Eukaryota; kingdom Metazoa; phylum Chordata; class Aves; order Passeriformes; family Acanthizidae; genus Acanthiza; species Acanthiza pusilla. Next base: position 2,054,723 of record JAXCHO010000103.1, on the reverse strand, counting down.
CTACAAGCTGATCAATGGCATTTATCAACTGCTGCTCATTCACATAGTTGTTTCCATTCTATATGTAGCCAGAAAAGCTTATGCCCAAGATGGGTTAAGTGAATTAGGTAGTTGTTTGAGCCAACTACTGTGTCAGCAAATAGCTGCAGTTCTATTTCTAAGTCCAGACTGTATAGTTACAATATTCCTTCAATACTACTATCTCTCCTCTGCTTGCAACTTAATAAACCCCCTTGTTTCATCATTTTAGGAGGTGAATTGCAAGGACCACTTTATATATCCAATTTGGAGCATTGTTTTTCTTGATGTATTTTTACATATAAGATGGGTGTGCCAGGCAGGCATAGTGCTTGGTTTTATCTGCCTGAGTTTAGTGAGTTGCTGAAAGCAGTTTGTGCAAATGTCTGGGCAATTTTAAATTGAACTTTTTATAATTAAAAATGTAATGAGAGTCATTAAAGCAGCAGTGATTTTGTTCTAAGTACAAATGCAGTTAGAGGCTGAAAAATTGCCTTTCAAACCAGATAGCCCTTAAAAGCTGGCAGCATGCAGTGCTGCTGATAAGGAACACGGGGCTCTTTTTAAGCCAGGCTCACTTCCACATGGGTTTTGCCTGTGTTTTCAGCAGTGTGGAGCAGAGGCTGCTCCCTCCACAGGTTTCCCAACCCCCTCAATAAAATGGGACTCTTGTAGATGTGCACGGAGCTGACATTCTGTCTCCTTCTGGAGACTGCTGATGCTTCTCCCCTATGAGATGTGCCTGGGAAACGTGGCCAGAACAGTCGTGTGCACTGCCTTCAGGGGGACCAGAGACCCTCCAAATTCCTGAAGAGCTACTGAAGCAAATTTGCCCTCTTCAGAAGGAGTTTGAGCACATAAGTGAACTATATGCTCTGATTCATTCTTTTTAAAGAGTATTTTTGCAGAAGACAGGGAAGCTGCATGGTGCAACTCTGAGAGAACATCGGCTGAAGTAACATCCTATAGAGATGAGAGGCCATAGAGAATCATGCTTGAAATTTTAGTTGTATTTTTCTGGACAGGGGTAGAGTGAAAATAGTATTTTATTCCCAACTGTCATTTTATTTGATTTGCTGGCATCCCCCAATGCTGTTTCATTGTACCCAAGGAACTCTTTTCTGCCCCTCTCTGATTTCTTTCTCTTCTATATTTTACCTACAAATTACTACATTTTCCAGTATTTCTAAACTGTATTCAAGCCTCTTTTAATGGTATCTCAGCAGCTGGATAATGGAGCTTCAGTCTTGCTGTGGATGTGTTGCTTCTGGTAGGGCTTTCAGTTTGGTGTAGTGGCTGCTCTGTCTTGTACTGAAGTGCTCCTCTTCCTTGTGATTTTTGTATTAGTGGAAAACAGTTTTTATTGACAAAAATGGCGGTTGTTTTTGACTTTGGAAAAGTTGTGGTTTGATTCAAATGACCTGACCTGATGGAGAACTGCTGCTGAAAGACATGACCTCATGATGTCCTCTCCACCCTTTGCATCATTTCCCACTGTTTCCTTTGCCTGGTGCTGGCGTTTGCCTGACCCATTAGCCTGGTCAGGAAGGAAAAACTGATCTTCTGCCATTTGGTCTCAGCTCCCACAGCTCAGGAGCAATAAAGAAGAGGAGAGGGCCAGGAGGAGGAAGAAATGAGAGTGATACTTCCACTTTAGTGGCATTAACTCACAAACCTATTTATCCAGTCACTAATTATGCACCCTGGTAGGAAAATGATGAACTAATGTGAGTTAGGAACATGAGCTGCATGTTACAGGGGTTTGAATACAAGAAAGCCACTTGTTGAATGATTTTGTTCAGTGTACAGATGGTTTTAAGTGCCTGCTTTGCACTGCTCGTGGGGTGTGTGTGCCGCAGGCTTTGGGAGGCTGTGGGGCATCATGACACATGCGCCCCAAAAGAGAGCCTGGGACCCTCTTGTCTGTGAGACTCTTTTTATTGTTTCTTCTGCATATGCTCTTGCTGTGGGGCTTTTGAAACTTAGCCCATGAAGAAACCATCCATTATACTTGGGTCACCCCAGGCTTGTTTCTGCTGTGAACTAGAACTGATCATCTGCTGAACTGCCCAGAAATAAATGGAAAATGCAGATCCCTGAGGGGCACTCGAGCTGAGGAGGTGCTGGGCAGTCAGATGTCACTTCAGTCCTGTGGAGATCTACTGTGCCTTTTCTTTGAGTTATCTGGGAACCATTTAATTTATTTTCAAGGAAAATTGAAGGCACTTGTTGGCATTTTGTAAATTGTAAGGAGTGTACAAAGGGGTAATCCATGGAGTTCCTTCTCCTCCCCATCCCTCATCTCAGGAGCCGTTTCTCTAAAGGATGCTTTGAGAAGAGGAAATCTCTCCCTGATTCCAGAGCAATAAAAATTCTTCAGTGCAGAAACACTGCCTCTCTTTCTGTTGTTTGTCTCATTCTTCTGTCCAAATACCAGGAAAATCACAGCGTCTTTTGGTCTTGAGAGCTTGGCACATCTTACTTCAAATTCAGACAAGGAATGCCAGTTTGCCCTGCTCTAGATCTCCCTGCCTTGTTTGCAACTTGATCTGCATGTTTTGTCCTTTGTTGTGTCAGTGCATCCATTCTACAGGGAACACTTGCGACTTCTGTACCTGCAGCGTTTTTCCACACTTAAAGTCAGCCTTGGCAGTGTAACTGAGTGCACATCTTGGGCTAAAGCCTTGGGGTGGATGCTGTGATAGACATCCTGCACCCCCAGCATGCCTCTGCAGCTTCACAGGCTGAGGGTCTGAGGGCTTTTTCTTGGTCTGTGCATGAGGCAGAGAAACAACTAAATTGGTGCTAAAGTATAAACACATGTACTGTCTGTGCAGGTAGTGGGTTTTACCCAAGAGCTTTGTAAAAGTGGAAATCTGTCCACTGGATGTTTCTATTTCTCCTTGAAAGAGAGCATCTCGAAAATACATATCCAAATAGGTTTGCATATCTGGAAATTAATTTTCCTTTCCACCTGGCTGTTTCCCCTTTTCGTTTTTGTAGTTTTTGCTACTGCTTGAAAACTGGAAATCTTGTTGGCCTCCAAGTGTCTTCTTGAAACCAGGGTGGGGTTTTTTTGTGTTTTTCCTTAGTATAAAATATCACCATCAGCTTCATTTCACCACTGCACATGCTTTGCTGTCCTGTTAAGCATTGTACTGTACCTGCTGGCAGCGCAGGGTTTTGTTACCTGCAGACAAAGAGAGGCTCCTTGGAGGTGTCTGCCAGCAGCAGGACCCTGCTCCCCACCTGGCCTTGCACACAAAAGGGCTCTGTCCTCAGGTTCGTCTGTAGCTGCACAAAGTCTGAAAGCTGAGCTCTGTGGGGAAAACTGACACAAATTCCACGTTCGCATTGCAAGCCGCGGGTTTCAAAGGGGAGCAGTGCTGCACCTGTAGCCTGGTTTAAGAGATTATTGCAATAGTTGCTGTCTCAGTAGACTTAGGATTTGGTATTTTGTGTTTGAAATGACTTCGTAAGAGGGAATGTGTTTGGTGTAGCATCAGCCTCAGATGTGACAAGAGGGTAGTAAGCAAAAACTGTGACCTCGAGCACTGGGATGTTCCTTTGACTTTGTTCGTCTGTGAGCAGTGATAATCATTTACTTATTTCCATTCAGGGATTTATCAAGGGGAGGAGGATGATCATATTTTCCTTTACTTAAGCCTTAAGTTGAAGCCTGAGGTGGTGATAATTTGTCAGCCTCTCATGTTTATGCTAAAACCTTGGTCAGCACGAGCCTTGCTCTCAGCCTAGGCTGAAGAGACACTTGGCACATCTCTGTGTTGCCAGTGGGCAGTTGCCCTAATGCCAGAATACACTGTGATTTCCAGTGAAAAATACATACATGGCAGGGAGAAACGATTTATTCTGACATTCCTTGAAGCACAAACAGCTGCGCTCAACAATTTTTTTTAATTTTAAAAGCACAGTGGCATCTCCCTGGATAATCAGAATTACAGCTGCGCATGAACAGCAGGGCATAGTTCTGCGCGGAGTCACTTAGCGAAGTGTTGCAACACAGATTATCCGATGTGAAACAGCTGTATTCATTACTAATAGAGCAATTTGACAAAACACCAACATGGCTTTTTCCCACAATAACAGATGTGTGGAGCAGGCTGCCACCCCCTCCCCAGATTGCCAGCATCTGTGCGTCATGTCATGCTCCGAGGTGCGGCGTGGCCGGAGCGCCTGCCAGAGTGGATGCGTTTATTTTATCTTTGGGATGAAATAGTGATGTTGTGACTAATCGGGATCCATCGGCTGGAAAATTTTAACGACTTGGAAGAAAATCTTTCTGCCTTGTTACTGCTTATTACTTAATAATAATGTTTTGTGGATGCAAATGCATTGAAGCTTCCCCACACATGCCAAGCACATCTGAACTTCCTTCTTTTTTTCTTACTGTCAGCTGTTCAACAGGCAGTAAAGGATTTGTAGTTCACTGTACACCTCTCAGGTTCTCCCTGAGAACAGTGGAGCTGTTACTTAGCTTGCAGATGGGAAAGTACATATTACAGCCAAATAATGTGAGGTTGTGGATAGTGAGAGTCCTTTTCCTTTCCTTCTCCGCCTACATAAGGCAATTTGTTTATTCCATGTTTAAGTTCTCAGTAGAAGCACCTGTGATTACAATAACTTGTTTACAATTAAACTGCTATATCACAGGGGCCCCCTAAACATATTAAACAGAATCAGAAAGCTTATTGCCTTTAGGAGGTCATCGGCCTCTGGAGTAAGAGGAAGGGAGGAGGGAGAGCAGCAGGGACTGTGCGGGGAGCTGGGGAAGACACGTGGCTTCAGACAGTTCAGAAATAGAGCTGTGATTTACTTTGTTATTTGTTAAAAATATCAAACAGTCCTCCTTGTTGAAATGCAAGGTATTGAATAGCAGAATGTGATCACAGTTCCTTTTTTTAGAAGATAGGATACTTTTCTCTGCACATCAAAGCACAGAGATGACAATTCCATTTCCCATGTCCCTGCAGTAGTGTTTTTTTTCATCTGACTAACATGCTGAGAGTTGCTTAGTTTCTCAGATTTTGGGGTTTTGGAGAGATTTCTCAGATATGTGGTCTCCATGTCTTAGAAGCAAATCACTTCAAACCCCTGTTTTTATATTAGCCTACCAATAGTTGTCAGTAAGCATCTCACTGGAAAGAAATGAAGGGCACAGAAGGTGAGAAATCCAAAGAATCTGAGAAATCCCATGGAAGCTGAAAATGAAATAACTGTGAGACAGTTTCACTTCTGGTACACTTGTTAGTCTGATGAGTGTGATCAAAGGCTTTCCAGTGTTTCGTGTAACTCCAGGCAGTCACTGGGGGTGGATCCAGCACCTTGGTTCCCTCCATAATGGGAAGATGTGTCAGCACACCTCAGGGGTGTGTTGGACAATCAGAGGCACGGACAAGGGTGTTCGTGGGCAGCTCAGCATCTGAAAATGTGGTGGGATGGATCTGGAGTAGGGCCTTTACAAAGAGCTGGTGGGGATGCTCAGTCCCTGCGCTTTTGGCACAAAATGGGGAACACATGGGGGAGAAAGAGATGCAGCTGCTGCTCTAGAAATAGGTACTCTGTTTTCTAGAGAGGTAAAGAAAGATGTGCTTGTCATAGTCCATCCATTAAATACAATACAGTTAAGGTATAAAGCATGTTTCTTTCACATGCTGATAATTTTGGGGGTTTTTGGTAGCATGTGTGTATAAAAAAGTCCTCTCTTAACTTGTGAAATCTTGAGAGTGCAAAACAGAGGAAAACCAAAGAGCTTTCCGAGATGGACTTTTTGGGCAGCCCAGCTCTTGCCAAAGCACACATATTTTGGATACAAAGGCAGCAGTTTTAGGCAAGCACAGCCCCTGGGGACGGTGCTGGTAGGATGCTAGGGAATGCCAGCAGTGAGTGCTGCAGTGGCTCAGGGAGATGAGCAGGACAATACCCAGGCACAGCTCCCGGCAGATCAAACACGGTGCCTCTTTCATCACAGCAGCCCAGATCACTATCCTTAGCCAGACATGCCCTTGGCACAGGAATGCAAAAAGCCTTGTCACAAGGGAGGCTGAAAGAAACCATCTTTCAGCGTGGTCATTTTTCCCTCACCTTGAGCTTTTTCAGCAGATGTTAATAAAGCTTTAATAATGCAAATATTTGTTACTAAAAAAAATCCCTAGCTTGACACTTGGAGGCAGAATTATATGAAAATATTTTTCTGGTTATTCCCGCTTGCAGGTTTTATAATGTAAATTATTTTTTAGTGTTCAGGTTGCCAGGATAGCTTGCCGCATTCCTTCAGTAATGTGGCAAAAATGTGTCCTTCAAACTTGTTAACCAACCCTCGGCTTCATAAACACCTCCGGGGAGACAAAAGTATGTTGTTTCAAATCGGGACAATATCAAACAACCCATTCATTTTAAAGTTAGCTGGGGAAAGTAGGGAATGCCTGCAGGTGGTCTTTCATGTTTTGGTTTACAGACCTGTTCTCAAGAAGAGGAATATGGGTCAGCTGGACCAGCCCTCAGGGCAAATCCGTGCTGCAGGAGATGCCCTGTGCCCGCTGAGGTGCTGGGATTAACACGTTCCTGATAGAGCTCCCTTCCTTCACAGCGCTCTCAGCATTTTGAATGTGTGCAAAGCTTTAATGGGAGGCTGTGTGCAGCTGGAAAGCAACATCTGTGATGCTCTAGTGTTTGCTTCTGATGTCCAGCTGATGTAAATAAATGCATAGCTATGGTTGTCTTGCTGTTGACTTATCCACGGGAGTCCTCGGGAGCTTAAGTTTTTTTTCTTTAAAAGCATAGCTGTTTCTTGCATATGTTTTTTAAACTTTGTTTAGGGTTTTGTCTGCTGTCTGTGTTTTGTTTCAGCCTGCTGATAAGATTATTTAAATTTGACATCCTAACTGTTGTAGGACAGTGTTTTTAGAACAAACCCTAAAAAGTTTGTGTGTTTAACATATAGGGACGTGAACCAGAAAATCCATATTTTACTTCATTATTCTGCCAAATGTTATGTGCATTTCCTTTTAAAGTATAAGAATTTAAACAGTAACAGTTGCTTGACTTGAAGCATAACCTGGTAATGAGATTGTTAATAACAAAATGATATTAAAAGTAAGGAAGTTAGACTGCAGTAATTAACTCCTTTTATTACTTGTCTGGTGTTTTCTTGTGTTAAGGATGTGGGGCTCCTTAAATAAACCTCTGAAACTACTTTCTTCTTTTAAAGTGAGGTTGGTTTCTACAACTCCTTCACATCTTCTTGAGTCTATAAGCTGCTGGTGGATCATGATCTGTATCTCTGATTGGTTCAAAATACAAAGTAGAAGATTCAAATGCATGCTTGTAGATTCGTGCAAGTATTAAAAAAATCAAGGCTTGTGATTTGCATTGAAGGAAAAATGCATCTCTTAAGTCCAACATCAGAATACCAGACATTCACTTAACATTTGTGGGTTTATTTACACCTTTGATTTTCCTTTTCCTTCAGCAGCTTGTTATAAGCTTAAAAAAAAAAAAGAAAAATTTTATAAGTGTGTGCCAACAAATACTTTGTTAGAGACTGACTTAAATCATTAGACCAAAGGAGTAGAAAATGAACTTGTCAGCAGAGCTCCTCAGTTTGTCTTGTTGGTTCAAGATTTTCTTGTATTTTGTGAGGGAAAGCTGAAAAGAGAGAATGTAGCAACATTTGTAATGTTTTACATGCAGTCTGTGGGGGTGGATGAGCATGCCACAAGGTCAGTTACATACTATATATAGTGTAAAATATAGAAAACCTCTTAATTGTGCTGAACCAGTCTGTGTAACAGCCTTGCAAGAGATCATGGGGTGAGAGCTCCATTTTCCTCTAATAATGCAGGAAGTGGATGTTGTGTTAAGATCATGGAATGGTTTAGGGTTGGAAGGGACCTTAAAGCTCATCCCATTCTGCCCTCTGCCATGGGCAGGGACATCTTCCACTAGCCCAGGTTGTTCAAGCCCCATCCAACCTGGCCTTGGACACTTCCAGGGATGGAGCATCCACAGTTTCTCTGTACTGTTCCAGTGCTTCACCACCCACTAAAGGCACTATGTAATGTTTAAACCAAGAGAAATGTATCTTTCTATTTCACGATTTTGTGTATATACCTTAGCAGATTATATATTATGCTCATGGTGATTTCAGTGTCATAGACCCTAATCACCATCTAAATACACCACTTGTTTGCTTAGATCCCTGCCAAGTGGTTTTAATACCCGTGGGGATTCACGCTCCTGGTGAAGGGAAAAGAGCATGGTTTTTCTTCCTTTATCTGTGGAAATAAAGGATTTACAAACATTAGTTGTGTATTAACCAGTGCTGTCTTCAGCAATCAGTTCAGGTGGATGAGAAGTTGATTCATGTGCAAGCTCTTTGATAATCAGTAATAACATTCAGCCTTCCATAATAAAAATTTACAAATAATACTAAAAGTGTTAAGGCTTCTTTTCCACTCCTTTGTGCATTAATGGTGTGAATTTTCGGTATTCAAATCTGCTTTCAACCTCAGGCTGTTGGTTGAGTTTTGTGACAGTGCTGTGTAGAATTGTGTTCTCACTTTCCAATCTCTTTGGGTGAGCAGTGAAAATTAAGGATATAATTTCATCTGTGTGATCTCTGGGGAGATTGTTTATAAAATTCTTCGACACTTCTTATGTCTACTTAGGGTGACTCCCAAAACAGCACATCCTGCCTGTGTGCCACTGGACCCTCTTGCCTCTCAGTGCCATGGCAGCGTAGGAGATGCTGCAGACTGCTTGAAATTGGTCTTGTAGCCCCTCTTTTGGGAGCTCATGAAATCAAACATAAAACTGTGCCTTAGCTGCACCTGTTTCACTGGGTGTGTTATCTGGAATGACATATTGCAAAGGTATCTCAGCTGGCGGGCTCGCATTACCTGAAATCCGAGCTGATTATTAGATACTGCAAGACAAGCCAGGTTAAAGTATAATTTTAGCTGCTGCTGTAACAGTGAGTGACCCAGAAAGACTTTCCAAAATCTCAAACTCTTGATGCTTTTCCATGTTGTCTTTGTAATCCTTCTTGTAGCGTTCAAGGAAAGAGGTGGAACTGGTGCAGCTGGTGGCTGATCAGAGATAATGCTCTGCCACAGCAAGAAATGGCACAGAAATTGCTTCTGGTTTCTCTTTCCAGTTGGGTCACTGGTCACAGTGGAAAACGAGATACATGGAGTCTTTTCCCCCAGTTAATAGCAATTGTGGGAATTAGTGCACATTCAAGCTTTTATTAATAGAACAGACCTTTCCACTTCATGTGCTTGGTTGTTTTGCTGTGAAATGGTATCTGTTGATTTCAAAACCTTTCAGACCATCCTTATTTCACAATGTTTTATCTACAGGGCCACATATCATTATTCTTGCAGTTACTTTTGCCCTGATGCTGAAATGATGGTGCTCAAGCATCCAAGGAATTCCAAACATGGAGTGGGAACAGTTCCTAGGAAGTGCACTCTTGCCATGATTTTCTGTAAAAGAAAAAATTCCTTGGATATTTACGTAATTGTCATAATAATTTGCATAAAATCTCTACTGAATTCTGAAGTCAGCTTTTAAAACAAATGCAGAAATACCCTTTCATTTACCAAAGAGCTGAGGTGTTTGGTAACCAATCTACAATTACAAAAGGGCACTGAAGTGAGGCTGCTGAATATTTAATTTGCTTAATGTACAACTGCCACTGTTAATAGCTTTGACACAACTAAAAGCTTTGCTCATTCAAAAGGCAACAATTAATAAACAAGATTAATTTTTAAATTAATTATTTATTTACCAGAGGAAAAGCCTTTTGTTCTTTTAAAAAAACAGGTAGATAATTTTCTCCTTGGTGGGTGTATGCAAGAGTAAATGGGCATCTTCAAAAGGTGTTTGCATACTTATTCCCATTTTAATGAAATAAAAGTGATTCAATATAAATAGAATTTAGGGGAACTTCTGCTTAACAAAAGAAAAATCATCATCTTGTGCCTGGTCGGAGACACAAAACTGGATAATACTGAACTTGGAGAAACTGCTGATCAAAGCCTCTTTTCCAAATTTGAGCTGTGCTTGTCTCGTGACACTTGAGAAGGGGTTTGGTTTGTTGGAGTGACTGGAAGTCTGCATGCCTGGTTTATTTAGTAACCACTGACCCAGTAAACATTCCTAGCAGTCAAACGAAGCGGATGCCTCTTCTGGTGCTGCCTGTGTGTGCAGGGGGAGCCTTGTACCACTGCAGTGGTAACACTTTGTTTGGAGTAGAAGATGCCTCAGTGCAGTCAGAACACTTTCTAAGTCTGGAGTTTTGATTTTTAATTTTTTTTTTTTTTTTTTTTTATCCTGCAGTCACTTAGATCACCTTTTTTCCTAAAGTCGAGAGTCCTCACGGAATTATCATGGATGTAAATTTTGAGAAATTTGAGGGTTATTAATGCATTAGTCCACCAGGATGAGCTTGCATTGCTTGTGTTGGAAACATTTCCAGGCATTAAAAAACTTGGGTGTCGAAAAATGTGTCTTTACGTGCAGGTGACATTGAACAAATATTATCAGATCAGTCTCAAGGTGGTTGGTTTTTCACATATTTAATGCCAAACTCTTAAACTCTCTGGATCTTCTTAGTCTGGTCTCTACTTCATTTTGTGAAATTTCATTTATGTTGTAATACATAACATTTATGTACAACATTCATGTTGTAGTAAAGACTTTTCTGGTTGATCCAGTTGTTGAGGACCTCAATAACCAGTGAAGTATTCCCTGGGGAATAAGAAATATTTGTGTGAAGATGATGGAGGAAATCCCTTAGCTTTAGTGGGGGATCTTTAAGTGACTCTTGGCAAAGCCCAGTGCCCCCCAGTCCTGCAGGATGGTTTCTCCACCTGTTTGCTGAGCTGTGAGTGCTCCCAGGGATGCTCAGGCAGGATGGGATGGGCAGGGCTCCTGCATGGAGGTTTTCAGCCTGAGCCACATGGGTCCCGCTCCTGGTGTTCTCCTGCCACCTGCAAACTGGCTATCAGCTGTTATTTGTTAAGAGCTTTTTTTATCCTTTGGATCCTATTTGTTACTAAAAGTGGTATACAGCAAAACATGGCCTGTAAGATTAGTTTCAATAATTTTATAATACAAATTCCTTTAACATCAATAGAGTTGTGCCTGATTTACTGCAGCGTGGTCAGTCCCCAGATGGTAGAGCATGGTTCCCTAAAGCCCTGAAATTATCTGATTATAATGATTTTAATGCTGATCATGAGTAGCAGTGGTACAAAGTATCCAGCTATACTTTTGAGAGCTTAAAAAGATCTTTCTTAATAGGCTTTCTTAACAGCGGTCTTAAAATTAAATAAAGCAAAAACAATTTCACTGTTCAAAGATGAATGCAGGCTGGGTAATTTTTATGCAGTGGACTTCATTAAATAACTGTGTGCTGTTTGATCATATCAACAGTGACCTGCCAGGTTTAGGAGCTCTTACTCTAATGGCAGGAGTATTTCGAAGCAAGACTTTCAAGAGAAAAGCTGCTTTGCCCACACTGTTTACCCTACATCAGAGGAAAACTGAGGAGGTAGCAGGATTAAAGTTCCAAAAATGAAATGTCTTAAAAGATTCTCAGACTTTCCTTGTTACTCTGGTGCATTCCTATCTTTTTGTATAAATAATTCACACAGTATTAGTAAGTGTTGAAACAAATTGCAGCAGAAGAAATTTCCAGGTGTTTTCTACCTGATATTCCTCACATTCTTTTCATGCCTGGTGGGTTCATAAGGAACTGGCTGCCATGGAGTAATTAACAGACCGTAACTCACTTACCAGACATGAGCAGAAACCTTGTATTGTGTAAACTTTCCTCATTATTATGGTACATTTCATGCTGCTTGCATGTCTTTGTTTTCTAATTCTTCTGTTTTTAAGCAGCCTTTGTAGATAGCACTCTCCAGGCTTATGTGCAGCATTAAAGCTAATGATTTTTCCTGTAGAATTAAATAATAGAATTGTTTAGGTTAGTTGGATCTCCAAAGGCCATCCACAAAGCCAAAGAGAGCAGGTTGCTCAGGGACTTCTGCTGCTGAGTCTTGAACATCTTCAAGGATGGAGATTCCACAGCCTCTTTGGGCAACCTGTCATTTGATCACTGTCATGGGGAGTGAATAAGAAATGAAAGTCCTCATTATATGTGATTGCAACTTCATGTGTTCCAGTTTGTCTGTTGCTTCCCATCATAGTGCTGTGCACTTTGGGAAAGAGTCTGACTCCATCTTCTCCATACCCTCAGCAGTAATGGGTTTTCCTTTGGTTACAAAAGCTATTTTCTCCATCTGGACAAAAGCAGAATTGGTAGTTAAACCCCAGGCTGTATTTCCTTGAAGGCCTTTCTGAAGTTATACATCACAAATTCCCAGCTCAATGTTTTGAAGGTGGGGGTTGGCATGTGGGTGGTTTTCCATTCCGGTTGCAGCTGATCTGCTTCTGTCCATAAATATTCAACAATTCCATTCAAGAATATTTTAAAATGCTTTCCACTCAGCAACATTGTGCATTTTGTGTTCTCAAACTTTTAACTTGGCAAGCCAGAGTCAGACACCTACCCAGAATTGTCAGCAAGCCTGCAGATGAAATTAAGGTGTAATGACCTGGCAGAAGCTCCTACTGTGTTCTGCTGGGGCATCTGCCCAGTGCCAGTTGCATTTGGTATTCTCTGTGTTGTTAAAACTGAAAGGTGAATTGGAGGAAAGTTTGCAAAACTTCACTAAATATCATGTGCTTTTCGAGAATGTGCTGTTCTTTTAAGCAAATGGAGTTTTATTTATTGTTTGCTCCTCAAAGATGGGGTGGATTTCAGCTCCATGTGCTACCTGACAACACCAGAATGATAAATCTAATAAAAAAAACCTTGGATGCTTCAGTGCCTCTGTATAAAGGGAGCGTTGGGACTTCTCCATTTAATGCCCTATTTCTACAACTTTGTATTATTAAGATACATGCAGTACATGTAATTCCATACTTTTGTGAGATATTGTGTGTGCCTTTGTGGGTCAGTCAGGTTTCTAAAGTCTGAGAATTACATGTGTTCAGGATCTTGCTGGATCAAACTAATTGTATGTATTTATGTAAGTGATTGACAGGCTCACTTAGCGTGCTAAAAATAATGAGGCTCCCTCAATTTATTCAGCAGGAAACTTGATATTCCTTTTCAAAAGAAGGGCAATGCTGTTGTTTAAAAAAGAAATGTGATGGCATGTTATTACTTGTGGGGATGTTGTTATAAGTCTGAGTCGTGAGGCTTGCAACAGCTCTCGGTAGATCACGTACCTTCTCGTGCCTGAATACAGGATAGATGTGCTGCCTTGGGTTCTGTGTTGGAATTCCCCCAAATAGATTTCATCTGGTAATTTCAAACAATTTGTGGTGTCTTCTTTGAATATTATTTTCCATTGTTCATTGTTAAACCGCTCCTACCTCCAAACCCAGAGCCTGTTTCATCTCAGTGGCAGATTGTCACCTCTGCATGCCTGGACCACAGATCATTTGGTGTCTGTGTTCCTGTGGTAAAGGAGAAGGTTTCCTTCCCTACTCCCTCTGTTCTTTTGGGGAGGATTGTATATTTTGGGTTTCTCAGCAGTTTTTGAAAACTGTTGTTTTTGAGATGAGGAAGAAGATAATTGATTTTGGTGTGTCTTTTTTTAGCCAGGCCTATGGTTTCTGGTCTTCAAAGGTGAGGAACGGGCAGTGTTGAATCCTATTCTCAAATAAGGCTTCAGGTCTAATAACTTGGTATCTCCATGGCCAAAAAGTGATCATTTGATGCTGCCAGGCCTGTCTTCTTTCATATGCAACTAATTCCTTAGCTAAAGCACAGTAGCATCTAAATGCAGAGGATGGATAATTTAGGTGTTTGCATATGTGTCTAAATGCCTGGATTTGCCCTGGAGTAAATTCTTAGTGTTCAGGTGTATTAATCCAGGCTCAGTGCCTGGCTTAATTTAACTTTTGAAGAAGAGGGGAGTAAAATGGGCTGGAAAAAGATAGCAGGAAGAGAGGAACTAGGTAACCTTGCCTGTGAGGCAGGCTATTCATGTAGAATAATCTGGATTTTTTTTTCCCCCACCTTTCCCCTATTTCTGTGTAGTTGCCTGATGATAAAGGGCTTTTCCCAGAGTTATTTTCTGTTTGAGTTTAATGTCAGTGTGGAGATTAAAGATGTTTGTTTTCCATTGGCTTAGTAAGTCTAAATCCAGCCTTTGAAGTCAGGTCATTTGAGATTCTTTAGATGAAAAATCAACTCTTTATTTGGTAATCTATCCAACACCCTTAGATTTCAAGCTTAAATAAAATGCTGCCTCTGCTACAAATGATGTCAGTATTGCCTGAGGTTTGTTTAAGCAGAAAGCTGAAGTCAGCTTGAACAAAACTTGGCAAAAGTGGGATGTTTTATTCATGTGGATGATTTGAATAATGTCCCAGAGTTTCCATGGTATAATTTTGTTGCACTTTATGTTTAAAGAGACCCCCATCCCCTTCATTTAGGGAAAGCCCTTTGGTTAGGATTCATGTTTAGGCTTAGGGTGAGTGGTGTATTATTGCTGTGTAAATACAGACTTTTTCCATACGTACAAGCTCTCCTAACGTTTATGGAGCTCTGCTGAGGGCTGCAGGGCAGTACCTGAGAGACGTGGTGCTGCCAGGAGGCAGCCTTGGAAGCTGGGAGGCGAATGAAAAAAACATCCCCTGAGTTTCAGGGTTCCCACTTGCCCTTTTTCTCCTGTTCCTCCTTTGCACGATGCCTTTTGAAGTTTCGGAGAAGGAATATGCCTCTCTTCATTGAATGTGTTAAGGGAGCTCATGAGAAGGTTATTCTTGAACTGGGGTGTCTCAGAGTAGAAAACTGCTCCTGTTTTTACTCTGTGCTTCTCCCCTCCTAAAATCCCAACAAGAGCCAAACCAAAAACCCACCTCCAGCCCAGCTACTGAATGCACTGGGGACAAGCATCAGATGCAGAAGAGGAGGTGTAGGATTGTGGTGGGGCAAGGACTATGCCCCTTTGTAGCATTAGTGTGTCCAGACAGGGCTGTTCTCATGGATTCTTGTAGTTTTGAGGTTTTTTCCCTCTGAATCTGCCACTCCGTGAATGCATTTGAAGCAGGACGTTTGATTAAGTACGCAGAAGTTGCGGGTCTCTCTGTTAGGGCTGAGCTAATGAATTCCGCAAGTTCAAAATAGCAATCGTTAAGATGGAGCACACGTCGGGCAGAGAAAAGCTAATTACTTGCATTGATTGCTTGGAGGCCTGGTGCCGTATGTCAGAGTCTCTTTGTGTTTCAGACTTCCTGCGGCAGGAGCTGATGCCATGACCACAGATGGGGATGGAGCCCTGGCTCGTTCCGCAGGGATGCAGCGAGGTGGGGCACAGGGGAGGGATGCAGGCACAAACCTCACTTCTCCTGGCCTCAGCCCTGCCAGAATGGGTGACAGGAGGGTGTGTGAGCATCTCTGTGCCCACCTGAGAGGCAATGTGATCAGGAGAGGTAGAAGCTCTCTGTGCGTTTCTAGGATAGGCTCCCACTGCTGGCTGCCCACACTGGATAAAAGCTGCAGTTTGCTGTTCCTTGGCCGAGGGGATATTTTAGTTTTAATACCCACTGCTAACTTGCAGCCCGTTTGTCGCTTGCTGCTTGTGATTAGTTGCTTTAGAAACACTCAAAAAGTCACAGCATTAGGAACCAGATAAGTATCCAAAGGCAGATTTGTAATATTGTCCAAAAGTTTAAGCTACTAAAGATACACTCCAATACAATTCCGCGGTATTTCCTCCCTGTTTTCCAGCTTTTGAATATTTTTTTGGATCCCAACCTAACGCTGAGTGGAGGGAGACGGCTTTTTTCTTGTAGAGCCCGTTGGATTGTGAGCGGGGCACAAAGGGGTGTTTGTTCTGGAGCCCGAACCTGATGGGCTGCGAGAGCCCCGACAAGGGCCCGCAGTGCTCCTTGCGCCGCGTCCCAGGAATGCTGGTGTTTGCCGAGGGGATGGCTGGGCTGCTCACTGTCCAAACAGATCCCTGCTTGCCAACTGGGAACATATTGCAGTCTCTGTGAGGCACTCCATCACGGCTTGAATAGCTCCTCTTGTGCTCTGCCTCTCTGAATGCGAGAGAGAGAGAGAAATATTCCTTTCAGCCTTCTGCGATGTCAAAAAAAACCTTTAGTGACCGTATGAGAGCATTGCCTTAATGCAGGGGTTCAGAAAGGGAAGGAAGTTAAGAAGAAGAGATGGGATTTTTACCATTTGTTGCTATATTTTTAGATTTAAGCTTTTCTTTGCATTAAAATGTTGCTGTATCTACTATTTCTTGGAAGAAAAATTGTAAATGCACATTTTTAGCATACCACTCTGTTTATTTTGAAAAAATGTTTGCTGTCACTAGCAAGTTCATCCTGGTTCTTTTCTAGAGGACTAATATGGAGCTTGTAAAATAATGCTTTTCATCTTCTAAGCCTTCAGCTGTAGTTTGTAAACATACTTGTGTTTTGGAAAATTACCGTAGTAAGGCCTGATTCCACAGCAGCATGTGCATTAATTGATCCGTTACCTGTGCAAGCTTATTTGGAGTCAAAGGATTTTATGCAAGCTTAATTCTATGCATGTGGTATTTGGTTGTAGATAACTTGATATGATTTTGGTGAATTGACCTGAAAATTATAATACATAGTGTAGTAACTTGAGGCTCTTTGCAGCACAAGCAAAATTTCACCCTTGCTCCCTTCCCTCCCCCAGGCAGCATTCTCCCATTCCCAAACTATATTTATATCTAACTTAAATAAACATGGATTATAATTCCTTTAAGTGCAGTGCTCATCTATTTTTGTTTTCAGAATGCTTCACAAGCAATTTTGCAATTCCAAAGCGAGGGAGCTTTTTACATGGAAGGAAAAGCTGTTGTGAATGCTGGAAATAAAAAATGCATTTTGAAACCAAGTTAAAAATCCTGAGTTTTGCTCAGGACTTGACAGTGTGCACACATTATCTAAGAAATAACAAGAATGTGTTTGTTCCGGGACTTTTGTGTGCAGGAGAGGGAGGAAGGACTTCACTGCTGTCACTGTTTCTATAGTGACAGCTCATTCTCCAGGCAGTATTGACATAAACTATAGTCAACCATTTATAGTGAGAAAACGTAAAAAAAAAAAAAAAAAGAAAAAAAAAATTAACCACCTAGGAGTGTTTATAAGCTCTTCACAGTGTATTATAAATTGTATGTGGAAGTTATTCACTCTCTGAGGTTTGTGTAGTTCGCTGTTCCATGAGATGCTGATAAAATATCCGGATGTGGTGCACATTTTTATGAAATACCTGTAAATGGCTCTGGGTAATGGGTTCAGTATGGTGGATTGCGCTGTAAAATGTCTGTGAGTGCATGATGGTAAGAAATTTATCTTAAAGCGGGCAAAGTGAAATTGCAACAGCAATTTTTACCAGATGTTCCCTTATCTCTTATCATATATGTCTTGATAGTCAGAAGCCAAATTCTGAAGCAGAATAACCTGTAAGGAAGTGTTTTGTTATGGCCACATCCTACCAGAACTTCATTTGGACCTTTTTAGGAGGAAGGGACTAAGCTTGAAAGCTGAGCGTGGCAGTGCAGGAATTATCCCCAGAGCTGCTGTACCACCAGCAAACACAGAAAGGGACTGGTGGGCTCAGCTGCCTTGCCTGGCTGTGATACCAGCTGTAAAGGTGGTGATACCACACACTGTGCCAAGTTCTGAGTTCCTCTGTTTGATATGTAAAAGCATAATGTGTTTTCACCAGAAGGCTTGAAGCTGGGGCAATGCAGCCCAGAGTAACCCCCAGTGGGCCACAGGTTCACTCTGGTACGTGCAGGAAGATCATGAAAGCATCTTAAATTTCAGGTCTTTTGGATTCCTGGCTGCCACTGGGAGAGATTCCACAGCAGCTTCTGAATGTCGCTTGAAAAACCTGCCCAGTTCTCATCAGAGTGGCACCGGAGTTTTCCTGTGGAATAGTTTGATTCTGGCAAAGTTGTGTTTTCTGTAGGAAAAGCTCGGTTGGAGGATGATTTCAGCTTCCTTGAAAGTTGCTGCTCACTGATTTGGCATAGTGATATCCTTGGGTTTGGATGAATGTTGGAAAAGTGAACATTTTGCTGTGCATCCAGTGACTGGAAGCATTTTTCTAAGTGGATCATTGAAGGGTATTTTATATGCTCTGGGATTTTGCTTAGATATGGCTAGATATTATCACAGGGGATAGATGAAAATCTTCTATGACCACAAATTTATGGGTTAAAATTTCACTGTTTTTTATTTTTCCAGAATTATTACATGTATGACAGCGTAATTTTTTGCTGTAATTTTGACTATAATTTTCAGAATTATTTAATATCTGACAAGTATGTGTATAACTGCTCATAGACATATAGAAATCGGAGAGAAAGGAGATAAATACCTAAAACAGATGGTGTGGAACAATATTTCTATTGCGCTGACTCAGCAAAGTTTTTAGGGAAGATAATTTCCCTAATGCAAACTATATTGATTTTAATCTAACTCAGATGCAGGGCAAAATGTGAAGTGACAAACCACATTTTTCAGAGCATTTTGTTGTTTTCTTTCACTGTGGTTCTGCGTTGTTGTATGACTTACTGAATTTTAGGTATTGAGGAAGAGTGATTTAGTATTTAGAGAGCTGAGCATCACTACAATTTATTCCTTTCCCTAATTCTTTCTCTTGCTGTCTGATAATTTCTCTTCTTTGCTGTGCTCCCCCATAAAGGGGGTATTAGAGCTCACAAGATCACGTGTGATGGGGTAAAGAGGTTCTTTAATGCTGTTTTGTGCAAGAGGTAATTTTTGATGCTCAACTTTCTCTTGGCAAATAAATGAGGTGACTGTGATTCTGTTGTGCCCTGTGTTCTGCCAGCCTACATGGGTAAAATACTTAATGTCTCATGTTCAGATTCTCTGGTGGACTCTTTTTGTTTACAAACCAAAGCCTCACTTGCTTTCCATGGCTGGGTTAATCTGAAATGCAGCATCAGGAGTGGGATACAGAGCCTGTGCAACAGAAGGGGGCAGAGAGAAAAGGAGGTGAGAAGCTTATGGTCAAAGCTTGAATTCTTTGCTTTGGAAAAAATCACCGTATTAGGTCTTCAGGGATGCTGCAAATAAAGACGGGAAGCTTATTGGAGAAATACGTGTCCATGGCATGAAGTAGTTTTTTCTGAATGCATCATCTTTCTTGGCCAGAACCCCATTTCTAGGTCTGAAATAAAAGCACAGCAGACTTAGAAATCAGATAGAAGTTGAGTGAAACTGCTTTGAGTTTAACATAATGAGGTGAACCTGTTAAATACTCCCGGCTCATAAAGCAGCCTGTGGATGAGGTGTGTTTCTCAAGAATGCTTTTCTCTGAGATTTCCAACCCAGCTGCTGAACATCATTGCAATCTTAACATCAGAAAGATTTGTGGTAACCAAGGCAGTCTTTAACCAGAAAGGTTGGAAAGTGTTAATTTCTGGACTTCCAAAGAAAATAACAATGATGCTGGGTTTTTTATATTCTCCAGTGATACTAATTTCTCTAGACTATTTGCTTCTTAGCCAGACCTTATGATGCGTGCAGATTTCAGTAGCTTCTTGATGGGCAACTGCATGAGCAAATTCAGGGGAAAACAGTTGAGTCACGAGCCTGAGCCCCATGAGAATAGATCTGAAGCCAGCATGATGCAGTGTTACAGAAACAGGGCTTTCTTCGAGCCGTGGAGACTCTGAGTCACCAGGACAAATTGTTTTTCTTATTTTATTTTTTTTAATTGTGTGCTGGGAGGGCTAATGCACAAACTTGCATGACCCAGGGAGTTGTTTTGCTCCCTGTTAGATACTGTTGGATGTGCAGCCACTCTGACTCCAGGTATTCCTGGCCCTTCATCAGCACTACTGACCACTACCTGGTCACTGAAACGGCTTAGAAATAAATAAATGCTGCTCACTGCTTGAGTGGAAGTGAGGAGAAAGAAAAGGAAGAACATGTGAGTGGAGTCTTCCCTCTTTTGAGAGTGAAGCACTTTGGTTGAGGGTGCAATGCTCAAGTTGCACAGTTGTAGCTGTACAAAGTTTTGGAGGCTTAGAAACAGCATTCAAACTTGAGGTTTTGAGCAGAATTTATGATTTCTGCCTACATCAAAGGTGGGTAGTTGTTTAAGTACAGAAATGCTAGGAAGAAGGGGTTTGCTTATTTTTTTTATTGCTCAAAAATAATTCAAATGAAACAAGGTGGATGAGATTTGTGTTTTAATCAGTCAGATTTTGCCCTCCCTGGAAGTCTTCAGGGCCAGGCTGGATGGGGTTTGGAGCATCCTGGTCTACTGGAAGGTGTCCCTGCCCATGGCAGGGGGTGGAACTGGATGGCTTTTAGTGGCCTTTCTATCCCAAACCATTCTGGGACTCTAAGATTAAATTAAGGCTGCTGTGCTCCCCATTTCTGTCAGGGCTCACACGGTCTTTGCACTTGTTTGCATGTGCAGACCACAAGGACCAAAGATATGTTTTAGAATTTTACCTTTTGAAAATTACAGATTTTTTTTAAAAATAACCCACTACCTATGTTTTCTTAGCTGCCATGTCCCCTCCCTTCCCTTTGGATGCTTCGCTTCCTTTACTAACTGAGATGTTAGATCCCTACAATAGGGCTGAAGTAGAAATTCTAATAATTCAGAAGACAGTTTTTCAGCCACAGGTTGTTAAGAGGAAATCAAGAGCATTCCTTGAATAGTTGCGAAGTGGCTCAATCCCTTCTCCCCGAGCCCCACTTCTCTTGCAAATTCCAGGCCCTGCGGGTGGAGTTGTCATGGCGGTGTGGGTAATCCCTCTGGGAACCTCCTCAGCCTGGGAAGGGCCCCAGAAATGGGATTATTCCAAGGCTGCTGCACCCATGGAGCCTCCTGAGCGGAGGCAGCCCCCGCAAGGCGCGGCTTTTCTTCCTCTGCTGGGACGGAGACGCCGAAGACCTGGGAATGCTGAAAGAAAAACTTCGTGCTCGCATGTTTGAAAACTTTTTAATGACCTCTGAAGAGTGATGGCCAGTTGAAATGCTCGTTCCCTGGAGGACAGGGGGCTTTTAATCTCTATCAAGCTGCACAATGAATGTTTTGGGTAGTAGGTTAGTTTCACAGTTGCTATAGCCAACAAGAAACTCCCTTTATCGCACCTGGAAATTCAGAGTATTTCAAATGTGCTATGGAGAAACTATCCTAGAACTGCTCCAGTTCGAATAATTATTTGAATAATTAGAATAATTTAGTTAATTACGTGACATTTGGTTCTCATCAGCAGTTAATTTATATAGAAAGAGCAGAATCTCACTCTCCCCACTACATCATGCTGTATGCTAGTTTTTTTTTGTCTGGGGACATGGGAAAATAAAAATGTATGGTTTATTTCGTAAAGGATGCAATGCTGTCAGTAGCCCAGAGGCATGTTTTAAACACAACTCAACTAACATGCTCCGTGCAACGGCTCAGCTTGGAAATATGAGAGATGAAGTGAAAACGAGGGGAGGATGACAGGGCCCTTCAAGCATAACCTGGTGACTCACAGCCTTCCTCCTCACCTTGTGTGTTTATAAATGAGAGCAGGATGTGAAAAACGGAGTGAGTGCCTTGCTGGGACAGCCACTGTGTAGCTGAGAGCTGCAGGAAGAATCTGCTGGAGGCAGAGACATGAGGAGGAACCAGAGTCAGCAGAACCAACTTCCTGCGCCTCTCAGGTGGGATTTGAGCACCTTCCTTTAGGCTTGGCGTGACTGCAAGAGGTTCAGAGAGCAGCAGCCACGAGAATTGGGCTCTGTGTGCGTGGGCCGTGAGAAAAGCTTGAAAAATGGGTTTTGTTTGGGCTACGGAAGGGCAGGCTCGAGGGAGGTGGGGCAGGGAGGGATTTCAGGAGAGGCTGCTGGAAGGAAAATAATGGAAGGCTCCTCTGTCCACTGTTAGGAGTGGAGAGTGAACAAGCAAAAACGTTAGGGGAAAGAAGTGCAAGTTGGACACGTTTACAGTGCAAAAGCAGGCAGCCAATGGAAGATACAGGTTCAGGATTTCATGGAGCCTCAGTCACTGGAGATGCTGAAGAAGCAGCATCAGTCAGGAAAGACTCAGGTAGAGCTGGCAGCTCCTGGTTTCAGAAATACTGAAATATTTGTCTGCTGCGCTCACTGATTGAGGAGAATGATGCTCTGGTTGAGACTTCTCTATTTAAGATGCAGCTTTTAATTTTTTAATCCTTAACAAGCTGCTTTAGGATTGTGAAATCCCTATGAAGGAGGGAGGAGATGGCTCTGCCTCTGGTGTGAGCAAAGCTCAGCTGGGAAAGCCATGGGCTCACCAATAGCATCTCCAATCTCTGCACTGAATGTAGCATTTTAGCTTGCATTTTTTTTCCATGTTAATTCTGGTGTAAGTGCAGCACTTAACAAAACTCACAATAGAGGGACAGAAAATATTAATATATAGTGAAATTTGCCTTTAATTCTTAGTGAATATATATGTATATATGAAAAATATGTATATATATTATATATGTGAAATGTGCTTTTACTCCAGGGAGATGGCACTTCCCCACAACCTCACAAAATAGCCCAACATGTACCTGAGAACCACCAGTGTTGATGATTCTCATTCCCTCCCCGCCCTCACACGGTCGAGTGCTTGTTTGTGACAGGTGGATATTAATTGCTGTGTTTTTGATGAGCACATTCAAACAGAGAATTTCAGATGATTCACTGAAGTCCAGGATCCAAACATGTCACAAACAAAACTCGTCAGCCCCGTGATGTTGACGGGTGGCACTGTGGCAGTGCTGGGTGGGGAGGGAGGGTTGGAGGTTGGGTTTGCTTCAGTTTTCTCTGGCTGGCTGATATTTCTCCCTGTGGGTGGACAGGTAAAGAATAGCCATCACCTAATTGCTGCCTTGTTTGGGGCAGGTGGAAGAGAATGTTCTGTGTAACTTCATTGTTGGCCAGGTTTGGGTCTCCTGCTGATTGTACATTCCTTCTGGTGTTGCCATGGGAATGCAATAATTATATTATGAATAATTGGAGCATTTTCTTCTACCGTTGCAGGAAAGTGGTGTTGTATAATTATTGCTGCCTTTGATGGAGGTTGTGCTCAGAGCTGAGTGTTCAGTATTTGTATAAACCTGTTGCAGAGAACAAAACTTTCTGCAAGTAAATGCCCTTTTATGAACGTGGCTGGAAGCTGACACATGCACCACACACTCCCCAAAAAGCATTACATCACTAGGATATGTTGAAGAGTGGTGTCAAACTTGAAAAGGGAAGAATAACATTTTTAGTGATGTTCTTATGGCTTGTTGTTTGTCTTTCAAGTGAATAGTGTCATATTATATGCAAATGGCAGTGCTGTTGATAACTGGTGCAAAAATAAAATAATTCTTATTTCAGGACATCTGTTTCACTTAAAACTGAGTTCTAGTTATAAGTTAGTGCACCAGTTATACAGGGCTGGAGAGAAGCTCAGATGGAGGGTCCTAATCATCCTTTTGCTGTTCAAACCTTTAGCAGTGTAAAAACTTCATAAATGAGATTTTTTTGATGCTGAAGTGAAGCCTGATGCTGACAGAGATTTCCCATGCTTAGTGTGGGTTGGCAATAGTTGCTTGATGGGTTTCCCCCATTTCTGAATTCAGCTTTGTGGTCTCCTTTTCTCTCTTGCAGCCTCCTGCAAGGGACAGGCTGCAGTTTTCTGTGCACAGTCTCGCATTTCTTTGTAGTGCTGTTTTCTCTCTTTGTCCATGGACTTTCTGGCATATTTCTGTCGTAAAACAAAGGGTTATGCAAAGGAAAAAGAAGATAGTAGATATGAGGAAGACTTTCGTTTTTCCAAAACAAAGTATTTTTCTGTGATACCCTACAATTTTTTAGCAGACTGAAGTTTTATTCAGGCTTAAGTATTGCTTTATGACCTAAATCCTATTCTGGGTTCGTGTCCAGTTGCGTTCCCACAAACTTCCTGTGTGACCCTGCATCAGGCATTTCATTACTTTGTCCCACAGTTCCACTTGTGAAGCGAGGAGAATAACAACCCTGCTCCAGCCAGATGTTCTGGGGATGGATTCGTGAGTCCTTGTGGGGTAACGTGGTGCTGGGTCACAGAAACGCTTTTGTGCGCCTGCCTCAGATGGCAGGATGTCATCTCGGGCTAATATTCCTCACGAAATGAATGTCTCTCCAGTTTCAGGTTATTGTGTTGTGGCTTGTGTGCTAATGGATTAATTTCAGATGTTTTCAAGTAGTTGGTTGTTCTCTTTGTTTCCAAAGTAGTCCTAATTTATTTAACAGTATTTGCCATTCAAGTCAACTGATTTTAGACAGATGTTTGTCTCTTGTGTTTCAGTCTAGACATTTATGATTTACAATCTGTAGCCCATCTGGTGAATTGCCATGGGAATATGCTTATTTTCAATGCTTGAAGTATTGCAACATACTCCTTGCAAGTGTTTTTGCAGTAGCGACTGGTGAGCCAACCATCAGAAAGGGTTTATTTTAGCAAAAGACTCCGACTTGTTTGTTCAGATCAGGACAGGAAAATACTCCATTTCTCTTCAAAACAACAACAGCAAAAAAATGTTCCACTCCAAAATGTTGCCTGTAAATCGAAACTCTAGAGTGATAGATATATGGGTCTAGTTTAAAAAAGAAATAAAACCCACTTGGGAAATGTTGAAGAACAGCAAGCGACCTGAAGAATCCACCTTGTCCAGCTCCATTCTCTGTGGCTGAACAAGTTTATTTGCCTAACATTTTTTAAAGAATTTAGTGAGCTTTAGATTGTCAGAGTGTCTCATAATGTGTAAGTTTAAATATCATCCCTGTGGAGTGTGGTTGCTGGTGTTCTGTCACTGGTGTAGGATAGCTGTACGCTCTGGGACTGGGTCCTTGTCCCCAGGTGCTTCCTCCTTCCCTGCTGGCCCCATGGCAGAAGGAGAGGCTGTGGAGGTACCAGGGGAAGATGTGCCAGGCTGCCAAACAGCCCAGGCTCTTCTCTGCTTGCTAAATTAGTGACGTGTGGTGAACCCCAAAACCAAGGGGCAGGATGGCCGGTGAGGAGTGGGAGAACCCTTTATGTTCTCAGGATGAGTGTCTCCAAATGCACACCTCTTAATGTTTGAAACAACAAAGGTTTGATGCTTGAAAAGTTATTAATTCATAGTTCTGTGGTGGACAAAAGTAAGCATTTAACCTGACTTCCTCTCAGAATTCAGCTGAAATAGTTCTGCTGTGTGACGGCTGCAGTACTGTGGTAGCCTTGGCCAGGGCACGTTCGGGGCAACTGATAGCTTTAGTTAATTTCCTGTTTTTACAGGTTACTCTATTATTTCTAGAATATGCCCCAAACCAGAACACAACATCTGGGAGCCACACACTGCAAAGCAGCGCGCTGCTGAGCAGGAATCTCGTGGTTCTGACATGAAAGCGCGGAGTGCTGTTGTTTCACTCCAGATTGGATGCGCTGGAAGCTCCCGCTGTGTGCGGCAGGTCAAGTGGCAAACACCGGTAATGTACGCGGCTTTCAAGAGGCTCCAGCGTAAACAGCAAAGGTGCCGTCGTGTAAATAAGCCAGAAAATGCTCCGGGAGCTGAGCTGTCTGCTGGATCCCTTTGGCACGAATTTCGGAGCGGTTTGATTTGATGTTTGGTTGAGTGGGTTTGTCTGCACATGTTGAAAGCATCAGTCAGACCCAGACCGGAGCGGGGCTGGTGCTGTCGGGTCTGTGGCTGCGGAGTCCGAGGGCTGAACGTGTCATTCGAGCGTTTGGGGTTTGCAGTTTGGTGTTGATAATGATCGTGCTCTGAAACGCCGAGACGCCGATGTGTTTTTTATAGCTTACATTGGTTTGGCGTCTTATTTTCAATTATAATTTCAAATATATTACAGCAAATTGACTTGACAATCTGTGAGAGTGAGTAAAGAACTGTTATATTTGTAATCTCCCCTAATCTGGTCCTGGGATTTAGAAAAAACCATGAAGTGGTCATAGAAGTCACAAAGGAGTTCAAGAAATGTGTGTTACCTATATCAAAAGTGCTTCAATCCACTGTCAAACCTTGAGTTTGCATATGCAGAGGTGACTGTGTTCAGTGGTTAAGCCATGCACCTGCAGGATTTCTCAGGCTGATTTTTTTTTAGTTTTAGGTGTTCTATTTGCCTTTAAATGGGCATTTGTTGCAGGATCTGAGATTATTTGAAATTCTTGGAGCCATTTCTGTTAAACTTGGGGATTTTGGTAATGTTTTTGTACTCTTCAGAGGTGAAGGAATTACTTCATACTACTAAGAATTACTTCATACTACTACTTCATACTACTATTCTACTGAATAGAAAATAACCAGTTGAGGTACCAGAGTGTGAATGGGCGTGTGGCATCTTTATTCACATCTCGGTGTGTAGATGAGGTTGTCTTTAAAATATTGACAAATCTGTGGGGATAAGCAGTATAAAACTCTGCCTGCTGCCTATTCAGGCATGAGCTGGTGCCACGGGGATGCCTAAGTGCTGGACATGTTCCTTACCATTTATCAAAGCAGAGGGTTATTGGTAACATTATTTTAGCACCTTCCACTACCCTCTCATTGGCAGGTTGAATGCAGCAGGAGTGTGACTTTTTTCTGTCATTTCAGACTTCTCCAAAGATATTTTTCAAAGCTGTCATCCATTCAAGCACTTCATATTGTTAAAGCTACTCCTTCTTTTCTCTCTAATGTGGATATGCTTTAATCTACAAATTCACACTGATCTAAGGACAAAGTATTTAGATCTTGATCAGCAGCAGATTTAAGACCATGTCCTAGGAATTTGAGCAGACATCTGGGAGTTGACTCTGCCTTGTACTTCATGTGAGCAGAGTTAAGTTAGTGGCTGAATTAGCTCTTGTCTAGGACAGAGTGCACCTCAAAATTGTGGTGATATCTGTACATGAAAGCTCTTTACAACTTACTTTAAAGGTTTTTATAAAATGCTCCGACACGCTCATGTTTGCTTGTGCTATCAAAAAGTGTTAGGCTGTGGCAAAAAGGCTGGGAAAAATGCTCCCCACAGCTCTGCTGTGCAGGAAAGAAGATGAATGGAAGGATCCAGGTTTTTTCTTTTTTTTTCTTGTCATCACCTTGTTTAGTCCGTAAGCTGCTTTGAGAATAACCAAGTGGAGGGAGAAGACACGTGTGCCTGACAAGGGAGCCTGTTTGTGCTTGTTTCATTGAGGAAATTGTTCCGGAACAGCTGCTCATCCATGTGAAAATGCAAACCCTTGGGTCCCAGCCAAGGTCAGCAAGCCCTGGGTCATTTGTTTTAGCAAAGCAGACCAATTTGCCCTTTAATTATCTCTCCTTTTCATTCTGTCACACCTCTTGCTCCATAGATTTACTTCCTGAGAAGTGCCACATGTGAAAGATGTGATACTGGTTTTGTTGTGGATCAAGGGGGAGGCAAAATAATTTTTCTTGGGTTAATTTTAACAGTTAAGTTTTGTTAAATAAAATGCATTTATCTCCCTGGATTTAATTTTTCACTTAGTTCAGTGGGTTCTTGTTATTACAATGTACAGGATTTTTAACTTTCAAAGTAAAACAGCAAAATCACTCAATTTCATATTGTTTCTCTGCTAGTGCAGGTATTGTGGTGTGAAAGGGTAAAGTGATATGTGTTTGCTGGAAACAGGGCTGAGAAATTCCTGAACTTCAGGAAATTTCCAGTAACTGCTCTCAGAATGGGAACTTCATAACAAAGCCTGGTAGAGTTGGGTAATGGCAAAACAGCACGAGGAACCATGTAAAACATAGCCCCATGTGCTGGAGCTGGATGTGAAAAATATTCTACAGGAGACATAATAATAAAGAGAGAAAAGCAGTGCCCTATAGGCACTCAGGAAAACCGTGTGGTAAAATGACTTCTTTGCCCTGTAATGTTTTGTGGAAAGAGAGAAATAGGAAAGAAGTGTTGCTCTAGCTGGAGGAACTTAAATGCCAGATTCTGGTTTCTGTAATTTAAGGAAAGAAAACTGATTAAAGTGATCTTTAATGCATGCATTAAAGGTCACTTGGGAACAAGAGAAAAGAGTACTTACTCCAAAACTGGTTTTGTACAAGAATTTTGAAAGTGTCATGGGTTGCAACCAAGGCTATAATTAGCCTTGAAAGTCTTGGGACAGAAGTTTCTCAAGTACATTGTGACATTATTCCTGAAGGAATAAAAATGACCAGAAGAACTGTCAATCTCTGCATGACAAGAACATGCTCCTGGCAGGGCAAGTGGGAGACAGAGGTGGAAGGGAGCCCTGCTTTGCTGTGCAATAAAATCACACATGGCACAGGAAGGAATAAAATGATTGTTGTAATTTTTGTTAGGCTCAATGTGCAGGTGTTTTTTAAAGAGGCAACAGATTTGCAAGACCTTGTTGGTTATCTGAAGTGGTTAAAATTATCAGCTTTCATGCCATCAGAGGGGTGACAGAGCAGCACAGGGGAATTGTGTCTGGGAAGAGGAAGAAAATCTCTGGCTGGGGTGTCAAGCAGTTAATTAGTTCTGCCACAATATGAGACTGAGTTGCTTCTTTTACTTATTTGAAGTTTTATTCCATTAAATATTAATGTGTTAGAAATAGGAAAACTCTGTGCTCTGTCAGCTGGAGACAAGTGGGGTCTGTCACCTGCCTGGCGAAGTGGACATTGGTGCCTCCAGCCTGGTGGGTTCTGCTTTTCCTCTCACTTCAGAGGGGAAATCTTTCCCTTGCACCTGCGTTTTGGGGCAGCCCTCCAGGAGCCGATGGAGATGTGCAGTATTCCTGGGAAAGGAGCTCGGGGTGGAATTTGGCCACTGGCTTTGGCAGCAGAGGTGGCCAAGCTCTGCTGGCTCAGTTTCATTAGAAACTCAGGAGACAATCTCTGTTAGCAGGTTTGAAAATACCGCAGCGAGTTCGCTTCAGTGTGCAGAGTCTCTGATAGAATGGATGGCCCTTTTCTCATTTAGAGTAAACTTTGTATTGAAGCACCAGCTTCAATTAAAACTTGCAAAGTTGTGATTTCCCAAGAGTACACATGACTTACATGCATCCTGTGAGTACAAGCAGCTGAGGAACATCCTCCTCTAAATTTCTGCTTTTTAACAGCTCAAAACTATTTCAAATAACCAAAAATACTAAAAAATACCCACCAGTCCTAAAAACAAACAAACAAAACTCAAGCCAAACAAATGGTATGGTTTTGTTTTAGTGTTAATTAGGGAATGGTTTGACAACAAGAAGAATCTTTAATAATTGCTGGGACTCATTGAGCTGTGGAGGTGGGGTCTTTATTTTACTACCACTTGAAGTTGTTTTGATACCATTGATGAGAGGAATGCAATAATGTGTGCTAAAGTCATTTGGCTAACCCTGAAATCAAAGCACTGGAAACAAAATCTAGCTGCAAATCACCAGGCTGTCACTCTTTTCAAACCTGTTATCCAAATGACTTTAACAGTTTGTGGGTCATATGCAAGGTTAAGACTCATCTTGCACGGTGCACGTTTTGATGATAAAACACAATATTACTTTTTTTTTTATTGGAGTGGAAGTGTTACAGTCAACAGTATCAGTGTAGGAGTTTGATTCCTTCCTGCAAGTAGATCTCTACTCCATATGAGCAGTTGGCAGAAGGTTTGGAAGAACAGATATATGCCGAGCAAAGTGCTTCTTATTTGTTGTATGTATCTGCTCTGTACGTGGAAATTCCAAAACTGTTCCAGTTTTAACCTTATTTCCAAGTCAGCGTAGCTATTTTTGAGAAAGGCTGGCCAATACAAGTAGACAGTGTTTCAGTGAGGGGCTGATACAGGTTATAAATAAAGCTTCATTCTACTGAGCAACATTTACATGCAATATTTAAATTATTGTCTGCTTAAGTGGTGAACTCAGGATTTTTTTATTTTATCTTGACAGTTTTTCTTGCCGTTTTTCAAGTTCGAGAATTCACAAAAATCTCAACTAATTATTTAATTAGTTATGTCAATGAATGTGTCACATAACTATTCATTTTAGCTATTCTCAAGCAGGTTCTGTCCTGAAGAACTGAACAGCTCTTGATAATCCAATGTGGATTAAATCCCCAAAAAAGCATCATTGTGTGTTCAAAATATCAGCATTTACATTTTATGTCCAGCTTACTCTGGAGCAAAACTTGGCAGTGTGTAGAGACCAAAGTGGATTCAGAGAGAAATGAAAAGCTATATTCCTCAAAAAAAGTTTGCAGAGATTTTTTTTTGATAGGGAAAACATTTATTCAAACAATATTTCTGTAAAATTCTTTCTCAACCAATTGTCACTTCATATTTTTGATGGATTTAAATAAAGCCATTTAGATGGCAGCTCTTTCCCAATAATCACTTACTGCTCAGGCTGAATTTTTTCCATTGACACTAAAATTGTTGGCTGTCCAAGGAGACAAATATTGTTGTGAAGGCCACAGAATAAGAGAGAAATCCATATGAGCTGAATAATAAGTAATAACTTTTTTCCTCCCTTACTGGGCCTGCAGTGTAGGTAAAGTTCCCCACATAGTTAAGTATAGGAAAGTATGAACTGCAGCAAAACTAGAACCAAAATATTTAAATTTAAGCTTCAGTATTCCCATGTGCTTTATACACTTGATGATGATTTACCATATTTCAAATCTAGATGGGAGTAGTAAAATCTGTAGGTGCTGGTTAGGCTGTAAATAACTGGATAGCAAAAACAAACCAAGATAAGAGGAGGTAAAAATAACTCAGATGGATTCCTGTGTGTAACTTGGATTTTGGGAGCTGGGAATTTCTGCTGATTGTACCAGAAGCAGCCTGAGGAGTATAAAAATGCAGATGGATAGGGAATGACTGCTAATTTAATGTGGACTGGTTTTGCTGATACCAGACAACAGACTGTGACTCAGTTTGTTGTTGGAGATTTCATTAGATTAGTCTAAATTTTAGGAGCAGTCACTCCTACAGGCCATTGCATCCCATCTGTGCCTGAAGTGCTTCATATGTTTTAGTGTTCAGCTTCCTTGCCTAGAACGTGATGTGGCTTGGAGATGTTGGATGGCTTCTCCATCAGAGAAGGTGATGGAGTTACCTTCTGTGTTGTCAGTCAAAGCTGAAACTCTGTTTGCACTGACAAGGAGCAGAATCTTGCTGAGCTCTTCTCAAGAGTTTGACCACGGGGGCAAATGGGCTAATTAACAGGTTACTGTCAGATTTTTATATGGAATAAGGAAGGAATGAAATTAATTTTTCTTTTCCGAGCAGTAAACTCTGATTGCAAACATCTGTCTGATGTTTGGGGGGCTCATTTTACTGACTGCTCCGTGCGGTGTTCCCGAAGTTAATGGTTGAATGAATGAGCAGTCGAGAGAACTATTTCCATTTTATCTAGCCACTTTCTTTCAGTTGTGAGGCTCCATTTCCAGAAGCACAGTGGTTATGGCACTTGCTTTGTTGTACTTGTACTCAGTGCCTCAAAATGGAACTTGCATGTTCAGGGCTGGATTTCAGAGTGGAAACCATAAGCTTCTTGCTTGTATAACCACATTCCAAGGTTAGTCTGAATAGCTGAGATAATGAATTTGGTCTTTGTGCATTCTTAAATAGATAGATAGTTTTTCACATATGTGACTTTTTTTTTTTGCTACAATTGGATGCTTTCCTTGGGAGCTGCCTAATTCCAGGCTGCACAGTTTCTGCTTTGTTCTCTGCTCCTATGCCTTCGACAAGAATAACTTAACCAGAGTTCAATATAGGAATTGTGGGCTGCTAAAGGACATATTGTGTTACTGCTTAATGCTGTATAAGTTGATCAGTGGGTAATATAAAGTCTGTGTTCTAGCTGTTTTATGATGAAAATATTATTTCAGCAGAATATATGGTAAAGTCATTGAACAATGATCTTATTCTCAAAGTGATGGCACAAGGCATTTTCCATATACCAGAAATTAGTGGGGCTGCTCATTTTGTTATTGCAGGCTTCAAAAATAAAGCTATTTTTAACCTTTTCTAAGCAATTTTGCTGGTTTTTTTAACTGAAAAAACTGATATCTTATTACTTTCTTTCTATTAGGACCAGCAGAGGTTCCCATGATGTCACCCAATGGATCCATTCCCCCTATTCATGTGCCTCCCGGTTATATCTCACAGGTAAGCTTCTTGAAGAATTAAAATGCATGTAAAAGCAAAGGTATTGATCCATATAGAGAAGTCTACATGGTTAGAGTTTCATACAGAAGTTTTAATGAAAATGATAATACACATTTTTCATACTCCTCCTGTTTAGTGATGATACACCACATTTGCAGGAGTGACCGGGGTTGTGCACCCTCACACATTGGTTTGTGTAATAAATTTGGGTTTTGAGCGCCAGCAAAAGCTCTGCGCACAGACTGAGCCTATCTGTGCAACTTAGGTTGTTTGTGAGAGGAAGAAAAGTCCTTCATGTTGGGTAATGTCTCAAATTCTTGTGTGGCAGTCAGAAGGCATAGGAGATCATGGAAGTGAGAGAAGGAGCCACTGTAGCTATAAAATATGCTCTTGATCCTCAGTATCTTCCCAGCAGAAATCCTGCAGCATACCAAGAACTGGGGGTTTTGGTGTGTTTTCAAGAATAAATGTGATTTAATGATCTATTTATGGAAAAAATGGAAAAAGCTTTTGCAAAGCTGTTAGGTTTTGGAACTCTTGAACAGCTACTGCTCAAGTGTGTAAATAACCCCAGATTACCAGATTGTTCCTTCCATCTTCTGCAAAGCTTAGACTCTTTCTGAGGTAAGGAAGAAAAAACCAAAACCAAACCAGAAGATTGATGTGAGGCATAACAGCTGTGAGCAATACAATAAATCAAATAATTTCACCGTTTTCACTGCAACCTGGACCAAAAGCTTCCTTAAAAGTATACAAAGCATTTCAAATGTCCTTGATGAGTAGCCTAAGAACTTTTGATAGATATAGTTTGGCATCTTGTTAAGCAGAAAATAGATGATGTCCTGGAATCCCTTCCCCTCCCCAGGAAACATGTGAGCTTGTGTAATTCTGAAAAATTGTGGATGGCGTCATACTTAAATCCCACAAAATACTGCAATCACTCTGTGGTATTTTGACTTCTGAACAGAGTGAAAACATGTTTCAACTATGGGGGAAATCGTTAGCCAGCCTGGGAGAGAGGGCAGGACGTCAGGGTGGTCTTCTGCTCCTCAGTCCTCCCAAGGGGAGTGCTCGGAGTTTTGAGGCAGCGTTTGCTTCTTAATGCTCCTCATGGTCTCTCCTAATTTAATAAACTGGCCCATATCACACAGAGGTTTCTCTAAAGATTCATTCTTCCTTTGAAATAACTTTTAACACCTTTTTAATATTAGAATGTTTATACCTCTCCACCTCTGTGCTGAGATAAACAGTTGGGTATAATTGGAATGCTTTCCAAACCAGAGGGATGAAAGTCTTCCAGTTTCTCTGGAAGACTCTGTCTGTATCTCTGTCTGAGCCCCGTTCTTCTGTAAAGCTTTTTGTGGGGCACCATAATAATTCCACTTAAGAAGCCTTTAAGTAGTTTCTTAACCAGAAGAAAATCCAACCAAAAACCCTCTTCTGAAGCAGTTTTTCCAGGGAGCTGGAAATATGTTGTAAAGTTTTAGGGGGAAACTCTGTATTTGGTGTTTTTCTGCAACGGAATGTGTTCTGCTCTGTGGTGAGTGAGCCTCTTGCCTTTCAGACTGCTTCATATTAAATAGTAGTTGAAAGTCTGTAGTAATGAAATTAGCTCTTTATTGCAATAAATGTCTCTGCCTTATTTGCTCTTGCTTCGTAGTTAAACCCACTCTTTTATGATAAACAATTAGAACACAACTTAAATTTAACATGTCAGGGGAAAAGCCATAAAGCAGATTAATACACTCTGGGATATGAATCAAAATAGATTTGATTTTTGGTTTGATTTGTCCCCCAAAGTGTACATCTAAAAGTCAGAAAGAAAACAATACCCCTGCAGAGAAGTAACGGTGCCTATTAAAAAAAGGCATGAAATGTTATTTCCATTTTGTTATGCCAAGCCTGTGTGAGCTGTGAGTGGTAGCCCTGAATATTACATGAGTTATCGAATGATTGCAACCCTGGATTAACGTGGTGCTTCATTACCTCTTCGGAAAAATTGGCAGGAGGATGTGAGCCCTGCGAGGTCAGCCCCACTGGAAGCAGCACAAACACAGACTCTGTTTCTAGACTTCAAGGACCATGTTAATAATTGTGACTAGAAGCTGGGTTTGTTGATGTTAAGGAGATGTTCCCAGTGATGAGGTTTAGCCAGGGCAGGAAATGATCCAGGAAAATAATAGAAAACAAATACACACCACTAGTTCAAATCTTTCATGCTATGGTTTTGCTCTCAGAGACCAGCTCAATACACACAGTATTTTGCATTCTCTTTTCGGCAGACAAACCTCTGTGCACCTCTGGCAGATTGGAACTATCAGATCAGAGTTCATGTCCCTGCAATTCTTTGTGGGCTGAGGGTTAGTTAAATATAGACGAGAGGAAAAGTTCCTTGCTGTGCACTTGGTGGACAATATTGCTGCTGTAAAAGTTGGTTGTGGAAGGTGACATGGCAAAGAAATCTGCATTAAATGTGTGTGATGTCAACAATTTTGGATTCAAGTGTTACGTGAGATTAAGGATTTGAATGCCAAGTTGTTAAATTTGGGGACATCCTCATGGGTTGTTTCAGGGTATGCCTGGGATGAGACAAGGAGGGTTTGCAGTGTTCTAGTCAGGAGAGCTAGAAAAATTAAATATAAAAAAGCAGGATCAGTAACTTGTTTGCTTAGTGCTCCTGGCTGAGGACTGCCCTCTCGGAAATAAATCTGGGGCAATTCCACTCAAATTTGAGAAGTTACTTGTCTGTAGTTGAACATAAAATTTTGGCATGAAACTCCACTTTTGATTGTATTTGCACATTTGTTAATATGAGGTCCCTGCCACAGATATTTAAGACTAAAGGACCAGTTTACTGGTTGGAGCATGAGGTGCACATGTTGAAAAGCCTCCTTTGTCCATGGGGTTTGTGTGGTGTGAACTGTGCAACTCAAGCCACAATCCTGCTCAGTGTCCCTGCACCAAGCACATGGCATTTGACAGAACTGAAGCATAACTACTAGAAAGAGGAATGTCTTTAAATGACATTTAAAATGGTAGAAAAATCTATCTTGTCCTTGAAAATCGGGATTTTGGTCCTGGGTACATCCTCTCCCTTGGGGGAGGTGTGCTTCTCCCAACGCATGTTTGGCTAGCACCAGATTTTAGTGGCAAACTCCTTGTTTTTGCATGGCTTACAGCTCCCAGAGCTGCTCTGGGGGTGTTGCAGACTGCAGCCAATCAAGGCATCCTTTAACAGGATATCCTCATTAAAGCTTTGAACACAAGGAAGGTTGTGCAGATCTCATATGCAGCAAGCCATGAAGTGATGATCCTTTGGAGTTGATGGGCACTGGTCCTGAAGAACTTTATCATTCTGGATTTAAAGTACCCCAACATGCTTGCCAGCATTCGAGATGTTTATCTGTCTGTTTTCCACGTTGAAGGTATAGATTTAATTTGGTGTTTGATTTAATACTGATGGATTCTAAAGATAGTGATGCAAACTTGCCACGACTGGTGTGAACTTGGATTGGCATCTTTTAGAAATTAAATGAATAAATAAAATGTTGACATCCAAGTGCCTTGTGGATGAGCTCATTCTGTACTGTTTTTGGGTACAGATTGATTTATGAATGAAGTTAAAAATTAGTTTATGAAATTCCCAAAGTATTGGTTGTGGTCCACCCAGTGGCCGTGCTCCAGGATGTCCTTGCTGAATCTAACACAATAAATTTAAGTGAAATAAGGGGTTTTTTTGTTTTGTTTTGTTTTGTTTTGTTTTTAAAGCAAATAGAAATTACTTGCATATTACTCCATTAAACTCATACAGGAAATGTGCATTACAGAATGAAGGTGGTCGTGTTTCTTTAAGTGGATCTCACAATATATAGATACAATTTACCTGTGCACAATTAACATGCCTTTTTTCTTAGAGTGTAATACTAAATTTCAGTGGAAAAAAAAGAGACAACATGGAGCAGTGTGATGTACTTTGAATACATGAATTATCTCTAGTTACTACAGTGATATCTGCACTGGAAAACAAATAACATTTAAAATGGCATTTCCAAAACGTGGCAAACAATGGGGGAGGCAGTTTTATTGTGTATGAGTAATGTTAACCCAGACTGTCCTGAAAGATCATCACCTACCTCACGTAGCAATTAAACTCCCTAAAATATGGGAAAAAACCCACACAGAACTATGCTATAATAGTATTGTTATTGAGGTTGCACGCCAGTTACACCAGCAAGCACAAAAAATACCAGCAGAAGATAATTTACCTACTGTTTGAAAAAAACACACAAAATAATGAAAGTTTATCTCTAGGTGCCAAATTACCAGAGATATTTGTTTTCTCTAAATATAAAGTTCTAAAATTAGTAATGGCAATTACTTTTAATATTCCAGATGCATCTAGAGACCTCAACAGGGATTAGGATTTTGTTGCTTCTTGGCACTGAAGTCGAGACAGTTTAGCAGTGTGTTTCCAGATGAATTTATGATCTTTGTGACAAATCGTTTTAAGCAGATACAAAGAATTGCAGATTTCTTCTTAAAATAGCAAAGTTGAACCTCTCTTCTAAGTTATGTTATTTTCATTAGTGGATCAAAACTGATTTTCTCTACCTTTGATGAACTGAGTGTTGTCTGCCAGAATGGCACCACTACAATCTACTCACCGTGGGTTTTACAGATCAAGGGATATCTCCAGTCTTTATAGATACCTAATAAGTATAATGCATAATAAATCAGATTACCAACTTAGATTAGTTAAGGACAGAATAGTGTATTTAGAGATTGTATGTACAGCTTCAGAGATGCGCATGTGCATGTGTACCAATAATTCCCAGTTTAGAGAGAAAATGTCCTGTAGGATTGGGAAATAAAGTGGGTTTTGCAAGCTCCCTTGTGTTTTTGTGTTCATTTGTAATGGAGGCACATGGAATAACAAGAATGCTGTCAGCGTTCATGGCCTGAGAGGAAACAAATAAAAGAGATTAGTGTCTTGGCTTTTCAACTAAAATAATTTGGAGGGCTGGCTCATCCTTTTGAGTTGGACTAGTTGGTTGCTGTAGGTTCCTCCCAAGTGAAATTTTCTATTCTCTCCCCTCATCTCTGGCTTGTCTCAGTACTGTTGATATTTTATAACTTCATCTAGCAGGATAATTTCATCAAAAAGGTCTTTGACAGGACTCTGAGCTTTCCTGCCTGCTTTATAGATGATAGTTCAGGAAGCTGAATCCTAATAATTTTAAATATGGTTTACATTATGTGCTGCTCAGCGTACAAGCATTCTGTCTAAATCTGTTCCTTAATATATTCATCTTTCAGCAGAGCACAAAACACATATGTAGCTGGTCTAGATGCTCAGATAAGAGCTTGTACCCGCCTGGAAGGCTGGGGTTGCCTTTGAGGCTTGGACCAGTTAAAGCCACAATGAAAACCTTTCACATCAGGATGTAGGAACTTGCTCTCTCAATTAAGTTACAGCATAATCCGAGAGTTAAATCCAGCAATTTCTGTGCACAGTCCTAGATAAGTAGTTCTGTTTTTCAAATATGTGCTAAATGGAAAAAGATTTCCCTCTTTTCCAGGTTTCAGAGTGCAGGTTTGAGAGCTGGCAGCAGGATAAGAGATGCTGTGAAGTAGAACCCAGTAGCAGAGATGGGAAGCCTGAAAATGCAGCAGTTGAAAGGATGGAATAGTCTAAATCTCTGAGATTCAGCTGTCTTTGGAGGACTCTGTAAAGTCTTTGCAATTTAAAGCTGGCAGCTGACAAATTGCTAGTGGAAGTCGTAAATTTTGACGGTAGAATCAAGTATGTTAAGCTAAACAATCGCTATTCTGGTTACTCAGCAAGCAACACATTTTTAGTGTGAAATACCAGTTACAAGTGAATGAATTAACTTTCCATAGAAAATTGTCTTCTGTAGAGGCCAGCCAAGGCACAGAATTTGTGTCCGTGGTCACATCCCATAGCTAACAGGTGTAAATTCACATAACCTGAGGGCACACGTGGCCTGGGGGAGGAACTGGGTCAGCTCATCCTTGTTGAATTTTCCCCTGTGATGCCTCGCTCAGCTGATGCCTGAGGCACAGCTGGTGTTTGCTTGCTGGAGCAGTTCTGCTCAGAGCATCGCCCCTGGACAGGGCTGCTCCAGGAACAGCCACGTGCCTGTGCCGTTCCTCTGCCTCAGGGGACAGATTTCCCTTTGTGGGTTAGAGTTAGACACTGGGATGTGCTGAGGGCCACTGGAGTGTGGCATCCACAGCAGAATCTCTCCTGCTGGTGCTGCTGGGGGTGGGCAAGTCCAGCTGATGGTGTGCCAATCAGCTGAGAGTGGCAGCATCCTCCAGCAGGTGCCTTTGGTGCACGTTCACTTAGCTCATACAGCATATTCATCACAGATACTGTTCCATCTGTGTGCTATCAGTCAGCTCAGAGAAAATGAGGGTTTTAACAACCTGTTTGTTGTATGAAATTAAATTACGCTTCCTTCATGCTTTTCTACC
The DNA here is from genome assembly GCA_036630365.1 of Acanthiza pusilla. Taxonomy (NCBI): domain Eukaryota; kingdom Metazoa; phylum Chordata; class Aves; order Passeriformes; family Acanthizidae; genus Acanthiza; species Acanthiza pusilla. The sequence continues at coordinate 2,015,972 of JAXCHO010000103.1, read as the reverse complement.
TCATGCACGCCAGCGTGCAGAGTCAAAGGGATAGTAATTGTTCTTACGTGGTTGTGTTTTTTAATTTAAGAAATGGCAGAAGTTTTTTGAATGAGTTTCAAGAAAAGCTTGGCTCCTAAGTCTGGACTGAAATTTGGCTGGTTGACCATTCTCCAGAAATACAACTCTGGAAAAATTATAACCTGAAAAACATTTTTCAGCCTAAGCACATTTCCACCTTCCTACATCTGTTTTTACATGCTTTGACTATGGCATTAGGGACCAAGCTATGCATATCCGAGAGCAGATTTGTGTGGATGTATAGACCAGCTCTGCAACAGAAACAATGCCCTAAGGTTTGTCTCAAGCAGATACCTGCTATGAACAGAGCAGCTCCTCTGCAATGTGTGCCAGCACAGCAGGTTCTGCAGAGTGCACGTGTCTGTGCACACACAGCCAGTGCCCACTGCTTTCCAAAGTGTTACTAACTCTACTCTGGGTGCTGTCAAAATTCGTGGTAGAAATTTTATGGGCAGAATGTAAGGTCAGTCCCAATGAGTACACTTATTTTGGTGCTTTGTGTTCCTTTTTCAATTGTTTTCCTCCCTAAATGCAGGTTATTTATTCTGTCTCTCACCCACATAGTTATCACTAGCAGCAGCACAGCTCCCAGTGATTAGTGTGGATATCTGAGTCTGCAGGAAAAGCCACATCACCACCGTGGTTATTTCTGCTGATATTAATTTTAGAATTGTGTTTCTCCATGAAGCTAAACCCACTGTTTTCCAGGGGGAGGGCAAACTGTAAACAGTGCTGTTTTGTGCCTGGTTCAGATGCTGCCTGACGCTCTCCTTTCTCTGCAGGTGATAGAGGACAGCACGGGCGTTCGGAGGGTGGTGGTGACGCCGCAGTCTCCGGAGTGTTTCCCTCCCAGCTACCCCTCGGCCATCTCACCGACCCATCACTTACCTCCCTACCTGACACACCACCCCCATTTCATTCACAACTCCCACACAGCCTTCTACCCTCCTGTCACTGGACCTGGGGACATGCCACCGCAGTTTTTCCCACAGCATCATCTTCCCCCGACAATATATGGAGAGCAAGGTGAGCTGGGAGGAAGGGACTGGCCTTTCACACCTGTGTTCAGCGAGCTTTAAGGGCTGGGGGAACCAGGACTAGGAATGAAATGGAGAACTTGTAGAGTGGCTTGGTTTCATGGATGGAGCCTCCTTTAATATCCAGAGTGGGGGGGCTGTAGCTATCCAGAGTATCAGTTTTTATTTTGCCAACAAAGACAAAACTGTTTTGGGATCTGTTCAAGGTTCACAATCCAAGCGAAGCACAAAAAGGAGGATTGAACTGCAGAGAAAAGCAGGAAATACTGTGATTCCTGCAAGCTGACCTGCCTTAGGTTAGAGAGAGTCATTCTTGAAGGGGAGGAGTGGGGATTGCATTTAATGAAGTGTATCTGAAGAGATACACTTCATTTATGATAATTCTCAAACTTTTTAAAGATAGTTTTAAATCCCAAAGCTTCTACTTCATGTTACACTTCTCTCCTTAGGCAGCACAACTGACATGATTGTAAAGTCAATTTATACTGGGAAATTAAATTGCATGTAATCAGGGTTGTCAGCTTGAAACCAGCACATCTCAGCTTGTTCTGTCCAGTCAGGCCCTGAGGAAGAAAATGCTAAATTGCTCTGAACTTAGGAAGGCTTTTTCAAAAAGATCAGTTCTCCCTGGATTTTTGCTAGAAATCTGTGTCCCCAAAACACAAAGACTGAAAAGAAGGGGAAAAACCATCACCCTAGTTGCTGTATTTTACACGCTCATCCAAAGTAAAATTCTGTTGTCAAAGGAACAGAGTTAATAACAAAAAATTGCAGAATAGCGTTTTCTTTAAAAAATCTCCAGAAACGTCTGGAGTAATTTCATTTGGAGAGGGCCAGGAATCTGGTTTTCTGGGGGGGGGAAAAAAATCAGTGATTTTTGTTGTTCCGAGTTAATGCCGGTGAACCCTTCCATTTCAGAAATCATACCACTATATGGGATGTCCAGCTACATCACCAGGGAAGATCAGTACAGCAAACCACAGCACAAAAAACTCAAAGACAGGCAGATTGACCGCCAGAACCGCCTCAACAGCCCTCCCTCGTCCATCTACAAGAGCCATCTAGGCAGCTGCACCACGGTGTACAATGGCTATGCCAAGAGCCACAACGGGGCCAGCAGTGGTGGCGGGGGCGCCCCGGCCGTCAAAAAACCTGAGCGCAGAGCAAGGAGCAGCCCAAAGTCCAATGAACAAGACCCACATGGTAAAAAGGGTTTTATTTTGTTTTTATTTGGTTTTTGTTGCACCTTTCTGGCTTGTGACCTCCTCTGCATGGATCCAGTGGAGCCAAGAAACGCTTCCGCCCCCGTGTAATGGTGGTGTTAATATGGTGGGAACTTAAATATGAATGCTGGGCTTGCTAGGCTGTGTTTGTTTTGTCAGGTGAGCCCAGTGCCTCCCCATCTTCTGGGATTACTCCCTTGGTAGATGCAGCATCATTCTCTTCTTATCTGTTGGAAGCAGAAATGCATTTTATGGGCAAGGTCTTGGTTTTATCTTGCTTTTCGGAGAGGCATCTTGGCACTTTGCAAAAATCTTCACAGACAGTTGAGCTATAACCTAAATCTGACTATTAGGTACTGCTATTTTATGTATCCTAGGTAAACCTAGGGAAGTTATTAGAAGGTGTAGAGGTGATGGCTGAAAAACCAAGGGTTTTTTGGTTTTTTAATGTAAAAGTTCAGTGAAAGTAAGATTAGTTGAAAACAAAGAAAACTGAGAAGAAATCCCTTAATGTTAGCCACTGGAAATAATAGTCAAATAAGTATGGCTACTTTTGGAATAATTTTCTTCAGCATTTTCAGAGACTTGCCATTTAAAAATTTAAAACTTTAGATGAGCAATCCAATGTTTTACTGTAATCAAATCTCGTTTATCACAAGCCATTCTGCACACAGCCAGTGCTACCTAAATTTAGTTTAGTAACTTATTATAATTCCTTATACCTACCTGCCTTTCTCTTCTCTGCCTGTCTCTTTGCTGACTGCTACAGCAGCAGCTGCCTTAACAAACTTTGATGTACTAACCAGACTTACACCCATCACGTCCAGGATATTTATAATGGAGCTCACTCTGAAATCTCTTGAGTGAAGTTATGCATATAAAATAGGCATTTCCATTATCTGTCTATCGTGTATATTTATATGGCTCTGTACTTTTACATGTGAGACATAACTGAAAGAAATATTTATGAAAACTTAACTGTATCAATAGCCAAAGAGGGGGGAAAATGCTGCTGGCATGGTAAGGAATGAAGATTTGCAGACGTGCTTCAGGGTCTTTAGAATTAGCAAGGAGCTGTATTTGGGAATGCAGTAATCCAAGAAAATGAATCAGTGCATTAGGCACTTTTTAGTTATTTCTTGCCTGTCAGCTTATGTGAACTTTAGTATTCCTATTTATGTTTAGGTGTTTGTCCGAGGTGGAATACATGAGGTGTTCGAAGCACGTGTGTGAAGGACCTGGAACAATATAGGTTCAGTGGGTACTGAGTCAGCCTGGCTGATTGCTTCTGAAATCTAGAAATAATTTAAAAGCATCTTGTCTAAGGGTTTCCAGCAACCCTCCTGTTTGTCTAATTTGTTGCCTTGGACTGGTCTGCTGTGCTGCAGCTGAAGAGCAGGAGCACTTTCAAAATGCCAAGAAAATCAGTGCAGTCAAGGCTACAGCACGTCCAGTCTTGTCAGCCTGAGAGCTCCTTAAAACCGGGAGCAGCAAGGGATGGAGTCCTCCCCCAGCTTGGAAAAGTCCCTAACAGGAGGCTGTGCAAATAAGCATCCCTTGTCCCACCCTCCTGCCTTGTAAAATTGGGTTCAGCATCTGCACCCAGAGGTGGCAGCCCCAGAGTCACATCAGCTGCTCTGCAGCAAATCCGTGGCCAAAGCAGGAATTGGAGAATTCTGTTCATATTAAAAGAAAAAAAAAATACTGTGGGCTTAAATGTGAGATTTTTTACATCAAAGCGTATTATTATAGTCATACATGTATGTATATGCAAATTTCTGCAGAAGAGTCACAGAGGTTTCCTAAATGCTCACACCAAGGAACCTTCTAAAATAAGTTCCCACTAGATATTTACAAGCTTCTAATCATATCTGCTGCTTTATATTTACCTTCTCTCTTTCTTCTTCAATTATTTGGGGAGTTATTGATGACTACCTGACTAATATGGTCATACAGGTTATTGGGGTTAGAGTTAACAGCAGTCTGGGCACAGATACTAATTTGATTTATGCTGCTAAGATGACTCTGTGTTTAGAATAGCCAGGAAAATGATTGTGTCAGAAGCAACAAATAGCAAAAGGATTTAAACTTACAGGTTTTGTGGATGTGTATCTGTTCAAGCCTGCTAATAGTTAAAAACTTGATGGTGCAGTGTGGCTGCTTCCAAAATTGCAGAATAGCTCGGAAAACCTATTTTTAGATACATAAATGTATAAAAATCTGTATATATATGTATAAAATCTGTGGAGAAGTCTTTATTTAGAAAACCCCTTAACCAAAAACCTCTTTAAGAGGCAAAAAGGAATGTATGAATTCGCAGTAAAACTTGAAGGTGGAGGAGAGCTAGAGCTGAGGGCTTTGTTTGTGTGAGTTTTTAATTGCGACTGTGATACGCTCGATAGCATATCGTTTCATATCTGGCTGTGGGGCGTGTGTGCTCCTGCAGTGGAGCTGGCACGCTGCTTTTGGGTGTTGGGATGATGGAGCAGTGCTGGGATCCAGCTGCTGGCAGGGGAGGGGGCTTTGGGGGCCACATCTGGAGCAGGCACTGGCACAGCCCCAGCTCTTCTGGGTCAGTACAGAGCTCCAGCCTGGCAGGGATGGCTGTCCTGGGGCACAGGGCTGCTGCAAACAGAGTGCTGGGAGCTGCCTCAGTGCTGGAGTGTGGCTGGGAGCTTGCCTGGCGCTTCTCTCCCCCCTGTGAGAGACAGCTGGAGTGTCTGCTTCAGTCAGCAGAGGAATGTGATCCACACAGGGGTGTGTGTGGCAGAGATGGGAGATGCTGCTCTTGGCTCTGCTGGCCCTGTGTTTAAGGTGATGCTTGTCCTGCTCCTTGTTTCTGGTAGGGATTTCTTGGAGGGGTGTGTTACTCCTTCCCGAGTCCCCTTCTGACAAGGGCGTGGAGTGACAGGAATGGCTTTAAAATGACAGAGGGCAGGTGTAGGTTAGACACAAGGAAGAAATTCTTCCCTGTGAGGGTGGAGAGGCGCTGGCACAGGGTGCCCAGAGGAGCTGTGGCTGCCCCATCCCTGAGAGTGTCCAGGGCCAGGCTGGACACAATTTGGAGCAACCTGGGATAGTGGAAGGTGTCCCTGCCCATGGTTGGAGCTGCATGGTCTTAAAGGTGTCCTTCAACCCAAACCATTCTGGGATCATATGAATAATATTGAAGAAAATGTCCGGCATACAGTGCAAGGACAACTCTGCCTTTTGCCCTGAAAAATCACAGTACATGTGATATTTAACTTAAAAATGTACTTTTCCATCCAAATCTATTCTCATTTTATGTATTGTTCCCATGACATAAGTAAGTGCTCAAGGAAAATTCTGCCATGTATCAATAACTTACGGCTTCCTTCCAATATTGAAAGAAGCAAGGGTTCCCCAAAAATCTCGTTCACCACTGGTGGAAGATATGGGGTTATAGGTCATCATTAGTACTGAAATGAAGTCAATTATTCTTGAATACTTTGTTACCTCTTCAGTTATGGATCCAGCACATGCTCCTCTCTTAGTCTTTGCTCTCTTTAGCATCATGGTATGTTAAAAATACATTGGTGCTTCTATAATGCACCCTTGTCCCTGGGTGGATCTATAACATAGCAACAGGACCTGTTTTTACCAGGAAATTCACCATTTCAGATTGGGGATAGAAGTGTAATTCTGACCTTTTCCATTGACAGCATCATGTTATGTTGGGTGGTGCACTTGTAAATAAAGGCTTCTAATTATGTTGGAAATAGGACATTTTAAGGCAAAAAAATAGCAAACTGATGGCTTATATTGACTGAAAATTTAGCAATTCTTCTGAGTGTTTCTAGTAGGATGATGGATGGTGCCTTGTTCAGGCAGAAGGCTTGGAGGTATGATGTAGGATTTCTGATTTAAAATCCATACTGTAGTGTCTCTGCAGAGCTGTTTTAAAAACTGAATGGGAGAGGAGGGAGCAGGGTTGGGTTTTTTGTGGGTTGGGTTTTTATTTTTTCATAAAGGAGCCTTGCCATGTAAAAAGAGCTGTAAGCGGAAATCCTGTCCCATTCATGCTGTCCTTTATGAATTTCAGTCTGAGTCACTTCCTTCTCATGCACTCCGTGGTTCCCTCCTTGGTCATGCCGTGATCTGGTACTTTGAGAAGTTCTGTGTGTGGCTGCAGGCACTGTGGGAACATAAGCACTTTTGAGTGTACTTACAGTGCTTTTGCCTATTTCCTAATGAAACAACTTTTTTTTTTTTTTCCCCTCCCTTCAAATGAGATAAAATCTTTTTTTCTTTTTTTAATCCTTATTGAAGTTTGAAGAGCCTGAGATAGCCAAAACTAAAACACTTCAAATGGGTAAAAGTGGGAAGTGGGCGATGGATTGTTGAGTGCATCCTGTGCAGGAGCTGGGTGGGAGCTGAGTGCCAGAACAAACAGACCCAGCCTGGGCCGGGAGGCAGCTCCAGGCTGGTCCTCTGTGCCTTTTGAAAGTGTTCCTAAAGAATTTTTTTGTCCTAATTTGAGGAGATTTGGCTCTGTACAGGGTCAGAGCAGGGGCCCGTGGAGCCCAGCAGTGTGATGAGGATGATGCTGAGGGGGAAGCTGTGCATGTCTCCCAGCTCCTCCAGCAGCATCCAGACCTGCCAGGCACCAGGGAGGGTCAAGTCCTGCCCAGTCCTTCAATGCCCACTTGTCCTATTGTCTGTGAACTTGTCTAACTCCATTTTGAAATGCAGATTCACTGTCAAGGTGAGGAATGCTGACTTGGTGTGCACTCTGCTCTGTACAGCTGCTTTCTGCACATGGCACAGATGTGCTTTACATGTGGAGAAGGGAGGCCAAAACATTAGAAACAATTGGTGATTCAAAGAGTTGTTGTAGACTATTGGCTGATCATAAACTTCTGTAGTACCATTGTCACATGTGTACAACCAGCTTAAAAAGTCAGACGTTGCTTTCCTCTTGTGGAGGTTTTGTAAATCTGATTTTCTGCACTAAAGTAGCCTCTATCTACTCCCAGAGGTGAAAACCATGCTTCAAATTCCTGCCTGCATTGCTGATGGAAGTTTCTCAGGAGCTGTGGCTAGCTCTGTGTGCCCATTTCTTTGAGGGTGATGCATTGGGAATGCAGGGAAAATGGGCTTGGCAAGAGAGCTTTCTGACAACGGTGGCTTGAATTTGAAAACACTTTGAAATAAGTCTGCAAAGCAGAAGTTTTGAGGTGAAGTACCACCCTCAGGTGCCCCTGAGTGGTGTGGGATGTGCTCTGCAAGCTGCTAAAAAGTGATGCAGAGTGGGTGACGTGAAAAGCCAGAGCTGAGGCATTCTTGGTACAGCCCCATCCTGTTCTCTCGGAATCTTCTTTATAACATTATTTAAAAATACTAAGGAAAAACGTGGGGCTTTTTCTATTTTTGTTTAACTGTATCAAGTTGTTGTTTTAATCCAGAGCCTGTGAATTAAAGGGAAATTGAAGGAGCTCTGATTCAGTGCAGACAGGAACCAGGCAAAGTTCCTCTTCTTACTCATTCTAGATCCTGTCAATTCTTTTCTATTTTGGTCCTGAATCCATTTTGCTTATTGAGTCATACATTTATCTGTGCTTGTATATCCTATAGATTTAAAAGCTTTAAAGAGTAATTCCATCACTTTTGGTCCATGTAATGAAAGAGGCTGAGAAACACTGGCAATACCTGTAAATTTTATGTTCTTTTAGCCCAGAACTGATGATTTGGTACATGGTAATAGACTTTTGTTTTACCAATGTAGACATGTTCTGCAGAAAAAATTGGTCATAGATGATTTTTTCAGCTGCCATACAAAATACCCCTCTGTTAAATGCAGCTTCTCTGTTGTCCCTAAATGTATTTGCTTCTATAAAATAAGGAGTTTCAATAAGATTGTCTCCTGAAAACAACCTGTCAAAACTGACGCAGTGATTTTATTAATAACATGGGAAAAACCACTCTGAAGAGTAAAATACATCTGTCAGGTTAAGCGAAATTTAGTATTATACCAAATAATGCAAAGTGAAACATAATATTTAGTGAAACCAGAGACGTGTTTAATCTTGTGAGCATAGATCAGCATCACATAGGAAATCTAAATGGTGTTACTGTTCCTACTGCATTTTTTTAATAGTTTCAGCCATTAATACTACTTGGCTGAATTCTTCAGACTTATATCTCATTAGAAATAGATTTTGTTTGTTCAGTGCTGTTTTCCTCTAAGTTTTAATGCATGACAGGAAATGGGATGCATTAATTAGGGCAGAGTCTGAACTTGAGAAACCACTGTTGATTTGCAACACCTGGAATTTCCAGTGTGATATTCTCGTGCCTTGACCTTATCTCCCACATCATGACTGAGCTTGTGCTTTTGTTTGTTTCTATTTGGAAATATGCCTGCTTCTTCAACAGTCTTTTTTTTATTTCTTTTTTTTTTTTTTTCTTTTTTTTTCATTTTCTCTAAAATGATAGGCTGTGAATTGTTCGTTCAGGCAGTAAACAAAGTGGTTCTAAGTGTCAGATACACCTTTGTGCACCAGATTGAACTCCATTAGCTGGGCCACACAGATTCTCACCAAATAACATTTTGCCTAATAGTCACGTAAAGTAACCACTTAAGTGAACTTTATATAGACTGATGGCTGTATTAGAAACATATTGCAGGGTTCAGGTAGAGTACGTTCCCAAGTTCGTGTCAGTCTGTGTGCCTGCAAGAATTCATCCAGATCAGGCTTCATTTGTGACTTTTCTTCAGCAAAAAGAATGGCTAAAATGTTTATCCAGCATCACTGAGATACACTGAGTTGAGGGAGGGAAACAAATCCCTGTTTCCTCTGCTGTCTTGGAGCTTAACTTGTGTCGTGGGGGCTTTGATGGAGAAAGGTAAAAGCTAAAAATATCAGAAATGGTAATGGAAAGCAAGCCCATGCCCAGTGCAGGTGCTCTCCCTGCCTCTGCCATAGCTCTGCCCAGTCCCAAACCCAGCAGTGTTCTGCTTCGAGCTGTCTGTGGGCACTTCCTTCTCGTGCATCTTGACCAACTCTTTCCCAGAAGTTGCCTGTGCACAGAATAATTTCCAGGAATTTGCAAGCCTGTGAAATCTTGTCTGCATGTGACATGTCACGAGCACCGAGGTATTCTCTTGCTGTGTGCGTACTGCAGGAGCAAACACAAAGTTTATGGGAAGCCTGAATGCTGTGGCAGTGCCACCTTCTTTGACACCACATTGCTTTGTTAGCACAGAATTCTGCAAGCTGGGAAGGGCTGAGGCAGGGAGAGAGGAGATACACTCTATTTTTGTGCACTTATCTCGAAAGACTAAAGAAACAACTTCGTAACTTCGGCACTAGAAGCTGTAGATAAGAGATTCTCTTCATCAGCTAAGTGGGAGCATCTCTTCTTAATTTAATTGCACAATGTTCTCCCATGTTCAGTGTCAGCCGTTTTTAAAGGCGGATAGAAATGCCTCAAACTCGGTTTCATTCAGACTTACTGTGCCTGAAAATGTGACGAGAACACCAGGGTAGCTGTGGATACACTTGAGGCAGTGGTTATGAGGTGCTCTGAGAGTTGGTGGTCTGGGCATAAATGGGGCAGAATGGGTCACCACAGTTCTGGTGACGTTTTTCAGTCTCATTGCAGCAGTGTGACAAAATACACTTCATTTGAAGCTCCCTTATCTTTCTATGTGTGCGAGGTGCAAGAAACACAGCTCCAAGTCCAATGAGGAATGTCATGGGCATATCTAGTAAAGAGTGGGGAAATCTCCAGAGCTCCCACTTGACCTTACTAGGGACTTAAAAACCCATTTGGCAGTGGCTGGGGCTCTACCCCAAAGCTGTTTTCCCCAGTCCTGATGAGTTTCTGTGGACTCTCATATTTTTATTCTGATCAGATTTTATCCCTCCCTGCCTCATTGTGCCAGCAGGATCTCCTTGGCAGGGTGAGCTGCATAAGCTGTCTGCTCCATCATTTATCAGGAAGTCAGTGCTAAATGACGTAAGGCACAACCTCTTCCCCCAGAGGATCTTCATATTATCTCAAGAATTTTCAGCTTCTGCTACAACTGACTGTCAACTCCAGAAGACTGAAATCTGAACCTTTTTCCTAGGAGTTTACATAATTTATAGATACCCACCCAACAGGAAAAAAAAATCATACAAAGTACATTTTCATCCTGCTTAAATGCTCACTGGTTAAATCCCTGTCACAGGGAGAAGAGTTACACCAAGATCTCAGAGCTTCAGAGCAAGATAAGCAGTGTATCCTCACCAGTTAGGAGGAGATAACATGGACCACCGAGAAAGGAAGGGAATTATTTTTCCCTTATTTGGTAATATCTGGCACATTGAGCCAAAAGGGAGAGGGTATTTATAGGGAAGAGGTAGAACATTTCCTCCCTCCAGACTATAAAAAATAAAACACATTTAAGTCTAATGATTTAATGAACAACACTTATTTGTATAGCCAGATGTTCTGAACAATGTCCGTCTGTATTTCCAGCTGGATTTGCAAAGGTGGTGAAATGAAATTTCATGTCCCCCTGAAGTTAATGGGGTTTGTTTACTGAACTCTCTTAGGCGGTGCTTCAAACCCCATCAGTTACTTTTCCTTTTCTGAGGAAGGGTGGAATTTGATTTCCAAAGTTTTTGTGACCTTCAGTGTATTTGCATTTAAGGGGGAGGAAGAATCTTAAGGCAGGGTCTGAGTGTTGCAATTAACAGAAAGGATAAACACTGTTCTAAAATGAAGCAATTTTCTCCAAGGTTTATTATAAAAAATTTTATCCTGAAGCTCGTTTGGCTTTTTTGTTGGTTTTTTTTTTACCTTGGATTTGTTTTTTGGGGTTTTTTTCCCTCTAAGGAGCTGTGCTTAGAAGCAGCTGCTTTGATTTACTGTGATTCATGTGATTTGTGCCTGAATTTCATCTCAGCAATGAAATCCAGAATGACTTCAAATTCCTGTAGCTTTGTTGAATCCTTCCCAGCAAGCAGTACTCAGGTGGATATTTCTGTGAAATATTTTAAATATTTGGAAGGGTTCTTAGTGGTGAAACTGGTTGTGCAAATATCCAAGATCCCATTTTGCCCTTGTCCCGTACAGGACTGCTAATTGCCCGTGCATTTCTTTCAGCTCACTCGTAGAAAGCTGGCACAGACACTTTAGATCAAATTTTTTAAACATTCTTGAGTTCATTCTTCCCACCTCAGGCATGAGAGGGCACAGATAAGATTACATCAGCCTTTTTGACTGCTGCATTTCAGAAATTTAGCCCCCAGTCCTTATTAAATGTTCTGTTTAATATCATCCTAGCTCACATAGTCATAGTTCATCCTTCAGACTTGACTGCAAAACAATTTAGGCTGGGATTGCTTGAGTCAGTTGATTGTCATGTGTCACAAGGAAGAGAATTTATTTCTGTTCTGCTGTCAATCTGTAGGTGTTTGGGCTGATTTAAAGAGGGGAGGGGAAGCTCTTTGCCTTCCCTCATCTCTGAGCTGTGGTGCCTGGGCTGAGTGGAAAGAAAAAATGTTGTTTGGTTTCTGTGATTACTGTGATCTCCTCCACCACTCATTGAAATTTCATTGTATCATAGTTTTGATATGGAAAAATAGGTCAGTAATTTACATTGGTAACAGAACTGCTTAGGTTGGGGTTCATTCAAAGAATATTGTGACTGCAGCCCCTTCACTGAAAAATCCCAGTGAAGGCTCCATGAAAAATCTTTGCCTTTCTAGCATTATGATTTGGAATGGTTGTATTTAAACAAAACAAAAGAAAAACCCAACAAAATTAAAACTTTTTTTATTCAGTGGACTCTAACATCTTTTAAAGACATGCAAAGAGTGTAAGTAGTGCATAAAAATAAAATTTGTGCTGTAATGTAAATGTTAAGACAAAATCAAGAACAGTGAAAAGATGGCACATTTTCTACTTTTATCCTGTTTTAGGGCAAGTTTTCCCTGCTTACTTTCTCCTAGAGGGTGAGTAGCTCCCTTTGTTCTGTCTCTGTTCTGGAGACTGAAGTAGTGGTTATTGCTAAAACCTGGCATCCCAAGGCACTTTCCATTGCCCACCGTGAAATCTAAACAAGGCATTTCTCCTTTGATTCGAGCAAGGCTGAGGAGTTGTGACTGAGGGCAAAATTTGGCCTGTGGTTATTTTCTTAAATTTTTTTAGTGCATGATGAGCCTCTGCACATGGGAAGTGCTCTGCTGCTTTCCTATTGTTGCAGCAAACTCGGTGGCTTTGGGAGGTTCACTGCCAAGGAAGTTGTTAATTTTGGCTGAGGTGCTCTGTTTAATCCCCAGCAAGTTTGGAGCTCCTATGGAATCTGTTTTGGCTGTGCTGTGTGATTGTTTTTCTGTGCAAATACACAGTTCTGCAGGTTATTTTGCTAGTTTTGTGTTTGATCAGGAAAATGCTCCTATTGTGTAATAGGCAGATTAGCAAAGGGTTTTATGGCCAGAATTGCCTATGGTCATATTTTTGAACGTCAAGAAGAAGTAAGTTTTATTTTGTGCTCAATACTGGTGCCATTGTCCCCCTACACTGGGGATAGTATTTCAGAGAAAAATATTTCCTCGTTGGCATGAGGCAGCAGACACAGGATTTTAGAGGCCAGACTGGGGACACTGGAGACTTGTTCCTCTGTGTTCCTTAGGGATTGTGCTTTCCACCTCAGTTCTTGGAGATTGCAGGACTCACCTCTGTCCCAGCAGGACACTCAAGAGTGACAAAGACAAAACCACACCTGTGGTGGGATGCAGTGGAGCTGCCAGTGACCCAGTTGGGAAGAGAAGACTGATTATTGGTTTTGTCAAACCTTGTGCTGTTTTGGCAGTGCAGGGAGGAATTGTGAGGTTCCTTTCTGTGTTCATGATGCTCAGGCTCCCACCTTGCCTGGCTGTGAGAATCGGATTCCAGGACTGAAGGGAACATTTCTTTTTGAGAGGAAATCTCTTCTCTGTAAATGCCAGATGGTACAATTTCACAGCTGGTATTGGACATCCTTCTGAGCTGCTGTTTCACATTTTAAGAGATGTGGGTATCTCAGCTGTGCTGCTGGCCATCCCCTGCCCTGCTTTGAGCTGGGGAAACCCATGGAGTTTTTATGGCCATGTCAGCTGGGTGCTCTGGGGTGCTGGTGACAGCAAGGTGCAGCTCTGCAGAGTTCCATCTCATCCTGAATGACCACCAGGTTCCTCAGGCTGGAGAACAGCCCTGGAATGTGGCCACGGCTGGACAGGCAGAGGGTCACAGGGAACGAGGAGAAACAAGAGGGACAAAGCATGAAGCAGCACTCAGATTGATGGAAGGAATTAAGGGTTAGGAAATTCCATGCAGCCCAACTAGTATACAACATTGCGAGGAGTGTGAAGAATATTGCTGTTCCTAGGAAAAGGTTAGCGTTTGTTGGCAAAGTTTGTAGTGAGAACAAAACATCAGCCAGAAGGAAACCTGGAAAGTGGGAGTCAGGAGCTCCAGGAAAGTTTTAGAAGGGACTTTCAGTCTCTTTGTCAAATACCTGACCAAAAGATGGAGGGGTGGCCACTGCTTTGCTTATCTGCAAAGCTTTTACTGTGTTCCCAGCCCGACATAGTGTGTGAGCTGCTGCAATAGAATAGCAAAAGGGAAGCTGCCGACAATAAAAAGAAAAAATATTTTGACACAGAATCCAAGCTAAAGCAAGTCGAAATGATGAAAAGAGAGCACTCCAAGAGGAGGTCCTGTGTGTGAGTGGTTTGTTGTTCCAGCAGATTCAGCTTGGGCTTCCTCTGTTTCTGTGGTTATGTCATTGTTTAATTTGGTGTTCCTTCAAGCCCAGCCAGCTGCAGCCATCCCCAGTGCTCTGCCTCTGTTATCTGCGCTGGGAGGGGTACAGAGCGCTTGCTCAAGATGTCAGATGGATGGGATGGAAATGGGGGTTGCTGTATTTTACTAAGAAAGCCCTTTTCTGCCTTCTAATGGACCAACTGCGCGGTCACAGTAGGAATTCGCTCAGATCTTCAGCCAGTGAAGTAGGAGTTGTTTTTGCTGTCTTCCAGCAGTAGCAGCGAAGAAGCAGAGAAAAACAAACCCAACGTGTCACTGACCCTCCGTTTGTCCCTTGCATCCAGGGTTTGATTTCCCTTGTTGGTTCCTACTGATCTTGTTTTCTATCTTCCATCTCAATGAAGAACATAGATCCAAACAATAATGGGGGCAGGGAGGATTGGATACCCTTACATTTATTTTTAAAACATTTTCTAACCCAGGTGACTTTACTATGTACATCTGAATGCTTCCACATCTGATCCTTATCCGTGTGATAGGAAGGGCCTTTGGTTCAACAAGGATGAGCTGTGGATTTGCACTCCAGGTATTTTGGAGTGTCCTGTCCCATGGACAATAGGATACTGAAAAGTCAAGGTGAAACTAGGAGGTCAATAGATATGGGTTATGGCCAGGACATCTCTGAAACATGGGATTAAATTCATGCCTAAATCACAGTGATGCTGAGGCAAAGCATTTCAGTATTCCTTTGCTTTATTGGCCCAGTGAATCAGGATGACTAGAGATTTGATTTTTCTGATTTTAGGTCTGAAAATGTGATTTTCTGGAGTTTATACAGGGGTTTTGTTTTGTTTGCCTTCAGTTATTGAGGGAGTGGCATGATTTTTTTTTTTTTTTTACTATCTATATATGATTTGGTCTTTAAGGACAAATAATGAAGGATAAGCTCCTAGACAGGAATTTAAGCATAGCAACAGTGGGAAGGTGCTTAGAAGTGGAAAAATTGTGATACATTCAGGCACGGCAATTTTTAAAGAATTAGAGCATGTTTTAACTATTATGTCTAAAGTAGAATAACATCAATCTCTCTACCTTTGTCAGGGGAGCCATAGTTGTGTTTTATCATTGGTGGTTTTTATTAGCTTTTGTGTTATGAACAGAAATTTGACATATTTAACATTTAGAAATCTCATTCAAGCTTTTGTAGGCTTAATTAATAACCTTCCTGAGTATTTTCTAGGTTCAGCATGGTGTGATTGGCTGTTTTGAATACAATTTTTTTTTTTTTCCCCAGGTTTTTTTATTCTGAAGGGCTCCCTGTTTTGCCCAGTGGGGAAGTGGTGCTGAGAAAAGTTGTGTAAAGCACTGTGTGTTCAGCGTGACACTGGATTTGCCCTTCCCAGTGTCACATCTGTCAGCCAGGAACAGCCTGGCACTTTATCCGTGACCCTGCCCTGGACTGGGCTGCCACTCTGACAGACTGCAAAGCTGCATCAAACTGGATTAGGCAGGAATTTGTCCTAGGTCTAATTTTATTCAATATTTTCATTAAGGACGTGAAGGATGGAAAAAGGATTGAGGCTTATTAAATTATAGCCCATATCAGGCTCTGATAGGGTTGAGAGTGCTTGATGGGTCAGGGGAGGAGGGCCAGACAGGAGGAGAGCTCTGTAATGGCCTTCAAAGAAAAAGTTTGATCAGGGCAAGAGCCACGTGCAGCACTGCAGCTAGTTGTTCTCAAACCTGCTGGGTTTTTTAATTATGTGGTAGTTCTGGGAGGAATAGTAGATTACAAACCCAGCAAAGAAAGGGGTGATGAACTCGCCTGGGGCAGATGTCCAGGGAAGGAAGAGTAAGTTTCAGGTGCAGCAGGGAAAGTTGAGGAGATGATCTTTCCAGTGAGGAGAGGAGTTAGATGCTGTGGTGGTTCACCCAGCTGAGAAGTCTGGAGATTACCATGGGCCTGGGGCAGGAGCTCATTTATTTAATTTTCATTTATTTAATTTTCATTTATTCTTAAAAAATGGGCTAGGGAGCCGTCTCAGAGAAATGGTTTGGGTGTAGATGATCATGTTTCAGTGTAGGAGGATGGACTCTGACTGTGTCACATCCCCTCTGCTCCTGCTTTCTGTGACTCAGCTGCTGCGTGACATCTGCAGCTTTACGTTTGTTCTTGTACAAGCAGTTTATTAACTTATATTTCTGCAATTCCCTGAAAGTCAGTATGTGTTCTTCTTGCTGTCTTAAGCTTTGACATCAGCAGGCAGCTCACAAAGGAGCTGGGCTGTGTTTTGAAGAGTTCATTTTCTCGGGGGCTGTAGGTTGTGCTGTACGTGACTGATGAAAGATCTTTCCCAGCATTAAAGCCGGTCACAGCCCCGATAAATCTGGAACAAATTCTGAGAAAGCATGTCATGTTATGACTGGCATATCTGTGAGCATGGAGCTCTGCTTGAGAATTAGACTCAAAGTTTGCAAAGTGCTAGTGCTGATGTCATTCCCTTGGAATGAAAAGGCTGTTGAAACAGTAAATACTTTCTGTGGCCAGAAGCTAAGTCTTGAGCTGGACCTTTTCCTCTCTTCGAAGGAAAGAATGCAGAACAAACCTAAAATGTGTATTTGCAATGGGAAAATCTTAATTAGTTTAGAGCTTTTAGCTATTTCAAACCATTTACATACACAGCTGCTGTTCATGCAAACATGTAAACTATTGATGGAAACTTCAAACTTACCTTGAACTGACATTTTTTCCCTGTTTTTTAAAGCTGTGCTTGGTGTTCAAAAGTATGGTTGGAAAGATCTGAAAATTATATTTGTACTGTACGTGCAGAAAGGAGCATAGACGCAGGCTAACAGAAGCATAGAATAAAAAGCTTTAGTTCAGCAAGACTTGACACTGAAAACCCTGTTAGCACCAAACAGCTGCTGGAAAAGTGTTTAATTTTTAGGAGCATTTACTCCTGGTTGTGTCTATAGAGTTTTGTTTATGATTCAAAACTCTGAAAAAAGAGGGGACTGAAAAATAAACTTAGATGTGGTCCAGGTCTTTCAGCTGACTTTTCTGCAATAAAAGATTTGTCTGAAAATAAAAGATTAGTGGGATCCAAAGAACCCACAGCCTGGGAATTAGAACCCAAAGCTGTAGCTTGGGAGTGCTATAACATCCTCAGACAGTGAGATTAACAGGGTAACTCTGATTTTTGTGCTGTCCCTCAGAGGACCCCAGTGAGCATTCCCGAGGAATTCATCCCCACCCCCAGCTTCCTCCTAGGAGGAAGAGTTTTGCCATGACAGATGTGGGGAACAGATGTTGAAGGAAAAGTTATAATGGGACAATGACCTGAAGTGTTAGTTGGGCTCTTCCTTGCCGTGACTGAGCTTCTGTTCCCCATGCCAACAAAGGAGAGCAGCTCCTGCTCCTGTCCCTGCAAGCCCCAGTGTTTGGGGGGAGTTTGACATACAGAGATTTTCTGTCTTCATGTCAGATAGTCTACTCGGGGCTCAATCAGCTGAGGGAGAGGAAGAGACAAAGGTTGAAATGCAAATCAACTGTCTGTTATTCAGGGACAATTAGTGCTAGGTAGGTGAATCATGCTCAGCCACCCACCACCTTTCCTGAGCAGATCTAGGTCTTTTTTTGAACCTGAATCTGCTGGTTTACATCATGACTTGCCCATTTCTGGCTGCTGTTCTTCCTCACTTTTCCCCTGCTGCATCTGTGGTGTCCGGGGGATGCTCCTTGTCCCCAAATGCTCCAGCGAGCTAATGTAGAATATAGATAGATACATGGATCTATATAGAATAGAGATAGAATATAGTCCTCAGTGACTGCTGAGTGCCAGCAGAGAGCTGGAAGAAAAGGCCTTCAGCAGCTCTGTGTTATGAGATAGGGCATGGCAGATGGTTCCTTTCCTTCTCTGCCATCTTCTGTTTCAGAAAGCTTTCTGCTCTTTGTTGGCTTGGGAGGAAGAGGTTGAGCTCAGTAATTGAGGGAGATTGGCAGGGCAGAGCAACTTCCCCACTGAGGGAGGGATTTGGGACAGGTCTTGTTCTCCTTAGCTTAGTCTAGCTCAGGAGACTGTGAATAATTATGTTTATGACAGAAAGGAAGTCAGCCATCCATAGAAGCCTGAGATATTTTTTATGGCTCTTAAAATGGGAAACGAAGTATTTGAAATACTGTAAATACTGTAATACTTGATAACCACTCCTGAGGTCCCCTTTCAACTTGAGCTGTTGTCTGATGCTATTACAGACATCAGTTGCGGAAGTTTATTGCTTTCTGCCTTTAATATTTGCTTTATTTTCACAGGGCATTATTTGTTATATGTATCCCATTCCCCTTCTCCCTCTCCCCAAACTCTTTGAAGAAGACTTCTCTTTTTCCAGCTCCAGCTTATCTGTGTGAACTCCTGGTGATATAAACATCCATTTTGACCACATAAATGTCCACGTGTCTGTAATAACCCAAGGCTTCTGTATCTGATATCAGAGCCTTCCCCATGTGAACGAGATCATTGGGACACTAACACAAAAAATGCCCTGAGTAGAACTCTTCATTCAGAAGTTTGATTGAAGTACTTAAATTGTTATTTTTTTTGCTGGGTATAGCACCTCTCTTAGGTCTTGGAGTCAGTTCCTGTGCCTGGAGCAGTTTGAACCCTCAGCCCTGACCTGCTTGGAGGACTCAATTACTGTACAGAGTAATCACTCACCTTTCATGGGAGTGGGAAGTGAGATTTCTTTGGGCTTCAGGGTTTGTTTTCCTCTCCTGCTCGGTGCAACAGAGCATCCTTTCTAGAAAGCAGAGAGAGGAAAGAAAATTCAGTCCACATGTTTGGGATTTAAGGTTGAGAATGATTCACGCTCAGCTTCTGGGGGTTGTAATTAGGGGTGACATAATAACCATAAACTTTCGATAAAATAGTAGCAGCTTTTTTGTTACACTCTGAGCTGCAGAAGCTGCTTCTGATTAGCATCCCTTTGAGATAAGCCTGCAGGATCTCCACAGTTTGCAAATCTGGCTCCAGGCTTTTGTGGCACGGTTCAGCTTCTTTACTGATGCTGAAAGGAACCCTGAATTCTGAAACGTCCCAAATTTTGACATTTTCACTTGGATCAGCATCTCAGACTTTTCCTTAGCCATTTGAGTCCATCTGTGTAGTTTTGAAGTCAGTATTGTCTTACTCTGGTTCAATCCTGCCAGTTTATGCTCTTTATAATGCGCTCTGAGGGTTATCTGCTATGGAAAAAAAACAATCTTGCTATCCTTCACTTCTGAAATATTACTACGCCTTTCTTTTCCAAGTGGCTGAGACTAAAAGGAATCCAGGAATGTGTGCAGCAGGAGATCTGTCATTCCCACTCCACACCAAGGTGCATTCTTGTAGGGAGAGATGGGCATTTACACTGGAATTCTGCCACCAGCATTCAGCCAATTCTATTTTTTGGCAGTCGAGCACATGGAATTTTTAAAAAGAAGATCTACTTTTTTAAAGCAGGTCACAGACAAAAATAAAGACACATTTTTGGGCTACGAGAAGTAGGTCAGGTTTTGGGGGAATCATTAGTGAAAGCTGTTGATCGGATCCCACCTGTTTATTAATGTTTTTTGCTTCCTATGCCAAGTACGTCTGGCTCATTTTGCTTTAGGTGAGATATATTCTTCTGCTTTGGTGAGCAAACTTTTTAAAAAAGAAAAATTAAAAAAAGAAAAAAAAAAACCCAGGAAAATATGTTCCTAGTTTTCCATTAGAGAATACTGTAGTGGAAAGTGAGGCCTCTCTGTGCCGTCGTCCAAAAGGAATAAAGCTGCTTTGTGTCACCTCATTACTCTAAGCTGATGTTTTACCTCAAGATTGTTTTTGGGGGGAGGATGGGGAAAGGCTGATTCCCCTGCTCAGAGATGGCCTCTGAAGCACCTCGGGCACAATTGTCCCTCTGATTTAGGGGGACAATTCCCAGCCTGGAGGTGACTGTGTAGCCCCTGCTGCGGCAGGCACAGGGCTCGGGCAGGGAGGATGGATTGGTGCTGCTCAGGTTCTGGGATGTGCCTGGCATTGCTTTATTGCCTGCGTGGCTGGAAGGTGGCTGTGACAGCTGTGGGCATTGCCCACTTTGGGGCAGGGAGGATGGATTGGTGCTGCTCAGGCTTTGGGGTGTGCCTGGCATCGCTTTATTGCTTGCACAGCTGGAAGGTGGCTGTGACAGAGCTGTGGCATTGCCCACTTTGAGGGCAGGGTGGGTGCTGCAGCCCAAGGTGGGTTCCTGCATGGTTCCTCTGGGCTTTCCCTGCAGGAGACAAGGACACTTGTGCTCTGCAGAGCCCTGGTGAGCAGCTGGATAGCCCAGGTACAGCTGCTGCCATCAGGGTGGGTTTAACTAACCAGGGTCCAGTTCAGAGTAACACAAACTCCTGGGCTTCCTCCACAGCCAGGCTCTGGAAACAGAGGGGTTTTGCTCTCTGAATGCAAATCACAATTAATAGCAGTGTTTGTGGAGGACACCTCTACAGATAGTCTCACTTTTCTGAATATCTGCAGTTACTGGAAGTTTCATTCCCTCCTTTTAATTTTTTGTAATGTTAATCCTGTAACTGCATGCCTTAAATTCACAAGAGCAAAACAACTGATGCTCACATGCAGGTAATGTCTCTCTCCCTCCTGTATTTTTATTGATGTAACTGAAATTTTTGTTTAATTTTGGTAATTAATTCCTCTTCCTCTTTCCACGTTCTCTATTTTACAGAATTTGATTCAGAAACAAAAAGGGTTCAAGACATTCTTTCTGGAATGGAGAAACCACAGGTATGTGATCCCAAATTGCCACACAAAGGCACAGTACTAAATGTGGTAAGTAGATTGTGTCACAGCATATTGGTGATTTCACAGGGGGGAGCACTCCTGATTCTTTTCCTTAGAAGATTGCTGCCACTGTATATATCTAACTCATTTTGCTGGGATATAAATCGGAAGGATCTTTTGTGCTTGTGGGTGTTTGAGGGCTCTGCTCACTCTGGGAATTGCACCAGTTGTCTGTTTCCAGAGGACAATTCCCAGTATTCATACTGGGATGGGGAACTCGGTGCACTGGGGTGACTTACATGGCTCTTATCCCCTCTCCCCTGGGTTTAATTTTATTTGTCATGAGCAATTTATGTCTTTAATCATGATTAAATTAAGCTAATTCTATTATTCAATGGCAAATTACTATAGTCTGTGTTTGTCTGAGCCATAAAAGCCAATGAATTATAATGGAGTTGGATCACCCTGTAAATAACCCTAATGCAGAGTGTGACTGCAGTCAGGTGAGGTTATTAATAAATCTGATTGTGAGCCCTTTGAATGTCATGTTTTTCTCGTCTGGTGTGTCAAATGGAAACCAGAAGAGTACTGTGAATCTGAATGAATGGTCCAAGGCAGCCCTGGAAGAAGCAGTCCTGGGGCAGAGGAGACAGAAATCCCAAAGCACAGCCCGTCTCCTTTGCTCTCTCAGGGCTCAGTTCTTTCTCTGTCCAGCTGGGGAGAGATAGGGAACAAATAAGCAAATAAATAAAGAATAATGGTGGAAAGCTTGTCTGAAGACTGGGTTCAAGTGATAGAGGCTGATACAAAGATATTCTGCAGTGGGAGCCTTGGCTGCAGGAGTGGCAGAAAGAAACAAAAACCGAATAATAGACAAAATTAATTTTCCTTTAATCATATCAAAAATAGGAATTTTCTTAAAGAAAATCTAAACCTTGACAAACGCTGGTTCAATAATAGTGACATTTACTGAGGTGATGTTGGGGATTATCTATTATTTTCTCTCTGCAACTTTGACATTTGTGAGTAATTAAACTCACAGGACTCTCACAAATCATTAATTGCTACGAACGATTGTGTGTGAATGTGTGTAGTCAGTATCACATCTGATAGAAATATATCATATTATTCATAAATAGTTATCTGGGTCATGTGTCTTGGCAAATCTTACGCATATACGACTGAGAAATAAAACAATGTATAGAAAACAGCAGTGAAAAAAGAAATTATGCAAAACAAAGGAGCCCAGAGTGGTGAGTCAGTGGCAAGTGGGGGATGCTGTGTGTGCAGCACATGGATTTGATTTGTCCAAGTGGGCAGATCCCTCCATCCATGGGGGGAGCCCATCTGAAGGAATGAAGCCATCCAAAGGGATTAGCCCTGTGAGCAACTCCTGCGGGAGAGCTATCACTGGGAGGTGTCTGGATTGTTCAGGTACCTCTCTGAGTACAGAATATATGCACTTTAAAAATTATTACTTCCTAGAAAGTCTGTTTTCAATACTGGATATTGTTACCTGTTGGAGAGATGTGCAGCCAAGCTGTAAATTTAATCAGAGCATTGTCCCTTTAACAGCCAACATTTTTAAACACACCTTTTGCTTTTTTCCCCCACGGTTTTGTGAAAACTGAAATATGTTTTTAATTCACGTTATCACAGACAAAGTGAGCATTCTCTGAAACAAATACCTCGGTGAGGGGAGGGAAACTTGACTCTGGGTTTCCGAAGTGGCTGCATCCGACAGCGTGGCTGCCGAGGGGCTCGGGGGGACATCACCCCCCGTGGGGAATCACCACAGCTCTGTCAAACCACAGCTCAGACATCAGCCTGGCTTTCCAAAAGGCAGCCTGCTCCCGCTGACTCGCTCTGCAGCGAAACTCATATTTAATCACTGGGGTTTTTGCCTAAAATTGCAGGATTAGAGCCATAATTTAAAAGCAGAATCTCGACCCAGTAATAACCGTGAATTCATTTGACCCCCAAGTCTTTCAAACCTTGCCCTCGAGGGAGTAAATGAATGTTGCTTGCAGTGTAGTTCTCACACACACAATGAGCCCCCGAACCACACGATGCCTGTGAATGCTAACCCGGAATTTGAAAGATAATGAAAGTTGTACAGAAACATTTTTCATTACCTGAAAGACGGGAAGGACCGATACTCATCAGTCTTGTAACCTTATTGAAGTGGTGCTGGAGCTGGATTCTTTCCCAGGGGCTTTCATGGAATAATTATTTACACCACTGAGTTTTGATAGAGCAGAAAGGAGGCATTTACCGTGTAAACTGAGAAGTTTTCAGAAACTAATTAACTGTGCTTTTCACCAGACGTACAGAACTCCTTGTGGGAGAATCTTTTGTTAGGTCTCAGCTAAAAGGCCAAGCCAACCCTCTTCAAAGTGAGCACAGTGATTTTGGGGACAGATGAGACAGGCTGGGGGCACTCGGAAGCAGCACAAAGGTTTACCTGCCCGGCCTGGGAAGAGGTGCTCTGGCTGCTTGTGTTTTGGTCAGACGGAATTAGGGCCCCATTAATGAACAATAAGCTGGTTTTTATTGATGTATTTGATTTATTTGAAGAATTTCTGTCTGCAAGTTCAGAAGGGCCATTAAGCCCATTGTGGTGGTAGCTAGGCTGTTACAGCATGGAGGGGGCTGGTCCAAGTCTGTACCTTTGGATAGGTGTTTGTCTCAGCTAGAGAAGTTGGAGATAAAAATACTGAGCTGTTCTGCCGAGTGCCTGCTTGTTACTCTCAACATATCATAACCCCATTTATTTAACTTACCCTTTCTCACAGCAAAGCCAGGCAGGTAGGAGTTCCTTGGTAAACTGAGTGGTGGCTTTGGCCATGGAATGAGGTATTGGCAGGTAACAGATATGGTATCAGCCTGTTGGTCAGGGAGCAGCAGAGAGGTTTATCTCCAGCCACACCAATAAATGTGTTCCCAGCTGACGTGCGCAGCCCAGGGAGGGAATAGATTTGCCTTTTCTGACTTATCTCGCAGACAGTGCCCCCTCACTTGCTTCCCTACCCTTTCTGTGTGTGCTCAGTGCAGCTAAGACTGGTATTTAACAATTTATGGTGTTTATTTTTAAACCTCCAGCAGCAGTTGCTGTGTACCTCCGAGCTCCAAGGCAGCCAGCAGCCACTCCGGGTGCTCCTTCCCTCCCTCCCTCCCTCCCTCCCAAATTAATGGTGTAGCTGGAGCAGCTTAGCAACTGCCTTTGGACTGTTATCCTCCCTGTGCTGACTTCAGAATAATAGTCTGACAGTTCTAGCAGTTAGCCCACAAGATACTTTCTCTTATTTTAAGAAACCTAAGACCTAACTTTTTACAGATTGTTGAAGTTCATGGAGGGCCAGAGCTTTGCTGTATGCGGAATATATACGTGTGTCCTTGGGAGTAGTCATAGAGAAAAACATTTCAATAGAACATTGGCAGGATATCATGCCTCCAGCTCCAAGTCTGTCTGAATTTATGAAAAACAATTATGCAAGCATATTTCCATAATAAAAGAAACTGCATGTTGATGGGCTGAGCTGGCACAGTAGTAATGTCTGTTAAAAAAACCCTAAAATCTATTTGGATCTTATTATTCAATTTTCTGATCAAAATATTATTTTAAATACAGATTTTTAGCTCGAAGTATCTTTGCCATGGTTTCATTTACATACGTGTGTGTATGTGTGTATATACACATATATGTGTATCTCAGAAAAATAAACTTATTTGAATCATTCCAATTTCTTACAAGGTATCTGATCCAGTATCAGGGTTAACAGGTCCAAGTTTTTAAAATAAACATTGATTTCATGGCATCACAAAAACATGATAAGAAAATGCCATGAAAACCAGAAGTGCCATGAAAAATCATGAAAGAATTTGCATGTCCATGTTTTTTACAAAGAAGGCTTGTTATTACTTAAAACTTCTTGCCTTAAAACTTACTTTTCACATTGGGTTGAACAAAGGTTTTCTTTTTTTGGCAAGACTTAAGTGTGCTGCTATAAATTAAAATCTCTAACTTTTGAGATCATGGTGTTTATGATGAGACATTTCATGGTGTCACCTACTTGTCAGGCTGTTAAAAATGGATTTATGACTTGCTCAGAAGGAATCTGCTTGATATATGGGTATCAGACACAACAGTTGCAGTGCTCATCAGCTGGAAGCAATGTGTGTCCATGCAAGAAGTTAAATATTCTCCTTTATATAAAGATATCCAGAAGCTGGATTTGTAAACAAGCAGTCCCTGAAAGCTGATTGCTAATACTTCATTCCCAAATAATTTGTGGGTAAGGGGTTTCATTTGTCTCAACAAAAGTTAGGAAATGTGTAACTGAGCACCTGCAGCATTCATATTACACCTTCTGAAAGAATAACATCTTGCTTTTCGTGTTGCAAAAGTCTGTCAAAATTACAGATGCAGTGAAATTTGTTGCACAGGAAAAATAAAGAATATAAAACCTCAGTCTTTGATGCCTCCATATGGAGGCTAACTAAAAAATGTTCTTTATGTATTCACTACTATATTCTATATATCCACATATTAAGAAGAAATTTCATGATGAAAAGTGGAGGGTTTTGGTGGCAGAGCATTTGAGGCTCCGGAGGCTTTGAGGCTTCCCTGGGATATTTCAGCAGGCTTGTATGAAAATGTGCTGCCTTTCCCAGATAACCACTGAGCTATTGCTCTTTATTTATTTTTCTTTCGAGACAGTGGCAGGGGGGATTTTTATTCTTCTTTCTTGGCCTGATAACAGAAGGCTTTTCCCTAGGAAGCTGCTGCTGTGTGCAGGTCATGTGCCAGTGGCTCTCCTGCTGAGTTCTGTGAGCTGGGAGAACCTGGCTCTCCAGAGCAGTAAAGTGCCACTGGTGGGCTGATAAAATTGTTTTGGAGCAGGGGTTTTCGGTGTTTTTTCCATGTTTTATTGAAAGAGATTCCTCACCTCGGTGCCACAGAAGTGTCAGACTCAGGGGTGACCGCAGATCACACATAGTCCTGCTCTCAAGACAAAAGGTGATTGATTTGCAATGTGGTTTTTAATTGATGAGTTGGACTTCTGTTATGATTTTCCGCTGTGCTTTTGAGCCAGCATAACATTTCAGGTTGAATTGGCTTTTTCTACTTATTTGCAGTTGAATTATTGTGGTTTCAAGTGGCAAGAAGGAACAGGATGACTGAAAAAGCCATCGGCGTTTCATTAGAAAAGCTCCCCAACAAAAATTTTAGGAAAATAATTGCATACAAAACAATCTACAGGATTCTGTGTTCCATTTAGTTCCAGTTCCCTTCTGGGAATGGCCACAGCAGCAGATACCTCCAGAGGCATCCTTTGCTGGATGCTCAGACAATGACGACCCATTTCACTGCAGGGGAACCTCTCTCTGTATTCCTCATCTGTTAGAGATCACTTTATGCCATGAATCTGTATTTTTGTTTGTGTTGTTGATCATTTCTGACCTTTCACTTTTCAACTCTAGCTCTGAAATTTCCATTTTACAAGAAAATGATTGTGAAGGTGCAAGCAAAAAGCCTAAGACATAGTGTTTTTTTCCTCAGATTAACTGCTGTTTCTTTTCTAGGTTACAAATATTCAAGCAAGAACAGTTTCGCTTTCCTGGTCACCTCCCTCTGGCCTTCTCAATGCAGATAGACACAACAACGGTTTGCCTTACACCTGTACCTACGAGGTTGCCTTATCAGACAAAGGGAGGGATGGAAAATACAAGATCATTTACAGGTAAAACCATCATTTTTTAGACTTTTTTTTTTCATTAGGAGTAAATTCTCTGAGCTTTTCAGGATGTATTCTGGCTTGGCTGTCAGTCACAGAAGAAAGGCACATTTGAGCATCCTGTTCCCTCACCAGAGGAGCTGGTTGGGTGCATATCCCAAGGTCCCTCATTGCCACCCCATCCAACCTCTTGGGCATGTGGCACATCCTGCCTGCAATGCCCTCGCTCCCATTGCCAATGAAAAGGTTACTTTTTCTTTTATGCTAAATGTCAAAGCCTTTCATGTACACCACGCCAGGCAGGAGAGCTGCCTTCCTAATGGGCTAATTTTGTGTGGACTTGCAGAATTTAGAACAGTAAAGCTTGTTATTCCAGCTAACGAGCAAAATTTGAGGGCTTTGCTGCTTTGTAGTGTCTTAGATGAGCAGAGGAGGGAGTTCAGCAGTCAGTAGGTTACAGAGGCTCCCCAGAAAAACCCGAATACTTGGCTCTCAGCAGTCTTCAGTAAAAATTCTGAGGGATTTCTCTGTGTCTCCTTGCAGTGATCCTCTGAGCTCATTCTGTGATCAAGTACATATGGTGTTATGCCTTTCTTTTTCCCCGCTAATGACGTCTAGGAAAGAGAATTTGGAGATGTGACCTTGGCTATTGTGAAATAGCTAATCCTCCCCAAATCTCATTAAATAAAGTCCAGGTGATAGAGCATTTAAGGAATTACCTCTTGAGACCAAGCCATCTCCTTTCTTAAGATGTCCTGGGAATTAGGGTATTCCTCTTGGTATGCTGAAGGCTTGGATAATACAAAAAGGGTGTATTAACCAGGAAAAAGCTGCCTGATTTTCCTTTTTTTTTCTGGCATTTACACCACCTGTTTGTGAGCCAATGTGAGCATCTCCGTAGTTAAATATGTGCTGCTCAGCTTTTAAAAGGCGAAGGACACTTTCTAGTACTTCTTGTGCTTGCTGGTGTGATGGCTGCACATTTTCTCCTGGTTATGAAATGTTGTGCATCTGTTTTAAAGCTGCTGGTGGTGATGTGTCTCCTGCTGCTGGCCAGAGTGCAGCCTTCAGCTTGATGTGGTATGTTCCATCAGGAGCAGCAGTAATTGTTATTACTATAGGCAAAAGAGAGTCTGCAATATGTTGAATGCATTGTCTTTGCAAGGAGGTGCGCTCATTTCAGAGGGGAAAAACTGGATTTGCAGAGCGTTGGATTATATGAAATAAAAAATAGAAGGCTTTCTGGTGGATTTCTGGCAACCCAGCAGGCATGTGCTTTCTGATGGATTTTGTTCTATTGATTTTGAGACATCTCCCTGTATTTGTCCAGTTAGCTATGAAATATTTCTTTATGCTAAATTGAGAGGTTTCTTGTTTCCCATATTTTAATAAAATCATGAATAAGCCAAGCTCTTACATGAGATGGCTATTACTTATTAAGCACTGACCCGTACCTTAATCTTCACAGAATTGGCAACACATGACTGAGCCCAGTGTTCATTTACCAGCAAACAAGCCAGAAGGAAAAAGAATAGCCCTAACTATGTTGGCTGCTTTTGAAATTAATAGATTGTGTGCTGTTTTTTTCCTAAACTGTCTAAAACACTTTGCTTTAAGTCTTCTTGGTATTGAAAGAGAGCTGGGTCCAGCTGTTTGGGTGTTAATTAAATGCCTCCTTGCCGTGGGCCTCACAGGGAGTGTGGTTCTGGAAGAAACTCTGCTTCTTCCTCTGAAGTTCAATGGGTCACTTTGTATAAAGTATTTTGAATAGGGAATATGCAGAAATACAACAATAATGTTTGGGTTTTGCTCTTTTCAGCTCTGGGAGGGTTGAAAAGCAAAATGAGCTTTGTACAAATATCAGCAAAATATAAGATAGCATTGAAATAAACACATATATTTAGTTTACTGAATAAATTGGTGTGATAATTCTTTTCTTCTCTGCATATGGACCTTTATGAAGTTTAAAGGAAACGTGAAGTGTTTTGACAAATTGTTGGTGTATGGTTTGCTGCTGTTTCTCTTTGGAGGCATTATTTTTCTTCTTTCAAATTATATCACCAGAAAATCACTAGCTGTGCTAAATGTGATACTGCTTTTCATAATTTATTAATTTGTTGGGTTTGGATTTCTTTCCCACAGTGGAGAAGAATTAGAATATAACCTGAAGGACCTTAGGCCAGCAACAGATTATCACGTCAGGTGAGTTAGCGTGAATGTCACTTAAATATAAACTCTTCAATTATGTGAGAGTAAATGTGGAAGTTTTTAAACTAAATATACAGTGTAGTTCAGGAATTTCATGGTCACCTCTGTAGGAGTGTTTTTCAGTGGTTTCTAAATATTTTATGATAGATTTTTTCTTGGACTATGAAGTGCCTTTTGAGCAATATCTTTTCTGTTGTGTTGTTGTCACTGCTGTAGTAAAAGGCAAAAAGAAGTCTCTGTATCTGTATTTCTGTATGGATAAGAGGCCTGGAAGTGCTTGGTATGAAAGTGGGATATCTGAGGTTGTTTAAAAATTTGACTCAAGCAACTGGTGTTTCTTCAGTTCCTGAAACATGACCACTGAAAGTACTCCAGCATAAGTAGGCCATGCTTTGGGAAGTAAATCTGCTAAATACAGATCCATCTGACCATAGTCATTTCAGCATTCATTCCAAGAAAAAAATGGATTCACACTGACCTGTGTTGATATTTTCATAACATACTGCTGTTTGATTCTGAAAATGTGTTTTACACGTTTATTAACACACTCTAGTTTTGCTCTCTGATGGTTTTAACACTGTCTGTGTTACCTGCTCATATTGCTTTTTTTAAAAGATTTTATTTATGACCCAAGGCTTTGAATTCACATCCTGTTCACTCACCCTTAATATCCTTTTAAAAAAAATCCTTTCGCTCCTGTCCATTGTTCCCTTCTGTTTTTCCAGACAAGAGCTAGGTTTGGCACACTGTTTCACATCAAGGCTGCTCCTCTTTGTAAAACTGTAAAGAGCAAACACTTTGCTTCTGAGCTCTTAAAAAAAAAAAAATCCAACACCAAAATATGTCCATCTAGCTCTGATACTGTAGATACTTTTTATTTTTAAGGATAGTTTGTAGTGGAGCCCTAAATGAACTTTTCAAGTAGAAGCACAAGACCAAAAGAAACTTTTCATAAATAAGGAGAAAATGCAGCTCCTGAGTCGGGCAGGAGTCTTGGCCTTAGCAGCAAAGGGATGGTAACAGGGAGGAGAAGGTTTTAAAACACTGTTGAGCTTCCTCCTGTAATCATTGAACATCTCTTTTGAAGCCAACTTCAAACACCAGAGAGGTCACCATGCCCAGCTGGGCTAAGGTTTTGGTCATTTTTAGAGTATTGTGGGGATTTGCCCCAGGTCCTGGCTGACTTCTTCCTCCCTACCTACAGTTCCCTCCACCTTGATGTGGGTTTGCCAAATAAGTCATTTGTGAACAGTTAACAATAACTTCTGTTCAAAAAGGAGTGACTAAGTACAAAAGTCAGCCTTGCAGACAGCAGCCCCTGTTTGTAGGGGAGCGAGCTGACACTGGACAAGCGCCTGTTTGCTTTCCACTGTAGTTTTTTTTTCCTCACTGAAACTGCATTATGTATTAATGACTGTGAAGAAATAAATCTGTTGAGTAAAGAAATTTATGGGGCCAGCAGTTACTGGGCAGATCGCCTTGGGTCTCCTTGACCTTGGCAGCAATCTCCCAGGGCTTTATCTCTCCTGGACAAGGTGCCTGTGCTCCGTGCTGCCCTGCTGGGCACTGGAGCAGCCTGGTTTGCTCTGAACCACCACCTGCTTTCCCTCAGGTGTTTTGTTCTGGTGCCCTCAGAGCTGACTGTGCTCACTGACTTGCAGAAGATGCCCCTTGAGCTTGTTTTCACACGGTTTTATTTCCCTCGTGCTGTGTGTTGGATGCTGGGCCGCACTCATTTCCAGCACTTGCCAGATGCAGGCTCAATTAATTAATTGCATTTCTTGTCCCTGCTGCCTGCTAACAGGTGATGTGTAAAGCAGCACCAGAACAGCTCTTGTCTACCTCCCCCAAAAGGTTTGATTCTATGTAGGTGGCCATTGTACATAAATTACTCTTATCTACTGAAAACAAATTTAGAAATTGCCCTTTCTTTAGCTCTGCATTCAAGCACACAATAGCTACAGCCAACTCAGAGGTCATTGTCTGGTCATGGCCTGAACTGTTTTTTGAGCAGAAGACTTCCAATTTGCACTCTCCCTTTGCTGCATGGAAAATGTGAAAGGAAAAAGTAACGTCATTAATTTTTCACAGAAAAGCACCTCGTGAGGAAATGCTCAACTATATCCTATTTGCATTCCCATTTTATTTGGTGTTGTGTGTTCTATGCTGACATATAGAGGATTTGCTTGAAATCAAATTTGCTTTGAAGATTTTTGGTTTATCAGAGCAATATTGCTGAGCTGTGTTAACCTATGGAGGTCCACTAAGTTTTGATGCCTGAGTTATGTAGAAGATTGTACCCATGGGAGGAGACCAGCAAATACCAGCACTCAACATGGTACATGAGAATTAAGTGTAAACCAGGCTTTAAAGTTGGTACCCTTTTCTCTTTTGTATTTTAAAGAGGATTTTAGTGCAGTTCGTGGAGGCCTGGCAATAGGCAAGGAAATAGTGGTGGAAAGAAAAGATAATGTAGATAACTCAGTGATCTATGGGAATATTTGTATAAAACACTCTTCCTCTTCTGCTGTAATTTTTTTTTTACTTCCCGTATAAAGTGAAGTAAAATAAGGGTAGCCATTGGTCTGTGGTAAGTCTGAAATGAGGGGATGATATCATGGGTGCCTTGGTAGTCAAATGCTGTGGCTGCGGCAGTGCCGCTGTGGCTGTCAGCACATTTATAACCCTTTGAATACTCTTTCCAGGGTATATGCAACGTACAACTCAGTCAAGGGATCCTGCTCAGAGCCAGTAAGCTTCACCACTCACAGCTCAGCACCAGAGTGTCCCTTCCCACCCAAACCCTCGCACAGGACCAAAAGCTCCTTAACCTTACAGTGGAAGGTAGGTAACGCTCGGGTCAGGCGAAAAGCAGAGAAAAAGTACTGATGGTGAGCATAAATGGTGGAAATAATCGAAAGCTGAGACAGTCATTTTTCAGTGAGGGACTTGAACCTGCTGTACTCCAACAAATCCTTTCCTGTGCACTGACTTGACTTTCTAAAATGTATGTGTTTCATTATGTCCAGCCTCTTCCTGGCATTCGTTTAGAGGTTGCCAAGCCATGTGCAAAGCTTTGGTTTCACTTGAAACTGTAGTCATTTGCCTGGGGGAGGTGAAGTAGTTTTCTCTTATTCCCTAAATCGCCTTTTGTTTATTTTTGTTCGTAGGCACCCATTGATAATGGTTCAAAAATCACCAGCTACCTTCTGGAGTGGGATGAGGTAAGTAGTAACCAGTTGAAATGAATACACAAATAAATGGCACTCAGAATTTACAAGGATTTGCTGAGTAAAGAAAAATAATTAAATACAGGAGAAAGTAGAAATGGGAAAATGAAATCCTGATGGCATTAGGTAAAGAGTTGGAAAGGTGAAAGAGGCAGTGGGGGGCAAACTTTCCATTCAGTGTATTTTATACAGAGACAGCTGTTTCTGTACCCTTGAAATATTTTATCACTCATTTGGTGTACTTTATTTGTTAGTTAGCATCACTTATTATTTAATTACTTGTGCAGTATCTTAGAGTTCCGTTCATGATCTCTTTCTTCTGGTTGCTGTCTGAGTGCAGAATAAACACTTGTTCCTGCCTCAGAGGAGAAGAGCCATGATCTCGCAGCCCTTTCTACAGAGAATGTACTCAGGGTCAAAATAAGTGTCCTTTGTGTAGTGGCAATTAGTCCTTTTCCAGACACAAAGGGAAATAAGTTCTCTCCTGAGTATCTTCCATGGTTAGTGAGCACTGGGCTGTCGAGGCTGCCCTGACAAGATGATGTGCAGGATTTGTTGGAGTTCTTGGGTGTCCTTCCTCTGCCCCCTAGTTGCTTTCTGCCCCCTTTCCTATGTGCAAGCCCTATTTCTGCAGAAAGCGTGAGTCAGGGAGTATTATCTTTGAAGGAAAAAAAATATTGGGTGACAGAAAGGGCTTGGACAACACATAAATAAAAAAAGGCGTGAGTTGGGGAATGAAGCACGTGAAAGGGTGTTTGGTTGTAAAGTCTGAGAAACATCTCTTGAGGTCTTTTGTAGTCTAAAAATACTCTAAAGGGAGTATTCTGTTATGAATAGTTTTCCAGCATGGCATTAGTAACACATTCCCTGCTCATTCTGCTTCATGTTGGGTGTTTGGAGCCACTCACTGTGTGAACATTGATTGTATGCACTGTCACAGCTAGTGGGGTCTGCATGATGAGAAACCCTCAGAACTCAAACTAAAGTTAAACAGTAACTTGCTGTCCCTCTGCACATAATGGAAAGCCAAAGGTTGTCACTGAAGAAGGGAAAAAGGGGAGTGTGAGGTCTGGGAAAGGAGAATAAAGAGAGATTTCACCAAAAGGATGGGTCGGGATGATCCTGTTAGACCTGTGACACCTTGGCTGTGCACTTGTGATCTCTTCCAAGGCTTCCAGGAACTTGGAACTGAGGGAACAGAGCAGCACAGGGCAGTGCAAACATGGATGATTCCAGCCTGCAGAGGAAAGGGATGCAACAGAAGGTCTTGTCAGAAGAAAGATTATCAACAGATAATTAATGCAGTGCAAATACTTGTAATGTTCATTTTGACTGCATGGAGTGTAGGCATAATTTTGGAGTTATATATATATATATGCCATATATATTACATGGCAATTCTAAAATGCTTTCGTGCTTTAAACTCTTTAATAAGAGTTTTGTCTTCAGAAAGAATGGTTGTGACACCTGTTTTTCACCGAGCAAAAGCAGTTTGGTTTAGGGTAGTTCACCTACCAATGGGAAAAAATTAAGGCATCCAGATTCCCTTAGTCTACCTATTTTAATTATCTTGTTTTCTCAGTAACAACCCTGAAATTGGAGATTATAATGGATAGCTAGCCAGCACAGATGAAAGAATAATGGCCCTGCACAAATTAATTTGGTACATCTCCAATGGTTTGACAGGACTCCTGGCTGAAATGTAGCTGTCAGGTTCTGAGACAGTTAATGCCACAGGTGTAGCTTCTCCAAAATTTTTTTTTTCGCTGATACGAGATAGAAATGCAATTTTGATCACTGAATTAAAACCTGCTGTTAAAGCTTATTGAAGGAAAAGTCTGAAGACGCAGGCTGGCCGTGCCTGGGTTTGCTGGAGCCTCATCACATGTAGTGCTGGGCTGGCAGTGTGCTCCACTCTTCCCTGTGCCACGGCAGTTTGTGCCTCTGACGTGAAGTGCATTTAGCTCCTGGAATTATGGCACCCAGGTACAAAGGAGAATTCACTCGCAGTGCCCTGCTCGGCTGTGTAAACTCCACGTAAGCAGAAGCGCTGCCCTCTCCACAATGCCACACTGTGTCCTGGTGAAATCAAGGAATACATACATCAAGGCACGGGAGAAGGCTTGCCAGGCAGCACGGAGCATGCTGCCAGATCTCAGCTAGAGCAGCATTCATTAGCTGAGAGGCGCAGGATAAAATGTAAACACGGCAAAATCAGCCATCAGAAGGAAATTAAATCGCGGCTGCAAGGCAGAGAGGGCTTTGCAAGAGCGGAGAGCGAGAAATCTGTGAGATGATAAAGGTGGAAAAACACCCTAAAGTGGCAGCCTGCCTGGGGAGCTGAGTCCCTTTCTAGGAAAGAATGGTGTGGGAAGCCCTCACCACGCTCAGGACACACCTGGAAAGCTGCTGTGCAAAGGCTGCGGCTCAAACTCTGGAAACAAAACTGGCACCAGGCGTGGGAGGTGTGGAGAGTGGTGCAGGCATCCGGGCAAGCACCTGCAGCTGTATCCCAGTCACACCAGTGTGTTCCCCCAGCTCGAGCAGGGGAGGGGCTCCTGCAGCTGCTCTGTGCTCCCATCTGAGGGGTCATGGGCTGTCTGTCCCTGGGGCAGTTCAGATCTGAGCATGGCAGGTGCTGAGCAGTGTCTCACCTGGTTCCTCCTCTTTGTACAGGGCAGAGGCACAGCTCGTAGCATCCGAAATGCAGCCAGGAGTGTAGGTGGCATCACTTGTAGGTGCAGAAAACAAATTGTGGCTGTAAAGCGGCAGCAGAAGCACTGTGTTTGCAGCCCCAGCATTAGGTGAGGTGGGAAATTCTAGAAGGTTATGCTGCTTAATATGTTACTGTGCCTTATGTTTTTCCTGACTTGCAGAGTCAGAAAGATTGTCAATATATAAATCTATTCCGGCTACCTTAGATTTTTCTATCCCAGTTCGGATTAAATGGTTTGTAATGTGACTGGTGCTACGTTTAGTTAGAAAACACAAATGCTTTCTCTCTGCTGATCCAATTCTTTGAATTATAGTTGAAATACCTTGTTAATAAACTGTTATCTCTTAAGATTCCTGAAGAACTATGAAGGACACTTCATTCTTTAATAGGAGAGTAAAAGATCAGTTCAGCAAATTGTCACTCAGATACACTGGATGTACCCTAGGAAAATTCCCACTGACTCTAAAGGAGTTAGGATCAGCCCCTCTCTCAGGTATTCTGGATTTCATTGGGATTGGAACAGGCATGCACCACAAGTGCCAGGATTGGCATTAGTTGTCTGGCAATAAAATCAATTAAAATTATAAATTAAGGAAAACTTCGCCTTCTGACTCTCTTGCTATGAACTTTGAACTTTGCTATGAACTTTGAACCTGAATTAATCAATTGATGACTTGTTGCCCTGATTGATTATTCAGGGTAAGCAAAAGGCTAATTGGGGAAAAAATAGCATTAAAAATATACCAAACAGAAAACATGACTGTAAAGGAGGTGATGCTTTCCCTGATGCCAGCATTCATCAAAATCAGTAAACTGTAACTGCATTGAAAAATTCTGCTGGCACTGCTGTAAGAACCAGGCCTTTGTTACTAATTAGATGTGAAATGCTCGTTGTGTGATTAAGTGGTAGTAAATAAATGTTTCTCTTGTGTATATGGATAGTGAGAGTATCCTATTCATTCTCTATGGGAAAGGGCAGGAATGTTCCTGAGCCAGAGACAAGGACATCCCTCTCACGCAGTGTGTGTCCCTGTTTTGTGTACAGCTCAAAGCAGCTTTAATTCTTATTCAGTAAGCAGCTCATTTTAATTTACTCGAGAGAGAGACCGATACAATACCACACTATTTAATGATTTGATGATGCATAGTTAATAATGAAGTTTATATAGAGATAAATGGCGATAATTCTGTTCTGCCACAAAGTTTGAAATTCCTCAAGGTAGCAGAGGTGTGCTTGTTTATCCCAGCTGATAATCTGAGCCAGGCATCTCAGTGGTGCTCCACCAGAACTGGGTACAGGGAGCTCCAGGTTTGTGTTTGTTCACTCACCTGCCCTCCCAGGTTGGCTATGCCACCCTTGTGAGCCATGCAGGAGGAGAGCCTTGGATAAAATTGGGGTTTGTGTATAATTTAAGGGTGTTTTGTAGGTCCTCTGCTGTCCTCTGAGTGTTTGTTACTTGCATAACTGCGCAGTAAATGCTCTGCAGAGATCTGAGGGTGTGTTGCACTAATTGTGGACAGTTTGCTCCACGGCTCTGTGTCAGATTGAATTTCAGCCTGTTCCTTTTTATTGCCAGCATGACCCAAGCACAGAAGCCTGTGCTGGTGTGGCCACAGCAGATGTCAGTCCTGCAGCCTGGTCACAGATGTGGTGCTGAGCTTTGCTTCCATCCTGTGCAGGATTGCTCCATCGCTGTACCTGCGGCGGCCCCTTCCTCCTTTTGTGTTTATTTACACAATAAATAACTTCTGCAGGGAACTCAGTCAACAAAACCCATTTCAAACCTCACATCCCTCCTTCAATAAATACACTCTCCAAAGACAATCGAGCAGCCTGTGCTAAGTGAGTGTGCAGCCTGAAATATTGCTGAAAGAGCAGGCAGAGCTCTTAATTGTGTTTAAACACAGTGCAGGAGTATTGTGCAAACTAGAAGGGATTTGTGGGGCTGAATTGTCCTTGTGTCCTCGGACAGGCGCTGATGGTCCATCCCAGGGTGGGCTGTCCTGGAGAAGAATAGGGAACTCAGGCTGGGGAAGGAAGGAAGTCCCACAGCGCTCTCCCTCCCAAATCTGGGCATTAGAAATACTTGCAGAAATGATACAGTGTATTTTAAGCAACTTACGAAACATTATTTGAAGGATTAAAAACTTGGATGCCGAGTGTACAAAGAATAGGAGAAGGATTCTGGGAAAGCTGTAAGACTCTTGGGTGGCAGCCAGTACCAGGCTGCCAGTTGTTCCTGTCTATAATTATGCCAGCATTAGTGCTTTCATAAATCTTGGGAGAGAAGGAGCGGAGAGGCTATTTCCAGGCTATTAATGCCAGGATAATTAGAAATATCGGCCAGCCTCTCCAATTAGTGCCAATAGAATCCAAAATACCAGCCAGTCTGAGTAATCTGAATACCAGTTGGTCTCTGAGTGAGTCTGGGGAATGTACAATACCAGTTCTAGAAGAGAAATATATACAATATTAGGGTTTATACTGTTATAAAGTTAAGGATATCTTAGATGTTTGGCAATCTTGGCAGAGTTTTAACCTACCAGTCTGACAAATGAGAGTTTGCTTGGCCCATTGCTCTCAGTTCAGGCATTGTGCGATAGGTGAGATTTTCCATAATTTTCCTTTTTAGCCAGCATTGTTTTATTGGCCACATGCTTAGCAATTGGTCACTTTGTTCTCTTGGAAAAAAAGCGTAGGAAAAATATTTTTTAGAAAGGCATTCTTAAGCAGAAATCCAAAATAAATTAAATGTTTTCAATTAGTTATAAGCAGTGAAGTCATTAAAGAGTTGAAGAAAAATTAATTTAATGCAACTCAACCTGTAAAAGACAGCTTGCATAGGGGAAAAAAATCTATTTTTAGTAGTGCTGCACTGATGAATGGATATTTTACTGAAACATAAGATTTCGTATTAGGTTTTTTGTAGTCTGCATTTTAAATATATTACTGCTGAGCTGAGGAGTATGCTCACCTTGATTTTTGACCTGCAGAAGTTCCATCATAGAACTCTATAACTTGGAATTCTATCATAGTGCTCTATAGCTAGGGATTTTAGATCTGAAAAGGTTTTCTCATTTCCAAAGTGTTTCTGCTTTGGATTTCATGATTGTCTTCCAATTCCACCCCTTAATTTACTTGAGCTGTACAGCAATGCTACAACTGGAGCAGGTGGGTGAAGTTGAAGGAGATTGTAGAGAAGTTCTAGAACAAGTGTAGGCTCACACTGTATAAATAAAAGTTCTGGCTGTTTGCCAGCGTGCTAAATGTCCCTTCAGTGCCTCCACATTGCTGTGCTGTGCTGGAGATCTGCGTGGTTGTTTCTAGCCTGATAAACACATTCTGGAGATTCCCTACAAACGTTGCAGGGAGCTTTTCCTTCTGTGTCACGGTCTGAGGGAGAAGAAGCAGAAAGTGTCAGGG
Source organism: Acanthiza pusilla (assembly GCA_036630365.1). NCBI lineage: Eukaryota > Metazoa > Chordata > Aves > Passeriformes > Acanthizidae > Acanthiza > Acanthiza pusilla. Next base: position 1,977,773 of record JAXCHO010000103.1, on the reverse strand, counting down.
GCTGGAGAATGGGCCAGTGAAAAATACATGTCCCACTCAGGCATTTTTGAGATCTTTAGTGGTGATGTTCTGAGCATGGGGGAAGAACAGTTTGTGGGAGGGCAGAGTCAGCCCATGGAGGCACAGCAGGTGACGCTGTTGGCCTCACGTGTAAATAGTAAAATTAAAATTAAAAACTGTATAGATATGTGCCAAAAATAGTAAATGGCTCATCAGAGCTTTTCAATCAGAAGAAGTTGCAGGGATGGGCATAATCCTGTCTCCTGCACCCACTGGAGCCCACAGATGTGCTTTGTCAGACTTCTATTTTGGTTTGCTTTTAGCTACTTCATAATGTAGCTCTCCATTAATTTTGTATATGAGTATTGAAATTAAAACTCCTTTCAACTGCTTCAGTTCTGATAGATATTATTTATGAGGATCTGAGCAATCCATGTCTTTTCTCCAGGAAGGTTTCAAATTGACCATTTTCCATGTGTGGCATAGGATGGCTCCAGATATTCCTTGCTGTTTTTTGGCTCTCTGTCCTGTAAACAGCTCAGCTTCATTTCTACCCCAGGGTGTACCAAGTTGGGGTGGATTGATAAGGTTTTTATTTTGTTTTAAATGTGGTGGAGTGGGGGAGAGAGCTTGTGAGTGTCCTTGTCCTCAGCGCTGCTGAGGCACAGAGCAGTACCCAGGGAAGTGTTTGGGAGCTGGAGAAGTGTCCCCATACCCTCTGGGGGCTGCCTCATGTTGTCTGCCAGGATGGATCATCGCTCCGGGGGGTGTTGATGTGGAGCTCCCACAAACCACCCCCTAAACCATCCCTCTGGCATCCAGCTTCCCTAACAGAGCTGCAAACCTCCCCACAAATCATACTCACTCGCCCCATGCCCTGTGCTCTGGGCGGTGGGGTGGGTGCAGAGCCTGGCACGCTGAATATTCCCCTGTGATGAGGAATTTTGATTTTTTCCCTGGAGAGCACAGGGCACACCCAGCCTGTCCCGCTGGCTGTGGCCGTGCCAGACCGTGGGGAGCGAGAGCCCTCTTGTGGGATAGAGAATTGCTGAAACAATCCCAGCCAGCGATGGAGCTGTGCAGGATAGTGCTTGCAAAGAAAAGTTGGCTGCACCTTTCCTGTGCTCCTGTGACTCTGAGTAGCTTCAGAGGTTCATTTCACTCATCATTTTCCCAGTTTTTTGGTCGTAAGGGGAATGAGTTGTGGTTTCAAGCTGTAGGTACATCTCACAAATACAAGAAGGTGAGAAGAGGAGGGGTCTGACAGCAGGCTGACGGTGCTGATTGTGTGATTTTCAGAGCACAGCAGTGCTGTCTGTGCTTGCACAGCCTCCTTTGCACGGTGCCTTTATGAAAACATCAAATTCCAATCTCATTTAAAAGCTCCTTTTAAAACGAGCCCAGCGTGGTTTTGTTTCATAGCGATCTGATTACAGATTTCTCTCTTTCTAGGGAAAGAGGAACAGTGGTTTCAGAGAATGTTACTTTGGGAGCCAGAAGCATTGCAAGCTGACCAAGCTGTGCCCAGCTTTGGGTTACACCTTCCGACTGGCGGCCCAGAACGACATCGGTACTAGGTGAGTTCACAGGGTGCACGCTTTCCTCGAGAAAAAGTGGTAGTTGAAAAGTTAAGCTATCAATCACAGCATAAAGAGGAATTTCTGGGGGATTTTTGTATCTTTTCTCTTTACGGCTTTGAGTTAAATATCTGATATTTCTCTGTTATTAGTGCTTCAAGGTAAGTCACGCTTTCCCTGGTGATATCCTTCACCTCCCATGAAGGGAATTGCTGTGTGCCTTCAGCATGATGAGATCAGCCTGAGCAGATAGGCTCCTTTTGAGGTGTTAAATGGTGTTTTGTGGTCTATTCCTAATACAAAAAGAATACATCTGTTATGTAAAATTCCCACTAGGGACCTCTGTGAACCAAGAAAAACAAGCAAGGGGAAGTTGAGTTACAGATTTTGAAAGGAATCTTGATATATTTATTTTTCTGGCTTAAAGCAAAGCCCTTCTGTCTCTTCTCAGCAGCACAGTCCCTTCCTTCTTCTTCAGGCCTGACAGGGCTGGCTGATGGGGTGGGAGAGAAGGGAGAGACAGGCAGGACTGAGAGGACAGGCACATCCAGGGCACTGAAGGATGGGGTTCAGCTTCTGCTTTTCCTTGCACATGAACAGATGCACTCAAATGAGAAATCAGAGTTAGTTCAGTCCTCTGGGAGCTGCTAGGGAACACTGGGATGAAATGTTCTGCAGCTGAGGAGCAGAGTGTGCCCGGAGGGACATTGTGCTGCAGGGGCTGCGTGTGCTCCTGTGCTCAGGGAAGCGAAGCAGGCCAGGAAAAGTTGAGCTGTGAAGAAGCCAAACATCCAGTGCCCTTGTGTACTCCTTTATTGTCCTCCTTAGCTAAACAGGATCTAATCATTACTACAAGGACACAAAAAGAAACTCTGGTGGTATATAACAATGTGTTTTGTGGAGGGAGACTCCTGTATTGTTCTCTCTTCTGAAACACAAGACTCTCAGTGATCTATGGCTTTAGAAAGCTTCTTTATTCGTGTTCCTGTGTTCTCCCTGAGATGGGCTGAGACCACTCATGTGTGCACAGAGCCCCTTTTCCCAACTTCTTGCAAGATTGATTCCCTCCCTATTGAAATAATACTCAATGTGGAGAGAGAGGGGGCCTTGAGCTGGAGCTGCTGAGTGTGACTGGAAGGGAATTGGGTTTGTGCAGAGTTCCCACTTCTGACATCTCTGTTGTTTGCCAGATTCCAGATTTTTAAAATATCTTAGGGCGTGTTTCAACACTCCCATCCCCCTATCCCCCCCCTTATTTTTTTGTTTTCTCTCTCCCTTTTTTCTCTCCTCTCAGGCTATTGAGGAGGGAGTGAACTAAAAACTATTTCTGGTCAGCTGCTCTGTGCTAATCTGTGAGATAAGCACCAGCAGCACATGCCTTATTTTTATAGACAGCACTCAAAATTATGGCCTGATAATGTCATCTAACACTTCAGGTCATAAGATGGTCCTGGTTTGTTGTAATGCTTGTGGACTTACCATTTAAGATGATTTTTGTCATGTTTGGGTTTTAGTTATAGGTGGTTTATTTAAATACAAGTGTATTTCATCAAACAGGTTATTTTTGAGAAAGAAGATTCAGAATAAGGAGATGTGGCTTTTTCTGTGTGTTAAGTTCATGGTGTGACTTTAAGGCACAAAATATGTTTTGTACTTTGGAAACAGATTTGAAAATTGTAAGAATGTCACCTTCTGTTGTGAGCTCCTTGTTCAGAGTTTATAGTAGCTGTATTCTGCACATCTCAGGTTCAGCCTCCAAAAGTTGAACACTTGAGTCTTTATTTCCTATACTTTAGTTTCCCTTTGTTAAATGAGATTTTCCTCTACTTCACAGTTACTAGTAAGATAATATTTTTAGGCAATCAAATATTTTTTCCAGTGTTATTGTGGTGAGATCTCTACAAATGACTGTGAGGACACATTATCCTGCATTCTTTTCTATTCTTAGTTCTGGCACTGCCTAACTGGATGTTCATCTTTTCCACCTGAACAATTTGAACGTTGTCCCAGTTTTTTGAAAATGTGAAATATTTCTCTTAAGTACATTGAGGTTATGTTTCTTTGTGTTTTTGTGGTGGGGGTTTTTTTGTTTGTTTTGGGGGGTTGTTTGTTTGTTTGTTTGTTTTTAATGTTCCTCTCTCTGCTCTGTGTCTGAGCAGTGGCTACAGCCAGGAGGTGATATGCTACACTGCAGGTAACATTCCTCAGACCCCTTCTGCACCACGGCTTGTTCGAGCTGGGGTTACGTGGATCTCCTTGCAGTGGAGTAAAGTAGAAGGATGCACACCAGAGGAGGTGATTTCCTACACCCTGGAAATTCAGGAAGAAGATAACGTAAGTACTGTGTTGCTATAAAGTGCGTGACTGAGCCCAAGTTTTGATTTATTAATTGAAGATCACTGGGAAGAACATGGAGTGCAGCTTTGGAGGGCCTTCCAGGAGTACTGGGGACTTGGCAGGGTGGAGCTGTGTGATTTGCTTTGCTGCACAGCAGAATTAGGAATCTTCAGCTGAAAATCAATGCTGTCATCCATGATTCCTTACAAAGCCACCCTGGATTCTGTGAGATCCAGGGCAGCTTGTCCTGAGCCAGGTCAGTCTGCCATGTCCTCCTGGCTGCTCCATGGTGGACTCGTGTTCTGTCATTTGTCACTTCCAGTTCTGTAGCAGGTTAAACTGCCACAATTGTTTCTGTGCTTATTTTGCAGCAAAATTACTTTATTCAGGGCAGCTGCACCATGCTTCTTGTAGAGGAAAAATATTATGGCCTTGCAGCTTGAAAGCAGTAAAAGTAATAATAATTAATATTATTGTATCCATATTATACATTTGTTTTTTCTTGGTTTGTTTTATTTTAAAAAGCACTCAGCTATAAAGCCTCAGTGCTACAGATGTGTTGTAGGTACAGACTGTAACACAGGGAGCACTTTCTCAGGCTCCTCAGTTACAGGAATTTGTGTGGTTTTGTATTTTTTTTAGGATAGTGTGTTTCACCCAAAGTACACTGGAGAGGAGCAAGCCTGTACTGTGAAGAATCTCAGAAGAAGCACACAGTATAAATTCAGGGTAAAATCTTTTTCCTCTTGTCATTGTGCAGTGTTTTCTGTGTTGGGTTTTTTCCAGGCACTATAGGGATCCTTTAGTGCTCTCTCCAAAACTGAGTCATCAAATGCAAATTTGCTTTGTACTGTGACCTAATACATTATAAACTGTTAGTTGTATTTTTGCTTTCATCACAGGAGATGCTGTTGCTCAGCCTTTTTTGGATCAGTCATAGTTCTTACTACCATGTAGGAGGATGTGTAAAAGTGTGGCTTGGGCTGTGAGGTGGTTGTAGTCAGCTGCTCCCCAAAACCTGCTCTGTGGTGACAAATCCCATCTCACCTCCACAGAATGGAGCAAACACCGTGAGGTGCCCAGGCAGCACAGCTGCCCTCCCCAGCCCAGGGGCCTGTCTTCCCCTTGCAGCCAGGAATTGAAGCCTTTGTCTCATGTGTCCGTGGGGCTGTTCTGGAGCTGTTTTTTAGCAGTGTTGGTGTCTTCTACTCTGTGGATGCTCGTGAACACAGACCCCCCGAGAGAGATGCTCTGGAGTCTTTCTGCAAGAGCCAAGTTCAGTCATTTTCCTCTCTGGTGCTGAGGTCTCTAATCACAGCAGAGAAGACCTCGTGAAGTTGCATGAAGAACTACCCAAAGAATTGGGAAGCTTTTGCTGTGTCCCTCAGAGATGCTGCCCTTTAGCTTAATGTTGTAAAAGCTGCCATGGCTGGTGGGAGAAGAGGACGCTTGGTGCTTCTCTGCAGCCCTGCTCTCAAATTAAACATGGATTTTACAAAACTGCTTTGGTATCAGAGCAGATTTGTAGCCTGGCATCACTGGCTACAGGCACAGCTTTTATCTGACTTTTATTTGTGGGATTACTGATACTCTGAATTACTTTGTTTTAAATAGCGGTTTGAAATACCTCCAAAACAAAAATAGTAAAGTTATTGTCATAGTTCTTTTTTTTTTCTTTTATGAGCAAAATACTGCAAGTTGACACAGTTATTTTAAAAAGTGACTTTTTCTTTAAAGGGAAAGCCAGCAATGTTTTCATGTTAAACACATCATGGTCTAGTGCTGATGCAGTGAGTATAGAAATCACTGTGGTTTGTAAAGAAACATCATGACAATCCAATATCTGTTATTAGAATCCCACACTCTTTGGGATGTGACATACTTTCCAGCTTGATGACATTTGTGCAATTACTGCAAGAAGTCTGATGCAGAGCTGCCAGAAAAGCTGCTGCAGTGAACGAACTCCTTGTGGTTTTGTTTCAGCTGTTTGCTTCCAACGTGGAAGGGAAGAGTTCTCCCAGCGAGGTGTTGGTGTGCACAACCAGCCCAGACAGGCCAGGACCTCCAACCAGACCCGTGATCAAGGGGCCAATAACATCTCATGGCTTCAGTGTCAAGTGGGGTAAGCCAGCTCAGGTTGTTGTAGTTCTGGAGTTGTAAGAAATTCAAATAAAATCATGTAAATATGTGTTAGAGCTTAGGTTTTTTGTGTGGCTTCTCAGTCCAAAGTTGAATGTGTTTGGAGAACTTGACAACTTAATTTTTTTAATATTGTAAAAGGCGTGTGGAGGCTCTTGTGTTTTCAGAAGCAAAAATGTTTCTTTGTTTTTGATTAACTCACAGTCAAGCACACCTTCAGGCTTTTCCCTCTCCATTTCATGTCCCATTGCAGCTTCATTCCAGCTGCTTCCTTTATGAACAGGGCAACCCTCCATGGAGCTCCTCTTCCAGTGCTTTTTCCATACATTTTGTTTGGACCATCATTATGCAGCAGCCTTACTCTGATTTGTGCTGAAAACTGATGTCTGTCACGCGCTGCTGCTGTGCATTACTTGGTGTAGTTAATGTGGAGGAGTTAGTGGAGAAGGAGCTGAATCAGAAACAGGTTTGGTAATTTTTTTTGTTATCTCTCACTCCTATTCTTGCCTTATTTTTCAGATCCTCCCCAGGATAATGGTGGTTCAGAAATCCTGAAGTATCTGCTGGAGATTTCTCAAGGAAGTCCAGAAGGTAAACTTGAGACAAGTTGTCTCCATTTCAATCCACTATGGCTACTGTAAAGAAGTCTTGACTCTTTAGGCTATTATTGTTATTGTTCTTAATGCCCTAATAATGTGATTGAAACAGAGTTATGTGGTTTGCAGCGTTCCTGGGTGAGTTAGGGTTGGATTTTGGGAAGGTTTTTTAGTGGGGTTTTTTCAGCAATCCTCTTTTTTTAATAGTGATAGAATTTTAGCTTTTATGGCTAAATCTAGAAATACTTTTATATATATTCATGTGCATATATTTGCACATTTATACATGGTATATAATACTTATTTGTATTTATAAGTGTATGTATTTGCATGTGTTATGTCTTCAAGTGGGAATTAATACTCATAGTGTAAGTAATATCACTACATAATGAATTTCCTGAAATACATCATTTGTGCAAGACCACATTAAGGATTTTCCTTTCTGTCTGACACTCCTAAACTTGTTGCTTTCCACTTCTCTGAACGTGGGTCTATCTTATTTTTAGCAAATCAGTGGGAAGTGGCCTATAGTGGCTCAGCTACAGAATATACCTGTACTCACTTGAAACCAGGCACTTTGTATAAACTCCGGGCATGCTGTATCAGCACTGGTGGACACAGCCAGGTGAGTATTATCTATCAATAAGGACTGTTGAGTTTATGTTTTTCAGAGATTTATCTGCTATTTTTGGTGAAATACTTCTGCTTTCAAAAGAAGGGGAATGTTTTCCCTGTAGCGCAGTAAGACTACACTGATTGCAGTTAATCTTACGTTTCTGAATTTTAGATTTCTATGTGTATGTAATTTTCTTTTCAGCAAGCTGCAATTTAGTGAGATTTGGTTTCCTCAAAACCAATCTGTAGTTTATATTTATGTTAGATAAGACCATCATGATTATCTGATGTGGCCACTTGAAAAAGGCCCCAGACTGTAATCTGTATTTACTGGAGATGCAGGAAGAGGTAGTTTGCTTAACAATTATCTTTCAGATGGCTGAATTCTGTAAGTTTTTGGGTCCCGTTTTTCAGACACTGATTCTTGTAATTCCCTTCTTCGATTTAAATTCCCTTCAGTACCTATACTCTTACTCCTCCTGCTTTGATTTCCTTTTCCTCATTTAAGATTTGAGTACTTTAGACCTTGACATTATTTGAAAACCAAGGAAAATTAAAATAGAGAGCCCAGTTTTGAGACTGTTAATGAAGGAACTCTATTAATTGTATTTGTAAGTAGCGTGCGTCACTTTGATATTTGATACACTTTGAAATTTGATAATGTCTGCTCTCCTTGATGTGAATGTCCATGAAGTGGTGGGTGCAGAATACAATTTGCTGCGCTGCTCTGTGGCCAGGGCTCAGTTTGCAGGTGGTGGCCATCCTGAGGGGTAACCGAGCTCTGTTCTCCCGCAGTGCTCCGAAAGTTTACCTGTCCGCACGCTGAGCGTGGCGCCGGGGCCCTGCCGCCCGCCGCGGCTCCTGGGCAAGCCCAAGCACAAGGAGGTGCAGCTGCAGTGGGGTAAGCCAGGGCAGCATCTGCTGCTGGAAACCTTTGCTTTTGGTGCTCAGGGGCTGGGCTTGCCTTAGCCTTTGTTTCTGCTGCTCGTGTGCTGTTCCGCGGAGCAGGGGAACACTGTCCACTGAATCCCGAATGAGTCAGAAATTCAACTTCCCATCGGCTGCGGTGGTTCAGTGTTGGATTTCTGAACTCACCTGTCCTTTAGGTCTTGAACTGTGCTCCCATTTTTGTTTTTAGCCCTGTCCCTCTCAGGGCTGTTAAGCATCACTTCATTAGAATATCTGTTTATTTCAAAAACACAGTATGATTCAAAATCTTTTTTTTATTCCTTTGTGATATTGGCTTGGCAGAAGCGTTTTGCTACTTCTAATATGTAACTTCTTTCAAAAATTTGAGTCAGAACATATTGAGGGTTTTGGGTGGCATTTAAATCCTGATCCACAGTATAGTACACAAAATCGATTGGACACCTGTTATTTTGCAAAGATGTTGGACTACAGTCATGGCACTAAATTGTCCAAAAAATTTTAGCACATTTTTCAGAATACAAGGCACATACCAGTTTCCAACCATTTTTTTCTGATGATAATCTTGCAGCATCCAAGTATTTTTGTGGCATCATTTGTTAAGCCAAATTCTGGATAAGTAAAATTTCTAACTGTCAAATATATTTCAACACCAATATCAAAATTCACCCAAAATACCTTGTTGCTTCCTGGAAGCATTTTGGTGGCCACTGTTTTTCTGATTGATTCTGTGGTACTGGCTTGTAACATAATGTGCAAGTATTATCAAATGCATTGTTTTTATGGGAAAAAAAAAGGTGCCCACAGCAAAACAGATATATATCTGTGTGTATGTATCTGTACAAACAAATACGTGTAGTGTGGGAAGTAAAAAATTGTTCTTCCTGGCGCACGTCCTGCTGTTATTATTAACAAATGATGTGATTCCTTTTAGATGTCCCTCCGTCAGAAAGTGGCTGTCCTGTCTCTGAGTACAGCGTGGAGATGACAGCCCCTGAAGAAGTGATTTCGGAGGTGTACCACGGGCCTGAGCTGGAGTGCACCGTCAGCAACCTCCTCCCTGGGGCCACCTACGGGTTCCGAGTGCGGGCCCTGAACGATGGCGGGGTACGTGCGCTGCCCTGGCCCCCCTGGGGCACCTCTGGGGTGCTGCCACTGCTGCTGGTCAGGAGGGTCGAGGGGAGATGGGCAAAAGAAAATCAGGGGATAAATGCTTCAAGGAATCAAGAAAATCATGGGATAAATGCTCTGGAGGAACAGCTGCAGTTTTAGACCTGGTTCCCTTTTAAAAGGAGGTTTCAGGTACTAATATGATTTCACTGGGCAAAATCAGCTGCTCCAAAACATGCAAAATCCCTGCTAAAAGTTATAGATGCTTGCAAGGAGGAGTCTGTTTATTCTCGTTCCATTGCATTTCCTTCTTTTTGTTTCAGATCTAAACTTTGTAAAAACAAGTACTGCAATTTCACCCAGGTGTTATGTTTTGAGGGAAACTCACATCCCTGATGATTTTTTTGTGTTAATTTAAAAAAAAAATAGTGCTTTATAGATTCAACAAGATTTTGTTGTTATACGATTTCCTTGGAAGAAGTGCCTTCCCTAATACATCAGAAATTTTGTCTGATGGCCATGGAGATCTGTTGGAAGATCTTTTTCTTTTTCATTGAGGTTTGGGTTGGTTCTGCTTGCCTTTGTGTCATTCCGAGGGTGTTATATAAAGTCCCAGCAGAACTACATGCATTGATGTGTTTCTTGCCAAGAAATCTTGATGACAAAGGTTCAAAGTTAGTCACAGGGAGAAGTTCTGTTAAAACTTAACTCGGGTAGTAGAAAAATCTGCAAGACTGTTAAACTGCTTTGTCTTAAAAATACCCACTGTTTTGTTTTTGTGAAAAATTAATTAAATGCACATTAAAAGATTAGATTTGCTTGCTGGAATGAAAGCCTTTGCCTACCTGATAGCTTTGAATATATGATGCTTTGCCTTTTTTTTTAATACTTTTTTTTTGGCAGTACAGTTGCAAAGCACTTCTTGTTCCACCCTTTGTTAAACAAGGGGGCTGGTTCTGGTTTGGCTGGGCTTTTCTACCAGGTGCAAATTAGGGGAGGATGTCCTTTACCAGATTCTTCCTCAAAAACAGCAGAAGTCAATAAAAGAGATATTTTGACATGTGCATTCTTTGTAAATCAAACCAATCAGTGTTGGCCTTTCTTGACGGCAGATACTGACACATCCGTTGAGAAGTTTTCTGAGGTTCATAATTTCAGTGTCATTTGGCCTTTTGCAGTGGCTCATTTTTTTCATACTCACTAATACTGCATTACAAAATAAGTAAATATCAGTGTTTTTCCTCTAATTCCTTCCAAGTGAAGTTCCTTTGTTCTGGAGAACGATTTCTAATTAACTTGGGGACGTAGTGAGCAAACTTCACTCTTCCACTCGGGGGCCTGAGAACGGCTGTTCCACTGCTATCTCCTGTCCTCGCACTGCTGGCTGAAGCCAGTTTCCCAGACTCCTGAAAATTGGCTTTTTTTTTTTTTTTTTTTTTTTTTTTTTTTGCTAATATGCATTTAAATTATTCTCCCAGCACAGGCTCAGAAGTTGGCTGAGCTGAGCTGAGCTGCCCGTGGAGCGCAGCGCCCACGGCGTGGTGCAGCCTGTCCCTTGTCCCAGCCTGGGGCTCCAGCACATCCTGTCCTTTCACAGTTGACTTGGGGCAGGCATCTTTTGTAAAAGAAGCTGGGTATGGACTCCAGGATGTGCTTTGCTCTTGCTGTGCTCCTCTTTCTCTCCATGAGAGGCTGGTTATGATATGTGAACACACTGTGCTGAGGTAAGGCAGAGCGACACAAACTCTTCCTCAGTTACTGAGTGCCTGTTCTCACTTTTGGGCAAACTGGAGGTGGTTCCTACTCTCAGGGGCACTCACTGCCACACAGGAGGATGCACAAAGGGTGTCTGTGCTCTCTGCTCTTTTCTGAGCCCACCTCACACTTAGACACACAATCATTTGTGTGGTTTCATGCCAAGCTCTGGTGTTGGAAGCCCAGCCTGTCTTTGAGGAAGTTCAGTGCACTGAGAAAGTTTGTGTGCTGTTCTTGGGAAGCCCTTGAGGGCTTTGACATGGGTGTACACCTGTATATTAATAATAACAATAACTATAATAATAATAATAATTTTTTTTAAACCTTGTTCCCCTTCAGTACGGGCCGTATTCGGAGGTGACAGAGGTCACCACAGCAGCAGGACCCCCGGGCCAGTGCAGAGCACCTTCCCTGTCCTTCCTGTCCGACACACGAGTCCTGCTCAGCTGGGAGGTGAGTCAGGTGCCCTAGTTCATGCTCCTTTCATTCCACCTTGCTTGTCCAAACCACTATGGTCACCACAGAACTCAAAAGTGAGCTTGAGAGCTGTTGCCGGTGTGGAACTGTCTTTTAATGCAAGGAGACTCTATGTGGAAACTATTCTGTTGTAGAAAATCATCTTCTCTACTTTTCTTTGGAGAATTGCATAAAGTTGGGCACGAGTCTTCCAGACCAGGATTCAGCCACAAGACCTCCTGCACTGGCTTCAGATGATAGAAGTGCTCTTCGCAAGCTTTTAGCACATCAGCATGTTCTGAGTTGGAATTATGAAGACAAATACTTTATTTTGGCTGAAACTGGAGTCTCTGATATGAAATTAACTCTCCATAAATGCTTATGATTTAGGGCTTTTTCCCCCCTCCAAAATTGTTTCTCTTCCCCAAATATTTACTTGTATTTTAGTTTGTGTGCATTCCTTCTCCATTCTCCAGGCATTGGACTGAACATAAATGTTAGCTGAAGTGCTGTGGGGATGATTGGTGCCATTAAAGGAAAAAATGTTGTGTAATTAAGGCAGAAAAGAGAGGATGTTCCCATAAATAACATTGTGATGTGGTTCAGTGGGGCTGTAGTTCTGCCGCAGAGTTAAAATGAAAATCTAGCAGCCATTCCAGCCCTGCTTCCATTGGGTTCCTCCCCAAAACAATGCCCCTGTTGAGGAAGAAGTCACTGACACTCAGGATGCTCAAATAAATGTGTTTTGCTAACAGCATATCTAGATACAAACATAATCTGCATTAAATTTTATAAGAAACAGGTGTATTTGGTGCAGTTTGGGGGTATTAATATTTTTTGCAACTAGAAATCACACTTAGCTTTTAAATGCTACCTTTTAATGGTCAGGAATTTGCTCTCCCCAGCCATGAGGGGATGCAGCAGTGGTTGTGGTAGGTTCTCTATTTATTTGAAGGATATATTTGTTTATTCTAGCTAAAAATGAAGCTGTGGCTTGCAGTGGTTATGTTTTCTTAAAGAGCGTCCATTTTTGGCTGATACGAATAAGAAGGAAGAACAGTGGAGCACTGTGGAGTGTGGCTGGAGAACACACTGTGGTGCCTACTGTGATGCTTTTTTTTTTTTCACATTGTTTGAAAATGTGCCTTTGGAGTTCTGAATGTTCCTGCTCCAGCAGCTGGAAGCTCTGAGGCAGAGCCAGAGGAGCCCTGTGCAGGGTGGTCACTGTGATGTGCAGCAAGGCTCTGGATCCTTGCACTGGAAATTGCCAGTCGTGGTCACAAAGTCCTTGTGGGCCACACAGCGCAGCTCTAGGCAGTTCTGCTAAAAACACGAAATATTTTGGTTTGGGAACTGTGCTGTTGTGCCTGTATTGGCTCATCTCCAGCGCATTCAGGCATTCATTTTGTGTCCCCCTAAATAAAGGGGTTCTGGGGATATATGGAAGAGGACAGGTTTAGATTAGATATTGGGAAGAAATCTTTATTGTGAAGTGCTGAGACACTAAAAGAAGTTGTCCAGCTGCTCCTGGATCCCTGGAAGTGTCCAAGGCCAGGTTGGATGGGGCTTGGAGCAGCCTGGGATGGTGGAAGGTGCCCTGCCCATGGCAGGGGTGGAATGAGGTGATCTTGAAGATTCCTTTCAACCCAAACCATCTGCTGGTTCTGTGATCCCATAGGAGTCTCATTGTGGATGTGAACGTGCCAGGATCCACAATCCATGTCCCATTCTGGGACTGATGGGTGACTTCCACTGAGAGCCTCGGGCCAGCTCCTCCCTCGTTAAGGGTTCTTTTCTCAGCCCGTGGGTGACTGCTTCAGGCTCAAAAGGCCAGTTCTTCCAAAGCTGTGTTTTTATCTCTCAACTAGGCTGCACTAGGTTGATGCTTTTTTTTGTGTTCTCCACGGCTGAGCTTCTGCCAAGCCAGTGGAGAGACAATTTATTCCTGAGTGTCCTGATGAAAAGCAAAGTAGCTGCGTACACTCACTCATTTCTCTGAATTTCAATCAGGTAATTTTTGTGCAGAATTGTCCTGTTTCAGTAACCTCTTAGGGAACATTAACTCAGTACATTTCCATTTCCATTTCCAATGGTGTATTAATTTAAAAATAAGGGTGGTTGTTGGGTTTTTTTTCCATGTACTTTATTCCTTCCCTAGTGAAACACAGCGATCCGAAGTGCTCATTTCTGAGCTGAACCACATAAATATTTGTGTTGCAGAGTCCTGAATGTTCTGGTGCTGACATCTCTGAATACAGATTAGAGTGGGGAGAAGAGGAGGAATCTCTACAACTTGCATACAGTGGCATAGAAACCTGCTTTGAAATCAGCGACTTGGCGGCGGCAGCGCATTACTGCTGCAGGCTACAGGTATGGCAGGGCATGCATTGCCATCTGAGATGCAAACTGAGTTTCCTTCCACTGCTGTGCTTATTTTTATCCTTAGCCCCTCTGAAGTTATGTGCTCTCTAAGGCAGGAGGAATGCACATTTATTTTAAGCGATGCAGGCTGATGTGTTGCTTAAAAATTGCTCTCGTGTTTTGTTACTTGCAGTGACTAATGCTTGTAACAGCCACCTTGCCCTCTGACACCAAAACAAAATAGTAATGGTCTAGAAAAAAAATTTTTAAATCGTTTTTTTGGTGGTAAGGAGAGGTAAATGATATCTACCTCCCAAATGGACATTGAAGATTCCCCTGGCTTAAATAATGAACTCCAGCATCTGTTTAATTTATCAAGTAAAGCAAAGCAGCTGAGTAGAGTTTCCTGTGTGTATAGGAGGTGGTGCCTGCCAGAAAGTGAGTTCTCATCTTTGCCATTTTGTCTCAGATTTATAAGATTGGATCTCATGTAGTCTCGATATGATTTCTTTTTCTTTGAGCTCATTCTCTCCTATTATTTTCAGTAAAAAGTAGCAGTTCAAATATATTTTATGTATCTGTATGGAAGTAAAAAATACAGGACTTTCCATCCTTTATATCTACTGAGAAATAAATGGAAGGTAAAGCAAGTGGGAGTGAAGTAAAAATATTTTTACCCAAGATACTCTTGCACAAGATATATTTGTATGTGAAGGCAGAATACCACCACTAATCCAACCCAAATACCCACCCAGCTGGTAACATGTGGACCACCCAGGGTAATTTCTTTGATCAAGGACAACATGCTTCTGTTGAGTGTTTCCTTCTTATATTTTTTTTTAAACAGGATATTGAATATTTTTTTATTTTTTGGGAAGACGGTTTCGAGGAGCTGGCCAGCAGCCCAAGAGCTCAGACCCCACAGCTCCAAGTGCACTCAAATGTATTTTGTGACTTGGCCAGAGCTGGTGTGTACCTTGCTCTGGCACTGTGGGGGAAGGGGAACGAGGGAATGTGTGAGTGGCTGGGAAGTGTGAGCCAGAAAGTGCCTCTTGTTTCTGCAAGAGGGAGAGCATTCAGCATCTGCTGGGCAGGGAGGAGACTGTGAGACCACTGCTGCGGGGAGCCCCAGGAATATTTCATGTTAAAAATGGAAACAGCCAGCAGTGTGGCATCTTCAATTTCCAGTGGGTGCTTATTTCAAACTGCCTGCCACAAAAATGTTGCACGAATCTACTCAGTTCTTAACACAGCCAGTATCATTTAATCCATAGGCACAAGAGCAATAAGACTTTCATAAAAGTCCATCAGTGACTCAGGCATTACTTTCTGGAGAGCTTCATCCTCTGGGTCTGATCACTGTATTATATGGAGGAGAATTTCTTACAAGATACACTGGAATCTTGAAACAATTACACACAAAATACCCCACAAAGTATGTGTAACAGACAAGGAAAGAAAGTTAAATAGTATCAGAAATTTTAGGTTAGTTTAAAAAGAAGGGAGAGAATAATAGCTGTTTTTCTTATCTGTTGCTGCTTATCTGTTAAATAAAGCTGCTTATCTGTTAGCAGCTTTAACAGAAAAATCTTTTCCTTTTTAAAAGTAAAGATTCCCCAAACCACATGTATCCAGCCTCCTAATAAACACACAGTATTGCTATCTCAATCTACAGTAATTCAATAAAAGAGGGAATTGAGGAATCAGGCGTATCTAACTGCAGGGCAGACAGTTGTCTTCACTGTTGCTCAACTTTTTTCCTGTAATGAATATTCCTGAAAACAATAGGGGCTTCTGTGAAGGGAAATGTTGTGTCATTTGGGGGTGGCAGGGGAAAGCAAAGCCCCATCAGTTATGGTGATGAGATTGTCCAATAAAGCACTTAAAAACCACCACTGACAATAAATTGCTTGGAGCAAGATACAAATTGCCAAGCACTGGTTTAGAGGCAAGACAAATCATATCATTGGCAGAGCACAACACAGGGCTCACTTCTAACAGCTCCAGGAGCGTTGCACTAAATAGAAGATTTCCCCGGAGCAGGATTTGTTTTGAAGGGCTTTTTAAAGGCTGACAAATCTAACTTTATTATCTCTTTCTTCAGTTGAACAAAATGCCTCCTGGAAAAAACAGAACATGGCTTTGTGTTTGTATTATGCAGAGCAGAAATAAGTTATTCACTGCAGTTAAGCATAGATAAGAAATCAAACAATTGTTTGATGCCTCCTGTCGTTGCCATCAGAGTCCTGCTGGCAACAGTGTAAGCCTGGATTTTTGAATTAATTGTAATCCGATGGGAGACTGTGGGCTAACTTTTCCAAATGTAAAGGAAATACGGATGGTGGAGGGTGCTGGGCAGTATCAAAGCTGTTTTTGGAGGTCTGTGCCTTCTGGTCTGCTGTAGTTTTTCCTGTTTTCCATGTTCTATAAGCTTTCCCATACCTTGTGTGCTGGCAGGAGGCTGGGCTGTGTCAGGAGGAGCCCAGGCAGCAGATCAGGTATTGCCCAGTGCATGCCATCCCTGAGAACCTGGAATGCTGCATCCAGGTTGAAACAGGGATGTTCAGATGAGATATAAAGAAAATTATCACAGTGCAGGCAATTAAGGATCTAACAGTGGTCCAGAGGGGCTGTGCAATCTCCAAACCTTGGAATTTTTCAAGACCCAAGTGGAAAAAAAGCCTGAGCAAACCTGGTCTGCGTTGTCTGACCCTGGCTGGAGTGGCAAGTGGGAGTAGATGAGTCCCACAGCCTCTTCCAGCCAAATGATGTCACCTGTCACTGGCAGTGTGACTGACATTTGCCCTTACTAACCAAAGTTTTGATCAAGTGTGGTATTATATTATATTCTTCATCATGATATAAATATGCTGTAGAACATCTCAACAAAGGGAAACTGCTTTTTTTTCCTTAATTAAAACAAAATAAAAACCTACATAAAGACTGTCTAAACCACAACAGAAGATTTGACTCCTAAAACATGTAAATTTTCCGTTACTAACTAAAGTTTGCCACTGATAAAAAGGTTATTAAATATCTGTTAGGGAAGAGAGAAATACTCTCCATTTTTTCTGAGACATTCCTGAGTGGCAAAGGAAGATCCTAATTCCCTAGGATAGCAGATGTGAGTCACTCTTTAGAAAGGAAGCCAGCAGTGCATATCCTGTGAAGAATTCATTGCACAGTCCATCATTCTGAACTTGCTACATATGTGAAGGAGAAAAAATACAATTAAAATTAAAAAATTAAATTAAATATAAAAAATTAAATTAAAAAATTAAATTTAAAAATGAAATTAAAAAATTAAATTAAAAATATTATATTAAAATTAAAAAACCCAACCAACACCAACCAACCCAACCAACCAACCCCACCAACCAACTCAACCAACTGACATCCAACCAACCCAACCCAACCCAACCCCACCAACCAACCAACCCAACCAACCAACCCCACCAACCAACCCAACCAACCAACCAACCAACCCAACCAACCAACCCCACCAACCAACCCAACCAACCAACCAACCCAACCCAACCAACCCAACCCAACCAACCAACCCCACCAACCAACCAACCCAGCCCCACCAACCAACCCAACCCAACCAACCCAACCCAACCAACCAAGCAACACCAACCACCCAACCAACCACCCAACCAACCAACCACTGCTTTTTATTTCCACCCCCAGGCCATTAACCAGGCTGGAGCTGGGCCCTACAGCGAGCTGGTGACCTGCAGGATCCCCGCGGCCGTGCCTGACGCCGTGTCCATCCTCTCGGTGCTGGAGGATGAGCCCAGGGGTGCCTGCCAGGCCTCCCCCTCCGTGTGCCTTGTGCTGAGCTGGGAAGAGCCGAGCAATAACGGGGCTGAGATCACGTCCTACAACATCGACCTGGGCGACGTCAGCATCCCCGTGGGAAACGTGACGAGCTACGTCGTCGAGGGGCTGCTCCCCGAAACCTCCTACAGGTGAGCGCGGCTCTCACACAGCTCAGTTTTACATGGGAAATATTTGGGGCACAGAGAATAAATTAAAATGCAAACCCATAGCCCAAACAACCGGCCTAGGGAGCACAGAAATCTGCAGTAGTTCCTTGATGGAATGAACTGAAGTAGTTCATGTTCAAATATTTTTTTCTCCCACGTTTTTTTCCTCTTTCTTCTCTCCTTGTATTATCTCTGACCCCTCCTTCTTTTTGGGTTGCTCTGCTAAGGTAAGGTTACACTGGTAATAATAAATTCAAAAATAAATTTTAAAAGAGGAAAATTTTTTTCCTCTTTCTCCTCTCCTTGCGTTATCTGTGACCCCTCCTTCTTTTTGGGTTGCTCTGCTAAGGTAAGGTTACACTGGTAATAATAAATTCAAAAATAAATTTTAAAAATAAGAAATAACTAAAATTTCAGTGTTACATCTCATGTTTTTCCAGCAACTTAGAAGTACTTTTCCAGGGGTTTCAGTTAATAAGTTATTGATTCCTGTGCAGGGTTAGCAATTTTCACCCAATGAACTTCTGTTTGTATAGCTACAGCTATTTTTTGTCTCTGATACATGGAGATTAATGAAAAGATAATCTGCATTTGAAAAAAAATTATGTTGTTTCAGAGTCTAAATTGCTAAGTGGCATTGCCAAAATTTTATTATTTTAATTATCAGGCTTATATGTTTTCTCCCTAATTGCTAATTAAAAAAGAAAAATGGTTCCATACAGGCAATGAATAGCAATACCACAGAATATGTGACAAAAGAAATTCTATTTTAAATACTTTTATAATAGAGACTGAAATCTGATCACACTGTTTTAAAATTAGATATGGAACAGATTTGCTGTAACATTTTTCTTTTTTTTACTTCGTATTCAAGGTCACAGTCCTACAGGCCTTGTAAATGATAAGTTCATAATTCAGATTTTATCCTGTATCCCAAAAAAGAGAACTTGTTGTAGCAAGGAAACAAATACATACACACACTGGAAGTTATTTAAAGTGAGGAGCATACATTGCTTGCTGACAGATCATTCATCTAAAATTGAAGAGTTTTTCTGTGGATTGGTCACCCAGCTGTGGAAATACATCATCTTTGGGCAGTCTTGTATTCCCTGTTTCTCCTCATATGTTTGTTCAACCAAGAGCCAAAAAAGCTGAAAAGGGAACTTTGAGCAACTCAGTCAAGAGAGAATGTGCCATTTAACTTCTTCACCAAAGTCTTACAACTTCTGTCTCTTTTTTAGCTGTTTCTACAGCTTCCTTTAGAGAAATGTTGTTGTCTTCAAGGCCTGGAAATGGAGATTGGAATGATTTTTTTAATTATTATTTGGTAAAAAGCACCATATTAAATCACATAGTTCTAGTCAGAGTTTCTGCCTGACTTTGATCCAAATGAAACAGCTAAAGCCACAAGCATTAACTGTTCTAAATATTGTTGCAAGACTAAGTTCCTACTAAAAAAAAAACCACTGAAGAGCACAGACCAGTGGATGACTGATCAGAAGTAATAATGTAGGAAAGCTCTTTTCTTTAATAAAATGGGAGAAAGAAACCCCAAATCTTGCATCTCATGACTGTCAGGGAAGACAAGTGACTGCAGCTGGATTGCAATTGTATCTCTTCTGTAGTTTGAAGCATTGTGTCAATCAAAAATAGATATGTCAGAGTGTTGTGATCATTAGCTTTTTCATTGATATTTCTTCATCAAGCAGATCTTGACACCTGTCTTTGATCAGGGAATGTCTGCCCTTATTAAAAAATCCTTAAAGAACAGGATTATCAGGCTGGGTGCTAAAAGTTGGTGCATTTTCTGCCCTCCCTGGTTGAATCAGAAGAATGTTTCAGAGCATCCCTGATCTCATTCTCTACACTTCTCCACTGACGATTCTTCTTTTTGTGTCAGTTTTGTTTAACAGAACTTACTTTTCTCCTTCTCAAGTGTTTATTCCCTGCTGTGTTTAAAAACAGTGAACACATTTCCCTAGACTAAACAAGCCAAGTACTACTGGGTTTGAGATTCTGAACTCTCCTGCCAAAGTTTCAGCAGAATTTGAAGTAAATCAACAAAGGGTTATGTGTTTAGGTTGAGTTGGAATTCCACTGTCAACGATTCTGGTCATGGGAAACCAAAATTGAAAGCAAATCTTGGCTATTATGAATCCAGCAAGTCCAAACCCGAAAATTTAAATGGTTTTGGATAGGGGGGTGGTTCTGACAGCCTGTCCACGTGTGCCCACTCTGTTGGAGCTGTTAGTTTAGGTCTGGCACTGCTTTGCTCTGAGCTTCTGTGTGGGAATGGCCGCAGAGGAGCAGCCCAAGAGCACACAGAGCAAACTCCAGGCTCTCTGCAGGGATGGGCTCAAAGCTGATGAGTTGGATGCTTTGTAGCAGTAACAAATCCAACCAGCATGCCACGAGAAGGAAATCCTTCCGAAACACCCCAAAATGCATTTAGTGCAGGAGGAACTGGAGCAAGGCTCTGTCACACTGCAAGTGGCCATGGTAGGGCTGAGTCTGGGGGATTGCAGCTCAGACACAGCCCCTGCCTCCCCCAGGCACTGTGTAAACATCCTGCCTGGTGAGCAGCTGCAGAAATATGTCTGAGTTCTGCAGTCTCTCTGCTTTATTGACATAGCCACAAAGCTCTGGAAACTCAGATTATAGGGTGATGTACTTGGCCTGGTTTTCCGTGGACTGATGTAACTAGGAGTGAGTTAATAAATATTCCACAATAAATAAGTATTCAACAGTCACAGAAACACCAATTTTCTATTACACTCCGTTCCCAAGCTTCACTTAACACATTCCATAGATAATTGTGCTCTGCTGTTGAGATACTTCACTGCAAAACAACTTCCAATTTTTGAGAATGCTTCTTCTCCTCTGAAGTTACACAGTGTACAGAAATATATAGTTGCATTGCTAAATTTTAATAGTGATGTTTAATTTGGTTTAGGTATAAAAATTCCAAATGCTTCAAATTTTTAAACCATATCAAGGAAAATATCATCCAAGATGGAGAGAAAAATGGATGTGGATGCTCAAATTAGCAAAGTTTAGGTGGTCTATAAAACAAAATACGTTTCAGAGTGGGACACTAGGTCTTCTTCCAGGGATTTGTGGGGCAGTGTTTGATTGCTGTTCGTGTCCTGGCAGATGCTGCTGGTGGAGGATGCTGCTTCCCCTCCCCTTTGGAAGGCATTTTAACTCCCACAGGTTTCCACGTGTGGTGCAACTGGTGGCATTTCTCTTATGGGAACTGGGGAATCAAAGTCTTCTCATGTCAGCCTCTCAAATTAAGTCAGAAGTTAATTTTTCAGTTTATTGGAAATACTATACGAAGGATTTTGTGACCAATCTGAAAATAGCATGCTGTTTAGTGTGTTTATTTCCCTGGGTCAAGAATCTTTTAAGAGAGAAAGGTCTGTTAAAGATCATGTCATGGTTTCTAAATTTGCCTAGTCTGATTTATGGCTTTCTTTCTAAATGTTTAAAAGTTGTAGTGGGAAAATGTGAGAATGAATACAAATATTATTGGTCTGGGGTCTGCAAAATTAGGCATTATTCCTAAATACAGTCTTTACATTTTCAAAAAACTTGTTGTCAAATTGTGATTGTCAGATTGTTAAACCATCTTTCTTTCCAAGAGGATGTTTGGGGTATTTTCACTTAGAAGCCATTAGTGGAAAAGTCAGAAGCAATTCAGGAAGTGGTTTTACTGCAAGTATTTCTACTTGTCTATACTATACTTTTACATGAAAATAAAGAGTTGGTTTTTCCCCGTACCAGCTCTGTAAACAGTAATTGGTTTCCACTTAATTGTGGATGTTCTTTTGCCCACCCTGGCTGTTCCACACAGCTGGGAAAGCTCAGTGTCACAGGTTGGGGCAGGGACACGAGAAAGCACCTGAGCTGGAGCAGAGATGGTGCAGTACGAGCTGTTCTCACCACATCTGCTCTCCCCTTCTCCACATGGTCCTCCTTTCTCCCTTTTCTGTTTCCCTTCTTCCTTCTCCCCTTCCCTTTGGACTTTGCAAAGCCTCATATCCATTGAGGAGACCCTGCTGGGGTTCAGAGGGAGGTGACACCTGGGTCTGGGCTGCGCTGCCACGTGCACAGGAAACACAAAATTGTTGTTTGTGTGTGTCTGATGAGGCTCAGGCCCTGGGAATGATAGTGGCAATTTACAGAGCTCGATGGTGGCGCAATCAGCAGAAAAGAGTGGCCACATCAGCCATATTAGAGTCAAATAAATCAATTCCTGCTTTCCCAGTGTCATCATTCATTTGTAGAGATGCCTGTCTCTGTTTTAAGGCTTAAGAGTTTCCATCAGTCTTACCGTGCTCCAGAGTCAGAAGGGGTGTGTGCATATTTGTGTGTGTCACAAGGGGGGAGCAAGGACTCTGTGCAGCAGAGGAAAGCCAGAAAAAATCAGTGAAGAGACACATTTTCACTTTGTGCAAATACCTGGCAAAAGCAAGAAAAATAAATGCAGGTGTATGTTCGTGCATGTAGCTAAAAAGCACATCTATCAGCTTCTCCTTAAAAATGTGATATTGGGGAGAGATTCATTTCACTCGCTGCTTGTTTTGGCGTGTGGTGGCTGCCATTTGGAAATCAGCTGAAGTTACAGTGCTTGAGGACAGGAGAGGCTTTGTTGTTACTGGGACTTTAATACCAAATAAAACAAAACAAAAGGCAGTGTACTCTGCTGCTGTAATCAATCTACAAAAACAGTATTTTGTAATATAGCTGTTACTGCTTATGTGCATATGCTAATGGATGGCTTGGTAGAATCCAGTGAAAATTCAGGCAGGTTTTGGGTTTTTTTGTTGGAAATACCATTAAATACTGATGTAATGACTCTTCAATCTAAAGCAAACCAATAACATAATATGAAGTAAGAGAAATGCTTATATTAATTACACTTCTTCAGACACTAGAAAAGCCTTTTGTTCTTTTTACGTCAAATGCTTGTGAGCTGCAGTTGAAGAGGAGGCTCCCTGTAGATCTTTCTTGTGCTATCTACCCTTGGGGAGGAGGAGGAAGTGGTCGGGATGCATTTCCTGAAGCCAGGAAGGTTAAAGGGAAAGGAGGAAGGTTAAAGGAGGAAGGTTAAAGGAAAATCCAGCTCCAGAGCAAGCAGTACCTTACCCCTGGTCATGGCTGGGTCAATAAGCACAGGTTTAAGCACACATTTGCACATGACTCTGTACACACACTGCAATCCCAGTCTGCAGTGGCTTTAGCTGACTGATCAATAGATTAGACTTTATTATTTTGCAATATGTTTATTGACAGTTTAACCCTTTACGTTTCTGAAATGCAGAAATTATAGCTTTGGGGGTTTTTTCTAATGTGAAATGTTCTCTGGAGAGTTTTTTTCCCCTATCCCTTTAACATATTCTTTTCCTGATGGTAGAGCTGAAAGCTTGCTCTTCAAAGCAAAGTAATTTTTCATGTGTTGTTTGTGTGAACTTGCATCACTTTATGTTCTTCAGTCAAAATAAGTAGCTTTGCCAAGCAAAGACAGTTCTTGTGAAGTGACTTTACCCATGAGAAAATACAAGGCTGCTGTGCACAGGATTTCCAAAGTAAATGGCATCTCTCCAGCTAACTAAACAAGGCTGAACTATCTTAAAAAACTTAATTAGTTTTCTCCATCCTGATTTTTCTTATTTTGTCTTTGATTTAACAGACTTTTGAAACCTTTCAGGCTCATCTGTACCGATTTTTCTATTTATACAGTCCTCAAAACTGCTCAAAATTGCAAATTTCCCATTTTTGTTATAGTGCTGTTGATGTTACCATAGTTAGCATACTCAGAGACTGCTACCTCTCACTCATCTCAGATTCTCAGTGTTCTAATTATTAAACTAACGTGCTGACAGGTAAGAGAAAATGACCAAAGCAGAAGGCAGGAGTCATTATCTTAAGAAAGAAATAAAATTTAGAAGACTGACTCAGTCTTAAGAATATTTCCAAATTCAAGCTGCTGTGACCAGGTGGTCACAGAAAGCAGGTGGTCTGCTGCTCTTCTGGATGTCCTCGGTGTGATTCAAATGGCTCAAGGGCTTTTGCTCATCTTGTGAGAATCACTTGGGTCCAACTTTTATTTGATCTCATAGATAGTTCACTGGCAGTTAATATTTCTGCAGTTTGTGACAGAGTGTGGGAGGTTTGTGGATTTAACATTCTCCATTAGTTCCTCCCAGCAGAGTTTCCTGTTCTTAAATAGTGAGACACTGAAATAACACTGCTCTTGGGTCTCCAGGGGTGCTTGCCAACATGGGGATAGGTTTTGTGGCAGTGACAGCAGTGCTTTTGCTGAACGACTTCACCTCAATTAGTCCATGATCTTTGTTAGACAACCATAACACAATTCTGCTTTTTTTTTTTGTTGTTTGTTCATGGTTGGGAACTTCACGTTTTCCAGGCTGTGCTGGAAGTTCACATTTTCCTGTGCTGCTGTCCCTTGTTCAGGTGGCTGAAGGGACTGTCACCAGGTGCTGAGGTTGCTTACCCAACCCTTCCCCTCTGCCTTGCTGCATTTCTCACATCTTCAGTGCAGCTCTTACACTGTGAGCAGGATGATACTCATGTTAACAGAACCTTCCACAAAAAGCACTGGGGGCTGTGGTTGGGCATGGTGGCAGGGATGGAGCAGTCACCTCCAGAAGTCTCTTTTCTTGAGATGTTTTTACACCCAGAATCTCACGAAAGCCCTTTAACATTTACCTTCTTGCTGTTTGTTTTAGGATCAGGATCCAGGCTGTCAATGAAATTGGAGCTGGACCTTTTAGCCACTTTATTAAAGCAAAAACCAGGCCATTACCACCTTTACCTCCACGGCTGGAGTGTGCTGCAGCAGGGCCTCAGAGCCTGAAGCTGAAGTGGGGAGACAGCAGCTCCAAGCTTCACTCTACTGATGACATGGTCTATATTTTGCAGATAGAGGACAGAAATAAAAGGTAAGAGAGATTAATCTTTTCCTTGGGTCAATGAGAAAGGATTCTGGTTCATCGTAATGCAGTTGTGAATGAAAGAAAAATGGTGTTTTCCTGATTGCTTTGTGCCTATAAATATGTATAAAATAGTGTTTTAAGAGGCATTCTGTGCCTGTAGTCTGAGCAACTTATGCATCAAAGCTGGAAATGATACAGAATCATGGAATCATTAAGGTTGGAAAAAAACCTCTAAATCATTGAGTCCAACCATTAACCTAACACTGCCAAGTCTAGCAGAAATCAATCCTGTACTGGTGAGATTTCAGCAAAACCCTGGCTTTTCTGCCAGTAAATTTAATATCAGGTTTCATGGCCACAGTGCTTTATCTTTTAGAAAATGTGAAATAAAGATACTGCACCCAGCTTGCTGTGTGTATTAATAAAGCCAAGGGTTACAAATCAGAGGTCTAGGAAAGGTAAAACTGAGCAGAACAATGTTTTTTGGGCAACATGGTGGTCATGATTTTATAGCTGTAATGTTTTACAGCATTAGAAAATATGAGCTTGGCCTCAGCTTGGTAGCTCCACAATAATTTTGAAATAAGGTGTGCAAGAAACAAAAAAATCTGTGTTTAAATTAAACAGTCAGTGCTGAGCAAAAACTACCTTCCCATGTGAACTTTGTATGGGAAGATTTGCTATTGTAGCTCCAAAGTTGTGATGTGATATATTAAATTTAAAAAGGGAATGAAAGAAAGACAATATGCAAGTATTGCCTAACAGTCTGAGCTCTTCAATGAATAAATATCATAGATGGCTCATAATTTACTAAGAAACACTCTCAGCTACTTCAATTAGGTAAAATAAGTGACTTACCAAGTAGATAATCCTTAGAGACCTTCAGCACAGATCATAATTTGATGTAAATTATCACAATTCCTTTAATTTAAATAGAGCTGTGCTGAGTTTATGCCAGCTGAAGATCTGGCCCAAAAGCTCTAATTTTCAGCAACAAACCCACCATGAATAATGCCTTAATACCTCCCAGTATCTCAACTGTACTGATGCAGAGAGGGTATATGCTCCCCTGTATTAATCCTGAGAGGTGTCCAATGAATATAAATACCCATTTGAAAGTCTGCCTGGCAAAAACAGTTCCCTCTGAGAGCAGTGATGCTTGGCAGGAGCCCATCACCTGCAGCACCCTGGGATTCAATCAGCTCTGAAGACACATCCCACAGCCTGCTTTGCTTTGCTTTCATGTAGCACTGCAGGTAGGGTGGTGAGGAGCTGTAAATTGTTTTTAACCTGTCTTTGTACTGGGGAAAATAGAAGTTTCCTTCTAAGAATAAAATGTTACCTTGCAGCAGGCAAGGAAGACTTACTCCTCCTTTGCTCTGGCATGAGGCTTTAGCATGTTCCTTTGCTTTTGCACAAGCTTTCCCCACTGCTAATGATGGAGTTGTTAATTAGGAGCAATTTGAACTTTGCACTCTGCTGGGTCTTCTTAGCTTGGAATTTGGCTTCTAGTCCACCTGAACTCCCAGAGATGCAGAGAAATTGCTCCTCTACACTGTGCTGTCTCCTCCTGCTTGGTCAGAGCCCTTGCATGAAATGGCTCTCTTTGGTGCTGGGTTTGTAGCAATGAGCTCAGGTAATCCCTGAAAGGAGCCAGAGCTGGGGTTAATGAATCCATCCCGGAGTGGAATGGGTGCACTGTGGTGTTTGAGAGCAGTTGGAGCTGGCAGATGCTGGCAGTAAGATCTGTTTGTTCCTTCCCTGTCTGACAGTGCCTTTTTGCTCTCCATTGTGCTCATGGGTCACAGTGAGAGATGCTCCTGCAAGGTACAGTTCTGTACCTCCAGGAGAGCTGTCAGCCCTCACGAGCAGGGAAGGACAGCCCACACAGGAGCTGGGGGAAGCAGCAGGAACAGGGGTAGGAGTCCTCTGCGAGATCATTCCCATTAAATAAACCCTGTTGTGGCTGAGGGGCTGCTCACCCCTGGCTGTGCTTGTGGAAAATGCTGGAATGTGGCTCTCTGACCATCAATTGCACATGCTAAAGCCAGTAAATTGTGGACATCTGAGGGAGGAATGGGAATGGGAATGGGAATGGGAATGGGGATGGGATGGGATGGGATGGGATGGGATGGGATGGGATGGGATGGGATGGGATGGGATGGAATGGAATGGAATGGAATGGAATGGAATGGAATAGAATAGAATAGAATAGAATAGAATAGAATAGAATAGAATAGAATAGAATAGAATAGAATAGAATAGAATAGAATAGAATAGAATAGAATAGAATAGAATATTTTAGCTGGAAGGGACCTGCAGTCACCCAGTGAGACTGCCTGGCCAGTTCAGGGCTGACCAGGTTAATTGTGTTGTTAATTGTCCAAATGCCTCTGCACCACTGACAGATGGGACTGAGCACCCCTCTAGGAACCTCTCTCTGGTGAAAGAATGACACAGAATAAAAGAGCTGGAAGGATGTTTTGGAGTCTTTATGGTTTGAAAGAGGTGCCATGGTGTCCCCTCTGTTGGGAGAAGAGATGGAACTTGATTCAGGGAAAGAGGCTGTGGTTTAACATGTATAACTGAAAAGTGACCTCTGTCTTATCCCTGGTCTTTCAGGGGATATTGTTACTATATTCCCTGAGACATCTGAAATTATTGAGAACAGCGTTTTATTGAAATCTCTCAACTCAGTATTAAAATTGTCCCTTCTTTGGTTCAAAATAGAAGTTACCTTTAAAATGCTGTTGAGGCATTTTCACCAGCAGAAATATAAAGATGAGCAAGTTCTTTTAGAAAAAGGAAATAATCAGTAAGTCCCATCCTTAGCCAATAGCTTTGATGGCCTTTTGGTAAAGAACCAGTTCTGGTTTTATGTAATGATCGTCAGCCAATGCTCTCCAGTGTGTCCTGGTCATTAAGGATTGTTTTTAACTTTTCCTTTCTGTAATGAGGTGTAACAGGCCAGTTGTTGGAGACCAAATGTTTCATTGATTGCAAGACCTGTGAAGCAAAATACTTGGAAATCTTCTGGCACTGATTAGTGTGAGGGCTTGAAGCGATGTGCACATCAGAGATGTACCTGCATTAGCTCCCATTAGCTCTTTGGGGTGTGACATTTAGGGAGATGAAATTAGCATCACTTGTCCTTTCAATTATGGGTAGCACTGAGTGGAAATGAAGAAAAATCTGTTTCTGGAAAGCTCAGTACATAGAAATGTTAGTTGAGAGTAAGTGACCTTTACGTAAAGAGGACTATGAAATTTTCTTCCTTTTTAAATAAACTCTCAGTTGTGACTTAGTTTTCTAATTGTGGTAATGTCAAGAAATTTATGTTAATCAAATTGCACTATTTTCCAGAATACTATGGATTTTTCCTCTCTGTGGAACAAACTAACCTAATTAATGCTTTTTTTTTTTTTTTTTTTCCTGCTGTACTGGTAATTAATCTGTAGTTGTTCCTACAACTAATTACACCTCTTAGTGTCTTAAAATGCTCACAATATCCAGTCTGAAAGGGAGAATTAGCAAGTAAATTAGTAGTGGGTCATTTATCAGTTGCTTGTGTTTCTTTTAGATGACTGTATGTTACAGTTGAGGTAAATTCTGTGATTTTCTTGTGTGTGTGCAGAATTACAATAAATATATATATATATATTTACATTTTAAGGGAGAGTCATTGGTAAGGTTGACTGAGAAACATCCTAAACATATTCTTTAAAAACATCATGTAAGGATCATTGACAATTCTGCCACACTTCTGTTGTCTTCAGTTGGTGGTAGCAGGGAGTGGTTGAACATGAGCCTCAATGTGAGTGTTTGCTCTGCTCTAACTTGAAGGAATAATAAATA
The DNA here is from genome assembly GCA_036630365.1 of Acanthiza pusilla. NCBI lineage: Eukaryota > Metazoa > Chordata > Aves > Passeriformes > Acanthizidae > Acanthiza > Acanthiza pusilla. Next base: position 1,949,094 of record JAXCHO010000103.1, on the reverse strand, counting down.
AGAATAAATAAATAAGAATAAATTCTAACTAGAATAGAAACACAGAGGCATCAGTTGCTGAATGTGCTGCCCTAGCCTGATGACTTTTGCATAATCATTCCCTGGTTACTGCAAGTTTCAAGCAGTCTAATTAAAAAATTGTTTACACTCCGGGTTTGATCAAGACAATTTACACCCATTTTAACAGCAATTACTGTTATGTATCAGTCCTACCGGCTTGTGAAATTCTATTAAAATACAAAATCAGATAAGTTAATGTATTTTTGCAAAAACCTGCAGGAAGAAATCATTTTCATATTGGGTAAAACAGTGATAAAAGCAAATTAAGAATGAGCACCAAGACAGATGGCATGCTACAGTTTCCACTGCAAGCCTGGCTAGATAGAAAATTAACATTCAGAAAAGTTTTCCAGATAGACTGTTTTTATATTGCTGCACTGTGTAGGTGAGTATTGCTATTAATAATAGTGATATTTATGTTAGGAGCATTCTAATCAGGTACTTGGGGCTTTGCAGATGAAAAAGAAGAGGGAGAACTGTTCCCAAGAGTAAAAAAGTTAACTTGTTAATACATCTCAGCTTTCTTCCTGGAAACAGGAGTAAACCCACATTTATAGTAAGTGTGAGTTAATTGTATGTGTGTCATTACTTGAGACAAAGGAAAGTGTGAGAAAACCACATTAAATGTGTCAGGGGAGGTGTGTCAGCTGTTAGGAGGCTGGCAAGACACAGAGTAATATGCTGCTCTGTGAGTATATTCAAAAAATCCCTCCTTTGCTAAGAAATAAAATTTTCTCCTTTATTTTGATCTGCGCACATCTGCAGGTACTTCAGATTTCACAGATAACTGAATATTCCAGACAGCAGATCATAAATAAGAGCAGCATCCAGACCCAAGATTGTCACTGAAATAAAAACTATTTTCTGCACATCTGTAACAACCTCATAAGAAAAAGAATGCCTTAGAGTAGTGACTCTAAAGTTTAATCTCTAAAGTAGTAATTGCGGCTCAGCTTAGTGCAACAGGATCACGTTGGCCAGTTTTCCAAGAGCACATTTTTAGGTTCCAGCCTCACTTTGCTGAGGTTGGTGAGGCAGAGACTGAGCTTGGCTCCCCTCTGCAGCTCTGCCCAGGCTCCGGGGCTGTCGCAGCAGCAGAGGGACACAGTGTGCTCGGCGAGCATCGTTTTAAGGCCCATAAACACTTCAGCTGCTGCCACACTGGGAAAGTGGCTGTAATGCTGCACAGGGAAGATAAACACACATGGGGCTGTCAGAACATTGCTTTGCTGCTCTGGAAAGTGTTTGTTCTCTTTTGGTTTTAGCTTTAAGCCCACTCGTATTTATATCGACTGTTGGTTATTGACAGGGTGTTGTAGCTGCCTCATCATCTGCTTCTCCCTGACTGTGTAATTTCGAGAGGCCGTTGGGTGCTGTCCCTGATTTCTCCCAGATCTTCCATTCAAATGCTGTTAATTCCCATTTAAGTTGTGCTCAGTGTTGTCCACCCTGCCTGTTCCTTGTCCCCAGATGTGGCTGCACGCAGGAATCATCTGTCAGGCACTTTGCTGCTCTGTCTTCCATTCCTCCTGAATGTGCCCGGCTGCTTCTTCCAAAAAAAGCAATTTTTCTTGCTCTGAAGGAGCTTCTGTAGGCTGAAATACTTCAATTCTCAATAATTCCAGACATCTGACAGGTTACTATCTGTTGTAAATATGGGTTACAAACTCAAATCCAGCAGAAGATGAAAGATAATCTAGTAGTAACAAGCTAAAAATCGATTTTTGGCAGTAAGTACCCTTTGTCTAGCCTGCAAATGTGCTAGATAATTCAGGGAGGAAAACCAAACTCTTCCCATCTGACTGTTATCACTTCTCTTCCTGCCTTTTTCTGTTCTCCACTTAGTTTTGCTTTTCTAAGAGTAAGGAAGGAAATGTTGTCTCCTCTGCTGGGTCCTGTTACTATTATTCATAGAAACAAAAATAATATTGACAGTGGTGAGCATACTTTATAATACAGATATTATATATAATATATATTATAGATACAATTTTCTGAAAGAAATCTTCCAGAAAACACATCTTCAGGTCAAAGGGGCCAGTGCATCCCATCTGTTTGGACCACACCTCATTTTAGGACTGGAAGCCAGGGTTGGGGAGGTTGTCAGAGCACAAATTGGGGAATTCTTGTCATGTGTTTGCCTTCCCTCAGCACCTGCCTGCAAAAGGAGATCCCAAAGAGTGGCTTGGAAAAGTTGCCCCAATGCTGAAAAGATTGGGTCAGCCTGGTACTGTTTGTAGGAACAGTTGATGGATGTGGGATGCTGCAGATGTGAAGCTTTTCTCTTTCAGTAGAGTGTTTTAAAATACAGCAGAAAGGAGTTGTGTGTTGACTTTACTCCTGCATCTCGGAATTAGATGGTTTTGGTTTGAGGATTCTCTTTCCTTGTTCCCACCCACAGTGCAGGGACCTGCTGGTGGGGAGAGAAAATCACATAAATCAAGTGTTTGATAATGTTCTGTAACCAAATTAGAGGAATAGCCTATGAAAAGTGAGGGCAGTTAATGTGTAGGTAACAGGAAGTTGCATTAGCAATATTAAAAGAGCTGTGGATTTCAAGAATTGGGAAATTTTTTTGTTTTAGTTTCTAATTAGGCAGGTGCCTGAGTGTGCTGATGTGAAGCCTCAGGGCACCAGGTCGGACTGGTGCTGTATTAATGTTTCTCTCCAGCCAAAATCTTGGCCTCTGACCACATGTTTAGAGAGGCAGTAACAGAATCACTCCTGTGGCTCTTTCAGCCTTCCTTCCTTTCCCCAAGATTGCCATCTTATTTAGTGTTGTACGGTAGAGTTTTTTTCAAATTAAATTCTTGTAAAAAGCAACGGGTTGCCAAAATATAAACACAACCCGAGAGTTTGAAAGGGAACCTGCTGCTCAAAATGTGCTGGGAATTAATGAGCAGAGGTAGAGCAAGTACATTCATATTCTTCTGCTCAACTGGAAGTGACTGAAGTGGAGGAAACAAAATAGCTGTGACATGCAAAATACTTCCAAGAAGATCTGCGCTGAGAATAAAAGGGTATTGATGAAAAACTAACAGCAGTGGTGTCTCCCTAACAATCACTGTAGGACATGATGTTCTCTCTCTCTGCTGTGTGCAGGTAAATGAATAATCCGTGACCGATGTGAGAATGTCTGGGAAGGGAGAACTGGGATTGCTTGAGTGAGATGGGGGAGAAGGAGCCTCTGGGGAGTGTCTCCATCCCTGGAGAAAGTTGCTTGCTTTTTGGTATCTGCTGTTAATTTAGTGGAGAGGAGAGGCAATGCTGCAGCATGGTAGATTAGAATAACTCAGGTTTAATTGTGGATGGCGCGAACTTTGAAAAAGGAAAATAGAGCTATATTGAGAGTGCCAGAGGCTGAGTGTTTGCAAAGGCAGGGTGCCAATTAAGGTATATAGCCTTTTGTCTTTTGAACTCAACTGGGCAAACCTCTGAAAAGTGAAAATGTCTTGTTTTGAAGAAGGCGAGAGGGAGGTAGAGGGCATGGCAGATTTCCATACACAGATTAAGTCAACTATCAAATGCATAAGAGATTCAGTCCTTGCAAAGAAGCTCAGAGCTGACTTCTTCCTGAGGAAATGTTTGGAATGAGGCCTGGATGAAGCACAGTGAGCAGTAACAGGCTTGCCAGGAAAGCAAAGGTATACAGAGCTCATGTTCAGATGTGCTTTTTAAATTAGATTTAGATTTAAAAAATTAAATTGCAGTAATATGAACAGGTTATCTTACTTTAGATAATTTTTAGTGTGTGCAGACCTCACAGTAGCAATGTGCAGTTACACTGATTGACTCCACTTCAAGTTCATTGTGGTCCTTCAACAGAAAGCGCCAAAAAGTGAAAAAATACTGTAGGATATATTGCTCCGTACCGGTAGCCACCAACATCAATTAACTACACTATTTTTTAAAATAACAGAAATAATCCTGGAGGATTTTAAAGTGCCTACTTTACACATGAGGAAAATACTACCTTATCATCAAAAAATCACTAGTATTTTGAAGTTAGTCTTTCATCTTCATTACATGCCTTACATCTGCATCTTCCAGTGCAATTACAAAGCATTAGTATCACGATAAAGCCCAACAGCAATTGAATTTGGTTGGCTTGGTCATCAGCCTTTTTTCTTCCAAAATTGGAAGCCCTCTTTCTTCAAAGATGGTCAAATCTCAGAAGTTTGAATGTGCTTCCATTACAGCCCAGTGGTGCAACCTTTTCTGTAACAGTTCTTGCTTTCCTTACAGATGTTCTTTGAGATAGAGAAGTAGAAATGAGTGGAGATGGGAACTGGATGGGAGTATTGCTATTAACTGAACTGGGAGTATTGACAATTGACAGAAGGAGCTCAAGTGTTTTTCCAGATCACTTCCTCAGTTTTCGAAAGCGTTGGTGACCGTAGTCATATCCAAAAGGTGAAAATGTCATTTGAGTCATTGTTATTGACCATATAAACATCTGGGAAATGTACCTTATGCCCAACCTGGGGTAAAGGTGTGCTTTCCTGTTGGCTGGGAAGATGCATTTATCCTCCCTTGCTTAACTAACTCCACAGATGATTGCAAAGAGGTCATTAGTCTAAAATACGCGTATGGTCTAAAATATGATCTTTTCTACTCTCTGTTGCCCTTGGATCAGGGTCAGACAAGTCTCTGCACTCGGTACTGCAGTGGTTTCTGAGCCAGCTGCCTGATTGAGCTGCAGGAAGTGCAGAAGGAGAGTAGTCTTGTCTCTTGAGCCTTAATGCTGTCCTGAGTGTGTGTTCTTTGCTCGTCACGTGGTGAATCTCAAGAACTTTTATTCCATGAAAACAGGTTTGTGTCAGTCTTTTGAAACGTGCTGTGGCTGCTTACGTGAGCCTCAGAAATGTGGGATAGCAGGGAGTTCTTAAATGGGTAAGCATAAGGTTAAGGAAACAATTCTTCTTTGGAAATTGGCTCTAAACTCTCCTTTTAAAGACTTGTGGGCACAGATCTTTGGTTTCCTATCAAGGTGTGGGTCTCACCAAAACTCAGTAGGGGTAGTAAGTCACATTAGTCCTCAGAGTACATTTCCAGCAATTTGAATTACCTGAATATTTCCTTTTATTACAGATTATTCTTGATCTCTGTTTGTACTTACATGGATTGTAATCATAATGTAATACAAATTGATTACTGTCCCTGAGAGCTAATGACAGACCCAGTTTCTTGGAAATACTCAAATTGGTTGTACTGTGTATCTCATGCAAAGTCAAAGCATAAAGCCAGCACCTAGAGAGGGAGGTCAAAGAAAAACATCTTTTGGCTTTCTGGCGATTTAAAGCCTTCTGAAATGGTTAAGATACTTGAATAAGGGTACTAAATAATAATAAAAAAAAAAAGTATGTGGTCCTACTGAGCAAATTTTCTGTTCTCCAAGGCCAGGACTATTGCGTGCAAGATGTTGTACCCTGGTGGAGGCTGAGTGGATGGATGCACAATTTGGGTGCTTCCTCTTTATTTGCTTTCATCCCCACTGAGCTCAGCTCCTGGGGGTCAGTGGCTTAGCTAGAAATTGCTGCCTGACAAAGAAGTGGTAGTGAAAAACTTTGATCTGAGCAGAGCAATAGCAAATAGAAGTCTCTTTAGCAACTCTACTATTTTTTAAGATGAAGTGACATTGATTCCATTGTTGGACAGGTTTGTGTGTGCTCACTGTGGCCTTACCAATGGCAGTGTTTTGGAAGTTGCTGTCTCAGTATTGTGCTGCTCTGGAGCAGTGTGGCATGCCCAGCACTCCTGGGCTGGCATTCCTGTCCATCCTCCTTGTCCCCTCACTGCAGTCATGCTTCAGAGTGCCTTTTCACTCCGAGACCACCGTGTGTTCTCTCTCAGTCTGTTTCTGTCTCTGCTCTCTTTGGCTGTCTTCAGACTGTGAACTCTCCAGAACCGAGAGGTGTGTGACATATCACAGATCCATTACACAATCTGCGTGTTCTGATTTAAATAGAATTAGTCTGGCTTGAGATGACACAGATGACTGCAAGACTTGGTGTCTCAATGTGCAAATAAAGTCCAAATCCGTGAAAGAGTCAACATATTAATCTTGTTTTCATCATACATGAAAACAATACACACGTGGTGTATTGTAGCAGGACACAGGTTGAATCCATTTGGATTCCATGGTAGTAGGGAACGCCCTGACAGAAGTTCTTCCTGATAATTCATGCCATCATTTTGCAAGGTAATAGTAGTTTCAAAAGGGACAACGAACTCCTGCTTTCCCCAACCTCCTCATCATCATTAGTGTGTTATTAAAGTGACATTTTTGTTTGTGCTTTTAACAGCTCTGCCGAGCCCGCGGTGCCAGTTTTCACAAGATGGATGCTTCGAGCTGATAAATGTAATATCCAGAAATGTCAGTGCCACTCTGATTTAACTACATGCTCCCATTTTTATTGTTCCAGGTTTATCCCAATTTACAGGGGACCAAGTCACACGTACAAGATCCAGAGGCTGACGGAATCCACCTGTTACTCATTCAGAATACAGGCGGTCAATGATGCTGGGGAGGGACCTTTCTCAGAAATCTGTACCTTCTGCACAACCAAGTCAGTCCCACCTGCAATCAAAGGTATGCAGTAGGTTTTTTTTACTCACATATAAGTAACATGTAAATATTTATAAATATAGTAAGTTCGAGCACACGAGCAACATAAATGTTGTGTCAGCTGCTGTTGTAATACATAAACTGTTAAAGTGCTGTAATACATAAACTGTTAAAATGCTGTAATACATAAACTGGTAAAATGCTGTAATACATAAACTGTTCAAATGCTGTAATACATGAACTGTTAAAGTGCTGCTGCTCACAATAATGTTTACTAGGGGATTGCTCTGGATTACCACAGCATTTATACAGTGATCTAACAGCAGTAGTATGTGTGTACCTACCAACTTGAGCTTTAGTTAAGTTTAACATTTTTAGTTGTGTAGGTGATGTCCAATGTAGACCTTCAGGGTTTATTTTTCCTTTAATGTATAAAATTAATTATGCTGTTTCACATACAGAGCATTACGCTTAGAACTCAGCATGTGTTCCACTAAAAGAACTAAAGGCCTAATTAAATGAAGTTTTATAGTTAAATGTCTTTTATTGTGTGTAAATTTTTGTCCAAAGTAATTATGCACCTGAGGAGGAGAAGGAAGGAAGGAGCAAAAGTAAAAACCACAGTGAAAGATGTTTCATTATAAAACTTCATGTAATTAGGCTTTTTAAAAATTCTAGGCCTAATTAGGCTTTCTTTGGCCTGTTACAAAAGCAGTGGGTTTGCTGCATGGGCTGTCAGATCAGCTGAACTGAAATCAAATCACCTTTTTTCCTGGGTGCTGAAGTCTTCCCTGTCAGGCCCTATCATTTACTGAGAGAAACAACTGTCAGTTTGTCAGAGAGGTTTTGTTTGCTTCTCCGTATTTAAAATCTGGCTTTGGTGATTTTGACACCTTTTTAAGTGAATATTTAGAGAGGGGAGAGCACCACGGGGGTGTCTTTCCCTGCTCTCCAGACCAGCTCCTCTGGGTCACCCCAGGGAGAACAACACTCTCCAGCAAAAAACACCTGTGTGATTGTGGGTAAAGATGCTCAGCCAGGGGTGAATTATCCTGATTCTCACCTTTACACAGGTGTGAGATGTGCTGCCCAGCCACGGGGAGGGAACTCTGAGGGATGACCCAGGATGCTGCATGCACTGTAGTCACACTTGCATTTCATTGGATAAAAATCCATTTTATTCAGTTCACGTCACCTAGGATTTTGTTTTGAGCTTCCAGTCTGCGTGTTGAGCTCCTGTTAAATGTGACTCATGCCCTGGGCTGAGAATCCAGCGTGGATAGGGTGCAAATACCAGGTCATGTGTGGGCTGGGAGCTCGGGTACCTGACCCAACACTGGCAGAGAAAAGGGCACGACAAAACCTGTGCTGGGGAGCACTGCTGAGGGGAAGTGATGCCATAGGGAGGAGTAATCTGTTGATGCAAAATGGTGTTGATTCCCTTCTGTGCTTGGAGCAATAGGAAGGAATTTTTGTGATAAACTTAGTTTGGCTTTTCATCTTTCAGCTGAAAGTGTCTGTTCTCCTATAAGGTCTCCTAATTACTCAGTGATGCCAACCCTAGAATAGCTTTGTTGTTAATGGCAGTGTTTTGTAAGTGTCAGACAAAAATCTAAATGTATTGCAGTGAGGGATGGAACGAGAAGGAAAAATAATTGAGATTGTTGTTGTCAGCTGAGATGAAGGCGTCTATTATCAGTGTCTCAATGCTAGCAGATGTGCAGAGAGAAGTAAATGGATATTGATTACATTTGGGTCTTCATGATTCATGTGTTCCTCTTGGGAAGTAACAAATCAGTCTAAAATTCATGTAATGTATGCAGCAGCATTTGTTTCTTTGGTAGACCCTCCTGTTGTCTGTTTTTGTAGGGTTGGGGCTCTAGATTGCCTTTAACGAGCTCGTGTCCTTGCACATGCACATGTTAACCCCCTGGTACAAGTGTTCAGCGCTCGTTTCTCCCAGTTTATTCTCTTTTTGGTGTTGTGCTTGCTGCCTCTGCCTGATCAGGAGCTTGGTGACCCTGGATGCTGTTTCAGTTTTTTTCATGCCTTCCAGTGGCAGGTGCTTCGTTGTACATAAAAGTGTGCTGCTCCTGTCTGTGCTCTGCTCAGCTTCCCTGTGAGCTCGCCGTGGGTCAAGGCACAGCATCCTTTGGCTTTCAGCTGCTGAGAGAGCCTCTACCAAGGACAGCAGCCTTTTAACAGCTGACAATTAACTTTCTCTGCAGTTCTAGCGAGAGCACTAGTCTAAGTCTGGCTAGAAATAGTAGGTCTGATCAAGTGGATGCCAGGCTCAGAGTTAGATACCAGTCCAAGTCTTGAAAATTATGCTTGTCCTTTTCCTTCCCAGGCTGGACTTCATCTCTAATACAGAAGATTGTTTAGCTTCTCTTCTCACATTCCTTCTCCTGTTTTTCCTGAATGAAATGTTTGATACTATTCCTCTCTTTCAATGATATGTAGCATGGCAGGAATGTGCAGGTGTCTCCACAGGCTCAGAATTTCACAGAATTGCTGCTTTTATAAATGCCTGTGTAATTAGTCCATTGGTTTCTGCTTTGAAAAGATCAGTGCACAGCATTGCAATTGAGTTTTGAAAGTTCAAAGTTTTCTCTAAATCCACTCCCCCTTTCCAGCAGCTCACACAGCTAAGAGGTGCTGTAACAGTTCCCTTTTTAAAATGTTCTGGTATATATTAAAGTGCGTATAAAAATGAATAAGATTTCAGTGCAGTCTTTATATTAAGCATTAACACATTTTATTTTATTGTAGCCCCTCGAGTGACACAGCTGGGAGGAAACTCCTGTGAAGTTACCTGGGAGATGGTCCCACCCATGAAGGGAGATCCTGTTGGTTATGTTCTGCAGGTACTCGTTGGAAGAGAATCTGAATACAAGCAGGTAGGGAAATGGCCTGGATTTAATATTGTTAAATTGATGGCATAATGGAAATGGTTTTGAAAATCCACTGTGCTGCTTCTTTCTAGTGTATTGAATTACACCCTATGGTGATGTGTCAGGTGCACTTTGGTAAAGGCTGAGTCAAAATTAAGGGCTGTAATAGGCTGTTTTCTCCCCTAAGGGAGTATATAGAACATCATTATTTTATTGGTGTGATTTGTGCTCTTTCTGTAATTAATGACTATTTTTAACTGTACTAACCTTTAAAAAGTTACAGTTCTGTCCACCCATGCTTGCTTCTGAGCTGGCTGCTCTTAACCATTATCTGAAGATGCGATGAAGTCAGGAGATGAAATCAAAAGATGAATCTTCCTCTCTAAGGCAATTCCAAGACTGTCCATCAGGGTTTTCAGTCAAGCACACGCTAAGTGGTTTGTTCCTCTGTGTCATTCCTGTCTGAGGTTTTGATGCACATGTAACTGCTGTGTATCCTTTCTGTCACTGTGGAAACAAAGGCAGTGAAGTGCAGCTGATCCTTCTTTCCTTGCCTGTCTTGATTAGACATCACAAGTGGACACTTCCCCAGAGCTCCTGAAACAGAACGGCTCGTTCACAGTTAGATCTTTTATTTCCTCTATCACACTTCTGACTCTGTGATTTGCAGTGCACTTCATCTGTCTGCTCTCTTTTTCCTGTGCTTTCTTTCATTGCCATGCAGATTTCAAATAAATCCAAATTAGGGAATGAGATATGCTATGCTAATTGATCTCTTATGCTATACTAATTAAACCCTTAAAAACATTTAGAAGTCTTTGCAACTGTGTCTTTGTTCCTCTTCAGTCTGTTTCTGAGTGTTACTGTGGACTAACGAATTATGAAAAATAACACAAAAAATGCACAACCATTCATGGGGATCATAAAGATGCAGAAACCTACTTCCGGTTTTTGTCAGGAAACGTTTTTGGTGCTGGTGTAGGTAATAAAACCCCTGTGCACTGTGTTGGCCTCGTAATGTCTGTGGCAAGTGAAAGAGTGGACCCATTTTGCTGCTGCGTGATGTGCAGAGTAGCTTTGGTGTGTAACCTCCAGGGACAGCTTCAGTAAACATAGTCCCAGTGTTTAAAATGTTCCTTGGGGAGAGCTGGGCACAGATTTGTGTTCCTTGGAGATAAGCTGTGCCTTAATTTGTGCAGTCCAGAACTCGTGGTGTGAAAAAAACAGCACTGAAGGAAATAAAAAATACTTTCAGGGTCTTGTTGTGAGAAAGGAAGACCCTCAACATGAGGCATGACCCTGACAAGGTTTTTGTGTGAGTTCCACAGTAACTCCCTGGAAGAAGCTCCTGGTTGGGATGCTCCAAGTGACTCTAGGGCTTGTGTGGTTGGGCTGGCTGGTAACCAGCTGTGGGAAAGAGGAGCACTTCCACTGTTTCACCTTCACAGAAATGAATTTTGCCCCCTCAGGATGTTTTACCTTCCTCAGGAGTGTGGGTGGTGTCTCAGCACTGGGTACATCCCTGTGCATGAGCTGCAGGCCTGCTCTGAGCTCCTGTCATGTGCAGAGGAGATAAAATATAGAAACACCTTTCGGTGATTGTCTGGCTGATCCATTTCACTTCACCTCTGCTTTGACATGCCTGTGATCTCCTGCTACTATTTAACTGAGAAGTACTGTCATTAATATGTTCATTAATGTTAGTGATATGTTAATTACCTTTGAAGTGTAAGTCCTAAATTTATTTTGAAATCTGTTTTGTTCCCGGCAAGGGACATACATATTTTGCATGTGTACCTAAAGGGGCATATTATATTAGAAACGTTTTGCAAATTGTTTTGAAGGGTTGCACAAATGAAAGATGCTATAAATTTTCAGGCTATTCATGGAATGCAACATCAGCCACTGACATGCTTTTGGGTAAAGCTGTAGTTTCTTTCTGGACTGTCAAACCTGAGCTGTCTCCCTCCCCTGTACCCCAGGGTTTGCAGCCCTCCACAGCCCAAAAACTGCTGATTTTCCACCATTTGATTTAGCAGAGGTGATACCAAAGTACTAAAAGCCCTTTTTTTCCAGGCCAGGACTATAGCTATCCCTCCTCTGGGAGAATATTTTTTAAATATTTCTCTGCTGAGAATTGTCTGAAGAATTGGATTTGCTGGAACTAAACAGATAACATTTTAGCTCCCTGGAAAGTGTATTTTTAAAAATGCTAACTAATCCTTTCCTTGTTTCTCACAATGTGTTCCTTTTTGTGTGTTTGTAGGTTTTATCTTTACAGATAATTCTAAAAAAAGCAATGGCATGGGATGATTCTTTTTAGGAAATCGAATCTGCCTTGTTTATGAATCAGGATGTAAGCCACAGGAGATTCCAAGAATCAGTGCCCTGGATTTGTTTTTCTGTTTCTCGCACTTTTGTGTAGCAAGGCTTAGTCAGAATTTATCTCCAAAGTGTGTTAAACTGTCTCTGTGTTTGCACAGCTTTAATCTGATTTTAGGGGAGTGGGCTGGGCTGTGCAGCTCTCATGGGAGCTGGAGTTTGGGATAACAGCTGTAATGCCCAGCAGCCTAAGGTTTATTTTCTGGGGATGGAATACCCCAGGAACCAGGTCCTCCTAAGAGCTGACCATGGGAAATAGGAGCTGAGCTTTTTAAAGCTTCTTCATCCTTAAATTGTTTGCTGCTAAGGCAAAATGTTCTACCTTAGAAATTTCCAAGAATACGGAGGCAACGGTGTTTCATCAGCTTCTGCCACATCTCTTCTGGGAAAAAACCGTCTCCAAATGCTTTCCAAAAGAAGAAAAGGTATGGGTAGGATACACTGGGTGTGTGAAAATCCCCAGCAGTTCCCAGGTCTGCACTGAGAGGTGGGTGCCTGGGAGAAGAGCCCAGTGGCCTCTCACTTTAATTATTGTTTTTTCTTTGGATTAGATTCTGTAGACACACAATCTCTGAAATGCTTTAATGAACCCCTAATTTCTGTAAAGCTGTAATTAACAAAACATTGGGTTTCCTTCTCTATTTTCAATAGCAAGTCAAAGGCACTCGCGCTGGTTGTGTGCCAGAATACAACCGCATTGTACACTACCTGTTGGCATTTAGTGCCACTTGCATTGAGTACTTCCTCTGCCTCCTGCTGCCAATTTTGTGTCATGAGATGGAGCAAATAATTTCCTTCGTTTGGGGTTTTTCAGTGCAAACAACCTCAAGGCAGGTGCTCTGGAGGGACTGTTGTTTGTCTGTGCAGGAGACAAGGCTGGCACACAGCCCTGAGGGGTTTATGAGCATCCCAGCAGTGGAGTGAGAGATGAGTTTGGATGAAATAATAATCCAATTTCTTAAAGAGAAATCTGTCAGGTGACTTAGAAGAAATTAAACTTTTGAAGTGGGCATGCTTTTGACAGAGATTGAAACCCATCCCTGGAAGTGTCCAAGGCCAGGTTGGATGGAGCTTGGAGCAGCCTGATCTGGTGGAAGGTGTCCCTGCCATGGCAGAGGGGTTGGAATGAGATTATCTTTAAGGTCCTTTAGAAACCAAACCATTCTATGATCTTTATCTTTTTATCACCATACAAAATAGGCTTTTATTAAATATTAAAGAAGCTGGCCATCGCACTGTGGTGCAGCACCCAGGTGAGGTTACCTTGCACTTTCCAGTGTGTTGCTTATAGGGCAATTATGGCTGTCATTGTTATTATTTGGAAGGGAGGGAGAGAGGGTTGGAATTATTTAATGAGATAAGTGAAATTGAGAAATCCTTGCCTGCAGGAGTTCTCTGTCTGTCTAGCTCGATCAGTAGGAACAAATACCATCAGAGGCTTCAGCAGCAGTTTATTACTTGTGATGATATTTTCATTGAGGGAGCCAGACAAAAAGCTCATCACATTTTTATTATATTCTCAAGTGTCCAAACCAAAAAGCTGGTTTTAGGAGCTGAAAGTGATAAATTGGATAGGCACTTCACTTTGGCTTGTTGGCCACCAAAGCATCATGTGCTACATACAAAATACTATGCTGCTTTAGGGACTTCTATTTGATTACATATTTGTTTGGCAGATTTAAAAGACCTTATTCATAGTTGTCAAGGTTTTTTCTGTTGCATATGTGAAGTCAACTCACAGAGTGTAACAATGTTCAGAACCAAACAGTGTCTTTGGTGGCATTCTGTCATGGGTGACAATTCAATAATTGTTTACCTGTTACTGAGAAGGGACAATATTCATCAAACCACTGAAAAAGGACAATTTCCATCACTGTCTTAGTGCTAGTGTGGGAAGTGTTTTGTCCTTATCGTTGGTGAATATTAATTCACGTATTCTACTCTCAACTATATTTCAAACTTCCCTTACTGATACACTTTTCTCTCACTTGGCTGTCTGGCCTTTTTCTGAGAGGTGCTGTTGAGTAGCTGACTTGAGTGAACTTGGCCATCTATACTTATTAGACTGTAATGAAGATATAGGTCTTTGATTTAGCCAAACTTGGCCTCCAGTTACACTGGTATTTACCACCCTGACAGAACAAAACAAGTAAAAAACACAATTAACTGGACAGATTTTTTTTCAGTGCAAAGACAGGTTGTATATATCCCATCTCTAGTATCTGTTAAATGCAATTTATGAAGTTTAGATTGTATTTTTTTTTAAAAAATGTTGAATGTCATTATTTGGATTTTATTGGATTTTTATTTCGGTTCAGAAGTGGTCATATCGGTTGCCAAGGTTTGTTTGTGGCAAAGGCATGTAGAGTTTTTCTGGCTATATGTTTTGAAATGAAATTAATAATTAGAGCAGCACCAGGAAGCAAACCTTGTTGACAGCTGTTTTGTGAGGGTTTTGAGTTGCCCTCAGAATGTAAAGAAATGGGAGTGAGGTACATCCTCCATGTGGAAGAATCCTGACTCAGTCCTGTGGAACAGCACAGTTGCCCACAACAGGTGGGTATTAGAAGGAATTGCTGCTGGAAAACAGAGTGGCAGAGGTTTTCTTGGATTGAGGGGTGCTTTGCAAACGGATGTTTCAGCCCTCACATCACTTCTGTGGGCTACAGCACTTTCAGTTTTGTTTTCCCTGCAATTACTGTACCGCAGTGACTCACTCTCATTGGCAGTGGGAAGGCAAACAAAAGGCAGCAGTGCGTGGCTGTGGCCACTCATGGGGGTTTGTGGCATGAATTTGTTGTGTTCCTATCGCTTGGCCTAGAGGGAGCTTCCTGCAAATGCTGAGCAATACTTGAGCAAGGCACCATTTATTTAAATGTTGTTTCTTGATCTGTGCCTCGGGACCAAGAGACATGAGCCACTTAGAGAACTTCTGCTTAGTCCGGAAATCCAGACTCGCCATCATTCAAACTGTGTTTGGAAAAGCTGAAAAGGAAGGGAGAAAACACATGAAGGAACCACCTTCAGTCTTTTTGTCCCAGACCTTCTCAAAAAATCAGCAACCGAGCGTTTAAGCAAGGGATGAGTCTCAGAGGTGAGCAGCGCAGGAAAGCTGAGCTCTTTAAGTGGTGTTTAGCTGAGCAGGTCTCTTCTCTTTCCTCCTCATTTCTTACTCCAGAGTAACACACAGGAAATCCTCTAAGGGCTTGGCTCTAATTTCCCACTTGCTCCTCTTTTCTAAGATGAGTTCTTGCCTCTGGGAGGGCGGAGATGCTCTCAGCCTCTGCTCCCACAGTGAGGAGAAGGGAAATGGTAAATGAGCCGAGGAAGAAGTGTCTGAAGTTCAGGATGTTTTTTTTCCCAGCAGATACAGGCACTCTGTGACACTTCTTTCATTTCATAAAACACCAGTTTCAACAACCATCCATTATATAAGCTATTTGTTTTCAGAGTTTGTGAATGTTTCCTGTGGTTTTTTTTTTCATTTAAGTCACAAAATTGTCTGAAATACTCAGTTTTCTCTCTCCTTGCTGATACCATGACTCGTGCTCTGAGTCAAGTGGTACCTGTGTTTGATTAACATACATATGTGATGGGTTTGGGTTAGTAAACAGCCAAATACAATGCAATCAAAAGGAGGTTTTTCATACCTTAATAATATTTTTTTATTTCTACAGTTCTAAAAGTGCAATTTCTGGCAAGAATGCTGTTTCTTGAGAGAAATAGAAGGGGAAAATACATTAAAATTATATTTGTAAGCAATTTTACAACCAGACATTGAATGACTTCCACTCACCTCGTTTGCAGGTTTTCTTCCTTTTGGGGCAGACAGGGTGATCATGTCTTAGACACGTTTTAGGCGTACAGTCACATTTTCAGAGTGCAGAAATGCGTTTGTGACATTCATCACGCCCACAGGTGATGAGTGTCACTGCTGCACTGTGAGAAGTGCACACGCAGGGACGTGTTGCCTGTCCCTGTGTGCACTGTGTTGAACGCAGACCTGCTGAGATGTTCTCCATGCGCCTCTGTTTTCCCAAAACTCGTGTTGAGTTCCTTCCTTTGAAAAACATTTCCTCAGAGACCTGACCGAACTCCCAGCCTGAAATCCTCAGGAAATCTCAACTCATTGTGCCGTTTCACAGGAGGAGGTGGTGTCTAACCAGGCTCCTGTTTGTCCTTGCAGGTGTACAAGGGAGAGGAGACCACGTTCCACATCTCAGGCCTCCAGGCGCACACGGACTATCGGTTCCGCGTGTGCGCCTGCCGCCGGTGCCTGGACAGCTCGCAGGAGCTCAGCGGTCCCTTCAGCCCCTCGGTGGCCTTCGTCCCCCAGCGCAGCGCCCTGGAGCCCGCGGGGGAGCCGGGCAGCGCCGATGACCCCAAGGCCAAGGCCATGGTGCCCACGGACGAGCAGTTCGCGGCGCTCATCGTGCTCGGCTTCGCCTCCCTGTCCATCATCTTCGCCTGTATATTACAGTACTTCTTTATGAAGTAGAGAACCCCACGGGAGTTTGAGATACAGATTTAACTAATGCTACGCATTATAATCCACACATTTATTCAGATATTCCTCCTTTTTTTTGTTTTTTGGTTTTTTTTTCAAATCCTTCGTTCTACTGTGCATTTTATATACTTCTCTTGTTTTTGCAGTTCTAGCTTGAAGAAAGATGAATCAGTGTTTTGATGCACCTTTTTGAAATTCAGAACTAGGAAGTGGTCAAACTGGAGAAACAAGCAAACCAGCTACCAAAAGCAAGATTTTTTAAAAAATTTTTTCCTTCACAGTTTCAAAAATTGTCACCAATTTGCCTTTTTGATGTTGTTTTAGGTTTTTTCACTGAAGTCCGTGCAGTCTCTTATTTTGTCTTACTATTTAGGAAATTTTAATCATGGGTCACTTTTATTGTCTCTTCTTTTTCCTTCTAAACATTAGTCACAAGTGTGTATAGTGGTAAGACTAGAATACAGTGTTAGTCAAGTACCAGTTTTTCCTTGAACAGTATTAGCAATGTTGCCTACAAATTATTCACTACATTTGCCCCAATTTTTCAAGATAAAACCGAAGTTGTTATTTTAACTGTTTAGTGCATTTAAATTGGATCAGCATCCTGCAGTTGAAAAACCTTTTTAGTTATCTGTTATTTTTACAGTTACAAACACTATAAACTGCCTGTATAAGAAATCAAATAACCAAACTGCATATAAATTATAAAGCATTATAGATCTTTTTTTTACCATTTTGATTCCTAGCAGTAATTTTAAGTAAGAGGGCATTGTGCAATAGTTAGTTATTCCCATGTTCAGCTATTTAAAAGCTGCTTTAACTTGTCTGTTTGTCACTGTATATAACTATTCCTAATCTTATACTAGATATTATTCTATTATGTTCAGTCTGATTTATATGATTCGAGCTGGTGACAGCTTATTGCCTCTACTGAATTAGGTGAGATTTACACTCAATGGAAGCAAACTTTACTGTCAGTTGATCTTTTTTTATTATTATTTTTATTGTTATTATTATTTTTTGGAGGGGTATCCATTTTATGGAACTTTCTTGGAGGTATCAGAAATCACATCTGTTCGTTTTAAATACCTTAAATGGGTGTCTATGCTGTTCTTACCACGGGGCTGATTGAAATAACTTGGTACCTGGCCAAACTGAGATGAGAGTGCTGCAGAGGAATGGTCCCTGCTCTGGTGGCAGTGTCCCCCTCCTGCCTGCCCCTTCCCAGACACATTTTAATCCATCAAGACACTAGATTTTTAACTCTTGAGTCATGGGGTTATTTATATTAAGTCAACATTGTGCGAGTACCTCAGGGACATAATTGAGCTGGAGGTGCAAATAGATTCCAAAAGGGTGCAACAGACACAGTGTATTTCCCTGCCTCTTGTTTTTGTATATTTTTGCTACTTGGTTTTGCTTTTGTCCTAGCTTTTTTTTGTGCTCTGTCTCCATCGTCTAAGATTCAGTGTCCTGTACTAGCATAATATTCCCTTAACCAAAGTAATGGGAAAAAAAACAACATTATTTTTGTTTTTAGGTTTATTTATACTATATACTGCATACAGTACTTTAAATACCAATTACAGTGCAATCTTTTTATTTATTGTAAAAAAATAAAAAATAAAAAGTGTACTTATGTACTAATCTAATCCCCCTCTCCACCCTCCCCATAGCATGTTACATTTTGTCTGTTTTATACTGTTGTACTTTAGGTCAACTTTTTACCTGGCAGCATTCCTAGTATTATTAATCTTCTTGCATTTTCTTGTGTTTTTGAAGATGGAAGCATCTAGTACATTAAATGCCAAAAAAAACCATTATCAGTGATTCAAACGTTTACATGTATCCAAAAACAAAATCATCTCTGGAAAGAAAGTGCTAAGATCAATGAATTATTCTGTGTGCCTCTCTAGATGTAGCAAATATTAGAAATGTTCTGTATTTTGTTATTGACTATAATTAGTTTGATTTAGCCTTGCAAACTAATGGCATTGAGCTAAATATATATATTTTTTTGTTTTTTGCCAAAGTCATGGCTTGTCAAATTTATTTACATCTTATTTAAATTTATTTGTGATATGAAACTCTGTGACCTTGCATCTGTATTTTGTGAGCAAAGAGTATACAGCTGTTTTCATTGGAGGGGAGAAGAGTGTATTTTTTAAAATGATGAAAAGACCGCTAGTTTGGGAAACCCAGAAATTTGAATAGATTCCCTTTTTTTATTTTTGGTATATTGTTTGAGCAGTGCTGCTATGAAATCCGAGCTTGACACCTTTTTAGAAAACAAAACTGCTTTAATAAAGAAAGGAAAACAAAACCCCAACGTGCTCTAGATTAGCAATTTTGAAAGTTTGAAATACGAGTGATACTAAAAGCAGTGAGCAGAAGTGGAGGGGAGGAGCAGTCAGTCACACTCAGAGCATTTCTGTCACTGCTGATTTTCTGGTCCCTTACAGCCACACTGAGCACTCCAAGCCTGAGGTTTCAGGAGGTTGTGCTGGAGGAGCTGGGACAAAACAAATTTGACATTTTCAGTCTGTCTGTCTGCCGTGGTGATCTGATTGTCACTCATGTGCCAATGGCAAAGATCAGCGATGTCAAACCCTTCTGTTCCGAGGGACGTTGTCCCTGAGCCACCACTGCTGCCTTGGCCCTTCCCAAAATCCTCGTGTCCCCATCCGGCAGTGGCAGTGTGGGATCCACCCCCAGGGCGCTCTGCTCGCACAGAAATCACCACCACCAACAAAGGTAGAGTGAAACACTAAATATTTCATACCCTTGAGGAAGGAGAGAGATGTTTTTATATTGTTCTGCCTTTTTCTTTATGAACTTGAAGTGTTTTCTAATCCTGTTTGTTGGCTCCAGTAGCTCAGTATTCAGTGTCACGATTGAGAAGTGCCCTAATTGAATGTGTATGAACCTTATCCTTGCACAGTTCTTTAAATTGAAAAAAAGAAAATAAAATGTTTTTACCTCACTATGGGAACATACATTCCAAGCTTTTCAACTTTAAAAAAAGAATAATCAAAAGTTTTTCTTGTATTGTAAATTTTAGACTATTTCATATGCATTATATTAAAACTGCCATATCAATTTTAATGTATAGATTTTGCAAATACTACACTATGTATGTAAGACTTAACAGTATCTGTAGTGTATATGTAATATATTTATGCCCAATAAATGTTTTAATTCTTTCTGTTTTAATTCTTTATTTTAATTGAGCACAGCCCTTTGGCCCCTTCTGGCAGGTCAGTGCTGTTGTGCAGCTTGGAGCAGGGGTGGGAGCCCTGAATTTGCCTCAAGATGTTTCTGATTTCTAATTGGAGTGATTTTGGTGGTTTTGTGAAGAATAAGTTTATAGTAATAATCTGAAAGACATCACTTCTTTTAAATAACTTGCACGAAAAATTAAGGCTTTATATTTATAAAATTATACCCAGGTTTGTTATCTGTTATTAATTAAACACTTGAAATACCAGAGCTTTTAACTTATTAATTATGTGCAATGAATTCAGTTCCTCATCATGATGAATTAATCTAGTCTGTATACATGTTTCTTGTCAAATGCAGTTATGGTAATTTTTTAAATGCTTGTCTCCAAATCACTGCATAACTACAACAATTCATTTGGTTTTTTTTTTTTAATTACTGCAGTTTACAACATGAGTGGGCCTTTCCTAGGGAAATACAGTACTTTTTTCCACTTGGTCTCTCAGCTTTTTTATTTAAGCAGTGCTTGCCAAAACAATCTCTTTAACAAAATCTTTTAAATACGCCTATGGAATAGTAATCAGCACTTTGGCATCTGAGGAGATCTTTCATTTTCGGTGGTCCCTAGTTTATTGCCGGGGGTGTCTGCAGCGATGGAGGGCAGCGAGTGGCAGTGAAGGAGGATTTCAGCATTCTCTGAGCTCTGAATGTTGCACAGGTTTGTGCTGAGGTGCTGTGCTTTTCCCAGCTAGGCACAGCTGGGTGAGGAGCACTAAATTCACCATGGATTTTGTTTTTCAGGGAAGCACAGAGTGAGGTGTAACCGCGCTTGGGTGATGCTGGTAATTGTATTACCAGAAGCTCTTTGCCTGCTGGGAAGAGAAGTATCAACTTTGAGAAGTTCTGGAAGAGAGCAGAGGCTCGTGTTTTGGACGTCTCTGTGGCCCGAGGAGCAGCTCTGGGGTGGCCCAGGGTGAGCAGTGCCAGGTGGTCCCCGGGCTGGCGCTGCGTTTCTATGGCAGCAGCGATTCTCTCCGCTCAGTAATCACAGTGCTGCTCACAAACCAACGCCTGGCGTTTGTTTTGCTTCTCCTTCAGCCTTTCCTGCCGCCTCAGAGCACGTTTGGTGAGGTGCAGGAGAGCTGAGCCCTGTCTGAAGGGGTTTCTCTGAGAAATCAGGGGGACAAAGGCACGTGCAGCCCGAGCTGAGCCATGCGTGGGGAAGCAAACAGGGTCTGGAGTGCCATCAGTCTGTGTTTTCCCCTCCTGGGGAGTTTTCCACAGGCTCACCTGTGTCTGAATTGTAGGAGATGCTCAAGTCCAGCCTGCTGTGGAGAACAAGCAGCGGCTGAAGGGAGGTGGATCTCAGCTCCAGTCTTTGTGCCACAGGACCAAGGCTTGTCCCTCCTGTCTTAAAGCATAGCTGAGGTATTTAAAATACCCCTGAAAATTAAGTATTTGGGCAATCCCAGCCCATGGCAGGGGGCTGGAAGCAGATGGTCATGAAAGTCCCTTCTAACCCAAACCGTTCTGTGATTCCATTCTCTGAATTTATGGCCTGTGGAGATGGGGTGATTCCCCTCCAGCATTAATGGCACAGGATGGTTCTGTTAGACCTGTCTTGCAACCAGGGGTGTTAGAGACATGAAGAAATTTGTGTGCTAATAAGAAATATAAATTATATTTCCTCTGCAAATATTTTTCTAGAATTATTGCAGAGTTCATGATGTGTTGTCATTTATTGAAGTGGTGTAGAATTATATTCTCTGTCCTTAACCTGGCCTGGAGTAAAGATGCAAATGTTCTATCTCTTTATTTTTTTCAGAATGAGAAGCACAAGTAAGTAGAGAGATGGATATGGACATTCTGTTTCACTCTTTTTATGGCTGAGCAGAAAAGCCAGCTGAGATTCCCTGAAAGGGCTATTTTATTGCTACTGCATTTAATAAATTCTGAACAGTTACATCTATTTCTGCTCTTGACAATTGCTCTCACAATGCCCGGGTCCTTGGCCCAGTGAAATAAAAAGAAGTTTCACAAGATGCTTCCAAACGCAGTGGATTAGCCTGGGATCTGCTGTTACATAAGTGAATGTGCTGTTATTAGTTTGAGTAGTTACGTTTAGTGCACTAATTGGTGGCATAGATGGTCTTGCATGCAATCAAAGCTATTTTTAGGTCTCCTGACATGGTTAATAAATAACTGCTTGGGTCAGTGTGCTCAGTGGATGTCATTTCTTAGTAATTTTATTAGCTCATCTTTCTCACTTTGTCATATGAACACTATTACTCTCTACAAATAAAATTGAGAAAACAGTAGGGATGCAGAAGTCTTGTGAGGATTAACGTGTGAACAGAGTGGAGAAATTCACCCTAATCCAATGCAAATATTGTCTTTATTAATTTATAGCTCCACTGCCCTTTCTTTCCATGGAAAGCTTGTGAGCTGGTGGTGGTATTGTCGCTCAGAGGCTGTGCAGCACAGGCTGGCTTCCCTTGTCACAAATTCACAGTAGTTCCATGGGTTCAAAACTCCACATTCAATCGAAACCAGCTCAGGAGATTGCACCTTTCACAGCCCCATGCTGGTACCCCCAGCACAGCGCAGCAAATTTTAGAAAAATCAATCTCATTGTCACTGCTTGATAAAAACACCAAGGTGTTACCAATTGGGCAGGGTATGTGCCTGTGTGTGACCATGAATCTTGGCTTCGTTTTGGTGAGAATTTGAGGTTTTGCTGTCTTTTGTCAGCTGTTTAAACCCCTGCACCTGATTTCTAATCGTGCTGTGGCTCATGGCAGGCTCATGGTGTCACATTCCCTGCCTGCCCACCTTAATGAGCCATCATTTGCAGCACCAGGTCATTAGTGGAAGGAGGCTGTACAGGGAAGAAAAACGTGGATAGAGACTTGGAAATAGCCATACCTTTTCTTTCTCACGGACAGTGCTGCAATCATGTGAAAATCAATCAGAACATGAGAGAAAAGCAAAGGAGGAATGCTCTTCTCTTTTGATCCTGCAACATCAAAAATGGGGGCAAGCTCTGGGAGAAGAAATCTGAGCTGTCAGAGCTGCCTCTGAAGGGGAGAGTGGGGCACTTCTGAGAGTGATTTCACCTCATGGGCTCACACACAGCACCAAACCATTATTTTGCTCCCAGTGAAAGAATCAAAGCAGGTGTGGAAAGCCATCAAACGCCTTTAATGGGCAGAACACAAAGTGGTTTATCTCCAGGTACAACTGGAAGAGCACCCTGTGGCTCTCAGAAGGGTGAATTTGTGCACAGAAGAGAGCAGAGATTGGCAGCCTGGCAGCAGGGGGGTTTGGATGCTGATTTTGGGGTCAGTCCCCTCCTCCTGGAGGTTGCTCCCATCCCCTCGGGTGGTTTGCTGGGATACTGCACAACATTTGTGGTGCTCTGCTGACGTTGTGTTTTCTCCATGTGCCACTCCTGGCCAGCAGTGTCAGGGGCATCAGGTCACCTCCAAGATGGAGCAGAAGTCCTTTTTTTTTTTTTTTTTTTTTTTTTGATCCAGGTAATAGGGTTAATGAGAGGCTCTGAATTTTGGTCTTAGGGGAAAAGTCATGGCATCCACCCGTCCACAACTGAGATTGGAAAGGACCATAACACAAACTTGGAAGGGAATGGAGACCTTTCTGCTGGAAAAAGCACTGAGAAAGCCTGTTAAATGCCCATCAAGTGTGTTAGTTACACTGGATAATGCTAATTGCATTACTAATTAGCTAATTGCTAATGCTAATTGTGTGCAGGAATGACAACTGGACTAAGGCTTGACAGTGAGTGACTGCAGAAACCTTTAACTTTAATTTAATCCAAAACAGATTAAATTTTCCTTTTCTCCACTGTACTTGCATAATCACAATTTAGAAATAAGAGGCAAATCCTGATCTAACATTTGCTTTTCTGGCTTTTTTTTTTCCTAAAGAGCAGCAGACAGGGTTGTGGTTTCACTTTCTGACAAAGCTGGACCCCATCATCTAACAACTGCTTTGGGCTAAAGTTTGGGACATGAAGCCAAACCCCTGGGGTTTTACCTCTCCCTCACCAGAACTCAGTGAACAGTATGGTTTGAGCAAGGGGTTGAAATGCCAAGTGGTTTAATTTCATTTTTGTAAAATAGGGCTGGTACTTTTTATTTGAAGTTGTGAGGGAAAAATGTAAATATGGGGCTTTCAGCTGGGGGTGAGGAGGGTGGTTCAGGGTGTGGGGAAGTAACAGCACGGGCATCACTGTGAGATGAGTTAGATTTTTTTGTTCCAAATTTGAATTTACTTCTTGAGATGTAAATTACCTCTTCAAGGCCACAGGGTTTTTGCAAAAGGTACAAACTCTATGGAAGCCCATCCAGAAACATCCACTGGGCTCAGAGCAGCAGCACCCTAAAAGCAGCAGACCCGTGACAGAGAGAGGCATCTCCTGCATATTTAGGTATCTAAAACCTGCTGATTTAAATAGGGCTTATGCAAATGTCATTCGATACAAATGTACATAACTGCTGAATATCTATCAATTCAAATTTTGACAAGTAAGTGCTGGTTTTCCCGTATATTTTATTTTTGTCAAGAAATACAATAGGACATGATTTTCTGCCTGTACATGCCTCCTGAAAAGGCCGCTTTTCTAAAATGAATGAAGCTTTTTGGTAAAGTCCTTTTGACCTATTTCATCACCAATTTAACACATTGCCAAGAAAGAAAATGCAGCCAAATTGTTCTTGTTTAGTTGTGAAGCTGTGATACAAAATGTAGAGGTAGAAAAGCTTTTAAAACTGGAACAGTTGAATGAATGAACTTTCAATTATTTTCTCTATGGGCTGCTCACATTCAAGACAGTAAGAACACAGCAGAATTTTGACTCTTAACAGTCAGAACTGGTGAAGCTTGTTCCCACAGGGAAGAGTTTCCAGAAATGGAAAGGTTCAACATCCTGAAAAAACTCTTCCTGCAGAGCTGCCCTGTCTGCCACACTATGAACAGCCCAGTGCCTGCAAGGGCTCTGGTCTTCCCTCCATGAAAAATGGATCTCAAAAGCCATGCCCAGACTCAAAATGGGATGGGGGACACAGCTGTGGCCTTTATGTAGGGAAGGCTTTGGGGAGAAGCTGCCAGGACCATGTGGTGCTGCAGAAATGCCCCGGGAGGCAGAGGAGCAAAGCTTTGTCTCTGCAGGGACAGTCCAGGCTGAGGACACGGAGCTCGGTGGGTCAGGCAGGCGGTGACACTGTGCCAGCAGCAGTGCCAGCTCGGGGTGTTTGCCACTGCCCTCTGCCCCTGCAGCATCCCCTCTGCCCCTGCTCACCCTGCCAGAGGAGGGCAGGAGGAACCCTGCCCCTTGTCACCCCCAAGGCACACTGGTGATGCCTTCCTTGGACTGACTTCATCATTCTTAGGTAAAAAACGCTCTTCGAATCTTGCTCACACTTTTTTTTTCCCCCCCAATGAAGTTATTTTTTACAATGTGGGCAAGGTAAGGCAGGGTTGGGCCCTGAGCAATCTGATCCAGTGGTGGCATCCTGCCCGTGGCATAGGGCTGGGACTAGATGGTTTTTCAGGTCCTTTTTATGTTCTGTGATTCTCTGAGAAATGCTCAAGACGAGAAATTCTGGGCTCATCTGTCAGTGCAGGTGGGGGAGTGTTTGTCTTTCTGGAGGCATCAGATAAAAGTTGATTTTGTGGCGCAAAAGTGTTATCCAGGTTTTGAGGTGGTTTTATTTCCTACTTTCCATATAGAAGCAGTTCACTATGTCCCAGTTTGAAGCAGCAGTCCTTATCAGCACGTGCTGGTGTGACCCCACAGGCTTTGGAGAATCCACACAGAAAAGTTTTGGTACTGAGGGAAGCAAAACTAATGGCTGGTGTAGTGCCTGTGACAGCCACAGTGGCTGCTAAATGTTTGAGTGTTCCCTGCTAGATAGGAAATATTTTCCTGCTTCTGCAGGAGTCATTTGAAGGTGGTTACTCTTCTGTAATGAAAATGGGTGTATTTTGCTAGATTTGTGGAAGGAAGGAAGGAAGGAAGGAAGGAAGGAATGGTGCGGAAGGAAGGAAGGAAGGAAGGAAGGAAGGAAGGAAGGAAGGAAGGAAGGAAGGAAGGAAGGAAGGAAGGAAGGAGGGAGGGAAGGAAGGAAGGAAGGAAGGAAGGAAGGAAGGAAGGAAGGAAGGAAGGAAGGAAGGAAGGAAGGAAGGAAGGAAGGAAGGAAGGAAGGAAGGAAGGAAGGAAGGAAGGAAGGAAGGAATGGTGCGGAAGGAAGGAAGGAAGGAAGGAAGGAAGGAAGGAAGGAAGGAATGGTGCGGAAGGAAGGAAGGAAGGACGGAAGTCAGTCCCATCCTCTCTCCCATGGAGCAGCCAGCCCCTTTCTTTCTTTTCTGACCCCAGATCAAACGTTTTAAATTTCATTCTATACACAAAGTTGTAGGAATTTCACAGCATTGGTAGAGCTAAAATTTACAGTCTCTCCTGATGAAATGCTTAGGCTAAATGAAATTATTAGTATGTTTGTAGTTTGTATGCACAAATTAAATGTGCCTGCACAGGGCTTTAATATTGCAGTTTCTGTGGTTAAACAAAATAGCCTAATCAAGTTATACAGGTTGGGGAAAAAAATTAAATTTCTTCATTTTCAGATTTATATTTAAAAGAAATTAAAACCCAACTGTGTGAATCCCACCGGACCCTCCACCACCACAGAGGCACAGGGTTATAAAGGGTCTCATCACTTTATTTCTTTTTCTGTTCACATTTAACAGCACAGACACAGCTGAGATTTCGAACACCGATGTGAGGCCGGGTGTGTGTGATCGGTTTGTTTTTACAGACAGGTTGTCAGTGAGCTCACATCTTCACCTTTCTGTGATTCCCAAGTGTTTCCCTGAGTTGCATGACATCTGCCACCAGACCTGCTTGTCAGTGAGGGAGAGAGCAGCGTGGACAGCGAGGTGGATAGAGGTGGAGCAGGAGATGGTCCTGCAGTGCTGTGGGTGTTTGCACACAAATCCTGCACCCTGCAGTGGGGAGGGGACAGGTCCAGGTGCCACCAAGGGGCAGCAAGCAGCCCCGGCCCCAGCAAAGGGGAGAGAAAAGACACCGAATATACAGAAAAGGCCAAATTCTCGTGAGTTAAACCTGAGCAGCACCATCAGCTGAAGGTGGAACAGGGGAAAGTGGCCCATCGGTGTGAGCCGGGGGTTGGAGGATGGAGAGTTCTGCTGACACACAATTAATTCATTACGGAGAATTGAAATTCATTAGGGAGAACCGGCTGTGGAGCAGCTGGGGATGAACACCAGAGCCAAGTGAACAGAAAGCTGCTGTCACACATGCATGCTCCAAAGCTCTGCTGGGCCACAAAGCCCACGTGTTGGTGAGAACAAGAGAAGCCAGATTTATTAGCACAGAGGATGGAATGTTTTCTGGTTTGCCTTGCAACAGCACACTTGAGGTATAAAAATCTAATTTAAGGTTTTTATGAATCAAGGATGAGAAAGTGTCTACCTGTGTTCTTTAATGCAGATTTTTCTGTTACTTTCTCAGGTCACGGTGGTTAAAAAATGCAAAATGTTCTCAATTCAATACTGCAGCAAACGAGCACAACTGCACACCAGGCTTTACAGGGGATGTGGCACTGGGGACAGACTGGAAACAGAAACACGGGGGTTTACAGGCAGGATACCTGTCTTAAGCTTTGGGGTGTGGTGGGGTGCAGTTAGGGACAGGTAGTCACAGACTCATTACAAATATTGAAACAATTAAAAGCTTCCAAGTTCAAATACATCAGGTCATTCACAGTCAAACTGAACAGAACAAGTACAGATGATTTAGCTAGTAAAAAAACCCAAAAAACAAACTTTGGTGGGTGATTGCATTCCACAATTCATAGCATCACTGCAGGCCTGAAGTCAGCACTGTCCTTGTCCCACTGATATATATTTTAAAAAAATATTTCAGTACAGTCACATTCTAAGCCACTTTTGTGAAAGCTTTTTTTTTTTGTTTCCTTTCTACTTGAATGTAACATGAAGGTTATTTATTTTTAGCGTGTTTAAAAATTATCCACTTTATATCTTTTTTTTTTTTTAAGAAATCATTTTCCTCATTCAGAGAAAAACGTTAGCTTACTTAAAAATTGGCGTTATGAAAAGTGTATCAAATTTCCTGTTTACTACTCCAAAAAGGCAATTCAGTTTCCTCTCTCTAGGGTCTGGTTAGATGCTCTCAAAATTCTTAGCAAAACTAAAGCTAACTCTGGAAAAATTCAGCTCCAATTGGCCGCTGCTGAAGTCCTACGAACTCTTGAGTGAAGTGGGCCACGCTTGCCTGGTCAGGACGACACAGCCTAGGTCTGGGCTAAAGTCAGCGTTAAAAAAATCACACGGGCAAAAGCAGCACAAAAATAACACTTGGAGCGCCGCCAGGTTCTGTGACCGCGTGCCTCTCCTTCCACAGTCCCAAACCTTCGACTGCTTCCCCCAAATCCTTAACCGCCCGCATCGCCCCTCTCAGCCCATCCGGGGGTGACGAAGGTCACTTCCCACGTGTCGGTTCCTCTCCTTGCCCTCTTCCCCTCCCGCTGTGGCTTTCGGGGAGCCTCGGCGAGTGCTGCTCAGGCCAGGGTGTCAGGTGGGAGGGCTGGTCACTCCGGGCTCTGTCCAGCCGCGGGAGCTGCCCTGCTTGCTGCCCGAGAGGCTCTTGGCGGGCAGGGCCCGCAGCCCGAACAGGCGGCACGCGGCCACGCGGTACTTCCTCGACATGATGTTGTAGAGGATGGGGTTGATGGCCGCGCTAAGGTAGAAGAGCACGAAGGACACCAGGTTGCAGTACTGGCTGATCACCGCGATCTCCAGCGATCCGGCTTCGAAGGATTTGGAAAATAAGTACCGTCCTACGTGAAAAGGCAACCAGCAGAGTATGAACGCAAATACCACCACAACTAAAACGAGAACAGCGGGAGAGAGTGTGTTAAAGTGTGAGTATCGACATACAGGTGATCAGCATTCTTCTGGTTTGCAGCTCTATTCCTTTAACAAATTAATCACAAAGTGTGGAAATGCATCCCCTAAGCTTTCAGTTGGGTCTCAATACATTCTCTGGGAGCATAAATTAGTGATACTTAATACACTTGGATCATATCTAAACAGGCTGCCTGAATATTGCCCAATTAATCTGGTGTAGCAAACTTCTGACCTATAAAACTTACGTTTGCATCAACAGAGCGTTAAAGAATCCAAATGGTGACCAAAAAAGCCATCTATTATCCACAGTGTTTTAACAAAGTAAATGATATGTGATAGACTCAACACTGTGGTTTATAATGAAGAATGTAATCACTGGGAAGAAAAAATATCTAAGACAAAAAGCAAAATTGTTTAAGGCAAAGGCCCCAAAATAAAACACAGAATGTGGACTTGTAGACCACATATGCCAAGGTAAGAAGAGGAGAGTGGTGCACCCCTCCAGTGTGTCCATTTTTTGGAACATGAGTTACTCCCAAGGAGAGTAAAACTAAATGTATAGTGTATAACTGCATAATTATAGTTATATAGTATATCTGTAATATCACATTACTACTGTGGTTGCATGTACATGTAAATATCATGTCTGTAGAATAACAGGAATGTGTGTATCTCTGAACACTGGCCCATTGGAATTTTCATCAGAGAGAAAGGGAAACTGTTTCTGTCCATTTCCTGTGCGCCTTTGACCTTTATTATTTTTCATATTGCTCTGAGTATGTCTATTAATATGCTACAGAGAGAAAAACCAGAAAACTCGAGCAAGGGTTTCTGACATTCTTAAGCAATTTTTACAGTTAACCTGTTCATGGAATCACAGAATGGTTTGGATTGGAAAGGAACTTAAAGAAAATCTTTTTTCCAAGCCCCCTGCTAAGAGTAGAGACACCTTACACAAGACCAGGCTGCTCGAAGTCCAGTCCAGCCTGGCCCTGGTGTTCTCTTGTGTTAGCAATACTCATAACCTCGTATCACGTCTCAGAAAATAATAAAATTCAAATGGCTGAGAGGAATGGTTATAGGTATCTTTCCCCAAAAATTCTGCACCAGCATCCCCAAATTTAAAAGGATGCTTGTGCAGGACTTGTGATGGACTGGAAAGCACAGAGCCTGAAGTTCAGAGGATGCTTTCCAGCTCTGCACCTTCTTGAGCCAACCCCTTCCAGTTTTCCCTCGCTACCTTCACTACAAAATTCAGATGATTCCCTAGCTCACATGGGGATTTGAATCCATGTAATTAATATTACCATGATGGTGATTATGAACAGAGTTTTAACACAGTCTATTATGACTAGAATTTTAAGCACGTGTGGGTATGCAATATCCCTAGTCAGTTTGATCTTCATGCATTCAGAATCCCATGGATTTCAGTAGGAATGGGAATAGCTCCTTTGCAAGTCAGGCTATACATTTAGGTGTTTAATTTTGGACTCAGAAGTATAACCTGTCTGCACAGTTAAAAGGACTGCTGATGCTAATCCCATTTACTTGACGTTCCATGACTTGATAAAGCCTCAGAAAATGCCTTCTAAATTTTAAGCAGATCATTAACACCAGTGAGAGTAGACTGCATTGAGCATCTGCTGCCTCTGAGCCCTCACTAACTTCTTCCCATCTTTCCATCAGGCATCAGACTATTATCATTTAGGGATATTGGCTCTCTGTCAGAGGAGTGCCTTGCTGTTCTCAGACCTCGTAAAAGGAAAAAAATGGTGCCTGAAATATTGCAATGCTTGTGGCAACATTTCAGGCAGAAATAAGCATTTTTTTAAATTCCAAAATTCTTTATGGTTAAGTATATGGAAATATAAATATGATAGTAATATATGTAATTGACTTACAGCAAGTGGAAGTTCATAATCCTGAACCTCTAGAAGTGTAAACAATTAATTACTTCCAAGGCCACGCTTACCAGACTGAAGTAATTCTATTGATCATAAAATGGAGCTGAAAGGGCATAAAGAATGCTGCAGGTTTTATTATTCTTCCTGCTGTTGCATAGTAATAAATTAGGACAGGAACAAAAAGATCAGATAGGCTCCTATTTGATAATTAAGGTACTTAGAACTCACTGCCACCTCTTGTCTGCCTCATTAGGCCACCACTTCAACCTTGCTGAAAGGATCCTGTGAAAGGTTCTTCCTGCAGAGCATCTCATCCCCCCTGAAATCCATGGGGTGACTTGCACTGCAGAGGACTTTTGGCTTGGATAAAAGTACGCAGCAGCAGGATTCTGCAGTTTCCAGACACTAAACTGCAGAACAACTTTCTGGGTTTGTGTATCGAACTGCCACCACACGCACTGACTTAGTGAGATAAAACTTGTGTTTCCATGTGCCAGCCACGAGTGTTGTTTAAAGCATTCAGCAGTGTCGATATACAAAGTTAGGAATGACAGTGTCTGTTGTCCTGATCCTGTTTTCTTTCAGTCTGTGAGATTTTACAAAATCACAGACCTCAAAGGAGACACAATGCTCCTGCTTCGGCATATCCTGGTGTTTTGATAATATAAAAATGCAGATTAATTTTCATAAGCTTACACAGCCATGGTAGGAAATAACCCACATTTGCTAAAACCCTGATACTCTTTTCCTATGAATCTTAAGTGCACATCATGCCCTGCCTGCATGGCTGTAGCCTGCAGCCCAACTTCATGGCTTGAGAAGGGTTTAGTTTTGTTTAAAAATCAAATAAACTGTTCTTCTGTAAATAACATTGGTATCCACAACCAACGAGCAAAAATGCTCAAAAATCTCCGGGGCACAAGCTAATTATAACTGTAGTATTTGTCCTTGTCAAGGATTGTTATTAACATTTGTTTAACTGTTTGGGAGTCCCTAGCTCAAACCAGATAGAAATAAATCTATGGGAGGAGGAGGAGAGTTATTCTACAGATGCCTTAAGGTTTAGCCCTTTGTGTGAAACATTTTCCATAAATGCTTTCCTTTGGAAGCAACTATAGTAAACGACCAGAGAGCTCCCGGTCTTTTTCTCTCTCTCACACACACACAAACACACACATCCTTTTGGAAAAATAGAGCAAGTGGACTCGTACCTAACATTTTCACAGTTTGCTTGTTGTTCTTATCCCTGATGACAGTGTTTGGACCGATGTTCTTTCTCTTCCTCCTCCAGAGCTTCCTCCCAATGAGGCTGTACAGCACTGTCAGGCAAAACACGGGCAGGAAAAAGAAGATGCTGGAGGTCCAGACCATGATGGTGAGGAGCCCCGAGCGGATGGCATACTCTGTGGCTCGGCACTCGTTGGTGCTCAGGGGGTTCGTGCCGTTCTCGTGCTCGACCCCCACCAGGATGAAGATGGGTCCGGCACTGATGAAGGAGATGGCCCAGAGGAAGAGGATGACCAGCTTGACCTTCCCCTTGGTGATGATGACTTTAGCTCGCAGGGGGAAGCAGATGGCGACGTACCGCTCCACGCTGAGCGCCGTGATGTTGAGGATGGTGGAGTAGGTGCAGCTCTCGCTGATGAACTGGAAGAGCTTGCAGAGGAGGTCCCCGAAGTTCCAGGGCCGGTACTGCCAGAGGCGGAAGAGGTCCAGGGGCATGCAGAGGAAGATGAGCAGGTCGGAGAAGGCCATGCTGGACAGGTAGAAGTTGGTGGTGGTCCTCATGTCCCGGAACCGCGACACCACCAGCATGGTCATGAGGTTGCCGATGATCCCGATGACGAAGAGCAGGACGCAGGCGACGGTGATGCCGGTGAGCACGGGCACGGGGAACAGGTGCAGCGGGGGCTCGGCGCCCGTGCGGTTCTCCGCGCCGCGGCCGCCCGCGCTCCCCTCCCGCATCCTGGCGCCGCGGGCTGCGCATCCCCGCCCGGCGCGGCCCCGCGCGGTCCCCGCTGCGCGCCCGGGCAGGTGCGGACCGGGCGGGGAGGGACGGGCGGACAGCGACGGGCAGCGACGGACAGCGACGGGCGGCCCCGCTCCGCCTCTCCGCCGCTCCCCCCGGCCCGGGGCGGGCGGGCGCTCCGCGCGTCACAGGAGACGCGGGCACGGAGCGGCCCCGCCGCGACCCCCGCCCCGCCGAGCCGCAAACTTTCTGCCCGAGCCCCCCCTTGAGCAGGAGGCTCAGCCCGGGCCGGGTCCGCCCCCGCTCCCCGTTCTCCGCCCCGCTTGGGCAGGTGCGGTGCCGCCTGTCCCCGCTCCCGGTGCCGCCTGTCCTCTCTCCCGGTGCCGTCCCCAGCTGCGGTGCTGCCTGTCCCCGCTCCCGGGGCAGGGGTCCGTTCCCCGCCGGCGCTGTCCCCCTCTGTCCCCGCTCACGTCCCCCCGGGCTCAGCACTCGCGGCGGTCCCGCAGCGATGGGTGCGATCGCTGTCTCCTGGCTCTGTATCTTTGCTCTGCCCTTGGATCTTGGCAGCAGCCCGGCCAGGCTCCAGTTCAGTAAAGCTGCAGCAGTCACCCGCTCCTACATGATTTACCTGCAATTAAATTTCGATTCGGCGTGTTACTGATGTCCTACGCTCTGCCCTTTGCAGGCACAGCCAGAGCCGTGCTTCCCCAGCTGCAGACTCCTACCTATTGTACTAAAGGATAATGCTGTACCCAAGAAGAAGTGAGATGTAAGCAGAACAAGGTGAGATCAGGGGCAGTAAAGTAACTTCCCACACATCTGTGTCGGGTGTATCTCTCCACCTTTCCAACTTGTCCCCCCAAGTTGTAAGGGTGTGTGTGCTGCAGCACAATCTATTTTCACTCCTGTCTATCTGCAAGAGCTGGATCTCTTGTACCACATCTCCAAGTGCTCTGAACCCACATTGGCATTTAGCTTAACCATAGAATCATGGAATGGTTTGGGTTGGAAGGAACCTTAAACCTCATCTCATTCCCACTCCCTGCCATGGGCAGGGACACCTTCCACTAGCCCAGGCTGCTCCAAGCTCCCTGCCATTCAGCAGGGAAGCAGCTTTATGCTGTTTCCCCAGGTGCACCCCACCACTGCCATTCCTATTTCACGGCTGCAGAGCTTTATTGAAGGGTAGACAGAGCACAAGCGTGGTGTGACACAGTGCTGAATTACTCTGCCTGTTTTCTGTAATTTGTGCCATGTGTAATCAGGCAGGCATTAGCCTTAGTGCCTTGTCCATAATCTAATTTGGATGATATATTTTTCCAGTTTCACTGGAATCAGTATTCTCATTCCTGCTCATGAACTGTGAGACAGTTTTGTAGCAAGTTACTCAACAGTTGCTAAATTTTATGAGGGATGGCTGCACATTAATTGCAGTTGAAAAGGAGGAAGAGCCTAATGTACTTCTCACTTTGTCTATTCAGCTGCCTGTATAGTTGTGTTATATGTTTCTGAATAAAAATCACAGGCTTTATGCCACTAAGATACAGTTATTTCCTATTAGAATTGTGTCCCCAATCTAATTTACATGACATTGCTTTATATTATGGAGGAGATGGCAACTGCCTCTGTGGTTAGGCTGCCAAATACTTTGCATTATTATAAGGAATTATGTCACTCATTTTTTAAAATTTCTTTTCCCTAATAAATTCTCAGGCCAGTGGTATTAGCTGCAGGATGTTGATATTTGCCAGAGAAAATGTCCTGAAGCTATAAATGTGACTTTCCTGACTTTCTATGTAGAGAGAATACTTCATTCTCATGAAATTCTTCCAGTTTTTGTCCAGCTTTTGCTGAGCTGTATCTTGTCAAAAGTGACCATTCCCCTTTCCCCAGGGAGAGAAAAGTGCTTTTTTTTCCCCCTGCCCCAGAAGAATAATTCATTCCTTTTCAGAATAGCAACTGAATTGTGGTATCCAACAGTGAATTAGCACCAGATCTGTACACTGCAGACAACTTGAGCTTGCAATGCACTGATTTAACACCTAATTCCTTGGGATTTTAATGCATTGAGTGATGAGCCAATTGGATCAGCACTGGCAGTTGTACTTCAAATCCAGCAACATTGATCTCCTTCTTTAAAAGGCATCATGAGTCAAGGGCTCTTCTGGCAGCTTTTCCTGCATGGGGTTGGGTCAGGGCCAGAAAAAATGTCAGTTGAGAGAGAAGAAAAGCAACTTCAGTTTTCTGATTCCTTCTGATTTCTTTGGCAATTGCAGGCCAGATTTTGATGGACTATAAAGATTTGTCAAACCACAAACACCACGCAATAATGGATTCCTGCCTCTGCTTTGCATATGCTAAAGGGCAGTGGTGCATATGGTGATAGAGGAGGTAAGAGCTGTGAGAGAGGATGGCTTTAGGGTCCCAAAAGTTATCTACCAGCCCTCAGCTGCAAGAACATTTGTTTCATGTTGCCAACAAGACAAGAGTGAAGTCATTGGCCTTATGGCAATGAGAGAAATGGAGAGAAAGGGGCTGAAGTCAAGTACTTTTTATTCATTTTTATCCACTAGCTGGATGTATGACCCAACCAGATATTAAAAAGGTAATTTTGAAAAACACATTATGCTGGACATTTACCTTTCACAGAACTCTTAAAATATTAGTGTTTCTCTTCAGTGGCTTCAAAGTTGCATTGAGCACTGGAGATGAGGTAGAAGAGAGTTTCTATTTGTGGAGTTTTGAGGTCTCTCTCCCATGTTCCAACCTTTTCATTTTCTTCTCATCCAGTAAAGTTCTAATTCTTGTTTATAGCATTGTTTGTTGTCATGGAAATACCTGAAGGCTTTGAATATAGAATGATTATGTGTTTACTGTGGAGAGAGGAAGAAACCGAAAAACAGACCTCAAGGTAGAGATTCATTTTAAAATGATGCACCTCCAACAACTCAGAGAAAAGCAAATTCTGGGTTTTTTATTATATCCAGGGACAGAAGGTGTTTTGACTGCTGTTATAAATGTGGTTTGGAGCCGAAGGTGTATGCTTTCAAAGGTTATGGTTTAGCAAATCTCATCACTGAGGAGTGCTGATGGAATCACAGTAATCCAGCTTAATAATGTAAAACCCAGAATGAGCTCAAATTACTTTGCAGTGGTTTATATGCAAGCAGACTTCAAAGCACTGCCAGTTTATTAATCAGCAGAGCTGTGCTCTGAGGTCACTCATTTAGAGGTAGCAGATTTACTCAGCTTTTGGCCGTGCTTGGCTGTGTCACAGGGTCACACCTGAGCCTTGTGTCCCTGTCCCTCAGCCTCGTTCCCCATCATCCATTGGAGCAGTGGTGCCATGGGCAGGGACACCTTCCACTGTCCCAGGCTGCTCCAAGCCCCACCCAACCTGGCCTTGGACACTGCCAGGGATCCAGGGGCAGACACAGCTTCTCTGTGCCAGGGCTCCCCACCCTCAGAAGAATTCCTTCCCAATATCCCATCCAACCCTGCCCTCTGGCACTGTGAGTCCATTCCCCTTTGTCCTGCCATTCCATGCCCTTGTGAAAAGTCCCTTTCCAGCTCTCTTGGAACCCCTTTAGGTCCTGGAAGATGCTGTAAGGTGTCCCAGAGCCTTCTCCTCTCCAGGCTGAACAAATATCTTCTGCTGTAGTTCGGTAATGGGTAAAGATCAGATGTTTTGCTACTAAGTAAGAATTCCCAGTGCTTGAATAATTGCTAAAGCCCAGAAACATGAGAAGTGCCTCAAGGGAAATGCTCAGAATGTTGTCCTCTGGTCACAAGATCGTTTTCAGGGATTTCTTCAGCCTACTGCTTCCAGATGCTGTTCACCAGCTGGGGTCTGGACACCAGTTATATGGGATTACACAATATGGCATTGCTCAAGGGTTTGCATTCTGCCCTTTGCATTGCAACCATTTGTGGCATTTAGTGGATTATATCTGATACCAATCAATGTCAGGGAAATTACTTAAGACAGGGTTGTTATGGAAGCCATAGGATGACACAAATAATCACTGCGAGACTAAGTACCTATTTAGTAATAATGTTTTATATAAAAGGCATGTAGAAAAATTTAAAATATTCATGTTAATACAACCTACAAAAATTTGCTACATATGTCATTCAGTATAAAGTGAGATGAAAAGTGTGAGTCAGGACACAGCACAAACAGAACTTGCTATATTTTTCCATTCTTCTTCAAAGGTGTCCTGTCTGATATCCCTTGATAATCTTCTTCCAAGATAATGTATGCAAAGATGCCTTCAGGTCACTCAGAAAATTATTTTTGGTGGATTCCTGTGTGATTCTCTGCATGCAGAGACCAAACCTGATACCAGGGGTCAGTCCTGTGCTGAAATCACGAAGCCCAGTCCAGTTGCAAGGAGAACCTACAAAAGTAATTTCTCCAAGATAACAGACATACAGGTGGGTAGGGAATGGCTCTGTTCTCCAGCCTCTTCTGGCAGGGAGAAAATTTCTGAATTAAACAGTGCAATCAGAAAGAAAACTGTAGAAATATTTTGTGTTCTCTGTCAAAACAGACGACTTGAGAAAGAAACCAAAGTGTTCCTGTAAATGGTGAAGAATTTCACATATTTGATTGCCACTGGAAACTGTGTGTGACAACAGGGCTAAAGTTAACTCATTATTTTCAGCTTACACTGGTGTGTTTCTTTGCCCTAACCTGCTGAAATGAGGGTATTCCTGAAATTCTTCCCTGGCTGCTCCAACACAGGTATTTCAGTGAGCCAACATACCTGCTGGTCTGCATGGCCAAATAAGCCCAGGGGCTGGTGTGTGTTAATTCCCTTTGCTGAGCAGGCAGGGAGATGAACGATGCCTGTTTACCAGGGAGGCCCAGGTGCAGGGGCTGCTCACTGATTTAATTACCACAACATGCAGGTGAATGGGAGGGTTCCCACGGCAACCCCAGCGTATTCAAAAAACAGGCAGCAAGACTTCCTCCTGCCATCACTGCTGATGAAGAGTAACATTTGCAGAACTGTCTTCCTTTCCCTCCAATATTATTTTTTTCTCTTTCTCCTTCTCTTTGAATCTGGGCAAAATGCATTCATGGTGCAATCTGCTATTTGCAATTTGCTATTCCTCCACTGACAATGCTACAGATGTGCTGATTTACACTGCCTGACTTTTGCTGTACGTTGAACCTACACAGATTAAACTCTGACTTTCGCTGTACATTGAACCTATACAGATTAAACTTTCAACCTTTTCAATACAAAATAGTTATTTTCATAGAGTTAAAAAATATACTGTTCATTTTTGTAAAAAAGGTATTTTACAAAAAAAAATTAAAATTTTCCACCCATTACTAAAAATAAAATCAAATAATTACAGCATTACCTAAATAAGCAGCATTTTTGTAAGTACAGATAGTTTTGCCTGTTTTCCTTAAAATGTTAGTCATTGGGGTGTGTTATTCTACATTACATCCTACCAAACACAGACCAGTACAAATAAACATGGAAGAATCTTGTCATGCCTAAATTGTTGCAAATTTCTCACAGAATTCAGTATTTACAGAAAAACATCTTTTTTTTTTTTTTCTGGATCAAGCTCCTGTTGTCAACAAGTGTAACAACAACTGCATTACTGAACTTATTGGGAGCCTGGTGAGATGTCTGCAGCACAGTAATTAAGTAAATAGGCACTGTTATAAAATGTTGATCAAAACACAGATTGATTTCAAAAGCTCTTCAGTGCCATTCCAGCAGCTGTTCTTATGTACAATATCCCAAACACGACAAATGTGTTTACTCAAGACACGATCCTGGAGAATGCTTAAGCACATACTTAATTTCAAGCTGGTGGATACCCTGGTGTAGTCAGTCTGTTTGTGTGCTTAAAATTAATTAGGTGCTTAAGTGCTCTGTTAGACGAGATGAAGACGTGCAGCTTCTGTAAAACTCCTGTTCAAAAAATGTCCAG
This sequence comes from Acanthiza pusilla, assembly GCA_036630365.1. Classification (NCBI taxonomy): domain Eukaryota; kingdom Metazoa; phylum Chordata; class Aves; order Passeriformes; family Acanthizidae; genus Acanthiza; species Acanthiza pusilla. Next base: position 1,910,660 of record JAXCHO010000103.1, on the reverse strand, counting down.
AGAAATTCCACGGGCACTTGGGGAACAGTTGTACAAAGGCTCCTCACAGGAGCTGAGATATTCAAGACAGGGCCCCATTGGAGACCACAAATAAAATCTGATATCCAGTCTCAGCCTTGAGTAACCAGACCTGGAGCATCCTCCATCCCTTGTGCCACAGCTGAGCTGGCCTGGAGCATCTCTGCTGCTGGGGAGAGCTTTCCTGCTGGGGGTTCTGGCCAAAGGTGTCACCTGTGGGGTGGGAATCCCTCACACATTCCCAATCCAGCTGCCCGTGCCTGCACAGAGCACTGCCACCCCCAGCCACTGCTGCTCTTCCTGCTGCTGGGACAACTCGGCATGGTCGGAGCTCATGGTGAGTGAGCTGAGAAAGGGGAGTCTGCTCTTGGTGGTATGGATACAGCTTTTGCTTAACATCCCCTGTTTTATAGGGATTTGAGCTGTCCCTGACTAGAAAAGCTGGGCCATTTGGGATCATGGTTTTTGTGTTCTAACCAATCATAAAAGCTCCAAAAAAACTTGCTTCTTTGTCCATGTCAACGATGTCACTGTTGCTGACAGACACAAAAATCCTGTCCTCTCTCTTCAGCTGGAACACACCACCTTGATAGATGGAATAAAGTCCATATTCCGCCTTCTTAGACCAGCAGCTTGTTCTTGCACTTTTCATGAGCAAAATGGGCTCAGGGTAATTAGTCAGTTTGTAAACATATTGGACAAGCTGTTTGGGGTTCCTGATTTGTCCCAACAAATCTGAGTCCTCGTTCTCATTCTCACGGAAGCGAAAGTAAATCTGTGAGTAGATGTAATAAAAGCCCGTCTGGGGTATCACTAACTCTCCATTTCTCAGCTCCACATTGTAAAGAAAAGAGTGGCCTTTCCTGGAGGATTCCCAGTTGTTTATTTTGTGTCCAATCCCTCTTCTGGGCAAGGGATTTACTTGAAAAAAAAAATGAAAAGAGAGAAATGTTAACTTAAAAAGCAGGGAGTGAAGCCAGGTGTCGGATAGCTGAGGAGTGTGGTATTTAATAACAAAATAAGGAAACCTGCCCTTCCCAGCAGTTCATTAGGTCCATTCTCACAACAATTTGATGATCCATAAGTAAGCTTTATATGGGAATTAACATGAACTGCCTTTATTTTTAATTTTTGTGCTCCCAAGAAAGAGAAAAAAACAAATCATGCTTTTACATAGTAACGAAGGTAAAATATCCATTAGTGCCTGATACCCTCTGAAGCTGCAGAAACCAAGCCCTTCATTAACATGGTCTGAATGTCAAGTGTCTCCTGTCTGTCTCACATTTCTCATATGTCTGTCACCATAGCAGCTGAGACTCGCACAACCGACAGAAGGAAATGAAAGAGGAAAACTTAACACTAGGAAGAAGGACATTTAAATTTTTTTTCCCCTTAATGAAAGTTCCAAAGGAAGAGGTAGGGAGGTACCCAGAGGAAATGGGCTTTCTCGCTGTTTGGTGAGAATTAGTGGAAAAAACCCCAATGTCTGGGACAAAATATCAGTTTCCTACTCCTAACTCAACATGAGTATTAAAAAGTGTATGTGAGCATGAGGCTAGCAATCAGAGAGTCATTTCTGTGGTCTTGAGCTGCTGTTAAAGGTTTTTCCTTACTGCGTGAGGTCAGGGAGCTCCTCCTGCTGCTGCTGCCTGTCAGGTGTGCTGCGATCCTGGGGACGTGAGCCCGCGGCTGCTGCCCCTCCGTGTGCGGCAGGGCCAGAGTTCTCTGAACTAGGGTGAGGGAAAAAAACACATCAGGAGGAAGAACATCAAAAAGTACGTCTGTTCCATCTGACTTGACATGAAGGAAGAGGTATGTAATTTTTTAATTGAAAACCCACATCAGAAGGAAGAGCATCAGAAAAGCACGTCAGTTCCATCTGACTTGATTTGAAGGAAGAGGTATGTCATTTTTTAATTGACTGGATCACAGACTGATGCTATGTGTTGGCTAATAAGGCTCAAATTCCACTTTCACTCTTGCTCGTGAAATATCTTTATATGCCTCTGTTCTCCTTTTTCTCCTCCCTCTGCCTTCGAGTTATCAATAGACAAAATAACCCACAGTACTCAATTTTATGGTTTTAAACATGCCTAATCTTCCCTGTGAATTTCCACTTGGAGGTTGTAATACTTCTTTAGTGGGAGCTCAGCAGAGCTATTCCTTAACTGATCTCAGAGCTGGGATATTGGGAGGGCTTTTAAATGCCCCCCATAACACCCTGGGACTGAGATCTAGAGGCTGAGTCCTCTGCACCCACCTTGGTTACCTTGCTCTAGCCACTTGACCATATTTCTGGCTCCTGAAAATTAACCTTCTAGTAATAAGTAATCACTTCTTGATGACTTGGTGCCAGTACAAGATCTTAAGGCATTTTTCTGCACTTTTAAAAAATCAAGTCACTACACATCAGGTGCCACAAGCAGCTCCTTTTTGCTACAGATAATAAAATTATTATATTACCGTTGATTGCAGATATGTTTTCCTCATAGCTTCTTGAAATCATCTGCCAACAAACACAGAGAAAATGAATTAGCATTTCCTGTGCCTGTCAGCCCCAGCTGACAAGCACAGGAAAAAAACACACCATGTTTTACTCATGAATAAAGAGGATTTTAGATTTGATCAACAAGCAAATAGAAAAACACCCCACCTATTGTTTTGTTGTAATAAAGAATTTCTATGTGTACGTGTTTTAGATAATGGAAGACATGGGAAAACATTTTCAAGAGCTCAGGCATAAGTCTGTTGAAAAATCTGACCCTCGTGCTTCTTTTAAATAAGAGATAGTGTCCAAGCACCTGCTTCCACCTGCAGAATACTTGGCAATGTGAAATACAGGGTCTTAGATCTGAGAAATTAAATTTATTTTTATACCTCTACCTGTCTGTCTAAGATCTTAAGCCAGCATATTTCACTTTGTGCATTCCCCTTCTTCATAACTGTTTGCTGACTGCTGAAACAAACATGGACAGGGGGGCAGCAGCAGAAAGTGTGGAGAGGTTTTGAGATGATTTACCTGGATGATGATTTACCTGTGTGACTAACATAGGCCTGCACTGCCAATTATTGATGGGTTCTGTCCTGTCACATCTCTATTTATCCATCTATCCTAGTAGTTAGTATCATTGTCATAATTGTAAGTTATTTCTGGCACTCAGGCTACCTTTTTTTAAGCTATCATGGAACTAGTAGGTATATCAGATGTGTAAACATCCACCAAAAAAACCCAATGTTTTCTCTATGCATAAGTTCAGGGACTTCACTGGCAGAACTTCCACCAAAGGAGAGAAAACAGAGAATCTGTTTTGGACTGCAGGATCTGTTTTTGCCAGGAAATTTCAGCCAGAAGTGAATTTTTATGGATGAGCTTGTTTATGTGCTGGAGATGGGATTCTGAAAACCATTCCAGAAGATTTTAGCCTTTCTGATTTTTCAGCCAGGCTGACTTTGCTCTCTGCAGCCCAAATGATGTGTGCTGTGTGTCAGTCACGCAGGAGGTGCTCTCTGGGAAGGCGCTGTGCCTGATGCTCTGTGCTCATTGCTCTTTCCTCCCCCACTGCATCACCCAGCTCATGACTGCACCACTCCTTAGGCGCCTTTGTGCCTCTCCCTGAGTTACATTTAATCTCATTTTCTCTTCCCAGTCTCCCTGTATTTCCAGAGAGTCAGTGGCAGGTCTGATAGCACCATGATCTGTATGGTCAGGCAGAAACCCTTTACCCCGAGGTATTTCAGACAAGCCAACCCATCACTGGAATTTGCTTAGTAAAAGATGATTGTCTTTGCTTTATTATTTCCTGAATGTAGTGAAATGCCTTTTATAGGCTGTTTTGTTTTTTTCTTTTTGCTTCAGTGCAAGCACTCTGCAGCTGGAGCTGTGGCCTGACAATTGCTTTGCAATAAAACAATCCCAGCCTCCTCTATTCTGCCATTAGAATTCTTTCAGCTGTAACATCACCAAGCACACTGTTCCCAAATACCTTTTTAATTAACTTTCCCAGGTGCCACTTTACTCTCCAGCAGGGATCAGCTTCTCTGTCTTCGCTTTCGATGAGATCCAAGTTTTGGATGGAATTCCCGATCTCCTCCCCGGTGAGACAAGCGATGCCACTCTTGGAGTACGAGTCCTGGAGCTGCAGCACAGGGGAAGGGATTTTTCACCATGGTGTGTTTGGAGCTGTGGTAAGTTATTACATTCACTGTGCTAAGGAACACAGTTTCTTTTCTCTAAAGCATCTCCTACTATGGTTCAAGTAGGACTATGTGAACAACATGAGGAATTCATCCTGATGGCATACCTCACATGCAAAAATATGCTTGTGTTATCTCCATGGACATAAATTTGGTATCCGGTATTCAACTTTATAAGTTTTGTGAAAATTTTGTGAAAATTCAACACCCAAATCCCTAATGCTGTAAATTCTTTAGTTTCTCTAGTTCTGCATGAAAAATGTTTCTTTTGCATAAGGTTTTGTTGGTTTTTGGTTTTGTTTTTTTTTTTTTAATTATCAATGATCAAATAAAATACTAGAACTTTAAAGTATTTTTTATGCTGTCTTTTCAGCCAATGCCATTTATAATCCAGACCTTTGCTGTTATATATATCTATAATATATCCTACCCATATCCAGTTTGGAGTCTCCATAAATGCATTTGTCCTAATAGTCCAGACAACTGAAATGACATTTGAGTCCAAATAAAATCATAATGCTAGATATATTCGACATGACCTATATCCTCTAATTGTAGAGAAAACACTTTTTTTTTTTTTTCTGCTAAGATCGAAGAGATTGGCAAAACTTTTGGCTCCAGGGGAATGTGACTGGGAGAGCTGATATCCTGCTGGAAAGCTCTCTCCCAGCTCGCTGAGGATGTGACACACAGGACTCCAGCTGGCGCTGTTGGTTAATGTGGGAACCTGAGAGCAGCCCCTGTTTGCTTTGAACTCAGCTCCTGCTGCACCAGCGACACACAGGGCAGGCTTTGTGGAGCCAGAAAAGCACTACGGGAACTTGGAGGGAACAGCAAGAAACATGCAAAGCTTTCAGGTGGAATTCTGGTACTAACATTTAAATTTCACTTTTTTTGTTGTGTTTAGGAACCAACTTTGGGTTGGTTTGCTAAACAGATGCACTTTTTTCCCTACAAGTTTTAGCTGTCCTTGGGACTGGGCTATTGAAGGCAACAAATGGATTTCCTCCTTCACACTCCATGGTTTTCCTGGCTGTTAGAAAACAATGGCATTTAGGAAGAGATTTCCTGCTTCAGGGGGAGGAGGTTTCACCTCCTCTCAAGTCCCACCTTCAGTTTGCAGCAGCAGGCTCCACTGAGCTTCAGCTAATATTTGAAATTATGATCTTTGTAGGCAGGAGAAGGAAACTTATGAGTGTTTGTGAAGGTTTCTGTGTCTTTGCCAAGGAGTACAGTGTTATTTTAAAATCAGGTTTCAAGAACTCAAAATGATTAATATTGTGTGCTCACTGAGTTAAAACCACAGGCTCTGACAGATTTAACTATACAATGAGCTTCTATAACAAAGTAGTTTGACGAGTTTAATAAAAAAAGCCAAACATAGGCAAGTTGTGAGGTTACTGTTTATTCTCTTGCAAAGCTGTTACAGCTCAGCTCCCAGCTTTGCCCTCCCACCTGGGAGCAAACAGTCCTGTGCCTCTGCCTCCACCTTATCTGCTCACCTTCCCCCAAAACAGCTGGAACAGTATTTTGTATGCAGTTTGAAATCCTCAGGGAATGCAACCTTGCAGCAGCACATTAGGGTACTGAAGGATTGGAATTTCTGTTGCAAGATTTACTCAAATGAGTCTTATCTGTAGTGCTGTAACCTTTGAGGACAGGATTCCTGCAGGAATACTGTCTTGTAAAGGCTCTCTCCTGTGCTAAGAGTGGTTATTGGACTGTTTTTGAAACAGAAGGAAGCCTGAGGATATTGTCCTTGCAGCCCTGTATCCTGAAGCAGAAGAACTTTATTGTCTCAGTACTTCCTCTTAAAGCAAAATAGAGTAAGACTCCTACTCCCAATCAGGTCACTACAGCTGCAGTGGAAAAACCCTGCTAGTTACCAGCATGCTGTTTGTAAAGACAGAAACACCTGCAGTCTGTGCAGCCACAGTCATTTGGTGAACGTGTAGAAATGCAGGTGTTGTGAGCATCAAGGGGAAGAAAAATGTGCAGGCAAAAATCATGGTTTATCTTTTGAGATTTATTCCGCAGGCACCATGTGGATGTGGGGTAGCAGGCATTTCCAGATGAGGTTTTTCCTGTTTATTGTGCACCACATGGCACAAGCAGGAATATGTGGTTAAGGTATCCCCTCCAGAGCCAGCAACCTTTGTTTGTATCCCACCAGAACTTCAGTTTGGGCAGATTCATCCCTTCACACCGAGTGCGGGCTTGTTATTCTTCAGAAACAGTGAGTTGTATTTTGGGCAAGTACCCTGGGATGTGATTGTGGCCCAGGTGTACAAGTTTGAATACAAGGAAGGAAAAGATAAGTGTGGTTACTAATTACTTAGGCTGGCAGGTTTGTTAGCAAGGGACTCTGAACTGTGTGCGTGAAGAAATGACATTAGCAATCAGGTAACCTGATCTCTTAAAAGGCAACACATTTCTGTGTCTCCCTCCTTTGACAGCCACACCGAGAAATTCAGCAGGAAAATCTGTTTTGTACATTTTGGAAGTATGAGCATTGGCTCCTGTTGCAGAACACAGCACACCCTTTGCCTCACAGAGAACTCTGACATCTCAGAAGACTCCACCTAATAAATCTGATTATGTATAGCATAATATGCATACAAACATTATTAATAACCATGTATTTAATTATGCATTCTTGAATGCATATATACAATAGGAATATACATTTATGCAATACTTTCTGAAGCTGTAGACATACAGAACACCTGCAGTTAGGTTTACCTTTGTGCCAGGAAGAGCAACATACAGGCACAACTTAGAGCAGGACAGTCAATTTGGGGTAAGACACCCATGGGAACCCTGAGTACCTAGGGGTCTATGAAAAGCAGGGCCATACATATGGGATTATCAACTAAATGCAACTTTCTCGGTGTGTAAATGATCTTTTGCAAGAAGAGCGAAGAGTTAAGCAGCAGCTGGCTGGCCTGAAGCAGCTGGTGGCTGCAAGGAGACCAGAGCATCTAAACTATACAGAGAGATTTTACAAGTTATTCTGGGGAATTCAGTGGTCTTTGCTGTCTGGTGCAGTTCCTTTAGGATTAGTCACAGATCTTAAAGCCACGTATTGTCTACAAAGCACTTCAGCTGTCCTCAGTGCTCCTCGGCGGTGCCCGGACTGTGCAGCTAACAGAGCCTGTTCCACCCTCCCGCACCGCAGAACTGATGAGACGGCGAATTCGCGCCCTAATGCGAAACACATTTGCTGCAAAAGCGCAGAACTCTGTTTTTCCCGAGTCAAACACTGTGCAGCTGCCCTGGCTTTGAACTCCGCCCGGCGCACACCCACGGCCCGGCTGAGCTGAGACAAAGGCAGCGGAGCTCTTTGTCCGCGGGGAGCGGGGCTCAGCCCGGCCCGAGGGGCTCAGCCCGGCCCAGGGATGCTCAGCCCGGCCCAGGGATGCTCAGCCGGGCCCGAAGGGCTCAGCCCGGCCCCTGGGGGCTCAGCCCTGCCCCTGGGGGCTCAGCCCGGCCCCAGGGGGCTCAGCCCGGCCCAAGGGGCTCAGCCCTGCCGGAGGGGCTCAGCCCGGCCCCTGGGGGCTCAGCCCGGCCCAGGGATGCTCAGCCGGGCCCGAGGGGCTCAGCCCTGCCGGAGGGGCTCAGCCCGGCCCAGGGATGCTCAGCCCGGCCCGAGGGGCTCAGCCCTGCCGGAGGGGCTCAGCCCGGCCCCTGGGGGCTCAGCCCTGCCCCTGGGGGCTCAGCTCGGCCCGAGGGGCCTCAGCCCGGCCCAGGGGGCCTCAGCCCGGCCCAGGGGGCTCAGCCCGGCCCCAGGGGGCTCAGCCCGGCCCAGGGATGCTCAGCCGGGTCCGAGGGGCTCAGCCCGGCCCAGGGATGCTCGGCCCGGCCCGAGGGGCTCAGCTCGGCCCAGGGATGCTCAGCCCGGCCCAGGGATGCTCAGCCCTGCCCAGCGATGCTCAGCCGGGCCCGAGGGGCTCAGCCGGGCCCGAGGGGCTCAGCCGGGCCCGAGGGGCTCAGCCCGGCCCGAGGGGCTCAGCCCGGCCCGAGGGGCTCAGCCCGGCCCGAGCGGCTCAGCCCGGCCCGAGCGGCTCAGCCCGGCCCAGGGATGCTCAGCCCTGCCCCGGGATGCTCAGCCCGGCCCCTGGGGGCTCAGCCGGGCCCCGGGGGGCTCAGCCCGGCCCAGGGATGCTCAGCCCTGCCCCGGGATGCTCTCGCATCGCCCCCGCCCCCAGGCCCACATCGGGCAGAGCGGAGTGCCCCCGCCGCCGCCCCGCACCGACCTGCCGGAGCTCGCTGGTGAAGTAGAGGAAGGTGACGGCCACGCACAGCGACTGCAGCAGCACGGCGGCCAGCAGCACGGCCCCGCAGCTCTGCGCGGGGCTGGGGCCGCCCGCCGGCAGCATGGTGGGGCTGGCAGGGGCCGCAGGGCCGGGCAGGGCTGCGGGGCTCTCGGCTGGCCCGCGGCGAATGCAGCCCCCGGCACGGCCGCGCTCAGCCCGCCCCGCGGGGCTGGGCCGGACCGGGACCCTCCCTCCGACCCTCCTCCGAGCCTCCCTGCCCGGGTTTTCCTCCCTAATTCCCTCCCTGCCCGGTCTTCTCTCCCTACCCGGACTTTCCTCTCTTAATTCCCGCCCTTCCTGGGCTTTCCCCCCTGTGCCGCCTCCTTCTCCGCCTCCCTCTCCGCCTCCCCGAAGTGCGGGATCGTTGCTGAGGTGTACGGGCGCTGCTCAGCCCTTGGAGCATCTCTGAGCCAACTTTCTGAGAGGTCGCCACCAAAGAATTGTGGAAGCTGGTTTTTTTAAAAGAGATTAAGGCTCTGTTCCCAGAGAAGCGAGGAGTTTCCTGAACTCGAGTTGTGTTATGGAATCAGAGAATCACAGATTGGTTTGGGTTGGAAGGGACCTTAAAGTTCAGCTCGTCCAACCCCCTGCCATGGGCAGGGACACCTTCCACTAGCCCAGGTTGCTCTAAGCTTTATCCAACCTGGCCTTGGATATTTCCAGGGATGGAGCATCCACAGCTTCTCTGGGCACCCTGGGCCAGTATTTCACTACCCTAAGTGTAAAAACCTTTTCACTGTATATACCCTCTTTCTTATATCCAGTCTTAATTGACCCTCCCTCAGTTTAAAGCCATTACGCCTTGTTCTATTGAAACAGGCCCTGCTAAAAAGTTTGTCCCCATATTTTTTGTAAGTCCCCTTCAAAGGGGGGGCTCTAGAAAGACAGCATTGAGGTCTCCCTGGAGTCTTCTCTAGCTGAATAAAACCAGTTCTCTCAGCCTTTTGTCACAGGAGAGGTTCTCCAGCCCTCTGCGCATCTTCTGAATTCACTCCAACAGTCCCATGTCCTTCCTGAGCTGTCCCATCCATGTCCTATCCTCTGCAGCTTCTCCTCAAGAGCTGGTACATCACAGACAGGTGCCCGTGAGCCAATAACCTGTGCCAGGAGCTCCATCCCAGTGCCACCAGTGCTTCTGCTCATGACAAGATCATTGTCACCGTACGTGGACATCAGGTACGTTTCGAGCTTGCTTTATCTGAGGGCACTTTGGGGTTAGGTTGGTTAGGTTGGTTTTCAAACCTCCAAGGCTCCTTCTTGCAAGCTTTTGTCCAAACTGTTCCACCCAGATAGAAGTTATCTGAAGGCATGTCCATGCTTTAGGGTGTGTCCATTGACTTTCTCTGGTGTTTTGACACCTTTGCCACACACAGGCTGCATTATAAGCAAATCCATAATTATCTGCTGATACGTTTAGATTATGTAGCCATGGAATTTCAAATCCAAGTGCAGACATTTGAGTCAGTTCACTTTCATACTGTTGGCTGCAGGATGTGATGAAATTTTGGCTCCTGCTCAGCATCTGCAACCCGAATGCCATGATGCTGGTGGGAGTTCTCAGTATAATTGCAGGGAAAATTTCAAATCAAGATCTCTTAATCTCTCCTGACTACTGAGGTCATCTTTAGAAGGTGTAACTGCATTGTATCCAACCATTTAGAGGAAAACAAATTGCTTTTTCTTGCATCATAACGTAGCAAAATAATCCCCGAATCCCTGTTCCACGTGGCAGCAGGCAGTTTATTCGTCTGGCTCTTGGAGGCATTCTGTGTGCCAGAACATTTCAGATCTGTGTCATTCCAACACATATGTCAGATGGGGAAGATTAACGTTTTCTCAAAAGTGACCTCATGGTCCCCTCCTATGACTTCTCAGGAATATCAGTGTGACACTTGGGGCTCCTTCTGCTTGGCTTATCACGGTTCATAAATTCCTAAGAAAGAAATTTAATCTGGGACAGTGATGTGAAGAATCAGTCCAAAGGTGGCAAGCTAACTTGGATGAAGACTCCTGCCTGCTGAAGGGAGTTTTCGTGGCTATTCATTCTAGTTGTTTAGGGAGGTCCTATCTCATTTGCGGGAGTTTCCTTTCAAAAAGAACAGAAACAAAAGTGAAAGAGAACCAGGGCACTACAGAGCACCTTTGTTCACAATGAGGAGTCGGTTTGTATTCTGTGTTTTTCCAGCCTCTCCATGGATTTCTCCCCACCCTACAACTTTTAACAGAACTATTTTGAAGGTTAACATACCAATTCCTTAAAGATTTTTTTCAAGACCCCTGTACTCAGCTTGTTGCCCTCTATCAGGTGTGGTCTGTGTCCCCTTGACGTCATTTTAAATCCTCCGTGGATATTCCTTATGTTTCTGATTTAATACTTGTTTAATTAGGGCCAGTCTTGCAAGGCAAAATTAAAGAAGTATGATTTGAAAAGATCAATGAGAAAAACACACTCAAATATATCTCCTCAAAAATCATCACTTCACTATCTTTCTGAAAATTTAAGATCTGAAAATTCCATTACACAATGATGTTTATGAGTTTCCAGACTGACACAGGATTCTCCAAAAGTGAAACTCCAACCATTTTCAGCATTGAATGCACTTGAAAATCTTTGTTACTTTTAATGCTCACTTCCCCACAATTTTTTTTCTAGTAAGTGTAAATTTATACCGAAAATAATGTTTTTAAAGTTTCAAGAGTTGAAATCAAGTGTTTTGATGAATTTTGGCCACAGTAAAGCTGGAGTTGTGACACCAGTGGGAAGGAATGGTGTTAGCATGCTTTTAAACAGAACCAAGTCACGTGTGTTTGTGTAGTGCTAGACCAGGGCAGCTCCCCAGCAAAACTTCTGATTCTTCCTGGCTCCTTCATCCTATTAAAGCTTACTCAGTGAGCCATTTAATTAGAGATAAACCTTAATCTGTCCTGTGGACTTAGGATGTGTCACTTGGCATGTCAAGGAAGCACTTGGCAGGGGACCTGCCACACTTTTCCCCCAGCAGTGTGACCAGCAGGAATGGCTCTGAAAATGTGTAAAAATTAAGGAAGAACGACTTGAAGAAGTCCTTCAGCTCCCATTCCTTGCTGATTGCAGTGCTGGGGGTGATGAAGATGTTTTCAGAGAAGGACAGAGGCTCACATGTTTGCCCAAGCACTTCTCCCAGCGATGCAGGTGGCTGTCACCGCTGCTGTCACCCCCTGCCAGCGCTGGCACCACCGGGCTGTGCTCGTTTTCCGAGGCAGACACAGCAGAGCTGCCTTTCTGCTACACAGCAGTTCTTGACTTTGATTTCTGTGCTGAGCAGCAAAGGGGGCCGTGTTTTTCATTCCAGTGTGGAATTACAGTGCTGTGGCTGCAGATGAAATGAGGATGTCCCTTCTGTCCCCAGCACACACCTGAATGCTGCTTGTGGTTTGGACTTTGCTGCTCCAGCCCTGAGTTCTGCAGTGAAGCCGCTCATTGTTTGGCTCTGAGAGCACAGTGGGAGTCTCCTGTCCTTCCTGAAGGGAAAGGGAAGTCCCTGCCCACCTCTGCAGCCTCCCAGTTCATCTCTGGGGCACTGCCACACTGTGCTCCAGGGCGTGGATTGTGAGCTCTCACCCTGCCCAGCCTCGCAGTCAGGCAGGCACAGGATGGGGTTAACCTTGCAGTGTGGTCCTCAGCCCTGCAGATGTGCAGATGTGATGTGTCACATCTGTGGGTTGTTCATTCCTCCGTGGTCCCAGATTCTGACCTCATGCTTTCCTGTCAGTTGCGAACCATCTCAGATCCATGAGCTCATTGTGATTTGTGCTGTCACGGGATCAGGATCTATTATCAGGCAATATCCTTTTGGCCTGTGGTGTTACACAAACAGCAGCAGTGGTTTGGCTGGCCCAAAACACACCTATGAATTAATTTCTTCAGACCTGACGTCTCTCTTTTAGCGCCCCAAGCAGTGGATTTGATAAATAGAGCAGAGAATATATGTGCATGGACATGCCACATTCGTGTCCAGAACTGTTGTAGCAATAGCACTCCAGGTCTAACTTTGGATCTCTCCATTTTAGTTAAGAAAATACTTAATCTATTGTCTGTTAATATACTGTCTGTGATTTAAGGTTGTTCTTAACTTTTGTCAAGTATGTAGGGACACATCCAAAAGTATATTGTCCTCTATGAGTGCTCATTATGAAATCTCCCTTTAAGAGAATTAATAGCATAGAATCACAGAATGGTTTGGGTTGGAAGGAACCTTAAAGATTACACAGTTCCAACCCCTGCCATGGGCAGAGACACCTTCCACTGTCCCAGGCTGCTCCAAGCCCTGTCCAGCCTGGCCTTGGACACTCCCAGGGATCCAGGGGCAGCCACAGCTTCTCTGGGCAACCTGTGCCAGGGCCTCACCACCCTCACAGGGAAGAATTCCTTCCCAATATGCAATCTAAACCTGTCCTCTTTCAGTTTGAAGCCATTCCCCTTTGTCCCAACACTAGTACTTCTTTCACTTTCAATCACCAGGGATTGTCCCAAGTCATTTCCCAGGAAAGCACTCACGTGTTGCTCACTGAGTGACTGCAGCTGGTTCCACAAAGGTGCCCTGATCCACAATTCCTTCTCACCGTGGGTTTTTTAAAACACAAACCATTTCTGTGTCATTGCTTTAATTATTACTCACATTGCCACAACTCAGTTTTGGTTTGACAGAAGTCTCGCCTTTCAGCATTTCTGTTTGTCTTAGAGTGAAAGATTTAGAAAAGTTTCTAAACGCTTCATTTTGGAATAATTGAAATTATATAATGAATTGGATGATTTGAATGAATCAATTATTCAAATGATTTGAATAATTTATCATTATAATAATGCATGTGTCCATTGTTAAGAGCTCTGCTTTCCTGTATTCCCTGGAGATTCCTGAAGTAGCAGCAACTCCTTTCAACTGCAGATTCCAAGGCTGGCCCTGGCCCTGGAGCTGTTCCCTTGTTACCTGACCAGACTTGTGGGAAGCACTAGATGATGCTAAGGCTCAGGGCAGCAAGGGGGATGTTTATAGGTGCTCTTAAGTATTTTTCTATGTTACATTAACAAAAGTGATAATGTTAAAATAGGTTCATTGCAGTCTCAGCTCTGGAGGGAGCTGGGAGGGGATCCACAACACATCCATCTGCCTCTACAACATTTCGGAAAGAGGAAGAATTGTCCCTGGCACACAGCAAAGCCTTGCTATGCAATCAGCTTAAGCCTTGAAGCATGAAATTTGATTTTCTTTACCATAGGTTAGTGCTTTTAAACTCCACTGAAAATGGAAGACAAGTATTTCTCTTTAGTGTGCCAGTTGTATATGCAGAGAAATTACTTTTTTTGAGGCTTCTTCTCAGCAAAGCATCTGCCACACACCTGTTTATCTTCACCTGGTCTACAGATTAAAATCTGGGACAGATTAAAATCAGTAATAAGGCTGCAGGTAGAGAACTGAATGAGATTTCTGTTTCCTTGCTGAGGGATCCTGGCATTCACAGTCCTCTGTGCTGTCAGCATCGTGGCCAGGGCTCTGCTTGGATGTGCTCCCAGCTGGCAGCACAATGCTGTGGGTGCAAAGAACTGGGGAGAAGCAGGTGGGGATGATTTTTACTTACATGAAACCTCTTCCTGGCAGAAAAGGACATGATGGATTAACTGAATAGACTATTTCCTCTCTTGTCATTGAAAAAACATGGGATGAATTAAATTCTCAGTTGCGTCCTGAAGAGTGTTTTCTTGCTGAGTGAGGGACATGGGAGGAATTTCTGAGTGGGGTGCAGTGACTCTCACTCAAGAAACACTTCTAAATCCTTCAGTGTGGTGGTACCTGGGATTCTTTCTGTGAATTTAGGGGGCTGGATCAGGGACTAGCCAGGTTAGCCTGACTGTCCAGAGGCTTGTGAGCAGGAAACACGTGTCACTGGAGCCCGTGCAAGACAGGAATAACTTGAATTACTTGTGCAGATTGCTGGGTTATCAGTGAGCTGGAGCAAAGCTGAAAGGAAACCTTGGCCAATCCCATTATGGTGGTGATAAACAATAAAAGTGCTTTATGGTATAAAGGTGTGCATAAATGCCAACTGCAGACATTATACTGGAATTTTGTGTGTCTGCATCTTTGGTGACCAGTTGGGATTTTCAGTGACACCTAACTGCAAAGGCATTTGCTTTCTGTCCTGAAAAATGGGTCATTGTAGGGCAGGGAGCAGAAATTCCCCATAGCTGCTGCCATAGAGAGCATTGAAACATCTCCGTGGCCAGTTTGCCACAAGAACAGAGTCTGAATTGGTCAGGTGCTGATAGCAGATGGCAAATTTTGCCAGATGCAAGAGGTTTTCTTGGGCTTGTACGGTGCTGAAACTCAGTAAACAGAAAGAGCTCAAGGAAGAATAGAAAGCAAAGCACTCTCCTGGGTCAATATGCATTTCGGTTTCATCATTCCTACTCCAAAGCTGTGTAATATTTAACTGAAAAAAGACATTTATAACTATAACAATATTTAACTAAAAGCAAACGGCAGTGTACTTCATTTAGCTGCAGTATATTTACTCTTGGACCAAGATTTTTTTGCTTTTTCTCACTAATTTTCAACTTAAACTCAAGCTAACATTGATTTGCAAAACAAGAACTTGAGTGTCTGGGAATAAAACTCATATAACAAACACTTCCCTGGGCTCTTCAAACCAGGATTTCCGAATTTACTTGGAAAGGAAGTTGGAAGAGGTTCTTGACAATAAATATGTAATGCAAAAAATCCTAAAGTGGAGAATATAACATTGTTTTAAAAAAACCTTTAAAAATGTTTAGAGCTAGTGATTGCTACACAGCAATCAATTTGCTTGCTCTGGGTAACCCACAGCACTTGTCTTTTTCCATTAATTTTTAGCTAGCCCTGAGATGTAACTTAATACAGGAGTACTCCACCAAAAAACCCTGGAGACTTTTTCATATCTGAGCGAGAAAAACATTCCCAACTTGTGTTTTCAACTTTGTTCGGTCATTACTCTTATTTGTCTGAACACCACAACAATATCAGCAGTTTAACTACTGCTCTGGTCACAGAGTTTTTTCAGTAATCTATTAACCAGAAAGGTGATTCAGGCAATGCAAATAAAGGCCACCTGAAAACAAAATGTAAGATGTCAACACTTGGGAGGTATGAGATTGCACTGAGGTGCTTTGAGCCTTATCAGAGTCTCATCCTTCATTGTTCCAGGTGGCTCCTCAGAGCAGGGGGCACAGGATTCAGGAATCTCTGTCATTTTGGGTGGTGATTCCAGGTGGACTTTTAGAGTTGTTGGGCAGATTTTCTGCCAAAGAAAACATCCATATGGTGATATAATATAGGTGACCTTCTAGAGGCCCAGCACCTAGAAGGAGCTAAATTTTTCAGATTTCAGTAATTTTTCAGATTTTACAGTGAAGGAGGAAAGACTGGAAATAGAGAAAAAGTATGTCCTGGGGGTTCAAGCATAAGCTCAGATATTAAAGGAATCCAGAACTGCCTGTAAAATATTTTGCAATAGTAAAATAATTTCAAAACTTTTTAGGGATGAGTGTTGGAAACTTGTTTTGGCAGAATGAGTGCATGAGATTGCCATGGAGAAGGTTGGGAGGATGTTTGGGGTCCTTATTAAAGATACATGGATATAAATAGATATGGAGGGGCACAGTTTGAAGTCTGTGTTGCATGGCTGGGTAAGATTTTGCACTTCTTTAGTCTCTGGGATAATTTTGGTTTGTGAGTATACACTGGTCAAGGTAGTTAAGGATTTGTGGGGTTTGGAATAAGAAAAAATTGGAAATGTTGCAGCAGAATGTTTACATTAAAAGAATAAATGCAAAAGCAATTTCTTTATAGCTAGGAAGAATTATCACCAAGAGGCACTTGAAAAATAATTGATGACTGCAGTTGGCCACTAAAATAGTTCTTCAGCACAGCCAGATTGGAAAACTACCTCCATGACTGGCTTAATTAAAACAATTACCAAGGGACTTGCCTTGGCTTAAAATAATATGTCCCTTCCTGTGACTTTTGGAGGCAGGTGAACTCAATCTCCTTGTCTTCTCCAAGGCTCCTGTCCAGTGACATATTTGGGACAATTAGGTCTTTAATCACCTGGAGAAGAGTTATCACCCAGGCTGGCAGCAGAGAGCTGTTCCCAGCACAGAGATTGTTCTGGTGACAGCAGCACTGAAAGCGTGGCCACGTGCAAAAGAAAGCCACTTAATTTTAAAAATGGACCTTAATACTGCAGATGGAGTTTTGTGAAAGGAGAACACCAGGAGATGATGATGTGGCTTCACAAAAATCACTGCTCCCAATTTGTTGGTGTTGGTGTCAGTGGCAGGAGCAGGATGTGAGGATTGGATGGGATCTGATGCCCATCAGTCCATCCATCCATCCATCCATCCATCCATCCATCCGTCCATCCATCCATCCACATCCACACAAAGACAAATGGGGAGCGATGGTTAGCAGACCTGCAGGGAGCTGTTAGATGTGCTCACCCCTTCTCAAAGGAAAAAACTCCTCTTGTGCTTTCTTCCCTTCTTGCTCCTGGCTCCATGATCTTGCTGCCTACCTTGGGTCAGCTCTGGTGCGCCAGAGAGAGCCAGTACAGCTCATTATTCCAACAGAACACCAGAGAGTTCTCTGCTGGGTTAGCAGGGAGGACTGGCTCAGTGCAGAGCCCAGGGCAGCACAAGGAGAGGTGGGAGGCAGTGCTGGGGTGAGCAGGAGCCTTCCCTGGCCGTGAGGAGGCTCAGCTGCCCATGCAGCACCAGCCTGAGCCTCTCCAGTGTGTTTTTGTCAGTGCAGAGGTTGGATCTGGCTCGTCTTCAGGCTCTGGCTTCCTTTCAGTTGTCAGTTTAGAGGAAGACTCAGTGGATGGCTTTCTCCTCACCCCTGCCATAAATTTTTGTTGAGTGATTTCAGGCTGCTGAAACTCTTCTGTCAAAAAGATTAGTTGGGAAAATCTTACCTGTTATGGGAAAAACCACTATTTGTGAGAAACACAATGCTTATTTCCTCCAGTGGGATTATGATTGTATAATCTCTATTTGGTTTTGTTTTCGTTTTCTTTGTTACCAGCAGTTTCATGTTTAGTTTTAAGGTACTCTAAAGGGAGGTGCCCACAGAGTGAACTTTTCTGTTTCTGCACCAGCCACATCTGGAGCTGCTTTCCAGGCACGAGGGCAGCCTGTGCCTCGGGGAGCTCTCACCTGGGCCAGGTGAGACCTCAGTCACACACAGCTCCAGGGACATCACCAACAGCTTCCCTGAGCTGGTGCTTTGACCATCCCAATGGCAAAATCCATTTACAGCTCCCACTTCTTTTGTTTGAAAGAAAAACTCAGTTCCCCAGACAGGCTTCTGGTGTGGTGACATGGAGGGTTTTGCTGACCTGCTTAAGAGGTCTACCTACAGATCTTTCTTCCATATAACACCTTTTAGAGAGGTTGGAGCTGGGAAAGCACCTCTGGCTTGGCTGTGAATGTCATGAGGTACATGTGCATTTTAAACAGAGAGAGGAGAAAACGTGGGAGCTTTGAACTCAATGTTATCAACTGAAATAGGAGAGTGGAGGGTGAAATTGCAATCTTGAGTAGTGAGGCTTCTCTAGAGCTCATCACCTCTGCCAGTGCTTCTGTTCTGCTGATTGCTGAGAGATATGCAGATTTTATTTAAATTACGGGATAGCAGACAACAATGAGGTGCTGTCACAAATCTAGATAGAAGGGTTATTAGGATTGCCCAAGAGGAGATGTTGGGACTGCAACACCCAAAGAGCGCTCAGCTCTGTACATAACTTTATTTTCTTTTTTTCAGTGTGTCTTCTTAAGACTCATTAACCACCACTGCCCCTCTGTCACAAGGAAGGGTTTAGTTTGTATCACTTAGAACTGATAAACTGTCCACAAGCAAGGGATGCTTCTTTAGGAAGCCTTTTTTTTTTGCAGCTGGTTATCAAACAGTAATTTGGTCATCCTTGCAAGATATTAATAGGGAGGAAGTTAGAAATATTTTATAAATATCCCATACATAGCCTATTTTTTCTGCTCATTTCCTCTTCCCTTGCTCAGAAATTGTTTCAGGGTCACTCAAGGCTGTTACTGGAGATGCACAGCAGCTCTCCCCAGGCTGCCCTGCCTCCAGCAGGCTCAGATTTGCCACCTATGGCCACATCCAGAGTGAATCAACTTCTTCCAGAAATAATTACACACAGTCCTGAAAACTGTTGTGTGCAGGTATGACAAATCAGATGTGTCCTGAGTATTTATGATAGTAATCTGTTTGTTTTCTTGTGCTTGCCTTGCACAGCTACACAGACATTTATTCTCCAGGGAGCACAATAGCTGGATGTGGATACCGAGATTGCTATGATGATATGTTTTGCAAATCATTAGCAGGACAAAGCAGTAAAGCCCTTTGAAGCTTTTCACAAAGAATTCAGCATGGCTGAGTCAACCAGGGCAAGGGCTGGGGTCTGGGTCTGGGGGAAGGCCATGGCAGCAGGAGATGGAAGCTGGCAGGAGGAACGTTTTGGTAGGAAGAAAAGCAGATGTGAGCACAGGGTTTGTCCAAACTCCCTTTCCAAGCACTGCTTCCCGCCTGCTGAGGAGGCACTTTTTGTTTTGAGAGAGCCAAGTCCCAGGATTACAGGATTTAAACTCCTGCGGTGGGTTTTGATGGCTGGGCACACAGGAATCCCTTTTTTCCACCAAACAAGGGCTGTGTTTCCTGCCCCACTGAGTCCTGGGCAGGAGCAGGCTCCCAGCCAAGCAGGACCAGGGCAGATGGAGCCCAGATTGAAGTCTGAGCATGGATCAGCAATGCTCCATCTCTGCTAAACATGTTCCTGAGGCTGGCCTCAGATCGCCAGCATCAAAAACAGCATTGCAGAAAGGGCAGGAGCAACACCAGGGCTGCAGGGATCAGGTCAATTCTGCTGCCTTTGGGAATTTTAATTGTGAGCCTGCCACAAGGAAAAGGAGCTGGGAGAAGTTGGTGCAACCACTCAGCAAGTCACTCTGAGTTTTAAGTTTCTCTGTGTTAAAAATGAATCAGTTTTCTTCAGCACTGAATCTTTTTGGAAGTTAGAGGCACTGATTCACAGAGGCATCATTGCTTTACTCAGAAAAGTACCTGTAGCACATCAAAATAGGTTTAATAACCTCTTTCCTTCTCTTGCAAGTCTCTCCTCAATCAGAGAGAGGCAATATTGCCAGCCAGGGTATCCAGAGTATGGTTCTTAAAATGCAATACAGGAAATTCCCCAAAATTAAAAAATGTTCCAGAGGCAAGATTTGTAGGAAAAAAGCAATAACTTCTGCTTCATTTGCATTTTGCAAATCAAAAGAGGGGCCTAAAGGGTAAATTGCATTCCTTGTTTGCCATCCTGGCTCGCTGTGGATCTGACTGAGGCTGTGTCTGATCCTTGAGGTCACACAGTGGTTTTTACTCCAGATTTGCTTGTGAACAAAGCATTCAGTGATGCTCTGTGTTTAGGCATGACCTGCAAGCATGCAGCGAGTGGGGAACATATCTTCAATGTGACTGTCAAGCTTCTGGAGCTTGCCTGCATCCCACCAGCTATAAATTTGTGAGTTATTGGTTCTCTTCATTGCCCTCCTTAGGGCCAGTCCTGTTGTAACAGCCTCCACAGGCCCAGAGCTCTTGTGACTGCTCACGATGGAGTGCATGAAGAGAGAAAAAGCTCCCTCTGACCTCATGATTTCTTGGCTAAATCTGGCTGAAGGCTGAATGGCTGCACCTTCCTCAGAGCAGCAGGTTCCCAAAGGTTTGAGGAGGAAACATCTGGTGTTCCTTTCCCTTGCTTTTGGGTTTTTCTGAGCTCTGAACTTCTTACTGTCGTTTTTAGTGCTGGAAACGTACTTTTGTTTTCTTTAAGAAGCAAACATTGGTGAATCTATGCTTGATTATTCACCTGTTTCTGAGGAGACGTTTCTGTGGACAGCAAAAACTCAAACTGATGGAGATGTGAGTCCAAGGGGAGACCTGCCAGCCCAGAGCTTCTGAGAGCCACACTGGGCAATTTATCAGATTTCTCCTACGACTTTAGCCAGATTATTCAGCTTTTCTTCTGCAGTGTGCCCCTGTCTTCAAGGAGACCATCAGGTGGAAGAAATCCCAGAAACCAATCCCCCCCAGGCAAATTCATGCCTGCAAAGCACTTTGTGGAATTGACTTTCAAGACTGAATTATTGATGCATTGAGAAATCTCTGCTTTCTTTTCACAGGGTAGGAATGCCATGAGAAACAGACTGCTAAAAAACCCTACTAATCAGATAATCCTTGAACATGGTGCTGCTCCAGACTTCCAGTCTCCATGTCTGCATGGATGTCGAGGTCTATTCTGTGAATCAATGCACACTCCTACCTAAACCTGCACGCAGACATTCAGATATATGTAAATATTACAGATGGAATTCCTCCCAGTGTACAGTAATCCAGGTTTGGTGCACTTGGCAAAACTTCGATTTGTTGTGCTTTGAATGCTCTGGATGACATTCATCCTCAGATGGAATACTGCTGGAGTGGGGCCAGTTATCTGTTTTGCCTGTAGGACACCTGCTATTACACTTTCTTAACATGGAGAATGTTCATTTTTCAAGCACATACTCTCCCACTATTTGGTAAGCATGTAGCTCTCCAAAATTCTTGTCAGGTTGCTTTGCAGTTTGTGACAGCCTGGAGCAGAGGTTTGATGTATGTTTAACACGTGTTTACACTAACCTGGAGAATTTGCAGTTCTTGTAAAACATCTTGTATTCACCTCTTTTCTCAGCTTTATGTGGGTAGAGAAGGCATAATATCCAACCTGGCTTCCGATTTCTCACCTCATTTCTGCATTTTGGTGGAGTCTCAGCTGTTACAGTAGAGTGCAAAAGTCTTGCAAGGGTAAGAGAAAGTGAGCAGGGCATAAGAGTTGGGTGATCCTGGACAAGACAGGCATCTTCTGAGCAGAAATGTTCAGGTCAGGAAGCTTTAGCTGAAGTAAATGTAGAGGCTTTAGGCTGTGTTCAGATTAAGACACCATTCATTCACCCAGTGCTGACAGATCTGTGTAGCTGCAGAAGGATTCGTGCTTTATCCTGACACAGGCAGCACCAGCAAAAAGGTCAGCCAGTGGTCACATCGTGGAGCTGAATGCTTCCACAGACTGAACCTTTGTGCCCCAAAGGAGCATTTTTAAGGTATGTGGTATCTACTTTTGAAATCTAGTTGTCAAAAGGCAATCTGTATATATATACACAGATGTATATGGATATTTCTGGAGCATTTCTTCCTGGTCATGGCAGTTTCACATCGCTGTGACCCAGTTCAGTGCTGTGAGTGTGCTGAGTGGAGGGAAAGCAGCTTGGGCTGCGCTGCTGGCAGCTGAATTAATCGAGTCATGACTTGCTATGACTTTCTCGTTATGAAATCCCTGACACTGGATAAACACAGAACATCTGCCTCCCATCCCTTCTAACAGCACCTTTTTGACTGTAAATAAGGGCTCACTGCAGCATTGAGCTGGACTGGAGATTGTGAATTCTGTGAGGGAGTGAGGACAGCACAGAGCTCTGTGCTGAGGCAGCAGGGACAGGAGAGGCACCGCTGGTGCTGGGGACTCACCCACATAATGATTATTATGATTAATGATTGCTGTCAGGCAGGGAGGAATGTCATGCCCTTCAGGAACACAGTGAGGGGTCTGTTGAACAATCACTGCAGTGTTGGGGTGCAATACACTGCAGCAGAGCCAAGGAAGTGGCTGTGGGTGCTGCACTGGGACCGTTGTGTCACTCTGCTGCTCCCACCCCTCCCAGGATGCAGCATCCACCTGCTCCTGCCCTGGGCCAGCCCACGGGGCAAAACAAATGAAAACAACTCCACATAAACAGAGAATGATTTCTTTTTTGGCGGTTTGCTCCCTGACTGGAGTTTCCCCAAATGTTTTGTTTTCACAGCTGATGGGTTTTGGGTTTGAAACACGTGAGAGTGTCTTTGGGACCGTGCATTGGATGTGGGCCTGCCCTCGTTCCAATTCACGGCAAAAGCCACATGAACTGCAGAAGGAACAGCCTCGTTTTATGGCTCACAGCCTGGAAACACTCTACTCAACACAGTGTGGCTTTCCAAAACTGGATGTGATCAACAGCATCACTGCAGTGTTTTGTTAGGTTAGATGGCCAAATAATCTGTGAAGAAGCCAAATCCAGACATGCTTTCCTTTATAGTTAGTAAAAAATGCTTTAAAAAATGGTGAAGTGTTGCCAAGAGTTCCTTGAGTTTTAAGTTTAATGAATATTTGGAGTTTAGAAGCTATTTACTTTGGCTGGATTTGTAGATCAAACAGGAGAAAACCCACCTTGACTGAAAACTCAAGGAAAACTACTTGTCTTTTTACTTATTTCACCTTTCAGCTCTGATGGACTTAAAAACAAAGCTCAGGTAATGTGTTTGTGTATTTGTCTAAGCCCATAAAGATAACCTTAGCCCTCAAGGGCTTTCAGTCAAAATAATTTCTTTGCAGGTCCTTGGGTACATAAAAACAGCACCAATGGAAGTTTTGTGATAGTTCACCTCCACTGTACTTGCAGAGCTAATGTCTTTAAAAAACCCAGCTGGGCATGGAAAATGAAATCTGTTACTGCTGTCAGGTTTGTAGGAATGTCTTTCTGTTTCAAAAGCCTTTTGCCAATTGCGCCTGTAATCACAGAAGAATCTTCCAGCAAAGCACCTCAGGCATGCAGGAAATGCAGGAGTGCACCCAGCAAGATGTTTTGTCTGATCCTCTTACTCCCCAATCACTCTGCTGACAAAGCTTTCTCACACCTGTGTGAAATGGAAATGTGGGAGGGGGATTCCGTGGCCCCACTCCCTCCTGACATTTTCAATGCATTTCCCAGGCCTGTTTTTCCATCCTGCAGTGTAAAATTAATTTTGATGAAATCTTGAGTGAATTAAACTGCAACAAAGTGATCTCCTTGCTCAGCCCATATTTGCTGTCTGCCTTATTTATGTTGAGAAGAAGCACTTGGGCATGCCAGTTATTCTGTCATTCATTTGCCTTGTGCATTGAGCCTTTGGCTACTGGAATTAAACTGGAAAATATAATTAAAAGCATTAGCTGTAGCAGACATACAAAAAAATATCATTATGTTCTTGACAGTGTTCTCCTTCATATTGTTAATCCCTGCAGATCTACCTAGGCTATTAGATTTCATGTACAGATTTTATTTTTCTCGGAAGACTACATTAATTGGAATGAGCAAGTGGCATTCCTGTTTGTGTAAGGAAAAAACAGGAAGATGTCACCATGCTGGAAAACCTCACCTGACCTTTCTTGGTGAGTGTGGTCTAAACTTGAACTTGGATTGAGCAAATATTATTCAGGCTTCAAAATGTTTGCAGATAGCTGGAAAACGTTGTTAGATAACATGTTTGGCCTGCTGCACCGTAGAAAATATTTGTGTGTGAATACAAATTGTTATGTAAACACAAATTCCTGCATAAACAAAGCTGGTCTGGGATGCAAAGCAGAGAGAAGCAGGTCTGATGTGACCTGGGCTATTTTTCCATCCTACAACACTCGTAAGGGAGCACAGGCTTTAAAGCCACGCTGGTGATACCCTGCAAGGAGCAAACCTAAGTAATGAGAGTGCAAATGTCCCTCAGTCTTCATTCCCAAATTAAAATGCATGATCAAAGAAAAGCAAAATTCTTACACAGAAAGTAGCTACAGCAAGTTGGAAAGCACCGCTGCTGAGCACAGCACTGAAATTTCTGTAGTTCTTTCCTTGTGAAAATATTTTTGGGAAAAAAAAGTTTGTGATAAGATAACCTGAAATAGTATTAACAGTGCAAACCCAGACTATTTGCCTTATCAGTGAAACTGAGAATCCAAGAATGCCTAATGCTGGTGCCTCTCAATCCACTGAGCTTTATGGCCTTCTTTATGGTGAGGATATATATTAATCATGGAAATAGCTCATAAAACACTTAAAAAATATATCTCTTAACCTCCAGTAGAAACACACCATTGCAAGAAGACTTTATTACAAAGACCTCATAGAAATCTCTGTCACCCTCAGTTTAAACCTCCTCTCTACCTGTGGCTGCCACCAAGAAAGTATTTCCAAAGAGAACAAATGTCTGTAGAGCCAAAAGGTAGGGCCGGGAGAAATAAAAGGGTGAGAAAAAAAGATTAATTTTGAGAAGTCCAATTAAGTGGTGACATGTCTGCGTCTCTGGTGAGGCGATGGAATACAGACAGGCTGGCACCTCTGCAGACTTCAAACAGACCAGGCTGGAAAAAGGTGAATTTTTCTTACCTGGGGCCTGTATTTCCGGACCTGCATGCTGTGCTGCATGCAAATATGCTAAATACCTGACACATTAAATCCCAACAGTAACAAAAAGCTGAAATTTCAGGCATATAGTGGAAGAACAGTGTTTTTAAGAAAGATCGTGCCAGGAGCAAGGTTTGTCTGGCTGTGGGCTGTTTGCAACATTTTATCTTTTCTTGTTACTCCTGATAAAGGCTGGAAAAGAGTGTATAAACCAGGCAACTTTGCCCAGCTGGACTTGTTTCATTTAATGATTACTGCTCAAGGTAGACCAGAGAGAAAACAGAAATGAAACTTTCTACACCCAGGGCAAACAGAACTTCAGATTCATGGGACACTTCAAAGCACCTTAAAGTACTCTTTCCCTCAATTGTAAGGGGTTTGGTTTTGGCTGGTGAGATCTGGATACCTCCAACAAGTTCTGCTGGAGGGCAGAACCATCCTGATTTGCACGAGTTCCCAAGATTTCCCAAGATTTCTGTTTAATGCTCGACCTGGCAGCTCCAGGAGGGCACGGCTGAGTCAGTAAACACACAGAGCCTTTTGCCCAACCTCCCTCCTTGTGAGCAGCAGATTGTTTAATATTTGAAGCACTCTGCTGAAACCACACTGGCTCGTTTGTTTCCAAACATTTCGGGAAAGGGAAACAAGCTGAGTGGAGGGGTGGAGCAGATAAGCAGCAGTGTTTTTCTCTCCTTGGCTAAGTATTTTATTGATATTGTGGAAAGCACCGGCTCTAGAAGTTTTGACCTGTGTTGCAGTTTGCCTGCTCTGAAAAGCACAGTAAAATCCCACTTATGCCCTTTTTGTTTGTTCCAGTCCTTGCTCTGGTGTCAGAAGTTCCTTCCCCAGCACGTCAGATGACGCAGCTACAAATAATGTGGGCAAAAGTTTTCTAATCTGAGTTAGCTGTGTTCCTATTCAAACCTCACGGTGACAAAGCTTGAGAGATGCTGAGAGATGCTGAGAGATGCTGAGAGATGCTGAGAGATGCTCACAGAGCCCTCTGGCTCTTGGGACTCCCCCTCTCTCAGCCCAGAGCTCCTCAGAACAATGTCAGTCTCTCTGTTGGATTCAGCAGGCTGTAGTTAAGGTCCTAAAATGACAACATGTCAGTCATTGAATTTCTTCCCGACTGACTAGCTAAGTCTCCCCAGCTGTGAGAAGTGTGATATTTCCAGAGGACTGTCCATGCTCCCAAGCCTGCAGCAGCTTGGTGTTGTAGGAGCATTGTCAAGGAAGAAAACAAAAAAGCTGCTCGGTTAGGGCAAGTGCCAGCCCTGGTGCCAGCCCACTTTGTGTTTGTGTCCTAAAAGTCTTGCCAGAATAAACACTTCTGACACGGTGGTGAACTGGAGGATTCTGCAATGCCTTGCACAGGAGGTAGAAATCACCAGGTTTGAGTGCCAGCCCTGGGCTAGTGAATCCCAGCCTCTGGCTCCAGTTGGGAGCAGAAAAGGGCTCCCCAGGCAGCCAAAAGAGCTCTTTCGATTAAATTCACAATCTTTTCCTGCAAGCACGAACCAGGAAACGCCGGCATTGTTTTGGCGGGGCAGTGCATGCAGAGCTGGCCCAGGTCCAGGCGCTGGGGAAGCGCTGACAGGAGAGGTGGAATTCCCCTGCCCCACCTGGAGAAAACAGTCCCCCGTTCCCTGCTGGGGCTGGCTCTGCCCATGGGAGAGCTTTTCAGACTTTCCTCACCCCAGGCTCAATGCCCTCCTTCCCACTCAGTAAAGATCCCCTGGCTCCTGAGACAGCCCCTCGGGAAAGGATGAAGTATTAACAGGAAAATCACCTTCTGCTTTAACTTGTTATCCATCTGGAAAATAAATGACTTCAGAATTTCATTATGGACCCTGGCACAGGTTAGCTTTTAATGATCCCCGTGCCCTGATTGATTTGGAAGTTGAAAGATGGTTGGTTTTGCTCCCAGCTCCAGCTTTGGGAACTGAGTCTGGGTCAAGGTGAGTTGTTTGGATGTTTGGAAGAACAGTGTGGTGACTCCTGTCACCCGAGACAAAGAGGTGCTGGGTTAACTCTGCTGCCCTTAACTGACTGCAGGTTAGCAAACAAGACCGTGAAGGAGTTTTAGGAGGAAGTTTAAGGAGGAAGAGCACCCAGCTCTGTTGGCTCTGCTGCCTTAATATGCAAACTGTAAACGGCTTTTTACAGCTCAGGAGATACTGCTCTGGGCAGGCACAGGAGAGAGAGGCAACGCGATAAAAATAAACTCTACTCAAGCTAAAGTTGCATTTCAAAGTGACACCAAAGAGTAAGTTGGAACTGGGATTTGCATTTCGAAGAGAAGGCCCAAAGAGATTGCATGAGTGGCTGATGAGGTAACGGAATGGGTCTGCCTCCAGGTGACAGCTCAGCAGAGTTGTTCAGATCTTGCTCAAACTGGGGCACTCCCTTGGGAACTCAGTCAGGTGAGAGCATCCACCCAAGAGAGCAAGATGATGACACCTATGGAAAAGGCCTGAGCCCAAATTCATGCTAATATTGTCATTTTAGCGTGACTAAAAGTACCATTCTAAACCTAGAGCCAGGCTGTAATCCTTAATGAAGTGGTTCTAGGTTTGTGCTATGTCAATTCATATGTATATGTGTGTGTGTATATATACACATATACACAAATATAATTTCTAGTAAGCATTTTCTGAGAGCATGCTTAAAAATATGCATTGGCTCAGGCTAAAAGCTGCTGTTTCACCAGGCTCACCACATCCCTGATGGCGAGACATGAGATTCCATAGGCCTTTCTCACATTTGTAGCCCTGTCTTTGATTTTCATAATTCTACTGTGGAGCTGGCCAGCACCCAATGAAATCTGTGCCTGTGTCCAGAGACTCCTTTAGTTCCAGATGGTCTGTAGGCCACCACTCTGGGGTTTAACATGAAATACAAATGTACAATATCTGATCTCTCATTAATCACCTGGTATTTTAGTAGATCATACAAGATCTGAACGAAGCAGTTGGTTCTTTGTGCTCAAATCCAGGCTTAGACTGTGCCTCTGATGCACTGCTGTGGCTGTGAAATAACAAGTGGCAGGCCCCAGAGCAGAGCAGCAGGACTTCTTTGCCAGTGGAGCTCTTGGAAAGGTCATCTCCTTCTCCCAGCATCAGGAGCAGGGTGTACAAGGGCTGTAAAAATTGCCTTTTTCTTGCAGTGAGTCACCTTATGCACCATTGAAAGAGCAGAGCTGGCATGGCACAAGGGCAGAAATAGCTCAGCTTCTGCAGGTGTCACCATGCACCATTCCAGAGGCTCCCACAGCTCTCTGTAGGTTTTTGGAGATGCTGCTGTGCCTCCACGCAGCCCTCCCTGACACGGACACGCATCTGTGCAGGCAATGGATGTAGCCCTGGAAATGCAGCCCCCCATGGGCATGCAGGGGCCCTGGGCACAGAGATTTCCCCTGGGGGCTGTCTCACCTCCAGCTCTGCAGCTGGAGACAGGCACGGGCAGCAGCAGGAACCCAGACCTCTGCACACACCCAGCCAGCTCCCAGGATCGAACAAACATCACCTGAAAAACACCCTCACAGCGTGCCAAGGGCTCTGTGATTCACGCTGAGGAATAACAGAATGCTTGGGCAGGAATGGACTTTGAAACTCATCTTCCATCCTGTGCCATGGGCAGGGACACCTTCCACTGCCCCAGGGTTCTCAAAGCCACGTCCAACCTGGCCTTGGACACTTCCAGGGATATCCCTGGCATGGAGTGGTTCTGAGGTGCTGGTTTGTTTGGGTTTGGTTTTGTTTTGGGTTTTTTTTTTTTTTTTTTTGTTTGCAAGAAATGAGTAATTCCCCACTGGCATGACTTTTCTGCCTTGTCCATGCATGAATTCACAAGTCACGGCTGGGCTGACACCGATGTTTTGGTGCAGTTCTCACAAGAACACTTCCTGCTTTACTGAGTGCTTTTAGAAACAGATGCACCAGGCTTTGCTTTAAACACTCCCTCTGCTGGCTACACTGCAAATTATTGTCTTTTAATTAAAAACCTCAGACTGGGATTAGATTGCCATGAAATCACTAGGTTAACAGCAAGAATTCCTTTTATTCCTCACCACACCCTGGATCCCACCTCTCAGTGGCACTGACTGTCCTGTCAGTGTGTCCTGCACCTGTCCTGACACTAGCACAGCATTGGGGGGAGTTTTCTGTAACATCAATTGTTATTGCTGATTTAGGTCTCTTAATATAGAATTTATTCTCTCCTGTAACAAATTCTGCCTCTCCTATACCCGTAGACTGTCTTATTATGGGAAGTGATGGGGTTTGTTGAGATTCTGATTCAGAAAAGAACAGTTGTTGTAATGGAAATATTTAGTGTTCTCTACATTATATTAAGCCAGAAAAAGTTACTTAAAATATTGTTTCTGTAAAAACAGTTTTAAAGGAGCCATTGCAGTGTTTCTTTTTTTGGTTTTCTTTTGCCTTTCTTCCTGCTGAATAGTTGATAAAAACTTTAAAATGCTGTAGAAAAAATAATTTTGAAAAGAAATTATGTTAGGTGGAAATTTAGCCTTATATTAATGATGTGCTATCAGCTATTTAGACAGCACTTATAGGACAAAAAATGCTGTTGGATTAGTGCCAGAAAAACTAGGAATAAGAACAAGGAGAAAATGTGTGTGTCCCCTGAGGATGAACAAAATAAACCATGGCCCAGCTCCAAAGAGTTTTCCAAGTGTGAGGCAAGAAGCAGCCCAGCACGTGGGAGGCAGGAGAAGGATTTTGGGATCCAGCTGTGTCAGGCACACCTGGGTGAGGCACACCCCTTGGGGCACTCGCTGCTGCTCCAGCTGAGGGTGGGAGGTGGGAAATAGGGCACAGGGACATCACGGGGACAGCCACACTCAGCTGAGGGAGGCTCTGCCCTGGCCTTGCCCAGCCCTGCACAGTCAGATGTTTTATGACATCTGAGAAAACGTGACTGAAAAAAATTGCTCTATAAGGCCCAGCCTGTTTTTAATGCATTCAATTTAATGCATTCCATTTAATGCAAGCAGGAGTATGACTCTTGCTGGCTTAAAAAATAGGGCTGTAAGTCCTTCGAAGCTTTCCCCCCTCCTCCGACTTTTTTTTTCAGCAGCTTTGTATTGTGTGAAAGGCACAGGACCTTTCTGGACAAAATGGTAAACCCCCCAAATTAGGATATTTCAAAAGCAGTGCTGCTCTGATCAGTAAATGAAAGAGCAGGAGCAGAAAATGGGTCACAGTTCAGAAAAAAAAAGTGAAAGGAAGGCATGTAGGAATGAAAAAGGAACCTGTACTTTCACTGGCTAAACCAGATTTCAAACACACACGTAACCTATAGACACAGAAAAATGTGTTTATACACCAGAATGGAGAATGTGAGCTCTGCTGTTTATTTTGAAGGAGAACAACAGCACCAGTGCAGGTTTGTCCACCCTTCAGCACCAGCAGATTTGGTCACCATTCATCATTTGGCAGAAATGAAGTACAAGGAGGTGACCCTCACAGTACACCAACACAGTCTCCTGGCTTGAAAACAACCAAAAATCAAACCGGAAATGCTCAGAAATACAAAATCAGAGGTCTTCGGAAAAATAAAATAAATCACAGGTATGTTTCACTTTATTTATTTGTTCTTCATTTTGATAGCACATCTCAAATCACACTTGGTAATGAGATCTTACAAATCTTTCCCCTGCTCTGGAACAAAAAGCAAAAACCAGTCATGCATAAGGTATTGAATGCATTCACATCAAGTATGTTGTATGTCAAGGTTTTGATCATAAATATGAGAACATTAAACCAGCTTGTTTGAGATTTTTTTTTTAACAACATCACTGTTACAGAACACAGCAGCTTAAAAAGTTTAACTCAAGTTTACCTATTTCCAATATTTTTATTTTTAGAAGTTTCTATTAAAGTTTGGTAAGAGATTAAAAAACATAGAGGCCGAAACACTACAAAATGATGATTTAAAGTATTTCTATTTAGTTGGTGGGGCTTAAAACTCATAATGGCCTTTCTACTTTGGCTGGGAATGCAATTTTGGAATTACTTATATGAAGGCTAGGAAATTCAACTTATTTGTGATTTTTATGCATCATGAAACCTCTTGAAAGAGGTCTGGGCTTCCAGAAATGTTGAGCACCCATCCTTTCAGAGGTCCTCAGCTAGGCAGAAAAAATCTCTATTTATTCCTGAAAATATTAGCAAAAATACCGGGGATCTGCTAATATAGTTGTCAGGTCTATGAAAGCAGAATACAAATGACTATAGGCTCTGTTATGCAAGCTGATTTAGCTTTTTTTTTTTTTTAAAGCTTTCATCTGAATGCTTTGATGGCCATCAGGGACAGGACATTTTTGCAACAGAGGGATGAAGTGTAATTGTAGAAGGGGAAGAAAAGCTACCTACAAAAGGTATCTAGCCGTGCTCACTGATTGAAGAAAAAGATAAAAAGACAAACTTACTGAGTATCTCCTCTGAGAAGACTCTACCATGCACAGGTGAAACATTGCTGTGAGCACTTGGTCTGATCCTACAACGTGCAAAGTGCCCTAAACTGCTTTGTGAAATAACCAAGGGATGAAGGTGCAAAATACACCCAAGGAATCACTTGCAGATGTAGGACAACACAGGAACAAATCCACGTTGTGTAACACGGATTAATCTTAATCCCTTGCTCTCAGGCACCTGCTTTCTGTAACCCTGAGTCAGCTCCTGGGAGCTTGCAGCAACACAGCTGGAAACAACCCTAAACTTTCAATTTGGGGCACAGGGACTGCGTGCAAGGGAGAACAAAGCAAAGCTGGGTTTGGACTAACACTTACTTCAAGGTTTACACCGGATTTGATCGGTGTCTTGTGCGGCTGTGCGCTAAAGGTCTTTAAGAGCTGGGACTCAGCCCTTTCTTCGTGTTGTAGGATCCCTCACGTATCTGTGCAGCTCTCAGGTGTTAAACCACAGAGCTGCAGGATCAAAGCAGTCCAGATGCTTTGACAGAAGTCACTAATACTGTGCATCACATCCACGTGGTGCTGCGATCTCAGATATCACACCAGGCTGCTGTAAACACATTCACTCCAGTTATAAACTTACTACCATTTCTTGTGCCAAGACTTTAATGTGCTTCAGTGCATGAAGGAAATTTACAACCGACTCCATGAATATATATAAATATATTCCAGCTCTCCCTTTCATTTCAGTTAAAAAACCAGCAGCAATTATATTTTAGGTTCATAAGAGATATTTATAACTTAGCTATAAACAAATGCTGAGCTAAAGCTTTGCAGAAAGCTCTCAGGAAAACTTAATTATAAGATTTATATGAATATTAACCTTTTTTTTTCCAGTACTACAGTTATACTATCTTTTAAGAACAGTGAATATATATAAATTACATATTTTCTGACATGGGTTTACTCTTTAAGTGGGAAATTCAGGATGAAGCCTGTTGTTATAACTCAGTATAGCCTTTTTTTTTTTTTTTACTATTTTAGTAACAATTTAAAGTCAGGTAAATGTAGCTGTTTCCATATAAAGGGAAAGGACTGGAGCAGATTAGTAATTTGTCTTTTGAATGGACATAACTTTGGTTGCTGTCTGTTTTAAGCATACAATATATCTACTGAAGTTGTGTTTACAGAGAAAAGAAGGAAAGGGTTTAAATCCAGATAAAAAGTTTGAATCCTTCTGCAGTGTTAATTGGGTTCCTTGATCAAAATTTATTCTGATTCAGATTGTCACTTGGCTGCTCTAATTCCACTGAGTCTTTGTAAATGCTAAATGGAAGAAGAATCTGGGCCAGTGCTGAAAAAGCTTTGCCTTGTGATCTCTGTGTGAACTATGCAGGGAATGAGTTTTGGCCTGCATGACTGAGCTGACATCCAGGCCTTGTCTCGTTAATAGCTTTTCTTAATACACACAACCACGTTAACAACCTGATGTTTCTAGGAAGCAGTGACTGAGCAAAGCTATTCTCCTATTTCATTTATATCCCAGTAAAAGTGGACTGTTCTGTATATTTTTCAAATGTCAGAAGGCAGTTTGATCTTTGAGTACCTGATGGGTTTTTTGGAAGAACTTTTCAGAATCCTGCCATAAGGAAAGCTTTAATGAAACTGCCTTTGTCATGATCTCCAAGGGCTACGAAGCATCACCTTAGGGCTCCTGACAGGAACCAGGACGGAGAGGAACAAACTGCTGAGCAGGACCTGAGCCCAGCAGCATCCCTGACATGGGACAGGCTGATCAGAGAAGGATGGAAAAGCCATGGGAGCTGCTGAGTGCCTGCAGTCACATTCACATCCGTGTGCTTCACCCACGCCTGAGAATTCAGCTTCACAGCTCCTTTGTGAGGTAGGAAATTACTAATCCCTCCCTTGCAGAACTGGGGCATAGGGAGATGATGCAGACTCCTCCTTTACCACAGGAAGTCTGTGGAAAAGCTGAGGAGAAGTTTAATCTCCCACTCTCTGCTCTGTGCCTATGGGCTTTTGGCACCACCTTCATTTCTGCAAGCTGTGAGCAGCCTGGACAACAGACACTGCCACGAAGTGGTTTCACTCCCCTGTCCTGCCAGTGTGAACTTTACAGAGTGGCACAAGCTGTACAGATTTGCTGCCCAGGAGCAAGATCACCTTATCTAGAGTTTTGGGTCATTCTACAAGAAAGACAAAGTTCAGCTGCAAAGCTCAGATTGAAATCTTCTCTATAGATAGGAGCCCACTTCTACTCGCTTGCTTCCCTACTTTCAGGAAGTGGGGAATACAATAAAAACTACAAGCACACAAGAAAAGTCAATGAACAAAAATTTCTACTATTAATTACAAACATTAGTGCAAACCACGCAGCAGATTATTTGTAGTAAGGTCAGTATTTTCTGTAAGGAGGTTGTGCAACTGAGGCTTTAAACACAGATGAAGTCACATTCTTTAGCCAAATAAGTAATCAGCTTTGAAGGTCATTCACATGAGAAACCTGAATTCTGGTGCTACACATAATGGTTTATCTTACATATTTGTGTGTATACTATCATACTTTTTATTGAAAATGTATTTAGTCCTGTAGTTTTTTTAAATATAAATAACTAGAAGGCAGCAAAGACCAAATTCCAAAGCTGAATTACAGTTTTGGCTAAGAGATGTGTCTGGCATAATTTTAACTGTCTAGAAGAGCTTTTTTAAAAAATATTTTTAAAAATTTAAATGACCCATTTGTCTATGTCAAAGCCAACATCTAAATCCATGCTTGTCATTCAAATGCATAGCCCTGCTGTCCAAGGTGAGTGTTCTCACTGTGACATCAGATGCTCAACACTGCTGTAAACCAGCTCACGTTTTTACATATTCAGAAGTAGATGTAGGTGTTAGGCTTTATCTCACATCACTTGAAAGCCATGACCTTTGTACCTAATTACGAATCAAAGATTGAAAGTTGCAGCCAGGGAAGAATCCTGCAGGAATGCTGATCTCCCTGCTCAACACGTGTTTATGTTTGGCAATAGTCATCTGGGAGAAGGTGGAAAAAAAATTGAGGTTTGAAAAAAATACTTCTCAAAATACTTTACTGGGCAAGGCCAATGGAGCTAGAAAATGCTGCAGCTAGCGGTCTGTACCCCCAGCAGCTGAAGTCAGAATTCGGAAAAGGCGAAGTCAGAATTCAGAAAAGTGCACTTTTGGATCGTTTGCTCTCCTACCCAGCGCCTTCCGGCAGGGCCCTCCCTTCAGAGGTTCTCATCCAGCCACTTGATGTAGCTGTTCCTGGTCTGCACTCCCGCGGAGAAATCCGTGGGCCACACGGTGAAGATCATGCAGCCGTGGAAGCAGTCGTGGAAGTGGTCGAGGGTGACGGGCACGCCGGCGCGCTCCAGGCGCTTGGCGTACATGACGCCGTCGTCGCGCAGGACGTCGTTCTCGCAGGTGAGCATGTAGGTGCGCGGCTGCCGCGCCAGCGTGGCGTCATCTGCCAGCAGCGGCACTGCCCGCACGTCCAGCAGCGCCGGCAGCTGCTCCACGATGGCCGCCGTGCCCGTGCTCTGCACCACCGGCTTGTAGTTCTTCTTGAAGGAGGGAGGCAGCAGGGACGTCCAGTTGAGGCGCGCTCGGAAGGACAGAGCCCGGCCCACGTTGAGCGCGGTGTGGTTGTTGATGAGCAGCTCGTGGGCCAGGTCGTAGTTGCCGTTGAAGTAATCGATCCAGTAGTTGATCATGACGGCGCGAGGCAGCACGGGCATGTTCATGTTCTGCTGGTACGAAGGGGTGTTGAAGTCAAACGCCTGCAGGACTGGATAAATCAAGGCCTGCAGCTTCGGTCTGACGGGCAAATCCTCCTCTTTGCTAAGCTGTGCGAAAAACGCAGGACAGAATTAAGATTACAAAGAAAAGAAACATACATGAATGTGGAGCTTTAGAAAAGCAAACATTCATCTGACAATTTTAGAGTGAATTCTGCTCTAATACAGGCAATGTGGCTGTTTGGTCTGAAGTATCAGCAGACTTATCTATTTCTCCTCTCGTAAGGTGGCCATTCAGGCAGACCCAGTGTCCTGTTCTCAACAGAAATCAGTGACAGAAGTTTATTGAAGGGAGTGTAAAGTGGCATTTCTCTAACACAGTGCCCAACTGAACAAGTGGCAAAGGAAGGATTTCCTGAATCAAAGGAGCTACTCTTGCTTTTAATAAGTTTTTATGGATTTCTCTTCCATGAATTGATTTAATGGGGCTTTTTCAGCCAGTGTAGATTTCTGGCATCCACAATTTCTTCTAGCAAAGGCTCACCTGGTGCAGAAGTACCTCTCTGTGTCTGACTCAACCTGCATTTAATTTGAGTCTATCAATTATACATTTAGTGCCTTCTGACTGCCTTACTGGAAGAGTCAGCAAACTCTTAGTTTCATCTTCCACACAAGATACTCAGTGCTCTATCATATCTCATCTTGTTTAAAAAGAATTATGCATCAGGAAATCGAATTAGGAATGCTTTTTCCAAAACAGGGTACTATCATGTTTATCAGTCCTCAATATTGAAATTTTTATTGTAATTGTCTCTTTTTAATTTTTTCACCCTAATTCAATACTGCAAGGTTGTCATGGATAATTAGTTGTCTGGATGTGGTATCTGCTTTCTTATCACTAATGGTTATGGCAATAGGAATAAGTTAGTAATAATAATATTTCATTCAACCGTGAAAAATATTATTACTTGCCTCAGGCTTCCTTTAAACTCTTTAGTAGATCAAATTCAGATTACATTTAAACTGCAGATACACAAAAGAAATTTTCTTAAAATTGCAAAATGCTACAGGAAGACAATTTAACAGAAAAATTAAAGCTCCATTTACTATATTTTTTTGTCCTTCATTTGTATCTGAAAGAAATAAAAGCCTATTTCCATAGACAATTATCTAAAAATAGGAAGCCGTATTAATAAATTATGCCTACTTGGAAAAATAAGTTCACCAGCAAAATGGATTAAAAAAAGTCATTTAGCTACTTGCTCTTAAACTCTGGTCCATAACAACTTGTGACTGTAATAACACACCACAATTGATGTGATTCATACAGTGACTGAGTCACTTTACAGAAGAAAAATGAGCAGATTCTGCCTTTCTACCATTCTGTTTTTAGGGGTGGCACATCACCTTGTGATGGTGCAGCACAAAGAACCCTCCAGCCTCTCTGAGCTGGGCTGCTGCAGTGCAATACACACGACACACTGGATGTTACCTGCTGGCACACAGCAGCTGCCAAATTCCCTCCTGCACTGTCCCCAGAGACTGCAACTCGACTGGGGTCCACTGAATACTGAGCTAGGACATCAGGCTGCAGGAAATGCTTTGTTGCACGAAGAGCATCGTAGTACTGCTCAGGGAAGCACACCTCGGGCACCAGCCTGTATCTGCAAAAGAAAAGGCATGAGGAACAATTCTTACCTCTGCTTTATTGTAGCTCTCCTTTAGGATTTACAAGGGATATCAGATAGCTCTTATTTCCAGTAAGTATTTTGTTAGGATAAATACTACAGAAAAAGTAGGAGGTGTGTAATACTTAGGTAAGACTAAATCTTATAATTAATGTTCTAATTTGGAAAAATTAAAATGAACCTACTAGATATGAATAATACCAAGAGTGTATAAAATTGTGCAGCACTTTCCTAGGATTTCCCAGTAGAGGATTTCATCACACCTTATAAAAATCAATAGTTAAAACACCCTTGGCAAGGGAGTAATTACACTCTGCCTGGTTTTGATCCAAATTCCCACCTTAACAAGTACCAGGGAGAGTCAATCATATACACCCAAGGCACTCCTGTTTGGCTGAGCCAAACACCTAAGCACGTCTGCTTCTCAAAATTTTACAGGTGTCAGGAGAGAATGGACTTTGCTATCCTCATGCCATGAAACGAACAATAGCCAAGAAATTAAGGAATGCCAATTTGCTCCAGTGCAAGAGATTCAGAAATTCCTTTCCCTTATCAAGGAGAGGAGCAGAAATAAACCCCTTGGGCAGGTGGGGAGGTGGAGGCACAGAGAGAGCAAACTGTCTGCCAGGAAGAGCCAGCAGCTGAATCCCAGACATGAGGTTTTCTCAGCTTCTAAACAACAGTGCAAGAGAAATCTGTTTGTAGTTACTGAGTAATTTGAAATCCCAGAGTTGTTACTTGGCCTCATGGTACCAAGCAAAGTTTGTAGCTTTCAAATTATGGATTTTACACATTCTCAGCAGAGTCGGGCAACCCAAAATTCAGTTTTCTGATTCAAAACATCTTCTTTAGACTGTAAGCTAAAGAAGTTTCATATGCAGAATAAATTTTAAACTTAAGGTTACAACTTTCAAACTCCAGTTGTGACCTGCTGTCAGAAAGCAACCTATATCTTGTATATACAGGAATCTGAGAGTGTCCTTTGGGAATTCCTTGCAAAACTCTGGAACAGACTGTGCATAGATTGTGAAAGTGAGATATGCAGTTAGACCAAGGAGGAATCTAATTAGACTTGACTAATTGAATACAAACACCTTGATTGAAGGATATAATGGTTAAGGAGAAGAAGTAAATAGTAACTCAGAGCAAAAGGCAGAATTATATCAGCATAAATCAGAAAATGAATAATAAGGAACTTTTCAATATTGTGATTGCTGCTTGTCTGGAATAACCAACAGCTACTTTTGTAGTTTTCCTTGTTTCTACTAATAGAAAACAAAACAGTAAAAAAACCAAAACCCAACCCTCCCAACCCTTTAAAGTACACTATAATAAGCATTAAATTAGTAACATCAATTCCATATAATTAAGTTGCAATTAGATCCCAAAGCTTGGTATGTAATGAACTGCAGGTGGGAAACTTGAGTAATTTTATCAAGTGATTTGGTTTGCAAAAGAAAATATTGAAGTTGACAATATAGATGGGAACAGTACCAATCAAGCTGGAGTCATCTAGGTAATGTATTTAGCTAGTCAAGAGGTTTGTTTGCCTTGGAATTGTTCAACATGTTAAAAAAGCAGCTCTGCTTCTCTGTTGTCTGGCAGCCCTCTGCTCTTGAGGGAAGCATAAGGCTTAAAAGAGATAACTGAACAGTGGGAGATTGCGAGAGCAGCAGGAAACTGCCAGACCCCACAGTGTATTCTAAAATAATTAAAGCCCAAATAAATTTCTGATACTATTCCAATTTGTTGTAATTTAAAAAGGATAAAGGTATCAGGCTGGTATGGAAAATTACTGTCCAAGTTAAAGCCTTATACAGAAGCCACTAGCAGAGGAGAAGCTGAAAGAACTATGTTGCATATTTCTAATACCTTAAAACTACTTGATCAGTTTTAGATTACTTACTCCACAGAGACAACAACAGCATTCAGAGATTCAGCCATGATTCTGCAGAGATTGTTGTAAAGGCTTGTTCCTGGAAAGGAAGGACATGGTGTTAGTGACATCTGAGTCAATAATCAGGAAGCTGTACCTAAGCCTTCTCAGAAAGCATACAGCCATCACACAAATACAAGCAGTCTAACCCCTGCAGTCTAATGCTTCCTTCCTCATCTGTTTCTTGGTGACTTCAGACATGTCATTTCACCCACCTATCACCATTCTCTCGGGCAAAATTGAAGGTACCCAGTGGTTTGGGGGCATTAACATCCAGAGAGAGTTACTGCTGTATGAGTCACTGCCTGTGGTTCATTTTATTATAGCATAGATTACTCTGATTCAAATGAGTTGCCCTATTAATGTCAGCTGAGCTACTCATTTAAGGGAGGATTAATCACAGCTATCCTATTTATCAGAGGACTGATTATCTTTAATTTTGTTCCTTTCCAGTTACTTAAACGTTGGTTCCTGGTACTATAAAATACACTAGGACATTAAATATTTTCTTAAGTATGAGTCTTAGAAGTTAATATTTAGGTGTAGCAACTGTGTCATTACCTTCTGCACCTTGCACTCAGGGACACATCTGACACAGCCAAGCTATAATCATCCTGACAAAGTGTAGCAATTTAATATGAACTTTTTGCACAACAAGAGTCATATGCAAACTATTACAGAACAAACGATGCAGGCAGGAGGTTAAGAAACATCCCTTAGGCAGGTCTAAGAAAACCCATCTCAAAGCACTATTCTGCTGCAGGAAGAGGAGTAAAGTGTTTAATTGCTACAGGTCACAAGACAAAGAGACTGACATTTCCAAAAGCATGTCAAGGCCAGATTTTCAAGTTATTTAGGAACCTAAATCTTGCTTAAATCATGGTCTAAATGACTTGTACATGCAGAGTCTAAATGCAATCAATACAGTCTGTGTTTTGCATAATTTTCTAAAATTCTATTAATGCTCTTTTTCTATAGAGGAAGCTGTAGAATGCATCAGGGCTGTATGGACTTCAGGATGTCATGGGAACAATGGGGAAGGAAAACGGAGAAGACTCCTCTCAGATCTGAATCTCAGAGCAGCCACAGGAACCACACGTGCTTTCTCCTCCCAAGGCTGTTCTCCTTCTGTACAATGTGGAAGCAATCAGTGGTTATCTTATCACTGCCTATAGCTGTACCTCACTTCCTCTGATCATATTTGTGGCTTCCAAGTTAACTGGAGTAAAGAGCATTAATTTTCAAGGTAGTTTTGCTAGTGGTGTTTGTGGTCCCTAAGGAGCAAACCTTAGAGGAACCAACCTCTACCTGTTTCCCTCACACTCCAGCTGTGCTTAGCAGTGTGAATTCCCAGGTAGGTGTTATTTAAGAACGAAACATTAGTAATGCAGTGTGGATCAGCTCACTCCTCTGCTATTTATTCTCTGAAAATGGGGCAAATCCATGTACTTTCCTTACATGTAGCCACTGGATCCTGATCACCAAGGATTGACTTTTGCACATTACCTCAGAAAAGGGGGGAATGGCCCAAGCAGCCCATCCAGGCATCCCAGAAATTTAATCAATAAGCTGTTGTTTCAGGATGTAATAAAATTAATCTTTTGGTCCTTTTACAGCTCACATACAGGTAAGATATGCGCTTTTCCTGTGTGTTTATGATATTTTTCTCCCTCTCTCTTTAGACCTGATCCACCAGAGTGGAGACAGTTACTACTGAATTCAGGTACATCTCAGCAAAATTGTCATTGCTGGCAGGAAAAAGAGCTTTTGGCT
This sequence comes from Acanthiza pusilla, assembly GCA_036630365.1. NCBI lineage: Eukaryota > Metazoa > Chordata > Aves > Passeriformes > Acanthizidae > Acanthiza > Acanthiza pusilla. The sequence continues at coordinate 1,870,151 of JAXCHO010000103.1, read as the reverse complement.
TTTCCTGCCAGGAGAAAAGTGAACTGGAATCCTATTTAATTACTGGCAGACACCTACTTGCACTTGCCAAGGCCCAGCCCCCTCCGTGGATGTAAACAACGCTGCGCTTGAGGCTTTCATCTCCCTTTGCAGGAGGTTCAAACACTCTCACTTCCACACCGTCAAAAACAGCATCCGTGATTTTAATGTCTTCAGAGGAGACAGACTTCAGCTTGTCAAAGGTGCAAATCAAATAATTCAGGACTATCAAGTGATGGCTGAGTCTCAGATAGTGAATCAGGTGACACTGAGGGGAGAAAGAAGAAGAAAAGAAATTTTGTTACTTCAGAGCATATCATACACTATCACATTGATGTTTAATGCAACTACCTTCAAAGGGCAGGTCCTACATGATTCTTACAATATTCACTGGAAAATGAAATTTTATCAAGAACCTCTAATGCTTTTAAAGCTGTATTAAAACAAAACAATGACCGTAAAACACTTTCTATGGTCAGAAAAAATCAAACCACAAGCACTTCGTGGATCACAACCAGGAACGAGCACTCGGATCCTTTGAAAGACACCTCGGAAGGGGAAAAACCTCATTTCCACTAGGGGACTGTGAAGCTCCTCAAACTGGTGCCAGCAGAGGGCAATACCACACAGGCGATGTTTTTTGGTGGAAAAGTATCAAAATTGCAAATTATTTCTCTTGTTCCACCCCAAAGCACAAGTCCTTCTACTTCCAAATTAAGAAAAGTTCCCAAGGACTGCAAAAAAATTTGGAAACAGGAATAATCTTAAAGGAATATAATGGTATTTTTTGGCTTGTCCTGTGTTTACCTACTGAATTGGGAAGGCTCTGAAACACTAGCCAAGAACAACAGCCGGTTAAGGATACTTTTTTTCAACCCCAAAGACTTAAGTGTGCTACTTTTTTATGTGAGCAAAATGCTATGAAATTGAAGAACAATCTTATCCTTCTGCCTTCTCATGCTAGAAGGAGACAGAGTTTATCCCCTTTGGCTACCCAGGATTTATTTTCATATTTATTTTTAAAATTTTGCCCTGACTCGATTAGAAACCTGTTTCTGTCAGCAAACAGTACTGGGATTCAGGGCTCTCCTCCACTTGAAATGGTCGTGACCTGCTCCCCAGACACGGCCTGCTCGCTATTTGTAGTGCATTCTTGTTCCTGTGCCCTGCACGGGGCACTGGGGGTGGCAAAAGGGCAGCCAAAGGACAGCAGGGACCATCATGTCCAGACTGACCATTTAAAAGAAGAACTAGTGAAGGTCTTTCCCCTTTTGCAAAATTAATCTTTGTCCTAGTGATGAAGCTCAGAAACTGGATCATCAGCCACGCCTTTTGCGCAACTTTCTAAGTCAAGGAGTTGGGAGCTAAAATTAACACAAATACTTAACATACACCTGTACGAACGTTACCATTAGGAAAACTGTCAGCTGGGACCTTTTATTTTATGTCCAGGTACCAAATACTTGGAACAAGAGGTGTCCTGCTGTATAGGGCCTTACTTCACTTTGCAGTTTGAGTTCTGCCTGTCCCGCTAGTACAGTGCCAGCTGCTACAAAATTCAAGATGCTGACACAGAGTGAGCAGGGCCACCCAGGTACTGATGTAACCACATCCACCTGCTGAAGAACAGATACTTGCCATAGTTTAATCTGTACAGAAGCTGCACACATCCCCCTCCAGTAAAAAAGCAAATTTTGAAGCACTCAGCAGCCTCTCTGTCAAAGATCAGTCACCTGCAACCACAACCTCTTACATGTAGTTTTTTCTCTGTCCTAAATAGTTTGAATTTTAAAAAAATGGAAGTATTTGCTTTCATTCAGGTGCTGTACAGAAAAGGCTCTGCACAGCCCCTTCTGCAGATTGCTGTAGAAAAAAGATGAGTTTAGCACTTTTTTTTTAAAAAATCTGCTCCAAATACAATGGACTGTTATGCGAGCTGGGAGAGGAACCCACTTTCAAAACAAGAATTTACAAAAATTGCCTTCTTTTCTTGCTTTAACTTGTGGTAACATCACCCTGCTGAGATGATTTGGTATGAATCCAAATTTTAAAATGCTTGCTGCTTTTTGGATGGGATATAATTTCTTCATACTGCAAGCCTTTTCGTTGGGAGAAGAAACACAAAATATCCACCCAGCAGGAAGAAATGCTGAATTCACAAGGCTGTTTGTAACTCTGAGTTTCAGCCCCTGCTTTTCTCCCACTATTACTTAAAATTCCCACAGGAAAGCCCAGAACTAGTTTGAAATCTGAAGAGCAATACTTCTATTAATAATTTGGCACACAGTTTGTTGGGCCGCCGCTGATGCAACCACATAAAGGTCTGATCCTCCCTGTGACCTATGGAAGTTCCCAGGGGAGGTAACCACTGGGATGAAGTTTTAGAAATACTGCTAAAGAAAATAATGTTCTTGTATATTTTTTTAGCCTGACTGTGCTGCAATAGACATCTCATTTTTGTTTTCTCCCACTTTAGTTTGCATTCTTCGTAGACAAGATGACCACACGTTCCCTGGAATCAGGAATGTTTTGTTTTCAAGGCTAGTTAGTGGTGTTTACCAAGAAGTGTTTTGTCCTATTCTTCAAACCACAGAGCACCCTGGCCATTCGCAGGGTACCATGCTCTTTCATGCCTATTTTTCCTATAATTGACCACTCTTTCCAAGAATCCGTAAACCTGGAAGAGATGCTTTCTACATCAGGGCACGAAGGCAACAGTCCTAATTATTTGTCAGACATAGGCAGTTTTTTTGCCAAGCATTTATCAGATAGATTCTCTGTAAGCCAATCTGCCTAATCAGCCTATCGACTTATTTACAAGGCATCAGGATTGCACTTTTTGCTGGCAAAGAGCCAGTCTTGTCCAAAGTTCACACCGTTTTTTTCTTCTGAGTATTAAAAGAATATATATAATATATAATACATCATACATAATAAATTATACCATATATATATATATAAATATATATATATAAAATAAAAATAATATATATAATATCTTAGGAGAATAATACTCCTGGTATAAGATGTGGTTGGCCTACTCTCCTCTAGGAGCGCCTTGCCACTCAAAGGGCAGCCCTGCCCATCCTGATGCCTGTTCTTCCCTGGCACATTTCTTGTGGTGCCACTGGAAGCCTTGGAGCATGATATTGCTGCACCAGCTCAATACTAACCCAGCAAAGCCACAGAAACACTGAACTTTGGCCATGTCACCACCTTACTGATACTCCAAGGCAGGAAAGAGGAGGCAGGAGAAAGGATGGGACTTGCCCTTTTGGCAGCAGCCCACAGCTGGATTGCCTTAAATCCAGTATAAAACTGGAACTGGTCATCTCACCTGAGCAATAATGGGTTTGATCTTTGCTGGTAGCTGTGATTTTTATCACTCCTCTGGTTACAGCCTGCAGGGCTGCTTGCAGGTTATCAAATGTAACACTTAAATATATTTGGGGATTATGTGTATGTGTGGGTGTGTGTATGTGGAACAGAAAAGAAAAACCGTGATGTTCTCTGCTGAAAAGGGAGAGCAGGCAGTGCTGTAATACTAAAAGCAAGTGAAAAAGAAGAGAAAGCATAAGGAAAAGGGGGAAGTGAAGAGACTACAGGGAAGAAAGAGGAGATAGTATAAAGATGAAAAGCCTGTGGGCAACTGGCCCAGAAGTGCAGTGCCAGCCACAGGCATGGCACATCGCTCACTCTGGGTCACAGCTGCAAATTTTCCCACTACAGCAAGAACGCTTCTTTCACCAGGACATTCCCATAACTGAGATTTTAAGGTGAGGACTATGCAGGGACTCCCTAAAGACTGAATTGTTCAAGGCTGACACCTTTCTTCTGATAAATTCTTTGATAAGGGGTACCAGATACTGTAAGATTTAATTGATGTAGGAGAAATTTTTCAGTAATTTAAGGAAGGAGTCAGGGCTGTGATAAAAAGCAGGCAGAATGAACAAAGTACTGCACCATTACTTCACCTTTAATCATCAATATCTGTCCCTAAATGATATGTATTCTTCTATTGGCTCCTCAGCTGGTAATTTCATGAAGAATCCCACCTCCCCCAAGGACCTGAATTCCATACTCGTGTTCTGTATTGCAAAAAAGTAACCCAAAAGTTTTTATTACTAATGTCCAGTAACCTCTAACACTACTCAGCACACTGGGACTCTCTGTCCTCAGACGACTTCCTTGGCTAACCCTGGCTCTGACCTTTAGCCACGAAATTATTGCAAATTATTGCGACAGGTCGCGCTTGCAGCGCACAGAGGCAACACTCTGCAGAGCCCTCAGCTGCTCCCCAGTGCCCTCCCAGCCGGGCAGAGCCAAAGTCCTGCACTGACCTTTCAGGCTTCGGTGGCATCAGGAATTAGGCAAACAGCTAAGGCTCTTTTCACATCCAGCACTACTCGGGACTGAGCCAAATCTCACTCATGACTCAACCGAGTCACGATGCTGAACTGTCTGAAACTCAACTTCCTACCTGAAAAGACGCAGACGCTATCGTCAGTTCTGACATTGCTCTGAAAATGAAAAACACACTTCTACAAACATTAGAAGCCAAAATGCCAACGACAATGTCTGTAGTCAGTAACAGATTAGTGAAAAATAAACAGGATCATTTCCCCATTTAGCTGTGCGAGGAACATACTGTTTTGTGTGCATTTTGGGCAGTTCACACTGTTTAAGGGTGATTTTACAAAATAATTTCCCAATGCAAGTGTTCTGTTGCCCAGTAAAGAATATGTCTTTTTAATACTATTAAAGACAGTTGTCAAAGACAAGTGCTCTTAGTTTTATGAATTTTCTTTGGAGCCGAAAAGAAACCAGGAAGCCTTTTTTCAGTTTATTAATTAGAAGCAAAACCTAGATTACATTTTAATGTAAGGTTTTGTGCACATACCTATTCAACCATGATGATCTACTTTTAGAGCAACAGAAGGTACCCAAACAGGACTTCAGTGTGGTTCAGTTTCTGCTCAGGTGCCAGTGCTGTGAGAACTACCTGCCATAGCTAAAAACCTATTTTACTGTAAATCAATTCTAAGATTGTTCTTGTATCCAAAAACATCAAGAACTTACTTCACTGGCTACACTATGACTTACATCTGTCCAGAAGTCACACACTCTGAAATACATGGGTAAAGAGAAATTAAAATGTTAGAAAGAACTAATACGGTTTTCTTTACTCCTGAATGTTGACATCCCATGTTTGATTTTATTCCAAAAGTGAGTGGAAAAGAAGCACAAAGGAAACACTTGACTGATGAGCAGTTTCCTGCCCTGTACAGCTGCCTACCTTCTTCCATATACGTCTATCTGATGGCCTCTATGCCAACCCATTTATCCTTCCAAACAGCTGTCCCAATTCCAAAAAAATCCCTTCTTCCTTGCCATGCACCAGAATAGCAAGTGTCTTGACAGCGGTGTTCAGAAATAACTTATTTCAAAAGACTTGAATAAACATGTGCTGCTCTCTTTCCTCCTCTAAGGGAGAGCAGTTGGAGGAAGAAGTGAAAAACTCCTGTTATCGATACTGCTGTTACAGCAGAATTATGAAATGTTGCTCTAGGCACTTCTAACCAGACACCAATTGAAACAGTAACTATGGTTAAATCTATGGCTCAATCCCCTAATTAACTTTATGTGGCTTCCCAAATTTCAGTGAAGCTGAGTTCTGATGTACCTGTATACATATGTATGTATATAAGTTTTTAATTTCCGATCTCAAATTGTGTTTGATGAGTTTTATGTAAAAATGTTACCATGCCCCATTTTGAGACAGGTGAGTGGCACATTACCCTTTCTCAGGTAAGCATTTTCACATCAATTCATTAATATCACTAAAGTCTCAGCTTCTCTGTTTTCTTTCTGGGGCAGCACAGGGCATCAGAGGGTGCAGAAAAAGGCTCTGAAAAGTCATCTCAGTTTTCGGCTCCCTCATTGCAATTTTTGTGACCTCAGATAAGTACTCCATCTCTTCCTATCTCTGTTCTCCCCAGTTTAAGACTAGGTTAACAGTATCGCTTCCCTTCTGCAGTAAGTTTTGAAACCTACTTAAAGAAACTGCCTTATAAGCATTATGCACTTTGTAAACCATGTGATTATACTTGAACGTTTGCTGGAGTCTCACACTGACTCAGTCCCAAGCTTGTAAAGAAATTTGTAGCTGACTGGGGCAAAACTCTACATGCAAAGGTAAAAGCTGTATCATTAACATGCTGAAAGCCAGTGACAGCCCTAATGTGTTTTATTCACAGTGATTATTAATGCACTGAGTAAACAAACACATTAGCCCTAACAAGAAACAGTCACACTTAATCATCAGAGTCTTGACAAATCTATTTCAAAATAAGCAAAAGACAGTTAAGTGTGTTTGAAGCACGTGAAGTTTGTGGGGAAAAGTATATTTCAGATATTTTAAAATTAGAAAGGTATTTCTGTCTGCTATCAAACTTATAAAGCAAAGTAATAAACAGCAAGCTGAAATACGTTCAGAAGTGGGTGAAAGTTCAATAGGCACACTGAGAGAAATGTTCAACCACTTGGCCTTGAAATAGCTGATACAGAAAGAAAGAGGAAGCTGAGCTCTAGGAAAAGACATACACTTTATTCTATATATACACACACAAAAGCTGTCTAATAAAGTAAACACACAAACTTAACTTTTACAATCCTACCTTTGGTTGACAGAGCTCCTTCTTAACGGCAGTCATTCATTCCCAACTGTGCTGCCTCAGTGTTAGAAAGACTTCTGAACACTTGGAAAGCACCTTTCACTCTCTCTCCAGAAACGAATGCCCCAAGCCTCACTTCTGTGACTGGGGCACCTCTAACAACTCACCTTCTTTATGCTTCCGTGTAAAACTCACTTGTACCTTTGGCTCGCAAGTGATGTTACAGGAACTGTTACTTGCTTAGTGGTTTTTCTCACTACAGAAGTTTTTATTTCTAAGGCCAGAGATGTAAACAACTAATAAATCACCACTTTCCCCAACAAAGACTTCCCTGCCCCAGGGAGCGGGACAGATGTGGGCACCTTAGCTTGTCCTGCCAGCAGGCTTTGTCCTGCCAGCTCCTCCTGGGATTATGACCTCTAAGATATCTCGAAAGAGATACTCTTCAGCCTCCAAGCTAGAGGCACCAGAATGCATCTATGCCCAAGATACCACAAAAACAAACTGAATGTGTATCACAGCAGTGATATACATATATATAGTTACAGTCACACAATTTTCTAAAGATAAGTCTCCTTCAGCCAGAGGTTCTGGCCTTGATTCAGGTGTTCCTGGACAAATCACGACACTGTGTTTTTGCAGGAAGCATGCTGGGCAGGCACCATGGCACTTCTGTCCACACTTATCAATGAATTTGGGCAAACTGAGCATCTGCAGTTCAGTTACTTGAGTTAAAAACATGGAGCAAGTGAATGTCAAGCCCTAGATTTTACTCTAATTTTAATTTTAGAATTAAGTTATTGTATTGCATAATTTTCCTATCAGACATACAGGAGGGCATACAAGCGACCAGGTTTTATCCTGTACAGCAAACAGGTTTTATCATTTCATCCTTTGATTCAGCATGCTTTGATTTTGAGGCATGCTTTGATTCAGCTATTCAGTTGGACCATAAGATGTCCCAGGGGACCAGATGAGTGATCCATTTAGTCTCAGCCTCTGTCTCCAACAGTGGCAACCAGAGAAGCTATTCAGGCAGAATATACAAGTTTGGACACTGCATGGTCCACTGTCCTCACTCTTCCCACTATCCACTATCCCACTGTTATTGCATTAAGAACATAACAGATACATTCCCACCTAGTCCATTTACGAGCTCTCTGTCCGTTAATTCATTTAATCCCTTTCTGAAGGGATCATCATCTGCTCAAAATACAAGCTTTTGCACATTTCAAGACAAGTCAGTAAACTGAAATTAAAAACAAAAATCCTGAAATTAAAAACAACTTTCAACTTTCACATACATAGTGCCTTACATCAGTCCTGACCATGACTGATCAGTCCTTGTGAAAGATCAGATAATCCTAGAACAAACTTCACAGCTAAAGCCGTAATTAGAAATTTTGCCATCTCTGTTCTGCTTCATGTCAGCATGAAAACGCTGGCAGAAAATAACGGAGAAATCATTAAGTGACAACTGCTTTGTGACAAAAAGCAAGCATTCAGAGAGTTTTCTTTAGTAATAAAGACTCCAGATCCAGATAGTTTAATATTTGAAAGAGCTTCCTATGTCTTCTTTCCCTAAGGCATACGTAACGGATCAGATTAAAACCCACTAATTCATTTTTCCTGCCCCAGAGCCTGCAGGTCGCACAGCAGAGCGAGCCCACGCGGTGCGTCTGTGCCGGGATCCCCGGGCAGCGCTGGCAGGCGGCGGTGCCGAGCGGCTCTCGCCGGCCGGACGGACAGGGGCGACACCCGGGGCAGCCCCGCCCGGCGCTGCCGCTCTCGCCGCGGAGCAGGGCGCTACAGCGGGACCCGAGCCCTCTTCTCCTCCCGCATGCGAGACCGCCCGGTGCTGCGGGACCAGCCCCAGCTCCGGCCCGCCGCACACGCGATGTCACCGACGCGGGGACACCCCGCTCGGCTACACGGCAGCCCCGGGGGGCCAGGGCCGGGCAGGCATCGTCACCGCGGCCGCGCTTCCGACCGCCTCCGGTGCCGGCGCGGGGAGATGTCCGCCCGCCTCCCCAGAGCCGGGGTGCCGGGGCCGCCTTACCGTCTGCTGCACCGCCCGGAAGGTGGCATCCAGCAGCATCAGCTTCCAGGGGTCGGACACGGCGCCGGGCAGCGGCAGGTACACATAGTAGGCGGACAGGGCGGCCAGCGCCGGCAGCAGCAGCCAGGCGGCCCGCATCGCCTCCTCCGCGCCGTGTGCGGCCGCCTCGCCGCGCTCCCCGCGGGGCGCGCACCGCCCCCGGGCCGGCCTCCCCCGGAGGAAGTCCCGGCGCTTCCTCCCGGGCCGCCGGCCGTGTGCCCGGCCCGAGCCGAGCCCAGAGCCCGCCCGACGCCGCCCCGCCCGGGCCCGCCCGCCCCGCGGAGCCGCCGCCCCGGAGCATCGCAGCGCCCCAGGCCCGCCCGAGGCCCGCCCCAGGCTGTGCGGGGCGGGCGGGGGTCCCCCGGGGGAAGGGGCTGTGCAGCCACACGAGGCGTGGGATGACGGAGCTCCTCCATCGCGAGCTCGGCCAACAAAGACATTCCCATCTGCAGTGCTGCCTTCTGGCACCCCGGACCCACGCCTGACCTCAGGCTGAGTGGATCTCTGGGGCTGACCTGGCAGCAGCCAGCCCGACCCAAAAGCACCGATTTCACGGAATCGCAGAATGCTTTGGATTGGAAGGGACCTTAAAGACCATCTCGTTCCAAACCCCCCGCCATGGACAGGGACACCTTCCACTAGACCAAATTGCTCCAAGACCTTTCCGACCTGGCCTTGGTATTTCATATTTAGGGGGTGTAGCATCAGAAGATGTGCACAGCGGCAGCTCTTTGCCAGCAGAGAACATCAATGTTCAGGGAGGATTTGCCCTCCTCCACTGAGCCCGGAGGCCGAGGAGGTGAGATGAAGGCTGTAACATGGATCAATTCTAATCAATTCGAGAGGAACCCAGACTCAAGGTTTCCAGGAACTCAGGGACACCCTTAATTTAGCTGAAGAAACCATACTGTTTCCCATTTGATATATCACAAAACCATTCCAGAAAGATGATTTGTTTAAGATACATTTATTTTGTAATTTTGTTTTGGACTGGGAGTTTGTTGGGTTTTTTATTTTTTCACCGTAGGCCAGTAACAAATTTTGGTTTAATGCAGGAATATTTCTTGTACCTAAGGCAAGAAATATTTTTAAATAGATGTTTTTCATCCCAAACACTATAGAGTTCAGCTTTCATACAAATCATTACTAAGTCGCAGCCTTATCTTCAGCAAATTAAAATATTTATTTAAATAGCCAGATTCATGTTCATTATGTATCTAATGCAAAAAAAAAAAAAAAAGCACCAAATTTAACATTGAAAATCATTAAAATGCATTCATAATATTAAAAAGTCACACAGAAATATAAATAGAGTCCTGGAAAGCAAAAGTTTCCTTTAAAAATTGGCATGAAAATGTCATAAAAGGAAAATATATTTCTAAGAAGTAAAAGGTCAGCTTTTAGTCTAGCTTTCCTGGAATCAAAGTATCACCTCACTGATTCTAAAGGTTGCAGAAGAAAGTTTCTGGAATTTGTGAGGAAGTCAGACCCTCAAGCATCTTTAACCTTTTTTAATAACAACAACAGATGGATTTTCTCTGATTTTCGCAGCCCGCTTGGGCAGACTACAGAAGTGAAGAAACAAGCTTTGCCAAGAAAGCAGCACAAGGTAAATTCCTGAGGTCTCCAGATTTTTATATTAAGTTGTACCTTTCTGTATTGTTTTGTGCTCAGACTTTCTCTTTTACCTTGTGCTTTCCTGCCTCCCTTGCTTTGCTTTCCCCATTCCCTTGCTTTCCCACGCTCCTGCCCCTAAAACCCACACCCAGGCCCGACTGTAATAATTGGTACCCGTCTCTTCCAACAAAACCCATTGTTCCCAAACCTCTGGCAAAATTGGGTCTAGTCCCGCTCCTCTCTCAGCTACTGATCTCCTCAAAATAGAGATAAAAAGGGTTGGATGGGATTTCTCTGAGGTTTGTCATGCTGCTGTTCCATACATCTGGTGCTTGATCTCTCCCCTTCCTCACCCTTTGAAAACTGCTGCTCTGGCTAAACTGAATCAATGGCTCTTTGAGGAATCTGTTGTTTTCCAGGTTCTTAAAAAGAAGTCAGTTGGGAAAAAAACCACCACAACAAACTGCTGTGGTTTGAGAAAGATTCCTTTGTTTAAAAAAATATAAAAGAGATAAGTTAAACCCCAGAATGCTGGCAAGATATCTAGGGCCAGCAGTTTACCTATGTGAACTCACACTCTGAAGCCAAAAAACAGGTGCTGGACCACCAATTTCTCGAGACAACACAGAGCACCAAGGTCTCCTTTCTGATGTGGCCTCCTTGTCTTTTTTCCACAGGTATGAGATCCCTGCTCTCACCTAGCCGTGGTGTAGGGATTTACTTAATGATTTAATCTCCTGAAACTTTCTCCCTGTGGGTGTCACTGCTAGAGGTAACTATTTACCTACAAAATAAATGTTACACTCCTGGGTTACTGATGCCTACATAACTGGAAGACAAGTTTCAGCTGCATGTTACATTTTACAGAACACAAAATAATGGGTGTTTCTATTTCAGAGCCTTTTATAAGAAAAGCACTTTGATGTTGAAGTGTCAGATATATGAAGAATAGTAATTATTTTGTCATCAGTCCTATACTAATCTTTAGTGAGGATAAATGCACTTGTTTAAGAAAAAAACTTAGCCACATTTTTTTTAAGTGATTACTACCTAAAATTTGTCTACGCTCTGTTCCTGGGACTCCAGGTTCACCAGAATAACCAAGTTGCTTCATGAGTTTGTAATTCTGGATTTTCAAGTATATTGAAAACAAAGCTAATGCAAGTCACTCCCCATATGGACAGGGACCCTCTATTTATGTACTGAACATTTGGGTACTGATTATATTCTTTTTTAAACCTTTAACCGAGAAGGGATGCATCATATAACCTCTTAATCCGCTGTCCCAATCAATATGGTTCTCCTGTCTTTGCAGGCACAACATTTTATACAGATTTTTTTTTAAAGATCTAGAGGTTAAGTGAAAGTTAATGTGCAATCAACAGTATATTTTCCAGAAACAAGTAATATTGACTCCTGTACTGCAGAACTTGTTCCAAACCTAGGAGAAACCTGGTCCCTGGTTCCAGGTGTGGGAGGAACCTGGCTGAAAAGGACTTTGTAAGAGTGCAGAGAAAGGAGAGAGCAGTGGAAAAGCCAGTGAAAGTTGGCCTGGCCTGAAATTGCAAAATGATGTCCCAAGTGGGTACTTAGAGGTGACAACAGGACCTCAGGTAAGGGTGTGTTTTGACTGTAAGCCATTGTTGCAATTAGTCAGTGTGAAATAAAGTAATTGCAGGGCTTGTGTAGTTGTGTAATTGTGTAATAATTTGACTCAAGTGTCAACATTGCAGTGAACATTGCAGCCTTGTTTTCCAGGCTCTTATTCTGAAATATTTTCTCAAGAATATAGTCCTAATTTATGTGTACCTCACTAGCAAATCTTTATTCACATAAACACCTGTTATAATTTTCTCCTGCTTTTTCCTATTGTTTTTCTTCCAAATCATAAAAAGTCTTTTATGAGACTTTTACAGCTGCTAGATCAGTCATTAAAAAGCCTGAGCTGAAAATAATTTGTTGTATAAAAAAAATTTGTATAATCTAAGAACTCAATTTGGCAGCTAATAGAACATTCTAGAAACAGAAAATATATCTCTCATTGTTTTTACATTGGGAGTTTACATTTGCGGTGAAACGTTGTGCTAAATCAGGTTCCAGGATGCTGAGCCCCTATGGCCGAATTCCTTTCTCTATCAGTAAGCTTTACTTAATAAGTAATAGGGAATACTTAATGAGTATTAGGGAAAATTAAAAATAAAAGGAGGGTTAAAGCATTTGGCATAATTAATTTGTTTTGGAGTTGGCGCCGTGGAATCAGCTAGTTAATTTTCATCTTGACCAGTCGTGTTTTCCCCTCAGCTCCTGTTTCCTACGGACTGATTATTCCGAAACTCAGTACAACAGATGCACACCGATTTTTTTTTTTTTTTTTTTTTTTTTTTTTTTTTTTACTTATTAACAGCATTGATGTTTTTTGCGGTGACCACAGTGACTTTGGCCTGGTGCCCTGGGTTGGTGTGGAGGGAGGCTGGACACGGCCGATGAGGGCGCTGAGGGCTCTGAGGGGGACGGCGCTCCCGCCCCGCCCGCTCCATCCGGGTCTCTCGGCGTGGCCGTTGGGAGCGTTCAAACCCCCCAGCAGCCAATCAGCACAGAGCGTGCTTCTCCCAGCAGCCAATCAGCGCAGAGCATGTTCTCCCCTCCCACTCAGCTACCTGTGCTCGGTGCTGCCACAAGCGCTGCGCGTCTGCCCAGGAAACCTTTCACAGCCAATGGGAGCGCGTTCAGGCTGAGCGGCAGGTGCAGCGACCAATCCGAGAGGGATAAGGCCGACGGCTGGCAGAAAAGGAAAGAAAATGGGCGGGGCGTTTGGCGGCACTGGCGAATGAGAGGGCGGCTTACAGAGGGGCGGTGGGGCCGGCAGCCAATGGGCGGCGGCGGGAGTGCGGCGGCTCGCTTTTTGAATTGGCGGCGGCCGCTGATGGCGGCGGGTGGTACCGGCGGTGAGGGGGCACCGGGGCCGGGGGTTGCGGGCGGCGTGGGGTAGGGCCGGTGTGTCTGGCCCCTGCGAGGCCTCTGGGCCCCAGCGCTGCTCTGGAGCTCCGCAGGCCGCCGGCGGTGGTCCTTGAGCAGGGCGGAGCCCCGGGCCCGCCGGCACCTGCTGGCTCGTGAGGCGGGAGGCTGTGGCCGTCCCTCCTGCCCGCGGCCACTGCCCTGCAGAGGGCTCGGGAATCTTCCTGGGTGGTTCCTCGGGAGGGAAATGGGAAATATAGGAGGTGTTTACTGTCCTTTCCTTGCTTTAACAAGCATATTTGGCTTGTGCGTGTTTTGTGTTCTTCAGGCTTTCTTCAAACTATTGGGAGGTCATTTCTAAGTGTGATGCTGTGGGGGCGTTAGCTCTGTCGGAAGCCTCTAGTGATGGTGTTCTGGCGTTTGCCTCTTATGTGAGGGAAAACTGTTCAGTTCGTGCCTCTGTGTGTGCTGCTTTTTCTCCTCTGTATCCTGGTACTTTCGGTCTGTAAGCTTAGTGACCAGTATTATATTTTTAATTATTATATGACTATTAGAACAAGGAATATTTTTAAATACACCTAGGATGAAACTTCATAAATAAATAAATTGGAAAACCCATAAAGGAAATCAATGTCTAGACCAAAGTATAGGCTTCAAATATACAATGAAGTTCTTTATAAGTTCATATGCATATTATTTGGTGTAACAACAACCACACTGATGTCTCAGATGTCTAAGAAATAATCTCTAGGATTTAAGTTTAATTGTGCCTTTAACTGGAGGGTTTGTTTTCTTCTGGATTTACATGTAATTGACTTTGTGGTAATCATTATTAACAATATGGTTTTAGTCTTCCAAAATTATGCTTCCCTCCACCCCTACTGCCAGAAAAATAGGTAACTGTATAACAGTTCCTGGTGGTGACATTGTAACATTCTGGCTAGGTGGTTCTCCAAAGACTCTTTATGATTAATTCTATGACTCTTCCTCTGTCTTAAGCTGCTCTGAGAAAAATGAGGTGGCTGACTGGTACTTAAGTCTAGGAAGCTTAATTCCATGAAGCTGCACAGCTGTGTGTGACCTGGACATTGAAACTAAGGTGGCAAATTTGGTAACTGAATGTGTCTAGGATTATGATAGATTTGTAGTGTTGGCTTACTGCTCGTGACTGTATTAGGAACTTGTGTATTATGAAGACCTGAATCATTTCCAAGAGCCCCAAATGTGATCTCCTAAACTCTAGAAGATAAAGTCTTTTATGTATTGCTGTTATGTTATTTATGTATTGCTGTTATGTTATTTATGTATTGCTGCCAAAGTGCCCATTGTTTTTTTTCTTCTGACTTTGCTATGTAATAATAGGATGGTCATTACACAGCTTCAAAAATAGCATGTGCTGTTCTCTAGGATTTTACTACCTCAAAAGTCCACTTTCAGACAGTGCTTCAATGCAGTGAGTAGCTGCTGTTTTAAAGAGGCATTTACTGTCACAAGAAAACTTCAGTTAAACCCACAAAGGGTTATTACACGACAGCAGTTCTGCTGCAGTTGCTGCTCTAGGCAACTTCTGATATCACTATGTAAACATTGAAATCTCTGAGTGTGATGAGTCACAGGAAGTGCGCCCTGCTTGTCTCATGTGTCAGAGAAAACGTGCTTTGTGCTGGGCAGGTGTCTTAGAAAAAGCTTTGTGGTGCAAGACAGAATTCTGCATTTCCTGTAGGTGTCAGGTTTGATGGGCAGGGAGAGCACAGATACTTTCTGTTTAAGGCAGGAGGCCTCTTTATCTGATGATGAAAGGGTACTTCTACTCTATTATAGTTAGCGTAGGACAATAGACGAGACCATACAAATAGACATAGTCATGCATTTCAACTTTGTAAAGACTCTCAAGCATTTTTAATTCTTCTGTGAGTAAATAGTGCTCATGCTGCTCTATGGGTGCTCATTTTTAACCGCAATATCTCTAGCCAGTTAAGATTTTTTAAAGGAGCACTTGAGTTGATGCTTCCCTGTGCTCAGAGCTGAAGTTCCCTCTCTGCAGCTCTCTGTAGATGAATTGCAGAACCATTTCTGTAACAGCTTTGTTGTCAGTCCTTTCTATCAATTGTGTTACTCTTGATGCTCTTTCAGAGCTGCTCTATCAGCATGAGTGGAAGTTCAGTAAGAGCCTAAATGTTTTGTTTTCTGAAGTCACTTCCGACAGCCTTAGTCATAGAAGTCTTATTAATGAGCTTTTGGCACCTGTAACTTAGTTTGGCCCTTCTACCTTCCAGCTGTTGAAGAAAGAAACAAGGCATAATCATGGCTGACAACAGTACTCTGGTGTCTGAAACCGGGAGGAGCCTCTTGGCTGATTCTTCTGTTCTTGATTCAAAAATTATAGAAACTTCCAAAGAGAATGTGTTTCGTGCAACTGTTCTGGATGCTGAAGGTAATGGGGGAAGTTTATTTTATGACTACTCTGTTTTGCAATGGCTGATTACTTTGTTGGTATTTAGTAGTTTTGAAATCCAAAAGCGCTTTGAACTCCAGAATTGTACACAGAGTAGGCAAAAGGGTGTCGATCTGGGATCTTTTTATTAACTAGGGGACTGTCTTAATTTTTAAACTCATCTTGTTACAAAGATTTGGGGTTACAGCCCAGATCAAGTGAGTTTTCTGGCTGTTGTACAGAAAGCTGTCAGTTCCATTTGATGTCTCTTCTGTGGAATAAATCATTTCAGGTGACATTTTGACACCAGTGTTTGGAAACTACAGCTGCTTGTTGTGTACAGGTAGACAGATTAACAGGTATCATAAGGCAGGCAGGTGGAGAAATTAGTAGCCTTGAGCCCAAAATTAATTCAAGAACAAATCTTGAAATTAAAAAACAACCACCAATGTTTTCCTTCACAGTAAGTAGCCAAAATCTACTGGTGGTCTGTTGATGCAAGTGACATGAAGGCAATACTTGTTCTTCCTCCTAATATTTTGAAGGCTTATTAATGCATGCAAAAAACAGAACAAGGCATCTAATCTCAGTTCTGATATTCCTGGTGACTGCTCAGGAAGAGAAGAAGAAAGTCAGGAACACAGAAACTAGAAAAGATACCAGCTGTCTATTTTCCGTACTAGAAAGTTTGGGCTCTAAGTCACTTGGGTATGCCTTAGTTAAAGGACATGCTTCTTGAGGTAACATTTATTTTCAGGCTTGTTCCTGATAAATAAGGAGCCTTGAAAGGCTGCTGTCTGCCTGTGTTTTTCTATACATTACTGCTTGATTTAGTCATAACATGGATTTTTCTGCTAAAATACAAATATTATCCTTGTTTCTCTCTAAGCAGAAGAAATGCCTCAAATAGAAACAAGAGTGGTTTTGGTTCAGGAAGCAGGGAAACGTGAGGAGCTTCTGAAAGCCTTGGAGGTATGTGGGCCTGAGATAAGACAGTCACTGGAAGGACGTGTTATACCTTTAGACTTCTAGTAACCAATTTGCTTCTGTCCTAAAATTATCCTCTTCCACAGACCATTAAGATAATGGAAGTACCTGTTATAAAGATAAAGGAAAGTAGTCCTGATAAATCAGAAGAAAAACTAATAAAAAGTATTATTCATATGGTATGTCATGCAATTAAGCACATGTAATTGCATGCAGCATGTTACACTTCACTGGAACTGAAATGTGCACACGCTTTAATTTGGATTAATTGGGCATAATGGTCATAATATTGCTAATAGTTCTGATGGTGTCACAGCTCATCAAAATCAGCACTTTTTTTACAAACACTTTCTCAAAAATGGAAGTAATACCTGCAGCTGTTTCTTACCTAGTGGTCTTTTCTAACAGGGGCATAAAAATATCCATGGGGACATTGAACTGCATGCTCCTATTCAGTCACTCATAAGTTTGTGCTATGAACTGACTTTTTAATTGTCAATGGACTTCTCTTTCAATTGAAAGCTGCATTTAAACTAAAGTGCAAGAAATGCTTTTCCACTTCTTGATGTGAAAAACACAAAAAATCAAATTCAGAACTAACGATTGTAATTGGAAAGGACCAAATATTTAGACCCCTTAAAAATACCAAACAATGAACAAATTCTATTTCTTTTCTTTAGATGTGTGTGGAGCTTGCTGTTGCAAGCTGGATTCTACTTTTTAGTAGCATCCCAAAGTAACGTAAGCTGTTCTGATAATCTTAAATTTCATTTCTCTTTTTTGCTTTGGGTTTTTTTCCTGTCTGCTTTCCAGTGCTACATTATCAGTGTGAACTGATACGTAAACTGCTAAAGCAACCAGAATTCTGATTCTTCAGAAGCAGGAATTACTTTAAGACATTCAGTCTTAAAGCATGCAGCAGTTCATAGCTATTCTTATGCTCGAGAACAGTGCACTGCATTCAGCTCTCACAAATCCTAACTCTATCTCTGAAATGTGAATCATACATTTTTCTAATGGTCCAAAATAAACATGAGTTGAATTTTACACTAGTGCAAGCATGTTGCCTGAATAATGCTTTCCCTTTCATCCTTGTGTATCAAGGAGATTAAAATGCCCTACATAAAGACAGACACGATAGAAGAGCTTGGAGATTCTGATG
The DNA here is from genome assembly GCA_036630365.1 of Acanthiza pusilla. NCBI lineage: Eukaryota > Metazoa > Chordata > Aves > Passeriformes > Acanthizidae > Acanthiza > Acanthiza pusilla. The sequence continues at coordinate 1,852,206 of JAXCHO010000103.1, read as the reverse complement.
CCCCAGAATTTGAGACGATCTTCGTTGTATCAGACTTTCAAGCTCCCATCTTTACCAACCTCTGCAAGGCAGATTGTCGTGTCGTTGGGCCGCCGGTCGTGCTGCACTGTGCACAGAAAGGAGAGGTGTGTGCTTCCTGCTGAAATCAGCTGAGTAGTTCTTTGCTGCAGTGAGTTCACAGTAACATCTCTCTTGCTTTTCCAATCAGTTAGAAACGTTTCCAACAAAACAATTTTAGGAAAAGCGAGTTTCTAATAATGTGTAAGAATATTGCATGTAGTGAGAGTGCAGGTAGACACTGGTAAGGCTACAACTGCTGCTGTAGTTGTGGGAGTTGTTGATCACCAGTTGGGATTGTGCCATTAGGAAAGGCAGCATAGGAGTGATTCTCCAGGATTCACTTTATATTTCCAGAAGTTATAGAGCAGATAGAGTGGGGAGGAAATACAAGGATGGAGCTCTGCCTGTGGGCTTTGGGGATGTTCTAGTTACTTTATCAGAATGCTGGTAGGCCTGGAGCTGAGGTATAACTGAATACACAGACTTAGACTAATGTCTGATACATTTTTAGTACTTGAAATAGCAGTACTGTATTAAAGGTAATGTGCAAGCTTTAATGGGAGCAGTATGCTCTTGACTAATAAGCTTTCTTCTTCTTTTCAGCCTTTACCTTTCTCCTGCCGTCCACTGTACTGTGCAAGTATGTTGAACTTGGTGCTGTGCTTTACAGGATTCAGAAAAAAAGATGAATTAGTAAGACTTTTTTCTTCTTTGGATTGGTAAAACCATGTTAAGTATATTTTCAAGATACTCTTCTGTTCTGTCAGGCTTAGGTTTAACCATGGCTCAAGCTTGTATGGGGAGAACGAATTGTCTGTTCTTTTGTTTGGTTGCAAGTCCAGAGGCAGTGATGTTTGAGAATGGGAACAAAACTTTGTTCAAGTCATTTTATCTGTGTCATTTTTGGTCACTTTTTTGTTGACTGGCATTAAACTGCTCTAATACTATAGGGCTTAAAGATTTGTAAATTAAGGCTTCAGATTAGATGATGTTTACCCAGTAGTGTCCTCTTTTTATGTAACAGTGGTAGAATGGCCAAGTAAAGATTTGTAGCTCTGTTCAGAGCATTTGCAGGCATGTTACCTTGCTGCTGTGCTGTCATGGTATCATGCTATCAGAATTTTACTCTTTTTTTTGATACTCCAGTACTTTGCTTTTCCATTTACATGAGGCAGTTGCCATTTAATTTCCCTACTGGACACCTGGGAATCAACAATATAGCTCCACATCTTCTTTTGAAAAAAAAATCCCAAACCAAAAGCCTTTGACTGATGTTGGGGTTAGTTAGATTTGATCTAGAATTTACTAAATCAGCAAGGAAAACCTACTTCAAATCTAATATATGTGAAAAGGTGAAGGCATTATGTACGATGATCTTGAGAGTACTGGTGGCTTGGATAGTCTTCATACTACACAGCAAGGCTGTATTAAATGTTGAAATGAAAAGAAATCTTAATAGTTCTTTTGATATATAAGTTATATTTTCTGTAGATGTGAAAAAGTTTTTTTTAAGAACAGATCAGAGTATTTCTATTTCTAGACATTTAATGTAACCTTCTGTAACTTGCTTTTTAAACCACTTTTGTACTCCTCTCACTCTTCAGAAGATACTGAAAATTTTTCGTCTTTATTTTTCAGGTTAGGCTCGTGACCTTGGTTCATCATATGGGTGGAATTATTCGAAGGGACTTTAGCTCCAAAGTTACTCATCTGGTGGCAAACTCAACACATGGAGACAAATTCAGAGTATGTAAGCTTGAGCTGGTGCTTCATGGAAACCGTTGAAATTTGGCTCTTGTAGACTAAGTTTGTTCATTATACTTGAGCTCAAAAGCTGCTGTTTTTCCTGTACTAGCAGCAATAACTTGTAATGGTGAATTCATCTCTGCCTGGTGTTGAGCTTTGGCATGTTTTTGAGTCTGTGGGAGTTCTAAGTAACGTAAATTAAATGCAGAGATTTTGAAATAGACAAGTATAGTAAATAACAAGATTCAAAATGGTTAAGTATTGATGCTACCAGTAGTTTAGACAGTGATGAACAAGTGTTTATGTATCAACATGCCTGCTTGTCTGTCCAAACAATAAACTTTGAGGTAACTTGCAAAAAGCTTTAGTACTTAATTGGTGCATATCTTCTTTTAAAAATTATTTTTAACTTGCTATGGATGAGGCTTCAAACCTTCCTTTATGCATAAATAGACATGCGTCTGCTTTTTCTCTTCTGATTCTAAAAGAGAATCATTTGGGACATTTATGTTCAGTTTAGAAGTAAATAAATTTTATGGGTTTTTGTACCATGTAATATGACATAGCAATGTCTATGCCCCTTGACTCTCCCTTGTTTGAATTGTTGGTAGGATGTGGCTTTTTTTTCCTAGTTTGTCGTGTAATCTTAGAGTTTAAAGAGAAGTCCTATTTTCTGTTCAAATACTCCTTTCTGCCAACTCAAAGGGGAAAAAATAGAAAAACTACAATCTCTCAAGGAGTCATGGCAGTTACCTTTCAAATAGTCAGTCTCTCTTTGATAAAAGCAAGCTGGGATATTTTTCTTCATACAAAGTATCAAAAGCAGAAAAAAGATCCCATATTCCACTGGATCAGAGATTTGATTTTGTGTTTCTGTGAGTGATGAAGGATATCAAACTAACAAAATGGTGCACTTTTGAGGAAATGTCAAAAATAGCTATTGATCTGATCTCCTAGTCACTGAATTCATACATTCTAACTCTGGGGAGCTGCAGTAGGATATGACTCCTGAAGGAATATATTCACTTTTTGCAGTTTCTATCTCGAAAAGTAAAAGGAAGGCTACAAATTTTTCTTAATGCAAGTAAGATTTAAATGGAAATATGTGGTACAACTTATGCTTTTCCTGTTTTGTAGATTGCTGTAAGTCTTGGTATTCCTATCGTGAAAGCTGAGTGGATTTATAAGGCGTGGGACAAAAGGAATGAAATGTAGGTGTTTATTTTCCTTCAGCCTTCACCTTGCACCCTATTCACCTGAAATGATGTGAGCTTCTGCTTAAATACTGACATAGCACTGGTTTAGTGATCTTCTCATGCATCTTCTTTCTTTCAGTGATTTCTCTGCAGCTGATGATGACTTTAGAAATCAGTTCAAGGTTCCTCCCTTTCAGGATTGCATGTTAAGTTTCCTGGGATTCTCTGATGATGAGAAAGCTAACATGGAAGAAATGACAGAAATGCAAGGTAGTTATTTATGAAAATCTGTGGGGAGAATGGGGTGGAGTTTATAATCACAGGTGCCACAGAACTGTTAAGTGAGATACTACTTTCTAATAATAATATTCTTTACTCTTGCTAATTTGCCTTTTTTTTTTTTTAATCTAGGAGGACATTATTTACCAGTTGGTGATGAAAGATGTACGCACTTGGTGGTTGAAGAAAATACAGTAAAAGATCTTCCATTTGAACCTTTAAAAAAACTTTATGTTGTAAAGCAAGAGGTTAGTGCTGAAAATTCTTGAAAGAAAGCTGCTATGTAGAACTGTGTGTGCTACATGCCAGCATGTGGCTTATTCTGAAAAAGTATCTCCCATACCAACTGTGTTACTATTATAGATTATTTTGAATATTTTTAACTTTGGGTGAAGCTCTACAATATGTTCCTAATGTGTGTTTTCTTTTTTTCCTTTAGTGGTTTTGGGGAAGCATTCAAATGGATGCCAGAGCTGGAGAGTCCATGTATTTATTTGAGAAGGTATGTTGAACACTCACACAATGCACAGCATGTATTGGTGGTAAAATTATCATGCACAGAAGTATGTGTGGGGCCAGAGATCACATGGTTTAAATCAGCATTTAAGTTCCAGATAATCCATTTTAAATTTTATACATAGAATACTAATTTGGAATTAAACCTTTTTTCTGCTTCCCAAATGTTTTTAGTCAAACAGAATACTACTGTGGTTTCCATTTAAAAAAGGAAAAAAAAACTTCACTGTTTTTGCCTTGGCCTCATTAAGAAGTTTCATTTTGTGTTGTGTTGATCTCTGTAATTAACATATCTGCACTGAGTTGAGCTGGACACAGAGGACAAACCCACTAAATGAAGTTTTCTTTTTCTGCAGTCAGAGACTCCTGACTTCAAGAAGTCGGTGTCGCTGCTTTCCCTGAGCACTCCCAACAGCAATCGCAAACGGCGCCGTTTGAAGGAGACTCTTGCTCAGCTGACCAGGGAAACAGACATGTCCCCATTCCCCCCTCGGAAACGTCCCTCAGCTGAACATTCCCTCTCTATTGGCTCCTTGCTGGATATTTCCAACACTCCAGAGTCAAGCACCACCAGTGGAGGTAGAGCTAGAAACTTCCCTTCACCCACACCTACAATGTTTAGGAGCCCTTGCATGTGAGAAGAAGTGGTGGTGGTAGGGAATTCTCACAGGTTCTGCTACAGATTTGCAAAGTAATTCCAGGCTTTTGCCTTTTCGAAGTCTGGAGGGAAAAATTGGAGTGAAGGGCTCAGACACAGGCCAAGCTGCCTCTTGTCATCACAGTAAGCATGTTCTTATCTGAAGGATGAGATATGGAGGGGATAAATAGGAAGTACAGTCCAGTTTTACTCAAAAATGCTTCAAATACTCTGCTGGAAGTCTGTAGCAAAGTAGCAGCGTACTCAACAGTAAATCATCTAAAATACTCTCCATAACACCTAATCCTTGCTTCCTGATAAATAAGGTATTAATAATAGGGTGAAGTTGTTGACCTGCCCATGAATGGCTTATTAGTTTCAGTCTAATTTTGAGGAATAATATATTACTGTTCTATAATTAGACTATAATAAAGAGAGCCATTTTATTGAAAGAGCCCTGATAACTCTACAATATAGCGTTTTGAAAAAAACCCTCAAACTTCACTTAAAAATTCTGAAGTTATTGTTGGGTTTTTTTGTCTTTGAGGGTGATCTTTTCTTGGGGAGTCTATTGTAATAAAGCTCTATTTTATTTTGGTAATATCTCTTCATCAGAAACACCAAAATCCTGTGCAAGGCCTTCCAAAAACTCAACTCCTCTTCCTGTCAAGCAGTCTGCAAGATGGCAGGTTGCAAAGGAATTGTATCAGACTGAAAGTAACTATGTTGATATTCTAACAACAATCATTCAGGTAAGCTGGTTTTAAAGCCCAGTCCAGGTCAAATGCAATAAGATGTCCAGTGTTTACACCAATTAGTATTTTCAACCTGTGATCTGTAGGCTTTTGAGGGCCTGGGTGCATCAAAGCTTCATAGGAAGATGACAATATAAACAGTCTCATGTGATTTTACTGATGTATAAGAATACTCAGTTTCAGGTTGGAAAATACAATTTTTAATCTGGGATCTGCAGTGGAATTGCAATTTATATGGAAATTGCAAGTGTTGGGAAAATAGGATCTTCGTGACTAATATTTTAGATATTAGTGAATAGAGGGAGATGGCAGAGGGAAAAATCTTTTTTTGAAATTATTCTAAGAAGAGCAGAATAGCAAACAACTTACAGGAAGAGTTTAATTTCTTGAAAGTTTATTTCCATTGCCGCTGATTATCTGCTTAAAGAATGAGCCAACATGTGTGTGAGTAGAAAATGAGATGAAAAGGGGTTTATGCTGTAGTGATGCATCAAACTAAGTGTTTGTCTTCAAACCACTCTCCATAACCCACTCTTGCTGAATGGAGGCATTTCAAGATTGTGACTGCAGGAAATTATCATCTAGAAGGAAAACACTGTTGCTTTCATAAATGTTTCTAACACAAGATCTGGCAGGTGGGAGGGCATTAACTTTTTTCTCTTAATTCATCAGTTATTTCAAGTTCCATTGGAGAAGGAAGGACAACTTGGGGGACCAATCCTTGCACAGGAAGAGATTAAGACCATATTTGGCAGCATTCCAGATATTCTTGATGTGCACACTAAAATCAAGGCAAGCTGCACTTTCTCCCCTGTAGGGAAGCTTTTACAGAGACTTTGAATCTTTTCTGTATATTTTCAGTTGCATCTGCTGGATAGGTATAGATTCTTCCTGGTGCTGATATACTGTCTTTCAAATGGTAGCATATGCCTGCTCCTGACAGCATTTCACAGTAGGCTTTTAAAACAAAGAGACTTGCAGACTGCCTGCAACTTGGTGATTTGTTTTTACATTTTTTTTTCCAGCCACTGGGGTCCAGTCTGGTTAATCACACTGAGTATTGATGTGTGCCCACTGAGACTGAGATGAAAGTGGAGCGTGTGTGTCCATGTGTCAAATTGAAGTCACCTGCAGCATGCAGTGTAGGGAGAGTTGCTTTGATGTAGTTGTTTTCCTTCATCTTCAGTGTAATGAAGATATGAGCAGTGGTGGCAACAAACCAATATTAGTGATGAATTCTTTTCACTTAAGGTGAATCCCGAACTTTCAGTCCCTCTTACTAGCTGTTGGTGAATGAGCTTGATCCATGTCAAGCTGATACAGGCTTAACAGCTCGGTCTCACTTTCCTTGACACCCTGGTCTAGCAAGTGAGGGGAATCTATCCCAGCTGTATTTCAATCCTGTCTTATGGACTTAAGTCCTAGATTAGTTGTGCATTCTTAATTAGAATTGATTTGACTGTTTTCTGTGTATTTTTTTTAATATTCCTCTGGGATATGTTGTGTAGTGTGTTGGATGCAGCAGTGTCATCTTGTTGCAGACTTGGCTAGTCCTGAGATGCTGCCAGGCTCTACTTGCATTGATTTATGAGTATATATTTTTATTCAGTAAGCCAGAGATCTCTTGTTTTGAGCCCTCAGTAGACTGGAGGGGCTGAATGTGAAATTGTACAGCTTTTAGGATTGCCTGTTTTGTCAGCATGAAAATACACCTAATGGTGTGTGTTTGGCAAAACACTGATCCCATTTAATGGCTTTATGCAGTTTACGCTCAGCTTGTTTTCTCCCCCCATCCCTGCATGTATTCTAGGAAGACCTGGAAGATCTTATGATAAATTGGACTGAAAGCAAAAGCATTGGTGATATCATTCTCAAATATGTAAGTTCCTGTTTCTTTTTTTATGCTTACAACTATTACCTTGCTTTACAAACAACCCACTTCTAGGAGTTAGCTAACACAAAGCACTATTGAGAAAGAACTCCGACTTGTATAATTGTATTTTTTATTTAGACTTTTCAGTTTAGTTAGGTGATATAATCCATCTCAAGTTTCAGTGTGTGTCTGTCCACTGGTATGAGGTAATAAAACTACAAATAGCTACCGTTTGAGAACTGTAATTTGAAGCACTGCAAGACACACTTTTTACTCAGACATCGAAAACCACTTCCTGTACCCTTAGCTATCTGCTGCCTCTGATCAATAGTAAAGAACTAGCAAAATAACTTTTCACAGAAACTTCTTGTGTTCTTTCTTCAAGACTTGAAATGTGTGACTGAGTAAGGACTCCTTTCTTTCTGAAGTACAGAATGTGTAGAACAGGAAAGCTAGGTCTGGGACTGCAATGGATTTGAGCGTAAATAGTCTGCTAGGTACCTTGTGCTTTTGCTGATCTGATGATTTTGAGACAAACGGTGCTTGTCATTCAAAAGTTTTCAGTCTAAAGTATTGCTTCTGGTGATTTAAAAGGTAGTTGCAGTAACTGGAGAAAATACCTGTCTGAAATTTCCAAAATTCTCCCCAAAAGCATCTTGCTAGGTGAGAACCTGCCTACTACTTGAGCTGCTCAGCAGCTTCTGAGATTGGCACATGTTTGCTGGTGAGAGCAGCCTGCGTTTAATCAGCAGCATCAATCTTGGGCATCTGGCATGCAAAAATGTCTTAACTTGTTCTGGGAACACGTATGGGTTTACAACACATTTTTTATTATTCTTTATTGCAATGTGCCTTTGAGCAGCTTTGTATGGCTCAGGGCATATGAACATATGTACAATGATACATAATATGTAAAGCAGAGCCCTAACAGTTGTTTCTTTCAGTCAAAAGACTTGTTGAAAACATACCCTCCGTTTGTGAATTTCTTTGAAATGAGCAAGGAGACGATTACAAGATGTGAGAAGCAGAAGCCAAGGTTTCATGCCTTCCTAAAGGTAAGTGTCTGCAGAACTAACTCTATGAGTAGAGCATGGAGGCTGTTATCATGTACTGCTGAATGCAGTAGATGGAAGAATGTGACATTTGGAAAGCTTGAAGGAATGGGAACATCTCTTGGTGAGACAGAAATAAGAAGGATTTGAGCTTCAATCCCTCAAGCTTCTCATCTGATCCTTTCATAAAAGGTCTGAGTTCCTCCTCTGTTAAACAGCTTTCAAGGTAGTTTGATTATATGCATTTGTTGCTGGAAAAAGTTCCTCCCAAATACATGTCTTCTGTAAAGATAACTAGAGCTTTTGCTTTGACTGGTTCCCTCCTTGACTTTGTGAGATGAGACTTGTATTTCTGAAGTAGCTTTTAACTTTCTTTGGGCAGCTGTGAAGTTCCAGGGAGGTAGAATTTCTCAGCGTTCTTGTGACTAATGAATAGGAGCCCAGCAGTGGAGATCTAACAGGAAGATGATCTTCAAAGAAAATTATCTGAAGATGAGCCTTAAGACTCTTGAGCTCTTCAGATATGTGTGTACTGTTAATAGTGCAGTGTAGCTTTAACTCCTCTACTATATCCAAATAATGAAGTAATCACGCTGATGGATTTCAGCCTATGTTTTCTGAGGGGCTAGGAATTACATCCAAGTATTGATATCTAAAAAATGGGGAACAAATAAGAGAACAGGCTGTCCCCTGCCCCACTCCACGTTAGCATCTGAAACAAGGCCTGAGGGGTTGATATGGACACTTTAAAACTAGACACTCTGAGAATATAAATCACCGTGCAGTTTTGAATATGATGTGCTTTTTAACATGCTCTGTTAATGACTGTGTTAAATTCTCACAGTTGTATAGCAATGCTAATTTCAAGGAAGGCAGTTTTTCTCTGATCTTGTGCTTTTCTTGTGTGTGTGTAAAAAAAAAAAAGTAAACATTATTTCCTTTTTCCCAGATAAATCAAGCTAAACCTGAATGTGGCCGCCAAAGCCTAGCTGAGCTCCTCATCCGTCCTGTTCAAAGGCTGCCCAGTGTTGCCCTACTACTAAATGGTAACCTAGTAATGTAAATTTTATTCGTTTGTCTGTGAAGGTGCTAAAACCAAAAGATAATGTCTACTTTTTGTCATCATTAGCAACAGCTTTTCTCATCTAAAACAAACCCAATTATGTGAGTTAACCATGATTACTGGCGCTCAGTGACACCCACTATTGAAGAAAACATACTTCTGACTAAATTCCTCTTGTTCATACATTTGTATGCAGGATACAGATAGAGGAACAGTTTGCACTGACAATTCTGTCTCTTCAAACAAGAATATAATTGAGATTCAAATGAAACTAACATAAACTAGAGAGCATATGATCTTGACAAGGCTTAGAGTTTCGCATATTCCACCTTATATCAACCACTTGCTGTAATAATGATTTTGTTAATAAAAATAATAAAATATCCACATAATCACCCTTTGCTTCAGGTAGAAAAAGACTTCTATGCTTGTCTCAGCTTTTCAGTTTAATTTTTTTAATAGTTTGAGGTTTTGTTTTTTGTATTGTATGTATTTTGCTTTTTTTCCTAATGAGTTGCCTGAACAGCTGCTGCTCAGCCTAGTACCCCACTTAATCAGTGCTATTTGGACTCCAGGACAGATCTGATTTCTTCAGTCAGCTTATTTTAACTCAGTTTGAACTTGAGTTTTTCGTATTTTTTCAGGCACTTGCAATGTGCGTTGTGTTTTTATTTCTTTAATTTTTTTTCTCTAATTTTAGATATTAAGAAACATACAGCAGAAGAGAACCCAGATAAAGTAACTTTAGAGAGAGCTATCGAATCATTAAAGGAGGTGATGACGTAAGTCATGTTGATTCTATGAAACATACTGTTAAACATACTGCATGTAGATCCCTCTGTTCCTTCTGAATTGCTGTCAATGTTTTGTTGCCACAAGTAACAGAAAGTAAACATAACTCTATGTGTTCTTCAGCCTCCCTTTGGCTGCTGTTGTCACTTTGGAGTTCTGTGCCAGAGCTCTGAAGGAGTCTGAGCTGTTACCCAGCACTTGTACCTGAATCTCTGCTGACGCCCTGCCTCAGCAGGAAACCTCCCCAGTCCTCTGCTCTGATCCAACTCTTATTTCTATCTGTTCCCTCTAGAATGGAAGAGATGGGTTTTGTCTTTACTTCTATCCATATATCCACTGAAAGGACACATTTTTGGTGGGAGATTAGTTTCTGTTCTGTATTAGCTCTTCTTGGCACTGTTCCACGAGTTAATTAGCTGAAAGCTGAAGTTGTTTAGATTGTAAGTCTCACCTCTTTTGAAGTGTAGCGTATGTCTCCAGCAACAAGAACTCCTGCATTAATTGGGTAAATGTTTGTCCAGTTTGAACAACAACTTTTAAATTGTAATTATTCTTTCAACTGCTGCTTGGTGAGCTGCAGTCCTGATTTGGGGGGGTTAAATGCAGGCTGTAAAGAACTGCATTGTGTCTAATTCAAAATCTTGCAGGGTAGGGAAGGGGAATTCTATATTAACTGAATGGTGTGTCAAGTGTTGGTAACGTGACAAGAAGAATGTTCTAGGGCTGAAGTTTCCTGTGTGATTGCATGTGGTGTTTAGCTATTTTGTCAGGCAAGTGTGGCAAGTGCTGCTGTATAAATTCTATCCCTGAATGTTTAGCTTTATTATTTTTGTATGTCTTAAATGTAGTGCATTCTTTTACTGTTGCTTGATATTGAAGATTAACCTAATATGCTTCCCTTAGACACATTAATGAAGACAAAAGAAAAACGGAGGCACAAAGGCAGTTCTTTGACGTTGTCTATGAAGTGGATGGATGTCCAGTAAGTAATTTCCACAAAGCTGCAGATCTGTTAAATGGCTGCAGTATTTTGTTCCCTTTGCAAGATCGTGTGAAGTTACAATGCGATGGTGCTGGTTTAAACAGATTGGCAGTGTTAAGCGGTAAGCAAGCAGTAATCCAGCCCTTGGACTAAATGTTTAATGAGCTTTTTGCTTCTGTCACTTAGGCCAATCTCCTGTCCTCTCACCGGAGCTTAGTTCAGCGTCTGGAAACTGTGGCACTTGGTGATGACCTCTGTGACAGGGGAGAGCAGGTCACACTCTTTCTGTTCAATGATTGCCTAGAGGTAAGATGACTATACATCTCATGAGCTGAATTGTAAAAGGCTTGACACTACACATTAACATAAATAAGTAAAATTTAAGAACTTTTGAAGTAATCAACAGAATGCTGATAGGTCAACATGTGCTGATGTTTCCTTTCCATTAGCTACTGTATGAGCCAACTTAGTCAAGTCTGCATGGCTGAGAGGTGTTAATGTAGCCTTTAATGTCTTGCAGGCAGACGAAAAACATAGAAGCAGCTTAGTATGTTAAAAAAATGTTTATCTGTATAGCACTGAGCAGCACCAATGGATGACAAAGCACTGGTGTCCTTGGCTCAGCAGGTTATTTGTCCTTTTAAAGTTTAGTTTTATTTAACAGGAGTAAATAGTGGGCCTCAATAGATCTGTCTGGTCTTTGGCTACCAAGAAAACCCAAAAACACAATGACTACCTTAGACTTAAAATATGTTAGGAAGAACTAGAGGGGAGAAATCTAACTGGGTTTTGGAGACCAATGTAGAGAAACTGAAGTTATAAATGACACTTTCGTAAAGTACTTGTTGCTGTCTGCAGCAGTGAAGAACATTTTCTTCATAGAAGACCAACTCTAAAATAATTCAAAATCAGTGCTGTCCTAAGCAGCACTTAGAGACAAAAGCCTGCTGTTGTGACTAGTGATGAACTCTTTCTGGGAGTCCACTTGACTCAGTTTCATCACTTCTTGTAAAGGAAGGAAAGGAAAATAAAACTACTTTTCATAAAGCTTCTTGGCTTGTCTCCTGCAGAGGAGACAAGCAACTGAAAATGCCTTACTTTAACACACAAGTCTCTTGCATGTTTTTTGTGCAAAGCCTGCTCAATGGCAGCAGCAAGTGATATTTCTAGGACATAACACACCACACCTTAAGTTGCTTCATGCATATATATGTCTTTTCTATTTAAATCTAGACTACCTTGTGGTTGATTTCAAAGGGCCCTTGTTTGTTATGCAGGGTAGAATTGAGGTCTGTAATGCAAAATTACTTCCTCTCTAGGTATTTTTAAAAGGTTTGTTGTATTTTTCAGCTGAGTGTTTTGATGCCAAGTAACAAATATTGCTGGGCCACTTGAACTGTAGGCAGTGAATAGTGAGATAAGTGAATTCCTTTAAGAGTTATGTGGTAGAATAGCAAGATTTTCTGTGCCTGCCTATATAGTAGAACATTAAAAAAATAGAAAGGAAACAATGGCAAGAGATCTTCCAACTGATCCTTTCTCTTCTATTTAACTGCAGATTGCGAGGAAACGGCATAAAGTTATCGGAGCTTTCAAGAGTCCCCATGGCCACACAAGGCCGCCTGCATCTCTCAAGCATGTTGTTCTCATGCCTCTCTCCCAGATCAAGAAAGTCCTGGACATCAGGGAGACAGAAGGTCTGAGTGTTTTGAAATGCTGTGGTAGCTAATGAAAATTGTGTTTCAGAGTATGAAGGAGGAAGATCTGATGTTGTGGGATGGAATGTTAAGGTGTATTTATTGTATGGTATGTTAGGTATGTGATTTTAGTAAAAGCTTCTGTTTGAATCTCTGTATGAAATTGAGAATTCCTTGCACTGATACCTTGTGGCTTTTCAAGAATCACTGCAGAATGCTGAATTTGGCACAACTACTAGATGGCATTAGCATAAGTCAACCAATTGGCAGTGTGAGATAAACAGAGTTAAACACTTGACAGCTCTGGATTTACAAAATAAAAACCAAACTTCAGCCCAGAGCATTAGACTGGCCAGAGGAAAGTGCTGTTGGTGTGAAACCAGATTTTCTTTTAAGTGGTGATGATAATGCTCAGGAGGAGCTCTGCTTGGCATCTTAAAAGATGACTTAATTTCACTGTCTGCTTTGCTGTACTGCTCTAGCCTAGATAGTGACTTATAAAGAATCTAGTCACACCAGTTGCTAGATTTCTATCCTGGCAAGATTTGGTGTTTCACTGTAAGTGATGATATGCACATCATATGTTCTGCTTTTTCTCTGAACCACCATAGAAACCCAATTAAAAAGAGAAATGGCAAAGAGGGTTGGTGAGGCTGACTACTCTGCAGGTTATTTGATGAATAATCAGCTATTGCATGAAAAGCTGATTGCAACCTCTTGATGATGGCTGTGGACAGAACTGTTCTATTGTGAGGGATACAATAACCTATCATGTAAATAGAGACAAAAACATTGCACCAAATCATATTGTCTGTATCTCCAGCTCCTGGCAGACAGAGGGGTTGAACCTTCTGGTTTTCCCCTGAATTATATGGAAAAATCATTATTTGTATTAACTGCTTGCTTTTTTAAAAAAATAAACTGCAGATTGCCAGAAAGCCTTTGCCTTAGTTGTGAGGCCACCTACAGAGCTCAACAACAAGCTGCTGAGTTTCCAGATGACAACTGAAGACCCTCGCAAGGAGGACTGGCTGAAGACGTTGTGTCGGCATGTGGCCAACACTATTTGTAAAGCAGATGCGGTGAGTACTCTGGAGCCATGTTGCTGATTGAAATATTTCCCTCTTTTTGGCTTTAAACATGTGAAGCTAAAGAAGTTAATGGTGGACATGCCTGAGGTAAAGTAGAGCAGAAAACATTTGTGCTACCACGTCTGCAAGTGAGTGGTTAAAAGGTAGATAAGGAAACACCCTGCAAGTTAGTTTGTGTAGAAGCTAAGTAGCGCTTAAAAATCAAGAATCATACCCTTTCACCATCACAAATTAATTACAAGTAATCTAACTCTGCACTGTAGATATAACAAGAATTGTATTCAGCTTCCTTCTTTCACAGCTATGTTTCAATTTACAAGCCCAGTGTTACGAATCATTTGGGTTGGTTTAACCCTGTGTTAGGTTGAGTTTTTTGTTCTATACCTTATCTGCACCATAATGCAAGAGGCATGAAGCATCTTCCTCTCACAGACAGAAGCCTGCAACTTTCAAACAAAGAAACAGCAAAAACAGTGAAATAAAGGAGGCACTGGCCTTGTCATATTTCTAGAAGTTCAGTGTGTGGGCTTTCTGCAGTCAGAAAGCCACTAATCTGAGGAGCAGATCCTCTCCAATTATGGCAAGAGGCTTTCAGCTAATGTTTTAATTATGTAAAAGTCTATGCATATCAGTCATCTCAATTTGCTGAAAATGCGTTCAGTACATATAGCTGAAGCTACTTGGTTTAAATTAGGAATTTTTTTTTTTTTCTGCAGTGCATTCTTACAGCACAATATTTGGTTGTGATTTCTAAAGACATGCTTGTTACAGAAGAGGTAATTAAGAATGAAAACAGCATCTTAGTTTTATTTTGTTTGTCTTGTGATCTAGGACTTAGGAATAAGACTTGGCTTTGTGGTTTTCCTTCATTTTTAGGTACTGAGCAGGAAAAGTGCTGATTTGGCAGTGTTAATTTACTTTAATCTGTCTGTTACCTGTCTTCAGTATTTTGTGTCACATATAACTTGGATTTTTAATAGAAATTAAACCTTTGTGTAATAAATGTATCATTTCCTCTTGCCCCAAGACATTCAGAACCATATGCTGACAAATTGTAACCTACAGTGCTGAATCCCATTAGTTATAATTTCTGTAACTACTGCTTTGTACCAACTGTATAATACTTCTTTCTTGCTGATTTAAATGTCAAATTGAGCTTCAATTTAAGCACTTTTGCCTGGTCTTAGAGTTCTACAGCATCATGTGAATGAGATAACATTGACTTTGCCACCTGGTGGCAGCAAAGGCTTTGGCTACTGTTCCTTAGGCCCTGGGAATGGCCATGAAGCTGCTGACTGGGATCCTTCTGAGATTTTTTTTTTTTTTTTAAAAATGCAAAATGTCTTTTCTCAAAATAAACACACAAAACAGTGAAAAAACTTATCCCAGCAACTTCACACTCTCATGTGTGCCCCCTCTGCCCCCCAGATTTTGTAAGTAGGCAGCCAGAGATTGCTTTGCATGTACTGGAGTTTAAGAATGAGGCATGAAAAAAACCCCAAAACTTGTGACTATTCTGCAGCATGTATTGCACTTAAACTGAAAGACTTTAGTCTTAATGTTTGACAGCTGGAGCTCTCAAGATTTCACTTTAGAAATGTGCTAGCTGTGTCAGTGGAATAAAGCAGTGTTTATCTTGGAAACTCCCTAGGGATGCCCCAGAACTACTGCCTTTAATTTGGTCAGCCCTGGACTTGAAACTGAATCAGACAAACTGAATGTAAAACTACTGATGAAGTGGTTTCAGAAAGTGATTGCACCAGCTGCTGTTCTAATGAAATGGCTTGAAAACAAAAAGCTGCTGAACTGTATAAAGAGTTAAATATGGAAGAATATGGCAATTAAAACCTCTAAATCTGATCTAATGAACTAGAAAATTGTATTTTGACAAGTGCTGAGGTTTGACCATTATTAAGACTATTTTTGTCTGCAGGAAAATCTCATTTATGTTGCTGATCCTGATTCAGTTGAAGTAAATACGAAAGATATGGACAGTACTTTAAGCAGGGCATCCAGGGCAATAAAGAAAACATCAAAAAAGGTAAGATCCCGTAGAGATAGTACTTTACAGTAAAAGTTATTATAGTTAGAGCTGGTATTCGTGTTTCAGGTGGTTTGTAGTATTTACAGTAGTGACAGGAAAAAATTAATCTGAATTAAAACCCTTAAGTATAAGCTTCTTAAAGAAAGAAGGTGAGGGGTGTTTAAGGTTTTGGAATATCTGTATATAGTCTTAAGTATTACAGTCATAAGTATTATGTAGTCATTTTTGAGTCTGTTATGGAACTTATGCTGTTTAATACTTTGAGTCTTTTAAATAGAATGCAAAATTGAGAGCATCTTTAAGGAGGGGGCCCTGACTGTGGGAAGCCTAGGTGACCAGACTTTACTTTGACTTCTCCCTGAATCTCTGCCCGTCTCTCCCCCTGCCATGTTGTCCTCATATTTGGACAGAATGAGGAGAGCAAGGATGATGGGGAGCCTTTAAAAGTCAGATCCTCTCGGGCGTGGGTGTTAGGCTGGTAGTGGCACAGTCACACCAACACTTGGTACCCTCCTAGAGACGTTGAGAATTTGAATGGTACCCTGTATAACAGTAGTTATTCGAGCCTGGTTCTTGTCGGTGTCTAACTGCTTGTCAAACTCCTCAGGTCACGAGAGCCTTTTCTTTCTCCAAAACACCAAAGCGAGCTCTCCGCAGGGCTCTGATGTCTCACAGTGCGACAGAAGGGAGGAGCCCCAGCTCGGCTAACGAGAGTTACATCGGCAGCCGCCTGACCAGCACCTCGTCCTTAGCCGTGAGTACTTTGCTGTGCAGGCCAGGGAATCACCTTATTAACAGTGCATTTCTTTCATGTCTGCTGCTGGTCTCACTTTATCAATTTCAACATCCGCTGTGGGGAAAAGATGATTTTTAGCTTCATTCATAGACATATTATTTTCAAGAACTCTTTAATGAGAAGCCTTATGTGCTGCAAATGCAGAAAAATCTTGATGCACTGGAAACTGGGAGTTGCCTTATACATTTAATTTACAAAACCCCATCAGTCTCTTTTGCCTAAGGATGGAATATGTTTCCTCTTTTGAGAGAATGAGAATGTTTCAACTCAGTGTCTTATATTGGTTCATGCTTTGGATTTTGAACTCTATATAGAAATGTGGTGTACAACCCTGAATAATATGGTGAATGTTTCAGTCAAAGTAGCGAGATGGCAGACATCCTGTGAAACAAACTGTGAAGGAAGGGTAGAGAAATATAAATGTTGCAGCCTGCAAGTTTTTAAGAAACAAGGGAATTATCTCCTCATATATGTTTAAGAAAATTTGGTAAAATAATATGTTGTTCTGCACATTGCAACTCTTCTGCTGTGCCTGGCTGCTTGTTGCAGCTTTCTTCTACTACATTAGGCCAAACTCAATTTCCTAGTACAGTCTAGTAAAGCAGACTAGATTTGGAGGAATTTTTTCATCATCTTTGCTTTTATTATAGTATTTGATTAGATTTGAGGAGTAAACACCTACTTTCTAGTCTGTAGTTTATGGGACAGAAGGCCAAGAAAAGGGAATCCTGTTAATCTTCTACTACTGACTGATGTGTCAGTACTTTAATATTAAGATAATTCAGTATGTTTGAGTGGCCATTAAATTGTACAACATAAAGATATTGCCCTGCTCTCCCACGTAAGAAAATATGAACCAATAAGGGAGCAAGGATCACCATGGACTCCTTTGCTTTAGAGGAAATAAAAAAATCTACCAGTGGGGCTAAAGCCCAGTTCCCTATGGAGAGATCTTTTCCTTCTATTATGATTATGCCAACAATTGTTTTTGCATTCTAATTGTCTTCATTTTGAAACAGCATTGTATCTCATTTCTCATGAATTTGCAAGTCATGTACTTTTCTTTTTGTGCATGTCTACCCCAGACAAAAATACTTGTTTCCACAAAATCATAGAAACTTGCAGTAGCAAAATTATGTTCCTGTTTCAGATTCTTCCCAGAGCTCCTGGACCTTTGTGGTAATAAGATGCAGCTTGGCAGCAGATCATGTGTTGTGTTTTTTTTAACCAATCCCACACACCACTGAACTTGCATAAAGCCTCTTTGGTTGAATGATGAGGTTGAGGGGAAAAGAGGTTTGGATTCCAGCCCCTCAGGCTGGAATACCAGTGCAGGTGTTGAGTAGGAAATGAAAACTGCAGGAAACTTGAGTCCATCAAGAGAGTCAAAGCTGTTATTCAGACATACTGTTTTATTTAAATTAAACCCTGACCTATACTTAGGTAGGATTTTTTTTGTGTAGAAAAAAATAGAGTAAAAATATCAGTAATGCTTGGGTGCTTTTTTTCCTTGTTTGGACTAACTCTTAAACCCTTCCTAATTGTAGATTGCTCGTTCCTCTTCCACGTGCAGCCTAAGTGGATCTGTCAAATGTGCTGTTAATGTTCATCGCTCCAGTTCTGTTGATTGGAGCTCTCAAAATTCCAAGCCTCGGCCTGTGCTGTGTCCTGGATCTCAAAATACTCATCTTTCAAATATTGTAGAAGCAAAAGCCTCTTCCAACTTGGAAAGCTTGAATGGTCATGCCTTGGACAGACCATGTGCTCTCCCTGTTATTACCACCACTTGTACTGATGCTGGAGATGATAACCAGCGTGGTGCTGGAAAATTCTGTGCATCAGATCCTGACTGAAGTGAGCAAGAAATCCTCAGTTCTCTAAGCTAAGAGAGCACAGTACAGCTCTAATGCACAAAGGGCTTGAAATGGTGTTGGGTTCTTTAACACTCTCTAAGCCACAGGCTTGGAGTCAACACTCACGTGTGGTCTAGTTCTATTTCTGGTTCTGGGTAAAAAGTTTTTTCTTTCACAGACATTTTAAAATGTAATTTTTCTGAATTTTCATTCTTAATTGGTAACAATTGAATTACTTATTGTTTCAGTTCAGTTGTACAAGTGGTCATGTGGCTCGCTGGTCAGAGTTCTGAGGACTTTAATAACTTGGTTGCAGGGAAGCCTTGAGAAGCTCATTTTACCTGTGGTTTTAGTTTTTTTGTTCCCCTGTCTGCAAATAGAAAAAACATCTGGTCTAAAATGCTTGAGTCTAGTAAGTGCTGCTCTATAAAGAGGAGTTTAGGATTTACTTTTCAGATATTCCATAAGACTGCAAATGGAGGACATGCCCTAAACAGGCATAAGACTTGTTCATAGTGAAGTATATATCCTTACCTGCCCAAAATATCCCTATTTAAAAGATTCTTGAAGCATGCAGGTACACAAGGTGCCTAACTACTGTGACCTGTTGATATGCTGAGAAGATTGCCTGGGCTGTAAAGAGCAACAGAAGATTGCTTGTGAAAGTATCTTGAGGCCTAATGTGAAAAGAATATAAAATCTCATCTAATCCAAAGAGGTTTACTTTTAGTGCTCCATATTGATGTGTTGGTTGCACTGTAATTAAGTCTCAGAAGCAGCTTATTCTCCGAGCATCAGAAAAGTCAGCTTCTTGCTAGTGTGTGCCCATCCAGGCACAGCTAAAGCAAGCTCTGACACATCATTGGGATGTCTGTTGCTTCCTGCAGCCAAGGAGACGTGTGTTCAGCATCTCATTTGGGGCTCAGAGCTGATGATAATACAGAAACTTGTAGGAGTGGAGGGGGAGCTCTGTTTCTCTAAGAGATTATCATGGTGTATTTTGCCTTCATTTTGGAGGGAGATTATTACTGCAAAAAGTGATGCAAGATGTATACTAATACTTGTTAACAGCTACTCTTCAAAAACATGTTCTTGCATTCCAAATCTCTCAAGGCTGGTAACAAGGAAAAAAATTTTTCTTCTTCAGTTTTCAAAATATGTGTTTTCTGTTCAAGCTCTAGAAATGCTGAATCATTAATTTCAAAAGCTGCCGATCTTCAAGATCTTCTGCACTCACACATTCCTTGTATGATGTATCAAGATTGAAAAATTACTACTCATAAGTGATCAATAACTTTTTTTTTTTTTACTCCAACAGGGTGTTCCTTCTCCTTCCTTGGTCAGCCTTCCCTCAATCTTTGAAAGGAGGAGTCACACATTAAGCCGATCAACAACCCACTTGATATGAGGCAGGTGGAAAAGACTGTTTTGTGGGAGTGAATGACAAGCAGGTGGCTGGTCAGTGACCTGTTACTGACATTAATGGTACCTTAGTCATTAGCACTTAGCAATGATTAGCAAAATGTTAGATAACACTAAGTTAATCACAAGGGGGTTTAGTTGTATTGCAGCAGATCAGCCAATCAGTGGAATAAGTAACTTGGCCTTCATTTAAACACTGTGTTCCCTTGCACAGATTTATTTCCTTACCAACATAACTGAAACATTTTCTTCTATGGAAATTGTCCCCTCCAGGCAATAAACTGGTTTGTCAAATCTAGGAATGAAGATGATGATCACATAATTTACTGTTAGTTTGGATGACTCTTATGCTTGCCTAACTTCATCTAATGGCAGAGCACTCTAATGTTTTAATTGTGGATTTCTTAAATGAAGATATATTATGAAGTACCTGACCTTTCAAGGATTACAGTAAACCTGTTGTACAGCTGCTTATTCCAGATATTTTATAAATGTAGTTGTTTATAATAAATAGAATTGAGTTTTGTGATTATGATCTCCTGCAGCCTCACTGTAACACAGTGGTATGAGGAGCTCTGACCACCAAAAATGATCAATTGAATTCTTTGTCTTGCTTTGAAGTGGAAGTCTGAGGAAAAGAATTACACTCCTGTTTAGCAGGGTTGTTAAAAAGCCAAACCCCCACACCTTCCCCATACTTGGTTAACAAATTATTTAATGCATGCGATTATTGGTGTAACATTGTAACTTGAGGGTCCAATTTTGGCGTGTCAGATTTCAGTGTAGTACTCCTGAGGCTTTTATGTGGCTTTCTCATGTATTTATGTCTTCCTTTAAAACTGTGTGTTCACTTCTTCTGTCATCTCTGAACATTTTGTACCATGCAATGCACTCTCAAACTTATCTAAATATGTAAATTTCTGCATTTCATTAACAGTTCAGCTGTCGGTATTAGCAGGAGTTCACAACTTCTGGTTTCTTTTTAACCACCTGTGTTTTGTCTTGTATCTATATGTAACTAGTGATGCTTTTGAATGTGTCAGACTGCACTGTTTTTTATATCTCTTTTTGCCAATCTAAGCAATGTAAATAAACTGTTTAAAATAACACTGCTTCTGGCTTTGCTGAACAGACTTTTATGAAAGTTTACTTCTTTATGGGGGGGGAAATAAAAAAGCATTGTTGGGCTCCAGCCTCCAACTGTATTCTAATTATCTATGTAGTTATTCTTAATAAAGTGTACCACTTGGTAGGCCTGAATCCTTTTTCTTTTGTTAGCATATTCACAAATCTCCCCTGGATCTGTGTCCATGGTTTTGGGGTATTTTTGGCCTTCTCCATTCCAAAATAAGCATCTGAGCTGAATATGCACTGACACTTATAAAGTGGCTCTGGGAAATAAACTATTCAATAAATACTATGCTAAAAATCCAACCACAGTTCTTGGTTTCTGGTTTTTTTGTTCATTTTGGAAGGGCATCTTCACTCTGCCAAATTCTGTACAAACTTATGGCAATATCAGCATGTCCCCACAGAGCTGAGTCCTCCTGCTCTTCAGTTGTTGCACATAACCTTGTAATGGAGGAGTCAGTTCTGCCCAGTCTTGCTAAATGGTGGAGAAGGAGGAAGACTCTACCTGCCTTAAGTGTGACTTTACCCACTCCTACACTGTGGATGCATTATTATCTTAATGTGTTATGTCAAGTTTCAGCAAGAGATTCTTCTACTTTTATTAAAAAATAGGTGTACTATTAGCAAATGTTAGGATGAAGATGGGTCTGAATTTTTTAAACTTCCATTTGGACAGTTTAGTAGAATTCATTATAATCTCTTAAGGGTTTATGCTGAGATTTCTGAATTGTTAATCTATAAGATCTGTTCTGCAACTCTTTTAAGGAGAAAACTGGGATAA
Organism: Acanthiza pusilla; assembly: GCA_036630365.1. Classification (NCBI taxonomy): domain Eukaryota; kingdom Metazoa; phylum Chordata; class Aves; order Passeriformes; family Acanthizidae; genus Acanthiza; species Acanthiza pusilla. The sequence continues at coordinate 1,830,440 of JAXCHO010000103.1, read as the reverse complement.
AAAGGACATTCTACCTCTGTGCTACAGACTCATCCAACACATGTTCAGCATATGAAAAAAATTGTATGCAGAAAGACTGGAATTCTGCAGAGGAGGTCAAAAGATGGTCTTTGTGTAAAACAGAACCTTTTCTCATGGTCTGTACAAAAACAGTTTGATGAGCTCTGGTCATTGCTACAAGAATCCTCTTAACCATTGGTCTAAACTGGCAATTGAAGGACAGCTGTCAAAGGAAAGGGTTTTGTGTTTGGTGGGGTGATGTATAAGGAAGCAAGAGCTTGTTTGTTTGCTTAAAAAATTAGAAGAGCCCCACTGGGATATTCAAGAAGCCCCCAGTGGCCAAGAGCCTGGAGGAAATCATATACCTAGAATTCATAAATGTACATTCACAGCAAACTATTAAAGTGTTAATGGCCTCACATGATTAATCTTTTATAGGTTCTTGTTCAAAGAGAAAAGGTGGAGATCTCACAGCTGCTCGAGAGCACCTGTTTGCAAATTTTAGATTCAACAGGACAGCTTGACCTGTGCTTTGCAGAGAAATAGTTGCTGTTTCAAACATAGGAGCTGCACGCTCCTCTGCGAGATGGATGTTGATAACCCCTGAAAGCCAGCCATCAGAGACAAAGCAGGGGCAGCTAGGATGTACTTTAAAAACACAAAAGCTGTTGAAAGCTGAAAATGTTGGCTGAGTGCTCAACGCAGCTGACATTGGAGGGGTGAAGGCAAACTGGTGCCACGTTCTTTGCCTTGGGACTGGTTTTAAGCGCAGAGCCAGAAAGCTGCTCGCTCCCACCACTAAGAAAAGCTGAAATGGAAACAGGAGCACCATGAAAACAAACTAATTAAACATGTAGTGAAATAGATGTCACTCTGTCAGACGTTAGGCAAACAACAGTCATTTTTCGGTAAGAGCATTACCAGTTCTGAGGGCAGAATTTTCAGCTGGCACAGAGTATCCTGTCAGCCTCTATACAAATGCGACCAGGCCTTTGTATATTTAATTTAGGCAGTTAGAAGTGCAATTACCACCCTACCTGCAAACTGTAATTAGTTTAAGCTGTGTTGGTCGCCTTTATCAGCTGATCCATATACTGACACTGACTTCAAGTGCAGAGGCTGACACTCATAGGAGCTACCCTCTGTTTTTGAAGTAAGTTATTGTATATAAAAATATATATGTGCTTGTGTATATAAACAAAAGGTTCTTATAAAGATGTATGAAGTAGCATTTTATTTTTACCCCATGTAGGGAGGCCTAGTGCAGGTACATTATATTAGTGAAATTAAGGAATTAAAGTTCTCGTATTTATACTAACATGGGTAAAAAAAAGAGGAGAACCTCTATACCTCATTCCCCCTCTTTCCTCAGCTCCTCAATTTCTTTAAAGGCTGAGGAAGAAGGAAGAAGCTCTTGGCCTAATGCTGGAGTGCCCAGTTTTGCTGCTCAGCTTCAGGAGTGCTGTGGGGGGAGGTAAAATCTTGCACCTACCAAAGCCCAAAAGCAGCTTGTGTTCTGCTTCTCCTGCTCAGATTTCTCGGGCACCTGTGAGGATCAGGTAAAGGAATACTTTTTAACTTCTCTTCCCTCACCTCCTTCTCCATCCAGAGATAAGGAAAACGCAACAGCCTGGTAAGCGCACTATCAGTTTGTTAATGGATTCTTTAAAGTGGAGTTGAGTGGAATATAAACAGTACTACATGAGCTCTTGGAGATTTTGGGTTGTGTACAAAGATAATGTTTATTTGTCAGTGTTTGGACATGCCAACTGCCTCTCCTAAATACTCGTGTCTTCCCCCGAACCACCAGTGATGCACTGGCTGTGTTGGATTGTGAGCTCCTACACACTTTCTGCTGCTCTGTGATGGCAGAGATGGCATTTCAGTGGTTTCTCCAATGTTTCAGCCTGGAGGAAACGTAAATATAAGCATAAATGGTTTTGAAAATGTGCCTTTTTTCTGTGTTTCAATGGCTTATGCATTAGAGTTGGTATGGCTGACAAATCAGCACTGATTGCTAATTAAAAAGCAGAATATATTAAGGAGTTTCACACTTCCACTCCTGCCTCCGATTGAAACCGTGGCTGTATGAGTGTGTGCTAGGGAAGCTCTAATGGATACAGTCTAATTACTTGCCATTTTTGCTTTGACTTAACGGTTCATGAATTACAGTAACTCTGACTGACAGATCACTGCTGATTACTAATTAAATGGCAGAATTTGGCTTTATGCACCTCCAGCTACTACCCCCACAAAAAGTGACATTCCACATCTTAACAAAAAAAGCTTTTTCTCTGCTTGTTTGTTGATGTGTAAAAGCTGATGTTATCATCCCTTTGGAAAATAAAAGTTCTTTGGGCACATTTAACAATACCAGTTGATAAAGAGATTTCAAAAATAAAGTTACTGCTATGTTGCTATTAAGGAGGCTTTGGGGAGAAAATGTTCAAGGCAGCTGTGCTGGTTTTGGCTGGGGTAGAGTTAATTCTTTCCACAGTAGCTGGTATGTGGCTGTGGTTTGGATTTGTGCTGGGAACAGTGTGGATAACTCAGGGATGTTTTGGTTGTGGCTGAGCACAGAGCCAAGGCTTTTTCTGCTCTTCACGCCACCAGTGAGGGGCTGGGGGTGCTCAAGGAGTTGGGAGGGGACAGAGCTGGGACAGCTGACCCCAATGACCCAGGGATATTCCACATTGTGTGGTGTCATGCTCAGCATAAAGCTGAGGCAGAAGAAGGAAGTGGGAACGTTCAGAGTGATGGCATTTGCCTTCCCAAGTGAGTTACGTGCGATGGAAAGTCACTGTCACGGCTTTCCCAGGGATGGCTGAGCACCTGCCTGCCCACGGCAAGTGGGGAATGAATTCCTTGTTTGGCTTTGCTTGTGTGCACGGCTTTTCCCTCCCTTATTAAACTGTCTTCATCTCAGCCCACGAGCGTTCTCACTTTGCTCTTCTGATTCTCTCCCTCCCACCCGGGAGAGCGAGCGAGTGGCTGCGTGGGGCTGAGTTAAACCTCTTCCTGCCACTCTCATTCCCTGTGGATCACCTCAGCCCTGTTTAGTGAGCACACAGAACAAAGAGAATTTTAACCCTCTATCTGCAGGAGGGGACAATTCACTCACTGCCGTAGGGACTCCCTGAGACACTCAGTCAAACAAATGCAAGGAATGGATTGATTTCCTTTCCCTTCATTTGCCTGTTCTATTCAACATACCCAGAATTTAATCTGATTGTTGACAGGATCAGTACTCTCCTAATTTGTGATATGTTTCAATTTGTGATAATAATCTGTAGAGATCAGCTGTTGAGGCTGGCAGTTCTTCTCATGATGGTGCCTGTCTACTCCTGAATGGCAGTGGGTAGAGTTAAGGAGAGCCTGTAAATGGCATAACTGCTATAATTCTTCCTGCTCAATGCCCAGAAATATTCAGTTTTATTCCAGACATAGGATTAGAACTCATTAAATTTGCCCCCACTCTTTTAAAATCAAAGATATGGCAGCCTGATAAACTTTTCTTTATGCTAGTTCCACTTGTTACAAAAACACAGCAAAACTTCTGCTCTTCTGAAAAGAAATTATGTTTCTCTAAATCTCTTTCAGTTTGTGAGCAGGCCCCTAAGCATGTGAATATTTCAATTTGCAGTTTGTAAAAATCCATCAGAGATAGTGCTCAAGAGCAAGGGTCAAAAGAAATGGTATGTTACTTGAGATCCCATATATCAAAAAATAGAGTGTAAAAATCCTTGGTATATAGGTGATCTTAATGGTCCCTTCTGGACTTAAAATGTATTACAGAGAGAAACTATCAAGTCATTTTTATAATTTAAAGCTTTATCTTTTCTTTGTTAGTAATTCTTCCTGTCTGAATATCATTGTTCACCTTAAGCAAAATAGAGAATAGATTATTACTGGGAGGTAATAAAAAGGACTCTGCATTACTGCGGTCAATACCCTTAATAAATGTAAAATTTGGTGTTCTAATAATAGGTGGCAAAAAGGTCCCTTTCTCTTTGCTTCTGTCTAAAGTATTTCATAGCGTTGCTAGTAATGGTAACTCACATTTCTGCAAAGATAAGAATATGGCAGTGTCTGAAAAACAAACTATCCCAGGTCATCATAACTGAGCCACTGCAGTGATGGTTAGAAAATCTTTACGAGCAGAAGCAGCCCATTGTGAAATTGTACAATTAGGGCTTTTGACTATAGGGCTTCAGAAAACAGTTTCTGATACTTACCTATATCTCTGTGTCATTCGTAATAGTTTTATTGAAAAATAAAAATTGGGAGATTTTAAAGATGTGTAGAAATCCAGGGAAATGGGGCAGTTGCTTTCAACAGGCATTTTCAATGAGACCTCCTGTGCCTCACGTTCTCCATGTGTCTTAGCATGTGAGATCTGCCTGTCCTCGTAGTCTTGGTGAGTACTGAGATGAAGTTTTCTGCAGCTGACAGCCCGCAGGATGTAAAAATTCCAGCATTTCCTCTCTTTGAGTAGGAAATCACTCAAATGACTCAGCTTGAGTAGTTAGCGTAGCAGGAGTGACCTTTGGAAGAAGGCTGTTGTATGGAGCTATTCTGACACTACTCCCTCCAATTTTCCTTTCCTCAAGAATGGCCAGCTTCAATGAAAAAGTTCACCATTTTAATTGAATATTCTCCATATTGAGAGGAGTAAAAATAAACATTCTTCTCGGTTTATTCACGCATACGCTGGAATCATCCAAGTGTGACATCTGAGAGGAGCCGCATGATTATGATCTGAAACGAGAACAAAGTTCATCTTGTGTGATTTCTTGTTTTTTCCCTGAACACTTCGAAAGAGGAAAGAGATTGCAGAATCTTAATACCCATTGAAGCTCAGGAAAGCCAAGGCTGTGAGCTCCTGCATTAACCTTTTTAGCATTCTGCTGGCTAATTGTCTGTCCGTTCCACCTTCTCTTCCCAGGTTAATGGGGTGGTTAACAGGGGAGGACAGGAATGGTTGGCCAATCGCACCACAAAGCAAACTGAAAAGGTCAAAGTAATGTGCTGTATTATTCATGGGCTATGGCTTGCTGAGGTATCTCAGATCTCACGTCTTCTCATGATGAATTACAACAAGAACAAGAAACGGCCCAATGTGAAATTGGCTCTTGTGACAATAATTGGAGTTCAAATGGAGAAATGTAAAACTGTGGCCTGCTGTTGTTCTGGTTTTTGAGATTGAGGATGTGTGACCACATCTCGCCACTGAGCAGGTTACATTTGTATGGCTTCTCACTGGGTTATAAGTTTAATACTGTGTATCGTGACTCTTCTCATTTCAGCCATGAACTTTGTTTTAGAAGGTGATATGTTTTATTCAGTACTTCATGTGTAGACCCACTTTGACCTTGTGTTTGTCAAGTGTTTCTACCATACCCCTTTGGCAGGAGAGACTTCACAAATAGTTGAATATATTTTTCAAGAACAAATAATGGAATATCTTTTTTTAAGAACAACCACTGCTTGGTCTGCCTTCCCCGAGTTGTAATTAGTGTTGTAACCCAAGAGTAAAGACAGACCCAACACCTGGAGGAGCTGACTTTTCTTGTGTCTCTTGCAGGGAAGAGACAAGGCAATCTTAGAGGAGAGCAGTATTTATACCTTTTTTCTTCCCTTCCCTTTCTTTAAATTGGTAATAGTGTTCTTTGCTTTTCATGGAGTGGTTTCAACTGCCATCACTTGCCTGGGGGCAGTGAACCTGGCTGTCAACAGATAAATCATTTTTGTGACAAAAAAATTTCTGTGATGGAGGGAAACAGCCCCCCATCATTCATTTGGGAACAAGTCTTTGAAAGAGAAGTGACCTGAAAGTGGAGCTCATGGGGAGTGGTCTCAGATGTGTCCTTGTGCACAGGACTAAAATAGCCACAGAAACCATGGACCAGACTTTTTAAAGTGCCCTTAGCAAAAAAGGAGGATGAGGAATTGTGTCCAGTTTGCAATAATATTTCCTGAATGAGAGAAGCTGTGGTTTATGTCTTCACCCTGTAGAAATTGCCGGCTGAGAAGCCAGAGGATTGTTCTAACCCACTCTGCAGTTTCTTTAAAGAGCAAGTTTATCCTGTCCCCCCCACCTCAACTTCTTCCTCATTGGCCAGCCAAAATGTAGCATATCCATGGAATAAATAATTTCCATTTTTTTTCATAACATGAAGAATCTTGAGTAAAATCCTACGCACATTAGGGCCTGGGGATCTGTGCATCACTGATGGGTATTTTTGGAAAACAGCAATGCCCTTCTCCATGGCAGAGGCTTCTTTCATGTTTGCTTTGTGCTGTTTCCTGGCTGCCTTCACCTCCTGACAAGTGCTTTCGTCGGAGGCTCTCTGGGGGCTGGAGGGCACTGCAGCCAAGTGTTGGCCTAGATGTTTCCGACACCTTGCAGATTGATTTGGGCTATGGCCTCTCTCTCCCTCTCTAAGTGATGTATTGATCTGCAGTGTAAGACAGGTTTTCCGCCCTACTTGATATCTGAGAAGTGAAATGTCACATCTTGCCTCGGATCTGGGTCTCTCACAAAGCTCTGTGACGAGACTGGAGCATCTCTCTCGGTGTGCTCAGATCAACTCGTTCATGTTGCACACACAGTTGTTCTTCCTGGCGCTTTTTTCATCCCAAGGATCACCTCTTTTCAGTGCACTTTATTATTTTTCAACATTCCAGGTGAAAATACCCGATTTTCATTAAATATTGTGGAATTGTAAGCCAGCTTTCCCCACATTAAGAGTATTTATTTAAGAGCCTCATGATTTACCAAACTGTGTGCTGTGACTCGATGATCCGTGGAGAGCAGTCCCTCTGATTTAGTGCGTGTCTGCTCATCAAAGATGGATGATTGCCACTGTGTGTCATAAAACTTCATCTGACAAAACCAAATCCACGGCAAAATAATGCCGTCTCCAAAGGGCAATAACTCTTCGTTTCTCTGTCCTACGTATTTAAGGAGCTCCGATTTTTCTCAGGAAGATTCCTTTATTCTGTTAACAATGAACAAAGGACCATCAAAGGTTTTGCCGGTTCTTTCTTATTTTTCAGAAATCTTTTCTGAGGCCTAGGAAGGCGGTCTCTAGCAGCTAAAAATCTGTAGGTCTTAGACTCCTTTGTGTGATAAACAGATAATGGGAATTAAGTGACTAAACACCTTTTGAGGCCTGGATTTTTATTTAAATCTTAGGGCTGGATTTCCCCTTTCTTTCACTCCTTTTGTTTTAAAATCACCCTTGAATAAGGGAAAGCAGTGAACTGAATGCTGGTTTTAGAAGGGCGAGGTTATTTTCTTGCAAAGTAAACACAGTGCACCAAAAGGCACTGCCAGCCTTAGCAGAGCCTGTGAACCTCAGCTGGGCAAGCATCACCTGCTCAGGGGATGAGCCTCTGGGGTGCTGTTTGCTGAGGATCTCAGTTTTTCCTGCTGCTTGGGCGAGAAGTCTGCAGGAGTTTAGGGTTTGGATGCAGAATACTCTGAGAGTGGGGAATTTTTGGCTGGGTGTTACTTACAATTGTGATACAATTGAATAAGATTTAAATTCAATAAAATTAATGCAATTTAAATTTGAATTAATACAACGTAAGGTTAATTCAATTTAAAATAAGCCTTTCACAGACAGTTCAGACTAATGAAGTACAGGAAAAAGTTTTGCTAAAGGTAATCTATAGAAAGGGGAAGGATCATTTAGAAAGATGACTTTTGTTGGCCTATCTACCCAATATCTATAAATCTAGAAATCTTCTCTTTGTCTCTATGGCTAAATGTTAGGGTCAGAAATGTGCAGGTTTGGAGTAAAATTCATGTTTTCCATCCAAGCTGTTCTCATCCTTTTGTTCCTTAAGAAATTATCTTCTGCTGTGTTTAAATAGTTTTCAATGTCCAATATGCAATTATAAAGAATTTGTGTCAGAAGAATGTCCCTTCCCCTCTATAAAAATCTTAAAAACTTTTGCAGTCAGTTTATTTCAAAACTAATTGTTGTTAGAAAGCAAAACACATGAGGGCACCTCTAATGCAATTGGCTGCAGTAGCAGTACCCAACTTCATAATTTATTTTTTTTTCTCTCTTTCTATTTGGATTCAATGACTTTACTGCTGTGGAATAGACTCTTTCATTGAAATCTGTACATTGAAACCAGGAATTTATCACAACTCTGCCTTTAAATGGCATTGAAAAACAGCCACTTTAAAAGGAAAGGATGATGAGGAAATTAATCTCAGGCAAGTTTTTCTTGATAAGGAAAGAGAACAGAGACTTCTGGCATTTATATGCCAAAAATCAACACATGGAGAAAAATGAGTATTCCACATTGCTGTGGCAAGAACCATTTTTCTATTAAATCAAAATGAAGTTCTGAATAAATATGTTTTCCCATGAATATAATACACAAGAGAATACAGTAAAAGAATAATGACCTCAGTGTCCCCCCCAAATAAAACAGTAATTAACCTAATAAAGAGCATATTCAGCTATTCATCTTCCTTGTAGGGGTGATTTCGAAAAAAAGAAAAACAACAAAAAAGAGAATAATAATAGTGCTGTGTACAGGTATTGTGTAAACACCAAGCATTCATAATTTTATGTCTCTGTCTCACCATCCCTTACCTTTATTCATTCCCTTTGTCAGCTCTGGCGATACGCAGCGTCTCTGGAAGGCGAGGATGAGAATCATGTCCCTTCACACTGAGTTATGCTCTAGACCCGGACCCTATATAATGTGACCATCTAAAGAATCAATCTTCCAATTGCATTTTAAGCTGAAATAATCTTAAAAAAAAAAAAAAAAAAAAAAGGCCAGATCTATCACGCTGACACACGTTCAGTGGAGCGTTGCTTCTTTAGGCACAACACAGAGCAGCTGACTGGGAATTAATCTGAGCGTGGTTTCCTACTGTGGTTATTCATGTGTCGAGCTGCTCCCAAAGTGCTCCTCAGGCTGAACTTGGAGCTGTGCCGGCTGCTCCGGCCGTACTTTGTGCTGGTGAGGGGGTGAGAGAGAAGTCAAGGCAGGCAGGAGCATCTCTGGACTGTTCCAGCTGCCCCTGGGCTGCCGAGGGCACAGGGAATGGGTCTGGGAGAGGAGATCCCCGGGAGGAGCCCTGCCTGCCCCATGGGGCATTTCCAGGGGATCAGCTGTGCCCAGCATGGAGCACGATGCTGCAGAAAGAGCTTTTATTGTGCTGTGAACCTCACTGGGCACTTGTGCCTGGGCTGCTGCTCTCTCGTTGCCAAAATATCCATTGGAGCAGGAGCACAGCGAGGTTGGGCTCCCTGAGGAGCCTCACGGGCTGCCTCTGCCGGGATGTGCTCACCATATAATCATGTGGAGGATTAGAGGAAGGAATCATTATTCCAGCCTCATTTTTAAGAAGCTGAAAATAAAAGCTTAGGAAATCATTGATCTGGCCAAAAGCACACGGGAAGCCTCAGAAAGACTAATCACTTAGTGCTGAGCTCCAGTCCAGGGGCTTAGCCACATTATAAACAACCACTAAGCCTCTGAAGACTCTTCTCCAGCAGACCAAATTAAAATATCTACCGAACTTTCTTCCTCAGTTCAAAGTCACTGCTTCTAGTTTGGGGGTAGGGCCTGCTTTTGGTGAGCACAAAGAGGAAACAGAACAGGTCCTTAGCGATGTGGTGTGGGTGAGGTGACACCAGAACAGCAAGAGGTTCACTGCAGCTCCTTTGGGACCATCCACAAGCTCTGGTGCTGCTGGTGATGTCACCAGAGAGTCCCAGCGGAATGATGCTCCTACCTGGAGTCGTAGCTCGGCTGCTGTTGTGTGCTTTCCGTATTGATAAAATACCTGTCAGCTCCAGCCCCCAAAATAAGTTCTAATATGGCATATCAGGGGTGGAAATAATAGTGGCTTCCATAATTGCAATGTTACTGACACAGCTGATGAGCTGATGATGTTATTTGCACAGCAGTGATGACATTCAAACCCTTGCCGACTCACAATTACACGGTGCGCGCTGAGCCCGAGCAGGATTTAAATTACCAGGAGAACACAATGAAAATACAGTCTCTTGACAAGATAAAGGGGAGGGAGCGGGGCAGGACGGCTTCAAAATCTCTTTTTGGTGGCGGCAGCGCTCACTAGTGCTAATTCATGGCTTTTTACCCTGCACATTTCATCTTAAGAAAGTAAATTGGAAGCATTATGTTCTGCCTTTTTGCCTTGATTTAAAACCTGCCTGTGCCCGCTCCTCTGCTGCCTGGCTGTGGTGAGGCACCTTTGGGGCTCTCACTGGGAAATGCAAATTCCTTGAATCAATGGCTTCACTTTTTTCCTTTCTTTTTCCTTCCTCCCTCCCAGTAATAGTTTAAATAAGAATGCATGTGGGTGGGAGTAGGTAGGACACTGTTTGTAGCCAGCCCAAACATGATTAGTGTTAGAACAACACCTGAAGGAAAATGGATTTTGGAAAAGATTTGTGACTTACTTCCAGGCAGAGCAATAACTGAGTACAGAGTGACGCTGAGACCGAATCCCAGGATTTGGGGGGCAGAAATCTGAAAATGAACCAGGTCCCCAGCGTTTATTTTGTGCTCTTTATGTTAATATTGTATGTATTTTACATTGCCCCAAAGTTATTTGTGCTTCAAATTCTTGCATCCATCATATCTCATGGAAGACATCAACATTGGAAATTGATGATTTGGGGAGAGGCAGACCAAAAAGTAAGGGAATTAAAACACCTGGGCTTCTGCAAGAGCAGAGATACAGAGTGTTGGTATTTTCAATTCTCTGCCTTCAGTTTATACCCACGAGTTATCTGGGAGCAAACTAGGCTCTGGCTCTGTGTGCCGAAAACTTAGGGCAGTTAGGACAGAGAGAGATCTCTAGGCTGGTGGGTAAATGAGAACATGAAACAGGACAAGAAAAGCAAACTTGTCTGGTCCACCTGAAGGAAATGATGCTGTTTTTTAAGCCAGGGGAATGCACGGGAAGGACAAGGCCTCCGTGTGTTCCCTCAGACCCAGAAGCTGCTGTGGCCATGGCACAGCCTTTGCTGTGGTGCTGAGATATCAGCACAGACAAGTCATGACTCAAAGGTATTTCTGCTCTTTTATTCTTGGGGAAAATCAGCCGAATGAGCAAGGCTGTGTCTGCCTTTCCTCGGTGCCACACATCAAGGCGTTTCTATTCCGACCTGGAGTGAGAAGGTGAAAAGCATAATTAGTGCACCAGAAGTAGCTGGATGGGCTGTAAGTCAATTAGCCTGCTCTGAATCTCAGTTCTGAGTTTGCTGGGAGAAGAAAAGGACCTGTGGTCTGTGTGAATACTGAGCTGATCAGCTCGTCCTTAGCTGAAATGGTTTTACATCGCTCTCCAAGGCTGGGCAGAACCTGTAAACACTCCTGGTTTGGGTACACATGTCTAATGTCTGATGCAGTTTATGTGGGCCACAAAAACATGGAGCTTTTTGGGTAACACACTGCACCAGGATTAGCTGGAGGGATGAGCTGCAGAGGTTCTTATCAGGTGAGACAAGGTACGGTGTCCCTTTGGCTTAGGGTTTGATTCCAGCCTGCAGGAGTTCTTGAAAATGACATCTCATAGATCCACACACAGATAAGGATCACACAGGCCTTGTTTGGAGCATATAAAAATATTTCTGATGCTGCCCTTTTGCACCTGCTGGCCGGTGATGGATAAGGGGAGCGCCTGGCTGCTGTGAGTGCTGAGCCCTGCTCCCGGGATGCCATCCTGATGGATTTGCTGGTGTGGGCAGGGCGGTGGAAGCAGCGCTTGCTGCCTGCAGCTGAATTACAATCATGGCAAGATTTCAGTCTAAGGGACTCTGGAGGTCACCAGCACCAACCTCCTCCTCAAAGCAGGGCTTTGTGGGGACTTAATTCTCTATTTCTGACAAAACTGTCTGCGTTTCTGGTGATGGGCCTGTCAGTGCCTTCTGAAATTTCCTGTGTGTGTCTGGCTGTGCCCTGAAATGCCCCAATGCCAGCAGTTCCTTCGCTCTTCCCGAGCACTCCTCGGGATCAGACATCCCACATATGGCTCCCAACGCAGTGATGGGCGCTGGCCGTGACGAGGGAGCTCTGTGAGACCATCCATCATTCCACGGGTTGTGTCCAAGTCCTGATGGGCCACAGATGTCATGGAACTTGTCCACCTTTGCTGCAAGGGGCTGGTCCAAGGAGCAGATGTCTGTGTTCAGTGACTTCCTGACTGTCCAAAGGAAGCTTCCATCAAAAAATGGGGGAGCTGCTCTCGTCACGAGCTGACTTGAGCTTGAAAGCGTGTACACCTTTTAACAGATCAACATGAATTTGACTGAGAAGGCAAAATATCAGTTATTGAATCTGCTAAAGAGTTTAGAATAAAATGAGAAAGAGCCAGAATCCAACAAGGAAAAAATTCCTCTAGGGAAATAATTTCGCTTAGAGAAAAATGTAGTTGGGTAAGCAGCAAGCAGACTCTGTAAACTGTTCTATCATTAAAGAACGTCTCGCATGGGTGCACGTGTGTGTATCCTCTGTAGTGTGGTGCCTAAACATCCAAACTTCCCAAATCCCAGTCCAGCTCTGGGGAGCCATGCTCAAAGAAGAAACAGGTGTTTTTGCAAATGTGTGCAGGAGCTGTAAATAACAGGTAGCGGTAAAAAGAATCTTCTGTCATACAGACTCTATTTTTATTTTTTGGGAGCCATAAGTAATAGAAGGCAAACGAGCTGCCTTTAAACACGAAGCAGGTCTCAGTGTTTTCCTTTGCCTCCCATAGGTACTTGCTAAAGCACTCCTTGGAGTGATTATAACCAAAGGAACAGTACTGGAAGGGTCTGTAAATAGGGATGGCTATATAGGGTGTGGACGAATAGCTTAAGAAAAGATACTGATGTTTTAATAAAAATTAAATCCCAATCTATATCTTCCATTCAAGTCAATTAGGGCAGAGGTTGCTAAGTATTGGGAGGAAAATAAAATAGTGATTTTACTGTTTGTGTGTTAAGTGAAGCACATTTGGACTGCTGTGGTTGCTTTTCTAAGGGAGTAGGTTTGCCTGGGATGTGAGCTGCCCTGGGAAGGGCAAAGCTCCTTCCCCACATTTGTTTGGCCACCCAAATTTCACCTTGGACCTGCTGCTGGAAGTGTTCATAGCTCAGGCCCCAACTGAAGATAAATCTGTACTTCCAATGCCTCGTTTGTATGCAGAGCCTTTGTTTAAGGAGGGAATTCTGACAGACAGCTCCGGTGCGTTCCCAGTTAGGGGATGAGCTCAGTGAGACATGGAAAAGCAGTGTCTGCCTGTAGCTTCTGAGCACAGCAGCAAAGCCCCAGCACTGAAAGCAGATGGTGGAGAGAGTCTTTGTTGATAAGGAACAGAATAAAAATAACATTGATGCCGGTAATGAATTACACTTAATAACTACCTTAGAGCTCAGACAATCCTTTTGTACTTCATAAGCTCCTCTGCAATCCCTGTCCAGCTCGGTGTTTACTACGAGCAGCCTTGTTGACTCACACTATTTTTCACAGCAGTAGCAATTCCTGTAGCAAGTGTTTATAGGGCTGGAGACCTTCTGTGGCTGAGGGCAGCAGGTGAGCACAGTGCTGTTTATATCTGACAGCACCATTAGCAAGGGCTGGGGAAATGTTTACCTGAACCCTTATGTGGGCACTGGCAGTGCCCAGAATTACCTGTGATTTAACTGCCGAGCACCTACATTATTCCAGTTTTAGGACACTTACTGCTTAGTTGCCAGATTTGCTGCTATTTAAAATTATTCCAGTGACTTATCACACCTTATAGCTTGGTGGAATAGACCAAAGGCCTTCTCAGCTCAGAACTCCTTCCTGAGAGCGTTAGCAGTATTTTGTTGGAGCTGCTGTGGCATTACGGGTATAGATGATATGTGTTATTAGACTGATTGATTTATTTGGAAAAAAATTTCTCTTTTGTACAGAGAAACTTCCTTCTGGTGTGGAGCAGCAAACTTTAAACTTCCCTTGCCTCCTTCAGATTTAAATAAAACCTCATATGCTCCAAAGTTCACTGTCAGTAGCCACAGCTGCTGTTTTTACACGGTACTGGTCTGTCACAGGGCAGAGCTGTTTGGTGTGTGATCACTAAACAGCTCAGCTTTATGTGAGATACTGGAGTCTGGAGAGTGGGAAATGGGCAGGATGCAATTGCTTCTGCCAGAGTAGCCAAGAGCCAGGCAGGCATCTTGCTGGGACCTCTTTTCTTCTCTTGTATGCGAGGCACAGAGAACCGGAGACTCACAGGGGCAGGAATTGATTTTGGAGAAGAGAGTATTGATAACTGCTGAAATCCCACTGTCACCTCTCTCTTACACAAAGAGTTCTGTGAATGCTGTCACGCTTTTATTGTCCCTGTGGTGGAGCTGAATGTATTCATGGGACTCTTTGGTTGCCTACGATTCTTTTATATCACCTGAGATTCTGTGGGGCAAATCCCATTTTCTGCTCATGCATTTTCTCCACTCCCTCTGCCTGATCTAAAAACTTCACTCAGCACCAGGTTAGAACCTCTGCCAGCTACTTCTTGTCTCTCTTGAGGCTGTTGCTGATTCAGAATTAATCTTTTCCAGAATGTTTCAATATGTTTTCTGTAATCTTGATATGAAGCCAATCTTTGGTCAACTCCAAAATTTTTGCATTTTTACCTGGTTGCTCTGCTCTTGGTTTCCTTCACTCTCAGTCTACCTGAATTGGTGCCACTAATATTATTTTTCTTTTGCATTTGCACTTTTCTGACCTCATTGGACATTCGACTTTTACTCCTGTTTCAGAAAATGTGCTTTTCCTACCCCTCCCCACCCTCTGCTTTCCCTTTTCACGGTGGGTTCATACATTCATGAGACACTTGGCTGCATCACAGCCCCAAGAAGAGATTAAACCAGGAGCTGGTTCCCTTCTATTTAAATTAGGAATAGCCAAGTTTGAGCCAAGAAAGTCCACAAAAACTCAGTGACTTCCGAAGCCTGTGTGCAGCTCCCAGGGGCTGTGGCGTGGGCTGGGATGACTTTATCAGGTGTTACAAAGTCATATCCATCAGAAAGCTGTTGTAGCAGCCAGCAAATCCTATTCAGCAACGTGTCCACTTTCCATCAACACCCCATGAATCTCCCTCCTGGCTCCTCTGGTGACTGAGAGCCCAGAGAGACTGTGGCCCTTTCCCATGGCTTGATTTTCAATTAAGAGATAATGTCAGTGGAAGAGCACAGTTCGTCAGACAGTATCCCCCTGCTGCTGCAGAAGGAAGAGATGTGGTGAGCAGAGGTCAACTGCTGAAAATCTACGTGCCTGGCTAAAAGATTACATAATATGTTAGGCTAATTTTACCTCATTTCATATTCACATATATTAGTGCAGCTTTTGTTATATTCTTATCCTTATGTAAGTTACATCTGTTCTTTTATTCACTCATCCATGTTTGCTCTGCTTTCAGATTTATGAAACAGGCATTCCACTGAGCTCAGCAAATGATGGGCATAATAACTTATCTAAATTGCAAAGTATGTGATGCCCTTGAGGTAAACTCAGTTGTGAAGGTTTTATGAAGTGTCTCACATGTGGAAGTGGAGGAAAGTGTTTATTTGCCAACTCCTGTCTCTCCTTTTGCTGTTCAAATGATGTTAAGAGGATCCTGTGAAACTGCTACGAAAGCCTAGGGGCTAAATGGAGAAGTAGAGCTGCATTATTATCTTGGTAGAGAAAGCAGAGCCATCCTGGCACTCGCACCTCCACAGCTCTTCTCTCTTTGGATGTCAAAAGTTTCTGGTTGATAGGCTCTGAAGCATCTATTTATTTAATGAAATGCCTCTCACTGTAATGACATTGTGAGGCTTTATTAATGAATTTATTATTATGAGATAGGAAAGTAATCTCTTTTTTGATTTTTTTTTTTTTTTTACTTACGATACTGCAGAGGGACAAAGGCTCTGTGGAGGAAAGGGGGGCTGTTTTATGTATTTGAGATACCCTAAACCCCTCTGCCTGTCTGAGGCTGCTCTGAAGTCCTTCTTGGGCCATGCAGAGCCCTGATTCCTTGAGTGACTCAAAGCCAAGCTTTGCTATGCATGTCAGATGTCACTAATATCGTGTGTAACTCTGCCACCAAAGAAGCTCATCAGTAACAGGCAGATCTGGCAATTAGGGGAGTGTCCCCATCTGCTTAAGGCTCAGTGCCTGCACTGAGTTTTGTGGGACAGAGCTGAGCTATCAGCCCTGCTCCCTCAATATCTCTTGGAGTTTCCTGCCCATTGCTGCTGAGCCTTGTGCATTAGAAATCATTGCTTAATCCATTGGGCGAAAAATATCTTGTTAAAATAATAAATTCAAATGTAACTTGAATTAAGAAGAGAATTTACACTTTCAAATCCTATAAGCAAAAATACATTTCTACCTCTCTTGCCTGGTGAAGTCTTAAGTCCCCTTAGAAAGAGGGTTTGATTCTCTTTCTCTTAGTGTTTCGTATTGATGACCTTAGGTGGGATTTCTGTGAATAAGGAGGGCTTCAGAGAGGTCCATTCTCATGCAGTGCCAATGCTGTGATATTTAAATGCGTTCAAGGCTCAACTTATAACACAATTTGAACAGAACCAGTAGCTAAAAATAATTCCCAAGCTGTAGTACGTTGCCTCAAATCCTTTGTAAGACCAGCAAGTTGAGTTTGGGAATTTCTGACAGCTATAAAAAGAAGGAAGGTGATAAAAATTATCTTAAGCATGCCCATACTGGAAAGACCCGTCCTTCCATTAATTGCCGGAATGGTTTGAGGGTGTCCATTTCCTGAAATTGCTGATCAAATTTTATCCAGGGGATCGCAAGCAAAAGTTTCAGTAAAATTCTGCAGTATAAGGATGTTGGGAAATTGGCCAGACCCATTTTCCCTGCCTTTGAGGCATTCCTCAGGGATACCTAGAACGTGGGAAAGGGCTCTGTGGGAGGATGTTTGCTAATCTCCCAAGGTGATTGAGGCTTTCCTGGGTCAGTTCTCCCTGTGGCTGCAGTCACAGCTTGGTAATGCTGAGAAAAGCTTCTTCCATACAGGGATGTTCTCTCCTTTCCAGCTAATTATGAAGTCATACTTCATTTCTTTGTGTTTAAGCTTACAAAAATAATTAGCCTATTTGATAAATTAGTTGGCTTAAAAATGTAAATCTGTCGGTGAATTGGATGAGCAGTGCAGCACCCAAAACACTTGTAGCTACATATCTATTACTATATCAGTCCTGTAAATTCAAAATTGTCCAGATTAATTCCAAACTGATTTGATAAACACTCTACTATAACACCAGGAAAAGTGTTTGGGTGTCAGGCTTTTTGCCCTTTGATGTCAGATTTCAGCCTGAATGAATTTTTTATGGCTGACTCTAGAATATAAAACTCTGAAAACAGTGGTTTGTAATGGCAATTCTGACAGACCCTTTAACCATTTGGAAAA
This sequence comes from Acanthiza pusilla, assembly GCA_036630365.1. NCBI lineage: Eukaryota > Metazoa > Chordata > Aves > Passeriformes > Acanthizidae > Acanthiza > Acanthiza pusilla. Next base: position 1,812,988 of record JAXCHO010000103.1, on the reverse strand, counting down.
TAGGCGCTGCTATAACTCTGCTGCATTAGAGAAAACTGTTGAGTGCTTTCATTAGGTGCAACAGCTGTTTCTGCTGCAAAAGCCAAACTTCACTGGTGGGAGCATAGCTGTCAACTTCCCAGAGCTCTGCATTTATAGATTGTACAAACTCCTTTATGTTCTTTTTCTGCTTTCCAATATATGCAAATTAATTCAATAGCACAAATACAAATAAGTACCTTGCAACAAGATGTGTGTGAAGGTTCTTTGTAGGCTCCTGCAATCAGTGTCATGGGATGAGTGAACTGAGAAATTCTGGACTTTTGGAAATGGTTCTAGCTTGAGTGACAGGAAAATCCACACCACATCAATTTTTAATCATCAGATTTAGTCCTTCTTCTTGCAACGTATTAGAGACTTTTAACCTAGTGAAACATTCTTAATTAGAGCAGATTTAAAAAACAAACCACAAACCGCCAAAAAATCCAACAAACCTCTCTCCCCCAAGCTCCCTGAGCGTTCTCCTGTCTCTTCTATTTAAACAGAATTTTTTCCTAAGAACATGCTGAATATGCTGAAATGAATTTTTTTTTTGAAAAATAAAGTTGATGATGCTTTTCATTTCTTTGTTCTGACATAATACATAAAAATATTTTCGTATTATGAAACAAACAGTGAGTTCTGCCTGGAACAAGATGCCTCAAATCAAATAGTTGTGTGAGTTGTCCAAAATTATATGCAAACGTATGCTCAGAATGCAAACGAATTTTGAAGCACCAAATTTTGTAATGGCAGGGAGCAGATTTCAATGCATTCAGTAAATTTCAATCCCAAATATTGAGTTATTCACAGATTCATGTGGCATAATATGGGATATCAGTCCATTTATAGATGTTAGCTTGATTTCTGTTAAAATTACACTGAAAGCAAAAATATCCAGGGAAATATAAAGGATGTACATACATATAGGCAAATACAACAAAGAAAATACTTTGTTTTACTGAATTTGCGATATTAGTCACTTTGTGTGAAAAAATGGGGGAATAAACAAAATTTTAAGGAGGCTTTAATAAATATTTAGATATCTCCATTCAAACCATTCTCAACAGCCTCTGACCTGTGGTCATTCAGAATTGAGAAAATCAGGCTGGTTATTCAAACACCTGGCTGTGGGTTAAAATACTGATTTTTGGAAAAACTTTGGAAATCTGTCTTTGATATTTAAGTCTACTGTTAACATGGGAAGGTTACTAGAGAAGTACATGGAACAAGCTATTTGTAGCTATATCATTTGCCCTCATCTAGTTATCAAGGTTTATTATATAAGGCAGGAAAAATATACGTAATTATATAAATATGTATCATTTATATCCTATGCAGTATTTGTATTGCAAAAGGTTCTCATGATCTGTAGGCAGGTGTGAGAGATTTAGAGACTATCATGGTGCAGTGTCAAAAAAGTAGGAATATTTGTCCTTTGTTTTGCCTCACAAGAGTTTGAAGAGATGAAACGCAGTCTGTCTGTAATTTGGGGCATTTAAGACTTGATCAGTTTCTGAAAACATTCTGTTCTTGGAAAACTTTATTAAAAGCCACTGAACTGACAGCTAACTTAGGCAAGATTACACCTACTCAGAGCTTCTCTCAGAAGATGTGGATGCCTTCTGAAACTGTAATTCAAATTACTTAGAAATATGATGAATATAATCACTTTGAAAGCACCTTGACCCTCCACCCCTGTGGTTTTTTTCAGATATCTCTGTCTTATTTGCTTGTCCTGGGTACAGTGACTCAGTGCAGGCAGGGTTTGGGGTTTTCCAGCATCTCACCTGAGCTCTGTCTGCAAACCCCAAATCCCAAAGAAGGGCGATTTCAAGTCCTGCCAGTGCAGAAATTAAAATTCTTTATTCACTAGCCTGTCATTGCACCCAGAGTGAGCAAGCATCGCTGTGGGGTCTGAGGGAGCTGCGAGAACCATTAACAACATTTTCGCTCCCTGGTGATGTGCTGCTGTCCTTTCCCTCACCAGGGGCTGAATGGCCGTGGTGGTGAATGCCCCGAGCTGTGATTTGCTCTGCTTCGAAAGACTTTGTAAAAATGTAAGATTCTGCTCTTGCATCCCAGCCCGAGCTGTTCTTTCTGCCAGGGCAGATTCATCTGTGCTGAGAACCTGCACCTCACAAATCCCTTCACAATTAAATGGACCAGTTGCTGTGCAGAGACTCCAGAAAGGCATTTACATGTCCTTTACCTCTCACATCACCAAAGCCTCATTTGAGCTCCACTAAGAGGCCTAATTTGTTGGGCTGAATTTCACTCCCTAACAACTTCCCCCCCACGTCCAATTAGCACAGTGCCACATACGACAAAGATAGAAGAGAATTCTAATTATCAGCCAAAAAGAAGCTATTCAAGTTGGGGTTTTGTCTTTTTAAAAATGTGTTAGACAACCCCATGAGACTGCTAGCATGGACAAAGTTCAACCACAGGAGCTAAAGCAAATAATAAACGTGTTTTTGGTTAGTGCCTGAGCACTAACAGAGTTCGAGGGGTGCAGTCAGGTTTGAAATGGCACCTATTTTTTTTTTTTTTACCTTTCAAACAGGTATGACTCAGGTGGAATTTTACTCCCCAAGGAGCAATATACTCTCCTGCCCTTTGCTGCTCTGTTTTGCCTTCTGAATTTTAGTCCACACACGATCTTCTTTACTTCTTCCTTCAAGGATGTCCATGGCATCAGCCATTAGTGACTGCGGCTGTGGTACTGAGATAAAAATTATCAGTGTGAAATTCACACAGAAATAACTTCTCTAAATACACAGATTAAAACCTAATTAAAAAATCATTTGTACGCTGATGATTTTATTACTCATCTTTCACACAATGAGCGCTGCCACCTCGTCTTTGCTTCAGCCATTACACTGTACTATTGTGGATATAAAATACTTCACAATGGGAAAAAATCCTCTTGAAAATTTGTACTTAAGCCTATACATTTTAATGCAGTAAATGTTTATATTTAGTAAAGGAAGGCTTGGGTTGTAAAGAATAAAGGCTCCATATTTTATTCTTTAGCTGTCTGAGATATTCTGTGTTGTACATGGATGCTTTTTAGTATTTTCTCCCAAGGCTAATGTATCATCATTTAAAGCAGCATGTAAAACCTTACAAGAGGACAACAATAAAGCTGAGATGCTTTTACTGTAGCTGGAAGTATCTAGCTCATTTTCCCTGCTTTTACTATCCTTTTCCTTTGGCAAACCCTTCCTTCTCCCCATCATTCAGCATAACAGAGCATAAAACCAAGGCTGACAATTTCTAGTGTAAACTATAAAAAGAAGCTGAGGGAAAATACTTGGTAATCAGTCCTCAGTGGGAGAAGGGAGGCTAAAATTCCAGTTAGCTGTAGCACTGCCTCGCTCCAGTCCCCTTCCAGGTTAGTCATAGCATTGCTTCACCCTGCACCCTTCCCAAACTCTTGGAAATGTTTCCGTGGCTCTTAGTTCAGTGAGAGAGACACAAGGCTCAGATCCTTGAGCAGCCTCCTGGGAGCAGCCATTAGCATCAGTATTTAGGGACAAACTGGGAGAAACTGCTGTTTGACACCTGTGACATTGCTGTGCTCCAGTAGGTTTATTCCGAACTGTTTAGTTGCTTAAATAGAATACAAACAATATTTTTTTTAATCTCTTCCCAAATCCGTTACTCATTACGAGGAACTGGACAATATAAACATTAGAATTCATGGAGAAGTTGTCCCTTCCCTCAGGAAATTGTCTCTTCCCTCTGTACATGGACAGGCAGCAGTCTAATGTGAGTATGTAGGTGATAAAAACTTAAAACATCAGCAGTTAGGCTCATCTGCACACGATACAAACATGCTGCCCTGAGATTCAAGAAGCAGATCTGCATTTCCTCAAATTATCCTACACATTCAAATATCTGAAGTTTAAATTCTTTATCTGCGTCCCAGCACTGGATAAAGGATGCAGGAATCTTCTTTTGAATCTCTAAAAAAATTTGTTATGCTCACGCCCAGCCTGTTTTCCCTGTGCTTGTGCACCCTTGGAGTTGAATCTTAGTGGTCCAGTTTATGAAAACTTTTGGGTTTCTTTAAGTTGTGCCTCAGCATAACAAAAAACGAAACTGCAAATTTCTGCCTCTGACTTCAAGAGTTAAGCTGTCGGAAATTTTCTCTCACAATGCTTTTATGACATATAATCCCCTTCTATGAATCCAGAATAGACACAGCCCAGAGATTAAGGGTATTAAGGGCAGAATGGAAAAAGCACAGATCCTGCAGCAAACCTGGCAGCAGAGGAGCTGCTCAGGAAAGGGGAGGATGTTTCCTCTGCTTTTCTTGGAGTAATTCTCTCTGAAGAAGTGGCTGAGCAGCACCCATGGGGACAGGCACCAGGGCATGGGTGTCACCCCTAAGGGGCTGCTCTGGCAGCCCAGCCAGGCTGCAGATTTCACTGCTTTGGGCAAGAAGTTAAGAAAACTTTCCAAATAATTTCACTGATATTGGTACATGCCCATGAAAAGTGCCCAGTGTGTGCTCTGGTTTTAATTTTTATCACCCAAAGTGTTTCACCAGCTCCACTGGCAGATAAAATGTGCAGATACAAGAGTGGGCAGTTGGCAAAGCACAGTAATTCTTCCAAAGCTGATCTTTTTTGGAAAATCCCCCCCAAAGAGAAATGTTGCTTTAAAATACAAGAATTGTCCTAATATGATTTTAAATGAAAATAGATTTTTTTTAAAACAACCTTTCATCTTGATTTATGATGTAGAAATATGATGACAGTGAAATCATAAACCTTGGAAAGATTTTCTTCAGGGTTTTTTCTCCACTCATATTCAGTTGTTCAAGCTAACTGAAATCACAGAATCTTTGTTTTCCCAGGGTCTGTGAATAAATATTGACTTAAAAAGGCCTCAGTTGAGGTTCCCTGTGCCATATCTTAGGACTCTATTTAGTTACAGGAAGACATTTACACAGAAGAGTTTATAGCTGAAATGCCTTTGGGATCCTTGTGAGTTGTACTATTATAAATTCAATGTCTTTAAAACTTTATACAACTTATTCAGTATGTGATAATAAACATTTGGCATCTTTAGCCTTTTCTAACTCACACGATTTAACTGCCTTCCCTGGCCATAAAGTCTTATCTCAGTTTTACCAGTGTAAAGTCAGAATGACCTCAGAGGAATTATTTTAAATTTTTATTACTCCAAACACGATTAGAACTTGGCCAGCTCAGTTTTCTTCAAGGAAAAAAAAAAAAAAAATTAGATCATCCTTAGAAACGCTGGTGAGGAGTGAGAAGCACATGGGGTCAGGATCCTGACCCCAGGGACAGGGGGGCTGTCCCAGAGTGGTCATTGCTGCAGAATCACAGCAGGACAGCCCAGTCCCGCAGACATCTCCTCCTGTGGGACCCCAGGGAGGTGAGGAGGGTGGCAGGAGGGTGACCAGGCGGGGATCTCTCTGTTCCTGTGTCCCTGGACAAGTCAGGAGCGCAGAGCTGCGATGGGCAGCGATGCCTGCGCTCTGTGCAGCTGCGCTGGGGTAGGGAACCTGTCCCTGCTGGCGTAGGAGAAGCCTGGGCCATGTGGGCTGGTGTCACAGGGGAAGATGGAGCCCATTAATCACTCCCTGGTGAAGGTATTCTGCAAGGTCTTGCCTGCAGTCTTGTGCCTTCACACTGTGGTGCCTTAGCTTTGCTGAAATATTGCAGTTACAAAGGAGCCGAGCCTCCATTTGCACACGCAGAATAAAGATATGTTTTACAGCCAGGTGGCAGAACAAAGAAAAATAAATGAATTCTGAATTAATGCAGTGTAGCTGGTAGAGATTTTCTGTCTTTATTCTTTTAAAAAAGCTTTTTTACCTTGTGCTCAGTAAACAAAAAATATGTGTTTCATTGAAAGATATAAAGCCTGTCACTTAAATGTCCCAGCATGGACCTTTGCTCTGCCCAGTCCTACCCTTAAGAGACCAAAGACCTGTGTCTTGGGTGGCCTAAAGCCTCTCCAAAAAGCTTTCCAGGGAGGTCAGGTTTATGATTACTGCATGACAAGATACAGACAAGAGAGTGAGAACCTGTGCCGAACGTGCGATGTGCTGAAAATATTGTGCCCTGGAGAAAAACCTATCACTGAAATATGTACCAATAACTCAGGACCCTTTAGTCAGCCTTGAAATGTGGGCCTGCTGAAGTTTAATACCGGAGAACTTGAATCAAAAGGAGAATGTCTTTTAATAACACAGTTTCTTTGCAATGTCGTTTCCCCTTATCTCGAGCCCAGACTTCAAAGTCTGGCAAGCACCTCCTGCAGTTGCAGGCTGCTGCTCCTCTTCCCTAAAGCAAGCTGCTGTGAAGCTTTAATTCTGCAGAGCTTAGGAGCTTTGCAGGACTGCAAACAAATGGCAAGGGACCGGCTTTGGGAAAACCGAGAGTTTTCAGTTGGATCATCAAAATTGGGCTGCATTTAAATGCAAGGGCTGTGGAGAGACTTTTTAATTTTTTTTCCCCTAGAATGAAATGCTTAAAATTTACATGCACCTGAGCTCCCTCCTTTTCCCCCTTCGTAAAACCTGACAGCCTCGAGGAAGAATAATCATATGGTACTTTCTGATTGCAGCTTATTGATGTACTATCAGGCTATTAATGACTCCAGTCCCGGCCCTGCTCACAAAGGGAAAACAAAGCATAGCAGGCACACAGGATTATTCTGAGACAGGGAGCAAGGCATGGACGGAAGCAGGAAAGGAAACCTCTCCTCTCCTTTCCCCTGTGCTCAGCTGTAGCTGGATTTGGGCTGTTTTGCCGCAGGTGGCTTCTGAGGTTAGATAACTTAAAGTAGCACGATCTGAATAATTGCAATCATTTTCCCAGACTGATTTGGGGAGGTTTGGGGGAAAAGAAGAGGTTTTAAAAATATGCCCACAGATGAGTCATGCTGGTTCTATAAAAGTCATCCTCGCAGGTGATCAGCACCTCCTCTGATAAAGCACTGAAGGACGATTTAAAAACTACTTCAGGGCTGCACATTGGGAAAAATGAATTACAGGGCAAATTGCAGTGCAGAGCTCTGGCCCAGTGCTTCCCTCCCCGGCTCCCTTCTTCTAAAGGCCAAAATAAGTGTTAGAAATAAAAGCTGGCCAGCTCTGCACCCTCCCAAATGGGTGCAGAGGGTGGTGGCCAGCTCAGCCCTCGCTTGATTCATCACTTGGGGCTCTTCCTCCTCTCTCTGCCAGCGGCCAAGGATGTTGGGGAAATGGAACCTCTCCATCACACTGGACACGAGCTGTGCTTGCCCTGTTTTCCCAGCAAAAGCAGGGAGGTTAGAGGAGAGTCACAGGAAAAAAAACCTCTTCCTTTAAGTCCTGTACCTTGAGGCTTATCAGCTCATATATTTGTGCTGGTAATGCTCTAAGCAATACGACATCCAGCACCCTAAAGATAGTGCTGCTGACAATCTCTGAAGAGGGAAAAAAAAATAAAATTCATGCCACACTCTCTCTAGTAGTACTAGGAAAATAAATATGCAACCATAACATATGTGAAGGGGGGACAGCAGATAACAAACTTGAATGCAATTTTCTCATTTGGAAATGGCTTTTCCATAATCCCCTCTATTAAATATTACCTAACTTATATGGATTGCTTGTAAAGTTTCAGTGAAGAGGTTGAGGAAAGCGTGCAGTGTGTCAGTTTATGGTTTGTTTGCAGACTAGGCAAATCCTGAGTTTTCAAATATATAACCTTGAGGGCCTAAAACCTGCAGAGGTGGTCTCTGATCCTCCAGGCAGCCAGGCACATGGTAAATTTTAAGTGTGTGAATACAGAAACTCAGCCAAGTGCTTGCATAAAATCTCAGCACCTGCTGAAGTGTTTGATGGATGGCAGCCTTGCCACCATATTTTCAGAAGTATTCTGATGCCAAAAATGCAAATAAGCACCCTACTGAGATTTTCAAAAGCAATTTGGCCTAGATTCCCGGCGAGATGGAGCCATTGCATATCTGAATGCTCAGCCCTTTAGAGTGAAATTTCCATTCATCTAATCAGGGTTTTGAATGCACTTAAGTGCCTGAAATTCCAAGAATTGGCATCAATTTTCAGAGCCACTTCCAGTATTTTTAGCAGACCTTTGTTCTGGCAGCTCCATATGGTGGCACCCTGATGCTGCCATTTCCATGCACTTCAGGTAGGTGATTCTAGGTCCAATCATGATTCGAACAGAGTGAAAGGAAAGTTTGGAATGACATTTATTTTTCTTTTTTTCAATAAACGCTGTCCTGTTTTTAAATTGAACTTCTCTTCATAAAGCATCTTCATCATTTGGTTTGATCTCGATCTTAATTTTGCAGAAATTTGCACTGGGCAGCCATCAAATGTCACCAAAATGACTGTGAACATGGTTCTTTTATCTAGGCTAAGAATTTGATAACAGCTCTGATTATGCTTTCTATACCTCTTACAGGAACAATACTGGAAAATAACTCAGTTTTCTTTAACTCTAAAAAAATTACAAATAATCCTGGTACAGTTAATTTTATCCAATTTAATCTAATACCTAATATAATTGTAAAAGAGTATGAAATAAAGAACTGTGAGCTGGAGACCAGCGTCAGGAATGGAACTGTAATCTGGGAGCTCCAGATGTGAGAGGAACTGGAAAAGAAAGAGCTGAGGCAGTGGACTGGTATTTCCATTAACTGAAGGAGAGAATCAGGCAGCGCACAGGGAAAAGGAGCTCTGGTCAGCAGTTCTCTGGAGGATTGCAGATAGCTCCCATCTGCTGTGCTTGGAGAGGTTAATTTAAACCCAAGCATCATGGAGCAGAGAAGCCAGCCCGGTAGGAGATACCTCTTTTGAGAGAAGTGTGCTTTGATTAGTCTATTAATGAAAATGCCAAGAGCTTATTGTTCTTCTCAATAAACATAATGCAGGGCTGGATTCCAAAGAGAGCAAACAACTGCAAAGGAAAGGAGAGATAAAAGACAATGATAGCAGAAGGACCATTGTGTATAAATAGGTACAAATAAGACTGGGGCGGCAATTAAGCTTCTGATAATTCAGGTTGAAGGTCTGCAGTATGTTTCACTCAGAGCAGAAAAGACAGAGAGCCTAACTAATTCTAAGAGGGGTTTTAGTCAATGTATGAGTAAGATATTTGGGGAATCTAAGGTGTGTAACAGCACGTGACTTGACTTGGGGATCCAGGAGAGGCCTTCCAAATCCATCTTCTCATGAACTGTTAACCCATCTCTGAGAGGGGAGACTGGGACAGCCTCCTCACAAAATATTTTTATCACTTGAAGAGTCATTTTCTGAGGACCTGACCTAACATTGCTAGCAGATATCAGTGAGGAAAAAGATTTCTGTGCTCTCTGATATGTGAAATTACAAGTTGGACCCAGTGTAGTTAATGTGGTGCTAAAGGAGGGAACAAAATGGAGCTCAGTCTCCACCTGATCTCTGGAAGCCCCAGGTAGAGCTGTGAGCATTTAAAGAAGGAGAAACAATTAGCTAATGAGAGAGAAAGAGAGTTCTTATCAACATCAAATAGTCTCACAACATTTGAGATGCAGCAAATGGCTTTTCCTTGCTATTCTTGAAATCCGCCCAAACCCTTTTTGTGCAGGAGCTAAGAAATGAGTGTGTTGAGTCATCGGCTCAGAAAACAGGTAACAATCCTCTCCTCATGCTGTGTCTGTTGGGGGCTTCTCCACTGATTAAGAAAGTAAAGGCTAAAAGAAAACCATTTTTTCTGTGCTTGGCTCTTCGGAAAAATATAAAGGCAGGCCAGGTAGCGACAGGAAACAAATTTGGCATCTGAGCCAACACTCACTCTGCAGACACGGCAATGCTATTTAAATATAGAGTAGGTTGGAAGTAAATAAATAAATAACCAACAAGGTTGTTTTTTTCTGTAAGGGATTAGAGGAGGTTGAACATTGTCAGAGGTGGTGTTTCAGTGACAATGAGAAATGCAGAAAGAGAAAGTAAATAACTGCTGCTGGCAGGAAGAAAATTTCCACAGGGAGCTGATCCGCATGATGAGAATTACATGAACTGTAGCAGAATTCAAAGGGCTACTAAGCTGCAGTAAAAAACATAATAAAGTGACCTGGCAATCAGATGAAAGTGAAACCAGCACAGGTAGCCACAGTGAAGGTTAAGCAAGTAGCAAACTTAAATGGAATCTGCAGTGGGAAAGAGGAATCAGGCAGCAAAGGGACCAAAAATGCAGTGAATGGAGTCACGGTTGTATCTTGGTTAGAAATGCAGTAACATATTCAGATAATAAACAGGTAAATGACAATGCTGTTGTTTTCTGGATGTATCTCATCACTCTTGACTAGTATTCCAAGGAGAATTTAAAGGAGAAAGTAAAAATAAGCAGTTGAGGGTCTTTCTGTTGAGGACTTAATTCCTAATGGCAGCCTCATCTGAGGCAGAGATCCTCCCAAGAGGGAGCATTCCCTAGAAAACTTTTTGCTGCACAAATTCCCTTTAAACTAAACCCAAAAAGGGTGTTTATTCCCAGAGGCATCTTTGAAGCCCTTCCTGCTGGGAGAGAAATAAGGTCCTGCTGCCTGAGGATCAGCCCTGTGACATCCTCCTTCCTCTGACCTTGGGATGAAAAGGCACCCACACAGAGCTGGGTCTGGAGCTCACCTGCTCTTGTTAACACCCAGCACTGACAGCCAGAACAAAGCTCGGGCAGCCTTTCATTGCAGAGAGGAGCTGCAGAGCATGTGAGAGGAGTGAATCATGTGTCCTTTCATGTATGGAAAACTTCGGCGTGGTACCCCCACCTTTTGCTTTTCTCTGCATGCAAGAGAGGAGTCATCCCTTCTGCCACTGCTATTTATAAATAAAGTTAAATTGCTGAGCGCTAGATAAAAGAAAAGCAGAGTGGTTGGTCAGCCTGGATTTTAAGCAGGATGTGTTGTACCCAATAGCCAAGGCATGTTAAAGTATCAGCTTAAAGTATCTTCCATTTTACAGAAGTCTGGAATACCACCCAGTAGTTCTTTTCTATTGTTGAATTTCCATTTTTCCACTATTTTTCAGCTCAAAAATCTGAATGAAGTTATGCCTTGCAAGCAGGTCTGTAGTGCATTGCAATAACATGCAGGAAAAAAAAAATCCATCATAACGTTTCTTTAATGCCCTTGGTATCCTTCAGGAAGTGTGTGTGTTGAAATCTGTATTTAGTAAATACTTTCCCTCCATTTAAAAAATAGACAAAAATCAGTGAGATCTGTAAATGTAAATTCTGTGCTGTGAATCACGTGGTGGGTTTTGCTCACCTTTACAATATGAGCAGTCTAATAAGCCCCTCTGGCCACTCTTTCTCCTCTTTAGTGGCATCATGTGCCACCAGCATGCGACTGCAGCAAGAGAAAGGCAAACTTGGGGTGTACGAAGCAGCAGAAATTACCCCAGTGAAATAATTTAGTAGAATAATTGCTTGTCAGTGCTGCCAGCCTGGGCTGGGGATGAGGAGCTGCAGGTCTGACCAACAGATATCTTTTGAGGCAAATGAAATAACCTTTGTTTATTTCTGGTAGGTGAAGTTTATGGCATTTCCCCACCAGGGAGGGGCCAGACTGTGACATTCTTTCTCAAATGCTTCTTGCTTTACAATATACAAATGTCCCCTTGATTTAAATGGAACTGGCTGTTCCTTATGAGGAAAGGGTAAGGGAGCAAGAGAAAGTTCTCTGTTTTTTAAACCTCGAACTTCACGTCATACCAACACTGGTGTGTGCATATAAAGCACATAACTAACTCTAGGTCGTGTGGCTGCACAACTGAGGTGGCAGAATTGACTTGAATATTAAGTGCTGCCAGGACTTAATAAAGTCTGCTTTAGTACTGAGGTGTTTTTGTCAAAAAAATCTGATCAGGACAAGAATTTGGATTGTATGTTTGCCTCTTCAAATGAAAAAGAAGACAGAAAGGAACATTGGCTCTATTAAAAAACAAAGATATTCTTTTATCTTCTTAAAGTAAGTTGTAAAGCTAAAGTCTGTAGCTGAAGTTCATTCTGCATAAGTTTTTAATTTACTTCGCATGTGACAGAAGCAAGATGGAGTTATATCTCTAGCTTAATGAAAATTTTGGAATACTTTTAAGGAAGCAAAATTGGCCAAGTCTGTCAGCCCCATAAAGAGATATTATCCTGAGCAGCAGAGCAGCTCTGACTCTGTGTCTATCTGTGTAATTGCCATTGTCTTTTGCTCTTTGGCTCTGCTTGAACCATGTGGTCCTGCTCCTCCAAAGTCATTTACAGAGCAGGGTAATTTTGGAAAATCCAAAAGATACTCGATTTCAAAGGTTTTTCTCTTCCTGATACTCTTTAGAGTATCCTGTGATAGAGGAATCTTACCTCTAAAAGCTCTGTGCTACACCCAAAGAGAGAATTGTGGGCTCGATTATTCTTCCTAAATTGCAGTTTTACTGGGGCTTTCAGAAAGGCCAGGGGTTTATTCTGTATCCAGCAGCCACCCCACCGTCAGTTTGCACTTGCAGCTTCCTGAAGTGCTCTGAAGTGCAGTGCCCACAGCAGTAAGAGATATTTCACTTCCCCAAAGACGCCACTTCTATTAGCCCACACATCAACAACCTGCGCTTTTGGCCACCCAAAGCCAGCGGCACGAGGCTCCAGGAGAGAGCTGGAGAGGAGCAGCTGTGTTTCCTGGGGGATGTGTGACCCTTCTCCTTCCTCCCAGCGCTGCAGACACTTTTTGAGTGCCCATTTTGGGAAAGCGCTGAGCACCTTTACCTCCCACTAACCGCGAGTTCAGGCACTTGCTGTTGTTTCAGCAGCTGCTCTCTCAAACTAAAGGAGATGGAGCTTCCTCAAATATCCAGCTAATGTTTCTTCCTTGCTAGGGGTTGCTAAGTAGCAGTTTTTGTCAACCTCCTATCTAAGAATATAAGTCCTGTGATTTGCTAAGACACTCCTGACGAGAAAATGGCTCTGATTCCCTCAACGCAGAGAAAACTCAAACGCGGTTATTGCTAGGGAAAAAGCATTAACATTAGCATTCGCAGTCTGGGGAGGAGGAGAGGCTTCTTCCTCATATTTTCAGGAGAATAATTTAAGAATTGCATTAAAACAGTCTAGTCTACATGCAAATTTGATTTTTGACCTTTTGTGCTAATCAACAGCCATGCTGCTAAAAAGCTGTGTACATTATTGCAGAAAGTATGGAGTAGAATTAACTAATATACCTTTAATATGGCTATGGCAGATTTGAAGGTTATTTCACATACTTCCCTACACAGGGATCAGGATCTGAATCATCAGAAATGCTTCAAGTAGCAATTATTAACTCTTGACGGAGATCCTGTGGAATGTGTAGTATACCATGAGTATTAAATATAGAGAATAGTTTCAGTGGTTATGTGGAGAAGAGATATGATATATTAGGCCATGAAGATTTGAGAAAATTGCATGTTAAATGATTTTAAATAAACTGGGCACACTGTTAAATAATTAGGAGTACTTTTTAAAAGAGTCTGAACCCCATTTGATCTCAGCTCCTAGTGCAGTTCATGGGGTGTTTCTGGACATGGGAGGAGCACGTGCAGCATAAAGGACCCACTGAAAAGCACAACATGATTCACACAGACAGAGCCTTGTGCCACCACACTCCACACACCAAAAAGAGGTTTTTATACTCACATTTGTTCTGGTGCTTTTTATAAAATCCATTACAATCTTTCCCCCCCAGTTCCTTCCCGAAATCTTTTTGTTTCTTCTTCTATGGTAGAACTGAAAGATGCCTTCTGGTCTAGGAAATGAAATAAAAACAAACATAGACTGTGTTTATTCATATTCATTTTCTATGAAGGATCTATCAGGGTGAGGATAAACTGAAGGAGTGATGAGGATGGGTAGAGTTCTCTGGGCAGAGAGAAAAGGGCCCTGAGGAACCCCCCAGCCCTCGTCATCCAGCAAGGATTGTGGAGATCACCCTTGAGCTATCCCAGCCCTTAAGGAAGTTGGTGCTCCTGAAAAAGTGGGCAGTTTTCTGGTTAAAGACCTTTCCAAGTTTCTTTCCAATATATTTGTTTCTGAAACCCAGAGTCAGTAAGCACTGCAGGGCAGGCAAAGATTCAGCCATGTCTGGCCACATGAAGATTTAATGAGGATCTGGAATATGGTAATTTCCATTACCACATTGTTTTTGGTTGTAAGAGAAGCTACTTGTTTGTGAACAACAACAACAAAAAAAAAAAAAAAAAAAAAAAAAAAAGGAAAAAAAAAAGAAAAAGAGGTCTAAAAAGGACTAAAATAGATTCCAGAAATGTTGCCAGAGCAAAGGTGACAAAACCAACCCACCCAGCTCGAACAGAGTTTCAAAATTCCAGACTTTGCAACCTTTTGCATCAACAGCTCAGATTTTGCTGACGATAAAACACGTTCTTCCCATCTATGCACTTTTCAGTGCTGATCATCCAAAGCATCAGAGAACCCAACCCTTCGGAACACAACATCCGCATCTTTTCACTGCAAAAGAAGCTGTTTCACCCTTCCCCGAATTTGCCAGGTTTAATTTCCTACAGATTTGTGCTTTTGCCATCACCGCCACCACCACAATCCCAGATTTCTTGCATGTCCTGTCGGATCTGGCATGTCCAGAGTGTGTGACTGCTGCTGTCAAACCCCTGTGTGCCTGCTGATGGCTCTGCCCCGACCTCGGGAAGGACAGATGCTCAGAACACTCTACAAACCACCTCTGTGCAGGGAGCTGGACCAGCTCGATCCTCCCTTCCCTTCCCCTGCAGAAAATAAACCGAGATTGAATGTCAGTGTCACTTCTCACAAAGGAGTGCTCTGTTTGCTGGGAGCTCTGCTTTTAAGATGCCAGGCTGTGTGGTCACAGTGACAAATGGAGAACCCCACTCAGCGCTCTCCGGACTCACCCCCATATAAATCAAAGCAAGTGGACCTGATATTTCCCTTGCAGCATATTCTGCTGCTGATGGATTCCCAATTTCGTGACAAACTGCATTGTACGCTTGGATTTCGATGTGTGTCTGCTCCTTTTCCTTGGCAATGGGAAAACTTTGAAACCACTTCAGACCTTACACTCCAGCAGAACTTGGACTAAAATTGGACAGATATTTGTTGCAGAATGGGAAGGTTGTTTAAAATAACATGTTCGTGAGATGCCTGGTATTTCACACCCACTGATAGAATAGGATTAACTCCTATTTTTAATTTCACCTGTGCGAGATTCAGACCTGCAGTTTGAATGCTCTGTGGTACCATATTGACAAGGGACTAAACTTGCTGCTTGTGATGTCTTTGGTGGGCACTATGATTTCAGGTCAGATATGAGTAGATAAGTTGAGCAAACACTGCAGACTCGGCTGACTTCCCCTAATATTGTTTTGAGTTATCTCAGCATCAAGTGTAGGAAAAGGAGCCATATCTGCTCTGCCTAAGAGGGCTCCCAGGACAGCCCTGATATACATGTTTTTTTCTTTGCCTTTCATACCATTTAAATCCTAGAAACCTCAGTGATCCCAGAACCTGCACTCAGGAAAAAAAAAATTGAAGCAATTCTTTTATCTGATAGATTTTTGTAAACAAACAGTTGAAAGCAGAGCTGGCTGCATTCAAACTGTTTTAGAATCGACTAAAGCTCTGTAGATCTGGGATCTTTTAGTCCCCCTTCTTTTTCTCCTTCTTCCTTTTCCTTATTGGAAGAGTAAGAAAGTGCCTGGTGACACTTTCAGAATCGTTCAGTGATTTATGAACAAAAACTGAGTTTCAGTGCAACACTTGCACACTTTTGCTGCTTATGTGCTCCTGAAAGTCTCACCCTTGCTGTAAATTGAGGGAGTTTTATTTTATGCTCTTTTTAATGCCAGTACTTTTGTCCCAGGAAATTCTCCACAGTCCCATCAGCAGGTAAATGGAAGACAGGGATTTTACAACTTTCACGACAGATAAGTCCTCATTTTCTCTCTTTGAACAACCCCAAAGCTGCTTTCAGAAATCCAATACATGGGTGGTCTGCAAATTGCAAAACACGATCCAGTTTTGTCTGCTTTTCTAAAGCAAAACAAGAACGAAAAAAAAGTTTACTTGTGTTACTATTTGCACAACTCCACGGTAAACACTCGGTTTCCTAATTCCTAGTTGCATTTTGGAAATAGATTTGAATTTTTTTGGCAAAGATGCAGCTTGTCTCCTTTGGGAAGGGTTTTTTATCCACAGAGAGCTTGGCTCAGCAGGGTCAGGGCTGTCTGACCTGGGGTAACTCTTGCAGGGAGTGGGCAGCCCTCAGCCTTTTGGATGGCTGTGCTGGAGGAGAGCTACCCAGCCAGGCTGTGTGACAGAATCTGACGTGGGAAATGTAGTTTTCCCTTCATGTTTCTCAATCAGCAGCTCAGAGCCAAGCGCTATCAGGGACAGCTGTGCGCCAGGTCACCGCGTTAACGACAGGAGGAAATACCTTTTATCCCCTGTCGAAATGGCCTGCCCATTCCTCTTGAAACAAGGCCATGGTCACCAGAATTTAAGTGTTTGTTTACCCCAGGAGAGGCTATTTGGGAGCTCACTCAGCCAGGAAGTGAGAGCAGGCTCTGATAAAGCCCTTGCTCGCTCTGGATCCTTTTTGTCTCCAGCAGGCTGAAGAAAATCTGGCTCTCAGCTCCCTGCAGCTGAGATGCTCTCAGAGGCAGTGTTCAGCCCAGCAGTGCTCACAGAAGGGAAAGGTGAAGGCCCTGCTGCAGGGATGACCATCAGTGGCCATGGAAATCCACGGAGCTGGGAATGAACTTAGGTCTCCCTGTCACCACAGCACACTGCAAACCCTCCTTTGGACAAAAGATTGGCTGCAATAACGAAATTCAACAGCACAGATATGGCACTTCATGGGTGAAAATTGTATTTATGGGGATTTGCAGTGTAAAGTCTGTACTTTGCCTGAGAATTCATTTGTTTTCCTAAATCATGGACAATCACTGCGCAAATCTCAGAAGACACTTTTCCTCCCAGAAGTGTAGAAATGTCCGGAGCTCAAGCTTCAGGCTCTCTCAGCCTCTTTTCGAGCCACAGACAAACAGCACACAGTGCTTCAGAGCATGTGATATCTGCTGTTACCTGTGAATATGTGCTGCATGTAATCTTTAGCAAAGTTTTTATTTTCCTCCTTTATTTTATCAGCTTTGTCTCCTTTCACAAATGGTGTGTACATAACCGAAAAAGATACTTCTCTCTTGAAGGTTTCTTGAGCTACAGCCTAAAAAAGGCAAAGAAATGATGCATTTCTTGTTTGGTAATGGCTAGTTTAAAAAAACCAAAAAAACCCTCCCTACTTTCTCTGACGATATTTTCCTTTTAATAATTGCACAGTCATGCAAAGATAACATATTTTGGTCCTGAATATTAATTAGAGGGGAATTTAAATTAGTTCCAGAAAACACTGCCTATCTATACTCAGAAAATCAATTTAATGGAGAAAGAACATTTGTAAACAGCTTTCAGTGCAGCGAGCCTATGTCTTCAACGAGGAGAAAAGTATTAGCTAAATTATTTTCTAGATGAAAAGAAAGAGTGATTCCATGCTCTTTGAAGGTCACAGCTTTCATCTGAGGGTTTTATTCAGTCCTTGGGAGCTGGTTAAAAAACACTAAGCATTCATATTACCCCTTGGGTTGGCACGAATCAGACACTGTGCCTATACGGAATATTAGTCTTAAAATATTGCATTTAAGCACCGTTTGCATTAAGAGTAAAATCCACTCCTGTGCAGAGGGCAACACGGAGCTTATGAACCTTTTCATGCCTTAGAAATGACTGGAATGATGCATTGTGCAGGTGTGGAGCAGAGAGGTAGATTTTACACTCTGTGGACCCCAATGAGCTGGAGCTGCCAGGAGGAGCTGGGAACAGCCTTGCTTGGCACTTTTATCCCCCAGAGCCAGGCAGGCTGGGCTGCAGCTCCTCCTGGGCTGGGTTTGGGGCAGACCATGTCCATCTCCTGCTAACAACACCTTGGTCTTCTCGAGGTGGGCACTGCTGTCTGGAAACAGGGGGAAGAGCAAGGCTTTATTGGTGTACCTTGGCAAAAGAGTAAACATGGTTAATAGTGCCAGGACCAACACAAAGTTAATAGGACCATCAGAAAATCACAAGAGGAAGGGATATCTTCATTTCAGCAGGGAGTTTGAATCTCCCACGTGCTGGGATTGGGGTACTGGGGTGATTCACAGAAGGTGTCACTGTGGGACCAGCTCTGTGTTGTATTGATAAACCCTCATTTTTGTTCTGCACTCTATCCCCCACCTGTGTAAAATTATCCAAGACGCAGTGTGCCTCCGTGAGTCATTCCTTCAGCTGATGGCTGCTCCCACCAGCCCAGGAGGGGAGGCTGGCAGTGCCAATTAGTTAAGTACCCATGTCCTTCTCTCTAATGGCTTTAGACAACAGGGCTTCTGATATGGTTTTATGGCAGTTTATTGCCATCCTGTTTATTGATATGGGGTGTGCAGAAGTACTGTTATAGCTGTTTTGAGTCGATTTTAGGATAGGCTGCCACATGTGCACCCTGAGTGCTCTTACACTGATTACTCTGCCTGGATCTCGAGGGTATCACTGGGGATTTGTTTATGTTTTAGATTTCTATATTTAGCCAGCACATTATCCTGCACTTATTGGAATGGAGGCAGTCTGGAGTGGCCAGTTTAGCCCTGGAGAATTAAAAAGCCTTGAATGTGTGTAATAGTATCATGACCACCTGGGGCAATAATAACATTCTGCCCAGGTGAGGAGAAGTTTCAGCTTTCCATGGGCAGAACCACGTTATCCATGGTCAGTGCCACAGATCTGGGGGTATCAGAGCAGAAAATAACAAGTGTGTCCTCCTGCCAAGAGCTCGGGGGACACACGAGAGGATCTGTGCCTGTTCCTTCCTGTGGTAAAACTTAGCAGTCAGCACTGATTTGTAGGAAAGTGATTTTAGGTTTTCTTATTTCTATGGACTTTAATTATCTTCTTTTTCAGGGCCCTTAGAGGATCAGTAACCATCAATGCTACCAGTCTAACTTTCTAAGGTACATTTTTTAAAAAACTTTTCCAAGTTCTCCTCAGTTTCATGTGTAAATATAGACACGGAATTAGGCCAGCCTAATTTGTGTGAGAGGTTGGCTATTCTGCTTATTTTCTATAGGTTGGCAGCCCTTTCCTAATGTGGCTTGATATGAGCATATGAGTGTGGGTTTGGGTGTATCCACACACTTCAGGTTTAAAATAGGTGGAATGAGGCAGCGAGATGAAAAAGTGAGCAGCTGGACCAGGCAAGCCTGCAAAGCTCACTTTTGGGTTTATCATCCTCAAGAACACTTCAAAGTCACACGTTGGGATCTGTGCAGTGCCAGGTACCTGTGGCTACTCTGCACAGCAAATAGTGAGCAGCTCTGAGGGCAATAATTGACCGACATTTGTCAGCCAATGGGGAAAAGAACAGATTCATAGTTTCTGGTCAATACTGTTACTGAAAGTACTCTTATTATTACCCAAGAGCATTTTCCCCCCAGGCTACTGACCCTGGACGTAGACACTATTTGTTTTATTATCTTCTTGGATTTTTACAGGGTGAAACCTTTAAAGATATAAAACTTCAGCCCATAAAAACTTTGCAGGAGAAAACTTTATACGATGAAATCCTGAAGGATTTTTCTGCTCATGCCTTTATGCACTGAGGTCTGTCACTGTGGATGAATATCTGGCAGCACGTCCAGCAAGCTGAGATGCCTCCAGAACATTTGTTGTGCTGTGTATTGTGTCACTCAAAACAGAGACACACTGAGAAGAGGATGGAAGGGCTCGATGGACTTGCAGGAAATTCCTTGCAGAGAGGGCAGCATAGCTGTTTTTTCCCCATTTTGCATGTGTTTTGATGTCCTTGCCTCAGAGCTGTCCTTTCTGCAATGTCCTGTCAGATGCAGGAGGGAGGATGTTGCTGTTCTGGCCTGGGAGTGAAAGAAGCGTGAGGCTCTTGTGAGTGTGGGGGCAGCTGTTAAACTGACAAAATGATAAAGAAAGATGACTTTTTTTTTTTTGCATATCTTGCAACTGAGCTCTGCAGCGAATCTCATCACGTGGGGCTACACTCCAGCCCTTGATTCCAGAAGAGTTAGAAAACACAAAGTCCTCGAGGTGATCTTAAAATGTAAGGCATATAAAATATACCTCCTCTAGCAAGGTGTAATAATCAATGTAAGGACTGTGATTGACATGAGGCCACAGAGTGTGGTGGTTTACTTGAGCAGTGGACAGAACCTATTGCTTCAGCAAAGATGCAAAATCTTTCTTAAAAAGCAGAGTAACCTGGTGGTAGGGAAGATTTCTTTTTGTGGTTGTGGGACTGACTCATGCTCTGCTGTGTCAGGAGGTTTATATCCCTGTTTTGGAAGTGTGGGGAATCAGAGAAAGTCTGCAGAGAAGCCATATGGAGACAAAGTATCTCAAGGGGTATTTATATTGTCAGCACTTCTATTAAAATACCAATTAATTCCTTCACGAAGCACAAGCATGAGGGATGCCTCAGTTACAGGTTTGAGGGATGTACGTGTTGCTATCACGAAAAAGAAAATGCCAAAAAATGTTCTTAAGCAACAAACTTTGTTTTGATCAAGGTTTTAAAGCTGTATTTGACCCAGCACCACCTCATACTCTTCTCTGAGCATTTTGGCTATATAATATCCAAGGTTTTATTCCAGGTGAGGGTGGTGAGGCCCTGGCAAAGGTTGCCCAGAGAAGTTGTGGATGTCCCATCCCTGGAGGTGTCCAAGGCTTGGAGCAACCTGGGGTAGTGGAAGGTGTCCCTGCCCACGGCAGGAGGTGGAACAAGATGAGATTTAAGACCCTTTCTAACCCAAACCTGTCTATAATTCTGTGATTCAACCCTCACTAAAATTCTGTTAAGAACTCATAAAATGAATGGTAGATGCACATGAAGGAGTCTTTCCCATGCCAGCTTCTGATGGCAAATGATGTAAGTGCTTCAATATTTTTATGAAGCTCTTGCCATTTTGCATTAGAGCAGACAGAGAAGAAGAAAAATGGCACAGTAACGAAAAAGTCTTCACAGCAGTGACAGTAGCTTTCCCTGCCACAGTCCCTAACCTTAATCCTCTTTAACTACAGAAAGGTTTAATTTGGAAAATCCAATTATCTTGACATCTAGAATTAGCCAAAAATTTAGATATCTTTCTAGTGCCTTATCTTGCAGCTGCAGTGCACACTCAGCCCCTGTCTCATTTACAGTACAGCAGGAACTGATGCTTTTATTGATGATTTTTATTAATGCAATGGTATCAGACAGGGTAAAGCCATTAGCCTCTTCTATGAACTGCTTCCATTCCTAGGCTGGTAGTTAGAATTATGGGTGCACTGCAGTGCAACCTATGTGCTTTTCTCTATATCTTCTCAACCATAAAAAAGTCTCTGGCAGCCCTGCCGCTAAGTCTGCGGCTGTTGTGATACGAATATCTTCTCACCAGCATGATCCTCTTACATAATTTTTATTTTATATTTTTTCTGTGCGGAAAAAATAAGTAGACAGAATGCCAGAGCACATCCCTTTCTCAAGATGTTTATGGTATGAATAAATCATGCATTATACAATAGATGAGAACTTTCTGCTTATCTGCCATGTAATGCCTCCCCATTAATGTAGGTCACATCAAATACCAGCTTATTTGGGGTCTTAAGTTATTAAGGTATTTAAGTCTCTGTGAGTTAGTTTGGATGCGGCGTGTTTTGAAAGGGGATTTGCAGAGCGCCGCGGCGACAGATCCGTGTCTTCCGAAAGGCAGAGGTGCTGCAGATGGGTTACCTTGGGCTTCAAGGCCTGCTTGATTCTCTATTAAGTATCTCTTTATGTTTGGGAAGAAAATAAATCCGTGTTTTATATCCTTTTAAAGAGATCACTAGTCATTAAAGAAAAATCCTGGAATGCAGGGCGTACCGAAAGAGTGGAGGCTGCTCTGAAAATTCCTTGCCTGTGGTGTCTGTGACCAGGCCAGTCATCCTTCACATGAAGATGGTGTCCAAACCCATAAATTTTATCCAGTTTTGTTAATATTGCCCCCTTTTAAAAGATTCTTTTTAAATGAGGAATACCCTAATTCCAGCGAGACAATTCCCTGTGGCTGCTCTGGGCAGCAGCTGCCCTTCCAGCGCTGGGAGAAGCCTTCTGCCATTCCAAGTCCTCAGCAGGACAGGTGTTGGGACAGCTCCTTCTAGGTCAGGAACAGGTCACAGTTTAAAAAGCATGTTGATTTTGTGAAAATAAAAATTACAAACTGTGAAAATTATAAACTGAACAGCTTTGGCAGCCTGGGCTCAGGGATCTGAACTCAGACAGAGCCAAAGGTGGGGCATCCCTGAGTGCTTTAGGTGGATGGAGTCAGAGCCCCTGGCCAACATCTGGATGCTGCATCCATCAGGTGGTCCAGGCAAGTGCTTGAGAGACAGGGAGTGAGCTTGGCAAGGAAATACTTCTGGGAGAAAGGTGGGATATTTGCTGTGAGGGATTTTCAGGGCTTTTAGCCTGAAGAGGAGAAAAAAGAAAGAGTGAGAAAAGAAGAAAAGGAAACTAAAATGCAGAAAATAACTGAAGGAGATGTCAATCCTTCCCAGCACAGATCTCAATGTCTTTTGGGAACTTGACTTAAATGAAGAGATGAATCAGGCAGCCCGAGATGGTGAGTGATGTGCTTAGCCTGTCAAATGGACAGCGCTGCTCAGAGGGTCAGTGCAAAATCATGCCTGAGTCATTGCAACAACAAACTACTTTATGTGCCTGAATGGCTGCTAATTTAGTAGGAGCCGAGTTGACTGCATATAGAGATGTTTCTGAGAAGGGACTCTGTTTTTTTGCACGATGTGCTCCTCAGCTCTCCGAGAGCAGGTGTGAGACAGAGCCACATCGCCAGCAATGATCCCAAGAGCAGCTCCCGTTCCTCCTGCAGCTCATTCCCCCGTTCCTCCTGCAACTCATTCCCCCGAGGAAAGGAGAAGATGCACAAAGAAAAGGAAGAGGATAATGGGTGTGTAACTTCTTAGGGACCTTTGCAATGCAAGGGAACAATGAGGGCCTGAGAACAGCAAGAATGGGTGGGTTTCTGTGCTGGTTTTTCAGGTTTCTTCTGTAAATCTTGAAGCTCTGCTTTGCAACTGGTAAAACATAGGATGAATGGAAAATTCTGCTTTTGAAATATGCACATTACTTTTGAGCTGCCCTGTAGGTTTTTTAAATGGTCTAGAGCTTTGCTGACCAGGTTGTTCCTGTTGAGCATCTTTGAGACATGATTTATGGGCCCCTGTTATCAGTTACA
The DNA here is from genome assembly GCA_036630365.1 of Acanthiza pusilla. NCBI lineage: Eukaryota > Metazoa > Chordata > Aves > Passeriformes > Acanthizidae > Acanthiza > Acanthiza pusilla. Next base: position 1,789,617 of record JAXCHO010000103.1, on the reverse strand, counting down.
ATCCTAATTGGGTTGATAATTTGTTTAATATTGGAATTTCCACAGCCAGCAACTACAGCAAGGTATGTGCTGCCTATTACATTTAGCTAGTATTAAATAAATCCGTCTTTCCTCTAATCAGAGACAATTAATCCATCTGTTTTAATAATTGTGACATTTAAACTAATACCTTCTCTTAGCATTATGATTCAAGCAGTATTTATTCTAGCATGAATGATTTGGTACCAGAAAAATGGAAGCAGGTAGAAAATATGTGGAAGTAGATATTATTAAAGAAGAAAGAATGCAAGAAAACTGTTAAATTCCTTGGCTTTGTATGTGTAGAATTGTTTCTGAAATGGAAATATAAGCAATAACAACAGCAGTGAAAAGCTCCCAAATCAGTATCAATATGATAGAAACTCTGTGTTATGTTATTTTATTTGCCTTCTCAATCCAGTTTTCGATTACTTCATATTTTTACTACCGCACCTGAGAGCAGAACGATGCTGATTTTCTGCAGCTGAGAGTTATGTCTTACAAAGAGTCTATTCCAAAGGCAGAATGGTCTGAATCCCTGAAATGGCATGCATAACAAGAGGCCCATTCTGCCCTTAAAAAAGTAATTAATTTTAATTTTAGCAAGTTGCTTCAGTCATGATGCAATGAGGACATAGGAGACACACAAACTGGTCAGGGGCTGCACTGAGACCATCTGCATACCAGTGAGGTGCCCTAAGAACACACTGATCTTCCCCCTTAAGGGCCACAATCTTTCTGTCATAATGTGTAGGACAAGGAATATAATTATGTCCGAATTTTCCACCAGGAAATTAAAAGCTCAGTGCTCCGAGGCAAGAGTTGGCCTTCAAAATGGCCATAGGTAGAGAAGAGGGAGGATTACCTGTTGGTGTTTATGAAGATCTATAAGAGAAATCTCTTTTCTGGCATGGGAAAATATAAAATGAATTCTTAAAGCAGCAACAAACTCCACAGAGCTCTGGGACAATAGACTCAGGCACACCAACACCTGCTCTGCCAAGGCACCCAGGAGCCACTGCCCTTGCAAGGATTTCCCCCCAGGTTTGACTAAAGAAGGGACTTCCCTGCAGTGAAGTGTGGCACGGCATGAGCTGCTAAAACAGCTTCAAGAATTAACGAGAAATACATTTTCTCAGTGATCTGATGGCCAGGCTGCCCAGAGAGGCTTCCTGTCAGCTCCTATCAGTCACTCCATCAGGAGGATTGTGAAGCATCGCTGCTGCTGCCAGCTCAGGAACCTGGTGCTCGTGGCAGGGCACGGGTCAAGCGTGAGCACACAGCGCTGCTGACAGGCCTGGGCACCAGCTGGGGCTGCACAGGGTTTGGATTTGGAGATTTTGCCTCCTAACTTCCTTGCCTCGCATTGTCACACTGTGAGGTGTGAGATGGAGGTGAGCTCTGCAGGAGCTGACAGTGCAGGAGGTGCTCAGCTGCCTCGCAGGGCTGGGTTATTGTTTATTTTACTTTATTTTATTTTATTTTACTTTATTTTATTTTATTTTATTTTACTTTATTTTATTTTATTTTATTTTATTTTATTTTATTTTATTTTATTTTATTTTATTTTATTTTATTTTATTTTATTTTATTTTATTTTATTTTATTTTATTTTATTTTGTGAGGTGTGTGCCTGCAGCAGCCCAGGATTTTGGGATGGAAGCACCTGATGTTTGTAACAGTGACCAGATGCAAAACAAAGGTGTCGTGGGTTTGACCCTTGCTAAATGCCAGGCACCTACGACATTTGCTCTCTATCTGCCTGTTCTAGAGTATCTAACACTGTTCAATAAGCATATGCCAGGGCCCAACATATTGCATTATAGTTGTCATTGCACTTCTCTTTGAGATACTTCCTCACCTCAGCTGGTCTCAGAATTTGTTCAAGGGGATCTCCCAATCTATTGGGTCAGAGAATTTCTTTAAAATTTGGCCTATGTCCTCCCATAGTCCACGCCACTCAAATTTTCTCACGTCTGGGTCAGGTGTCTGCTCCTGCTCAGCCCCTCTGGACATCTCAGCCCTCATTCTGGACAAGCTGACCATCATATAGATGAAGGATGAGCTCATCACTACCAGGATGAGCCCCATGAATACCAGGACAGTGGTCTCTAACATCCAGGGGAAACGGAACATTCTCAAAAAGTGATGTACCAGATTTAAAGGGGAAGAAATAGGTGAAGAACGAGGAAGCTTCATCCTCTGCTTCTCCTCTAGCAGGTTGGGTAACGTCACTAACAGAGAGATTGGCTCTGCTGGACATGGTGGAAAATTTCCAGAATCTTTACTCGGGACATGCAGGAGTCATCTTTGTACCCCACCCTACTCACTGGCAAAAACTGGGCCAAGCAAAACCACCACAATAGCTCTGAAGGTACCCAGACCTCTGTGTGCAGCTGGAAGCTTTCTCTGTGGCGCTGAGTTTAGCTGACAGAAATATTCTCAGAAACACTGGTTGCACTTTCAGTGTGCTAAGAGCAGCTCTGTGGGGGCTGCAGACTCACCCAGAACACTGGGGTTGAACAGGAATTAAAGCTAAAAGCTCATTTACTCCAATGCAAAGTAAAGGCCTCCATTTGAGCTGCAAGAAATAAATTTTTGGCTTCATCCTGGAATTAAGGTTTTTAGTACAGATGGCTATGGAAGCGTGCAGATAGGAACGTACAAGATTTGAAATGCTTTCCTGGGGTTCTGTTGGTTTCTGCATGGCTGGTGTAATGACATTTAGGGTAAGACTTTGGCTAGGTGGGATTGACTTTGGACCTAAGTGCACCATGGATGCTAGAACTCAACTTTTAGCATAAAATAGGCCACACGGTTTCCACAGTGGAATAATAAAAGCAATTATATTTGTAATGTGCTAATGAGTTAAGACTGAGGTATTAATAAATGAGGTAATAAAGGCACTTTATAATAAGATGGCAGTGCCAGATATTGGTGAAATCAGGCTGTGACTTTCAAGGTATTTGCAATGTTCCTGTTTGACAACTTTGGGGGTTTTTTGACTTTGTCAAAATGTATGGGTGTGGTATATTTTCACTCATGGAATGAAACATTCAGCTTATATTGCACAGTTTTTGGCCAGTGGCAATTGTTTGCCAAGGTGTGACTAAAACTGGACAGTTTGGAGAGACACTCTTTCTGTGGGATGAAATATCACAAGTCTACTGTTTGTTTTGTTATTACCAGCTGAGAAATTGCATTGCAGACAAGAAATCCTAGGGACCTTACATGACTGTAGTAATAAGTAAGTTTAAACTTTGTCTTGCTGCTACCACTCTGAAGATATTTACTACAATACATTTAATTTTTCCATTATTATTTATTGTGATGAACTCTAATTAATCTATTTTTAATCTAACAGCCAATACACAAACCATCCAGTGCATATCTCTAGTGGGTTATGAAAAAAGCCCATTCATCTTATGATATGTTAACTTGGAATGTATATTTTCAATCCACGGAATAAAATATTTGAACAGAGAAAAAGGCCCAACTTATTGAATAATATTATCCATTGCAAATTACTTTTCCACCTCTCATCAGCATTATACCTCTGTCTCAGAGCAGAATGGAAGCTGGGGATTAATATTCAAACCCAACACAGGGCATTAGATATTACATATCACTGTACAGAAGATTCAGAAACAGATGATTTACTTTAAAGGGGACAATCAAAGAAAGCTAATCAAAAAGCTAATCAAAAAAGAATATTTAAAGTTGCCTTGATCATGATCCATAGGTACATTTACAGGGAGAAGATAAGAAGTGCTAAAGGATCTTTAAGCTTTCAGAAATGAATGCGTAATATAAATTGATGGAAGTTGGGACTGAATGAGTAAGGTCCCAATTAATAAATTAGGGGAAATCAGGGGGAAAAGAATGCAACAAATAATTTATTAGATGGTCAATGGTAAATATGCTGTTTCTAAACTGTTTAAATGGGCATTGGGTACCCTTCTCAAAACCAGTCTCTGCTTTCCAGTTGTGGCACCAATACAGGAAATCAGGGGTGCAATTCTGCGGTGTTTTTATGCAGAAAGTCAGATAATTATTCAGTATCAGCCCATCTGGCCTTAAAAATCTAGCAGTACAAACCTTGCAGTGTGCCTAAGAGGAGGTACACAGTCACATGGAACAGGTTGCTGCCAAAGAAGAAGAAATATGTAAAAGTTGATAGTGAAGAAGGGAGCAATTTGAAGATGTTTTGGGAAGAGTTTTAAAGAAAAAAGACTCCTGGCAGTTGATGTCAGGGATCAGAGAAGTTCAAAGCAAAGTATAAACCCCATATCACGAGAAGAAAACCAAAGGAGATACAAGATAAAGACTGCTCTGAGCACGAGGAATAGATCAGGAGAGAAAACACAGTGATTTAGAAGTAGGATAAATAATAAAGAGCTTTGCAGATGTGAATTAAGGGCCTTAAGTTTTTGCAGTAACAATGTCGACTGAAGGATTCAAATGGTCTGTACAATATTTTGAAGCCATGACTGAAGCAGAAATCAGGCTGTGAGGAGGAAAAGCCTTTTCCAGCAGTTAAAAGAATTGTGATAAGAAGAAACAAAAGTGGTCAATGCCATGCCATGAGGTTGTATACATGACCCACTGTTCAAAGCAAACAGTGACATAGCTAATCTAAAAACCTTTCTTCACAGAAGGGAAAAACAAACCATCCTGCTCCCATCTCTTCCCTTTTCCTTGGAAAATGTTGCTCATGGTTGCGAGCCAAAGCTGGGGCAGAGGAGTAAGTCAGCACGAAGCGCGTGCATCAATAGCTGTTGCTTTGGTTACAAAGGCACATGAGCATGTAGAGTTGTGACAAGTTATTTTCAGCTTTTACACCATGAAATAGAGAGAATATTAATAAAAAAAGATTGTGCTACCTCTGCTCAGTCTCTCTGCGGTGGAAAGTCCCAGTGCAGTGTCACATGCTGCATCATCCTGCTAATTGTCGCTGCGTGCTCTGATGACACTGAAGGCAGCCTGGATGCTGAGTGCAGAGAACTCATCAGCTCGGGGGGAAGAGAGGGAGAGCTGGGGATGCATCTTCAGGAGCTGTTCCTTCAGTGCAAGCCCTCGAGTGGGAGCAGCCCTGGGCACCCATCTGCCTCTCCTGTGTGCAGTTCAGCAGCGTGGCACTGCCGAATCCCTCGGTGGCCCACGCTCAGGCACACGCACAAAAGGCACGCAACTGCAGAGCAGTCTCTGTCCCCTGGTGAAAACCAAGTGCAGTGGGGGATCAAACAATCGGTTTGATCTCTGCTGACTTTTTGGAGCTTCTGCAGTGGAAGATGACAGCGACTTGGGAGGAAGGCAGAGGAGGGGAGTGGGGCACAGACACTGTGGTGGCACCTCTTGGTACTGTGGGGCTCCAGCCAGGCCCACGCAGGAGCTCTCTGTCAGGAGGAGAAATGAGCTGTGGGCTCTGCAGTGAAGTATTGACGGGCCAGAGTCCTACCCCTGCCAATGTGCTTTGGCCCTCGTTATTTAGCAGGTGATAGGAATGGCTGGAAGCAGATCAGTACCCCCTTTGCTTCTGGTTCGTTCCCAGCTTAGCCCAACCACAGCTTCTGGTTTAGACTCTGCATGGATTCAGGGATGAATCTTGTCCTTCACACCACTTTTTCAGCCCTGTTGCATACCAGGATGGCCTGAACCCCTGGGGAAGAGGACAGCTATGACAGCTCCTCCTTTAAAGGGTTATTCTTTGAAGCTTCACGTCCATGACATCAAGAAGGGAAGTCAATGGATACCGGCGTAAAGAGACAAAAAAAGACATTCCATTTGAAGGAATGACCCCTCCATAAAACGTGTTTGTGAACTCAAGATTTTAAACGAGTCTGACCCAGTGGGGAAAAAAAATCAAACTGTTCTGTACAGAAGAAATTCTCTGCTGGAAAGCACATACGAAAGTTCACAGGCACTGCAAACACTAGCCCAGTGGGTAATTCTCTGAATGAGATGCACTTTGCACTCACAGCAGTACTGAAATTCAGCAGCTCCTGGGTCTCAGATTTTTTCCATTTTACCAATAAGAATGCAACTAATAATAGTTTTAAAAAGACAGAATTTATCATGTGATGGAAGATATAAAAATCACATTCTGATCTTTATTGCTCTGGCTTATGTCAGACATATTTTGCACCACTTCACATGAAGTACAGGTGTAACAGGTGTTCTCATAGAATAAGCTAAAATAAATGGGATCAGAATCAAACCCTGAAATTTTGTGGCATGGGACATATACTGCTCCTAGAATCCTTAAATTCTTTTCATGGACAAAGAGAGCTTGAGGACCAGGTCCATTCTGGGAGGCAGGAGGGTCTTCCACCACCTGAGGCCCAAACGCTGCACTCTCTCTGGAGATGAAGGCATCCATTCACCACCAACTTTGCTCCTCAGCGTAGAAGGAAGTACCCTTCAACTTGAATTTGTGCTGATGGGGCTGAACAGCCATCTTAAAAAAGAATCACTCAAGAGACGAGTCTCATTAAAGTCAATGGTCTACTCCTCACATCAGTAATCTTGGTAGAGTGGGGTCTTGCCTACTCATCCTTCACAGAGCTCTGCAGGTTCCTCTGAGACCATTTGTTACAGCCATTTTTTGCTCCCCTTCCACTTGAAGAGTTTGGAAAGGCGTCAGAGGATTAGTACCCTGCAAATTGTGAGAGGAGAGTGTCACTAAGGCAGGAAGACTTCACAAAAAATAGCTTAGGGGGCCATACAGAACCCAGAATTAAATTTTATAGCACTCCATAAAATTGAAGTATGAGTCAAGGGTTAACAACCTTGAATTTTGCCCTTAAAATTAGTCCAAGAAAATCTACTTCATTATAAATACGGCAGCACGGTATCGTGCCCTGTTGATTGATATGCCCAAGAGCTACCTTTGTCGGCAGTCTTTTAAGCAGCAATCCTTCATTTTGATCTTAATAGTGAGATAAGCACCTCCTTCCTCATTGGGCTATCAATTTTTAGCTGCCAATACAGATGGATGGGGTCGCTTGTTGCACACACAGTGCCTCCCGTCGTGATGAATGTATAGTCAGCAATCATGGCCATCCTCATGACAAAAGCAGAATAAATGAGTGTACAGGGAGGGAAGGATGCATATAGCAATATTTAATGCAGGTGATATTAGGAGAGTGCAACATGAGTTTTTTACCAAAAGATTACACATAACTCTCAGTCTTTGTCCAGCCTTAAGACAAGCGTTGGTAAATTTTTTAAACTATCTGCCAAAAGGCAGCATTTTATTTTAATAACTTTTCAGTATTTTGCTCTAAGCAAATATTTAATGGATGCTATACAATATTTTAGCCTGGCTTTTCTTTTTTTTCCCTTTAAAGTACTTGGGGATGAAATATCTTCTATGTAAGTACGTTTCTTCTAGAACAGCATCAGCATGTACAATACCCTGTATCTTGGCAGTCTTGGAATATCACTTGTCTATGGTAAACTCAGACACAGTTCACTTTTGATTAAGCTATAGCTAAAAACCCACCCCAAACTAAAAGTAATCAGCTATCTTGTCACCTAATTGAGTACGCTTTAGTACTCCCACTGTCTGTGACAATCATTGCATTGCTCTTTCTAGGCTGAGGGATATTAAAAAACTATTGTGCAAAGGATATTAATGCAGAGTCTTAACAGACTTTAGAAAATCAGTTCGCTTTTATGGCTGCTTCTCTACACTGCTCTCTGTTTCCTTTCCTCTAGAGAATCCAAATCCAATTAAATGTGACTAGATGTAATTCCAAATTGTCACTTTAGTCAATTAAACATATAATAATCTTGTGTACCTAATTACTAGCTCCAAAAGTTTATTTGTTGATGTAGTGCTATCAATGTGTACTTCTGCATGTTCCCCTTATCATTGCCTATATATTAATTGTGGTTTGACATTACTGTAAATTGAATTTGAAATTTCTCCCTAGTTAAAAGTCTCTCACAAACAGTAATCCCAATCCGGTTGTAATACCCTTTCAGAATGTACTTTCCAAGGCTGTATTATGTTCTTAATGAGATATAACCAAAAATACATGGATTTAACAATAAACATTTCAAAACAGCCCCAGTATCAGGGGGTAACATATTGTTACAAACAGGAGCTAAATCTTCCCTTAGATGTTCTCATGCAGCTCCCATTAATTTCAGTGGGAGAAAAGCAATTCAGTAGGATCCATGGATTTTTGCATAAGGACTGGATTTAGCCATAAGCTTTATCCAATGCTCATTCAAATCATTGGCAAGAATCCTCTTGACTGCGCTAGAACAAAGAGCAGCTTCTAATTGAACATCGTTAGCCCAGCCGGCACAGGATGAACAAAGGCTGAAATCCTCATTGCCTTGAAAATAATTGGCAAACTGCTCATGGACTCCGAGTGGTGCCAGGGTTTAATCTCAGGAATGACATATGGACCCTGTGGATGAGGCAGAGGAGGTGAGCAGAGCACCCAGCTTTGCCTGCTTGAGCTCCTGATGGTTTCGAGGGAAGACCTTCAGAGTGTCCTGAGCTCAAACAGGAAATTACCACGCAGTGCAGTATGAGGGAAGACTGAATGACTGTGTCCATGTGTCCATGAGTGTTATTCCATGTGTCCATGAGTGTTATTCCATGCCTTTGATCCTCTGCAAGGCTTCCAGCTCCCCTGGCAGTGGCAGTGCCTGGCCCATCGCTGCGTACATGAGTGGTGGTTGCTCCTGCAGCCACCTTGACAGAAGGAAGGGACCTCCAGTCTGAGTGTAAGCCAGTCTGAAGCACTGAAACCTTGTGGTTTTTTGCAGTCAGAGGACATTTGCAAGCAGTCATTTACAATCTGGGATCCCACAGATATATTGGTCCCTCAGCTGCTGTCGTTCCAAAGGTTGGAATTGTCGGGTCCTTAGGCTTGCTTTTCCCAGCCTGGCACTGTTTTCAGAGGTGCACAGAGCCCTGGACAGGCCTGGCCTCAATCCCTGGGCAAGTGGCTTCGTTTTTTGCTGTTTCTCAGCATCAGCTGTGAAATGCAGACACTCATATTTGACTGATTTACTGATTTGCTGTGTGAGTCCCCCCGGCTCAATCTTTTGCTAATCCTTCACAGCCTGCACAGCACAATGTTGCTCTGATCGTGGCAGAAGTCTCCAGGCATTGCTGCACTCCAGACAAACACCTTTTCTCTTTATTCTTCCCCCTTAATTTGTCCTTATTTAAATAATCAGAGGCACACTTACATTTCCAGCATTCGCGTGTAGTTTTTCAGCATCTGCTGTTATCCCTGATAGATTTCCCCTGTACTGCCATGCATTGCATCAGGAATGGTGAGGCACAGACATAAAACCCCTCCGAGCCTTCTGAGTGCCTCCATCCCAATTTTACTGCTCAGCTCCTCAGTCGCAGGGAACACACACAGGTCAGGACCGACGCTCGCCACTGTGACCTCAGGACTTAGGAAGGGAAATTTCCCCTACTTAGAAAATTCCACTTTCAAAAGAAACACAAGGATTAAGGCTCTCTGTGTGTGGCTTGTGTCCAACCCCAAACGTGCCCAAGACAGAGACTTTTTGTTGAAGGTCTCAAAGGCTCAATGCTCAGAACCGAAGTGACCTGAGCAACAGGGAACTGTGAATTTCCAAGCCAGGGACACAGGTGAAATTGCATCATCTGAATGTGATTACAGCCTGGGCATTGAAGATTCTTAGGGACCTAAACACTCAAAAACCAAAGGACAAATTGAGATGTTTAGGCAGGTTAAAAGCCTGTCTCCTATTGAAATACGTGAGCTTAAAGCACTGAGCCGGGGTCCTGAATCCCAGTGAGAACCTCTCCACATGGCCCATGGAAATCCAGGTAACAAAGATTTCCATTAAGAGACTGATGAGCCTGTGAGACACTCTGAAATTAGATTTAAGTAAAGTATTACTTAAGGAAATACTATTTATGAACTTATTATTTAAGATCCTCAGCCAGCGATGCAACCCATTAACACCTTGAAAAAAGAAATCTTGCAATACTTGTACTGATATTCCCAAATCAGAATGAAGGACCACTCCCTGCCCTGTTACAAATCAATGTTTTATATTAAATGTGATGTGTGATGTTATGAACTGGTATTGGCTGCTATTGTAATGTGGGGATTTTGGGCAAGCAATGTTGATCAGTAACAGACCTCACTCTTTGTACCTTGAGAGTGACTAAATAAGAGTTCAACAGAGCACAAGGAACATAAGGTACAAAAGAATGGGAAAATAGCTCCAATTTAGACCACGTAATGCATCTTTCTGCATGAATTACCATTATTTTTTACAGTTTTTAAAGACAGAAGGATTAATCTCTAAAGAACAAAGGTATGTGTTTTCTTGCTACTTCTGACACTAGCTCTTCATTGATAGTCAGAAATATTGGCCTTGTATTTAGAGAACCATCCATCACTAAATTTGAAATATGTAAAATACGCCTGAGTAAGAACTGAAGCAGTTCTGACAACACACCTTCAGGAACACCTCAGGGGATACCAGAATAAAAGAGGAACTTTCTTCTTTCAAGATATGAGGCTTTATATTCTGTGTTTTTTCCCCTAGCTGCCAGTTCAGGCCAATACGAACTTCCACACCATAACCAAACCCACCCTGATGGGTGATGTGGCAAGCCTGGATCCAAAGGTGTTCTGCAATCTCTGCTCTGTCTGGCCACTTGGTGGTGCAGAATAATAAGATATATTTCTCTACGTGCCGGTGAGGAGCAGAGCAGAGATGCTGAGCCGTCTCCCTGAGCCCATCTCCAGACATGCACAGGACTTGTAGCAGCAGAGTCAAAGGCGGTTTTTGGTGCGTGACGGCTGCTGACACCAACAGCCTGTGCCCAGCCAAGTCCTTCGCAGCAGCCACGCAGGTCTGTCACAGGAAAATGGATGGCGAGGGAATAGAAATAGGCAGAATTTTCTGGAATGCACCAAAGTGTTCCATTTCCAAAGAAGACAAGAAATTAGCGTTGTTGCTAGATGCTTGTGTGCTCATTTACCCTTGTAAATACTGGGGAATTCACGAGGGCGGGACTCAAGGTCAGCTCCTCAATCCTTGGCTGCTCCCCTTGAGCTGCAGAGAAAGGAGAGAAGCCCAGAAGGGGAGAGGAGGATTTCTCTGCAGATGGCAGAACCTCAGCAATAATCACAGCCTATGCACATCAGAGTTAACTTTCACTCTCCTGTGCTGTTCAGCCCTAATTGCTGCTAGGATCAAGAGGCTGATAAATGGTTGGAAATTACCTGTGCGTCTCACTCCGAGTGAGCTCACCTGGATCTGCAGGGAGTGGTGCTAACAGAGGGCCACAGCCCCTGCGCTGTGGCGTTAGTCCTGTGCAGACCTCCTGTTTGGAAAGGGTAAGTATAGCTCTGCTTTTTCAGTTTAACAGCAACTTTAATTCCTATTTAGACCAGCCCTAATGCAGACACCTGGGCTTTTGAGATCTCTAATACAATAGCACTGAGCCTGACATGCAAGATGCAAAATAAGCTATAGCTCTCTTCTGGATGACCTTTCTTATTTTCTTCTGGAATTAGAAAAGGAAAGTGATGTTTATACCTGAAATAAGCAGAAGGTAGTAATTTTAATGCAATTATGCTATTTGAAAAGTGTACAAAATAGTAACACTTAATTTTTAAATACCTTCATATATTCTAATTAAATGTAACCTCATTACTTTGATGGCATGGAGACATTTGGAAACCATTACACAAGGAGAGATAAACAACACGTCAGAATACTGAGCAGGTATGAAATTGCTACTCTCTGGTATGTGTAGACTTGCCCAAAAATGTGGCAAAATGTTGTCATACGTGCGCAATATTTTGATGTTGCTAATTCCTGCAGAGGACTGACTAAAAGTCCCCTCTGAAAATTTCACTAGTGAGCCTTAAATGCACTGGGAAGCTGCTATAAAACACTTCTGTCTTGCCAAAGCCTCCTAGGTTGGTGATGGGGTACACCTGCTGTCTTTTGAAGTTTCTGGGTCATCAGCCCATTGCTAGAAGCAGAAATAAGTTTTCCACATGGAAAATGGCCCCTGTGTTTAGAGTGCATATATTGTATTTATTATTATCTGTCCCATGGTTGCATGCAAACAACAACTTTGTGCATGGTATGGAGATTGCTCCTCGAAGATAAAAACGTTTCTCATTTAATGGCAAGTGCCACTTAAGGACACAGAAATTGCTTTCCAAACGTGACTGAGTGATGCACAGGGAAATGAGCAGCTTTTAAAATGACACGGGTGATCAGGAAAACATCTCCCTGAGCCCAGCGAGACCTCAGGCTCGCCATGACCTGGGAGGAAACAAGCTCTGGTCAGGATGGACTGATCCCAGGAGCTGTGGGAGGAACCTGTGCCATTTGGAGAAGGGTTGGGATGGCTGGGATGAGCTGCAGGTACCAGAGATGCAATGAAACATCCAGGGGTGCACATTCCTGCTTGTTCTGGACTTGCTCTGCTCTCCTGTTTCTCCTCATCCTCCCTGAGCTAGGGGCAGACCTTGTGCTGTCAAAGTTTGGGTTCCCTTCTGGCAGGGGCTGTGGAAACACTGGAATTGAAGGCATCCCCTTGCCTCTGATGGGAGCCTGCCTAGCAAGCTGCTGTTGGACACCTGGACAGTTTCAGGTGATCAAGAAGGATGTGTGTGGCACAGAGAGAATGTTTGGTAAATTTTAGACAAGGACTCACATTGTATGTTGGTGGGATAATAAGTAACAGGCCATGTGGGCTTTCCTTTGGGTTTTGGCTGATCCCAGGCTGATCCCAGCTCTGGCCAGAGCTGCTTTCCTTGGTCCAGTTCATGAAGTGCTGAACTTCTGAGGATGGAAGTCACAAACAGAAGCTCCTGGCCCCTTTCCACATGGGGAAAACTAGATCAAACTTCATTCATTTTCCCATTTTTCCCCCATCCTGGGCCATGTGTCTACCTGGCACTGGGTGTTGGGATCAGTGCTCTGCAGCCCCCACCCCTGGGTGGTCAGTAGGCTCTGACCCTGCAGCTCCTGAAATAATGGTGTAAAGTGAACCCTCCCAGCTGTGGGAGCTTTCCCTGCCCATTCCCTGTCCATGTCGGTGAGCCCTGAGGGATTCTCTGTGATCACAGGTGGGGTGGGCATTCTACTGCTATGACAACAATTTTTTTTTTTTTAGTAGAACTGGATTTTTTTTTTCAGTTTAAAAAAACTGAAACAATTAGGATAGAGACAGAAGATAAACTTTCCTGTTTTCCCAAGAGGAAGCCAAGGCAGGTAGCATGGAGGCAGGTGTGGGCAGCAGGCAGGCAGCTGGTATCCCCAACCCTGAGGATTTACACCTCCTTCCTTCGTACAGCTGTGTGCCTCATAAAACAAACCCAGGCATAAAAACTAACCCAAATAATTCACCTTGCTTTCTCACACTACCTTTCCAAGCCTGACTAAAAGGGGACACAGATCTGAACTCTTATGGAGGGCTGAGGTTTACTGCCTGCAGACCAGTTTCCTTTTCAGCTGATGAGATTGTCTAGATTATGTGATTTTTAAATTTTTTTTTTTAAACCAGAATGTCAAAAAGCTGAGTCAGCCATCCCACAGCTATTAAGATCCTAAAACTTCTTCCTCCTTGCGGATTGCTTACCCCTACTCCACGCAGTCAGATGAAGATGAGTTGTTTGTTCTGGCAGAGGGACAGACAGTCTGTTTTCCCCTACATGTATACAACTAATTTCAAGTCACTGGTGTTCTAACTGGTGATAAAAGAGCTATCTTAAGCTTTTCACAGAACACAGTGACACTGTTAAATCAGCACAGCATTTTGATTAGCAGAGAGAAGAGAACGATACAGCTTAATGAGAAAAAGGGGCAAAATACCTTTCGTACTTGCAGGTTTAAACCTCCAGTTTTAAAGGAAATAGGTAGCTGTATTTTTTCTGCAAGTTGCACATTTTCACCTTGCTGCTGATCCGAGGCTATTCAGGGTCAGCAATAGCCTGCATTATTTGAGTAAGGAAGAAAAATTGCTTTCATGCCTTATGGCTCATCTGGTTAGACCTTTTCCTGTGGGTGTGTGACAGGCCGTGAGATCACAGCCCGTGGGCTTGGGGACCCAAAGGGCACACAGGCCCTGCTAAATATTCCTCCAGGAGCCCTGAGGATCACCTTTGGTGCATGTTCCTCTCCTGGGACTCTTGCCTTGAAAGTAGGGCTGGGTGGTGTCTGTTCTGTCCTTAGAGACAGCAAGGACCCCCGAGGTTCTTCTGTGAGACTAACCCCAGCACAGACGTGTCCCTTATCTCACATTCCCCCAGAGCAGCCATCACAGAATCTTTTAGGTTGGAAAAGACCTCCGAGGTCTTTGAGACCAACCTTTGACTGATCACCACATTGTCATCTAGACCTTGGCACCAAGTGCCACATCCAGTCATGTCTTTAACACCTCCAGGAATGGTGAGCTTGCATTGCCAGGAATGTTGAGTTCTCCTTGGCCTTCTCCAAGAGCATTTTCTCAGTTTTAGGACAGAAGTGAGCCCTTTCTGAACCTTCCATTCTGGTTATTGAGGGATTTTTTGTTCAGCTGTGACAGTGTGTCCTTGGCAGGACAATCCCAGTTGCTGCTGTTGGAGGCTGATCCTACAGCTGAATGCCTTCTAATGCCTAAAACTTCCTGCTAACTTCCAAACAAAATTTCTGCACAGCACATTTATGCCCATTTGTTCAAGGACCAAGATGGTCTTTCAGCTGAAATGGGTTTCCTCCCTGCTGAGGTTTAAATCTTTGCCACCTTTGTCCAGAGCAGGCTTCCAACATGAGAGATACCAAAAGAGGAGAAATATATTTACTAAGTGACACCTTAGGGAAAGTGGTTGCAGCGCTTTGGAATTCATTGTTTGCAGATGCTGTGACCCCACGGTGGTGTTCCTGGGATGGCTTTGCAGTGCCAAATGGCCTTAGGCTGTGCTCTACATGGTGATATCCCATCCCTGTGCTGTCCCAGAGGGATCCCTGTGCAGCTGACAAAATTCAGAAGACATGCAGATATCAAACTCTTACATTAATTCAGACCTCCTTGCATTTAGGATCCTTCCAGGCTTATTCTCCTGATACTGTGTGAGTGAAAATTGCACACAGAGGACTTTGAGAGATGCTTAAATTACAGCTGACCCCTGTCTAACCTCTGACTTTCTCTGAACCAGAGGATTCTGTCTGGCATGTCTTCAGAGACAAAATCTCAGGGGATCTCAGCTTGATAGGTAGGCTGAGTCAAATGTGATTATCCATGGTGCTTGTGCCAAGCTGAACTGCTCCCAACCAGCCACTGCTGCTCACACACCCATACCCTTCTCTGGGTGTTCTTCATGCACTGTGCAACAACTTAAAATTCACATCAGGAGGTGAGAAGGCCAGGGATACTTAAAAGCAGAAAAAAAAAAAAAATAGAATGACCACTTTCTTATTAAAAAAAAACCCACCAAAGAAAAGGCAAGCAGAAATAAATGATGGTTTATGGTAACAAACCCCAAGTTCGCATTCCCAGAAGGTGTAGCTGAGTCCCCCTGTGGCACGGGCTGTCTGTGAGGAGCAGAGCACACTCTGCACCGTGAGCAGGGTTTGACTGAGACCAGTGACTCCGGGGAGATGACAGAAGTGGTGCTAAGCTTAGTTTAACACAATCTGCAGAAGCAGCTCGGCACAGTTGCTATAACACTATGTTAAACTAGGCTAAACTCTGAGTACTGCTACAGTCACTGCTTTTGGAACCACACTGGAGTCAGTCTGTCGGAATGCTCCTCTCCTTTACAAAATACATAATCTTATTTAAAATCGTCTCGTTTCCTGAGAGCTACTCAATGTGGGGAAAAAAGGCTGACAGTGTTCCCTCCTGCCTGCTGATGTAGTAAATTTACTGATTCCTTATCTGCAGTGACACCAACCACAAATTTATATTTATTTTTGAGATCATATTTATGAACAGCTTCTCTGTTCATATCATCTTCTCAAATATGGCCATTTATTTGCATTACTTCTCAAGAAAGCTCAGTTTTTGAAAGCATATTTAAAAAAAACCACCTTTTATTTTTGTTACTATTTTTAAAAAGTCTTCAACCTGACTTAAAGGGGAAACCCTTCTTTCCTTCCCAGAACCCCAAATAAATCCCCTTTTGTCCCTTCACCTGTTGGGATACTGGTGAATTTGGGGCTTTGAAAGTATCCCGGGCAGGATTCCCCACCAGTCACAAAGCAACATATGGTCTGAACAGAACTCTAAAACATCTGGCTGAGCAGTGAACCTCACCTGTTGGCAACTCAGTAGATGACAATTTCTCTCTGAATCAGCACATCAACAAGATTTCAGGAAGAAGAGACAGCTCCCAGATCTCCCTTTACATCTCACTGATAACAATCACAACACTTTATTTTCAACAAAATGTTTTTCTTTCTTGAAAGAAAGCTTGAAACAGCTTTGTCTGAAAAGTGAGCTGTGTTTTGAGATTAAAAAACAAATTGGGTTGATAGCCAAGTGAAATATTCCAGGTGTATCTGAAATTGCATTTCTTAAGAAATTTAGAAAAAGTCTTTTCTTGCTTGGGGAGCTGATTTCTTCTGCCTGCACTGATGACTGAAAGCCAGGGGAGATTAATTTGACACAATCTCAACGTGTGTCCTGCTGAAGG
Organism: Acanthiza pusilla; assembly: GCA_036630365.1. Classification (NCBI taxonomy): domain Eukaryota; kingdom Metazoa; phylum Chordata; class Aves; order Passeriformes; family Acanthizidae; genus Acanthiza; species Acanthiza pusilla. The sequence continues at coordinate 1,772,941 of JAXCHO010000103.1, read as the reverse complement.
AAAAGTGCTTGTCCTGGAGTCTTTGGCAGAAGTCCCACACAGAAAATTGAAGTTCATCCTCCCAAATCCTCTCTGCAAGTCTGCTTGTCTGCCTGGATAAAGTCTTCTCCCACTCCCTGTGCTGTTTTCTGCAATTTTTGTGGCTTCAGAGCTGTACCACCAGCATCCATCTCAGAGGATGAGCAAAGTGACCCTTTCAGGCTCTTGCCTGATTCACACTGGCTGCTCTGCCATTAGTTACCTAATGATTTGTGAAATATTTTGTGATATACCTTGTGGTCTTCAGCTGAACAGTCCCTTGTAAGTGTCTAATGTTAGCAGTAATGGTGATACATAGTAAGTCATCATTGCTTTTTCTCATGCATTTCTCTTTCATTCAAGCATCTTAGCTGGTTAAAAACTTCTGTTGCATGCTGAAACTTCCAGTTTTTTGGCAGCAGCAGTGGAAGCACACAAGCAGAGCTTCCTCTTGCAGGCTTTCCTCCTGCCAGCAGTTCCCGTTCACACCAGCAATCTCTTCAGCTGCACACAGGCTAAATTTTGCAGCATACCACAGTGTACCCTGAGATCTTGATTATTTTTTTTCTCTTTCTTTTTTCTCTCTTTCCTTTTTTTTTTTTTTTTTTCCCTTCCCTTCTCCCCATCCTCCATTTGGTGGAGCACATCTGAGCTCCTTCCCAGGGTTTTAGGGAACCCAGGGATGCTTGTGTGGATGTAGCTTTTACCCAGCACAGCTCTGGGACCTGATCAGGGCTCACACCTGTGCCCAAGAATGAGTGAATGCTCCTACATGTATTTGCCTAATCACAACCAGGGATGTAATTGGGATTATTCATGTTATGACAACCGAGAGGATTGGATCATATGCACAAAGCCAGCCCAAAACTCCCACTGATTTTGGAAACTCCTGGATCTAAGATGATGTCCTTACTACTGAGAGCTGGAAGGAAAGGGATGTAGAGAATCCATTCAGGAGCCACAAGCAGTGTGATTTGCAGCTTCAGAATCTCTCTGTAAGCACCAAAAGCAAGCGGAGTGGTGTAGGTGATTCTGGAGAGAGGTTGGGTTCAGAATAATGCTCCTTTAAAAGACAAGACATGAATAAGTTTATATTTTTATTTCTTAAATCATTAAAAGCTCTTAATAGTCACAGTTTAAGACACAGACTGTATGCACTTATTCTACACAACTCAACACTGTCTCAAATGTACTATGGACTCTCTCTTGACAGCTGTGATACAGGAACAAGCATTATTAAAAATTTTATCGAGGTTATATTATAAATGCAATTTCATTAGGGTTTTGTGTATTGTCCTAGGGAAAAAAACATCCCATGGTAATATCCTCTATTGCTTTTAGCTTGTAGATGAAGTAAGCAAAACTGCTACAGCACAAGTTGTAAACATGAGTGGCAGGTGCCTGACCCATCTACCTGGAGAAACTGTGCACCTAAAATGTGTTTAATGTCAACCTGGAAGGCTCTGAAATACTTTCTGCACGAGTGACAGGTTCTGCGTGGGTGGACCTTGGCATGTTTCTTAGCCCTTAGCTTTAATAGATGCAGTTCCAGGTGTAACAAATTACAGGCTTTAAGTCAATATCAGAAAGAGATGAAAGGATAAAAATAGCAGGAGCTCAGCAGTAAGATTGGCAGGCAGGGTGGCCTTCTGAAAGGGAGCACGGCGAGGGCAGGAGTGACAGCTCCTCTAGTCCCAATTAGTTCCACTTGTGAGACCTCCAGCAAGGGACTGGGCTCTGGTCAGCAGCATTTCCCCCAGTCCTTGGGGAAAAGCTACATAGATATGCAAAGTTTAGTGTTTATCATAACATACATGTTTTATAAAGTATTTAATGATAGATTAGGACATCAATAAAGAGATTAGCACTACGTTCTGTTACAGTGAAAGCTTGCAAACCAGCTCTTGTTTACTCATTGAGAGTTTTGAAAATCATGCTGACATAAAAATCCTTTATGAATTCAGTATATTAATAATCACAGAGCTAGTCCTTTCCCTAACTAAATCATCTTTCATCTTCTTGAAATTATGATATAAATATAGATGCAAGCACATTCAGCTATAAATTCCCATTTATGGAGACACACAGTGCATTTTAGAAGACCAATACCTGTCTCCTCTTTGTGTACTCAGCACTCATGACCTGTATGCCTGTGGCCTTCAGAAGGAGCTTTTAAAATAAGTTAAAACCTGAAAGTATCTCCAAGATGCCATAACCTTCTGAATCAAATTAACTCTGCAAGTTTTCTGCAAGGCACACAGGAGAAGGCCTGAACCTCTGAATGGTTGCATTTGCGTTTGCCAGTAATTACATAAATAAGGATATTTCTGTTCTGGCACAGTAAAGCTTTACTCTGAGCAGAGCTGCTCTGTGCCCTGGAGATTCAGTCCTGCTGAAGACCACCCTAATCTGGTGTAGCATCTCAGAGCTGTGCTTTTTCACAGCCCAACATGTGAAAAAGATGCTCAGAAAACCGTGCTGAGATGAAGCATCACCCTGCAGGAGCTGCCTCCCTGGGAAGAAGGCGTGTGTGTGGCAAACCAGTGACAAATGATCTCATAACTTGAGGCATTACTGGAGGAAGCACAGAACTTAGTGACTGGGGGCACATCTAAATACTCCACTAATACACAGTGCAAGAAACAGCACAGGATGTTAAAAATTAGTTGCTCTTAATGAGGGAATGAATCACTCTTAGCAGTAATGAAAAGGGAATGGCAACAGCAAATACTGCAGCTCTCGGCCAGGCATGGTTTGGATGTGAAGTTTGGACAGCGCTGATGGTCACCAGAATTTAATTCAACCAAATCAAAATGACCAAAACATCAAATAATATCAGCATTTAATGGTTTGACTGAGAGGGTAATATTTAATGTAGATGAAAATGTTTTAGAGGAGTTTATTGCTGCTGTAAACTGTAGTCAACAGTTGATAATGACAGTATTGGGGTTTTTTAATTTAATTTTTTTTTTATTTTACCCCTCCCCTCCAAATTATGGCTTCTACCACAGCTAAGCAATTGCACTATGAGGGGAAAAAAATCTAAAAAATCAATGATTTCCTGGTAGTTAGCAACACATTTTCTGTAAGACTTTGAGCAGGATGTGCTGGGATAGGCTTATAATAAATATAGAACTGTGGCAGATTTTCATAGAATTAGATATCAGCTCTCCATTTCTCCATCTTTATTTTTTTTTTACTCATCTCGAAGAGATCAACTGCTTCTCTTGATCTATAAATTCTATACTGAGAAATAATGTAGCATGCCCTGGTAGCTTGAGCAAACAGCAGAAGGCTACCTTTGACTCCTGGTGTTTGGATTGATTTTGCTGCACTCTCTGAAACCTCTAGTGAAATTCAGAATACCCATGGCTAGTAGGGGTATTGTAATCACTAGAAATAATTTCTGCTGTGTTCCTACTTTCCCACAAAGTAGCCCTTTGCTGTGCTGATGCAGCTCCAGTGCAGTGGCCTTTGTGCAGAGTAGGGCTCATTTAGCATCAGGTGTGCCCCAAAACTGAGGAGCTGCACCTTTGGCATTTAAATCTGACTCTGGTGGGCACCAGGTGATTTAGGTAGAAAGGCAAATTTAAAAAAAAAAAAAAAAGGGAGGAAAGGACTTGTACGAACAAAGATTAAGAGGAAAACCCTAATTCCAGGACGTTTTCCTTCAACTAGGAGCAGATGGTGGACCCATCTGGTCAGGCAGAAATATGCCAGGCTGGGCACACTGAGAACGGGCCCATGCTCCAAGATCCACCTCCAGCCATGAGCATCTTAGTACGAGGCTGGTTAATCCAGTAATTAATTAGGAGGGCTGAGTTTCAAGAGTGAGGCTCAAAAGGAGAATTGGGGAGGGAAGAAGGTGGTGGACACTCCGTTTGCAGCACAGTCAGGACAATGTCTGCATGAGGTTTGTGCCATGAGCAGAAGCATCTTGGGTCTTTTTACTCATGTGCCTTTCATGGGAGTTTCACATTAAAAAAAAAAAAAAAAAAGTTTTGACAGAAAACATCTGAAAATGTTCTGAAAAGCTCTTATTTTGCACAGAGGAAACTTTAATCGGCAAAACTGCAAATAAAGTCACTACATCTGAAGATTAAAACTTGTGTTCTTGCCAGGTTTTGCCCTCATCTGTCAAATGACTAGGCTAAAGCAAACTTGAAATAGATTTTCATTTATTTTTCATCTTCACTGTAATCCAAAGACTGCCCTGTTAAAAGCCTTTCGTAAATCATTTGGTCAGTTTTTCTCAACAAAACAGTCTTTAAGTAATGCTGTATATCAGCCCCTTTTTTGACGTTTTCATTTTTTCATCTTGACATCTTCTCTTAAAAATAATACAGTGTTTGTCCTATTATCTTTTTTTTTCACACTGTGGGGAGAAGGAAAGAAGGCTTCAGCTCCATCCCCACCACAGCAATTGGAGTATGCAAATCAAAGACACACACATCAGTCTGCAGTTTTATTTCCAGGTTTTCCTTTCAGTCTCACTGCCCAATGTTAAGAGAAAGAACAGGTGTGGCAAGAAACTTGGATTGCTACATCAAAATTGGAAATCACAGCTGCATTTTCTCTAAGGTGCACAGTCTCTGTCAAATTCCTTCCTAAATGCAGCAAGGGTTTAACTCTGATCTGACTGACCTGGAGAAGTGCCTCTGCTACAATCCACCACATCATTTGTGTTTGGCCTTTACAGGCCAAGAAAAAGTCAATGATGATTCTATAGATGAAACAAGTGAAAAAATGCACTTCACTGCTCGAGCAGATAAACTCATTTTTCTTATTAATACTGTGAGTAAAAGTGGGTTGGTTTGTGGATGTGCGTGCAGTTATTTCTTTAATTAGAGTAGCAGCTTTTCTTTTTCCTGGATATCTGTGCTTCCCTGAGATGCAGTGTGGTTTAATAGCTACAATCGACTGTTAGAGAGGAATTAGGGGATTTATCAGAAGTAAAACTGCAGTAAAGCTGTGCCTCTGCAGGGGTGGGTGGGTGTTTCAGAGTGCACATCCACGTGTCGCCGGCACTGAGGGACTGCACAAATGCACTCACTGGGCTCTTCTTCACCCCTTTAAAGGCAATATCAGTGCCAGAAATGTGCCAAGCAGCATTCAGCAGAGCCATGTTTGCAGTTGCTGTAGACTAATGCAGTGCTTTTATCTTAGATGAACACTGTCAGTCAGTACAGAAGGTGATCCAGCCCCAATATGCTCGTGGATGAACCTGACAAATCTTGTATAATTACACTGAACCTCAACCTTCTCCTTTTTCTTTGTTTCATCTCTATGGCAGGTAGATTATTGTGTGCTATGTAGCTCTGCTCTTACATCTGTTTGAGTTTGCTGCTCTCTGTTCTGTGCTCCCAAGGGCTGGTTTAAGAGTTCACCTCTACCACAGACAGCCAAATTCCTGAACCCTACAACAGTCAGGAATCAACCTCATCGAATTTTCTTGCAATTTGCATATGCAGCAATGTTAAGGTTTTATTTGAGAACCTCATGGTTGTGCACTTTGTACTCTAAACCCCTTCTATTCCTGGTGCCATTACAGGGAATTAAGAGGGATGAAAAGACACAAAAGCTTGTGAGCATCCTTGCTCTGTGTGAGAATTTACCAAAGACGATGTCTTGAGGAGGGGAAAACCCCTCTCTGTTGGAACAAAAGGCTGGAAATATTTGGTTGTGAGGGCAGGCACGCAGAAACTCTCTCCAGAGGACAGGAGTGGTTTTGGTGCCGGTGGGCATTAGAAACTGAAGTGAGAAGGTGGGTGAGGAGAACCATGTGAAGAGACACAGGAGGGAGGCATGACCTTCCTCCCAAACTTGATTTCAGCCTCTTGGTGCCTGGACAGAACCATTGGTCCATGGGGAATTTTCATTCTGTTGCTGCCAAATGCCTGTCTGTGACTGTGCCCACCCTGCTCTGGGCTTGGGGACCTTTTTTCCCTGGTCCCTGAAGGACGGAGGGCCCTTCCTTCCCTGCCCTGGCCACTTTTAAAGAAGTGGTATTCAAAATTAGATAACATCTGGATTGTAGAGAAAAAAGTTGGAGGACAAAGGGGCCAGTATTGGTTGATAGATGTATCTACAAGAGGAGCTGTATGGAACATTGCTTATCCAGGCAAATTTGGCAGAGTCCTGAATGAGTGCCTGTCAATCAGATAATTCACTAGGAATCCCTTTTAATATAATCATAATCACTGAACAAAACAGAAAAGTTTCTACCAAACCTGGGTGGATCAAGGAAGACGACCAAATCCTCTTACACTGAAGGAGGATGCTTGAATTGTCTTTGTGCAGTTGGATTTTTTCCCTTTTGTGCACAACCCCTCAGAAATAAATGCAGTTATGGCATCTATGGGCAAGGACTGTCAGAGCACAGAATAAACCATCTCATGATGTTTTCATATTTAAACAGACAGGAAGGGAGGAAGTGTGGGTTCCCAAAAAAGGTTTCACACAACGCCTTTCCTCTGTCAGTAAAGTGAAATATAACTGCCATGTTAAAAGGTTTTGCAGCAGCAATTTGCTTTGAATTGCAAGCATAAGATAAATGTGCCATACAGGTCCTGATTCCTGAGCTGTGAAGGTGGTAAAAAGGAGAGTGTTCTCTGGTCCAGAACAAAAAGATATTTAGAAATATCTTGTTTCAAAGCTCCCAAAACATCTTAGCACAAGTGGAGATGCTCTGCATTCCATCTTGTTCGCATAATGCGTTGCCCTCCTGTTTTCCAGCTGTACTACCAAATTTCTTCATGCCATTAGCACTGCTGTCATGTTCAATGTTGTTAGACTTTTCTTTCTACAAGGAACTGTATGTCTGCCATGTTTTCATTTTTTTCCCCCAAAATGTGCCTTTTCTTACTAGGATCCCACCACACATTGTGCAGGTAGGAGCTTTTGCAAAGTAGTATTGCCAAAGTCAAGGGGAATGTAGCCTTTGACCTCAGTGGAGGAAGTCTCAACCCATAAAATAAGAACCACGTCAGTGATACGTCAATGTGGAAATATATGAGTCAAAGTTGAGAATCAGAATCCAGAGAAAATGATGCTCATTTAAAAATTAATAAAAAATTCAAATGCATAGAAATATTTGAAATGCTGCATGAGAAAGAATTATTTTTTAAGAGTACTTCTAGTTTATATTATCCAGAGCATCTCAATGGAATAACTCTGTATTAATAATATCTCATCTATTATGTATATTGCAATATGCCTAACACAATTGCTGAAGTAATTTGGTGTTGCTAATTCTTCTCTTTCTTTTTATTCCCTTTTCTGAAGGGGTAAAAAGACTAGGGGAGCAGTTTAGGGCAAAGTATACAGTGCACTACAGACTTCCCACAGATTAGGAGTCTCAGTCATTACTTTTCTTGTTTTTTTATTTCAGCCTAAAAATATATTATATTCTTCTTGAGCTCTTCTATTCTGCCTCCATTTTAATGCCCACTGTATCATCACATCATTGCATTATTTATTTTTGATTATTTAATATTTCACTAGAATTCCATTCTCAAGTTACTCTAATATAGTCCTATTTTGAAGGTGCAAAATAAGGAAGCTAGGGAATACAGAAGTAGCTGAATATTGAATTTTTAGTCTGAAAGTTCTGAATAATCTGAGTTAAAGGGTCCTGGCTGATCCAGTCTATGAAACACTGACCAAGATCAGATGTCTTTTGAGATGTGTTTTCTTCTGACAGACACTGCATAAAGCTTGATCACTACTAATTATTTTAAACCTTTTGTAAGTGTTTGAAAAGTTGCTGGGAAAAATGCAGAGGATTTAGAAGTAAATCTGTGAGCCTTCAGCTGTTTCAGACTTTCCCCCCGACTGTGCCTCCATAAGAGATTCCCTCTGTTAACTCATCACTAAAGCAATCGTGTACTACTTAACAGAGGTGCTATTTTCTACTTCATGTGTCTCCCTATGAATTGTGCAAGAGGCATTAGAGAGCCCTGCCTTCCACTGAACACATAAAAAGGCAGAGCAGAAAAAGCTTTGCAGGTTTATTGCATTCTCTGTGCGTAGCCTTTCTGGGAGGGAGGCAGGGACAGAATTGGCAGTGGGTCGTGCTGTGGAGCAGAGGACACAGGAAAATCTTTGCTAACCCCCAAAGATCTTGAATAGCTCCTTAAAACACTCCTCATTACCATGAACTTATTTTCCAGGCATTACCTAGAGATAATATTGAAGAAACGTGCTATAAAATCTGGTTTCTCTCCTTCCCCTCAAGCCTGGCACCCACAATTTCCAGATCCAGGGCAGGAGAGCAGGGAATGAAGTCCAGGGATGCTCTGGTTGGAGGCAGGTGGCAAACATCCTTCCAGAGGGCACTTCCCAATGCACCTCCCATCACCAGCCATGAACAATCTCATTGGGAAGAGGTGTGCCTTTCCAGCCCATGGTGAGCAGCCTCTTTCCCCTGCTGATGGGCTGATTTCCAGAACATTCCCCTGGGTGCCACGAGGACCAGGAGCAGCGGCACAAAGCACCTTTCCAATAGGAAGGTTCTGTTGGATTTTCTTGCAGACAGCAAGTCACAGGCTTCCAATGCAGAGTTATTTGGGGGTAAAAAGCAAAATATACTAAAAAAAAACTGTAAGAGGATATAGAATCTCAATGAAAAAGTTATGTTTTGAAGGATCTACAGTTGTGCTGGGGCTCAGCATGGCTCTCTCAAATTTCCAATAAAATTGGATGTGAATGGTTGCTGAGCTGTTCATGTGATACTCCAAGGGCTGTTTCCCTATGAGCAGCTGTGCCTCTGTGGGTGTCTGTCAGGCCTGGCTCTCTGACGAGCAGGTGAAATTGGGGGAATGTTCTGCTAAAATGCTGTGCTCTGCTTCAAGACTGTTTTCATTTGGGGCAAAAATTCAACCACTGACATTATTAGGCTGAGCAACATAAGGCCTAAGTACTAATCTGAGGTTTCTTACTCAGTTCTTGACTTCTCAGACCTTCACTGTTTTGCCATCTGCTATAATTGAAAATTGCCTTCTGCAACCAAAGGGAAAATCTAATTTCTCAGCAAGCCATATGGGGTTATTAAGATCATTAAACCCTGGTATGCCATAATGCCTGGGCCAAAAGGACCACAGGGCACGTAAATATTGTGTGATTCATTTTATAGCTTCAGACTGAAAGTTAGGAATTATTTTGATGGCTATCTTATGATGAAAAGTGCTGGTCAGGTAGGTTACAGCAAATGTTGCTTGGTGAGGTCAATCCATGGCATGTTTGCTCAGAGCTGTGATGGATGAGAAGTGGTTTTAATAGTTTTTGACCACAAAGGGTAAATCTTTTGTGCCATCCTGACAAATGATCAGAACTCAGCCAGTGTCCTCAATTGTATCAGTGATGCTAAAGTCAGCCTTGAATATTAAGAAATCAGAGAATACAGTTTCCACTCTTTAGGAGGACCTAGGCTTGGCTTCTCATACAGGATCTAAAGCTGATGATATAAATTGGACTTCCTTTCTTAAGAATGGGAAAGCTATTCCCCTGCAGATGCCTGCTCTTAAACACTTTAAAAATGAGCTCCTTGTATTTTTCTTCTATTTTCTATTTCTCTAGTTGTGATATTTTGTAAGATTTCTCTCTAGCGAAACTGTGTATTTGATACAACCATGGGTGAGAATATTAAAGCTGATTTTTTGCTAATAGGGCTTCAGAAATGAATGCAGGAGCTGTGAAATTTACATTAAATTAAAGAAAGAATAGTTCAGTAAATGCAAATAAATGCAGGAATGAATATTTTAATTTGGATTCATGATTAACGCCAAAGGATTACCAGCAAACCATTACATTGTGGTGATGACATAAAAACTCAATGGGAATAAAAATTCTATATGCACTAGTTAACTGATGGCAGGAAGCTGTTTTTAACAGGATAGTTCAGAGTAATTTATTTTTTCTTTTTAAAAAAAAAACATAGCTATTGATTGCATTTCAGGTTTTGTCTATGTTAATTATGTCTCAGAATATTTTTACTGGTACTGTATCATATCAGTTCCTTCATTGTAAAATGTGCCCACTAAGATCAATAGATTTATTCCCATTCTTTAAGTTATTAAATTAATTTTATTGAAAATGGGCATTACTGATTGCTTCTTTTCTTTGTGCTGTGTAACTAAAGGAGTTAAGAACAAATTGGTATGACTATATATAAGAATTATACATAAGGAAAAAAAGTGAAAAATGTTTCCCTCCCTCAGTTTTCTAGTGATCTCAATCTGACTGCATTTATTTTCTTGGTGCGTCAGGGGTTTCTGTTTTAAGACAATAGAAACCAAAGCAGGTCTGAATAGGCTTCAGCTTCTGTAGCACTAGGATCTAGTCATCTTACCTTTTCAAAATCAAGATAAATTAAATGATGCAAAAAAAATGTATTTCCTGTTCTAGTTCTATTTTAGCCGTGCAAACAGCTTTTGCATTTTAGTGTTCTTGGAAGTCACAGTTAGAATAAGAGAGCAATATTTATAATTTTCTCCAGAACTGGAAGTCCACATCTTAGTACATCTCAAAGAAGTGAAAAAATGAGTGGAGGCCTCAATAATGAGGTGTTGCTGGCATGACGTGTGCACAGCAATGATTATTGCGCCTGATTGCTAATTAAAGGCAGCACAAACCCAGCGAAACCCTAACTCATCTGAAACTAATGGGAATTTTATCTCCACCATGTGCAAGTTTTGTTTCTGGTTTCTTTACGCGCTGCTGGTGGTGCTGGTCTTTGATGTGCACCACGAGCGAGCCCATGAGGGATTATGCAATGGAAATAAACTGAAGCCATCCCTGACCTAATCTGGCTTGAAGGAGATCACGTGCTCACAATATTATTACTGTCATATAAGGCTGAGTGTGTTGGTATTTGTCTAACTTCGGTCCCAAGTGTGCCTTGAACTGTGGGTGTGACTTCCCTGCAGTGTCCTTCCCCTCTGCATTACCAGAGCAGTAATGTCTTCGTGGTTATTGTGGCTCAGTGTCTCAGATTCTGAGAATCAGCCCAATCTAAGCACCAGTGCCACGTAAAAGTTGTGTTTTATTGATTCTTCTTTTCTCATTATGAGACTGATTCCTCCTGCACAAGATTTATTCATAGTCTTTGCTTAATTTTTGCTTTCAGCCTCAGCAGTGTGTCGAATCAATATTTATTTTCACCTGTGTGAATGATCCCACAGCAATACCAGGCTTCCCCAGTTTTCAAGGAGCAGGTTAGGAGCTCTGCCTCAATATCTGGGGCAATAGTGGTAACATCTTTTGGAGATGTCTTCAAGGGATCATCTACAGCAATGCCTTTGGTGCAAAGCTGTACAAGAAACAACGCCACTATATACTCAGGTTATAATACACCTTTTTTTAGGTAGAAGCACTTTGTGTAACTGATAAATGGAGAAAAATTAAGTAAAACATGCCCTGGCTTTAACTAAAGTTAACTACAGAAATTAGTGCAAATATATGGGAACATAACATAAAATAAAATGTGGTGTCATCTTCCTGGGAAAGATAGACAAGAAAGCAGAGAACATAACAAAAACTAAAAACACTGTTGGGGAAAGATAGACTTTCTCTCCTGTTTTCAAAAATTCAGGCTCCCCAAATCTGTGTCTGTCTTCAGGTCAAGGGTGAGGGAGAAGTCAGAGCTATTTCCTTACTTCAGTAAAGCACTGGTGAACTCTGCCTTAGTCCCGCAGGTGAGAGACTGATACAAGGCTAGGAAAGCAGAAAATCTCCCCCTCATTTAATGGGAGGACTTGTCCTTCCAGAAAACTGCTATAGAAAGTAAAAAGGATGAGATCAAGCATCATTCCTATCTTCTTGAGCTGTACAGAATTCAACAGAGAGAAACATCATATTTTCTGTTTAAAAAAATATTCTTTTTCTGATGGATAAATCACCTGCTGTTCACCACAGCCGGTGACTTTCTCATTAAATAATGTTCAATTTAATAATGTGCATCATTAGACTCAGACAATCCAGAACTTCTTAAAATTTCAGGGAGCTCTCAGCACTGGCAGAGCCGCGGGACAGGGCAGGACCATTTTCAGTCCTCAAATCTGCTTTATCGATCTGCAGGAAACTTGATTTTGTATTGCCAGAAAGTAGTAAAAATTAACTTTTAGTTCTTGAGAAAATTCAACTCTGAGAAAATAGATTAAGTCTAAGAGCCCTGTCTTTAAGGACAATAACCATATAGTGCTGCTAATGGAAATGCAATTGAACGCCCTTTGCTTGGATAAGCATCCCTAACAGGATTGTTTAGTGTGCAATGATTTCATCTGACTAAGTGACTTCACTGCAAATGAGCTTTAAAAGTAGATTTCTAATGAAGATTAACAAAGTAATATTTATCTGGGCTGTGTGCTTAAACTCTTGGATCACACTGAGGACCTGGAGGCTGAGATGCATGAGGGCAGCCCCTGCTTTAGGCAGGATTCTACCAAGGGACTCTCTTTTGGGTCTGCTTTGCCCCTTGAAGGAGGAAAATCTGGCCTGATTGTCCAGCTCCTCATCCCTAATGAACTTATTTATAATAATGACTTTCTTGTTACAATCCAGTGGTGGATCTTTAGGAGGTGCAACGTCAACTCAGCAGGCTGAGATCTCTTCAGATGATTAAATCTGCCAGGAAAAAGAGCTCTCCCATATATGCATCTCTCTGCCTGTGTGTGGTCCTTAAAACCGAGAAGGATTATGGATCCATACCCCACTTGGCACCTACAGAGCTAAGCGTATATTTTTAAGATTTTTGTCCATCGGTTAGAGAGATCAGCTCAATTCTTTACAGGAAACAAGGGTCATTCGAGGAAGTGTCCCCCCATTTCAGGTGTGATAAATGTTTTTTCTTTCCCATCCCTTATCTGCTGAGTGAAGTTACACAGTGTATATAATAACACCCATATTTTTAAGATTTTCTATCATCTTGTTATCAGTGGAAGTTATAAATCAGAATATTCATCACTTTTAACTTTGCTCATGGTACCATATATATCTGCTGAAGTGTCTCTGTGGATAAGGCAGGCTATATGTAGCTAAAAGACCCAGAGAATTATGTTCACATCAGTGAACATAAAAGTATCATCAAGTTTTTCTGTAATAACACTTTTCAGCTGAATTGGCCATGCTGTGACCTCTGTTAAATTTATGGGAATGAGAGATTTGAGGCTACTCCCTGGACTTTCAAGTTCTTGAATGATTGTGAGAAGAAAAGAATCATTTAGGGATCCCTTCAGTATAAAGTGCTGCAATTCAGAGTTTCCTCGAGCCTTAGTGCTGATATGAAGAGTTATGTTTAGACCTGTGTAACCCTTCAGTTATCTCTGACAAAAACCGAGACATGAGTCTCTCTGAACCATATCTGAACAGATAAGCATTCAGAAAATATGTATAAATGCAGTGAAGATTGGGTTCTGTCAGGTCTTCTCTAAGACATCTCAGAGTAAGAGTTCAGAGAAACTAATAATAACTCAATCTTTAATCTCACAAAATCAGAGTAATATTTTCAAGAGTTGTGCCTGTGTTTGGGACCATCTAAACTCTATACTTTTTACATCCCAATCTCTCTCCTGACTTCTGTGTGGCATTCCCACAGTAGTTCAATGCATTTGAGAGATATCACTCCACGCTTGTTTCATACAAAAACCAGCAACAGGCACCAAAAGTAAGATTCAACTTCATTTTGTGGAAATGGTTCTTTCTGTGCTAAGCAGAAAAGTCATGAACATACAAAGCAGCCGCGGTGTCTGGCATTAGTGAGATGCATGATTTAATCTTCTCGCTGCTGCAAGGACTTTTTTGGAGTATAAACGCCAAAGGAAAATGCTTCTGTTGGGTGAACCACCTCTGCACAGCATCATTTCCCAAGGTCTATGGAGGTGATGCTTTTTGTGTGTGTGTTTCACCACCAATTATTGCATTTTCCTGGCCTTTCTGATAAAAGGGCTTGGCTATGCAGCAGGGTAAGGATTGTTCCCTGGAATTGTCCCGTCTGACACTGAATATTGAGTCTGACTGAGTGTTTTTGGTGGGTGAGGCAAGGACAGCGACAGAAAGCACCCAAGGAATCTCGTGTGGGGAAGTTCCCAGGGCAGAAAGGAGACAGCAAGCTGGGCTTGGCAGCAGAGGTGGGGATGTGAAGAGTTGTGGAAAGACTCAAATCTGAGTTTCAAGGAGGAAGAAAAAAGGGAAATTTCCTAGGGATCCAAAGGAACCTCTGTAGTTACAGATTACCATGTGAAACCCTGCTGGACTGAGAGCAAGGGAGGAAGAAAGGCTGTGCCACCTACGGACATAATGAGCAGGGAGATTTGTTTGCAAAATTCCATGTTTCACCTGGCAGAACCCACCTTTCTTTATCTTGCTGTAGTCTGCTGTCCAATAGCACTAACTTTGAAGTTAAAAAGTGCTATTGGTGTTTTGGAGCGCTTTAGGCAAAAGGTAAAAACACCTCCATCACACTGTTTCCAATATCTCAAGGTCTTGCCACAGTTTAGGTGTTTAGGGCTTGGAGAGGCAGCTCCATTTTGTGCCATTGAGGGTTTCTTTTCCCAAAGTTATGTTACAGAATTTATTTTAATGCCAAACTGGGAAATTTGCAGGTATCTCTCACTTAGGACTTTTGGTCTGCAGAAATCTTGCCAGAATCTTAAAGCTTATAGAGGCCATGAAATTGAAGCAAACAACTTAAATATTTGAAGCTTTACAGCCAATCTGGGGTTAATAACCTGAAATCTAACATTTTATGTCCCTTTTTTACCATAGCTAGCAAACCTAACAGCAGTTTTTACTTTCAGACTTAGTCTACCTGAGAGTAGCCCTTGCAGTATCTAGGAATATTTTTCCAGAAATAATTTAATTTGAAAAGGGGGTTTTGGTACAGCTGAAGGTTGCTGTGCAAACCTTGTATACCTGCATCCTTCAGCAGATTGCTGCAGACCATTTAGAAGAACACTCAAAGAGTTCCTCAGTGTATAAATGAAACATAAGGAATGAAAGAGCTACCTGGAATTTTTGCATTGGTGCTGAACTGACTCTAATTATGACAAACTTTCACTGATAAAGGAGGTTTCTTTTGCAATGTTTAGGACCCTAAAAATACACTGCTGAAACCACAGTTGTGTAAACACCTGTGATAAAGTACTTTGTCAAAGGTCACAAAACAAGTATGTAACCCTGTGACCTCAGCATAGATCTTGCTGCGGTATTGTGGCTTTAATTTTGGCAGTAAATTTTATGAGTAAAGATCTGAGAGACATTAGTTAATTAGAGAAGAAAAGATCTCTCAAACCCACCACAGCTTTGGTAAAAGACCAGTGGAAATGCCACTCATTGTGGTAGCTGTCCTGTGTGTAATTTGGAAGAAGAAAATCAGAACTCTGGTGATCTGTACACTCGCACATTGGAGATTTTTTCGCTGGAAACAAGGTGAAAGGCTGAAATGTCAGAAACTGGCAATGGTAACAGTTTACTGATCCCTGCAATGGGTTTGGTGTGTGTTCAT
Source organism: Acanthiza pusilla (assembly GCA_036630365.1). Lineage (NCBI taxonomy): Eukaryota > Metazoa > Chordata > Aves > Passeriformes > Acanthizidae > Acanthiza > Acanthiza pusilla. The sequence goes on along the minus strand of JAXCHO010000103.1, from coordinate 1,757,424 downwards.
TTCAGGAGTACAGGCTGCCTTAAAGAAGGTGCCAATAGATGTCCATCTGTGTGTGTGGTTACAGACACATTTTGATAGAAAAATTAGCTTGGGAAAACAAGTAAATTTGGTCAAATGGTGTGTGGCAATGGGATTCTTTGGCAACTTCCATAAGATCACTCAGGCTTTCCCCTGCCAGGCTGAAAGGGTCGAGGCCTCGTTTGAATCCAGCAATGACCTGCCAGCCCTGCTGGAGCTGACTGCTTTCCTTTGCCTTCACTATTTCTCTGTCAGCAAAGGGATGTTTAATCACGCCTCTCTGTTTTCGAGATAACTGTGTGGCTCTCCCTGGAGTGATTTTTAAAGTGGTTAATCAGAGGGACAAACCTGAGAAGGCAAGAAATATTTAATTAGTGCCTTTTCTTCTGCTAGCCAACAGCCCTAGCCAGATGCCTTCACTTCAGAGCCATCCAAGTAATCAGCCTGGTAACGTCACTGCATCGCACATCAGGCACCTGGCAAGGCCAGCACCAACTGCATCCCAGAAAATGTCTGCTAAGGAAGGCTACTCCTGAAAATTACTTTCAAAACCCGATGGCGAGCTTCGCACGGGGCTCAAAACAAACTGCTTTTTGTATATCAAACTGTAATCCAGCCCTTAGCACTATTGGGCACTATCAGAAATCCTGCAGGAAACCAGCGTTACAAAGGACCAGTTAATGGTGGTTTTGTTTCAGTGGAGACAGGGAAAGAGAGAAGAATAAAAAGCGTGAGGGTTTTCTCTCAGTGACAGGATTTCATGCAGCACAGCTTTCCAGCTTCTGTTCTAAGTCACACTGACATCTTGGTATGCAATTTCAGTCACCAGATCAGGAATTGTATATAAACCCCCTGTCTTTATTCTTAATGAGATTTGGGTAAATAACTTGCTAGAAAACATATTGGAAACATATAATTCACTCCTAAATATGAATGCAGATGGCAGGTAAGAGGAACAGAATTTACTAGCCTTCCTGCAGTGTGCTCGGCAATGGATAATTCAAATAATATATACGTATGATATTTTTGGCATATTAGCTGCTCCGTGCAGAGTTAGCGCTGGATTTTGTGATAATGATGTGTGCGCAGGACACATTTGCTATCTTGGGCCCATTATTGGTTACACAGCACTGGCTGGGAGCCAGCTGTACCTCAGCCCTGAGGAGTTATGAGAAATGTCCCTATTTCTATTCAGAAAGCCACTGCTTTCCAGAAAGGCATGGATCTGGACAGCTTTGACTTGGCACAAGTTTAACAAGGATCTGTTGACCAGGTGGGGCAGAATGTTAGAGAAGTTGGAAACCAAATTTTATGCTCCCCAAAGGCAGTCAGGTTTTGCCTATCTGTCACTGTTCTGGCCTTTTTTTGGGATCAAGAGCTCTCTGCAAAAATGAGATTTCAAGTGCCCACCAAATTCAGAGGATATAGCATTTTAGTTTGTGCTCATTTCTAGGTGGATGCTGCTTTATAAAAATAAACCTGACGTGAATCTCTCCCTCCCACAGAAGCTAACGATGTTCCCTGAAGCACTCCTAAGCCCAAGTCATTCCTGTTTTATTGGCCCAACTTCAGACAAAGGTTCTACCTCCCCCCATGCAAACAGAAAGATCTTTCTCATATAGTAAATAATTTGCTTTAGAAGCATTAAATCAGGAACAAAGATTTAAGGAAAATATCTGCTTGATTTCAGCTTAATCTGTGTGCTGTGCTGTAAATCTGTGCCTCTTGTTACCAATCCCTATTTTATGGGGAATTCCTGTTATATCAATACTGCCAGGGTGAGAGGAGTAGTCATAGGAGAAAAAAACAACAAACCCACCCCCCAAAAAAAACCCCAAAGAAACAAACAAAAAAACCCCCCAAAATACCCCAAGCTCTAATGAAACATATATTGTGAAATCAATATACTACAGTAGTTTCTGAGGAACTTTATATTCTGTACAACAGACCACAACCTCCTTTATAGATTGCCCTTGTAAGACAAAATTTGTCAGTTCATCCAAGATGTAACCACAGCAAGAATGGTGCGAATATTCTCCATGTGAGAACCAAACAATCAGACTAAAGTCAAAACTGAGACCAGGGCTTCCTCTTGATAGGGGTGTAGCTCAAAAATGCCTCTTGGACTCTGAAACAGGAGCACCAGTCTGTTAATAGTGCTCACAGGAGGAGCTGGCCAAAATGAATGGGTTTTTTTGGAGGCAACTGTCAGCTGGTGTGATGTGAGTATATTGTAGCAAGATTCTGAGAGCTGTCATGATTGCTTGGAAAAAGCAATATAATTTCAGGCCAACTAATTTAATCCTTTTGATGCCAAGAGATTTGCTCCTGCTAAGTCCAAACACAGAGATATCTCACCAGCACTTTTATTAAGGCAAACTATGTGAAAGGTTCACTCCATTTTGATGGACAGATTATTAGGGAAAGGCAATAATTTGCTGAAGCCTCATTTCCATGCCATTTCTGGGAATGATATTAAAGTTAGCTCCAAGGCCAGCTCTCACCATCTCAGGATGGTGTGGGTTTGGTAAACTCCACCAAGAACCCTCTCAACAGCATTTTCAGTATTAGAAACACAGCACACATCCATGCCTCAGGAATAAACAGAAATAAAGCTCTTCCCTAAAGTAACCTAACCAGAATTCATTCCCCCCTACTTTTTATTGTTTGGTTCACCTCTGTAAAGCTTTTCAGCATTTATATTCATTTCACACTGTCAAAAGCTGAACAGAAGTAAGATAACAAATGGTTCTGGTAGCAGCTGTCACCACCTACTGTCTGTGTATGCCTGTGTGAGTCTCTAAATGGAAATAAAGTACTTTAATAACACATTTTCTCTAAACTGTCCTCATGGATAAAGTTACTCTCAAATCAGTCCATGAACACTTTCCAATTCGGTGCCCACTTCAGGCTGCATCTCCGTCTCTCCTCTGCAGCCTGGGTAGCTATGCAGCAGTGTGATTTAAAGACATTTCAGATGAAAAACACTTTAACAGCACACCTTCTCTGGCTGCTGCTTGTCTGCCTTAGCTGCTTGTGGTGTTTGAGCCTTCTCCCAGCGTGCCTAATTTTGTGGCTATAAATTGAGCTGCCTGCCTATTGCATTTTTTTGCTCCCTTGGCTCAAGCCAGGAAGTGTCCAGAGCCACAAATTAAACACGAACGGCTCTGCCCTCCCTGTTCCTGCACCATTCCTTCCAGGAGCAGATGGCAGCTGGGAGGATAAATACCTCCAATTTCGTAGGGCCCTGAACAGAAAAGAAACTCCATTTCAAGGTGAGCTCTAAAGTTCTGCTTTCCATGGAGAGAGGTGAGGCAGCACTGCACCTTTGTGTTTCTCTGTCCAGAGGTGTCACAGTGCCTACAAAAAATGCAGGAACTGTGGGGTTCATGTGCCTGAAGGATTTTTGGCTTGGAGAGAAGCCCTTTGTGGGTCCAGCCAGCAGAGACATGACATGCCCTGATCACACGATGGTGGCTGCTGAGCCAATGCCTTTCAAGATGGGTTAATGCTTCCTCCAAGGTTGTCCCAAACATTTCCCAAATTTTTTTTCCTCTTTTCTCCCTCCCTTTTTTTTTTTTTTTAGAATTTTTTTTCTCCTTATGTTACCTGTTGAGCAATCTACCACATGGTCCTTGACTGTGTTCCTTGGTGATTATAAAACGTGTGGTTTGCATCTGTTTAGGTCAATGAGGCTTTTGTTTGTAAGTGACAAGTGGTGGGTGATTATTTTTAATCAAGTATACTGCTTAACATTTACAAAGTATGGAGAAAATACTTGGTGCTTTTGAGCACCTGTCACTTCCAGGTAAATAATTTAAAAGCATGTGAGGAAGCCAATTAGAGTTAATTAGAAATTGACTGATCTGCTTTGGCACCAAAATTATTGGGAAATATGGCTTGTCCTTTCTGGAATACAGATTTTGCTCTTGTACACACACACGAGTGAGGAAATATGTTGTTTTATGGTCAACTTGTAGTATTCCTTTGAGAAAAAAAGCACTTTATAAGCCATATATGTAACAGCAGTTCAGGCAAGAACACGAGCATGAATCCTTGCAGACATATAGCTGTGCAGTTCCTCAGCTTTATTTCATGGCGATGGGCATGATGGAAATGTCTATGAGATTAATAGATTCAAATTCAGTGATCAGAAAGTGGGAGCATGTCCAAATGGATCATTATAACAGATTCCCACTTTATCTATTGCACAAGCCAGGTTTTAGCCATCTGTAAGCTTCACATTCCTGGTCTAAAATCTTCTGCAGCCATAAAAAACAATACATATCAGTAGGGGAAAAAAATTCAATTTTCTAAAATATAGTGATGGGACTATAGGGAGAGAAAAACTGCTGATTTTCTATTTAATTTTTCTTTTTTAAAGTAAGTTAAATGAGTAGGCTGTATTTAGGAAACAACTGTTTTATTAGAAGTTTAAAGAATATTTCTAGACAGTAAAGTCAACATCTCACACTCAGGCTTTGAGGGTGCCACTGATTGTCATTTTTGATGCTCCCTGTCTAAGACCAAATGTACTCCCAAGAAGTTTCTAGAGGACCTGTGCTGATGATATAAGATAATTTCTGGATTTGTTTTTTACCCCCAGAAAGCTGATTCTCAAACATATAGCCATTAACGTGCCTTCCCTTGAGTACTTTTGTAGTGTTAAACAGTCCGGTCTTTGCACGGCTCGTCCAGTGAGAGAGGAGAGGCAAAACTCATAAAGTCTCACTTTCTACCCTTTCCTTTGCGGTGTCTGACCAGGAATCACAGTCTGTGTGCTGCAAAGGAAGGGATTACACACTGTCACACCTTGGTGGCTCCTGGGACCTCAGGGCACAGCCGCAGGGAGAGGCAGCACTGGGCAGGGAGGGCACAACAGGGAGGACATAAAAAAATCCTCACCCCTGCAGCACTCCCAGGGCTGCCCTTGAGCACTGATGCCTTTCTGATGTGCCCTACCAGCGGTCAGACTCCTTGAGATGAACTTCTATTTGTGTAGGTGTTTATATGGAAATACTCTTTTTTGGGGAAGTTGATGGAAGGCTTGGTTGGACCACTCTGCCTCACCCTCTATGGGTGTGAAATGATGTCCAAAAGGCTCTGGTGCCACAGCCACTTCCCAAATTGTAGCTTTCTGCAGATATTTCTGCCTGGAAGAGGGCATGTGGCCGTGACTGAGCCTTCTCTGCGAGCAGTGAATCACAGTGTCACCAAAACTGTGGGAAAAACAAAAATCCTCCAACAACATTTGTAATGTTAGAGAGTCAAGGCATTACTTTATTATCTGGCCAGGATGTTGTTCTGGCCAGGGTGTGCCACAGAAATCATCTCATCCACACATAGCCCGGGTGTGCAGAGAGAATCATTCCATGATGCACGAGTTTTACAGGATTTTCCCCCAAATTTTATACAGTCAAAACCCATAGAGATGCATTGTTTCAAAGTTCATTGGTCCAGAGTTGAGCAACCCCCAGTGTTCAATTTCTCATTGGATCTGAATCCCCCTCACCTCCGATGTTAATTAGATCTTAATTTTTCAATTTGCTTACCAGTCTTTTCCCGGTGAGATGTCTTCAGCTCCGTAGGAGGTGGCATCTGGGGCGGATGTTTGGAGATGGCCACCGATGCTCCATTAATGTTCCATCGATGACCTTTATCTCTCTGGGTATCTTCGGGCTACTCCCAGTCTGTCGGTGTGCTAAGCCCATCTCCTTAGAGTGATGCTGTATCTCCTAAATAAACTAAAGAAAATTCCCTTCCCCAAAGCAAAGTTAAGTCAAGTCTAGCTAGAGAGACTAAAAAAGTTAAAAGTTATACAAAATTTTTAAACTGGTATATTTTCCAACAACAGGGCAGGGAGCCATGGGAAAGGTTGGTCTGAGCACTCGAGGTGTGCAGAGGAGATGGCACCGAGGTTTATCTCCTGCCACAGCCATGTGTGGGAAATGGAGAAATTCCAGCACCTCCACAGCACCCTGGTGAGTTAATCACACACTGCTGGAGGCCTTTCCATCACTTGTGGGAAGCATTTCGTGTCTCAGATATTCCACACCAAAAGCTGTGTGCAGACAGACTGTGGACTTCTTCCTGTGTGCAGCAGCCAGGAACCTTTCTCGTTTATTTTTAAATCTCAGGGGAGGATTATTTGCGGAACAACAGGGCCTGAAATATAAAGCTGGGCAGGTTTTAAACAGGCTGATGTTTCTGAAGTTTTTTCTGCTGTCTGATATTAGGAGATTAGTGTGAGACAAGATCTTTTGATCCTCATAAAGGTTTAATGTTATTTTGTATCTAAGCTGTTAATAATTGTGTAGAGGTCTTACAGAGATATGTGTATGATATGGTTTCCTCTGAGGTTTTAAGCCAAAGAGTGATTTCTCATACCCTTCATATCCCAGCCCAGATGTTCGAGTCCTATTTCCCTACATTCCAACAGATGGATGCCAAAAATTTAGGGAAATTTGCAGTGTTCCTCAGTGTAGTGTATTTATAATAATCTCTATTACAGAAGAGTGAAGACTATGCCCCAATTTCTGCAGTTATTTTCCTCACCAGCAACAGAAAGCACTTAATTCTTAAGCTCTAATGGTGAGAGTTCTCCAAGGGAGCATTATTTTTTCCTCTCCCAGGCCAACTTTAATGAAGCTGACTAAGTCCCTCCTGATAAATTGAATGGTAGCTAAATAGTGCAGAAATAGTGAGAAACCACCAATTCTTCTCCTGATAACTCTGCCTTCCTGATGTCAATGGTAACCAGCAGCCTGCTGTCCAACACATAAAATCTCTAAATTAAACAAGCATTTCTATTTTCCTTTCTAATAAGTTTACTTTGGGTTTTTTCCCCGATTCAATAATTTTAGGGCTAGCTGTTCAGAACTGCCTGTTATTTGCACGTTTGCAAAACAACATGATCTAAAGAATGATAATACGACATGAGGATATGGATGGATCTAGGAAAGACATTTTGTCTTAAAGAAGAGCCAAGAAACGCATGATATTTGCAATATGTAAGTTAGCACTTGCTTTAGGGATATTATTCAAATTTAATGCTATGCACACACTTTTCTCGATCAGGATCTCTAACTCAAAATGTTGCAATGTCAGAATAAAGCCTTTATTTCCTTAAATCTGAAAAATCTCCAGAAACATTTTGCACCAGAAACCATAACTTTGAATTTCCTGACCTTTGAGCTTATTACATCTCATGCGCCTCTTCACTCCCACAAAATGCAGAGGTGTTTTTGTTTATTTCTTCAAAAGACATTGAGCAAAACATCCACAGTTCCAATCCAGCAGCTCAGGTTTGCTGGTTTTCTCTGCACCATCTCCAATTCGTCTCCATCCCAGCAAGCAGAGAAATTTGAGACAATGCAAAGTAAACCAACAAAAATACAGAGGTTTAGAAAGCATGGCCTGGGAGGAGATACTCAGAGCACTGAACTTATTTAATTCAGAGAAGACTGAAAAGAGATCTGCTGAAAAGTTGCAGAGAGAATAGGGTGGCTAATTGCCCTTCATGTCAAATAAGGATACAAAACCATCATGGGCTATTTTGCAGCATGAAAGATGTGGAAAAACTCTCAATCAGCTCTCTGATATAGATAAGTCTGTCTCACTGGAGATTTTTAGAAACAGTTCAGAAGTGTCTTTCAGGGATGTTCTGTGTTTTGCTTCAGAGGAGAACTGGACTAAGAGACTGCCGAGAAACCCCAGCCCTACAATTCTGTGATTTCCCAATCACTCTGTCCACAATTCCAGGAAGAAATTCTATAATCTCCAGCCATTCTTTCACCACTTTTTCATTTCCTCCTAGGAGGAGACAAGTACTTCTTTCTTCTCAAGTGACAAGTGTTTTTGTCCCCATCACAGCTCATTTCTTAATGTGAGGGGGGAAAAAAAGCACTAGGAAAGGGCAACACTTTCTGACCTTACTCACTCACTGCTATAATATTTATTGCTTTAAAATAAAGTGCCTTCAGTATGGCAGAAAAAAAAATAGAAACAGGATATTTGCTTGCCCACCTGAAAACCTCTAACATTTCAGAAATTCTTTTGAGTTAAGGTTGGCAGTACAGTGCTGAAACAAGTGTAGTTGGACCCTTTTTCGGGATGTCAAGTGCACAGCTGAAGTGATTGGGGTCAGAGTGGAAATAAAACATTAGAGAGAGTTCAGGTTGCAAGTTCTCTCTTCTCATCACCAACCATATTCCTGTAAAATAGAAAGTGGCTCTTTTCTTCCTCTGTTTTATTTTATTTGAGAGGCAGACACTGGCCTTTAAAATCCTTACAGCTACTGAGGGTTTTTTTGCATCATGTATTGTGGAAAAAGTCAAGCCCTCATCTGCACAGTAAATGTTAGCAGCCAGGTTAATTGTGAGGATATAAGGCATCTTTCAAGGTTTATAAGACAGCTGAGCTCTTGGAGATATTGTTTGCACAATGCTCTAACGCTGCCTCTTTGGAAGCAGCCTTTGGCTGCAGAGTGCTACTATTTAACAGGTCTAACATTGCTAAAAATCGAGACACTGATGCCATTATTAAATTTAGTTCTGCACACAAGCAAACAGTTTATCATAGTCTGTTCCCAGCAATTGTAATCCAATTTTTGTTATCTTACATTGTTTAAAACAGAGGGAGAGGGAGAGAAAGATACTGTACATCAATCTGATAAAAATGTTTAAATAACCGGTACTTTTTTGTGATTATGTTGGTTTTATAGCAGCATTATGGAAACACGACAGGGTAACTAAAATCTGATTACGTCTAAGTCCTTGCCCATTATGTGATTATTATGAACCATGACTTCTACTGGCACATTATGAATTACACGGTCGTAATACAAGGGATTTCCAATATAATTAACTGAGATTAGCAGCACTGGAGAAATCTGGGAATAATGATACAACTTTGAACAATCAGTTTTACTGTAAATGCTGCTGGCTCTGGCTTCCAGGAAACAGGAGGCTGGTGGCTGGAGCAGTGACCCACCTGCTGGGCTCTCCTACACCTCCTTTCTCTTCCCTCCCCTTTGTGAAATTAATTGCAACCTTGCCAGAGTGTTCGGTACTCACTCTTCCACTCTTTTCTTCTCATATTGTACCGATAAAACTCAAGGCTGGCTAAGAGATTTTGAATAAAGTCAAAGGTCTGTAGATCCCTCCTTTAGGGGGCTCAGCCTGAAACTGGAAAGGACTCTGCTTTTGAAAACTCAGAAATAACTACTTATCAAAGAACAGAACTGCTTCAGACAGCTCAAGTTTGAGTACTTAAAGGCAGAAAGTAATGAAAATCACAGATTAGTTTCAAAGATCATAGCCAAAGTCATATTATTTCTTTAGTATCTCAGGCAACCAAGAGGTCTTTTTCCACAAAAATTCAAGTTTTGGATCCTTGGCTGCTGAAAATAAAGCCATCTGATTCCAAAGGGGGCTGCTCACTATGGGAATAAAAAGGATTTAGTGGCCACCTTCTGGCTTTAGAAGAAAAAGGGAAACAGAGGGCGTCATGGAAATACAGTAGGGGAAAAAAGAGACTAAACTGGACTTTCGTTTAACCAGAGGATTAAACATCTGATGCTCTAGTGTGTGGACAGCTGGGGCAGAGTGGGAACTTCCCTGATTATTGAGATGCAATTTGTCCCTGATAGAGCTGGGATTAAAAAGTGAAGCAATTTTTTCACTTTGTGGCCTTTCAGTTTCCCCCCATACTTAAATACAGTGGAAGCCTTAAAGAAAAGTACAAGATCACCTGAGATTTTTTGGTTCAGTCCAGTGGTCCCCTCCTTCTCGTATTAATGAATATCTCCTAATTTTTGGATTTCATATGAAATTGCATCTCAGGATTTTCACTGAGCCCTATGCACCCAGGATTTTGCTCCTTGGATTTTGTACCTTGGATTTTTGCATGGATTTTGTTGCACCCTCTGAGCCCGAGGAGTGCCCTGCATTTCCTTCGCTGGGGTGGCTGTGCTGCTTTGCCCCTGAGCCTCCAGAGCTGGGGGAATTTGGGCACTGCTGCTGCCCGGAGTGAGCGCTGCCTTCCCGCGGGTCCTGCGGAGCTGCTTGTCCGCGTGGTGCAAAGCGCTGTCCTTTGGAGGTTTTCTGGAATATTGACGTGCTGTTTGCGTGACACCAGCCCTCACAAACTCAGCAAACCCAAGGGAAATGTCCACCTCATCAGTGTAGACCGACTCTGTTTCTATTTCCATTAGTTTTGACACAGAAATATGAAGTGGAGGTCTTGGGAATATCCACTTGCCAGTCTCTAATGATGTTTCCCCTTTTGTCCTGGCTTGTTTTTCATTGCTTTACAATTTCTGTTCAGCGTTTGCTCTGTCTGCACCATTTCTTTTGTTGTCTTTCTGTTTCCCTGCCTCCTTCCACGACTGAAAAGAAAAATAGAGAGAGGTGAGGGGATAATTGTGTGATTTAACGTAATTTCAGCAGACTTTTTCAGCAATGTGCTGAGCAATCACAACTCCTACTGAGTTCAGTGGGGATGGAAAACCACTGGCCCTTCCCAGATAGTGCTCTGCACTTGTCAGAATAGAGCTCAAAGGAATCATATTTATAGAGAGCTGTTTTGAATGGCAGCAGTAAAGCAGCTGGAGAAGGCTAATGCACTTGCATCTGGCAGCAATTTTACCTGTTTGTAAGACATTCAATCCCTTTTTAAAACAAACCATAGCATAGTCCAAAGATTGGAGGCTGCATTTCGCCGTTCTGGCTTCGGCAATGGGTAATTTAGGAAATGATGATTTATGTTCACTGTGCAGTGGAGCAGAGAGCCTCCAGCAGCCCCAACCCCAGCTCAGGGATGAGCCCTGGTGGCCCTGGGGCCTGGGGCCCTGGGGCCATGTCTTGCCAACAGAACCGTCCCAAATGGGCCCTGGGCTGCAGCTTCACGTGGCCCTGCAGGATAAGGCACAGCCTGTTCTGGAGGGGGGACATGGGATTTTCACAGCCTCTTGTTCACTGAGGGTCCCACAGAAGTCTGGAGATGAGTCTGCATCAGATATAACTTTGCAGGAATTTCCCTTTGAGCAGCCATGTAGCACTAAGGAGCCTTCAAGGAGAATTCGTGGACTCTTCTCCTTGACAGAAAGCTACCAAAGGCAGAGCTCTGTGTCTGATGGGGAGCTGGTATCAGTGTGAATGGGAAATTGGCTGGGCCAAACTGAATTTAAAAATAATTTACCATAGAATAAAAAGAAGAGAGCAAACTGTAAAATGCAGACTAAGAATTCTTTGGTCACTTGCAGACATTTCTCTGACAGACCAGAGAAGTGAACTTTGCTGTATCAAGTGGATTTACACTGTTCCTATTGTATTTTCAGGTATTCAAGCTGATTAACATGACTTTGGGTTGTGCAGTGGAAGCACATAATATCAGGCAGCCTCATTTTAATCACTACCTTAATGAAAAAAAAACAAAACCCAAACCCATGCCCAGGGAAAAGCTTTTAGAAAATCATTATATTTGTAAGTTAAATATTTTCCCAAGATTTTTGTTAAATTATCTAGTTTTTATTTTGGAAGTGTTTACTGTAAAACGCTTCTAGTGTATCACTAGGCAGGGGAATATATATAGACAATTTAGTGCTATAGTCAGAAGGGAACTCTTCTAAATTTGTGAGCTCTCAGGAATGATTTTCCTGATCTGTGATAAGCAAATTCAGCTTTCTGCAAATCTGAGGCTTAATCTTTGCTAGGAGATGTACAAACCTCGCACCATCAGCTACTCCAGCCAAGTGTTTTGTTGGGTCTATCACTAAGGAAATCGTGTCTCTCCAAATGGAGAGGCTGACACGGAAAAAAATATGCCTGTAAAACAAAAATAACATCATTTATCTTTTAAAATCTTCTGGTTTTCTCTGTTGATTTCCCAATCTATCTAAGAAAACCTTCTTGGGGAGAGTGGCCTGCCTACTCAATAGTGTAAACTTACTTATGTGCATAATTTTATGAACCCTATTACTTATGCTTTTTGTTCTGTATCTAGTTTGATTCTGCTTTCAACACCTTATCCTATTATCTCACATCAGATTAGAGAAGAGCCTGCTGATAAATCACACTGGCATTTCAGCTGGCACCTAGTTGTTAAATTCTTTGCCAGTTCTTTGATGAGCCCTTTTTTCTTCAGAATTTCAACTTTGATTTCAACCAAAAAAGCTTCTGCCCTTGCAGATGTGAAGTAAAACCTTTCTAAATACCAAAAGCTGCAGTGCTTTCTTCCTGAATCTACATATAGCAAGGCAGAACCTTTCAGCACTGATTGGAGTGGAGTGACAGGAGAGAGGAATTTCTTTCAGTAGTTCCCAGAGGGGATTTAGCTGCCTTGAAACTGGACCTTTACATTGCTGCTACCAGCTTTTGGGATGTGAATTTTGTGGGACTGTGCTGCAGGAAAAAGTCTGTTTTATCAGTCTAGGTGAAAGCTGTCAGTAGAACAACACAAGTTGCTGTTTCTGAGGGTCACAGTTGCCTGCCGTGGTAGAATCCGTGAGGAAGAAGCAAAATGAGAAGGAATTCCCCAGTGCTGAGCTGCTGGATCAAGCCCTGGCATGGTTTGGAGGTCTGGGGGACTGCGTGGCAGCTGGGAAGCCAAAAGGGGACTTGAGTTCGTTCCTTACCCTGAAACACATTCCTTACCCTGACCATGTGGCAGCAGCCCAAGGAGACCTGAGTGGGAATGTGCCCCATAAATGCCCTGCTAGAAATAAGAGACAAATTAGACACTAGATCTGGAGGGAGCATTAATTCTTCCTCCCCCCCATCCTGATCAGAACTGGCAGAGGCTGCTGTTGTCGCTGTTTTGGTTTGTTTTCCCTTCCCTTGTTCGGGGTGGCCTGGCTGGTCCTCCTGTGCTGCCCCAGTTGTCAGTGGCCCCTCTGTGTTTTGTGCTCTCTGCTGTCAATTTTAGTGCTGCAGGGCTTCTCGAGGATGACATTGTGTTGGTTCTGATTTTCTGATATTTGTGGAGATTTGCGGAAGCTCGCAGGGAAGTCAGGTAGGTAGAACACAAGATGGCGAAAAGAGAGACTTTACAAAACCTCCTTTATATATTCATTAATAATCTAATAATTATTGGTTGACAGTTTTTCTACCTCTTATAATGATTGGCTGGAACTCTAGAGCATTCAGTACCAAAACAAAGAGATTAGAAAGCACAAGAATGCAACTTATCTCTATTCTCCACGAGAAAGAAGAGAAAGATTTTTAAAACAGTGCAACTAGAAACTTCACAATATTTTTCACCCAGAGCATGATTATATCTGCTACACATGTGCATTTTGTGCAGAGACACCCTGTGTGTGTGTCCCTATAGCCGTGTTATTCTCACATCCCAACATGGCCAATTCCTCCTGCCAGAGGATGGGTGACAAGTGCCATGTCGTGGGGCTGCTTAGCCAAGGAGGGGACTTTTCCAGAAACTTACAGGAGCTGAAGCCTTTCATCTGTAATAGTCCCTTTCTCCCAGAAGGCTGTTTGAAATCACAGGGCAGTCATCTGCTACAGCCCATTTCAGTGCAGCTGTTGGAACAGGCAAAATGTGTCTGAAACCGTGGAGCCAGCACGGGGAAATGACACCGCTGGCGCTCGTGTGATCCCTCTCCTCCAGGAGCAGACAGAAATATAGTGCTCCAACAAAACACACCCAGAGCCCCACAACAGGCAGGTCATTAGCTGCCCTCCTCTGTAATAATTTCACTTATATTGAATTTTGGATATCCTGATCCGTCTCTAAAGGTGAGGACGGTACGGTTTTATCACTTAAAAATGAAGGAAGATTTATCTGTATTGGATTTACAGACAGTCTTTCTGAATGAGCATGTGCTCCGACAACAGCTATGCCGAGATCTGAACTGGAGATTTTTCCAGTCCATCTTTCAGCGGGATGACTTTTTAAGCACTTCCTTTACTGCTGAATACCACAAAGGCTCAGACAATCTATTGATGATGAAGGTCAGCACCTCCTTAGCAGCCCATAAAGTGAGTCTCTCACAATCAGGTTTCAGACTTTTTAAGATTCTAGCCATTTCTTTAGGCAATGAAGCAACCTAGTTCTTTTATCTTGCTATTTTTATTGTTTGAAAGCCTGAGTCACATCTGATCTTTTTTATTTTTAGTTTTCTTTTGGGAAAAAAAAATCCAACCCTTAATGTATATTTTTTTTTTGTTCAGTACTCTTGTTTCTTTGTGATAGACATAAGTAATGGCTCATTCAGTGCAAATTCAGGACTCCTTACATTTTTCTTGCTGTGATAAGGGCACACTTGCCATTATTACAGCTGCATTGTCCACATCGCTGCAGTAAAGGTTTTGTCAGCACTTCCACTCTAAACACTATTTTTACTCTCTGTATTTAACCTGTTTTTAAAGAAACCCGGTAAAATTGGCTCTGGGCTGAAATTTGGCAAGGTTAATAGTGGTCTTTTCATAGTAGTTTGCAGGGATTTAACCATATAATCCTAATTGCTATTTGAGGCTGAAACTCTTGTATTAATTGTTTATGTGGTGCAGAGTAGGAAAAGCACTAAACTCATTAGGCCATAAACAGAAATATTAAAGTGTATTAATAATTACTGTTCACAGCTAGCAGATGGTCCATGAGGCACCCATGCAAGAACAGTAAGATCAGGGTCAGGGTTAAGGTTAGGCTTAATATTCAAATTAAGACAAACCCTTCTGTTGCTCACAATAGCTTGTGCTAGTTAACTAAAGTTGAGGGTAAATGTGACTGAATGTAAGAAACAAATCCTGGTTAAAATACCTACAATTTCTTTAAGGATGGCATACAAAATCGGGAAATTTGATTAAAATAATGGAGAGAAGTTTTCACCAGGTGTGTCAATAGTGTGGCTCTCATTGCCTTCTTGCACAGAGCTCAAATGCAGAAGGGAAGGGCAGCATGAAGATCATGTAATGGAATATAGGGCACTCCAATGAAATACCTAGGCATTGTTCAGGCAAAAAGGAAAATAGATAAATCTCTCTTCCTGCCAACTTTGTATTGTCTTCAATAGTAATGGGATTTGTTTCCTGTGCTGGAATCTTTCCCCTTTCCCCCTTCTGTGTTTTATCTGCCTTACCATTCCTGCTTCCTTGAGGGAGGGACACAGCCAGCCATGGTCCTGCAGAGCTGCCCCAAGGGATTTAAGGGTCTGCTTCTCCCAGCTGGTCAATACTTCTCTTCTTCTGCTGCAGCTCCTGGTGCATTTCTTTGCCAATTAAAACAGCTCAGGGTAAACAAATTCACTAAAATACCTGGGATCCGAGTTAATCCATTTCATTGTCACTGAAGCAGGCTGGAAATACACACCATGAGCTGGTAGGATCCAGGATGTTGGCCAAGGGAGAGGGGAGAAAGAGAGAACTGGGAATCTTCTGTTCTGTTTTCTCCAAAAAAACCCATCATGTGTATTTCTTTGGTTTGTTGGCTTAGACAAGGCTTCATGTTTGGGCACATGGCTGCCAATTTATAACCAGCATTAAGACAAATTTTTAAATATTTAAGGAAGTTGAAACCAGGGCAGGCAACATTTTTAAAAGTTATAGTACTCACTGAAATGGGTGAGCCAATCTCCCAAAATGGCTAAATAAAGCTCTTAATATTTTCAGTTTCCTTGGGGCCTTTTTCCCCCATGTGTTCTTTAAAGTGTTATTTTGAAACTTCTGCTGTGATGCTCAGTAATATAAACTGCCAACGATTTAACACAAAATTAGGCACCTCAATTAACTATTTATTGCTGTAGAGATGCACAAGGATCTTACTAACAAGTTGTTTGAATAAAATTAGAGCTGTAAAAGGACAGTAGGCTAACAACCACGATTATAATTCAAACCCAAGAGGAGCCAATCTCCCCAGCAGCACATCTCAGGACACTGAGGCAAAGCAAACAAGAAAAAGAAACATCAGTGATCACAACCTGGAAGAGGGAAAAGGAAGATTCGGTGTGTAGTGAGGGCTCGGGATACGTAGTGTGACTAGGGAAAAATAGAGAAAAAACTGAAGATGTTTTCTTCATATGATTTTTAGGCACTGTGTAACTCTCTTCCTTATGCTCCCTCCTAGGGACACACTTCCTCTAAAAGTGTGGGAGAAAAATACCGAGAGACAAAAGAGACAGCAGGGAGAGCATTCCAGCTCTGTGTAGTGATGTCATCCATTAGCACAAACCCCGCATTGTCAATTAGGGAAAAAAGGTCAGCGCTGTGTCTGACGGGATGTGAAGCGCGGCCAACCCTCCTCGACTGGATTCAGAGGGAGCAGAGCAGTTCATTTTCATGGCCAAAGGGCCACGGAGAGGAAACAGGGGGAGAAAAATGGAAATTTTAAAATGGTAAAGGTTTTTTTTTACAGTACGCCTGTGAAAAGTGGTGTTGTGAGAACAAATAATTTCTCTGTGTGAGGAGCAGGGATGGTGTGTGCCTAAGGTAAAAACAGAGCAGTGAGTTTAGGGTAATCCCTAAATGAAAAGGAATACAAAGATTGGCCCTACCAGTGAGACGGTGTGCTGAAAAAGCTTAAGATTTTTTCTATATTATTTTTTTTGGTACTGCAATATTTCCTAATTCTGTTGGGAAGACAAGAAAGCAATTTTTGAAGAGATTACAAAGCAAACGTCCAAGTGTCCTACTTGCTCTCATTCTGAAGGAGATGAAGAACTATTGATTTTCTGAAAGATTGCTTTGAAATGGTGGGAGCTGAGTACTTGTAAAGAACGAGTGCAGAGGGGCAAGGTTTGGTTTCGGAGGTTGCTGCACACTGTGCTGTGGGCTTGATTAGGTCTGCCCACGTGCTATTAAGAGTTCTGAATCCCAGAACTGCTCCGGGCAGCGCTGCCTCCAGGGTGAGGCAGGAATTCGATGAGAGCTCACAGCACAGAGAGGGCTCTCTCTTGTTTCACAAAATAATCACATCCCTAGGAAAACCCAAACCTAAAGGAGAGGTTTTCACACCTCCGGTGGCTTCCATCGCCTTGTGCAGTGCACAAAGGACATCAGCTATCAGATCCGTGGCAAAGCAGGAGCCTCACACCTGGCATGGCTCAGACACAGCAGAGGGGATGGATTCAGAGCCTTTTCCTGCTTCAGCTCCACCTGACAAAGAGCTCACCCTGATCAACCTCAACCCGAGCTGCTGCTCACCACCCCAGCGTGGCTGTCCCCAAACTGTCCCCTTGGTTTTCCGCACTAGCTCTCATTAATTGAGAAGACGTATGTGACATGAGAGTCACCATTTTAGCTGTTTCTGTTCTCCAAAGGCAAAACTCCATGACTAACTCTTGTCACTTTTTATGGTAAAAATTTAGTCGCAATACCCAAGCCCCTAACTTAGGACCATCCCATCTGAACAAAGGCAGCTTTGGTGGAGATCCTTCCTTTTGGTTATACTTTGATGCCAGGACGATGTACAGAAACTTGGCAAATTGATAAAAACACAAATAAAAGTAAAATAAAAACATTTACAAGGGCATGTAGTGACAGGACAAGGGGAAATTACTTCAAACTGAAAGACATTATGTTTAGGTTAGATATGAAGAAAAAGATCTGTACTGTTCATGGCCAGGCTGGATGGAGCTCTGAGCAGCCTGGCCTGGTGGAAGGTGTCCCTGCCCATCCCATGGCAGGAGGGTTGGAACCAGATGAGGTTTAACGTCCCTTCCAACCCAGGCCATTCCACGATAGATCAGTGCCAGAGTATCAGTCAATGACTTTATTGGAGAGTAAGAAATCTAGTATCTTCCTTTGTGTGCCTAATTCTTTTCTCTGGTAATAACAAAACACACAACAACTCCCCAAATCAAAGTCAATCAAAATAAGAAACAGGGAGAAGAGGAAGGCATGGGAGTGGGAAGAAGAGGAGGAAGCAGACAAGTAGGGCACTGGGAAAATAAAGGAAGGTTTAAAAAGGCCATCATATCAAGATGCAAAGTGAATTTTAGTGGGTGGGGTGTCTGTCTTCCTTCTGAATGCCCTTCATATTGCTCCACTTCCCTACAGGAGGAATCTCCCTGGATAGATGTCATTAACTGGCATTTCTTTCTCTTGTCTTTTATTGTTGCGGCTTTTATTTCTTTGGTGCTGTTGCTCTTTATGACTCTTCTATCTGATTTCCAATGTAAGAGCAATAAATGGCGAAAAAGTGTAAAAACCAGCAGAGTGCAATGAAGGGTGAGGGAAAAAGGGAGCAGAGCGAAGGTGGTGGGAGGTCCCTACTGCTCTTGTCTTGATAAGAATGCTCATGCAGGGGAGATCCATGGAGAACACAGCCAAAATGAGAAATCAGAAATCTCACGGAGCTACCATGGTACAAATTAATACTGATCTGCCCCAAAGATTTTAGCAAGTCCAAAAAGATGGAAACTGATGAACTTTTACTTTACAAAGGAGTGGCTATGATCAGAAAGTTGTCTTTGTCAAGATAGGCATAGGACCATGCAAAAAAACACACCTCTATCCCTCAGCAGACAAAACTGAGTTCTCTTTTGCCAAGTTAGCTACAGAATTTCTACAGCCTCAGCAGAACAATTTGTCTTGAAGCTTCTACTCAGATGACCCTTAAAAGTAGTAGTGGAATTCTTCTGCTTGGGTGATGGAGGCTAATAAAGAGTCTGAGAACTGGTGGGAGGGCACTGAAGCATTCATGCATATGAAATCCCATGCACATCTATAACCTGAGAGTCCTCTGATGCCACAGAAAGAAATGCAGAACTGCTGGTGCTTGATTCTCTTGAACTTTCAGAGCTGCCTCTAATCTCCTGTATCTCTGCAGTGAGCCATGGTTAAACAGGATGCTTACAAAAACCCCAAACAAAACAAGGTGGAGATGTTTGTTTCAAAACAAACAAGGTTTTGCTCGTTACCTGCAACAAGTTGTGTTAGCAATTACTACTCCCTGAAGGAAGAGGCTCACCTGAAACCTCGAGCTGCTTTATTGAGGGTGTTACAGACACTGCAATGAAAACTGTAGGGTGCAAAGGAGGGAGAAACTTTTCTGGTGGCAATAAAATTTGTTGAAATAGCCAAAGCGTCATCATTGGGGCTAATCTGGCTTGGAGCCTGCTTGATTAAAAATGAGAGACAATAATTTTCTTATGGCTCCGTAATTCAATTGAATAACTTGGTTTGTTATCTAATACTACTTTGTCATACAGGATGATCTGTATGTTGAAAGTACTGTTCAGGCATAAACTAATTAATTTTCATGGCAGGACCAGTCCTGTGAAGTGCTGTGCTCCCACAACGTAAGAGGAATTGAGGAAGTGCAATAACTCACAGGGTGAGGCTGAATTTCGCATTAGATATGTAATTAAATCTGATGAGTCCCACAGGGATGCAGAGATGGTAAGCAGAGATATTAAACGAGTTAGCCATGGCTGTGCTTCCGTCCCTCTTTGGCTCCCGACTCAGAGCACAGTGGTGGCAGCCACTGACCCATCCTTGAGACTCTTCTTCTTCATTCCACCACATCTGCCTCCTGTTCATGGCAGAGCTCCCGGGGCTCTCAGCTCACAGTCCATATTTCTGCAGTTATGTCAGATAGAATGAGGGACAATTCAGGGGTCAGAATGTATGATAAAGCATTTGGACAGTTTACCAATGTACCTCTGTCCTTCCCCAGCTGCTTTAGCAGATACTCAAGTTGTGCTTATTCCATTTCTCGCAGTGTGAAATAATGAACTTTAAACATTCTTAGGCAGAAAAAGCCTGTGAGGAAGGAAAAAGAGAAAGGTGGAAAGATAAAAAACTTATATGACACCAGGTGAAGCATATGTCAGTAATTTGGGGATTATATTAATTAAAGAGATATTTTAATAATTTCCAAAGTCATCATTACAAACCTAGAAAATGTAGAGTTAGGGTTTCTGGCAGTTTTTTTTTAACCTGTGTATTACGACTGTGCATTTCACCCTAATTGCTTTGTAATTTGACATGCAAGGGTTTAATATGGCAGCTGAGGCAAATCCAGTAACAACTGGGAGCTAAAGCGCAGAAAAGAGCTCCTGACAGGCAGGGCTTCAATTCAGCAACTCTGTACAGGCAATGGAGCTGTAACATAAAAGTTAGCAGGAAAGAAAAGGTGCTGAAAAAGGCCTGGCTAAAATAGCTCAGATTAATATTCAAGGCAATTCTTTGACAGCTCTTAGTTTCTTAGTATGGCTTTTGCTTTTAATTTCTCCTTTTAGCTCGGAGTTTTCATTTTCCAGTGTAATCCCTGTGAATGTTTATTACCTCTGCTGTATTATTTTTGTCAATATGGATTTTAACCTTGAAGTGCTGCAAGAACAGTAGGGAAGTTTTTCTTCCCTTGATAAGCAGAAAGGTACACGGCACAAGTTCTGTGGGTATAAATTTCTCATTCAGGATGTATGAGTTGGTCTTTGCCATGGTTTTATGCAGTGACACAAATCTGTAAGTGACAGGCAAGGGGAATCCAGTGATGGTCGTGAGACACTGACAAAAAAAAACCCAACAGAAAATCAGATCCAAAAGTGGATTCTAACATGTTTTTGTTCATTTTATTAAATGTGTGTTTGGTTCTTGCTTTTATTTCCTAAAAATTACACCGGGACTGGAGCCAGTGCTGTCACAGACTAATGCTGATTGTGTAGCCCGTGCTTTTGTAACCTTTAAGTTACACTACTCTAATGTTTTATTTTATGACCTTCCTGAGAAAATTCTGCAAAGCTCCAATGGATGCAAGATACTGCAACCTGAATACTAACTCAGGTGCTGAGGTGACCGAACAGCTTCCATCAGGTGAAGGAGAGATGCATCAGTTCCTTGCATCCAGCTGATTTTGCCAGGAGAAGCCTGCAGTGTTTGGTGTGGCTACACCTGGGGTGCAAACACTGTGTTATGAACTCTGCCATGAGTAGAGATCTTCCAAGGTGCTCTCTTAGCCCTGAAATTCAGAATTAAAGAGGAGCAAGGCCTTCCAGTTGCTGTTGTGTCCTGAGTGCAGGTCACTTTTGGCCAGGAACTGAATCCTCTGAATTATCAGGCATTAGTACATTCAGATTTGGGTGGAGCATGATGGTGCTTTGCTTCTTTGGATCATCTGCTATTGTAAGTCTCCCTGGGAACTGTTTGTCTGAAGGCCTTATAAAGTGGCTGTGAAAGACTGAGTGATGTGATTTATTTCTATTGGGTTTAAATTATGTGTAAAGCTTAGTTTTAAAATCATTTAAAATTGTTTTTATCTAATATCAACCACGGTCTGTGGAAGACCAAACAAGAACCAAGGTGTCAGTTATCCTCCCCAGACCCGAGGGTTAGGAAGTGGGGTGAGGGTGGTGTCAAATCCCTTTGGGATTGCCAAAATCTGTGTTTACCCACGGCCCAGAGTTTTGCTGCTGCAATTCATTCCTGTCACCTCTGTCTGCACGAATCAATGAGCAGAAGGAGGGACTCTGTGTTTGTACCTTGCTCCAAACCTGCCTGCTGGCCACACAAAACCAGACATTTTGAGGTGTCAGCCCATGAGTTCATCAGCTCCTACCCGAAGGCATAAATGTCTTTTTAAATACCAGAAGCACGAAGATGTCTTGTACACCTGCGCACCTGTGAAATATCTTTCCTCCCTTTTGATGCTCTCATTTTCTTGATTGTTACTGTCATAATGTTGATCGACTCTGAAGTGTTCATTTTGAAAAACAAAAATACAAACCAAAACTAACCAGCATTTGCTGCTCTCAGAGCGAGTCTCGTTAGCAGAAGACAGTAAATTCCAGGGTTTTCATTTGTGAGGCAAAGTAAAGCCATTAAAGCTTTAACCCTCAGTTATTCCCAGCAAGGCACCGTTTCAGAGGATGCTGGAATTAAGCTAATAAATAAGTAAGAGAAAAAAACAAACCCAGAGCAGAAGGCTAAAGGCAGGGACTGATCAGAGCCTGCTCTGCATCCTGTGAATTCTTGCTGCAGCTGCAAGAGCAGCTGCATTATTTTCAACATCAATCTGAGCAATGCCGTGTAATAGCCTCGTTACAGAGGGACTAAAGAGCTAACAGAATCCCAAAGTCTTCAGACTTTTTATAAAATTTACATTCAGAAATACCATATTTAAGCTATTTTTCAATGTTTGAATCTAAATGGGCACAATTAGAGTTGATTTTTGTTTTGTTTCTCAACTGGTAGTTACTCCATTGAGCGAGTGCTGCTTGAGGTCATGGCCCTGCAAATGCACAAATGCAGAATGTGAATTCCATGGGAGCGAGGAGACTCACAGAGTTGGATAACATTACACATGCAAACAAGGAGCTACACAGGGAGAGAGAGCTTGTATTTACGAGGAAGAAATGTGGAATTCAGCAAAACATTTTACATTGAATTTTCTGCGTATTCTTTCAAAACAGCAATGATATGCAGAATTTTTCTCATTTTTGGCCTTGCTTACCCCTTCAAATGGTTGGAAAGAGCCCTAATGACTTTGTTAGAGCAAAGATAAACCAATGCAAAACACATCAAAGGACTCACTTTTACATGTGTCTGGAGATTGCCCATTAAAGTTTGTCAGTGGTCACATTTGAATACTATTACCACAGTATTTCTATTTTTCCAAAATAATTTTGCGAGCTTAGGTATGGATATTCTGGCAGTATGACCACTTTGCACAGATAAAACTAATGACCTTTGAAGGCCTAGGCACCATAAACGGACCAGATCGAATAAAAAACTTAATTTATTGTTTCTAATGTAACAAGTGACAATATTATAACCCCTGAAAATAATGCAAGTACCAAGGTATGGTCACCCTGAAGTACAAATAGGGCTCCTCTCCTTTAGCAGGCTGCTTACAACTCAGCTTCCACAAGATATGCAATTAGGTGACAATCTCAACGATATTTGAAAATAATTTCTCTAGTCCTCGTGTCTGCAGGAAAAAGCTTGGAAATATAACTCATATAAAGGCTCAGGAAATAAAAGGAAAAATGTCAAAGAATGTACTTATTAAAAAAATCAAACCAAACAACGCAATGTTTTTATCTGGTTAGATGTTCCTGGTTGCTTGAGGATGTTTAATGTTTCAGGTTAGCAGGATTGAATGACAGAGGGAGCATTTTACTGGTTAAGTACTGTAATAAGAGAAACTTCTTTTTTTTTTTTCATTCTAATTATAGTTTACATGCACCTTTCTGGTAAGTGTGGGCAGACCATGTGATTTCTGTGCTTCATGGAGCTAATAAGACTTCTCTCTTTTTCAGTGCTGCATGGATCCACTTACTAATATTTGTGGAACACAAAGGAATTAGAATGATGAACGCCCTATAAATAAATGAATGCATCTCCATTCATTAGCCAGGAAAGCTCTGTTTTGTTTCAAGAATTGATTTCTGAAAATGCTTTACCATGTATTTTATCAGCAAACAAGATGACATTAAGTGGCAATATGTTAAAATTAGTTGTGTTTCATTCTTTTAACTTTACTGGAAAAAAGTTACATTTTCTTTTCAGATTGTATTTCCCCAAGTATAAAACAGATGCATTTGGATAAATAGATTTGAAACATATTATTAAATTAAATGAAGAAAAGGAAACATAATGAAATAAAATCCAAGTATCTGGAAAAAAAAAGTCTTTTCACAGGCCTGGAGTAGAAATCTAATGTTCCTTCTCTACTTTATCCTGGTATCAGGATGACAGGTATTCTATCATCTTTCAAAGTACCATCTGAGATGCCTCTTGTGATCTGAGCAAGAATGGGTGTCCATTCACAGAGAACCAATTTCAAAATCCAGTTAAATGTATTAAATCTATTTCTGCATGGAGCACATTGTTTGTGCTTAGTGCATTTATTACTATTATTACAATAAAATTAAATAGTGCCATCTGAGATCAAGTTCCTATTATAGTTCTACATTTTCATCGTAGCCGACGTTTTTAAGTAGACCAAGCAGAGGAAAGAAGTCTCCTTTGAGGTGAAATGGGGATACAGAAATCAGGCACAGAGAAATGAACCTTCTTCAGGGACAGACAGCAGACCCACGGCAGAGCAGCTCCTCCCTCCCAGAGTTTCTGAGCTGCCTTCCCTAAATCCCGTCAAAAACCACCCCAAGCCAGCTCAGCACCGTTGTAGTCACCTCAGGGGGTCTCGGGGGAAGTCTCCACTGGGGAAGCTTTTGGGAAGTGAACCACTGGCTCAGTCCAAGCCCTTGGGCGTCCTGCAAGGACACAAGAATGAGCACACCGAGGCTGCGGGGCTGTCCCTGGGGCAGGCAGTCCTAAATGCTTTATATACCCCAGCCCAGGCATTCCAGCTCGGCTGTTCCTCACCTCCTTGGGAATACTTTCAGCCCAGTATTTGGAAAAGAGGGGAAAAAAAGAACCTGCTTTATAATAATGAAAATATATATTATTTCATATAATACCAGAAGGGAATACCTGTATCCCAACAGCCCTTCTTGTACCACTTGTGTTTCAAAAAATTGTGTGTAAGCAGAGGTTTCTTCCCACCTTGGAGCACTGGAAAAGGTATATCCATATCAGGACCTGAGCTCCACTAACGTATGTGGTTAAAAAAAAAAACCTAAAAGAGGTTTAGAAAAGTGTTTTAAGTAAGGTCCTTACTTCTTTGTCAGGAGACTAAATTGCTGAACACATTGAAATCAGAGCAACTTGATAACTTTAATTTCTAGAGAAATTCTGCAAGTGCATTTTTAAAAATGCAGTAAAATATGAAGTCCCTGCTGCTTCTAACCCAGACAAATAAACCTTGTAACTGCAGGCCACGGAACAGAACTGATGGAGGGAAACACTCTGGAGTTATGTTCACAACTTAGAGCACTGCAAGGGCTCAACAAGCATTTCAGAATGGAGCAGGAAATGGCATAAACATCCCAAAGAGCAGTCCCATCCCCGTGCCGAGCATTCCTCTTAGGCACTGAGGACTAAAGAATTCCACAATCAGAAGGAGACAAATGAATAAGAAACACAAAGCAAAATCAGCACAATTAATCAAGTAACTAACACACAAAACCTTTAAACAGAACAAATGTGCCATATTGCTAAAAACGTTGTTTTGCAGATAAATGAATAAATTTACTTCCAAGCCAGGCTTTTTTTTTTCTTTCTTTCTTTTTTTTTTTTTCTTTTTTCCCTCCCTGTAGCTTTATCCCTATTGCTTCCACTACACATTTTCTTCCCCAGGTACAGCTTAGGTATGGCATCTAATTTCCCTGCTGCAGTTCCACGGTTGAGGTGAGAGCTGGAGGGATGAATCATTGCATCCTGTCCATGCTCGCTGATCTTCTGGCTCTAAATGCAGAGCAAAACACTGTGGGGGAAAAAGATAGCAAAGCTGAAACAACAGGAGGGGGAAAAAGTATAATGGAAATGCCTTGGGACTCGGTAAAGAGGGGAGAAGCACTCAGGACCTGAGGAGGCAATAGGTAAATAAGAGGAGATGATAGAGTGGGAAATGTGTAGTTGGATGATGAGTAGAGCTAATGAAACTGAGTTTCCTGGGCCTGTGTAGCTGGGCTGTCTGGAGTCTAACAGAGTGAGAACTCCAATCGAGCCTTTCCCCGCAGCTGGAGTACTCACAGGGTCTCTCCCTTGTGTGATTTCCCAGGGTCTATTTAGAGGGTTGTTCATGGAACAATAATTTGGAGAGGCAGATAAAAAATAATTAAGCCTCAAAAAACTAAATAAACAAACAAACAAAAAAACAAAAAAAAAAAAGAAAAAAGAAAAAAAAAGTGGGTCTGGGGAAGCAAAGGGGAAGGCGGGAAGGCCCTTCTCCACCTAAATCTTCAAAGCTGTGCTTTATTGAAACCTAAATGACTAATGGGAGAGGGAAAGAGGGAAAAAACCTCTGGGTGGAGAGACACTGGAAAGTGGTTGAGCCAAGGGCCTAAGCCAATCTCTGCTGCCAGATGAGACTCCTGAGTGGAGATGGTGACGATGTAAAGAGATTGCTTTTGTGTGATGGAAAGAAATGAGGGATTTGGGGCAGGTGGAAGAGACATGAATGGAAGAAACCCATTCTTCTGCTGTGTCTGAAAAGTACTGAGGCTGGGCTGCAAACTGGGGAGAGGTGAAACATGTGAGAAGCTTCTCCCTCAGTCCCCACTCTCTGCACGAAGGCGAAGGGAGCAGGTGTGGATTTCCTCTGGGATGGCCTGGACCCCTTTGACCCCCCAAATCCCCATTACATCCACACCCCTCACCCCTGGCCACCACCCCTCATCTCTGTGGTGACCCCCCAGGCTGGGAAGTGACTCTGTGCCTCAAAGTAAAGATGGTAAAATCCACTGTAAATGAGTCCACCCAAGGTAAGCAACAAATTCAGGCCACCCACCTCACAATATTTATTGTGGGCTCTGTAAAGGGTAACAAATGTGAAATCATTGTAAACTTGGTTGAGGTTACTCCTGTAAACCTCCCGGCTGGCAATTGAGAGCTGATCAATTTTTTAAAATGTTTTAACTGTGTGTTTCTTAGTATAATGGAAATGTGAAACAAAAAGAGAAATGAGATTATGAAAGCTGAAGTAATCAGCAGGTTTATTATAGACACTGTCGGGTTCCTCATGCCCCCTGATTTAAGTTAAAAAAAGAAAATAAAAAGTACTAGTGCAGATGGATTGCTCATAACATGTATTCAAAGTTGCTAGTCCAAACAGCATAATTTTTAAGTCTAAGCATTCCCTATACAGCAATGTTAGAGCTGAATGCTTTTTATGGATGTGTTTAGTTCGTAGAGTTGCGTGATTATGCACATGGGATCTGATTCACAGGATTTCTTCTTTCTTCCTTGATAAGGAAGGTAAGAAAAAGCCTAAAAAAGGTTTGTGCTGTTTAAAAATACTCATGAAACGTAAAAACTTCAGGTCTAGAAAAGCCACAAAAGGAGAAAAAAAAAAAAAGTTTCTGGATCTTTTGAAATTTCTACTGTGCAAAGAGTTGTAGTGTTTAAGGCTCATAAAATAGATTAAGAATCCAGTGACATACAGGAGTGGGTTTTTTTCTCTGCTCTCTATTTGGCTATATATCAATAGGTCTTCTAGGCAGAAGAAAAGTCTTGCTGAGTACATCAAAGATCCCAGACCTCAAAAAATAAAAAGTAGGCCTACTTGAAAAACAATCTCCAGGTATTTTTTCAGCAGAGATTTTGCTTCTTTCCTAAAAATTTGTATCCCTGCAACAAAACTATTTTTTTCCTGGAAAATGAGCAAGGAAATGAAGTATTTGTGTTTGATTAAAATTGGAGTTGTCTGAGAAACAGGCTGTAGCTGTCTGTGTAAGACATAGCCCAAGCAGGACAGGCAAATTAAATAAAAGGAAACAAAATATTGAGAACACACCTCTCAAGCGACATTGAAACAAAGTTCTCAAATCAAAATGTTTTGCTTTTGGACTCCAAAATGCCAGGTCTTAAATGCCTCAATTAAAAAAAAAAAATCCAGGTAGCCAAAGGCAGTCAGGGGAGGGCTTTGGGGAGGGTCTGGGAGGAAGAGCGAGGCATTGACTTCCAGCACGGACAGCCCTTGGTGCGGTGACAGTGATGTCCCTCTGGAGCAGGAGGGAAAAAAAGCATTGGCGTCACTGCTCTTGCAGGTCTTTTCCAGTCAAAAGCTGGGCTGCCACATTGTTTACTGAAATTATGGCTTTTGTGGCTCTGGGATGACTGCACGGCTCCTCCTCCTTGGAAGAGGTGCGACACAAAATCCGTGTGCTCAAAGACCAATGCGTGGCCGTTGCTCACTGCGGGAGGCTCTGGAAATAAATTGCAAAGGACAGCAGGAAAAGTCAGGGATTTGGGAACTGGAGAGAAGATGTTCTGGACAGGGAAGGCCACAAATATTTCCTACCAATCTGTTAGCATTCACAATGCAGCATTTCCCATTGCTGAGTGGCTTCCCTTTCCCTGGGTGATTTCATGCAGGCACTTGCTATGGATCACACAGCACTAGCAGCAGCTTGTGTTTGGACTGGGAACCCTCCGAAAAGCTCCTGTTAAACCCTTAGGGAGGCACTTACCTCTGGTAGCTGTGCCCTTCATAAAGCAAAAGCATTATTGGTGGATTTGCATGTCCCCACACCCAATAACTCTGAGTAAGTGGCATGTTTAGAGCATCGATCACAGCATTAGGAGCAGGTTTCTGCCATGCTGTAGTGATGGAGAACATTGTGTGACACCCTGGAATTGAATTCCCCTGTTCTGAACATGCCCCCTGGCTTCGGGTACCCCCACGCTTACTTCCTGGGAAACACATTAATTTTGGAGGCCTATTTGTTCTAATGCCTTCAAGTGCGGCGTCATTCCTGGGAAAGGATGGAGCTGTGATGTGTTGGCACATGAGTGAAAAAATCAGGAAAATGCAGGACTTAGGTGAAAGCAAGGAGTATCACCACCACTTGGGTCAGTGCTGAGGGATGAGGAGCCCGAGGAAAAACAACAGCTTCTGTCTCTGCAAGAGTTTAAAAATAATGATGATTAAAAACTGAAAGCTGAGGGAATTTAGTCAACAGAAAATTGAGGGAATTTAGTCCTTAATGCAACCAGGATCTTGCTCTCCCCCTGCCTGCAATTTTGAAGCAAATTACTTTTAATATTACCTAGATATTAATGTTTTAGACTGGGTACTCTTCATGCTCCAAAACTGATTTTCATAAATGTTTTAATGGGTCCAGGCCCAATCCCACTGAGGTCAATTAGAAGATTCCAAATAAATCCTTCTTTCTCCTCCTTGCATTAGTATGCAGCCTGTAAGAGGGCAGACACTGGTCTGTGTTTTTATCTTAAAATAATCCAGAAGACAATTTTCCTATGGGAAGAAATGATATAATTTGTGGGTGGTGCTTCCAGAGATGTTACCCAGGTAAGAACACTTTAATTTAGAGCCCAATTTTCAGGCATGCTTAACACAATTCTACCTGAAGTTAGACTTGGGTGGTCAATACTTTGGGAAAACCAGAGCCATAATTTTTAACATATCTCATTTTGTCTCAGGCTTGTACTGTCCAGGATTAGGTTTAAAGTGGTTTGGAAGTGCAATTTCAATGTGTTCTTTCTGTAAGTATTACAACAAAGTAAAGTGGTATATTATGATAAAGTATGTTCTGTTTTATAAATTTCTTAACTTCATGCCTGTGAGTATCTGACTTTAATGAAATTCATTTTTAAGCAGACCCCAAACTTTAAATAACTACAAACATCTTTCTTCCCAACAAGAATATAGTAGGTCTTTGGTCTGATATGCCATAAAAAAATAGAGGATGAGCTGTAAAATACTTTGGGAAAAATTGTTGTTGTTTTTTGTTTTTTGTTTTTTGTTTTTTGTTTTTTAGGGTTTTTTGTGTGGGGTTTTTTTTTGTTTGTTTGTTTGTTTTGGGCTTTTTTTGTTTGTTTGTTTGGTCATGTTCTGGTTGATGAACTGGATAAATACTACTATGATTTGGTTCACAATTCTGCTGTACCTCTGAACTTGGAGCATGACCTAGGGCAAATGTTTACTGGATAAGGTCCTAAGCTTTTGTGCTGTACCTTTAGGCTCTGAGCCCTAAAGGTCTGGTGGTAATCATAACTGCTTTGAGAATACTCCTTTAATGCTCTTTAAATACAACTTTTATAAGTACTTTTTGGCACGCTTCAGCTGCAGTGTCTCACATTTTTCTAGGATGTTTAAAGAAATCAGAAATTATTTCTGGTATTTGAAACCAAGCTTGAAATTGTGCTGAAAACAGTTCTCTCAGAGACTTTTCAGCTGAATTAATTACAATACAATCAAGCTGTGGCATGTGGGACAAGAAACATCTGGTGCTAACCTTGGCTGATCTTCTTGTAGATTGCATTCATTAGTCTGAATACTTTTCCTCAACATTTTGATATAATCATTTTGCCCTTTTTCGGTTTATGTACTTGTGATGGCTTTGACCGTCTTGACAAAACAAATCCCACACTCAGGTCAAGAACTCTGGAACTATCAGCTTTCAGTGAGAAATTACTTGCAGACTCATTATGTGTTTATTGTCTAAGGCTCCTTGTAATAGGAAATCTGGTTTGGGCATTAGAATTGTACTTCATTAGCTTTTGATATTCCAGCTGAAACTATCAGAAACACGACTTCCTCCGAGAAGAGAACTTGAAACAGTTCAACAAAAGAAATAAGAAATCAAGCTGCACTCTTCATTGCCTTCTTGTTATATTATCTGGGTATGCATATATATACTGAGGAAATTTAATAGCTAAACAGCTTCAAGATAATTCTAGCTTTTTAAAATTAAATAGAAAATCATCACTCTGTGAAGCTGAACCAACAAAAGAGCACTGGGGAAAGAAAGTCCACATATGCCCAACACCTACATTGTCTCTTTTATTGCTGGCTGCTCTGTGCATGAGCAGATTGTCACCACTGAAAACCAGGAGTGCTCTCTGTCCACTCTGATGAGGAGAAAACGATGAAAAAATATGCAAACAAAAGCCAAGCTGCTTTAGATGCTGATGTCTTCTGAGTGCCAAAGTACTTCTGGTGTTTTAAATTTTATAAACCTATAGTTCTCAGACTTAGACAATCTGAAAATTGAAAACAAAGACAGGTTAATCATGCACATAAACATACTAAGCCCCACTGAACTTTCTAACAAAACAAAAAATCCTGACGTTTGCTGGAAGAATTATTTTCAGTTGATACTGCCACTCAGAGAGTAAGGAAGCAGCCTCATCCTAGTGCTCTTGTCTTCTGAAACTGCACTTTTTTGTCCACTTCTCCTGAAGCATGAAACCATCTTGGCTTGGGCAGGCTCCAGCTGCAGCGCTGACAGCCACTTTCCACAGGAGAAATCCCGTGAAATGGGTCCATTTGGGATGTGTCTCTGGCCCCTCTGTTCCCCATGCATGGCAGGTGTACAACATGGTGGATTATTCCAGGGCAGGAGGAGCGCAGTTCGGGGATC
Organism: Acanthiza pusilla; assembly: GCA_036630365.1. Classification (NCBI taxonomy): domain Eukaryota; kingdom Metazoa; phylum Chordata; class Aves; order Passeriformes; family Acanthizidae; genus Acanthiza; species Acanthiza pusilla. Next base: position 1,726,502 of record JAXCHO010000103.1, on the reverse strand, counting down.
CCCGTGATGGTTTCCTCCCAGTGCTGAATCGATTTGCTCCGTCCATGCCTTTACTGCTCACCTGCTGCTCTTCCCTTCCTTCCCCGGCACAAAATCCATCAGCTGGGCTTCTGCAGGGGCACCAATTTCTGTGGAAGAGGTTCTAAAAGGCTGTAACAAATATTACAACCTGTTTGCAGCAGGTATCGCGTGTAACGTTCTTTGTGCTTTCTGCAGGCAATTGGAAAGGGAGAGATTTTGACTTTGTATGGAAAATCTATACAAATATTGCCTCCTCTGCCAAAGAATTCTTTTTTTCTTAGATCTTCAGGTCTTAAATTTCTGTCTACCCAGGTTTATGACACACTGTATTTATTGTACATTATAAGGGTTTTTCTTAGTTGCAGGTAGCTACAGGGTTTTAACAATTGGTAGAATTTAATCACTGATGCACTGCTTAAGGTGAAAAAGTCTATAAAATCCCTTTGACCTTTATGGTATCCACAAATACAGCAAATTTGTTTTACATGAGGTTTTAAAGATAGCCAGGGCATATGCATTTTAAATTATACAGCCAGTCCAGGAGAAGACTGGTTTTCCTTGCATATCATATATATCCAGACATGTATTAAGCATCTCCTGAACCCATAAAGAAATATTTCTGTTCTACTTAATAAACACGAGCCTGATTCTCTCAGTTTCACTGGTGTAATTCCACTGACTGTCACAGAACTACTGCTGCATCAGGTCTATGAAAATGATAAAACCAGCACTTCTGCTGATCACAGTATGTGGCCTGGAGATATCAGGGAGACTTTACTTAAAAGTCTCATGGCAGTTGCATTAAATCTTGGTGCAAAACTGAAAGTTAACATTTTAAGAAATGTGTATTATAAATAGTTTATAAGAACTTTTTTTTTTCTGTTTAAGCTACTGGTATTCAAGACTTCATATAATTTGTGAGTTTCAACATAAAATTCCCAAATATGGTATTAATATTTCCCTGGGGATTTTATGTATTTATGTATATGCAGCCTGTTTTCTTTAGCTGTATTTGAAAGCTATTTCACAGTACAATGAGGTTCTAATTCTTATAGCCAATCAAAGCTGTGCCTTCCATGTAATCAGCTCTTTGCTTGTATAGCAGAACAAAGCAATGCCCTATGAAAAATTAAGTTGTATTTATTTTTTAATATAGTACTCAGAATATTAGGCATATGAATCAGAAAAACCAGAATCTAATTAAATTATCAGTTCCTACAGCAAGTTCTGCATCTTCTACAAATACATCTGTAATTGTGTTAAACATATCCCTGCTTAGGAACTCCCCAAGCTAAAGCTTTTGATGTTGCCTGCTAAATTCTTAGCGGAAATTACAACAATCCAAATACTAACAGGGCAACTGAAACCACTCTGTTGGTTAAACAACACTGTTTTTAAGTGATAAATTCTGACACTCAAAGCCGTGCTCCTATTTGACTACCAAGTATCTGCAAACATGGCAGGGCTTTCTGCTCTCCCCGGGCTCGTGTCTGGCACAAAACTGTGCAGCAACAGGGAACAGACTAATCAAAAACCCATCCAGGTTTTTATGTGTGCTTGTCAGGCTGCATTTCTTCACCCAGGCCAGCGGGATTTGGTGCAAAGAAGGTGTGTTTGGTGGCTGGAGAGCTTGCTCTCCAAGCTCATTAATCACGCTGGATGTGCAGCAGGTTTCTCACACAATTCTCCAGGCTGGTCCTGCCCTGCTGCCTGAGCACTTGGACTTTCCTTCTGGAGTACACCCTCCATCCAGGGGAGCTCAGTGCATCCAAACAAAGCTACCCCTCTGCTTCCATCCCTGCACTGATGTTTTAAGTCTAAATGGAGAGGGAAAACATCTTCTGAAGGAGCTGCTCTCTTGTTTTCCTCCTGGTTAAACCTCAGAGCTGAGTACAACAGCCTCCCTATCTTCAGGTCTGTGGTTCAGCTTTGGAATTTGCTGCCCTTTGCGATGTTGAGCCAGTGTCAGGAGAGGGTCAGCTGCAGAAGAAAAGAAGAAACTCTTCATTCATTTCAAATTCTTGAAGTTATTCCCTTTGTATTCAGATAAAATTTCTGAATGGAGAGTACATTCCAGTCATGGATATAACCTGAACATAAAGCTGGTGAGTAGCAGCAGCAAAAAATCCTCAGACAAACATGCAAGTGCAGGCCAAACCTGTACAGTAAATGAGGCTGACTCAGATCCCAGGGACATGTTTAAAAGAGGCTTAATTTATAGAAATAATTGAATTAATTAGTATTAAAATTAATATTATGAAATATTAATTTTAATATTAAATATATCATTATTAAAATTAAAATAATAAAAATAACAATTTTTCAACTTGTCTTGTTGAAAAAAATTACATAATGGTTTGGAGACTTCTTCCCTCTTTCCATTCATCTTAATGTAGCAAAAGTTAAGCTGCTACTAAGGAAACATGTGCCTTGAAATGGCATTTGCATGTGTCAAGGAACTTTATATGTGCAAACACAGGTCATGATCAGCTCACAAACAACGTCGATATAAAGTGATACGGGTGAGATTAAGTTGATTAATGCTATATTCACTTTCTCATAAATGTTACTGGCCTACTGAATTACTCATGTTTAGCCAAGGCATAGAAACCAATGGTAGTTCTGCAAGTAATGGTAATTTAATTGCTCATGGTCGTTTCAGTGCACCTTCAAAGAGCTTTTTCCTGCAAATGTAGTTTGGGTTGTAATTCAGGGGCTGCCCTGAACAATGTTTTGTCTGCTGGCAAAACTTTGAATATGAGTATGATGCTACTGTTAATTTGATTTGCCTGGTTCCTCAGAGGGTGTGAACTAAAGCTGAACTTACTATTACTCATCAGTGGCTAACACAAGCACTTTACAATAAATAGACTAGCTCCATTTGAGCACATTTCAGGGATTTCCTTTGTGTATTCAGAAAGGACAGGCAAATTATTTCAAAATTAAATGCGTAGAATGACCCAGTTTATTGCAGCTTAAATAACTGTGGAATACATCCTTGAGAAATCCCAGATCCATAGAAAAATACATTGCCTGCGAGGGTGCAATAATGCTGAAGGGCTGGCGATTTTTCCTGAGCTGGGCTAATTCAAGAGGAGTAAAGGGAGTGCAGCTCAGTTGCCTTCTCTCTGTAGTAAAACACAGATTCATGTGCCTGTGGCCACACAAAAAGTCTGTGATGGGGCATGAAAGTAAATCTGCAGCTTAGTCCCTCTGTAGCATCCCAACCACTGAAAAAGAGGAGCCAGCAAAAAGATAGAGAAAGCAAGTAGAGAATAAAAGAACTTCCTCCCTAGTTATCCTCTCACTTTTTATGTCTTTTATGTTTTGAAGGCCTAGAAGAAATTTTTCCTTGTAGCATAGTTATCTTCAACACAAAATAATCTGATATCACACTTATCTGCAATTTTAGAAGCCTTCATGTACCACATTCATATCTAGCAATTGTTAGAATGATGATTTTATCAGCTGCCAATATTTGTTCATTCAATACGCAGCAGAAAGTAATCTTAGCTCAAAGAGTTTTTAAAAATACAAGTTAATGCCTGAAATGCATGAAGTAAAGTTCAGTATAATTAATATAGTAAAAGTCTCAGTCACCAAAAGGAAATTGCAGGATGTGGGTGTCGTGCTGCTACCTGTTGCCTAGCAATGCTGCATACGTGTGGCACAAGATTGATAGATATCACCCACTCAGATCGCTGGATTCAGACCTTCACCGCCGCCTTGTCACTGGGAAAAATTGCCAAGAAGCAGAGAGAGAAATAACAGATGGGAGGAGAAGCCTCACAGAGTAACATTTTCTCAGTGTCCAGCACTATCCTGCCCAAAAGATCAGGGATGTTCAATTTTATTGGGCCTGTCTTTCCAGTGCTCTGTGTAAATGTATATATGTGTATAAATTAATATATAAAAAACTTTCTTCCTAGCTAGGTGTATCTGGGTCGTGCAAAGTAGAGGCAATGATATCCTGAAATTAAAATGGCAATTCAGTTTTATAATTTTTAGTGACTCACACTGCATTACCTTTAAGTAGGATGAACAAAAATTTCTCAGATATTATAGATAATTATAATGTTATTACAGAATTCCTGATAGCAAATGCTAAAGTTAAGATTAAGATGCAACACAGCATTTTAAGCAACTCATACCTTCTCAAAATACACTTTTTGCTAAAATTTTCCATGATCCATTTGGCTTCAAAGTCAGCTTTTTTCTGAGAAATCTTTCTATGGAATTAGTTCTGCCATTTTTGAACCGAGTCAGGAGGCTCCATATGTTCTATTTTAAATTCTGGACTTGCATAATTCCAACAAATGACTAAAGATAGAAGCCTCAGACCTGACAGGTTTTATAATACTCATTAGAAGAAGAAAATAATCTTGGTTTGAAGAAAATTACTTGAGTTTTCAAAAATAATGGCATCCAAAACAATTTCTTGCACGTGCACAAGTAGAATCTGAAGATGGTTTTCAGGCCAAAATGCTGTTATATAAGAAATCCTGCTCTTAGCTGTTTAAAATCATTACACTTGAGGACAGCCTTTTTTGTTTAGCCCCATCCATTAATAAGGATTCATTAAAATAATACAAAGCACCAGAAAAAAATCTAATTATCAAAAGACCAAACAATCAGTCCAATAGAGCATGAACTGAACAGCCATCTGTTGAACAGTCCTGTTTGCTGAGAACTCAACATCCATCTTAGTCGTGGAAAACAGAGGAACTAACAGCACTGAAACCGAGGAAGGCTTGGTAAATAATAACGAGCGAGACAAGTGAAATAAATGGGAATTACAGTTGATCCTAATGCCCAGGAAAGGTGCAGATTGCTTTTTTGGGGAACACAACAGCCGACCATTGATGGATGGTGGAGAGAGTGAGAGTACCAGCCCAGAGCAGCAAAATTCATGGGATAATATGGAGAGGGATGGGATGGGATGGGATGGGATGGGATGGGATGGGATGGGATGGGATGGGATGGGATGGGATGGGATGGGATGGGATGGGATAGGATGGGATGGGATGGGATGGGATAGGATCCATGGGATGGGATGGGATGGGATGGGATCCATGGGATGGGATGGGATGGGATCCATGGGATGGGATGGGATGGGATGGGATGGGATGGGATGGGATGGGATGGGATGGGATGGGATGGGATGGGATGGGATGGGATGGGATGGGATGGGATCCATGGGATGGGATAGGATGGGATGGGATAGGATGGGATCCATGGGATGGGATAGGATGGGATCCATGGGATGGGATGGGATAGTATGGGATCCATGGGATGGGATGGGATGGGATGGGATGGGATGGGATGGGATGGGATGGGATGGGATGGGATGGGATGGGATAGGATGGGATCCATGGGATGGGATAGTATGGGATCCATGGGATGGGATGGGATGGGATGGGATGGGATGGGATGGGATGGGATGGGATGGGATGGGATGGGATGGGATCCATGGGATGGGATGGCAGAAGACAGCTGCTACCCTCACCCTGGGGTGTCAGACCTGCACTAACTCCAGTGCTAAGCTCAGTGCCTCCATATGACTGACAAATATCTGCTCTGCAGCTCATTTTAGGGTGAAAACACCTTTTGTGTTCACAACGAGCATCTCCATTGCATCCTGGTTCTGCTGACGTTTGGTGGTGTTCAAAGCACTCAGATAAGATTTTCAGAAGTATCAAGTGACTTAAAACCTACAAGTATCAGTGAGCTGCCTCCCAGCCAGCTCCTGAAACACCCACGCAGCAGTTGCTGCTCACCACAGTCAACTCCCACACTGAGTTTGGGACTTGGGGTCGCTTACACGGAGCCTAAGACCCAAACAAGGCAGGTGCAAGGAAAGCTATTTAGAGCTAAATAACAGCAAATGCTAAAAGGAGAGGTGTTAAGGGGCTCCACCCTTCAGGTTGGGCACCTGAGCCAGCTGGGGTGGTGGACTGGCAGCTCCCCTGGTGAGGATCAGAAGCCCAGCGCTGCTGTTGCAGGTAGGTAGCCACATTGCATTTTTTGAGTAGAAATTGCTAGTTATCTCTTTGTTTTCTTTTAAAATATAACAAGAGGAAGAAATTGTGGTTTTTTTCGTTTTTATGTAACCTTCCACAGGTAGAGTGGCTGGAAAATGGAGGATTTCATTTGTTTGCACGTGTTGTGAGTGGTTCTGGCTTGTACCTTTGAGCATGTGGTTTTGGCTACAAAGGAAAATGAGGAGGGTCTGTTCTCTTTGGTGAGACACCCAAGCTCTGTGGCAGGGAGTGCAAACTCATGGGCTCGTGGAGAGAGCACACAGGAGAGCTGGAGAGCTGAGAAGGAAGGGGAGTTGTTGTATTCCCTACCCTATTTTTAGCTAATACTGTTATAATGCACAATGTTTTCTACAGCCTTGAGAGCGCTTTTAGAAACAGTGAAACACAGAATTACAAAATTATGAGAAATGGGGATTGGGGCTCTAAGGAGAGGATTTTGCTGACTTTTCTGCACTGTTTCGTGACCTTGACATGACATGTGTCTTTTTTTATCATTAATATGGATCTTCTTGGCAGCTGATGATACAAAATTATGGTGGTTTTTTTTTTTTTCCATGTAACAAAGGAGAAAGCCTTTCTTTTCATTTATAGCTAGGGGAGCAAGGCAGGAAGCTTGGTCTTCTCTCCCACAGCAAGGTGGGTATCCTGAGAAAGCTGGGAGGCTCTGGAAGAACAGGTGTCATTACTCTTAATCTCTCTGAGGGTCTGATAGTATTCCTAGGTAGAACTCCAGTTTGGAGTTTATATTCCCCTCGAATGTTGTGATAACATTTTCTTTGAGGAGAACTGAGGCAAGGCAATGGACCAATCTCAATCTTGCTCAAGCCTGTTTGAAGGTACCCACGTTCCTGGCTGGAGGAACACAACGTTTTTATCTCGGTTCTGACGACAAGGAAGTCTTGTCTCAACTCAGAGGGTGGAAAGGTGCCAAGAGCAGCCCCATTATTTGGCAGGCAGGAGGTAACCTTACAGTAAACAGCTGTCAACTTCTCAGTCTAGCAGAATTTTAATGGCTCAGAGACTAAAGAGAGTTACGGTTTTGTCTGACCCCGTGGGGTCTGGGCTGAATTACTCTGGGCTACACTGAAGCTATCACATTAGGGTCAGATGACTTGTCTATATAAATTCCTCAAACGTGCCATTAAAATGCCAGTTCCTAACTTAGCTGGAACTATAAAGCACTTCAGCACAGTTTAAATCTCTGATCTCGTATAAAACAATCAAAACAGAATAAAAGGAATATTGTGTGGCTGGGGGCTCTGTCACTCTTAACCGTGTGCAGGTGGATGCCATTGCTCCTAATCATTTTTGGTTGCTCTTGTTCTGCATGCAAGGGGGTCAGGCTTAGTCCAGGTAAAACAATTGCATTATTTACCAGAAAACTTAAAGAATTTGGCTTCCTAACTTAACTCCAGTGTATTAATGCCAATCCCTTTCCTCATTCTTGGATGTTCCTTAAAATATAAGAAGGATTCCCAGGCACACAAAATATGGCCAGCTACTTTAAAAAGTCTCTATTTTAAGAGAAAAACTCATTGCGAATGTTAACATTCCACAAATATTGATAGATTGGAAAGCGGAAAGGACCTTTAAAATTAGAAAGCAGAAAATAACTTTTGCTTCAGGCCAGTGGAAAGTGCAAATCACAGCCTGGAAAAAGGGGGAAGAATCCCCAAACACACCATTTGGAGCAGATTGTGCTGAAGCAATTATTTATGTCCATTTCTTATGCATAAAGAAAGAACACTTAAATCTGTACTGTAATTCTGCACTAAGGCAAATACTTTCAGTGGTTGCTGTGGACTAGCACATGAACTTACCTATCTGTCAGTGACAGCAGACAATTAAAGCAGTAATTTAATTGGGGATTCTGGAGCAAAGAGTGCTGGGAAGAATATTGATACCTTAATAAAGGCTCAAGCTGTGGTAATGGGTCCTGGAGGTAATGTGCAGCGTGATGAACTAGGGTTTTGATTTGAGGGAAGGTATATGGAGATGCAGAACTAGGGCTCAGTGAAAAATTATGAGTTACAAGTGCCTGGCAATGTGCAGGGTCAGAATCAGGCATGTCTGGCTGCACCTGGGCTCAGGAATAGACACCTGCATGACATTGCTGCTTTTCTCAGGTTGGGGTGAGGCTGTGCATTTTCTAACAGTGCATCTGTGCACCAAAGCTCTGTCTGTCACAGAAGGTTAGGGCAAATATACTCTCCTGTACTTATGTTTTTAAGCTCTAATCTTTATATTATTCTGATACTCCTGCTCCATAGGAGTCAGAAATCCTGCAGCACTTCTCAAAAAATTATCCTGCAGTGCTGATGAGTGCATCTTCAAAATGGATGCTGTTTGGAAGATAAACTTGTGCCCTGCAGAGAAGATAAAATGTAGATTTATTGAAGCAAACAACAACAAAAAGCTGTATATTGGATTTTGAGTCCTTTTTATATTTTAGGGTCTATAAAATCAGGCTCCTTGCCCTTTATATAGCAAATCAAGCAGGAAAAACCATTGAAAGTTTTTTTGATCACCCATCTTTTATGTACCCTGTAATCAAGCATATACCAAATTCCAGGGTGATTTGAAGAGAAATATTACCTTTCTTTAATAAAAACAAAGCAGAGATATAAAATTCCTCCTAATGCCTTATCAATAACAGTTTTCTTTTTGTATCAATGGAAGTTCCTTTTCTTGGTACCTCACCAAAGTCGTGGAGGCACCTGCCGTACATCCAAGTTTATTTCCAAAGACTTGTACCTCTTCACTCAGGACTGGATTTATTGCCTCTGCAAAAGTGCAGGTAAAACAGGCTTTATGCAGAAAGAAAAGGAAGAGGAAGAGCAGGAGGATTGGGTAGAGGTGCCCATGGAAAATGCAGAACAGCTCCTCCATCCCGCTGGCTGAGAGCAGCAGCTATCATAGCTGTGTTCACATATTAAAGTATACATATATTAACGTATAGCACTGCTGCTTTCAAGAAATTACTTACACCTCGTGGGCCCTTGCTCCTTTCCCAGCTGGACCCAAATTCCTCCCTGTGCTGCCCTGTGTGGAGCCATGATGAGCCTCGGTGTTGTGTGGGGTTTGTTCTGTTAAACTGGGTGTGATAAATCACAGTCAAAGCACGACACTGAACGCTCCAGCGTTAGTTGGAAGTTCAAATATTGAGAGTTTAGCTTACTCATTGCCATGGCAATCACTATTAAAATTATTTTTAGCTTATATTAAAGGTACAAAGAAAAAAAAAATCAAAAAGCATTTGAAATGTGAAGTACAAAGACTTTAATTTTAAAAAAACATTCTGTATCCCTTCAGTGAGGGGATCTTTTATAAGTGAGCCCTGGGTTTGACAATTTTGGATGATTAAATTTTATATTAAGTGTCTTCTTGGGGACAAGAAAAAAAAATAAGTGCAGCTAGGCTGAAGCTGCTGCTGGTCATAGTCTGATCTTGTTTTTATGAAACAACTGATCATAGCCTGAGCATCATGCAATATCTCTGCCTTGGATAACTCTGGTGACCCCTTGCTGCTTCCTCCTATCTCTAAAATACAGAATTTAGCAATAGGTATTTTAACTGGAGTGCTGTGGTTTAATTAATAATTCTTTTTAGCAAGGTCTGACAATATTTGTCAATGTTTTTGCCACTAGGCATTTCCCTTTCTCATTCCAAGTTCACAAAAGAAAGATGAACCCCCCAAAAGTATTATGCAGTAACTTATTTCAAAATATAGAAGTAATAAGAATTTTAAAAAAAATCCTGCATTCCTTGTTACAATGTCTGTGAAATGTACTGTCTAAAAGGCATGATAAAAGAGAACTCTCTTATTAGGGATGTCATAGGGGATGGTGAATAGATACAGGTAATTACTATTTCAAATGTCTAATGACCTTTTCACTAAAGCACAATGAACTTCTATCATGCTCTGTTGCTCTTGGTAGAATATGTGATCTTCCTGAATACAGATGCACAGAAAAGTCCTTAATTTCCTCACAGAGCAGTAAAATTCAACAACTTGAATTGCAGTTACTATTTTTTTTTCCCAGATGTTGGAGTGGGAAGTTTGGAAAATAAATGCCTTAAGTCTGTATTGCTCAGACTGTGGCCAGAATTTGCAATGCCTGGTGTTTTATATCATCTGTGGTGAGCACAGTGAGAATTGATGGATGCCAGCATAAACTGTAAAGCAGACAGAGGTGGTGGAGGCAGAGCAACAGGGACATTTGCACCAATGCAATTCTCTGTTCTTATGAGGAGGCAAAAAACAGTGACAGGTGCAGCATCTGCCAAATTGAATTGTTTGTAGTGTGGCAGCCAGGAATATACCTCAGTTTGCTCAACAACAAAAAGTGTTTAAATTTGGGAAAAAAAAAAAAAAAGGAGCATTCAAAAGAAGATAAAAAATACCTAATTACCATTCAAACAATAAGCTACAATGCTGAAACGTTTCATTATAAAATGAACAATAAAACTTCTGTGGTTTGTGTTTAGGGACAACCTGGAAAATCAAGAGTTCTGAGACAGAAAAATCAAACATATTGAAGGCTTTTGTGCTCCAATTCTAGGGGAAATGACAGTGCCTATTGTTGCTGTCTGTGTTGTGAAGATGTGAGTCTGATGATTAGGAGACAGCAGTCCCTGCCAAATAATATTAGAGCACTTTTTTATACAGAAGTATCAGAACTACTCAGATGATTCTGATCACACAATTTCTCATTGCATTCAGGTCTGGGCTAAGTGGGAAATATAAAGGTGGAGTCAAAATATCCTGTCAGAGAAGAGTGATTTTACTTGCTACTTGCATTAATCACAATCTATGGAGGTTGAGCAGCTTGACCATGACTCAAGTGTGTGGGAGAATTGTGTAGAATCACATAAGATTAGTAAGTGGTTCCTTCATTCTGCCTGGTGCTGTGTTCATGCTGGAAGACACTGCAACGCTATAATGCTTTTCATTAAAAAAGTCTCTGTCATAGTTCAGTCTTAGAAAAGAGTGGGGAAAAAACTCAAAGGATTTCTCACCTACTCACAGAGAAATTTTGCTCATTAGCCTTTGATTCTTGCACTGTGCAATGAGAACAGAAAAACCTCAGCATAAGCCTTTTTTTTTGCAAACATAGAAGTACATAATTCCCTGTTTTAAATGCATGAAACAAAATTTGAACCACTTTCAGTATTTATATTGAGACTGGGAAGGCAAAAGGTGTCTTGGCTGAATGGCTCCACTTTAACCTTGTGTTGGAGAACTGTCTATAAAGACTTTCTACAAAGGTGGTGATTTCTGGACAAAAGGATTAATTGAGTTAATAATCTGAACAGTGAGGTAAAGAGTAATTTACAGCCATAGCTAATGTGAAAGCCCTGTTGTTTCTTTAATGATGGTATTGACTGACGTTGCACTGCTATAAATTGTCCTGCAAGAAATCTGTATGTACACAAGCTTGAAAGTGTAGTCTGTTGTGATTGAGACAAAAAAGACCTGACTTTCAGAACTCCACTGGTCTGTAAAATAACTAAAACATTTTCCAGGAATGAGAAAGACAGTGTGATTTGATACACATTTTAAAAAAAGAATATTGAAGTTATACTTCCATTTAATTGAGCCATTAATCCTAGAAAAGTGGCTTCCACATGTAACCTGAAACCATATCACATTCTTCTACTTATTTTCTGATATCACCAATTGAACATAGATCACAGAAAATAAACTGGCTTTCTTGTTCAAAATATGAGCCATTTCAAGAGAAAACACTGAGTTGAAGAGAAACCTGAAGGAAAAAAAAGAAAAAACAGTAACTGCAACAGATAAATAAAATGCCTGCCTCTAACTAATAAACTGGGAGCCTGAGCACTGTGTTTGACAATAATATAGGAACTATAATTTGGCTCACAAACCTCTCAAGAAGCAGTAAAAATGGGTATGTGTTTTCTCTAGGAGAAGCTGGGTCTGTTGTTGACCTCATCATTCTAAGATGTTTCTCTGTGGATATTCAGAGCACACGGCACTTCAGCTGAAATCCCTTGTTCTGATTGCTGGAGTGTTACACAGCTATTTTCCCGTGCAATTGAAGCTACGCAGGAACCAAAGCACAGATCCCAAGCACCAAGTCGTAAAGGGTCTTGGGGAAACATTCAGACAGTAAAATGTGCACTGCAAACACTGAGTGAGGCAGTGAAAAGTGGCCTGTTGTCCTTCTGCTAATACTCCCCAGGCCATCTGTAAGTGGCCTTTATGAACCACCTGTCATTTAGGCGGTGGTTAATTCACTAATTAGCAGGAGAGTCACCAGACCATGCTGTTGGACAGGCATTTTCTGCTAATGGTTGTGTGCAAAGAAATGCAGAGTTCTTGGGTTTCCAATTGCAAAGTATTGCTTTACAGAAAGGATAGTGCTAGAAGCTTTTCTCACAAAACCAGATATAGAGGGCACAGACATTGACAAGCCAGTCATCCCAATAACTGAATTTTAGGGCTGAGAGTTGGAGATTTAGGTGTTGTAAGGCAGTTTTAGCGTGCAACCTTTAAGGATGCTGCCAGTGTGGTGCAGCTGCACCCTGGGGTGAGTCAGGCTGGCAGGAGGCTCAGCTGAGGAAGAAAAGTTTGTGGTGATGCTGGAAACAGAACTGGTTCTTTCATTGCATTATAATGACCTACATGATTTTGCTTGGCACATGGGTCACCTTGGATCCACCCAGTTGCTCATGATTTTGGCCAAATCTCAGCTCCTTTCTTTGTCTCCTATGACTTTGGTTCTCCTTTATAATTTCTTGCTGGCAAAGGATGGGTTTCTTTCCTGCTCATTTAATGCAAGATATGGAAAGGTATTCAGGCACCTAAATTTAAAGAGAGATTGAATATGCTTGCAATTCTGGCACCTAGTTTTTCTGTTATAAACTTGGAAAATTTCCTTACTTTTGGTGAAATTATGTATGCCTTTCAGAAGGAGACACCTGCATTGATTTTATTGTTAGTTAAGGTCATTTAAACCACATTAAAATGTATGTTCATTTACTGATTTTCCACGCTGTGAACAGCCCCAGGGTTTCAGAACTGAATCTTTAGCTGATGGACATCTGGGAAATTTCCTGCATCTTTTAAAGAAGCCATGTCAATTTATATTAGCAGCAGATTAGCTCTTTAATTTTTTTCATAGTGGAATATCAGCTCTGAATACAAAGGTCCATAAATGCCATCAGTAGGTGTGGGCAAGTTGTCCAAAGATGTTTGAATCGTCCTTTCCTGTTTATATCTCTTTATGTGGAAATATTTCACTAAATATTTCTCTAAATGTGCATGGAGAATTTGAGCAGCAGATAGAATCTATAGTGGAAAGACAGTTGTGTATTTTCATGCAGAATTGATGACTAGTTATGGGAGGCAGAATTACCAACTCTAGAGAACACAGATGTTAACTGGCATAATGCCCTCTTGATGCAAATAAATACATTAGATCCTATAAAAGATTTTAAAACAGGAGAGCTCATCTTGGCAGGAGATATATTTGCTGGATTTGTGCTATTCATTTTGTTTTATAGAATTGCTGTGGAATTGGAATAGACTATTTGAGGAGCTTCTAAATGCACCAGTGGAACGAGACTTTAAATTCCTTTTTATTTCTGATGTTTTGCAAAGGAAAAAAAAAACCTGCTTAATTTGTGCATAGACACTTCACCTCCCCTAGTACCCCAAAGTGTCTGAGCTACATGCCTGGTAAACTAAGCAGTGACATTATCACAAAATGATGAAAGGCTGGACAACTGCTCAAACATGCAGGGTTGTTGGTGTGTCTGGAGCACAGCAGAGGGGAATGCTCCCTTTCCATTCAGAAGTTGGGCTATTTGCATTCTTCCTCCATCATTAATATTCCTTATGAGCAGAATATCACTGTAATACCCACCAAGTTTTTACCACCTGTCACTCAAACTCTTGCTTCTGTTCCCATGTGATTATTTGAATTTCTTCCAAGTAAGACCTGGCAGGAATATAATATGACCCATCTCCTCCTAGAGCTCTTTTTTGTGAGAAAAATACAGGAGATTTTTTTGGAAGTCCATCCTTTTATAAACTGAGAAACATAGGCATCTATTTAGGGCAGCAGATTTGAAGGTCAAAAATCTGTTTACATCTGTGGGGAAGTATTGTCAGTGTTGTCAGTTTAAGGCAATGCTATGCCTGCTGTTTGCAGTGGATTTTTTTATATATTATTTTTACGAGAACAGGGAAAAAGACCCACACCTCAACTGCCCACTTCTGTACCCCAGGGTATTTCTGCAAGGCCAGAGAGAGGCCTGGAGGAGGTGGACACTGCTGTGATTTGTGACAGCATTTCCTGCCTTTGGGTCTTGCCATTCCCTGGGATGAGTAGAGCGAAGGGCAGGAGGGTTTTCCCCTCTCCCCTAAGTGGCTGTCACATTCCACAGCAGCTGCTGTAATATTGTGCAGTAATTTCTTTTCCAAGACAGGTCCCTTTTAACTTCCTGATCTCATTTTTCATTTTTCAAGTGTTTTGAAGCATTTTGCCACCTCCTATTGTCCCTCCTGTTTTCCCTGATGTTGGTAGGTTTTTCTTTTTGTTCCATGCTGTTGTTTTATGGAGCCTTTGTCTCCTAACAGTTGTCTGTCTCCACTACCTGCTAGTGCGAGCTCCCTTTACTACTGCCTGCATTTCTGTGTCACATCAATCCTGCAGTCTGACAGATGCAAATCTGTCTAAAATAACCTGTGCATGATGCATGCAACCTGAAAATAAACATTTATTCCAGAATTAGGTGCATCATACCTGCAAATAACCTCATTTATCTAGACACATTTATTTTAATGCTTATTGTATAAATACCAGTATCTCAGCATACTCTACAATACCATCTGCCACTTGCTCTTCTATTATGCATAATTTAATATAGTCCTACATTACTCTGATTTTTTTTATGTTGCTGAGTTCATGCGTAGCTACATACTTCGACAGGGATATGAGTGTGGTATGAAGATTACAGAAAATACTACACTGAGGTTCAAGTGGTGCTTTTGGGCTAGAGAACATGAATTCAGACAAGGTATTGACACCTGCAGCGTCACAATGTGGATCAGTGCAGTATTTTTCCATACTTGTTTTGAATCTTCTCAGTAACTTAAATAAGCAAAGGTAAAATAACAGAATTGTCTTTATGAAATACAAGTATATCCCACTCGCTCACTGATTTTCCAGTTCTCCACAGGCTAGACAACACAGTTCATATATTCAAGTTAATTAACCTATAACTTACTGGATTGCTGAGGTGTTTCTGTGGACCATTATCACTGACAGGGCACTGAAATGGCTGTGTATGATCACACTGTTAATGCCTGGCTCTTGAAGAAGCCAATATACACAGAAAGGAGATAGAACAAGTCCTGCTGTGATTAACCAGCATTAGTTTCTCCTACCATAATTTGGTTTAACTTCTGAAATTTGAGATTACTTCTACCTTTGTTTCACATTCCAGGATGTGTTTGATATTTCCATCAACTCCAGATTGTTCACAACATAGTTATACTATACTAACACTCTGAATAATAAAAATTTGCGACAATTAAAGGCCTGTTTTTAGGGAAAGCAGTGAGAACCCCAAGCCTAACCTCTAATCATGAGTTGTTTGGGTTGCTGCCTGCCCTTCCTCTGGCATACCGCTGCTCTTCCAGGGTTCTCAAAGACAAATATTAGAAGCTGGTAATGGGATATCAGGTCCAGTTCCTGTGGACTAAAAAAAGCTAAATTTAGCAACAAGACAGGGAGGCATAGCCTCAAGCTGTGGTTCAGGTTGGACATGAGGAAAGGTTTCTTCACGGGAAGAGTTGTTGAGCATTGGAACATCCCTGGGGCTGTCCAGGGAGGTGGAGTCTCCATTCCTGGAGGTGTTCAAGAAGGGACTGGGTGTGGCATTTACAGCCATAGTGCACTTGATAAGGTGGGGATCAGTCAAAGGTTGGCCTTGGTTATTTGGAGGTCTTTTCCAACCTAAATGTTTCTATGATTCTAAATTAAATCAGTTCTTGCTGACTTGAACACCTTTAACTTCTTGGCACACCATTTTACCTCTCTGTCCTTGGTTCTGGTGTGGTCCAAGGCCAGAGCTAATACCCAAGAGCTTCACCAAGGACAGGACTGGCAGGAGCTGCAGCAGAGCCCTGAAAAATCCCACTCCAGAGCTCAGAACTGGCTCTTTGTGGCGGGGCTTTTCAGCAGTGCTTGTGCTCAGCCAGCCTCCATCAATTCTGAAACAGTTTGTGCTTGATCGCTGGTAATTTTTCATGTTTAAGATAAAACAATTCTCATTTCTCCCACTTTGCAATCAAACAAGTGATTTTTAGAGGAATTTGAGGACACTTGTGCTGTTTCATTGTTAAAGCAGTGGGCAAGGGCTGCTCCTGTTTTTTACACAGAAAGGACTGGCTGGATACAAAAATCCATAGTCTGTGGAATGAGAGTAAGACTTGAGAATTCCTACCCTCATGGACCTCAGTAGAGCTTTTCAAGACTTCATTAGTAAGTATGAGTGAAAAATGGGTTAGCAAATTCAGTGCCAGCTAAGCAGTGGGTAGGCTTGGCTCATCTCAGAGCCCTGATCTTATTAGAGAGAAGCTGCATATATTGAGCAGATATTTCAGACCAGAGTGTGAAAACTCTGGATATTAAGGTGTTCGGTTGTGAATTACGCTTGGCGCTGCTGCTGCTGCTGTCCTAAATGATTTTTTTTTCCTTTATTGTGGTCCAGAGTCCCATGTTGCTTTTCATTTTAGTTCTAAAGTGGATTTTATGTATAATGTGGAGAGTGTCTAGAAAGAAAAGATGGTACCAATATGCAAAATTGAATTATGGTGCATCTGCAGTGGCTGGGATGCAATGTTTAACACAGATGTTGAATTGGGATATTTCTCAAAGAACAGGATTTACCTTTAAGATATGGAACAGAACAAACATCAGCTTAACTGGAACAATATTCATATAAATGTAGAAGTGTCAAGTAGTGCAATGATTGCTACCATAGATGCTGAAGGCATCTGTCTCCCTTCATATTTAAGTGTGATTTTTGGACATGATGCAGAGTTTGTCAAGTAAGAAAATACCCTGCTTTTGTAAACGTAACTACATGTTAGAATTTTCTAAGATTCTGAATAACTCTGCGCACTGTTAATGAAAGCTGTTTAAGTGAAGCTGCACAGAGCATTGTATCGATAATGAAGTATCAAAAATTATATGTAAAAGTAAAAAGAAGAGCAAGCTGAGGTTCCTTGTTGTTTTATCCCTTCCTTTTTATTTCTAAATTTTGCACTTGAAATTAAATGGAGTCTATTCCCAAAGGCAAAACACAAAGGTTGTGTGTACAAGGAACATTAATGAACTGTGCTGGAGTGTCCTTTTCTGTCCAATATCTAACACTGAATTCTTGTATCACCTATTCATGATCATCACATTTCTCAAAGTACAGAAATAGAAAACTAAGGCAAGATTTCCAGCTTATTTGTGTTTTTGAAGAGATGCTCCAATATACCCTCTCTCATTTTCAAGGGAGTGTTATTTAAGGAAAAACTTACAAAAACTTACCTTCTCATTTTGTGTTAAATAACTCAGGCAGAGGAGCTGAGCTGAGGCATTTAGCACCATGTTCCTCGTGGTCTTTTAGGTGGCAGAAGAGGGTGTGACTGGTATGCATTGCAGAAGTCACACTCACAAATTTCACATAGTTGAGGGCAGTCTCTCTCTGAATTTTTCAAAAATTATGAGTATTTACCAATCTCAAAAAATTGGAATTTTTTTCTGGCTTTGGTAATTGACTTAGTTGGAGGTTGCTGTCTGTTTTCTACAGGAAAATGAATCTTATTTTACTTAAAATAGAAAGAAATTTGTTCTTCTCCTGCTGTTTTTGATAGGGTGCTTGACTACTGTATAACCCTTATGGGAAAATATTTAGCTTAAGTTCTATTTTTATCTCCTGTTTGTTTATTTTTAATTACTACTTTAGTACCCTGAGATTCGCCATCGATCTTCATCTGCCTACACAATTATCCTTAGCTTGCTGAAGGGTTTGTTTATTTTTTAAGTTATATGAGTTACATGTGCTCTGTTAAGGTTATTTGTGTGTGTGTGTCTAACTACTTGTAATAGGAAAATTCTGATTTACATGGAGGAAAGATGAATTGCTATTACTGGTGTTATGAGAGTGTAACACAAAGGGAAGATGTTGTCTGAATTCTGTTGCTGTCTTGGGGTGATTTTTCTTCTTGGAGGAATTCGCACCATGGAGTGAGGTGTTCCTGCCCCAAGGTTACCTAGGGAACACTGTAACATAAAATGTGGGAGGTTAATGCCTTTAAGAGTGTTTTAAATGCACTGAAGTTCTTTGCACAGCAACTCCCACTAGCTTGAGAAGTATTTCATAAATTTATGAAAATGAATCTGCAACTTCACTGGAATAGACAATTCTCACTTCTCACTGTACTGGAGGGTCTACTCCCTGTGAAGGTTTTCCATTATCATTTAAAAATGAATTCCACCATTTTGTTTTAAGTTAATGAAGTCTTATCTCTGATCAGTAGATTAGTGTAATTCAGCTGATACAACCTAAGGTTCTGTCCTAAAATTAATTTCTCTCCATCTGCTAGGAAATTACTTTTCCTGTATAAGCAAATGGGGAAAATGTTTTTGGTCCCAGTTAACGGAATATTGGCAGAAAAACTCTGTACTTTTCTTCAGCGCTGAATGTAGTTGATATATTTCTTCTTGACTTTTAAATACACAAAAATGTTCAAGGCCAGGCTGAATGCGGCTCTGAGCAACCTGGCCTGGTGGAAGGTGTCCCTGCCTGTGGTGGGAGGATTGGATCTGGATGATCTTTAAATCCCTTTCGACCAAACCACTCAAGGTCTATGATTGTACAAATTTGTCTGGTGTTGAAAAGGGCTAAGTGTGTGGCTCAAATAGGATGATCTGTGGGTCACAAGGAGACTCCTGCACCCAGGTGGCTCTCCCTGATGGCAAGGGCCATTGTCCTTGAGTTCATGTTTGCCTGTGTATTTATTGGAAGAAACTTTCGTCTGTAAATGTTGGACATTTTCCTTGGAGGCACATGAAGACAATTTCACTCAGATAAAAAAATAACTCCAGGGAAACTTTAACTTGCAACCAAAACCAATGGCCAGAGCTAAGAAACCAGAGGGTAACCATAATGGTTCTCCAATGGCATTTTGCAGGTTTGTGCTGGGATACACACGGATGTGAGGGATAACCCAAAGCTGGATGAATTTACCCCATTTATAACACTACTGGGGCTCATGGCCATGGCCCCGAAACTTCTGTGGGATGAGGTCTCCCTGTCTGGGAGCCCTGTCTGTTTGCCAAGGGATCTGGTCTTTCTCATTCTCACCATCTGGGGAATGTGTGGTGTACCTACCACACCCCTGGGGTGGGGAAATAGGGGTGGGAAGGGCTCAAGGTTGTCAGGGACCTGTGGGATGTGGGGAGGTGAGTGCTCCTGACAGCACTGCACAGTAACAAACAGTAACTTCAGGTTTGTGATTAGTGTGAAAGCTGCTCTGAATCTCTCCCATGCACTTGCTTTCCAAAACTGAGGCCCCTTCTAAAAGGCCTGACAAAGAATGTTGATCACTGAATCATCCTGTAAAATTCAAGAGAACTGTAATTATAAGCAGTCGGGAAAATCTATAGAAAAGAGATAATTTCCCATTAAATTCAACGGGGCAGTTGTCAGCTGACATAAATCAGTGAGTTTATTGATTCAGTGGAGCCTGTTTGCACAATATAAGGGTTCAGCCCCACTGGGTTTGGGAACAAATTCCGTGGAACCCATTTCGCGTCAATTATTTTCATTTTCACTCCGTTCAATATGACTAATTATCGCCGTTCCCTCAGTGTGAATGGACCACACGGTTCCTGTCAGAGCCTTCTGCTGGAGTGACTCAGTGAGTGAGTGAGGAGCAGTGACAGATCCTGCAGCTGAGCTGGGAGGACCAGGCTGGTTTGTTGTCACGAGTGGAGAACGCACGTGCAGGAGGACACAAGGCAGTGCTGAGCGAACCCTGAGCTGGGCTCTCCTTCCTCACTGCATTTGTGCTGCCACACAGCTCCAGTCTCACTGCAGGCTGTAAAAGGTCGGCGTGCTGTGCAATTAATCTCAATTACGTGCGCATTTTGGGATATGTCACACCGCATCATTTGAACCATCATACAAACAATTACTGCAGTTCAGGTAGAGTTCACTCCCAAAGTTTCCACTGGCCCTGAGTAAAGAACCTTTAATTTTGTAAGGGAAACAGTAGTACAGACCCCTCTATTTTCTCTAGCACATGGAGCCTGAAACAATTACAGCTTACTCTATAAATCTATTTCTCCTCACTTGCAGCAATTCTCAGATTTCCTTATGCTCCCCTGACTCAGGGGGAATATTCATTAGGACAAGCACATACAGTTTCCCTAAGTATATCAAGTTTGAATTGCTGAAGCTGGTGGCTGGCTCCCTTCCACACAGCTTATAGGGAATTTTTAAAAGAAAGCCCAACAGCTGATCATGCAACTAATCCAGATTTTCATTCTTTCATCCTAAACGAGGAAAAAAAAAATGCTGACAGTTTGTCTCTCTTAATTGCCTTCTCCAATATATTATTTTGGGGCATGATGGTTTCTGCCCCCTGTGTGTGTGCTGCTTCAGGCTGTGCTGAAGGGGTGCACAGCACTTAAAAAGCCATTTACTCTCCCAGGGCATGAGCATCTGTGCCTGAGGGAGTGTTTGACACTTGCCTCTCAGAGCAGCAGTGCTGGAAGGGGAGAACGTAGGAGATGGAGGATTGGGTTTTGCTCAGGCTGCTCCTCTCACAGCCCTGGTGGCTGAAGGACAGCTCCAGACTAAGGCTGTTCTAATCTCCTCTGAATCACAAGCATTGCGCTTCCACCCCACATCAGCATTTCTGAGTGATGCTAGGGGCCTGAATTTTCTACATTTTTCTTTTTCATCCTTTACTTAGAAATATGTATGTTTCCTTCAGTTCAAAGGGAATTTAACTTCCCTTTCAATTAGAGCCATTTCACAGGTGGAAGGAAGCACCAAAGACAGAGACCCTGGTGGTACAAGGTGGCTGTCACATTTACAGCTGATTTTGCATTTGCAAAGACAGCACACAGCAGATTTCAGGCTGCTGCCACACCCGTGAATGGCCTGTGATTGATAACTTCTCACCCTCGCACACTTGGGTTTGTGTAGGGGACGAAAGGCACAGTGCTGGGATGTGTGGCCAGGGCAGCCTGTGGTGACAAGGATGTTGGGCTCCCATTTGTTGCAAGACAGAGTCTGAATGGTTCTTTTTGAGGGCCCGTGCTGTGTTAATGGTGGTGAACAGCTGAACTCAAGTGTTGCTGTTCTAATTTCTTCTTCAGCAGCATTTTCCCATTCCTTTACCACTGTACTGTCTATATTACCCTTTTGCAGATGTCCTTCCTTCCATCAGACCTCATAGTTAAGAACAAGAAGCCAGAGTGCACAAAGAAGGTTTGTTTCCCCCACCGTGGGAGGCAGAGCACCCTTCCCTTTCCCCCGAAACAAAAATCCTCAAACTCCAGCAGTTAAACCGCAATCCAGAGCACTAACATTTGGATTTGGAAGCATTTTGTATGCACAGATGGGGCTCCACAAGGTGCAAAGCTGTGAAGAATGTTGTAAATTGTCGAGTCAGGTTAAATTTAAAAAGTGAAAAGGGGAGGAAGGAAGCAAATCTGAGGGAAATGAAAGAAGAGGCTCCAGATGTGGGTCGGATGGGATCTGACTGTGTTCCAAAGTTTCTTCAAGGCAGGCAGGGAAAAGTCAAGTCTTCAGGCAATGTTTTTTGAGAGCTCCAGAGGGGATGAATTAGGGACAGTGTGTTTTGGAGGCACGCCCTGCCCGTAAGATCCATCTGCTGGAGGAAGCTGGAGGCCCATCCCACCAAAGCTCCTTCACACCTGCGCGGGGCTGGTGTGATGCCTGGAGGCTGGCGTGCTCCCAGGCTCTGGAGCAGGAATGCAAGAAGGTGTGCAGGGAAGGGAGGGATGCTGCCAGGTCTGCCTGCAGACCATGCTGGGCTCCATAGGGCCATGACTGGCAGGGCAGGAATGAGTCCCCTCCGCTCCCCATGGATGCCATGGGGTTGGCACACAAGGACTGGGCAGCTTCCAGGCTGCTCCCGAAATGAAGGGAGCTGAGGTCTCACCTCTTGCTTTTTCCACAGCTCTGTGTCCTGCATGAAGGTGAAAGTAATTGGCAGTCTGTCCCTCACATCTCTTTTTAATACTGCAGTAATTCCATTTTAGCCAAGCTGTGTACTTTTATCTTCCTAGGGGATCTCAAACAAGCTTTTAATTTTCAGCAAAACCTTTGCAGATCACCTCTAAGATCAGGGTCGGAGCTAATTTTTTTTTTTTGTGTCGTGCCTGAGGGAGAAGGATTGGGAGGGTTATGGTCTTGGAGGTTTCAGGAGGGCTCCGCATGTCTTGGGTGCTTGAAGATGGTGCACAGCACAGAATGTGGTGGAAAGTGCAGCTCTGTTCAGAAACTATTGAAACACAGCTGCAATGGAAATATTGTAAGGAAAAGGAACAGTGGGCCATGCCATGGACCTGGTTTTCCTCTCAAGCTAGGAGAGCTCAGTGGACTTGTCTAGTTTCATGGCTGTGATGACAAGAGTTTGTTTCTTGCCTTCCTTCCCTTGGTGCTGCACCTATGTCTCCTGTGTTGGCATTTGTGCAAACCTTGGAGCTTGCCTTGGCTCTGGGCTTGGTGTTTGGTGTCCTTTAGTGGAAGCCAAAATCCATCCTGCAGGGAGCCCCAGCCCCAGCGTACATCTCAAGTCATTCCGTCCTGGGATCTCGTGGAGTCTGGGAAGATAAGAAATGTAAATAGGAAATAAATCACAGAGCTCTGAGAGAGGCGTGAGGTTGGGATGATAAAACAAGCCCCTTCCCCCTATTGACCACCTTACTAAAAAGAAGTCCCAAACAAACAAAAAACCTAGAAGAAAACTCCAGAAGCATTTTGGTTGGTGATGTACGGGGGGAGAATGTGGTGTTGTAAATGTAGCTACGACTCAGGCAACAGAAGCGGGAAGAATTATGTAGAGCAGAAGAGATTTTAAGTTGGAAAAATGTGATTGAGTTAAGAGGAAGAAAAATTTAGGCTGCATCTCATGAGAAAATAGACTAATTGTGAAATCCTCTACTACACTTAGATCTGGGCCCCCTGGGAAATAATGGAAAAGAGCGTTTCTTGGCAGTAGAAGCCCCTAGACAAAACACCAGTGCTTTAGGAATAGGTTATGCATAGCTGCAATATAGTTCATCAGCAGCAACCCCATTCCTGCACTAACGGGAAAGAAGCAGCTAATTTATCACTAATAACTTTTTGTGTTTCGCTGCTTCCATATGCTGAAGACACTGCGGGTGCTGATGAATGTGTTTGGGTGCAGAGGTGATTTTACAAAGTGAGAATTTATCTAACAGGAACAGGTCTAAAACTAATGGTTCATTTTGCATAGGCTGCCCAGCAGCCACCAGATAGTAACAGCTGTTTGCTTCCACTCTTGTCTTAAGCTAGATTTGAACTATTAAATTAAAGGCAAAATAAAATTTAAGGTATTTCTTTAAACCATTCAGTCCTCCAGGGAAGGATTTGCAAATGCACTTGTATTCATCATATCGAAGCTTTCCTGTTGCTTACAAATATCTATTTTCTTGGGACATCTTGTTGAAAAAGTGCCTTAGTGCTTTTCATCATCCACTGTAACTCGTTTTCAAAGCAAAAGACAGTATGTGCCTTGAAAATATTTGCTCACAGTGCTGTTTGGCAAACTTCAAAATGCACCTAAGCTTTAAAATTAAAAATACCAATCAAGAGCATGAAATGCATTTGGATGCAATTTCACAATTTGAAATGACATTTCAAACTCCCCTGCCCATCCTAAATATGTCACCTGTCTAAGGCTGCTGCCATTTCTGTGGCCATGGAGTAGCAGTAACCAGAGCAGCTCAGGAGCTGCCTGTACCTTCCACTGTGGGTGAGTGAGGTTGGCTTTACCCCCAGTGCAGGTGACACTTTCCACCCTCTAGAGATCCAGGGCAGGACAGTTTCTCCAAGCTCCCTGTGTTTGACTTTGGCTTTCAGTCTGGTTTGAGCCAGAATTCTTCTTAATGCTCTTTATCTTGGTTTTCCATCAGTGACATTTCGGTGTTTTTGCATGAGCTCGAGCTAAGGGAAGATTGCATTTTCTCCTCTGTCCTCACTCTTCCACCCTTGCTCTCTGGGCTTATCAGCACAGCTGGTGTCAATTCTAGCTTTTATCTCTACCTATCCTTGAGCCGGCTCAACTTACTAGGCCAAAAAAAAAGAAAAAAAAAGAAACCCTCACAAAAAGATGGATAATTTTACGCTGGATTTGTGAATGGAATTGAGCAAATGATGCCTGTGCTGGGCAAGGTGTGGGCTGAGCATGGTGAGCCTGGAGGGAAGGTGGGGAGCAAGACCTGCCCCTTTCAAGAGCAGAGAAGCTGAATCACACTGTTGAAACTGGAGGGGTAGACCCTTAGGGAATAGTGAAATGACAAAACCGAAATTCTCATATTTTAAATTTTTTTTATCAAGAAATGGTTTATATAAAAATTAAGAAATATTACAGGAAGTACACAGAAACCTGCTCAAAGACCCTATTCAGCTCAGAGAAAATAAATTTGTCACTGAATTAACGTGCAAATATGCATATTACATTCACATCAAATACGTGAAGCCATAATATTGAGTTTTGTTGAGGAGCTTTTTGATGTAAAATTTTTGCCCATAGCACAGACAGGACAGGATACTTTCTGTTTTAGCAGCCAAAGAGAAGACAGGTACTGATTGATTGTTATTAAGTGTATTTTAGTGTGTTGCCGAGTATGTATTACCTAATTTATGCCTGTTTCACACCATCACAGTTATGCCCGCCATAGAATAAAAATGAAATGTAAATTTCCCAGTACTTTGTATTAAATATATTTCCATTCATAAAAAAAAAACCCCCACACATAACAAAACTGCAACTATGTGTAAGGTATGAAAAGAAATGTCAAAAATTTGTTCTTTCTGGCTATGATTTATTATTTGTTTGTTTCCTATAGTGAAATAGCAGGAAAAATAGGAAAAAGAGACTGAGAAATGGCATGTTACCCATTCTATTTTCTTTACAACTATTAAGAAGAATTTGAGCTGTCAAACTTGACTGAAATATTTCTGTGCATATTCAGCTTGAATGATATGCAACACAAAAAGCACTTTTTCAATGTGCACTCACGTAGATTGTCCACCTCTGTTTTAACCAAACTGCACAATTTTAGCTCATGAAATAACACCATCCCAGCAGGTTAAATAACGCTGCAGGTCATAGCTACATTCCAAGAGTTTGCTCAGTGTAGGAGGGCTGGTATAATCAAGTTTAATTAGAAGAACAAAAGCAGAATTGCCATGTGCTTGATCCAAAGCCTATTGAAGCTTGCAGGAATCTTTCAGCTCGTTTCTTACTTCTGTAAGTTATCTGTTATTAGGACTGAATCAAACTTGGTTTCTTCATGCTTAGCAAAATTGGGTTTTCAGTATAATTAACAAGGTGAGAAACAAGCTGGTGAGACAGCATCACTTTTCCTCTTAAAAACCTGAGTACTTGTGTTAGACTTCTCATTAACTTCTCATGCAATTAAGTGTTTACATGGAAAGATAAACCAAGTCTAGTCTTTATGACATATCTCAATCATAATGTTGAAATTAGGGAAGACAGTCTTCATAAGCTGGTGGTTCTCTGTGCTGGAGACTATCCTGTGTAAAACAGCTGGCTAAAGGGCATAATTAATTTAATTCACAACAATTGTTGTTCAGTGTCTAATTATTTCAGGTTCATCTTAATCTGTTTTTAAATGTCAGGCATTTTAACAGGCAAGAATTCAAAATTTTATGAGCAGTGGCAAAAAGTACTTATAGCTTGCTTCTTGTGGCCACAGGATGCTGCAAATATAAAAAATTACTTCATGGATAATCTTTCAAGAAGCAACTCTCGAAAGTGAACTGTAATAATGTGAAGAATTTTAAAACAGCTTTCAAGCAAGTGATTTCTTCCATCATGGTTCATTCTCATAATCTTCTTCAAGTATTTAGAGAGTCAATTGCTCTTAATTTTAGATTGTTATTAAATTAAGTGGTGATGATGACTGTGGGTAGGATGTCTTTTACTGTCTAGAGTGTCACAGTAGAGTGTAATAGTCCTAGATTTGAAATGTTTTCATCCTATTAAATGGCTGTGTTAAGTTATCATGGAAAATGAGCACCTAATTTATTTTAATCTTTCATATTCTTTGAGCTGTTTTTCTTCCTAAGTGTTTTTGAGCGACAAATGAGAATCAAAATCTGGTGTTGATGCTTACTTTGCAGTTATATAGAGAAGACCCTTATCTAGAGCTGACAAAACCCAGCTTTCCTTAAAGTAGTTGCATTTCTTTATCTCAGAAAGACAACATAATCTATACACTGTAGTTCTGTATTTGTTCTTGTAAATCTCTGAATATAAGCCTTTCTGTAGGCAGTGCTTTACATATGTCTGTCAAATACAATTCATGTTCTGCTCACACACAGATCTCGAATTTTGTGCCATTTATTCATCATGTGCCTCCTGGCTGTGCAACCTGTGTATAAATTACTAATAATTATTGACTGTTTAATACTTTTGGTCATATCAGTGTTGTTTGTAGGCTAGACAGCCTCTGTCTGGAATTAGAGCCTTTAAATGTTACACTTGGCTTACAGGAGCAGAAATAATTGTATAATTTTTCCTTGCAGCTTATGTTCCTTCTTAGACCATGTTTAGCTGATTTTTGTTATGTGTTACATAATTGTGCAAACGTGCAATGAAGAAGATTCACATCCCCACCCTCCTGTGTGGTGTGAGGCAAAACAGGCACATCACCTGTACCATCCTTAGATCAAACCAACAGCATGGGCTGTATCTTTGTTTTCGGAGCACTGCAACCCGAGCCTCCTTTCATTGTGAAAGAAAATCAATTCTTCATACATGAAAACAGTTAGCAATGGTCTTACTTGAGCTTAACTTAGACTGAATTATTCATGGTTGAGTTATCCAGGGTGAGCATCACCTGTGTAGCACACTGTCTGAATTGGCTCTCTTCTTTATTTTCATTGAGGTGATTTATTTGTGTAAGGACCGCAGGACCAGTTCATGCATGTGCTGGACATGAGAACATTTCAGACTGAGATTTTTCTTTCTTTTTATTTGATCCTCCCCCCCCACCTCCTGTTGTTGTGTTTGTTGTGATGGGTGTTTTTTTTTGTTTAGGGCCCCAGCATGGGGTCCCAAAGACAATGTTAGTGCTTTTGAATCTAGATGGCTCCCCGTTGACATGCCATCTGCAGATGCTCATGTAGAGTATGTTTTAAGCAGCAAACACCTGGGGTGCTGTATTAAAAAATGCTCAGCATTTCAAAATTCTGGTGATGGAGAGTGATATACTCTTGATATGCCACTTGCTGTTAGAACTATAAGCTGGATCCTGCTAAGTCCTAATGCCTCCTGTTGGAGTGAATGATAGCACAGAATACTTGGGACTTGAGAGATGCATGACTTTTCAGGTGTATTAAAAGGAGTTTAACTCTGTCAAAACTCCTCTTTTATTCGGACACAGTCATTTTAGACTTATCTCCTCTGCTGTCTTTTTGAAGGACTACAGTGTAATAGCCCTTGAGCAAGGGGATGAGCAGGAGTTGCTACCAGGCCTTTAGACTCACATGACACTCCTTATTTTAGTGATACGAGTTTGAAAACATTCAAGCCATGTCATTTTATGGTGACAAAAAGTTTCAGTGAAGCTGAGTGATTTTTGATGGATGCACTCCTGGGGGCTATGCTGAGGCACATGGAGGACAGGGAGCGCGATTCGACACAGCCAGCATGGCTCCACCAAGGGCAAGCCTTGCCTGCCTGATCTCGTCGATTTCTGAGATGGAGAGCTACAGATGCCATCTGTCTGGACTTTGGTAAGGCCTTTGACATGGCGCCCACAACATCCTAAACTGGACAGAGAGGACTTTGATGGGAGAGCTGTTGGACTGGATGGTCAAATCCAGAGGTTTTAATGGCTCAGTGTCTGGATGGAGATCAGCGATGTGTGGTGTCCCTGGGGTCTGTACCAGGACCAGCACTGTTTGATAGCCTCACCAGTGACACTGACAGTGGGGTTGAGTGTACCCTCAGCTGGATGCAGATGATCTCAAGCTGAGTGGTGTGGTTTGGACACCTGAGGGACAGGATGCCATCCACAGGGGTGGGACAAGCTCCAGGAGTGGGCCTGTGTGAACCTCATGCAGTTTAACAAGGCCAGAAAAAGGTGCTGCCCCTGGTATCAGTAAAAGCTGGGGGAATGAAGGGTTTGAGAAAAGCCCTACAGAGAAGGACCTGTGAGTACTGTCGGATGAAAACCTGCTGCAAATGTGAGCTGTCGGTACACACTTTCAGCCCAGATATGAAGAAATTCTTTAGAATGAAGGTGTTGAGGCACTGATATAGGCTGCCCAGAGAGGTGGTGGATGTCCCATCCTGGGAACATTCAAGGCCAGGTTGGATGGGGCTCTGAGCAACCTGATCTAGTGAAAGATGTCCCTGCTCATTGCAGGGCATTGGACTACATGAACTCTAAAGGCCCCTTCCAACCAAAACCATTCTATGATTCTCCAGTAGTGTAAAATGAAAAACACCTGCAATGAGCCACAGAAACATAAGGTGTGTATAATAACAACAAAAGATACAATTGTCGAACGTGATTTTTATAATATCCCGCTTAACAGCCCAAAATGATAAAAATGAAGTCCATATGTATTGAAGTAATTTCCAGATTAATTCAGAGAGAAGTAAATACAATTTGGGTCATGTTGCTTTTCGTGACCCCAAACCCCCATTCAAATAAGCACTATGGATTTTAAAGATCTACCATGTCTTTGTTGATGTATTATTGATCATGGTTAGTCAGCAGTTCAGCTCTTGTTGTTCAAGACCGCCTAGGGCACTAAGATCACTTGTTAGCAGATTATATTGCTCAGGTACTTTCTCTACCAGGTTTAATTTCTTTTTAAGGTGTTTTTATTCATAAAAATGATGAACTGCCTCTCTGTTTAATTTAAACCAATGATTGTGCACAAATGTGTTACTGATACTTGTGAGGAAATGCCTTTGTCCTTTTTCTTTAGACATATCTAATCTTTATTACCTGTGTGGGTTAAATTTCACATGCTTTACTACTCAATTGATAGGAAACATAGGGGGCACAGGTCTGTGTGATAAATATGGCAAATTTCCCCTCTAACACAAGTGTTCTGGCTGCAGGTCCTGAGACCAATGTAAAATGTATCTTATATTTCATTGGTTTTAAGGGAATTTTCCACCTATAATGCTTGTGTGAATTTAAAAAGAACAATGAAGTAGGGTCTTGGAAAGCTTTGATGGTGCTTTTCTCTTGTTGTGTTTTGTTTGTTTGTTTTTTTGGGTTTTTTGTTTGTTTTGGTTTTGTTTTTAATTTTGGTTGGTTGGTTTTCTTTAAGTTTCTGATTTTGGTATCTTGGCTGACAGTTTGCTGCTTATAACTTCACAGTTGTTGAGTTGTGGAGGTTGTTTTTTTGATCAAAGTATTTTCTTTTAATGAGGTTGTGTGATCCCTATTCTATTGCTGTTGTACTAATTAACTTTCCAAGTGTTTTGAGCATTTTGCAGGGATGTCATTTGGGTTTTTCTTCTAAAAAACCTCATTATTTGAATAAATAAAACTGCATGTACTGAAGTGACTCAACTCTCACGTAGCATTAATCCAGGCAGTTATTATTTGAGTTACCAGCTCTGGGTCCCTGAAATATTGGCAGCCCCAGCACCTGCTTGTGCTGGTAAACAATAGGTGCAAGGAGCAAAGCAGTGGGTAGATAATACCTGATAATACATGCAGTAGTCTTCCTTTTCTTTTATAAATCACAATATAAGTGCTTGGATAACGTGGTATCTCAGCAACAACTTGACAAGAGACGTATAATACACTCTCAGAGAATAGAAAAAACATCATTTGTCACCAATAAAGGTGTTTAGCATTCTGATCCTCCCGACATAAATTAATTTGCAGTTATACCAGCAGTGTTTTTACATATGTATTTTGCATTTGCATCAAACTACTTCCAGTCCTTAGGAGCACTTGCTGCTTTTCTGAGTATTAACTGTTCAGAATGTGGGTACAGGTTCATGTGCTGTATGCCTTAGGATCAGCTCTGGTTTCTCTGTTAGACAGTGTATTTAGTCTTCAGGGGATTAAACATGTTCTTCATGAATGGAAATGAATATTTATTAAATATCATATCAGGATACGCTCATTTGTACAGAAAGTTCAGTATATTACTTGAATGGTGTAAAGGAATTTGAAGAAAACTCAGGGAAGCTTTTATTCCAGTAGAAAGTTTGTGTATTTATATGCTTTTTATTGTTTTAAGACTTGGGTGTACACTTTGAAAATGGGTACAACAGAGCAAGCCAGATTTAAGCAAAACAGATTTTTAAGTAGTCATCCTTTTCAACTGGTGACAGATGAAAAGACAGAGTTGCAAACTTGGTTCCCAAACATACCTTGGAGTATGTAACAGATAAAGATACAGAACCAGGCAATTGTTACAGCCTGCTAGATGATTGAAACCTTGCAAAGAACAACTTTTTAGGGAAAAAACCCTCAAACATGAAAGGAAAGTTAATGTTATTTGCTGTCTTTAGTATTCATGGGCTGTACAATAATGATTGATCATCACTGAGTATTGTTTCTAAAGCTTTGTGAAGATTAAAACTGTTAGGTCTGGTGGTTTGATTAAAAAAAAATTAAACATTTACAACAAAAAAATGCTATTGTTTTCTCACATCTGTAGTAGTATTTATAACTGCATTGTATTTTAAGAGTGGTGGTGGGGGAAGATAATAAAAAAGGGGAAAAAAAAAGTTAGTTGAGGGCCCAGACCTGTCTTTGCTGAGTTCCTACATATGTTTTTGACACTTAAAACAAAGGATGGCAATAGGGGATGTGCTTCAAGACAAGCACAGAGACTGACTCTATTAAAGCCATACCTGCTGTTAGCCTCAACAGTACTTCAGGCAGAACATTTTTAGTCTGATTCTATGCCAATTTACTTGTATTATTTTCAAGCTGTGTGGCCAGTGTTTCAGCAGTCCATCATGAATCGACATATTCCTTTTTAATTATAACCTCTTTTACGTTTCGAGGTGTTGGCATTGATCGCGTAGCCTCGTGAAATCAGCGGCAGCACCAAAGCTCATCTCGGAGGGTAACAAGGAGAACTGTTAATAAACACACTCTGCAGACAGAAATGGGAACATGCTGGGGGGGGATATATGGCTCTTTGATTGTGACATGTGCTTATCAAGGTGCAGAAGGAAATAATTTTGCAGGCAAAATCCAGCGAATAAAGATGGAAGGGGAAAATGTCTCATCTTTGAGGCTGTGCCCCTCTCCCATGGATGTTGAGGTGCAGCAGAAGAGGATAGGGCAGGCAGCTTAATCACTGTGGTGTGTTCACCTGACACCTCTGGAATTGTAAAATACAATCCTGGCTGAGGGACATTTGCCTGTTTTACATGGCTTACGTTAACAGAGGTAAACTTGCTGCAGGTAGGCCTTTCGTAGCTCAGGGCAGGAGGAATTTTGGTCACAGGCACTGAGCCTGTAGAAGATTTGATCTAGAAACGGCCAGGGAAAAAGGGTGATCACTGTAAAATCATTCCAGCTCAGGTACAACACATATTTCTCTTCTTTGTCCCATGTCTTGCTTAGCTATGAGGTAAAAAGGGCTGCTGGAGGGCTTCCTCTAGGGCACTGCCTGTGCTGTTTCCATAGGGGAAGGCAGAAAGGAAACAAAACCATTGAAAGAGATTAATGAAACTTCTAAAAGCATTGCTAGGGGATAAGTATGACTCTGCAATGCACAAGGGGTGTATGGTACCCGTACCTGTTCCATGGGATGCAGTGGGGATTGTGTGGAACACTGGCTCAGAGAGCTCTCATCCTCCTGCAGTAAAGATACAACTGGAATGTAAAAAAACCCCAAACCCTATTGTGTAAATGAATTATTATAAGTGCATTTTATTAAAATTGGGTCTCCATTTGTATTACATGGTTCAATAGGAAAGACACAATCCTTTGTGGAGCCTAGTGGAGAGCTTGGAATCTGATTCATCCCTGCTCCTTCGGATACCTCACAAGTTCAGGTTAACAGGGATTCGAATAAATTTTAGGGTTGGCCCTTCCTTCCTGTTTGAATAGAGAAGGGTGTGGGGTGAGTAGGCTCATAATTTAGGGTCCTTGTTAGGGTCCCCAGTGCTAGCCAGGACCAGAGCTAAGCAAGCTAAGAATAAACAGCAAAAGACTACTCCAGAGCTTGGCTTGGGCAACTGCTGGAGCATCAGCCACACTTGGAAACAGCATCAACAGATTGAAGGGGTTTGGCCTTCAAAACTGCAACAGATTGAAGGAGTTTGGCTTGGGAAAACTGTAGGAACAGGAGCAGCAGTTTGTGAGACAGCCTGGCTTATGCAAATGTAGAAATGGCAGCAGCAGGTTCTGATGGGATGTGTTGCTGGTGTATCTCCAAAAAATTTTTAAACTGGCTGCTCATGTAATACCAGGGCCCTATCACCTATATGCTCAATTTATCACTGTGTCTTGGAACTTCTCCATCAGAGTAGTAGAAAGCAAATGTTATCCTGCTATATAAGAGAGAGAGAAAGCAAGCCCACTCAGCTTATTATTTACAGACCTATCTCACTGCTTCCAACTCTATCAATAATAGATAATGAATAAATTGGTTCACAAGCAACTGTTTAAGTACTTGGAGTTAAACAACATACTGAATGATGCTCAGTCTGGATTTAGTTCTCATTATTTCACTGTCATTGCACTAAGAAATTGTTGTAGACTTTTTCTCTGCCATGGATCAAAGTCTGTTTATAGGTGCAGTGTTTATTCCTCTGTCAAAGTCCCTTTGACACGACCTGCCATTTTCAAATGCACAAATTCATTTGAAATCAATTCAAATAAAAGTAGTAGGCAATTGTTTTCAGTCACATTTGCCTTCCAGGACCCAGATGGATTGCATTAGCAATGAACAGTCACGTATGCAATAGAATACTGAGAATTCTTGTAGCTGGGTACCATATTGGCCATTACAGTACATTAAAAGCTGTTGTGCATGTTAATAGGAAGATACAGTTCTTCGTGGTTAAAACACATGGAGTGGAGCCAAATCTCTATTAAAATTGAAAACAAGTCTGAAATCAGAGCCTTATCTCTAACAAACAGCATCTCATCTTTTTTTTCCCCTCATATGTTTCTAGAGATACACACAGATATCCAGGAACAGCATCAGTGGAGTCGTGCTGAAGAAAGCAAAAGATCTAGGAGAAAGAAGAGATTTGAGAGAGGATGAGGTACTCCAACATACCCATATAATTTCTTGCTCTCACCAGGTTATTAAACCACCAAATATGCTACAGAGTTTTGTCACAAGAAAAAGGAGTGGACTTGTCTTTAAATGATCAGGACTGCATAACTCATAGAGTAAAAACACAGTATTGTTTTATTCTGAGGTTTGACCTGTGCTGCTAATTGTTGAGCCATTAAGCAGAAGCTTATTGAAGTTGAATCATATTCAATGAGACTTCATCACAGCAGCTTAGATGTAGTCTGAATTTGAAGGAATTCTGGGTTTAGAATGACTCAGTGGGCTGTATGGCAAAACTGAAATACAGTTCAGAAGTACACACTGGAGGGCTGGACATTCATGTGGTATTCCTGGTTTCACCAAAAACTTGAGAAGCTGTTTTCATCTCTTTTTTTTTTTCTCCCCTATTTTCTATTTTTTAAAATGAGGATTACAGTTTTATGAAACTTTATTTAAATGTTGGACCCTTAGACTGCTCTTTCCCATTGTCTGGCTGAATGTTATTGTGGGAACCCTGTGAATGGGTGGCAGTAAGTGTGGAGACTAGTTGGAATTTAGGCTATGTGCATTTATCCCTTTATCCATGATTTCTGAGATAAAGAATGGACACTGCTAAGTTATGACTGTCACTTGTTTTAAAAAAAATTAAAAAAAATTTATATGATTAATTTTAAGGATTAGGAATTCTAGTCAAAGTTAAAAAATATTGATTTTTAAGTCATGCACTTCACATTCCTTTCCCCTCCCTTTCCTTCACACACATCTGTCAAATGAGATGGTGAGAGCAGTGTACCTGCAGGTGGACTGGTATTGGATTTATTTTCTCTTTTACTTTTTTATTTTTTTAAGTTTTCAAGGCCTTGATTGCAATGCAGACAACTTGAGGGAGAAAAAGAAAAAAAAGAAATGCCCTTGCAGGCTCCTTTTAACTTGTGTTTGTACATCCTCTGACTTCCTTAGGTCAGCCACAGTGAGCTGGTGGCTGTACTCAGTAAAGGACATGGGAGGAATCCATCTCCCCTCCTTTTGGACAGAACAACTGATTGATTCTGTGCCAAGAAGGAAATTAATTCCTCTAATACAAGGCAACAACAAATTATGGTTTCCAGCCACAGCAGGTAGAAGCGAAGGGAAAAGTGTGTCTCTGAAGAACAATGTTTCTTGGGATTGTGATTGTTTGGTGTTTCTGGGGGCTGTTTCTGGCGGTGAAACACTGAGTCCTCCCTCTCCAGGGCTCCTGCATGGAGTTCCAGTCCAGCCATAAAGAGATCAGGCTGCTGCAGAAGAGCCACATGTCACAGCAGAAGCTTTACCTGAAAAAAAATCCAGGACCAGCTCTCTGTGCTTAAATAACCTGAACTGCTTTTGTTTAGTTTTGTTCTGTTTTTATTTTTAGAGAGGGGTGTGGGGTTTTTTTTGTTGTTGTAGCTTTTATTTTTCTCCCCCAAAGAACAGCCATATAATTGCTTTTAATTTATCTGCAACTTGAGCTTGGATACGAGTCCATGTGAGCACACACCTGATGAAGGAAAAGGGCCAGATCTGAACAGGAAGGACAGGGGGCTTGTAAATTCATAGCTTTATTTTGCTGATGGAAAGCAGCAGTACCTGGTGTGTTTGGGTTTAAAATAAAAATGGAGATGTCTGTGGGTCTGTTTGTTGTCCCTCATGGGCTGTGGTGATACTGAGAGGACAAAACAAGAGGCTTTGTTTTTTTTTTAACTTCATTTCCCCCCCCTTTGAATTCTCAGACTAATTCAATAATACCTACATGATTTTTCGGTTTGTGCTTTTCTCCATTCTTTTTCTTTGCGTGTCTGTCACTGAAATGTATATGCAGCTGTAATGGATTTCAGTACAGAATGTGTATCAGGCCTCTTGCTTTGTATTTTTATTCCGTGGCCTGTCTGTTTAGGCATCCTGGGAAAGATTGCTTCTTACAGACATCTATATCTGTTTGTTGTCTGAGACTCCGTAATGAATCTGGTTTTGTACTACCTAGAATTAATATGAATTGTAAAAAAGCTTTGTCAGTTCCTCTTATTTACTTTCCTTGGAGATGTTATATTTTGCCTTTGATGTCATAAATTTCATAAGCTTAAACACCTTAAAAGTTCATTTCAGGGAGTTTACCAACTGAACATGAATATCCTCTGTATTTTTACCTAAGTTACTGAGTCAGCTGTGTGATTTATCTTTATGGTTCTGTGCTTGTATTCTCTCTCCAGTGCTGAAAGAATAGTATTTATATATCAGCAGTTAATTAATGGCTAAGTGTGCTTAACTTCTTATTGAAGTGTTGGGTTTGTAATTGATGGTGGAATATTTCAGTCACAAATGCAGATGAGATCAAGCACCAAAAAGGGTCTAGGTGCTTGTTCAAAATCTATTCTGAAAATAGACATTTATTCTGAGGAATCCTCACCAAAGGCTCTCAGCAGGTGAAGAATCCTCATTCAACCTTTGGTGTGGAGGCATTCCCTCTCACTGTGGATGGGCCAGCAGGAAAGACAGAACGGAACAGTTGGCAGAAGTCATGCAGAAAAGTGTTGTCACTCAAAAATATTTATTGAGTTACCAATTCTCTTTTAGGTTAGTGATTATTGCATATTTATCATGTAGGAATATTTTAGTAATAAAAGGAATGTTTCTTCTCCATGGCCTCAGGAAAGCTGCTTATACTTTTCTTTCTGTGGCTTCCCATGGTTTAAGCAGTGCTGCTTTTCTCTGCCATCTTCTTTCTTGTTTAAAAAGTCTGGCCAATGAGGAACGTGTGTTCTCAAAGCAGACTCTGAAAATATGATAGCAGGGCTTTGCTGGCAACAAAAGGGAGGAAAATATGGAAAAATGGGGATTGATTGTGGAACAATCCTTTGATGTTGAGGAAGTAAAAGGGCTCTTGCAGCAGCAGCAAAAGATGAACATCTTACTCTATACTTTTGTGTCTTAGAACACTTCACAGTTCCTTATGGAATGGCTTTCTCAAGAACAGCACAATCCCACTGAACATTGCAGTGGCTGTAGAGGCTGGATTTTTGTTTCAGTACTAGATTTTTTCCTCATCATCCATGCCTTACAGTTCTCCTTTTCGTATTTTGCACTTTTTGCATACAGGAGTTTAAAAGCAAGAACAGAAGGTCAAGAAAGTTGTGTTTCAGTGGGACTTTCTAGTCTGTATTCCCTCAAGAAAACTCGTGCTTGGAGAGATATCTGGAATTTTCTTATCAAGCTGCAGAAATATAATTCATGACTTCAGGAAATCCATCCAGACCATATCTTCTTTCTTTGAGGATTAGCCATTCATTAATATAAAAATAAACTTCATCTTTCTCAAGTTGAGAAAGATCCTGGGTTTAAGGGGTTTGTGGAATGGACTGCAGGAATGATTTCTTCACAGACAATTCAATGCGAGGGGATTTCAAATTTCTGTTCAAACGCCTGTCTCCTGAAAAATAGACAAAATACACAAGGGAAAAAACTTAAGAGAAAGGGAAAATCCTATTCTGCTTTCAGACTAACATTTGAACTATATTATTAAATATGCATGAACTCCCTGAATATAAATCATCTGCTGAAGGAAGGATGGCAAGTCAAAGTTCTGACTCTCATCTTCCAAGATTTCTTTCCAGTCAAGGTTTATAGGAAAAAGTAAAAACTTTTATTATCTTAAATGAAACTGTT
This sequence comes from Acanthiza pusilla, assembly GCA_036630365.1. Classification (NCBI taxonomy): domain Eukaryota; kingdom Metazoa; phylum Chordata; class Aves; order Passeriformes; family Acanthizidae; genus Acanthiza; species Acanthiza pusilla. Next base: position 1,689,183 of record JAXCHO010000103.1, on the reverse strand, counting down.
GAAAACTGCAGGCAAGGGGTTTTGGCATATGAAACCTCTTGCACAGTTGTGATCTGAATGTGCCGGAGACAAATGGACATAGGAATCAGAAATTTGCAGACCTTTATCTCCAATGGCAGGTTATTTAAAAGGCAGGAAAATTGTCCAAACAGGTGCAAAGAGAAGGCTTCACCAATGAAAAGGTAATTCCATATGCTCCTCTGGTATCCCTGAAAAGAAGTTATCTCCCTTGGCTTCTGCTGGCCAGAAAAATATGTTACTGCAAGAGCTGACATAATGAAAACATCTTCCTGACATGCTTTCAACTTTGTCTTTTGCTGTGAAACATGGAACAATAGCTGTATGCTCAGATCAGGGGAGACTATGTATTAATCAGTTTGGGTTCGTGGTTAGCAGCATGTGCTTTCCCTCTGGAAAAAAAGCCCTTGGGAATAGTGTGTCAGTAGAGGTTGTTTCTGATGCAGGTTTTAAGGTGAGATTATTTCACCCATGGAATAAAGATTGAGCCTTAGAAATTCAACTGAGCAACTGAAAATGGTTGGATAATGCTTAGTGTTTCAAATGTAGAGAATATGTAGAAACAATGGCAGCTTTTTTTAGTTTTGCCTTTGACTTCAGTGGAAGGAACATTGGGTCTTTGGACACGGAATAGACTTTAAATCTTGCAAGTGGCCATATCACAATTACCTTTCCAAATGGAAAAATGCAGCTTTGCTACTGTAGCAGAAACAGCCATGGGTTGTAGGCTCTGCTTCATTTCTTTGATTCCAGATATCAAACAAATTGAAGCTGGCTTTAACGACTCCATCCCCCTTGCTTGTTCTTCAATTATAAAGGAGACGCTTTCCGCTGTTAAGCTCCTGTCAATTAAAATTTCTTTTTAAAAATAAAAAAATTCAGGGTAAACAGTTGATAGCTCACAAATACACGGCCATCGAATTGCTGAGGTAACTAATGTAAAAGACATCTAAAGCTAAGAATCTATGTTAATCTACTTTTTGATGTGGTTATAGATTGAATAATAATTTATGTTGACCTGCTTTCCCCAATGCCTCATATTTATAAAGATTATAAATAAATTGTGGCTGAGCATAGAAGTAAATTAAGTGTTCAGATGTAGTGACTTTGGAATGTATTTCTGGAATTAACTTCCTCTTTGATATACGTGTGCCGACGTTTCATGTACTGTAGGCAGTTCCCTTCCCTACACATTTGTCAGGACGTGACCTCCAATCTTGCAAGTTTATTTTCTTCACAAAATGTTCCTTCCTCATAGCTGCTGTGACACCATCCTTATAAAGTCTGAAAAAAGTTTCCATCTATGTTTCCCTCTCTGTAATGCCAGAGAAAAAAAAAGCAAAGATTTTTGGACCTTCTTGTAATGTGCAGAGTCATTTGCTGGGGAGGCTAATGCTGGTTCCTGTAATGCTGGTGAGTTTTGTCAAGGGGGTGTTTTCCATTACAAACCAGACTGATGACAGTAAAATATTCAGCATAAAATCCCTTGATTTTTTTTCCCCAGAAGCCCTATTGCAGCAAAACCAGAATATGTAGATGTAGTCAATTTTTATGAGACTTTACAGGCCATAATATTTTGGAATATAGGTTACAAAAGGGACGAAGGTAATGAACACATCTCTGCATAGACCTGTGAGCACTTCTCTCTGAACAGGGGTGCTGCCACTTGCTGTGCTCTCCATTTAAGGAAAGAGGAGGGAAAAAGAGGGTGTTACAGGACAAGGGTAACGGCTTTAAACTGATGGAGGCTCATTTCAGATTAGGTAAAGGGAAGAATTTTTTTACAATGGCAAAACGCCAAAACAGGTTTCCCAGAGAAGCTGTGGCTGCTGCATCCCTGGAAGTGTCCAGGGTTGGGTTGGATGTGGCTTGGAGCAATCAGGTCTAGTGGAAGGTGTCCCTGCCATAGCAGGGGTGGGACTGGATGACTTTTAAATGTCCCTTCCAACTCACACTGTTCTATTTTATGAATTTCTCAGTTGTGGCTGCCACAGCCTTCTGCTTCATCTATCACAACTTGCTAGATTTGATACCCCACTCACTCAGAACCTGGGAATGTGATTCATTTAAACTTTTAAAGGGAGATAACAGCAATGTAAATAAATTTTACAGTAACTCATAATGCTTTTAATAGCATGAATGTTGATAGTGTTTTTCTACAAAGTCCCAAGGCACTTTATACAGCTACACTATTAAAATAGGAAAAGTCATAAAATATAGAAGGTGTGTGTGGGGAGAAAAGGACCTTAATCCGGTGTGAATCTGTGATCTTATGCATTATTATCTTCAGGCTAAGCTTATAATCATAGGTGTATGAATAAAATATTTATTTGCTTTTATTATTTTTATTCTAGTTGCTTTTGTGAATGTGGGCTAGAACTTAAAAGCGAATTCATTTTCACTAGCAATCTCTGTACTAAAACTATTAAATAGACAGTGATTCATCAGAAATTATATAAAAAATCTCCAGTGCAGAGCTTGAAAGAGGGCATGCCCAGAAAATTGAAGCAAGATCAGAAGTTTGAAAACTGTGTGGTCTTAACTGTGTTACAGTGTGTCCGTGAAGGCTCCAGCTCTGCTGTGCCCAGTTGTGTCTGGAACTTCATGCAGGTTGTAGTTAAAAATGCATTTTTTCTCTACTTTCCAAACCTTTTCAGCTTCTCCCTCTCCATTCCACAACTGCTCAAGCACGTCCTGTGTTAGTGCCTGAATATCTGATTTAGCTGCCTGCACAAGATCTATCCACAGAATTTTTAATACGTACCAGGTATTTGACTTACTATAGTAGATCCTTGATGAAATATGCTGGAATATTGATAGAAAAGAGACAAATTTTATTTGGAAAGGTCAGGCAAAAAAAAAAGAGAGTGTTACTTTGAACTCCATCATTTGGCAGATGCAATCTTTGGAAAAGGAAGGAGGGGGACAGGCAAAAAGAATTTAATAGATTAAAGAGATTAGAACTTCTTGGATCAGATGGGGCTGTTTAACTTCTATCAAGGACAGCAGACAAATGGTCTGTAGAAATGTGGAGCCATTAGTCATCAGGTCTAACAAGCTAGCAGAAGGTGGATGAAAACAGACAAAAAAATAAATGCAGTGTCTGTCTTCAGAAATGATGCAGCTCAGCCTCAACTGTCAAAAAAAAAAAAAAAAGGAAAGAAATAATTAAAATATTCTGAAGTAACTCTAACATTGCAGAGAAATACATAACTGCTGGTGTGGGTTTACTGAGAGCACATCACATCGAATGAGTCTAATTTTCTTTTACAACCAAGCAGCTTCTTTTGTGGACAGGTAAGAAGCTGTGGGTGTTGGAGATTGCCAGGGCTTTGCTGAGGCCAGCCTGTTTTCATGGCATTCTCACAGCCAGGCAGGGAAATGCTGGAGCTGTGCTTGATGGAGTGCAAGACTGACTGAGTGAATGCACTCAGAGATCTTAGCAAAAGTCCACCTCAAAATGGGGGACAACTTGTCTCCAAAGACAGAGGTAGGAATAATTTGGGGTCACAAATGGAGCAAGCCAAGGCTGTGATGTGCAAGATTTAGTTAACTCTTACAGGTACAAGTCTGGTAAAAGCTTGGCTCAGTATCTACGGTTTAATTTTGAGTACTGCAGTTAAATCAAGATACAGATGAGCAGCAGGAGTGATCAGAGCCTCATGAGCAAGATATGTAAGGACTGACTGATTGACAGAAACCAGAGCTTTGGGGATGGAGGAAGGGAAGGTTGATGGAGGAATACAGAGTTCCTGAAAACTTTAAGGATCTCATAGGAAAGAAGGGTCTAAGGTGTTTTCTGTATTCTAGGTGATAGGCAGATGGCAAGGAGCATCAATTGCAGAAAAAAGATTCAGATTGGACAATAAAAAAATTATCTGCAAACCGTCTAATAATGCAGATTTTTCTGAGGCGGTCTGTAAATTGTCATTAGAAATCTTTAATTAGACAAAATATTTATCAGATGCAAGGTAAGTTTATTAAGGCAAAGAGATACGCATGATGACCTTCTGGGTCCATTCTTTCCCTATTTTTCTGTGATTCTGTTAATTACTTTAGGAGATCATAGTGTACTAACATAATTTTCCTCACATTTTGTTGGAGACTGGTAACAAATCTTCCAATTCATCATACTATCCTGTGAGCTGGCGGCAATATCTCTCTGCTAAAGCATTTACAAAATGCAAAATGAGTAAATAGTCTTTTAATGAAATGTATCCATGAAATGTAGGCCATTTCCTCTCAGGATTGAATTAAGCATTACAAGTGATCAATAACTAGATTTCTGCATCTACTGAAAAGCTCTGCTGTAGAGTTATATAAATAGTTCAGAGTAAGAGAACATGGCTGATATTTTATCACTGTGACTCTGAAAACATCCAAAACCAGCTGGCTGTCTTAAAAGATGTGTGACTGGATAGATTGATCCTCTCTTTCATCTGTGAGCTACTGGGTCAGCTTTAGCTTAACCCCAGAATTATGGGTCATGCCTTCTACCACGTACGATCAGAGACCTCCGCAAAAACCGATGAATCCTGGGCAGATTTCTGAGGCTCTGGCAAGTATTTATCATCCCTTTTGGAGAGTAACAAAAGCACTGAGTCAAAATCTGCAAGAATTAAGGCATGTAATTGGATATCTCAGCACAAAAGCAGTTTGACTTTAGATACTGTGAGCCTACTTTGCTTTTTTAGTGGTCTTCCCCCAAGCTGGGTTAGAACACTTAGTTGTGGACATGTGTTAAGTGACTGTGCTGTTCCTGGTGCTCTGTGTCCTTTACATACAAGCAAATCCTTTCAGTCCAGAGCTGTGTGCCACTGCTCCCAAGTGTCAATTAAATATCCACACAGAAACATCCCTAAACAGGCAAGTGCATAATTTTCTGTAATGAAAAGTTTCTTAAAAAGATGAATCCACTCACTTCCTCTGGTTCAGGGTAGACATTGTGTATCATAAATGGAAATATTTTCTATTTCAAAGCTTCCCGTTTAATCAGATGAAGCTTTAAAAAGTTACTTATTTGTTGATTAATTGCAAGCCTGAAATCTGTCTGCTGCGAATATAACGGGAACCTAATATCCATCAATGTGACCAGTAGTGACAGATATTCCTCCTTTCTTTAGTTTGTATATACTTTCAGATTTTCAAATGCTTTCATTGCAGTGTTATTCAGATTTTAACACTTATGGATCACTCACTGGGCTCTTCTTCAATCCATAGTTTTAGTGAGCTGCATGTTGCACCGTGTAAACCAGCTCTGTTTCCTCTACTGTTATTTATGTGATTTTCATATTCCATTTCTTGCTGTCAGAGTGGTTGCTTATTGTACTAAAAGGACTCTGTTTCAGTTCTGCCAGCTCCATAATGTGCTCACATCTCATGTTTTCTCTGAGAGGGCCAGGCAAGGTCAGAGTCACTTGGTGGGGAAGGAAGGACGAAAGGTGTTCAGCTCCGGTATCTGTGTCCACTCCAGCTTTGTGTAAGCCTTGAACATAATGGCAGCGGAGAATTTAGAAACTGTAGCTGCAATTGCACTCTTCCTTTAAAACAGCTTCAGATGACTTTGTCTTCTGATCCCCTTACTCCTCACTCACCAGTGAGCAGGGCACGAGCTGTCCGAATCCTCTCTTGTCCTAGTGAGAGCACCTTGGGTAACTCACTTTTCCAGACTTCTGTTCATTGTTTCCATCTGACCTGCACAGTTGTCTCTTCAATTGCTTAATGGTGTATACGAGCATGTTTTAAGCTACCTGACTATTAAGGGCTGTCTATATTTTGCTACAGTGCTTCTCATTTTCATTTCTGTTTTGTCGCTGTTATAACTGGAAGCCGTAATTAACCACGTACTTCACATGTGTTACCTGTTACCAAGGCAATATTGTCTTTAAATCTGAGGAGGTGGATTTGCTTTCTTTATATCCCAAGTGCTCTGTTCTGATTTCAGATCTGCACCTGCTTAGCAACAAGACGTGTTCGAGGGGCCAGCTGTAACCTCGGCTTAAAAGTACAGCTGAGACGAGATGTGATTTTCCTTAAAAACACTGAAGTTCAGCCTCTAGGTATATAGCAGTACATCTATATATTAGAATTATATTAGACTCTTAGACCCCAATGGGGTCTATTTCTTCCTTAAAAAAACTTCTTTATTTTGCATACAAAACTATAAGCATTGGCCTTTGTATGGAGTAATCAAATTGTTGAGATTTAGGATTAATGGAGTGATCTACATCTCTATTTATATATATATATATATATAGCAGTATGTTCTGTCAGAAATCCCCATTCCTGCTATAGTCTAAGTGGCTGAAACGTGCAGCATGTTTTGCCTGGTGGAGTGTAAAGGAGAGATAAACATGCCTCTCTCATCACCCCCAATATTTTTTTTTAGTGCAGGAATATTCTTTCTTCTCAGTTGCATTGTGTCCATCTGCTATTTGCTGCCAGGCATCCCAGCACACGCAGAGTTATACCAAACAAGTTGCCCTCCACCTTACCTTATGCTGAAGAGCTATTCTGGCTTCTCTAGCTCTCTGCTTTGAGGTCTTTAACTAAACTCTTCTGTGCCAGGGAGAAATTCCGCGCAGATGAAAAGCAGACTGTAGAAGGACATAATAATTATACCAGCAGAAAAATGTCAGCAGACTAATGTAGGTCCCCTATAGGGGTTTGAATCATCTTATGAAAAGTGAAGCCATTAAATAAAACAAAATGTTAGAGATTTTGTTGGGAGTGACAGAAGCAGCAAAATGTTCTTCCTGCTGTATCTCTGACGTTCGGCAATTTTTGGCTGAGTGAAAACAGCAGGCTATCTTTCTGAGTTAGCTGAGCTCAGATGTATATAAAGGTTTCTTAAGGAGAAAAATGTGAACCATGCCCTGGTAGAAGTACTTTTCGGGTGTTTTATTATACATTTTTTAAAAATAAAATAATCTGCAGCACAATCCTGGGAACAAATGAGCTCAGAGGCTCTGCAGAAACTTGCCAGGATCATCTACTCTTTTGCCTTTAAATGCAGGCTCAATTAAAACCCAGAATTACGAGGCCAACCTGTGTAGTTTTGTTAATGGGGGAGAAAATAAAATAATCAAGTGCTGGGAAAATACCTATTGATGTGTGACCCCCCACAACTCTTACAAAATTAATATTTGTGATTTTACTGTTTATCCAAACTTAGTGTTTATAACTACTTATTATTAATAAGTCTTTTGAAACATTCCTGATATTGCCTGTGTTCCACTGAAGGAGAAATGGAGGATCTGTTCACAGAATTTCTGTGAATAGGTTCTTGCCATTTGAAGAGGAAAAGACATATTCTTTGACAAGTGTGCAAAGAGGGGAAAAAAAAAATCTGCCTGTGAGTGGGAGTCCGGTTTTCTACCCTGTATCTCCCTGAAAGACTGTAAGAAAGGATTCTTACATTACATCAACCACAAATGACACGAGAATTTTCTTTAAGTTACTTCTGAAGCTGATACCCAGGAGACTTGTTCATGCAGAAGATATTTTTAAATTTTCAAAGAAAAGTCAGAGTGTAACTTTTGTTTCATTCTCACAGTTCCTTTTCAATCTGTCCTGTCTCTGCTGGGTCCAATGGTCTTATAGATGAGCCTTTTCTGTCTTTTTTGTCCCTCCTTCCTAATGCAGTGTTAATTCACTGACAATAAAGCAAGTCTTTGATGCTGAGGTCTATAGAAGGCAGCTGTTCCTTCACCCTATACCAGGTAGCACCAGCTCTCAAAGAGATTTTTCCAGAGAACACAGTAGCTCGAGGAGAAACTTCTGGTTGGCCCTTTGGATGATGTACTATGTGGGCTCTTAAATCAAAGCTATTAATGGTGAGGATGTACAAATTATTTGAGCAGTAACGGTGCCAGGATATCTTACAAGACTTGCCACTTAACATAGTAATAAGGAATTGTTAGGATGGTTGGGGTCATGTGCTACTACAGATGTAAGTAAATTGTGGCTGCAGTTACAGGGCAGATGGAGGGCAGTGGATATGGAGGATTGATATAAGGTGGGCCAGTGCTTGGTGTGTAGGATTGTGCATCTCAGAACAGGAGAAACCAGTGGCCAAGTCTGTGGAAAACACAGCCTCCTTTCTTCCTGGAGTTTGTCTCTGGAATTTTGGTGGTCTTTGGGAATTGTTTCATTTGTGTGTTTGTTATATCCTACCGGTAGAAGCAGTAAGGCTTGGGCAAAGAAAACCCAAGGTCTGTTCTGGTTTCCTTATCAGTACTTAGCTCTTTACAAGCCCAGTGTTTTCCCAGCTCTTATTTGCAGCATGAGGTGGTTTCTGCATCGTGAACTAATGGAGTTTGGAGCTGCAGCATCTTTACTGGCAGTGACTGATGCAGGAGCCAGAAAGTACCATTTGGTTTAAAGATCCCACAGTCAGGCACAGTCTCATCTCAGCCATGTTTGTGTCATGTAGTAAGAATTCCACTTAAGCAAGTGGCTTTATTCTGGGACTTGTACAATGTAATTGAAATCAGGTTCTGTCTCAAAGCGTTCAGATCTGACATTAAAAAAAAAGCAAAGAGCCAAAACAATGCATTTTTAAATTAAGCAAAAGATGTAGCGTGGGTAACAAGTACAATCACCAGCTCCTTGATGACAAAATACGACATTTCAAAGAAGAACCTTACAGCATCACAACTGACCTGAAACCACACCCTTGCAACAAGGCAAAACCTGAAAACCAACAGCTCAGAGTGGCCTTGTGCATTCTTTCTTTTTGAAAGAAGGCTCAAGTGACATAAAGACCTTGTGGTTTTGGTTGTCTGCTCAGGGATGTGACAGCTTCAAGTATCTTCCAGTTCCCATAGAAATAAATGAGATAATGTGTGTGGTGTTTGAATGCATGGCCCAGGCAGGACCCTGCTGCAAGAGCAGCTCAGCAATGCAGGAGTGTGAAACAGATTTTCCTATGCCTGGGCTGAAAGGTGTTCCAATTACAAACTACATTTAGCAGAATACAGCTAAATAAAAATTGCCTACGTCATATACTGCAGCTAGATATACTCCTGAAGCACTTTAAATTAAAAAGCCTTTACGATTCTAAACAACCCATATGTCTGTCAAAGCTGTCATTGTGCTGCAGCAAGTAAAGAAAACAAAACTTAATTTGTGATGAAGCTTCCCCTGGCTGAAAGCACAAGTCTTCCCCGTCCTCTGCTCACAATTGCAGCTCTCTCTCTGACTCCTTATAAAATGCTTTGCATTTCCTTTTGAATCACGTCAAGTTAATTTTATGGCAAACAATCTCTGTTTTCTGAAACACAAAGAAGAAATATAATTATTGCTGGGTGGAGGGTGAAGGAGAGTTGGAAGCAAACTGAACAGGATGCCTGTAATTGTTTTTGGGCACCAGTGCTGGGAAGATTCCAGCCACCTAAGCAAAAAATATCTCAAAAATGTAATTAATTATAAATGGGCAGCTTTGTGGTAGAATTCCAAGATCAGAAGGAGAAAGCAACATTCTACTACCAAAAAAAGAAAGAAAAATAAAAGAAAAAAAAAAGGCAAACATTACTCAGCAGATGATCTTTTTCATAAATAATCCACTTTTTGGTTCTTTATGGTATGTAACTAAAGAGATGTTCCCTTGCTTTAATTTTCAAATTCTTTGAAGGGGCAAGGTGAGATTTTAGGATGTCTAACTCTGCCCTCATTCTGTCCTTACTGTGATCAATGGGGAGTTTGTCACAGGGACAATCTGTTAAGTCCAAATCAGCACATTGGCAGCTCTCACCCAAAGGTGTGATCCTCACATCAACATGCCATTCTTGTTCCTGTAAATCCATCTATCCACTCAGCTCAGCTGAACTCGCCTGTATGGAGGCAACACATGGCTCAGGATTGACTGAAATACCCACTCTGCGTCCTTTGCTCATGGAGACTGTTTTTGAACTTGTTTGTTTTGGTGTTTTTCATGTACAATTGTTTTCAATTACTTTTGATGTAAGTGGCACTAGAGGCAAGCGAGGCTGGCAAGATCTGGTCCTCACTGCAAACATTTCACACTTGTAATCATTTAAATTGCCTTGTGAAATTGTTCATTAGATAAAAATTAATAAATCCTATAACTGAAATCCAACGCACCGTTAGGCTGTTGACATTAAATCTGGCATAAAAACAGTTGTAAATGAAATCATCTGTGTACACATTGATTTGGGGCCAAACCTTGAGGTCCTTGAACAATTTTTAAACCCCTGTTTATGCTGGAAAGTCTATTGAATGGGAGCGAAAGCAGTGGCCTAAGTTGCAGCTCCAAGAGCTATTTGTGAAATTTTTTTTTTTACATGAACATGTCCCACTCCAGCGTGCAGGGTCCAGGGTCATGAGGAGGATGGACTTTTCCATTTCCCTGGTTCCGACTACCCAAGAAAATCAATGTGTAAAATAGTACCATGGGAGTGACTTCTGTGCAAAGCTTTGTGTCTGGGACCTTGGGGACTCAGTGTTTGGGAGGGTGATATGGCATGGAGATTGGCTCATTATCCAAAATTAATGGATAGTACCCAGCACTGCAATTCTTCCTTGCTCCCCTATTTGGGCACCCCAGAGGATTCAGGTTAGCAATTCAGTTCACCACTGGCTGTGTTTTCCCCTGTCAAATATTGCCAGTTTTTTTGTACATACACCTACAAATGTAATAGACACTAGGGCTGCCTCAGGCTGTAGTTTGGTGAGAAAGATAGGGAACTAAAATAAAGGTACATATTTAATTGGAATAGCAATGAGAGGAAAATATTTTTCTCACTTGTTACAGGATGAAACCCAAATAATGCTTTTTAAATCCATGGAGCTACTCCACTATTATATCAACAGCTCTGAAAACAGAGTTGAGCCTCAAGCTTTGGGGTTTTGTAGTCACTGTGGGGAAAAAATGGCTATGAGTTGTCTTGGATGAATTAAAAAAAGGTTAGAAAATGAGTGATTCTGTAAACATAATTTTAGTCTATCGACAGATGGGAGAAATGGAGAACAGGTTGTAAAAGTATAAGCTCAAGCATTATTAATATTGTACTGTTGCTGAGCCAACTTGTAGAGGAACTGAAAAAAAACATCCCATTGGTTAAGTAATCACTACACATATGCTTTTGGAGATTAATTCTTTGAGTTTTCAAAGCTTTTATATGTGTCAGTTCTGCTAAAAGGATGAAACTGCAGAAATGCACTGGTAGCAAGTTTAAAGCATTAATAGTGATGTCAGATGCACTTTAAGGATAATCACGACTCTTTTACATCCGGTAGACCTCGTAGTCTCAGATATGGAAATCAGGCTTTTGACAACCAAAAGTGCTTGAGAAAGTGGGAAAAGACCAAAGAATGTTGCATAATATTTTCAACTCTGGTAGTTATTTTGTGCTTTGGTTTTGAGTGCTCTGCTCCGTGGTACACAAAAGCTCTACTGGTGGTCATTAAATTCCTTCCCTATCATGGTCACTGAATTTTTAGGGACACCTTTTATTTTATTTTATTTTATTTTTTTTTTTAAATTTTAATTTTTATTTTTTTAAATAATAGCATTGCTTTATTCCAGTAAAGTTTTAAGATATTTCAATAATCGTAAATAGATGTAACTTAGAGTCCTCAAACTATCCCCTAAAAGTTAACTCAAATTCATGGTTGGGATAATAACATTGGTTGAGATTTACTTACATGTGCATGATTTATGTGTTTAATTCTAGATAGAGTTTGACCGTGGGACATGTGCAGACCAAAGCTTTCTATCCATGAGTTCTTACAGGGTTTTGGAACACCTTTATTTCATGTTATAGTCACTGATGGGCAGCTGAACTTTTTAATCATTAATGAAGAAGAGGAAAAAGTTTAGCTAATGGCTAGTTTGAGTTTTAGGATATGTGATTTAAAATGAGGAGACAAAAGAAGATTTATTTTGAGTGAGATCAAATTTGGCCTTGATTTAAGTTTGTTTATTAACAAACTTGAGTCCTTTGTGAGAACCAGATGGGGAAATCACCAACACCTCACAGGCTCATGCCCCCTGCTTGAACACTCATGGTGTCAAGCTGTGCTTGTGGAGATTTGTCAGATGAGAACATATTTAACTGTTTCACTAAATCTGAATGTTTAAAAATATAACATTAAACCCCCAAGGTCTTATTTTGATGTTTTGATTGTTCATGATTAGTGCTGACTGGGACTACTCAGGAAACTGTGTCTGGGTACAGAGGTGCCTGCGATTGTGATGGAAACTGGGTCAAAACTATCAGCTTTTAAAAATCCCCTGAAGTGTCTATTGTCTTGCTGGTAGAATATGACTCTGTGAGGTTTGTTTCTGGATATCTGGTTTCAATGCCTGAAACCTGTAGTGGGAGATGGCAGAGTCCTGATTTCATAGGAGGCAAATCAGGCCCGCAAGAAGTCTTAACTTTTTTTTCTCCTTACTGTACCTAAAATTTCAGAAGAAAATTTAACTTTGTGACACAGTTGACCTAAGGACAACATTGTTGTTTAATATGATTATGGATTGTACAAGTCTAAAGAGTTATCTGTCTATCTATATCTCTCTATATCTCATATGTGAATGTGTCCTCTTTGAACTCTGATACTTACATGGGAACTAAGAGCAGTTGCTAGATCAAGGAATTAAGGTGAAAAAGCCAAATCAGCTCAGGGAGCCCCAGGATCTGAGCACTGGAATATTTGCAATTTCTTTATTTTAATGCTTCCATTTATTATTTTCATGATATTCGGTAAGGGCCTCTTCACACCTACAGAAGGAAGAAAATGTTCTCACACTGTTAAAACAGTGGTCATGAAATGCAGGAATATATTTTTATAGTATGTCCAGTGTATTCCATTATATTTGTAGAACAATATTTCAATGGCTATTTGAAGCTCCCTGTAAGGTCGCTCAAGATGTTAATTTAACTCTTTGCAACATCTGCTTTGATATTAAAAATAATCTCAGAATGGACTAAAATAATTCAAACTTTTAAATTTTCTGCACTAGTAATATATAAATTTATTGAAATTTTAACCCCTCAATATTTCAACCATTCTATTTCTCTAGATGGATCTTTGATTCCACTCAAGGGGAAAAAAAAACCCCATGGAATATCTTTGGAATCACACCTGCTTCTACCAGAATCATTATAAGATTTGTTTTAGGGATTAGTATAGATTATTCAAAGAAGGGTTTAAGCACTTCAAGAAACTGTTGGGCATTGTTTCTGAGATAAGTTGTCTCTTACATTTCCATAATTTACTGTCAGAAGACCTTCAGCTGCCCAGCACCCTTGAAAATTAAACCATTTTCCTAGAGTTTAAAGTCTGAAGTTGCACTCCCTTTAATATATTTGCCAATAACTTATTGATATTTCATATGCATAATTATATATCTCTTACTACTGTAACTCCTGCTGTTATGAAACTTTAAGCTACAATCATATAGTGAATAAGTAATTTATCCAGAAAGAAAGCATAAAGCTCTTATCCTCTGCCTCAGAACTCCTGGGCATCTGCATTTTGCTTTCTGTCTAAAGGTTGTGGATGAGTGTCGTGGGTTTGAATTGGGTATACCACATCCCCTATCATGCCCCTGCTGCTGGCAAAGTGGAACGCTACAACGGATTGTTAAAAACCATCTTGAAGGCACTGGGTGGGGGGACTTTCAAAAACTGGGCCAGGCAAAACTACCACAATGAGGATGTGAATTTGGGAGCTAAGCAAGCTGACAGTTTCTTTTCAAAGTCATCCTTTCTGCAATTCATTTTCAGCCTTTTCAGTCTCCCTTGGACAGTCACAAAAGACAGCTTTATTATGCAGTTCTCTTCCCCTATTTTTGTACATATCATTTTCTGTTTGTCATGTTTAGGGCACCTTCATTTCCTCTGTCTCACAGAAGCAGAGATGATTACATTAAGTGTGGAAGTCTTCTCTTTTTACTTTTGGTCAGCAAACCATAGAATTATTTTCCATTATTCTTCATAAATTTTGGTGGGGTGGTTCTGGTTGAGTGTTAATGTGGCAAGACCCACGTGGTAACAAAGAACTACTACTACAAGCTGGGGAAGGGTAAATGTGTATTAATAAAGTGACTTTATGTTGTCCTTGGGAGATGAATTAGGTACTTGCTGCCTTACAGCATCTTCCCTTCCATATAAATCCCCAGCAAAAGATGTAGGAGTTAGAAGAGACTGGAATATGTTTTCAATCCTGTTTAATCACTGCAAGTAAAGGGAAGGTATTAGAAATACCCCTGAGGCTAATCCTGACAAATCACCCTCATTCTGAAAGGTAGAACTGATATGTGAGGCCGTGTTACATTCGAGTTTCCACGCACAGCACAACCTGAGCGAGCCTGAAGCCGCCAGCCTTGCACGGGGACTTTGTGAACTTGATCATCTGGATGCCCAGCTTAAAGCTCTTAAGGAATTCAGGCATTGCAGTGGTGGGGATTATGTGGATAATTTATTGGCCAGAAGGTTAAATCTGCTCCTCAAGATGGGAATGTCAAATTAACGATCAGTTCAGAAATGTGTCTATTTTACCTTCCCAACACGCAGAGCTCTGCCCCACACTTGTCTCCCTGTCCCCTTTGTGTCCTCCCAGTGCAGGGCCTCTCCTGCTGCCAGTGCTGCTTTCTCCTGTGGGACTGAAGGGCTGATGTCCCATTTTCCCAGGCTGAAACAAGAGCACAGATTCCCAGCTGAAAATCCCCTGCTGCAGAAGGCACCATGCTGTATGGAACAGCTGCTCCTCAGCTCTGTCCTTTCTCTCTGTAGGTTTCTCTCTGTTTCTTCTCAAAACATCCACGGCTCCACCTGAGTGTGTGAAAAAACGAGCCCACCTTTATTTGTGGTGCACAAGTGGGGAGGGGGCTGCCTTTCCCAGAGAGCCTCACAGGTGGAGGAGAGGTGCTGCATCTGCCAATCCATTTTTGGGGCTTGCTCTGCTCCACCCAGTGCCACATGGCAGATGGGAGCATCTGCCCTTGCTGTCGTAGCCACTCAGTAGCAGCTAAAGATGAGATTGCATATTCCAAAGTCACAAACGCCACTCCAGAGGATAAATCAAGGTCTTATTTAATTTGAAAATAGAAAAAAACTCACATATTTTTATGCACTGGACTTTGGGAAAAGCATTCTGGGTTGGAACCCTGTTAGTCACATTACCTGAGGACTTCAAAACTGCATCATGTTTTGACAAACAGGTGCTGTCTTTGGAATCTCTACAGGATTTCCAGATGGCTCTGCATCCAACATGGCCATTAAGGAATAAAACTGTTCTTCCACTTGCACCAATTTCTCAGGAGTGGTATTTAGCTTTTACTATAAACATGTGAAACTCGTACAAGAATTGTGAAGAATCTTTCCTGGACTCAGCCTTAAATTAATCCTTGATTTTTAGAGGATTTTTTCTTGTTTTGTTGGAGAAAAAGGTGTTAAGAGCGTTTAATGCCCTTCACCTTCAGCCCTCAAAATTCAACCATACGCAATTGCTGGGAAGTGATTTTGATTTCCTCACTGGAAAATAGTGCATGAAATAGTCCTTCACAAGGACATATTTTCCAGTCAAGGAAGCCTTAAAGAGTTTACTCCTTGCCTCTCTGTTTCTTCCTATCCTTCCACTTTGCCTAGAGAGACCTCACTGCACCTTGGACCTCCCTCTCTCCTTGTCTCTGCTTCCTCTGAGCCAATACTTAAGACCTATTTTGAATCTCACACTTCCCCTTGAAGTTCTTCTGCATCCATCTGCTTGCACATCCCTGGTAACCTCTTCCACACACCTTGTGAGGGATAAAACAAGTTATAAATCCCACTACCTGCATGTCTGATCACCCAAGTGTGAGCCAGGTCTGCTTCCCTCGGTCTTTTCCTGCCATAGTTGGATGGACCCATATTTTGTCTCCATCACTCAGGTGCCATTTTGTAACTCCCAATTTGTCAAAGAGAATAAAACCCCAAACACCTGCTTTTCATTTGCTGAAATATGATATGGCTATAAACCACTAGTAGTTAAGATGCTTGTGAACTTTTTATTTTGTTTTCCCTCTAGTTTGACTGTAAGCTTGTAAGGGCTCACAGGAGAGACTTGCTACGGTGCTCTGAACTGGGGCTTGCTCTAGTAACCCGGTGATCTACTGACACAAGTTGTTCCCAAGGAACTTGCTTTTAAATATAAAAAAAAAATTAAAAATCATAGAATAACTTCCCTGGAAAACAAGACTGACCAATTCTGATTTAGCTTTTGCTATGCCTTCAGTTTGTAATTTGCTCCCTCTCTGGATTTGTTCCCTCTCCAGCCCCTGGTGCCTCTGTTTACATCCCTGGACTGTATATTGCTGTTTGCCTAATGAAATGCTGCTCTGGAAGATTTATGGGTGCACATTAATAGAATAATTAAAGGTCTTGGAAAGTCTCAGATGAAATCTGTACCAGGTCAGGAGGGAAAAAAGGAGAGAGGGGGAAGTCAGAGATGGGGAAGTGAGAGATGGGGAGGGGATGTGCCCATCCTGTTGAGGGTGAGGGGGTGGGCATGAGCAGGCTCCTGGGGCATGTTTGCACCCAGGGGCTCCGGGGGTGAAAGCCCAGAGACAGCAGCGTCTGTCTGACCTTTCCCAACCCAGCCTGAGCCGGGGCTGCTCTGGGAAGCGCAGGGGGAGGAGAGGTGGGAGCAGAAGCGGAGAGCCCCCGCCCCTCTCCGCGGGGCAAACTTTGCGCGGCCGCTCCTCACCCCCGGCGGGGTCGAGCATCCCGCGGCGGGGTCGAGCATCCCGCGGCGGGGTCGAGCATCCCGCGGCGGGGTCGAGCATCCCGCGGCGGGGTCGAGCATCCCGCGGCGGGGTCGAGCATCCCGCGGCGGGGTCGAGCATCCCGCGGCGGGGTCGAGCATCCCGCGGCGGGGTCGAGCATCCCCCGGCGGGGTCGAGCATCCCCCGGCGGGGTCGAGCATCCCCCTGGGGCGCGGGGCGGGCGCGCATCCCGCGGGGGCGCGCACGGGCGCGCTGTGAGCGCGCAGGTGCCGCGGGGAGCGGAGCGCGGCTCCTCCGCAGCGGCGGCGCGGGGCGGCTGCTGGCTCGGCTGACGGACGGACGGATGGATAGATGGATGGATGGCTGGCTGGGAGACATCCCGCCATCCCATTTGCGCTCTCCTCACACGTCTTTCCTCCCTGCGTTTCTTTTTCTTATTTTTTTTTTTCCCCTTCAAAATCTCCCTGGGAATTTTGATTTGCAGGGCTTTTTCGCCTCTCTCTCTCCTTCCTGCTGAGGATACGTTTTGCTTGCCAAGTTTGTAGTGACACCTCTCAGATTCCCCCGCTCCCGGTTTTTTGGATCTATTACAGTGCCCGGTTGTATATAGACATACTGTATTTTTTTGCCTTTTTTTTCTTTTTTCTTTAATTTTTCCAAGAAAATGGGAATTCTTTGGGAAGCTAATGGATGCTGAGGAGGACGATCCTAAAAAATCTCCTTTTAATTTAATGAGGTGTACGAAGAAATTCTTAAATTCAGCCATCAATTTAGCTCCATGTTAAGCACCTCGAAGTATTTATGATTGCAGAGCAGGTGCAAACAAGGATTAGGAATAAGGTAAGGGAGCTATTTCTGTCTTTGAGGCAGCAGCATTTGCTCAGGGTTATCGGCAGCTTTTCTTTTTTTTTACCCTCCATAGAATCTGAGCTGATTTATTTGCATTTTCGGTGCTGTTCTCCCGTCCTTCTGAGTCATTTCTAATACGTCTGCCTGCTTTCCATCACTAAAACATGCATTCCTTCTCCCTGGCTGCTCAGGATTTGGGAGTTTCTTGACTGTGCACATGTTTTGGCTGTTATTTGGTAACTGCTTAAAACCACCAATCCTCTGTTTAAAATTATTTCTTACCTTGCACTTTCTCCACCCAGCAGGATTCCCGAAAAAAAAACCCACCAAAGCCATAGAAAATCGCCACGCAAAAGCTTTTTTTTTTTTTTTTAAGATTTGCCTTTAAGAAGGAGAGAGAAGTAGTTAAAATTCCCCGAGGGAAAACCGGGGCGGGCGGGGGGTGGTATATAACAATCAGGTTCTCCCTCTAAAAGCAAATGAACTCCCCTTCCTGTTCCCTCCCCCTCGCCAGCAGCTCCCCAGGGCTGAGCCTGATTTTTGGCCATTCCGGGGCTCCCCGGGTCGTGGGATGCAGGGGGGGAGCGATTCCTGCTGGGAAGGAGGGAAGGATCCCCTGCTTCCCTCCGGGATGCTGCAGGCTGCTCTCCATCAGCACGCTTTACTAATTTTTGTTTTATCAGCTCCATTTAGGGATATAAACGGCACGAGCAAGGATATCAATTACCAGCTAACGGCGGCGATAGCCCGTGTTTTATGGGATTTAATGATTTCTCTTGTTTTGAAAAAGCTCTTGTGACGCTAACAATAAAGAACTCCATAAATCATCTAAATGAATTGTGTTCCAGCAAAGGCAATTTTTAGTCTTTTGCTGGGTATCTCCTTGTCCCGATAATTAATTGCATTAACAGTTGTGAACATGTTTGTGCTAATAAAGGTGCCATTGCTAAAAAGTGGCTTTCTTGATATGGGTCCCACGTTTCCTGAACTCCCACGGAGTGCCTTAGCTGTGGCTGACTGCTGTCCTGTCCTCTGGAATCAGATCAGGTGACTGGGAACGAGTGTAGTGTGCGAAGGGACCTGTGTGGGGAAGCGACATTCCCTGGCATGGAAAGAGCGAAACCCCATTTTGCAAGCTGCTTCAGTCACTCCGGCTGAAAGCAGGAGGTAATCATCACTTAGGCCTTCTGATTACATGTTTTGATTAAAAGACAAGCAAATGAGGTTCGTTCTTTCTTTTCTTTTTTTTTTTTTTTTTTTTTAAATCTTGATGATTCTATCATCAGCTTTTTAAACCCTCTTAAAAATAGGCAGGCGCTGTGGAGTTCAATCTTTAGCAGAGTAGAGCAGTGTTCCTGCAGCGCTGTGAGGAAAGCTCCTCTTTCATGTTATCCTTTTCTGTTGCTTTATTTCCACCTTCTTCTGCTTTCATGATGGCATTTTTTTCATCTGTTATTTACAGCC
The DNA here is from genome assembly GCA_036630365.1 of Acanthiza pusilla. Classification (NCBI taxonomy): domain Eukaryota; kingdom Metazoa; phylum Chordata; class Aves; order Passeriformes; family Acanthizidae; genus Acanthiza; species Acanthiza pusilla. The sequence continues at coordinate 1,670,123 of JAXCHO010000103.1, read as the reverse complement.
AAGCTGTACTAAAAAAGGCTGCAATAAAATAATGGTGATCTCCTTACGAAGGGAAATGTGCTGTGAGGAAAGGACTCAAGTTTGGCTGTTCTAATAGAATTTTTAAGCCACAGTGTTTACATTTACTTTTCTTTCCACTTCCTTTGGTATTCTTTAATATGGTCTGCAACCAGTGATGCAACAAATATCTGTACTTATGTGTATCACCTACATAGCTCTGTATGTTCAGTTAGAGACCCTTTTAATACTGCCCATAAATTCTTCACTGTGCAAAAACATTAATCAGAGGCTGAACAGGTGCTGGTTCAGTTCATGCATTTGGGTCAATAGCTGCTGAACATAATACCATTGTAGAGATATGCTGAGTCCATCAGAAATTGTTACCCTGGTTTTGATTTTATTTTGTTCAGTCTGGTAAGATTGAACTTCTTGTGGCTGCTGAGTAGGCGTTCGAGTAAAGTTAATGGAACCAAATCTGAAAAGTTATTTCATGAAATGTATGTAGATTTTAGTGCTTTCTCTGAACCTCTGTGAATGGAGCGTTTTATTACCATGAAATAGTTCAGGGATGCTGAGTTCAATCCTCTCCTTATTCAAGCGAAAATTTTCATAGACTTTGTGAATCTATACATAAAGATGCTTTCAGTAAGAATTTCTGTCTCTGCAACTGGGAAATTTGGATGGTAACTTTGGTGCCAGTGTTTCTTATTTAAAGTTAATTTGTCGGTGTTAGAAAGTTTGTGGTTTGTCTCCATAAGGTGGAAAGGGTCAAAGAGTGTTTCCTGTTGTGTCATTGGTACAGTCCCTGTCATTCCCTCTTTGCCAAGGAACAGCCACTCAATGGGAACAGACTTGCATTTGAGCTTTTAAAATGTCTTTCCTCTGAGCATTAGCAACATTTAGAGAACTGAATTGGTGACTCACTAGAAGGTTGTCTGCATCCCTTGTTACTATTCATTATCGTTTATATCGTGTGTGCATTTGAGCACAATCTAGTTCTGCAGTTGACAGGGCATTGCTTGAATAAGTTCTTTATTTTCCTGTTTGCTTTTCTATTTGAGCATGCTGGTCCCCCCACACTGTAATAATGATAATTCCTTAAGCAACAGTGAGTTGCAAGCAAATGCTCGAGTTCATGGGTCAGCAGTGATTCGTGACTGGTTGGAGCCTATTGCTGATCAGGTTGAATGGCAAATTAAATCTACAACCATAATTTCTGGTAGAGATACCATATATGTCCTTTTTAGCTCTTGCTGTTAAATTAGCCTTGGGATTTTTTTTTCAGGTGATAAACAAACAGTATTATAGAATTCATGTATTTTAATCCATAGGATGAGAGTCTGTAATTTTGCAGTGGAAAGCCAGGATCTTCCAAAGAAATGAATTTATGGTACCCAAGTCCATGCAGTTACTAATAGCGCAGTTTGGTGCTACTTCAATTTTTACTTGAAATCTCATAGTGCTTTTCAGCACCCTGAGGAGCTACCAATATCCTGATTATTTCTGATGGAAAGCACCTGAAATGGGAATAACTGAGATTGTGCAGTGGTTCAGTAGTTGATGTAAGTAGTGGACCTATGGCCTTTGTTGCTCCATTCCAGGCTGTAGCCACCAGATGGGTATGAAACTTCTACAAAAGTTGCAAATGTTTTTGAGGAAAAAGAATGAATGTTTAAAGAAATAAAATGTTTAATCCCAGGCAGAAATAAGCTTCATTGAAAGAAACAGAAGTGTGCATAACAACATTTACCTACTTTTGGTAGTGTTTTTACAAGTTCCATGGGCAGTATAGGATGTCAGATGCTCATTTAATGGTTGTGGAGATGCTGGGCCACCAGCCTGGCCTCAGTGAGAGATCTCCAGATGATGACCCTTCCACTCTTTAGAGCAGTGGGATGCTCTGGGGCACTTGTCCCCAGTCAGACCCTGTCCAGCTGGGTGTCCTGCTGGCTGTGTGATCCATGCTGTGATGAGCATTCCGTCTGTAAGAGCAGGACATGCAGAGGACCCAAGTGGGATATAAGGCTTGGTTCTGTTACTTCTGTGCTCCCACAATCCCATACAGTCAGAGGATGAGCTCAGTAAAGTACCTGAAATTGTGACCATTCCATGTGATATTCATGCTGGTTTAGAAATGCCAGGACTAATGAAAGCTCCTTTCCCAAAGACTTATGTCTACTAGAGTCAAGCCCTTCCCCCACTGAAACACTGATGAGCTCTTTCTCTCTCTCTCTCTCATGCCCAGTAATGTGTTAGAGTTGTTCTTTTTTTTTCTTTTAAGAGAAATTGACTGAAGCATTCAGAGTCTTGCAGAGCTCCTCATACCTGTTCCCTCACTCACTGTCAGCCAATTTGCATGTTCCTCAGATAGTCTGGAGTGAATCACCAACTGATTAAGAAATGCGTAGAAGAGCACAAAAGAGCACAAAAATCCTGGTTGTGTAGATCTTGCTGAGTTAGAAAACCAGAGTAAAACTGCAGCCTTGTATAGGACATGTATTTTCTCGCAGAAAACTGTTGGAAAACTGTCTCACTGATATCAAAGCTTCTCAGTGCACAAGATAAAAGTTTGCTGCTGCTGACAGCTGGAGAGATTTCTCCTGGGCTCCATGTATTGGTGGTCCAAGCTTTAAGTTCAGCATCTGTCTGTGGAGGTCTGTGTGGGGGAGAGGAGTTATTGCCAGAAATCTGCTGCATATCCAGTAAAGACTATGGCTTTGCATAAATAGGATTAAAGTTTCACAAGAGACCAATTTTCGTTATTGAAGAGGCCAGGTTGTTGTGATACCAGATGCGAGGTTGATTTCTGCAACTTTCTAGGAAACAGCAATATCTGTGCACGAGTCTTGTGGGCTGTAGAACTTTTTGCAAAGTCAGGAAGAAGAAAAAAATTACTTGAAGACTTTCTAGGCTTTTAAGTGTGTGTCTACCTCAAGGTATATTTCAAAAATGAAATTTTGTAGTTTTATCAACGTGAACAAGTTCCTTGACTATGGTTTGGGGGAAGTTTTCAGATATATTTATTTTTTCTGTGGAGGAAGGGGCTGGCCAGGTCACCTGCACAGCAGGATGAGGAGGATGGGTAAGATGAGGGAACTGAAAGTAGGGAGAATGAAGCTAGAAAGGTGTCAGAAAAGATGATATATTGAATTTTGTAATGATAATTTGCTACTAATTGAGCATAATAGTAGGAATTGGTCAGCTATATTGTTAATCAGCTTACTAATTTCATATACTCTGAGAGTACCAACTTCAGATACCATGCAGAGGGGAGAAACACTGTGGAAGAAAGCATTTCTATTTGTGAATTCCAGTAAAATAATATAAACCCAACTATGTTTTCCAGAGCCTTAGTAACAGAACTGTAATTAGCATAAAATTTCCAAGGACTGGGATAAATAAATACCAGATGCGCTTATTTATTTTTTTAGGATTTGATCCATTTCCTATCAAGAGGAACTTTATTATTCACAGGCAGGAAAAGAGGGAAGTGAAATGTTCCTCTGAAGTGGATAGGAGACCTTCCATGCCAGTTGCTGGAAAACAGCACAGGGGTTTCTGAATTTTGAAATATAAATTTGAAGTAGAAATTTTGTTTATGTTTTGTATAGTTATTTTCCAGCACTCAATATGGTGGAAATTCATTTTAAGGAAGTAAGGATATACTTATAGGTATTTATTTTTGACTCCTGCCTTCTATTTTACTCAACAACTATTCAGAATTGGCTTATCTGTTATTTTTGATAAAACATCACATCTGGCTGAGATATATTTGAATTTACTAAAAAAACCCCAACACAAATTCCTGAACTCAGAAAAATTTGGACTGGTGCCCATTAAGCATATTTATTGGACAACTGAAATTAAAAGCAGATGAAGTTCTACTGAATGATATAGCCAGGTAGCAATTTATACTGCAGTAAAATGAAGATTAGATGTTACTAAGGTATAGAGGAGCTGAGTTCTGAGGTTTTATTCATTATTGTTTGTATTCGTTGCACAACCAGGAAGTTCAGCCAAAATCATCACCTTCTTGTGAAAGACAATGCACAAGTGATGAAATGATAAATACTTCTTGTGTTCCAAGAAATTTAAGTTTCCTCTGAGTTCTTATCACATGATTTACCACAGTTGCACTGACTTTTGGTGTTCACAACATGGGAAAGCACCGTAAATTTTGGGAGAGCTGGAATACTGTGTAACAGTAGAGTGGTCAGAAAGATAAATTCAGTGTGCTCAGGGAAATAAACATCTGGAGACACTTCTAAAAAGAAAATCATCAAACATTTGAGAACTTTTATCTTCTTTGGTAGGTTCAGTTAAGGCATATGCAATTATATATAGATATATACATGCACTCTGCTGTATGGTAATGCAAAAACACGAAATTATGTGTGGTCTGATTCAAACTTCAGTGTGAATACACAGAGATTGCAGCAGTATTATTGGAGTTAATATGTACAACATAAGATGCAGCATGAGGAGATAGCATTTCATTTGATCACACAGGAACTTTGTCACTTTTAATGTTTTTAATGAATTAATGGGAATGCATGGTTAACACTGGTTTTCTCTGCTATTTAATTTGCTTGTTCTCAAAAAATTCCAAATATAAAAATGTAGTTTGACTTGTAGCCTATATTTGGAACACTTTAGCTTATGTAGAGACAAATACCATTTGGCAAGTGATGGTCTTAGCACGGATTGACCAAAACTGAACTACAAACATTACTTGAAAGAGACCATTAAAGAAAAAGAGCTTTTCTGTTGTTTTGGAATGTATGCTGCAACTAACAATTAAGAGCAGAGCAATTTTTAGAATATGCAAACCCTACTGATTTCATTGCTCTTTGTTCACATCCATTATTTTGCACTCTTGCAACTCTTGAAGTTTGTGAAGCTTGTTGCTGAGGCCAAAGTTGACTCTTAACTTTCCATACATTAGTAGGTTTGCTAGAATAATGAGGAGCAAGACCACTACCCAAAGAGAAATTTTGAATCATTTGAAACCTTCAAAATAAGGAGATGACCTTAAAAGGTCACCTGACACCTTTCCTTTTCGACTGTTTAGCAACATTTTTATCACCCTCATTCTTGTCTCCATTTATTTTCTTTGTCTTTTTTTCCCCTATTTTTCCTTTCCTCCCCTCTTTGCCATATCCAGTTCACCAGAAGTGTGCAGAGGCTTTGCTTTCCCTACTTTCCACCCAGCTGCTGGGGCTGAGATGCAGCAATTGTGCCATGCCAGATTTCTGCAGCAGCCCCATGTCTAAGGCTTTAGCTGCTGCTTGTCCACAAGGAAGGAACACTGGGAGCACTTCCACACTCATTCCTTTGCTTGGCACTTAGATTAAAATGAATTCCAGCACTCAATCTATTTTGTTTTCCCATCCATAAATTGAACTACTACCCTGAGATGCCGTGAGGATTAATGAATGCTTGGAAAGCTCACTGCAGATGGAAAAAATACAGTGCTGCCTCTTGAAATCTTTATGTATTACACTGCATAGTTCAAAAGTTGGGAGAATTTGTATAAAGGCTCTGGCAGATGAAGCAAGAAAATATTGAATCTCCTATTAGTGGAGGAGCCATAGGTCTGTCTTCATTTGGCATCTCTTCTGGGTTCAGACATCAGCAGTGCAAAGAATGATCCCCTCTTGTGAGCCTGCCCCTTTGTAATGAGCTTTGAAAATAAGGAGAGTTTGACGTGGGGAAATCGTGTTGGACCCTGATGGATGCTGTTCAGCTCTTGTGAAGCTGCAGTATTTAATTCTTTTCAAGCACGTTCCTTCCAAAATAACAAAGCACACCTTTATTGTGCTTTGTTATTTTGTGTTCCAAAATAACAAAGCACACCTATGTATGTGGGTCCTGCCATTCATAAAATGATTGTTTCTTAAAAAAATTATAATTATTCTAAACCTAGATTATATTTGTGGAAGAAATCAGCATTTGTGATGAGTTAGAATCCAGTTAGATTTTTTAATACTTTGTTAAAAAATATTTAAAATTTAATTTTCTCCTTGGATATGAGCATATTTCCCTGAGAATTCTAACTTCCTAGGTAGAAAATTATTTGCATTTTTTTTTTTCACTTTTAAAAATAGCTCTGAGTAATTAGGAAAATGTAATGAAAATTGTGACACACCTTTAACTACCACAGAACTGTGATGACAACATCTGTGATGCAAACTATTGCACCTCTTCTCCATATTTTATGTCGGATCAGGCAGCCTGTCAGAAATTCAGAGAAGTACCAACTGCAGTACTACAGTGGCTTAGTTTCAGAGAGTGTGAAAATTCTAGTAGAACTAAAAAATATGTAAACACCAAGATGTGTAATTCTAAGCACAAAAAGTTGTGCTTGGTATAAATGCAGCAAGCTGCTTGGCATTTGGCTGGTAACATACTTGAGCTGCTGCCTCCCTTTAATTCTGAAAATATTTTATATTTCAAATATTCAAGCTGATTCTAAATCAAAGCACTGGGTTGTGTTTGGTTGTAAGGTGTCACATGATGATGCCATAGTGAGCAGTGTGGTGCTTTCAGAGCTGTCTCTCTGAAGAAAATTTCCCTGCTTAGCTAAACCTAGGGATGAAAATAAATAATTTTGCAGCCTATCAAAGCCAGTCTTTTGTAATGCTGAGTTTCCACAATCAGATTCTAAACTGAAATGCAAAGAGCAAGGACTGTGAAACCTGGAGAGCCTTGTTGGTGTCAGCACCAGAGGGAGCCGCTTGCCCAGCTCTTGGCCGTGGCAAGCTCAAAGGAAAGAATCGGTAAAATGGAAAAAAAAGAAAAAGATAACTTGTTAAACACTGCCCATGCATGAAAAATAACATTTGAAAGTTGAAGCTATGTTTGTTGTGCTGATCTTTCTGCAAAATCTGACTTTTTTTTTTTTTTTTTACATTGTATACTCCTGATTTATTACATTCAAATTCTCATCTAGCTATTTTTTTTTCTGCATTGTTGTCAGAAAACTATTTTGTGGCTTCTGAATAGGATATTATAAAAATAAATTATGATTGTCAATGGCAAATTTGGATCTCTCTTTGCTATAATAATGTAAATATAATGTTTGCATATGTGACGCTTCCATTTGTATTCTTCGCTGGTGTGGAGTGATACCTGGTAGGAATACAGATCATGCTAATTATCCTCTGCTCAACTACCATCCCCCTTTTTTTTCCTCTTAGTAATCCCCTACTTTATACGGCATTAATGTGCATTCTCTTACAATACTGAGAACTGAAATGTGATACCATGATTCTGGTCCTCATTTGTAAAGCATAATTATTTAAGTATTTGTGTGCCACTGAAATTTGTAGTGCAGGGTTGAGCTGTGGAAGATGCTGTGTTTGCCCAGAGAAAAGACCTCAGAGGGTACCCTCCCCCAAAAACCACCTCCCAGGAGCTGGTGCAAAGTGTTTGTAATCTACATGCAAGTACAAAGGAGGAGGGAAAAGCAATATTGCCCTTCAGACAAAAGATGGCTTGAACATTTTGCTAAACTGTGAGTTTTCCAGGGTTGTGGAAGCAGCCTCTGGCAGAGGGGGAGATTGAACCTGAGCCTCTGAAGTCCCTAGTGCAGCTCCTTGTTCATAAGATGCTCCTCCTCTTATCCTCACCACCATAAAGTGTGACCCCTGTGCACTGAAGATAATACTTTTAGAGCTAGATTTGTAGGCTCTACTACCATTGTAGTAAAAGTCCCTTATTTACAGGCGTGCACACACAGGCAGACGCACACGCACGCAAATCCTTTCCTTTGACAGGGGATTTGCTGATAAGGCAGTATAATAGCACTAAAATCAATTCACGTGGAGCTTCAAAGTTATTAAGCTGTAGCAATTTAAGTGTATTCAATCTGTCTGCTTAAGAGATTGCCAAGGCAGGTGCCTACTCGTAGAGTATGTATGTGGAGAGTAGGTGTATGTATACATATACATACGTGCATTTTTAGAATGTATATATAAACATGTATATACACAAATAGTTATTTCAAATTCAAAATTAGGAGTTGAGTTTAGCTGAGATGTTGTTGGAGGTGGAACAGCTGAGAAATTCCAGTGCTTATAGAGTGGTCTGGCTTTCTTTTACTGGATAAGAGAAGTAAGAAGAGCCCAATTTATTAGCTCCTAGGGCCTGGGTGAATGGACATGCTTCCCAATTTCACATTTAGACTAAATTAATAAAATTCTACAGTCCAATATTTTAGAAGTTATACTGCCAGATATAAATGACAAATTAAATTACTTTTTGAGTTCCTTCTTTTAGAAGATACAGGACAAAACTTTGTTTCAACTTTGTATTTCCCCTTTTTTACATCCTGAAATTTGTCCCTTATTATACCATTGGAAAATATGTGTAACTGATAATTCAATTACTTTGACTTGCAAATCAGGAATAGGGCAGCATAATGGTCTCATAATAATGCTCAGTGTGAGATCCCTTTCTGGCTGAAACAGGGTCAGGGACTGCAGGTGACAGGAGGTATTTGGGTCTCGGTGACATCAATATCTTGAACTCAGGTGATGAAATCCTTAAGTGAACTCACATAGAAAAATTTGGCCAGAGCAGCAGTGACCTTAGGCACCAGTTAATTCACCCAACTGGTTCCTTTTCTTTCCAAGATCTCCTGGAAAGTTGTTTGTGTGTCAGTACAACTCGCCATGCTCCTGGATAGTCTAGCAGCCTTAGGGTCAGTAATGGAGAAGCCACAGATTTCATTACCTTTTCAGTCTTGCTGAATTTCAAGAGCTAAAGTTTTCCTGCTTTGAAACCAAAGAAAGATGTACTCTTTGACAGTCTAAAAAAAGAAAAATAAAAAAGAGTCATAACCTTAGAGCTGCAAATTTTGCTGTTGGGTCTTTCAAATGCACTCTTTCACTCCGTTTGCAAGTTCAGATCCTAAAAGGTTGTGAGAAAGGGACTGAACAACCCCAAACAGTCGAGAGACACTCCTTAGTGTGTACTTAATGTGATTGATTTCATGTTTTTGGTCTTTGATTCAGTCTTTGCTTTGTTTTGGTTTCAAAGACCAAACTCAAATAAACAATTCATTATGATTTAGCTGGTTGCCTGAAGGACATTTGGATTGGAAGTTCCAATAAAAAGTCTTCAGTTTTGTGTCAGGTCAAGTACAGTGTTCTTAAAGCACCATTTGAAACTGTCATACACATGGCACTTTCTCAAAGGCTTTTGCAAATATGTTTTCTAAGTGAGGCTATTCATCCAAGAACCTTCTCCCAGCCAAGCTTTCAGAAAGCAGGAGCTGTTGTTTGCTTCTCAGAGGAAATTATTTATTGCTAAGACAAAATTACTCTGCACTAACGTGCTTCCCAGTGCAGGGTGATGTATTAAAATCTGGAGGATTTTGAAAAAATTGAGGTGGAATAACAGGGCAGCAGAATGGTACTTGAAATCCAATCAGTGTAATTGTAAATTGACACACCTTGGTGGAAGTGCTCCATACTGAGACGGAGCCTGGTTTGTGGGTTGTCTGGGGAAAGATCTTTAGGAACATTATGACTTATTCCTTGGTGGCTCATCCTAATTTAAACAGGGCTGGGAATTGTCTGTTACAGCGACAGCCCAAACCAGGCAGTGCGACTGAGCTCGTCTGAGCCTTAGCCCAAAGTCCATTGAAATCCATGGAAAATTCCCCATTGCTGTCATTGGTCTTTGGATCACTTTTCAGCAGTCCAGGCAGTGTTACATTTCCATTAAATAATGACCTAATAATGACAAACTCTGCATCCCTGTCTGTAGTGTTTCTGTGACAAAACCTTTTCTTTGTTTCCCTTTGAAAAGATCTCAAGGACAATTCTATGCTCTGTTATTCATCTGGCTCTGTGTGGAATCTTCTCACCCACAGCACAGTTGTGGAGCTCACACCTCCTGCTCTCCGAGGGCAAAGTGCACACAAAATGCTCAGGTTTTGTACTTGTGTCTTCTGATATGAATGAATCCAGGTGGCCACGTGACAGCTAAAGCATTCACATCAAACAAAGGCAACATTGGGAATTTGCCACATACAGAGGTCATCAAATCAAAATTTCAGACTAGGTTTTTTTTCTTTTTAAGGCTGGATGATTTTATGACCGTTAATAATATTTGTAGCTCCAGTATGCAAACCAAGATAAGAATAATCAAATCTCATGCTTCAGGGCATAAGCTAATCACCTGCTGGGTTTGGCATAATTGGTTTAGTGCATTATACTTGGAAGGGAGGTTCACTTTCTCTGAAACTTAGCCACCCTCAGTGAAAGCATTTAAAAGGCCAGAGTTTCCTGATCCCCTTTGACAGCTCCTTTGTCTGTGCAATGATGTGCAACCAGGGCCAGTGAACATTAATATTGCAACCTTATTTTTTATTTCATGATTTAAAGCTGTTAGTAAGAATTACTGCATTTTATGTGACAGAGTCTACATGTGTACCTTGATGTTTTTTGCTGGTGGAAAGGATGCCAAATGATGTAAGAAACAGACTTGCTGATAAATTTCTGAATAGTGTGTGCAGACACAGACACACATGCATTAATTCATGTGTTAAATTGCAAAATAATCAATTTATCTATCTGCCCTGGTATCTGGACATAGATAATTGGTGTGCTACTTACGAATGACTCGGAAATGTTTACAAAGCTTTGCAGGCCTCAAATGAGACAAGTAATAAGTTATAATAACTATTTGATTAACTCCTTGGCAGTAGAAGTTGGATTTACCTGACATGGAGCCTGTTTCTGGCACTGGATTCACCAGAAACCACCTGCTTGAAAGGATTAATTCTGTAATTGAATCTCTGCTGATGTTAGTGAATGTGTTTTCTGGCACGTGGGTATGGAGCAGGGAAGCACAAACATTTTCCCCTTCTGATCCCTCAATGGAAGCAGACCATGTCTGCAGCCTGCGCATTCTGGTGAACAAAGACCAAGTTGAGACTGGTGTCTTGTTAAAGAATAAAATAGAGTCTCATGCCCTTAGCAAAATCAAATATAAACCAACAGGCAATGAGATACCCTAACTAGAGTTCTCTAATATGCTCAAAACCCCCCTAACTGATAAGATTCAATTCCATTGATTTTTGAGTAATTCCTGTTGAACTCTGTTTCCTTTTTATTGTTAAATTAGATCTGGGGTTTCCCAGGCAGTGCAATATGTTCTTTGAAGGCAGTTTGCCCTGCAGCTCCACCAGTCCATTGGATGACAAAGTTTTACTGGGCTGCTTTATGCTCTAACACTTTGACAGGCAGCAGCCTTGGCTGCTACGAACACTTCACTTTAGCTGCACTTTCCCTTCCAGGAATTTATGAGCGCCACCCAAGTTTTTACCACTACAAATGAGTTTCAACTAAAAATAGGGCGCTGTTTTTCTCCTGGGTTTCAGGATTAAGTGTTAGTGACTAAAATTTAATGTAGCTCTATAGTTTATCCTAGAGATCAGGAGAGAGGCAGCAAATGATACAGAGGAGTTCTGAGCCTTCTGAAAGCCTGGTGCAAGGCATCTTCTCTGAAAGCCTGGTGCAAGGCATCTTCTCTGAAAGCCTCAGGCAGCCCTGTGTATATATATGTGCATTTACAGAAGAAATTTTTTTAAGCTGGGGAACAGAAAAACACAATATTGCGTTGGGATTTTCCACTGTCCTTGCAGGGCAGCAGGGTCAGGGGCTAATGGTAGATCTGGAACCCCTTCAGCACCCCAGCTGCACCAGCAGTAAATCCATACCTGTTGCTGGAGGGAGGTTTGAGCTCAAAAAAGCACAGGAGTAAGGTTACAACTCGTGTTGCAGCTTTTCTCCCTTTTGCATAGAAATCAAGATGTTGGCTGATACAAGAATAAGAAAGGAAATATTAATCTCTTAAGAAAGCAACAATGAAAGCACAAGCAAGTTCATGATCTGTGTCAAGTCCTCATATGCAGGTCTGCAGGAAAACCTATAACTCTGCTGAAATGTATGCAGCAGTGTTGGGTTTTTTTTTTCCTCCAGATGAGCACTTTTAATATAACATTTTCATAATTTCCACACAGTGGTAATCATTTTATTGCTTTTCTTTATCTGTATCTATTACTGTTCATAGAGTAGCTGCTCAGTTCTGATAACTCAATGGAAATGCATTCCTAGTGTAGCTCAAGATTTGCAGAATTTCATAAAATTCTCTGAATTTCCACTTCAAAGTAGACTGGCACAGTTTACTATGGCTGCTAATAGATATTTTTAGGTTTAGTGTTTTGATCTGAAAGCAGTTATTTCATTTCCTGGTGATTTATGTTTCTTTTCTGAAAGAATTTAGGGTTTTCAAAGTTATCAGTCCACAATTAAGATTTTACAATTAGCTGGCCCATCACTGTAGTAGCAAAGTATTGGCCTACGGGATTACAGAGAACAGCACTGGATGAAATAATCAGCCTTGCAGAGCCAGACCCAAGTGCACAGGCAAGATTTTGCTCAGAATTTCAATATGAGAAGTTGTTACCAGATCACACATAAATAACTCTTGAAAGGGAAGCCGACCCAGCCAGAAATGCATTTATCTGTAGGCTTGCTTACACTGGTTCTTATCCAAATTTTGTCTTTATTCAGTCAATCAATCCTTTAAACAGGACCTTTAGTTTCAAGACTGAGGCTTGGTTTTTACCCTCTTGAGGTGCAGCAGTCACAAGAAAAGGTATCTGAAATGTGTGGAAGTGATAAACACGATTCCCACTGGTCACCACTGATATATTCAGGCCCCGTCTTGTGTTTAAATGAATTTATTGTGTACATCTTCAGAAGTCAAATACTTTAAAAGTAAAGTCGAAATTATAAAAATAAGCTTCTACTTGAGCCTACAGCAGGCTGTTAATGATTGTAATGGTAGAGGTTCTTTCCAATAAACCTCAGAATAAAGCGTTTTCTTGAGCTGGCTGTTCTCAGAACATCTTTTTATAAAGCCTTTTGGTCTCTGCTCAGGAGCTCTCTGTTGCCTTAGAGATACTCTTGTATACTGTGTACATGAAATAAACCCAACAGAACTGCCATGGGATTCTGCCACAGTTGGTAAAATAACACTCAGGTCCCACCACAAATGGCTCCAGCTCCTGATGGTTTTCCAGGCTGGTTTTGACAGGCAAAATTGTAGATAAATGGAGGCATTTATTGTGTACTCTGAAGAAATTAAGGAATTAAGTACTTATTGTGATCCAAAGGTAAAATGATGGAGATTTCTGGTCTACAGATTTTTCATATTCTTTTTCCCCCAGGTTACATTTGCTTTGATTGGGCGGTAGAAGCTATTTTGTATTTTTCTGTATTTTGTTGCCTTGGATTTAAAGTTTTCATAATTTCATGAGGTCACAGAAATCCCTAAGGAATAAAGACATAAATCTCTATTTAATACTGCCACGATGAGGGAAATAATTTGTCATTTTCCTTAATTTTGTTTGTTTCCACTAGAACTGCTTGTAAGGAAAAAAATCACCCCCGTAATTTGTGAATAAAACCGGTCTGCGTTCTCTATCCGTGCAGCTTCACTGATTCTGATAGCACTGTATGAGTACCCATAAAAGCCAAAAGCTGTTGTGCTTCTTCTAGCAGTACTTTGGTACCTTTTCAGACTATCAGACATGATTGTGTATCTTTATTGTCATGATTTGAGGACCGAAGCTCACCTTAATTTCCACCTTTCACCCTGAAAATCTGAAAGCACTCTGCAGCAGAGCATAGGTATTCTCACATTCACATTTTTAGGTGTAAAATCTTAGATGCAGGGAGACACAGAAGCTGCTGAAAGTCCCAGAGAGGATATTACCTAGTGTCCCAAAGAACAGATCTACCTACAGGGATGCATTAAATATGGCATTAAGTCCTCAAGCCACACTGACTTCAGTGCAATTCAGCTTCAGTCCAAACTTTGCCTTTTCAATAAATTAAAAGTGAAGCTGGGAAAAATACACGCTTAAGGTTTTGACTTTGGCAGGGAAGCCTTGCATTTGCACAGAGTTCCTCCATAAAGTATGAGCAGCTGAAATTTGCTAGAAAGAGAAATATAAATATTCTCTCCTCCTTGAAAATTTTTCTTTAGGGTTCTCCCAAGAGATAATGATTTGTGTAAGATTTCTATGACCACATTACTAATAATTTAAGTATTTCAAATATTTATGAAAAATCTTCCATTGATCAAATATGGAAGAAAGGGTTTTTTTCCCTACCAGCTATGGAAAAGGTGTCAAGTCTTCCACTGAAATTGCAACAGGGCATGATTCTGCAAGGTGTCAAGTATCCTCAATCCTTGTGTTTTTAGTAAATAGAAAGATTTTTACTATTTTATGGAAGGTTCTGTTTAGTTTTTAAGAAAATATTACTGGTGTCTATAGGATTCATCCTTAAATATTTAAGGACTGTTACAGTGTAGGCATGTGATTCAATGGAAGCCCAAAGCCTTTCACACATAATTAGTCAAGTTGTGGTCCAGGTTGGATGAGTGCTACAGAAGAGTCTAAATACTGATTCTAATGTAAACTGCTGAAGTTCTTCCAGGAGGAATCTATTCTTTGTTTCCCTCTGGTCTTGCATGTTTTTCTGGCTCTTTTATCCTTTTTGAGTAAACAGAGTGTATGAGAATCTGATTCTCCAAGTGCACATGTATAATTTAATTTTTTACAAGAAATTTCACTCCTCCTAGCTCAAAGTTAAATGTATGCATGTATGCAGAATCAAAGCTTTGGATTACACTCAGACAGTGTAAGTAGGAGTTGGACTCAGGAATGAGTTTTAATCTACCCCTTTTATTTGACCTCACATTTATTTTAATGCACAGAAACATTCTATACTTAAAATAGGCTTGTGCTGGAAGTACAGCTCCTCCATTATTTCTGACTGGCTTTATTACAGAAACTGCAGAGAACCTGTTGTATGTACACCTATGAGTTCCTCTTTAAATAAATAATTAGAAATTGGAATAAAAATGGTGACATACAAATATACAAGCTTCTATCCCCCACACATACACTATATATATTCTTTGTTGATTTCTGAGGGGAATTAGGCCTCTAACTCTCTCCACACTCCAATAGGGAGCTAACATGTCCGAGATTTATTCAGTTTACCATGCTTCCCAAAGCAGCCCAGTAACTGGAATGCAGGTTGCATTGGAGTTTGTTATCCTAGGTAAGTGGTAATAGCTATTAAAAATGTGGTTGGGCCTAGAAAACACTCTTCCAAAGATAATCCCAAAAAAATCTGTCTGTCTCATGATGTGGAGCTTACCCTCTTGGTGTGATCCTACAAGTCAACTCAGCTGACCCACCAACTATTCCTCTGCTTCAAAGTGAATTTCCAGGCTGATAAATCTGTGCTAGTAACCTGTACAGATATGAACTTTGTCCCTCCAGAGATGTGATTTTAATCTATCATCGAGAAGGTATTTGTAGCTGGCTTTTGTGCAGTAGATTATTGATGGTGCCTCTTCCTTTATGCTTGGGATGTCAAGTAAGTGAGGCAAACTCTGCAGAATTTCAATGGACTGGCTCAGTCCTCTCTGGGACAGCAAATAAACTGCACAGTGGGTTCTGTTTTCATATATTTTGCAAATGCTTCAGAGAAAAATAGATCACCACAGATACCGAGACATGTATATGATTCAGTGTGAAACATGGACACACTTCCACAACTGCAATAAAGAGCTGTACTTTTCATTTGGAGATGTCAGGCTCCTGGAAACGTGAGCTGCGGTGGTCTGACATCAGTTACATTACGGCTACTTCCAGATTTCTCATATTTGGGTGTTGTGATTGAAGCTTTAACAGAGCGTGCTCTGTTCAAATGACAGTGCTTTGGGCAGAACATGACAGATTTTAGCAAACAGATTAAAGGAAAGTTGAAGTGACTTTCTGCTCTTCTTGATTATCTTTGTGCATGTGGTCTCATCCTGTCGCAACATGTATGGAAATACGTTGCATATCATAATCTTCGGTGCAAAAATGAAAAGCATGAAAATGAGTGGAGACGGTTCTTTTCATCACATGGAAATTGCTGAAAGATGCTCCGTTGCTGATGGTCTAATCACTTTGTACTCTGCCTTATCAGTAGGGTTGAGCAGGGATGTAAATTGTGGTTCCGTTTAAACAGCATTAGTTTCGCAAGCTGACTGAGAAAAGCTGTCCTGTGTGCCTGGCTTGGAAAACTAAACTTCCCAATGAATGTCTTAGTTTGCATGTGGTATCAGAAATCCATTTAAACATAAGAAACTCAGAGTTACTTAGTTTATTCCTCTGAGTCTGGCTGGTAAAAGTGCTCAGTATTTCAGGTAGGATTGGTGAAAAACTTGCACTTGGGGCTGGCTGTAGAGGCACCATGTGTATCTTCTGGCACTTCAATTTTTATTTTCCTTACCCATGCAATAAAAAGAGCTTTTATTGGCACAGTGTTTGTTGGAGACCTAGTGCAGGGGTCCACCACAGGAGGATAAATCAATGCTGATGTATCTACTGTATTCTTCCCTGGAAGGTTTTTTCTATAGGAGCATTCTGAATATCATATTTCTGTCACCCAGGAATTGAAAACCCCAAGAAACGTTGTTCTTTTAGTCACTCAGTCACCAGGGAGTTGCAGGTGATCCTGATGCCCACACAGTGATGTCCAAGGTGTTCTCACCACGCTGGTTGGTGTGATAAAGAACCCAGGAGGCATTGTGAGGATTGTGTCCTGTGCAGATGCAGCACAAATGTCATCCCATTGCTGTATATAATCAAGAGTGGGACAGTGGAATTTAATATCAGTTCAAAAACCATAGTCTCTGTGCATTGTCAAGACTGCAAACAGAGAAGCCAACCACTGACCAGCTGTGGCTGGAACACAGCTCTCAGTGGAGAGGAAAATGGTCAGGAGCAAACCAGATCATTTCCTCATAACCCCAAGCACTTATTAATGTTAACACTATCATTCATTATTTACTTTTTGTGTATTTAATCTCTGACCTAAAGTGCTTTATAATCAGGAAGCAGTTTTTGCCCATCTAATCCCAGCTGGTATTTCAGAATCTACTTATACTCAATTTTTAATATTTAGGTAATATTTTTTACTCATTAACAGTGCAATTCTACAACTGTGTTATAATTGTTAATAGCCAATTAAAGTAGATTAGGATTTTTCAACCTGAAAAATATTAAAATAATTTCTTAGTATGAAGATTAGAAACATTTTATCATTTCAGTCAACACTTAACTCGCTTCACTACCTGCTCATATTAATTTTGAGAAATTCCATTGCTCAAAAAAAAAACCCCAAACCTAAAAAAGAAGTTAACTCCAGGAGGTTTGATACTCAAAAAAAATTAATAAAGATCGCAGGTTGTGTATACTTTTAATAGCTCTGTTTTAGGTTTTGTTCCTTAACTGGAACAAATGTTTTTTGCTAGTCCTGTGAAGAGGTTTGTGGTATGATGGATAATGCATTGTGAATAATTAGACAATGTGAGGCTGTAAATCCCAACCAGAACAATGCATCTCTCCCATTAGTTGTTTCTCCTGCAAAGGGCAGTGCACAATGATGGAGCAGAGCCATTCATTTTAGATACATTCCATTTGCAAGTAATCTTTCATGTGAAAGGAAAACAAGATATATGATAGTTTACATGTCAATTAAACCATGCTAGGAATGAAAGAGCAGTTTCAGAAGCCGGAAAACAAAGTTTTTCAGATGGAGAATTAGCTCTCGTCTAGAGACTAATACCTGTGCAAAAATCAGCAGTGGCCTCATTATGAACCTACCTTCCTTGGGTTCTGGCATTTAACAATGAAAATGAACGGGAAGGACTTGTCTTGTAATTAGTGTGGGCTGGGACATCTGAACTGTCCCAGCAAGAGCATCTGAACTTTCCCAGTGCAGTGAAAGAAAACTTCAAAGAAGTCATTATTCTTTCAGTTCAGTTGGCGGATTGGCTGATTGGGTTGGGGTTTTTAAAGGATTAGCTCCCTGCTGTGGCAAATAAGTATTGAAATGCTGGAAATGCTGATTTTCAGAAAGACTGTTCAGAATGAAAGCTGCTTTTCCTTTCTATTAATCTTATTCCCATGTGTCACTAGAATGTAGAAGGTGGGGAAAATGGGGAGGAATCTGCATTATGATAGGAGTGCACTTTGACCTGCTTGTGATATCATCTCCTTTGTTGGACTGGGAAGGTTTTCATGCTGGATTGTCAATCAGCTGTCTCAAATTCATGGGTCTTTAAAATAATTGAAGTGGATGAAAATGCACCGATTAGGACAATATTCTGGAATGGAAGGATATATTCACAAGTAGAAGGTCCTTTACTTTTAGCAGCTGTGTCAAGTCTCTTTAAAGCCACTGTTCTCTGCTTCTTGTCCAAAGAAATAATTTTCTATAAGCTTCTCCAGGTTTTTGCCTTTAGCCACAAGGACAGGCATGCTGCATTTTCCAGTGCTGGGAGCATGCCAATAAACTAATAACACAGTGTTCTTCTTAATGAGGTGGCAGTTTTCCTACCTCTGAAAATTAAGAATGTCAGTCTGCAGCAATTTGGCATGAGGTAGCTCTGCTCATATCACTCTCTTCCAGTAGCAGCAAGAACAAAGTGTGGTTATTATCCATAAGCCCAGATCAAACCTGAAGTTCTATATGTAATATATCTCTGGTTCATCCCCTAATAAGCAGTTAACCTATAGAGGTGAGAGAGGCCTTCCCATAAGTATTTCTGCCCAATATCACAAAACTGGCAGACAGGAATGGGAAGGACTAGACAAGAAATACAACATTAATCACCTCCCCACCACAGCTTGTAGATATTTGAATAATATGCATATTATTGTGTAAGCAAAATGAAAGAGATCAAGTTACGAATGCTGAAAAATTAAATCGATCTTTACTCGGAAGAATTACTTGTGCTTCTAAACTAACAAGGCTCAGAAAAAGCAGGATGCTGCAAGGTGCAGTGTAGCAGTGCCAATAATTTTACGTTCTCTCTGTCAAAACACCCCTTGAGTAAGGACAGCAAATGCTGTGGCAAGTGAAAAGAAAATAGTTGTTATTTTAAAAAATGCATGTGGTCAGAGAAGTGACTGCAAGAAATGTCAGTAGATCTATGTCCTGTGTATTTTCAGTCTTTCTGCTGACTCTTGTGGAAAAATAAGTGTGTGCTATTCTTCACACCAGTTAGCATTGCAGAGCCATCACATCTCTGGGGAGGGATGAGCTGATTTCTGACCTGGCTGTATTAATTAAGTCCCAAATGTAGACTCCTTATAGTAGATGATGACGCATGGACCATAAACAGCTCAACTTGATGTTCAGATCTCAGGCAGTTTTTTCGTGGTAGAAATGAGAAAACTTCTCAAGTCAACTAAATCTCATCAGGAGTCACAACAATGAACATTGAACTCACTGACACCACTTACAGACTCATTTTTTCATCATATAATTGCATTTTAACAGAAATTCTTTTGGTCCTTGTCCTTGAAGTCCTCTTTGTTCATCTAGAAAACAGATGCTCTTCGGTCTGTGGGTAGGCCAGCTCAGCACAATGAAGACATGAGTACTTCTGTAACCAATTCCTTTCTGACCTACCCCTGCCCACAAATGGTACTTAGGTATTAATAGCAAGGAGAGAAACTTCCCATTCAATAACTATATCTATATTTTTCCTTGTACTTTTGTCATTTCTTTCCTCTTCCCATGCTTATACCTCTTTTTTTTTCTTTCCCTGGCTGTTTAAAGAACTGCAAGTGGAAATTATGTTCTAAGGATGTGGGACTATTTCTGAGGACACTGGGAAATTACTGTGTGATTAAAAATATGCATTTCCAGTTTTCTCCACTGATAATGTTTAACTGTCCTGTCCTGCTAGGGGCTTCTTTCATTTTGACAGATGGCACTGTTTTTCATCATTGAAATCATAAACCTTTATGTAATTTACTTACATATAATTTGTATTTATTTCCTAGCAGGTTCTTAATTTTCTGAAAGTAATAGTTCTCAGTGGATTCTGCCATGGAGCTCTGTACTGTGCCAAAATGTGCCAGCATTGATTTTCATATTGACTTACATCAATTGTGCCATTTGTGTAAAATGGATGGGAAAACACATTGAATATATCATTCTGAATGTTTTCATTCTTCAATCTGATATTAATAATTCAGAATGTTTTTAAGAAACAATATGCATTTAAATCTCTGCCAGGAATTGAATGTATATTTACCACAGGCCCTTTTGACTATGTTGGTTATGTCTTGGCTTGTTCACTGTAATTTTTCCTTTCTGTCCCTCGGCCATGTGTATTCCCTCCTTCTATCCCACCCAAAGCACTGCCACAAAAGTCTATCCTACTCAGCCCCGTGACTCATCAAACAAAATCACTCAAGGTCCCAGCTGATGTACTTGTATAATCTCAAATGATTCCTACTCTCTCTTGTTCTACCAAATACCTTCTGCTCTAGGGGGAAAAAAAAGCCATTCTCTTTGCATCAAACTTTTTCTACATTGATGCAGCAAGTCTCAAAGTTTGCAGCCCTCCTGTGAGGCAGATGGGAAATTTTGTGACAATTTCAGTTACATTTAAAATGGCAATTTTGGATGAATTCAAAGTGAAGATGAAATTCTGACTGAAATAGTAATTCTCTGTTTTTATTTTCAGCTTACCCTGGATTGTGTTCTCACTAGCTTTGTTTTTACAGTTCAGCTGTGTCAACTACACTCTGTGTTTTCCTGCTTACCTATCCTACTCCTTGCTGATAAGAAAGAGTTTTCGAATGTATATTTAATTGCTTAAATGCAAGTTGAACCTTCCCCTAAACTCCAGCCCTGTGGAGCAAACCTTTCCAGGTTATCTCCCTGGTTCAAATATGTTTGGCTTTTGTAATTTCTGTGCTCTGCTTGTTGTACATAGTTCTGTGCTCATCTCTCTCCTGCCATTTCCATGTTTTTTCTCAAAATGTAGTCATGCCAGCAATCTTTCCTTCTCAGTTGAGTGTGCCAGTAATCACTCCTCATTCAACATGTTCTGACTGTCATTCTGTGTTTTCTCTCATGTTGGTTCTTCTTGTCTCCTTCTGCATTCAGGCATTTTGTGACAGCAGGTTACATTATTCCATATTGGTAAAACACCATGT
The DNA here is from genome assembly GCA_036630365.1 of Acanthiza pusilla. Taxonomy (NCBI): domain Eukaryota; kingdom Metazoa; phylum Chordata; class Aves; order Passeriformes; family Acanthizidae; genus Acanthiza; species Acanthiza pusilla. The sequence continues at coordinate 1,649,017 of JAXCHO010000103.1, read as the reverse complement.
GAATATATAAACTTATATACATGATTTTCAACAATCATGCAGAGATGAAGAATGATATTTTAAAATTCTTTGGGATTCATTTCAGTTTGGCATGTGTTGACTTGTGCTGAAATTGCAAACTTTTTTTTTTAAGTTGGTTGATACTTGAGTTGTTCAGATGGTGAATATCTGACAAGGAGCAGTACAAGGCAAAGTGAGGCTGAGGAGTGTTTGGGACAGAGAGGTGTGAAAATAATCATTTGTATAAATAACACAAGCAAATGATATTATGCCAGTTGATTTTGGTTTATTTGTGAGGTTACAGCTCTTCATGAACAAGACTTTTTAGGGCATTTGTGTGCTTTTGCTGTTAAGCATATTTTTGATATTAATTTCCGAGGTGCTTTGTCTGCATCTTTCTTACCTTACTGATATTACAATATTTTCCTTTTCATGGTGGATAAGTTCCAAGCTAGCAGGTGTGTTGAAGTTAAGAGGACATTGTCATATTTCTGTACAATTTCTTTGCACTTCTTTCCTCCTAGAAGATGTCAAGGAAAACTTTCAAGCTTTTTTAATGACTAATCCTTTGTCTATTTATCGTGCATTTTCCCACCTGCTTTTCTGATGGGACTTTGTGTTAATGGCTTTTTGTTACCTTCCATGGTTGTGCCCCAATATCAGAGATAATAATGGTTCTGGTTTTTTTGGGAGTTTGGTGCAAATACTATTGCTACAGAAAAAATGTGTTGGCAAATCTCTGCTCTGAAGGGTATCCATGACCACTGCCATCCTAGGACGGGAGTTTTTACCCCAGCAATGTCTGCAGAAAATCACCATGAATCTGCATGGATAAATCCATGGATTATCCAGTCTGATAATCACTCAGTAGTACCATTTCCTTCTTTTTGGATGTAGCTACGAGAGCAGAACCAGGCAAACTGTGCCAGCTTCAACCTTTACAAAAGTTAATGCCTCATGCATGTGTGTGAGAAGTGCAGGCCTACAAAAAGCTTGATCTACAAAATTCTTAGATATAGTCTTGAATTATACACAAGTGGGGGTGTCAGCTGTTTATGAGGTGCTTATCCTTTCTCAAGATCATACTTTTGAAACAGATTTGACCAGATAAAATCAGACTTTTTTTATAGCTTCAAGTTTTTGCAGTTTTGCTTGAATTAGTTGAAATAGATCCAGTTGCTTCTGAATGTAGTCTTCTGAGAATAGAAATCAAGTAGAAATCTGCTTATTAGTCACATTAAAATACCTTAAGTCTGAGCTGAATGTCTCTAATTCTGCTCCAAATTTTTCTTGATAGTAGATTATTGAAGTGCTAATTTTAAGTTAACTTTCATAAATAAGGGGGTTGATAATCAAGATATATTTTCTGTGTGTAAATTGTAGTGTTGTATTTATGTGTTGTGTCATTGTCTGATTTATGATTAAAGCAACTTTCCATCGTGCCTGCATTTCCTGACTGTTTTTGTTTCCTGATGTGCAGAGTCACATAGCACAGTGTACAGCCAGAGTATTTACTTCTTTTTTTTGACAGGGTAATACAGAACATTTTCTAACTTATCTCCAGAAAATCTCAGAGATCTGACAAGATAATAGCTTTTGCCTGTTTCCTGTGCCTTTTCCTCTTTAGTTATTCCGTCTCTTATCTGGTGCTGTGAGCTCCTTAGCTAAGTGCTACTTGATTGTTTAATAACTAAGGTGCTTTTCATAATGCCTATCATGCTGCCAGAAACCATGCTGTTTATTTCATTCATGTTCTGATCAATTGAGTATTAAGTAATTACTATTTTGGGCTATCTCCAAAGGCTCTTTGCCTGTGCAGCACCCTCCATTAGAAAGATGCTGTATCCTGGCACTCAGTTGTGTTGAGGTGTGTTGTAGCTAATTAATGGAGAGCAGTAACAAATAAATTCCTTGGTCCGTGGGACCTGAGTTGAGCAGATTGCCAGCAATGCTGAACCGTGCACGTGAAAGTGCTCTGTAGATCTTGAAAGTGATTTTGCTTTTTCCTTATGCTGAATATGGTATAATCCTGTTTAAAATATTGAATTTGGTGCCCCAGGCCAAACATCTCCTCCAGGCCTGTTGTTAGAGGATATCGAAATGGCCAAGCACTCATTAGGGGTGGAGAGCACTCACTCTGCACCTGCACGAGTGCAACTGGTTTCCTTTCCTCTGCATGGAGCCGAATCCACTCTCACCAAATCGAGCTCTGTGAGCCACACCAGCCTGCAGTAAGTGGGGAAGATCAGGGGATTTGCTTCAAAATTGCTCTGCCGCTCTGGGCCCAAATGTGAATATAAAAACAGCCTTTGTATCTATATCTCTGCTGCCTTTTCTTCCCTTTCTCTTTGTGTTTCTTGTAAGAAAGACAGATCTGACAGAGAGGTGGCTTTGTGATCACAAGCTCGTTAACTGTGGCTTGCTTTTTGGTTGGTTACAAGGAGCTCCCGTGAGAGAAGTGACTCTCAGGGAGTTTTGGATCTTGTCCTCCAAAGTGTTTACTGGTTTTCTGCTTGTTGTGAAAAAGCTGGAAGAAAAAGCCCATTCAATTACACCTGCTCCTCAGCCATTGCAGGAGGCACCTGTAACCACAAGCTTTTACAGAAATATTTGTCCTGCAAAGAAGCAGCAGTAATAAAAGCAAGGAACCTGTGGAGACAACCTGAAAGGCGACCAGGGCATGCTTTTAGTGACAGAAAATGTGCCTGCAGCTTCCATGGAGACAGACTGAGTGTCCAGAGAAGAGCAACAGAGGTGGTGATGAGTTTAGGGCACGAGTTAGGGCAGCTGAGGGAACTGGGAGTGTTTAATCTGAGGAAGAGGAGGCTCAAGAGAGAATTTACCTCTCTACAACTCCCTGTAAGGAGGTTGTGGTGAGGTAGGGGTTGGTCTTTCCTCCCAGAAAACAAGCAACAGGACAAGAGGAAATGGCCTTTAGCTGTGCCAGGGGAGGTTTAGATTGGATATTAGGAAAAATGTCTTCTCTGAAAGGGATGTTGAGAGCTGGAACAGGCTGCCAATGCAGAGCCACCATCCCTGGAGGGATTTAGATGTGTGAACGTGGCACCTGGGGACGTGGTTTAGTGGTGGACTTGGCAGTGGACTCGATGATTAGAAGTCTTTCCCAATCTAAATTATCCTGTGATTCTATGATTTATATTAGCAACTGAGATTGTAAAAGGGATGTCAAAAATCAAGCTCCAAACTCTGCATCTCCTTAACAGAGTAGCAACAGAAATCTTAATGGAATTGGGAAATGCTTTGAATTTAGCTCTTTAGAGAGGAATCTAGTGATCTTCCTTCAGGCAGTTCATAAGAGAAGCTGCTAAGAAAAGAATAACAGGGAGTGATTTACATTATCACCAAATTCAATCTTGAAGCCAGTAATTTTGGTGTCAGCCCACAATTACAGGCAATCACTTCCACTCTGCTGGCTGTTCCAGTCTCTTACTGTTTACAGTGTGTGCTTACCTAATGTTCAGCATTGTGCTGAGTTGGTTCTGCTTTTGTTGCAATTAATCAGCTATGTTGTATTTTCTTTATGATGTGAAGTTGCTTCTGTGAAAAGTTATCGGCAGATTAAAGTGTTTCTGGTTGAAAGTGGCTTTTTCTGTTCTTTTCCCGTTCTCCACTGCTCGGTAGCCTCACAGAGATTGTGTGTATCAGCTTGTGATCTGGGAAGATTAAAAGGGTTTCTTAACACAGGTGTGATAGCCACGAAAAATCCTGTCAGCACGTTCCACCTGGCTTGGAAATTTCTGAAAGAATTCTTGAGAAACACTGCCACGGGGCTGGAATCCCCAAGGCTCCTCTCACAGTGATTTCCAGGCAGGGCAGGTGCTGGAATGTGCTCCTGCACCCACTGAGGCTGGTGGCTTCACTCTGATGAGCCAGGACAGGTCCTTGGAGAGGTAAAGGACACGGCACATGCCAGATTTTAGGCTGCAGAGAGCATGCTATGGGGTCAGTCCTTCTGTTTCTGTGCATAAGCATTGGATTTGTAAGTGAATCTTTTTAAATGCTCTTTTACCAAAGGTAATTAATTGAGTTTGAGTATTACCAAGCTGTAAAATTAAGTTTCATTCTTGGCAAAAGGCTGAATCAGTTTCAATTGCTTTCCAGGTAACCTTAGAGTGTGGAGACTGCCTTAAGAAAGAGATTTTCACTTCCTTTCCGGTGCTCAGAAAATCCAACAACAAAACTTACTGAATTGCTGGTGGTACCAATTGCTCATGGATTTGTTTGCTTGCTTTGCTGGGAACATATCAGGGTTTAATGCCCTCCTGAACCACACAGAGTGATAACACTGACATTAATGTAACACCAATAATGGCACTGATGATCATGCTAAGACTGAAATGAGACCAAGAATATCTCAAGCACCTTATGTTGGCAAATTGAGAAAGCTCAACCGCTTTCATGTGAATAATTGCATTGCATCATTTTAAAAAGTCCTCAAATATTTTCAGTCTTTAGTTGTACGTGTTTGGAGAAGTGAGAAAATAAAGAGATGCAGGTTTTAGGCTTTTTGGTGAAACAGCTTACAGATAATATTGAAGTTTTTGGTAATTTCTAAGAGTTCTCTGTGACACTTTTGATCCTTTTGTTTTCATAAGGATTTCTAGCTTTCTCAAGAACAGAGGCCTTTGTGAATTTTTGCTGTTACAGCTTTGTGTTTAAAAAAACAATCTAACCTTTTGCATAAATTTTCTGTAAATTCTTCTCATTAGGCGAAATGTTGTGTTTGATTCATTTAACCCATCTACTTGCGTGATATGGCAGCCACTTCATTAAACATCTAGATGAGAATAACAGAAAGCAAGCTGTCTTGCAAAAACAAGATTTTGTGTTACATGTTAAACTTTATTAATCGTTCCAGTTTTCCATATTAAAAGATGATTAGTGCTCATAGCATAAAAAATTATGGCATATAAAAAAATGAAAACATTTTTATAGCAGGCACACACAGAGATACACACACTTAATTCTCACAAAATGGCTAAACACCCGTTATATATCAGCTGATATCTTCACATAATTTTCTTTCTCTTAAATAAAATCTCATCTTTCTTACCCTAATCTGCAACTTGTAAGTTATGCAGTGTAGCACTATGAAAATAAGACCGTAACCAGAAATTTAGGCTGAAGAAATACAATCTTATCGTCAAAGAATTGCACTTTTTAGCGAGTTATACCTACCCAGAAATTTGGGGCAGGAGGGCATATGGTCACTTTATGAGGAGCTTTGCATCATGTCCCTGCTGGGAATGACCAGCTCAGCACGCTCCAGGTAGTAATTCCGCGGAAGAGTGGGACTGTTGTGTCTCTTGGGGTCAGACATGGATGTCTGCCCTGTTTTGGTTTTTACAATCATTGTGCCTGACTGGGCCACAGCTCCTTGCAGAGAGGTGTGTTGCTGTCTCTGGGAATATTTCTACTCTCAGTCTTGGTGTTCCTCGTTTTAGCCCACAGATCTTACGGGTCTTTGACTGCTTTATGACAAAGGAGTAGGGACAATTTTAGGTCAGGGGAATTCAACGTTTGAGACAGAAAATAATCTGCAAAACAGGTGAAGGGAAGGTATTGCAAGTAATCCACCCTGAAGCACCTGAGAGGACATGATTTTGTAATTCATGTGTCACACTCACTGTGCTCTCCCCTGCAGCCACCTCTGAACTCCTCTGTGGTGTGATGCACCCCATGTTGAATATCTTGTGTGGTATTTCAAAGCTGAACAGACATTCCAGAGAGCACAAGGCTCTTCCTTACTCTGCATTGAAGGTTGTTGTGTGAGTGTACAGATCTGCAAAAGCTCTAAGGGTGATCATGAGGGTCTTGCTTTTGGCCAGGATGAATTCTCCATGAATTACACACATATCTACTCTCCGGTATTGATGGGTTGATATTCACTATAAATGCTTGCTGGTTTAGTGAGCACTTTGATCCCCATCCTGTCACCATTGAGAGGTGGTTCCCCTGTGGATGAATAATGCTCTGTAAAAATCTGGGGTTTGATGTAAAGCTGGTGCTATATGGTGAAGGGTGAGAGAATCCAGTCCCCCAGGACCGGGGTGTTACTGGGGAGATGTGAAGCAGTGAAGATAAAAGAAGCTTTACTGTATTATAACATTTTAAAAATAGGTTATCTTTATTCTTCACCTACGCAGACCCTGTCCAGGCTGTTGTGCTGCTGCTGCTTAATTCTAGGAAAAAAATTATTCACTCTTGTATTTCTGCTGCTTTGCTTTCTTGGCTTTTGGGGCTTTTTTTTTGGTTGTTTGTTTTGTTTTGTTTTTTTTTTTGAGTGGGAAGTAAGAAATGGAATTAGGGAGAGATAAAGATAGTCTGTTAGGTATGTAATTGTATTATTAAAATAGAAACTCCTACAAAGCACCTTCCTTTCCTGGAAGGTGGGTTTTTTTTCCTATCTTTACCACAGAAAAAGCAAACAGTTCACAACTCTTCCTAAACGCAGGCCTGACTTGTGCTGGGTGCTCCATTTCAGGACTTCATCTAATCAGGACATGGAATAGCGGCAAGCCTGAAAAATAATCTCCCAAAACAGTATCAAATTATCATTCTTTTTATCCCTGCAATGCCATTCAACTTTTCAGCGCTGTTCCACTGCATAGACCTTTTTTGGCTGCAAATGTAGGCAGCTGTTGGCTTATGATACCAGAGCGTAGCCAAAATTTTCGGTTTGGTGGTTTGATGAGCATTGGTATTCATCCTCAACTTTTAAAAAGGCATAAAGATGTATACTGTGGTGCAAAAAACAAACATATCTTCCCAAATTAATAGGAATTGCACTAAAAATCAGAAACCTTAACAAGTTTGGGTGAGTTTCTGTAGCCAGGGTTTTGAACACGTGCTTTTACAATAAAATCAGCAGAAACCTCATGCCCTAGAAAGTAGTGGGTCTTGTGATTTAAAAACAAAAATAGCAGATGTTGACAGAATAACTGTAGGAAATACAATGTCACTGAATGTATTATATATTAAACGTTGGGTTATCTTGTTGTTAGAGTCTTCTTAGGCAGAAAGGTGTGCCAGAGGCATGAGTGTGTTCAGCTGAATAAAATTTGCTCTTAATAAGCTTTAAATTCTTTTGAAATCAGATGTAGCCACACTTTAGGTGGAAACTTCCCTTCTTATTTGGCTTACCTGCCCTCCAGTTTAACAGCGAGTTATTTTCTGCCAAGCAAAGCAAAAAGCCTTTTTTTGGTATTGTACAGGCAGAGCACATAGACCCTTTGGGTGGGTTCTGGAATTTTTATGTGTACACAGTTGTAAATGATACACAATATCCTAATGAATGGGCCCCAGGTAGTGTGAGTGGCACACCTCTGCCAGATGGAGCTCTTTACATTATTGGTCAGTGGAGCAGAATTTCCATAAGATAAATGGGGCTAATAAAGCATAAAGCACTTGTAGCTATGCAGTGGCTTGTGTCTGCTTACAGTGCCAGCATGAATTTTACAGTATTAAAGATTACCTAAACATGATCAAATTCAAAATTGTAGCTGGATGCCAGCATGACAGTGGATTAACAGGTTAAAACAGCCTTGGAAAAAATGGACACGTGGTAGTTCTCAGTCATGGCAACTTGCAACCTTGCATTTTACCGAAGTCAAACATTTGTTGTTTTTTATATGCAAGTTTAACAAGATAACTCAAGACAATTGTTCACGCCTATTTTTTCCCTTCATTCATATAAAAACTGCTAATAAATTTTAAAAAAAGCTCGCTGGTTTTGCCGGTGTAGAAAACTCTGTTATCTGTCTTTAATGTCATGTAGCCATCATTATAATTTATTATTTATATAAGGGATAAAATTGATAAGCTAACATTAAGTTGGCTGGCAACAGAAGTTACACTTCTAGTGAAAATCAGGAGGATTGTAACAGAAATTAGTAAATAATGAATTTCCTCTTCATTCTTCAGTTTATATTTTATTACAGAACCTATTTTTCCTTCATTTTCTTAAGCAGCTGTGATAAATTACGATAAGAACATGCCTGTATTTTTATTTATTTTAAAAAAAGAAATAACTTTCCTGTATTACCCTTGAATTATTACCTTTTAGAAACTTGGCACCTTCTTGGTCTCCTACAAGTTAAGCTCATTCATTCTCCTTTTGTTCTCCCTTACAAACAGAATAAGACAAGTCAACACTTCTGTGAAATAGCCCAAAGAATTGCAAACTTAGTGTTGAATAGCATTGCCTGGCATTTTCTTATTTCGAGTGACTACCAAACACATGGTCACACTGTTTGGGAATTCTCTACCAACAACTGCAGTGTCCTTGTTCAAATTTGTCGTAGTGTTGTTCCACTTGTGTTGTAGTAATGCAGAAACCTTGTTTAGTTCTATGTTTATTCCCCCTGTTCCTGACTTCTCCATGGCTATTTATCCATATTCTTGTCTGTAGTCATTCAGTAGCAAAAACCAGTAGATTTTTCTTTTCTTTCTTTTCTTTTAAGGGATTTTCATCTCCCTAATATTTGCTTCTGTACAGCAAAATAATGTATATATTATGACTGCAGGATTTTTGTAACTTCCCTGAAGTGGCTATGGAGAGGTCATGGGGTTCTTATTTCAATTTTTGGTCATGGGCATCTTGCTGAAATCCAAGCTTTCCTCTCCTACTGCTCTGTCTTTCTAATTTGTCAGCATCATCTATACTAACCTTCACTGAATCCCTCAGGGGCTGAGAACATCTTTTGACAGTCTCAGAGACTACTCTTGGTCTCGAGTTTGGAATTGTAGTACTCAGGATCATCAGATAAGCTGTTATTTTGATATTGGTTTTGCATAATTTTAATGATGAAACGTTAATTGGTCACAGTTAATTCTTGCCATCATGACAAATTATTGCCTCCAGTAGAGCTGCTCTTATGGATGTAGGAAGCAGAGGATCTGTTCTGATACTATCTGGACAAGTTACTTGGCCTGTCAGTTTTGTTTGATTATCACAGCAGCCATTAAGAAGCAAATATTAAATGTCAGAAGATAACAGCCCCCTAAAATGCCCTTTTCCCTGTGTAAAGCAATATTGACAAATACACAGATCTGAATATTCATCTTGCAGATTACATCAGACAGTTAAAAGGATTTGAATCCTTCCCCTCCCCTATAACTTTTCCAATCCAATCCAGCCCAGTGGGCTTCAGTGGCAATGGGATACCTTGTGTACAGAGCTGATAACTTGTGAGAGTATGTGCTTAGGATAATGAGCATGTGTCATGGGTTAATTAAATGGAGTGTGTAAGGGAGTGCAGCTTCCTTTTCCTTGCTAAAGTGGACAGAGATCTTCCCTCGTTTGTTCTGAACCTCTGCAAGCCTTGTTTGTGTTCCTCTTTTTGCCCTCCTCTCCCTGTTAGTGCAGTTTGCCCCTTGTGAAGCAGTCTGTGCTCCTGGGAGGATTGGCTGTCCTGGATCTGAACAGCTTCTGCTGTGCTGGATCGTTAACTAATGGGCACTGACATGGGAAAGGGCAGGAGCTATAAGTTCCCTGTTTAAGACTCTGGGGAGCCATCCCTGTCCTTGGCTGAGCTGAAGCACAGGCAGGGGCCCATGGACAAACCTCAGGTAGCTCAGGGCAGATGGAAAAGATCAGGGAATAGACTGTAGGAGCTGTGGTGCTGTGTGCTATTTCACCATGGAACGTGGAATAAAAATCCCTGGGAGGCTGACCTTGTGTCCGTGTCTAGCAGTGTGCTACTGGCGTGCACTTTAGTTAATTGCTTTTAGAGCATTTAATTATGCTGCTTACCAACAGAATGCCATTACTGTGTCACTGAAACTTCAACACAAGCAGGACTTACGGATGCATATCTGCTCACAAAGCCCCACCAAATTAAAAAAATATTAGTAATGGGTTTATTGTCTAGGAGATTTCCCCAAGGAAGGGTGGACTGCTGCTTCCACCCTGTTTCTCTTCCCTAACACCATAAACAGATTATAAGTGAATGTATCTTATACTTATTCATAATAGATTTGTGTCAACACAGATAATACATGGATATATCTCCTTCATTTACAAGTGCTCAATAGAGCATGGATCTCATTTGGAAAAGGATAATACCCTGGAGCTGGGGAGGACGAGCAGCACCCACTGGGATGACTGCCCTAATTGTGGAGCATCCTTTTGCTTTTTTTTGTGAGCCACACTCACATCGTCCCCTCACATAAAGTCCTGACCCTCTGAGCCCCTGGCCAGACCCTGTGAGCGGATATTTCCATCAAGTACCACTGCAATATCAGTGGCCTTGAAAGCCACAGAAGAGAGGTGCAGTTTTGTGGCAGTGGGAGGTCATTTCTCCACACTTTGCAGTCCTTTACAGGTGGCAGAACAAAGGTAATGGCCCTGCTGCTGGTGGAGTGCAATTTTCGGCCTATTCTTTTGATGGTAGAGTAGAAGACACCAATTTTTAACCACTCATAATGCTGCTTTATCAACAGTACTTCACTACACTGTCCATGCTCTGTATCTGAGTATTTTTTTACCTGCTAAATAAAGTATTCTTAGATCTAATATAAATGAACATACTATAATGAGTATTGAAACAGTATAAAAATTATAAACACCTGGGACCAGCTCCCAAAACTTCACCAAACGTAGGTCTTCATATACTGAATTAAAACCATTAGTTCTCTTTTCTTTTTCATCTGAACAAATATATGTGACCTATACACAGCCATGACATGACTTTGAGGTGTTTTTCTTCTCAGAACAGCTTTATAATTACAACCAGACCACTTAGTATAAACTGTGATAATAGTTTTAATAGTGTTGCTTTTGATACCTTTGTGCTGCTCGTTGTAGAAGAGCACTTAATCCCTGGAATCTTCCACCAGTAAATTCAAGTGATTATTATTTTTTTTAAGGAGAAGTCCTACATAGTTGCTTGCTGTACAATAAGCATTTTACTATCTCCAGGCAGTTTTATTACCCTACTGTGTTTTCCGTACAGAGCCATGACCCTGTGCTGGGATAGAAGCCAAAGGATGAGCAGCATGAGATATTATAATTTGGTTTTATTTGAGACCCTTTTAACAATATAATAATTTATGATAGCTAAGCTTTCCTTTGGGAAAACGTGTAGGAAACAATTTTATCTTAAACTTACTTTCAAAAATACTGTTTTGGACAAATAATTTTTTCTTAAGAGGTATGTTTTTAGGCAGCATAGCTAATTAATCTAAATATCCTTGGGTTTGTGGCATTTAGGTATAAATGAAGTTATATATCTCCTAGCAGGGATGTTGAGTGCTTTGTTTAGAAAAACGTTGGAGTCAGCACTGTTCTCTGACACGGTGTCTCGGTGCATCCGCAGTATTCACATACCCAGAACCTATTTTGCTGAATCTAATTGATTCACACATTCCTCTCTGAAATTATTTAATATCTCATGTTCACAAAGATAGCAACTTTTACAGATCATTTCATTTAAAATGTAGGATTCTAGTTTATACTTGATAAGCCACAATGCTGGGAAGCACTGAATTTTCATGAATAATAGCTGGAGTACCTGAAATAGTTTTTTCAACAGCTTTTTTTTTTTTTTTTTTACAAGTTTAATTGAAGCAATCTAATGCATGCACATACCATGAAAATTATGTTTTGTGGCATTCAGCTTTCAAGAGGGAGCTTTTAATTTGTTTTAAACCAGGACTCTACCCTTCTGATGGGTTGCAATTTGTTGTCTGCTGTACCTACAGATCATTCCAGCTTTTCTGTGCTCTAAATAGAAGATAAAGTGAAGCTCAAAAAAAATCATCTAACTTCAGAATGCACTGGATTCTCTGTGCCACGCTACTTCCAAATAAAGATAGGCATTCCAGGTCCATACACAATTGAGTTTCAAATTGAATTTCAAACTGTTGCTCCCTTCCAAAAGGGAGCATCAGAACTTGGTTTCTCTCTCTAAACAGAAATTTTGGGCCATTGTCATTATTAAGGAATAGCCTTAGCCATCCATGCCTTATTTGAATAACCATCACTATTAACTTGTGATTCCTGAATTTGTAAATTTGATGTATTTTAGCTGATAGAACATGATTTTTATAATCTTGTTGGTACTTTGGAGGGCTATTTTTATAATACTGGCATTAAATAGTCTTCAAAAGTCCAATGGATACTGTTTTCACTGGTTGCACTCTTTTTGAAAAGCAGTGCTGTCATGTTTGAATGACACTGCACTGAGATTTCTAGCAAAAGCTGTTTTCTTGCCGAAATAACCAGTGAGATGTAGGTTGTGGCCACAAACCTTTTTATGGAAGTGTCCAGATGACCATCTGATCCCAGTTCCACTGTTATCTTCTGGAATCACCTGAAGTAAAGGAGATTGGCATTTCCTTTACTTTAAAATAAATGCATCCCATAGCAGTGCTTACAGAGTGAGCTGTTCTTATACCAAATTATTCTTATTAAATGTTAACCAAAGTTATTTTTAAACTTCTGAGATCTATGTTGTGTGTTCCACGGCACAAAACTATTATCTGTCTGTAGGAAGGTAATGAGACAGATACGGTAAAAGTCAGATTTGCTATTCATATAATTATATCATTATATTGTGAGCATTTATATCCCTGGAGTTGGATGTACCACAGGGAAATTTTCTCATTTTCTGTGGATGGGCCGACTGTGCATGTGGAAGAGTAGAGAAAAACATTTAAAAATTGACACAGCTTGCCAAAAAGGTAGATGGCTTAGTCTCAGAGGAGCACAAGAAATAGGAGAACTGAAAGAGGTCACAGTAGAAAGTTGATATGAACTTGTCTGTTTTTTTTTTTTTTTCCATAGATATGCTCTACATGGTGCCTTAGCAATTGCTATGGCAGTGAACCATAGATGTCACAAAAATCTTAATGGAAAACTTGAGTTGCCTTACAGCACTTCAGAACTGGCTTCCCTACATCCTCGTGCCTTTCTGGGGTGCCCAAATACGCAAAGATTTCATATGGAAATATTTAAAATTTCTGAAGTAAAAAACACTGGCAAGGCCCTGAGATACACATAGGTATTTATGTGGGGGTGCTCCAGCTCATGCTGATGCTCTGGAGCACAGAGGGAAAAAAAAAAATCACAATTACAGGCATGAGGAAGCAAAATTGGCTAGTTTTATTGTACAGCTTGCTTATTTCAGTAGTGCTTAAAAATCAGCTGGGATCCTTCAGACTGGAAACATTGTGAAGTCAAAGCAGCAGACAGTTCCTGAGCTGAAGTTTCACATTAATGGAGATAAAGCAGACAAATGTGGGAGCTGCTCCTTTTCCTTCTGCTGAGTTTTGAGCGCAAGTTTATGGAACTCGTCCTCAGCTGCTCTATTCTGTTATTACTGCAATGATGTGAATGAAATGATGGCAATTTTTATCAGTGCCAATGTGCCCCCATGTTTACTGGAATTTTCTTTTCTTTAGTAAAAGTACAGCTGAAAGAAAATTTCAGCTACAGAACAACTTATCCACATATTGGAAATGGAGCATATTAATTGGATATGTATGAAATGAAAATTGCCTTGCAGAGAAACAGAAATCAAACCTACTATTTCCCAAGTATTAATTTCATCTGTTATTTTATTTCATCTGCAGTGATAGGGGATGTCTTTTTTGCATTTAGAAAGCCAGAATCACTCTTTGGAGTTTCCAAATGAAAACATGCCTATCTTTTAATGTGGGTTGTTAAACTGAGACCTGAATGGCCTATTTATTTGCTTTGTTTGAGTGGAGACTGGATCTAATCTGTATGTACACCAAGGGCTCTTCCTCCCTCTATTTCTCTGAAAAACTGCAATTAAATTTTAGACATAATAGGATTAAAGCATTATATTGCATATGACATGACATTTGTGTGCAGAATTATTGGATTTTATATTCTCGCTGATATTTTACTTGAATATAGAGATAAAAAAGATGACCTAATTCATCTTGTATATCTCTTTCAGGACCATCCCTCTGTTTTATGCTACTTATGCTTTTTCCAGTTTCATTTTAAGTCTGCCATTTCCTTGGAAGATTATTTCGCTGCATATTAGACCTCACTGTTAGATGAATTTTTTTTTTTTTCTGATATACAGTTTTCTTATATCTTTAAAATGCAGAAGGCAGCAATTTTTTAATCTATTTTGAGCACATGGAGCACAGCGAAAGTTGTAGTGAGGCACAATTCCACCAAAGAATCAAACATAACTGGAAAGTAAGTGTATTTAGAGAGAATATATTAATTAGCTTTGATTTTAGGGTAAATGAGTATTAAATACTTGGGAAAATAATCGTGTTCTGGAACTCCTTTTTTTTCCCCCCTGTATTTCTACCCATTTCTCTTGCCAGCTTGCCTCCTGTACTGTGTTAGGGAAACTAAGGGCCACTTAGAAACTAAGGTCCACTTGCCTACATTTGGAAAATTTGCTAATTTATTAATCTTTAAATATTTTTAGCCCCATAGCTCTGTGTACAGAGCATCCATGGGGCAGTAAAAAACCAACAGATTTGGGGCTGACATGCCAGAACTGCTTCCCTTTCCCCAGCCAGGATGCACAAGTGCTGAGCCAACATGCCAATACTGCTCTGATGAATGGGGAGGACAGAACAAAAATCTGTTGATTAAACACGCTGGCTGTGAGACGAGAGTGCAGATGCACAGATAAAATGATTGCATGGAGGATTTATGTGGCTTGGTGTTAGGGATGGGGTTTTTTCCCCCCTTCCAAGTAGGAACGTGGCGCTGATGCTTTCCCAGAGCTGCAGAGGTGAATAGGAGGGTTTTTAGGATGGCACAGGGAGGCTTCACCCCCAGCCTTGTCCCAGCAATGCCTTGGCACCGATTCCTCAGCACATTTATCCTGCAGTTTCCATTTTGGAAGAGCCCAGTGTCAAAGGAATCCGTTTGGCCAATGGCTCAGGAAGAAGGGATGTCCAAAAGACGTCCCAGGTTAGGGGCAGCAAAGTGAGATCCCACAGCCACCGCGAGAATCCCGTAATGCACTGGCAGAGCTGCAGGTCCCTTTGACACAGGCCACAGAGCTTGGAAAGAGCCAGGAACACCTCTTTTGGGAACAAGAAGTACATCTTATGAAAATGACAGGATTAGTCAGTATTTATGTACTTTAATCGTGTTCCAAAGACCCATTTTCAAAGAGGCGCCTTCTGATTTACCTTCCCGACAGAAAAATTATGGTCCGTGCCGTATCGCAGTGATGAAACTATAGGTGGATTTTCCACTGGCTGACAAATGAAAGTGATTTAAACTTCAGTGTTTAAGTTGAAAATATCAAGTTGAAAATAAGCAACAAAATATTCAGTTGTAAATATTTAGGTCTTTTTTTACAGAAGGTCTTGCTAATAATTAGAACAACAAAAAAGCGATCTTCAAAACACGTATCTTTTATTAAATATGGAATTGGTTTTGCTTAAGCAGAAATACATACCACATGCTCATACTCATCTATCTGTATATAACTTATAATTACTTAGAATATTAATTTTACAGTCTTAGCACCACTTATATTATTTTAGTTTTAAGCTGTTAAAAATTATGAATAATGTAACTTAATTCAGCAGATTAACTTCCTGCTCTAGTTCTGTCATGCCATGCGTGAGTAGAAATTTATTTTTGATGATAATATATAAAATATAATTATAATTAGTTGCATAGAACTATTGTAAGAGTGCTGAGATGCATTAAGAATTGAGAAAAGTAAGATTCTTCAAAATTTATTTTGGGTTACATAACTATTAGTAAAAAAGGAAATTTCTGTCAGTTTTGATCATAATTAGGGGTTTTTTGGTCATCATTTGGCAGAATTTCCAGGATATTCTGATACCAGAAAATGGCCATGCAAGCCTAGCACAGTTGTCAGAAGAGCCAAATTAGACTAAAGAGGTAGGAAATGGATTGTGCAAAGGCTGAACACGTAACAGGTACAGCAGGAACTCTACTTAACTGCTTGATATTCTGGAATCACTTCTTCCAAATTTTTGAATTAATAGATAACATATTTTTCCTCCTAGTTTCTTGTCATAAACTGAAAGAGGAAGCCTGCTGGCTTTTCAGCTCATAGCCATTTCTCCAACATTCAAGGAATTAATCTGAATGAGAAGATATTCCTCAGATCATTAAGATTTGTGAGGCACTGCTAGTTCAGTATAGTTTTAAATGAACATTTAAAGGATTTTAATAGGTTATCAGACACTTATATTTTAACATTATATTTTAGCATTGCTAATCATAATATCGCATAGAAATTTAGATGTGATAATTTTTAAAACAGATCTGCTCGTAGCCTAAATTAAGTAGCATCGATTCAAAATTGATTTTCACTTCTGCCTGAGGTACAAATACTGGTAAAAGTGAATGGGGAAAGGAAATAATACCTAAACTCTGCAGTGGAATCCTCCAACCCACATCTGCATGGTGCATCTGTAATTCTGTATAATGCAAGTTCAGTACTATAAGTACCTCCTCATTACGGTGATACACGTGGTAATGAAGCATTGCATGTTGTAATGCAAACTTCCCTCCAGGGAGGGGAGGCTCATTTTGAAGTCTCGGATCACACCACCTCTCCAGGCTGAAAGCTCTGCTGAGATGAGATGGCTGTGCTATTCCCTGGCCTCCTATAAACTATTCCAAGAGATCAGCTGGCTTTGATGTTGCAGAATCTCGTGGAGAGGAAAGGAGGTGATATTTATACCAGCATTATACATGATAGCATGTCTGCATTTCACATTTGGGTCACTGATTAAGTGGATTTGTACGTTGGCTCACAAAGGTGTTTCGTGCTCCAGGTGGGTGGTGGTAGAATGTGTGAGTTAATCTCCTAGAAGTGCAGGTAAGCAATCCCATAATTTGTGTACTTTACAATGATCCAGCTGAGAAACTCATCCAGGAGCATAAAAGAGCCCTGATGAGAAAAAGATAAGCAACATATGTAAGTACAATCTTAGAACAGAGCCTTTAGCATTAATAGAATATTTTGTAGGAATCTCATTAGACTGTAACTAGAATTTACATACTGAACAATACTGCGCTAAATCTTCCCTTAAGGGGCAAAAATGAAATGTAAACCTGGCTTCTTCCAGCCTCAAGATATTAAATGGAAATAATTTTCTTCATCTTAGACAGCAGCCACAGCCTTTCCTTTCTTTCCCCTGCTGCCTTCCTTGGCTCTGTGTTTCTCGTGCGTTTAGCCCCCAGTCCTTTGACCACATTTAAACCAGTCCTTTGTGATGCAATGTATACAGTTCTGGCTAGTCTTCATTTTCTGTCATCCAAAGAGTGCTAGTCTCCTTTCTGTGGGAAATGTTTTTTGCCAGCCACTCAGTCCTCACTGATTTTCTGTCACTGGAAACCACTCTATGATATGAAGTTCTGGAAAATGAAGAGCTCTGCAATGAGAGAGGAATAAAAAAGTTTTTAAATAATAATTATAAAAAGAGGTTATTTAAGGAACATAACTGAAATTGTGGAATGCACACATACTGCCTATGAGTTTCAGCAAACAGGAAATCAATTCCATAGTTACATTTCCAGGGTTTGCAGCAGTCTTGTGAATTACACCCATTGAATGCTCCATTTCTTTCAACTATCAAGGTTACTGAACTTCAGATACACTTCTCCTACTGCGTTTACAAATCAATTAAGTCAAAAGAACAAAGCTTTTTTCCATGCTAGAGAAGTAATGCTCATTAAATTTTGGGTAAGGTGCAAAGACAATTACTTCTAAAAATGGATGAAATTAATTGCACTCTTGCTTTCTTTTGATCTTGTGCAGCTTACATTATGCTGTTGGTTTTCTTCCCCCTCTCTTGAATGTGTCAGTATTCCAGAGACAGACGTGGTTTAGTGATTAAAACAATATTTTTCTGAATAAATTTCAGTGTGCCCTGTCTGCTCTAAACATAATAAGGCTGCATAAAAGAGTTATCTGCAGTTTGATCAATCCTTGCTCCTCACTGTGCATTAAGCGCAGTATTACACAGTGTGGTCACTCTGAATCCTAACACTGAATGTTCTGTGATGCTCTTTGGGGTTTTTTGAACCTGTGATTTTTCATACCTGGTTATTTATCCCTGACTATGCCTATACTCATCCCGAATTTGCCTTTTGTTCAGATTATTTGGACGCAAGCACACGCTGAGGGTTGGGCTCTGGGCAACCCCTGTGTCTTGGCAGATGGGAAGGATGGAGATTTTGGTAATATTCCTGCAAAATGGGGCAGGCAGCAAAGCCCAGATGAGCAGTGTTGATCTCTTGTGTAGTACAGGGTGGGATTTGGAGACAGCTGATCCATGGTCACCCGTTTGCCAGAGATTGGGACTTTGAGAGGTGGTCAGAGAATCCAGCCTGCTTTGACCTCCTCAGACCTGTCTGCCATGAGTCAGTCTCAGCACAGCCTTTAAATCTTAGTTCCTCTCACTCTAAAGGAACTAATACCCCTTATTTTTCAGGAAAAATAGCGAGGATTAATTAACACTTTTGAATTTATGGTATTCTTGTTAGGTCCTAATTAACGTGGATACAACAGACTCGCTTTGTTACGAAGTTTTGCAGAAGTGACATCAACAAGTGCTACTTGAATTAAACTTTTTTAGCTCCCAGATGATGGCTGTTTCTTCAGAAATGTATAATGACCTAGCAAGTGCCTTTATGAGAGAGCACATTTTTATTGTTGTTACATGCTGGTTTAATACAAATATCTTTTGAAAACAAAAACACTCTTCTCACTAATTTTTTCCCTGCGGTCGAAGTGTTGGGAAGTGGACACTTCTCAACTTAGCATGCAATTACTAAAAATCAAGACAATGTGCTTTTAATTATACACAAGAAGACAAGTAATATCAAAAAACCTACTGCTAAGAAGATAAACATTTTTTCTGAGAGTGGCTGCCTGTTGGAGTGTTCCTGCAGTGAACCCAATGCTTGATGAGCAAGTCTGTGGTCAGTAAAAATGTTGTCTGAGTATTTAACAAGATCGTGCTTTTTCTTTGCCTCCATGTAGGCAAGACGCAGATTTCTGTAGATACAAATAGTTATTGAATAAAACGTGCAGATTGTTTCTCTCCTCTCTGTGCAGTTGGGGATAGGAGCAGGAATAGGAACCTCAGTGGGTGTTGAGTGGGGAGGAGGGAGGCTTGGGGTTGTGTGAAGAACATTTTCCATCTTGAGTATTTGCCTGCTTAGAGAGGTTTGAGGATTGTGGTTGGCAGGACCACTTTTGAATCAGAGAGGAGAATTCTAGGAGGAAGAGTAGTCTTTAATTCCTCAGTCTGTCCAAGCATAACCTGTCCTCCCCACAATCTCATTTTGGACTCAGGAAATTGCTGGGAGGTATTTTCCTGAAAGAAATTCTGTTTCTTTTCTTCTTATACAATTACATAAGGGAAGGGAGGAGAAGATACCCAGTGTTTCTCCTAGTGAATTTTACAAGGGAATAAGAATGTTTCACAATTAGATTTTCCTTATGAAGCATTAATCCAGCCTAATGATGGGAATGGAATTTTTAATTCATCTCAGGAACCCTTAATCTACCAAACATGTAATGGTTAATCATTGCAATCCAGTGAAAGATCTTGAACTGTACCAGTCATTTTTTCTAAGGATGAGGAAACCTAGGCAAAAGTGACTGTCCCATGGAGACATGGTTTAGTAGCAATAAAGTGACTGTAAAATCAGAGAACTCTTGGGTTTGAGCCCAAACCTTGTGTTTTAATCTGTATTTGTGGTGAGGAACTGCAGATATAGGGCAAGGGCTGAATTCTCCTAATGCAGCCATTAATCACAGAGCTTCTCAGATCACAGCTCCCTTTTCTCTACCAAATGGTTTCTGCAGGCAAGTGTATTAGATGAGTATGAGGCAAATGCCTGTTGATTAAGGGCTGATCCTGGAGTTCAAGTCTTCATCACCATGTTCTTTTGCTGCATGATTGATGAAGCTCAACTATAATTAAATTTAAAGCCATAGATTTGGCAAGGAACAGTATCCATTAACTGGACTGATGTCATTTTATCTCATGTGATTCATTAACAAGTGGCAGTGTATGTTTCCTACAGTTTACCTGATGTCCTAGGACATTAAAGGTAATGGTAAAGGTCTTGAGACATTAGGTTTGTTTATTTTCTTAATATCAGGGAAGATGTCAGCTTAGGTTTGACTAATTTTTGGCTGTTCACAGAAGAGGAATAATGTTCTTAGAAGGTTTAGTGTTCTGTTTATGATTGTTTAACATTCAGCATCAATGATTTTATTGCACAGACGTTGACATTTTACTCATTATCACTTTGGTGTTCATGCCAGGTTCTTGCAAGGAGTGTATTTTATGCCAGGTGCCAAATAACCTTTTGTCATCTTGCTGAATGAGGCACTGCTTTTGTCCTGCAGTCAAAAATTACATCCAGATCTTATGAACATTAAAAAATATCCATCTTCTCTTCTGCCTTGCCTCTGACACACACACAATTTGGCAAGGACTAGCAGTACTTCAGAATCCATACGTTCTGCTCAAAGTGAGAAGAGACATGCCCCTCATTTCTTAAGATCATCTCAGGCCAATTAAAGACCTGTGCAAACGAATAGATTTTTTCTGATTTATCCAACATTTGGCTCTAAGGATGATGACCAGACTGTGGAGCCATGAGGGCTACTTAAGTAAAAAATGTGTTAGATTTTGGGGACTTGAGGAGGTCTAAGACATATGAAATTTTGTCTATAAATATCTGTGTGCACTAAACCCGCCCCTAAGGCTCCATGTGCCAGGATGTGTAGGATGATCGTTCTGAGTCATGCTTTCAGAAAGAAAAGCCAGCAAAAAGAACATAAGACAAACCTGTAAATCCTTTAATTAATTCAAGAATTATTTATGTTAAATTATCATACATTTGCAGGATTACACATCTGCATTTTTCTTAACACACTCGACTATTTTAAACCTAGCAGCTAATTCCTAATTTGCTTTCATATATTCTTTGTAAAGGCAAAGAAAAGCTTAAGAATTCTTATGTAAACCAGATCATTCCAGTACAATAATTTTATTACTGCAATCCATTACACAGCACTTTGGTGATAAAAGAGTATATCTTGGAAAAGCAAATCTTGGAATTTGTGAAGTGTTGTGGGAGGGGGCTGTTTTGTTTTAAACCTGTTTTATTAGCTTCCCTTTTCACTTGGCTTTATTCTAAATAAAACGAAGTGGAAAAAAACCTGCCCATGTATAAATCAATGTGTTCTTTTTCTCTACTTAATTCAGCCAAAGAAATGACTTAAATACTCTTCTATAGTACTTTACCACATTCCAAGAAAAAAAATTTTATGATGCAAATACTACAATTTCTTTCTGCAATAAACCTGTCATGGGATTTGAGTTATTCACTTGCCCTTTCAGGAAAAATAAAATAATAATAATAAAAAAAAATCAGAAGACCTTAACACAGAATGCAGACCTGATTCATTACGAATTCCACGTCCCTGTTTCTTAGCAGTTGAGCCAAGTTTAGGGAAACCTCTCATCAAATCAGGGTATAACCTGAAGTTATGAAGCAAGGGGCTTGGCTTCTGGAAATGGTTTTACTTAGAAGAAATCAAAGGAATTAGATGAACTAGGCCCACTTGAGGATCTGGCCATCCTAGTTGCATTAAACACTTTTGTGTCTCGTTCTTATCTCCCACCTTTGTCAGTAGGGAAGTATTTGAAATTTCCTTCAAAGTTAACTTCTTGTTTCTCATTTGTTTGGTTTATATTTTGCAGTTGTTTCCACAAGACAGTTTCTCAATAATAATACAACAACCCTAGGGACTGTTTGGGTGATAGCTGTCCATTGTCCCCAGTTCTGTGCTTCCAAACAAAGTGATTTTCCCAATATTCCATTATGACTGGTTGTCACATCTAGTAATTTTCCATACATGTATGGATCATGTACCTAGCACAGTTAACAGAAATATTAACTCCTAGATAGCAGCTATAATCTATACCTCTGGAAGCCTCCTGTTTTACTCAGAGCCCTTGCCTAAGAGTGTCAGAAATTGCTGTATGGAGGTGACCACAGCCCAAAGGATTACCTGAAATAATTCCTCACCTTCCTGCATGAGGAAAAGGGAACGCTGCAATTTCTCTGGCGTGACTTAAGGATCCAGCATGAGTTTTAAGCAAATACATAGTGATGCTGAAGCCAAGGCTCTATTATTTCTCCCCCCCCTCATTTTCTGTTAATACTTTCTGGAGGGAGTTCTTTGCCAGCTCCCCCGTCTCCTTTGATCCCCATCCCCTGAAGGCACAGGATCTCTCCAGCTCAGCGTGTCTCCCAATTTCCCCTCTTCTTCCCACGGGCTGCCCATGCCACTGCCCATCCCTCCCTCCCTGTGAAACGCCAGGCAGCTCAGCTGGGCACAGTGGCCTTGTGCAGGCTGTGAGCAAGAGGGCATTGAGGCCAGCAGTGCCAGGAGGGCTGTCACACACAGCCAGCTGTCCCTGCAGCCAGGGAGATGTGCCTTTATTCCTCTCTCGCCCTGTTTTTGTGTTTGTGCTGCTGTTCTGCTGCCGTCCCTTCTGCGGAGCACGGTGACTCCCTCACCCCACAGCTTCCCAGCTGCAGCCACAGAGGCTGTGTGTGGCAATAAGGAATAAAACATGCTGCCTTTTAAGCTGCCCCTGATGAGACAGGCGAGAGCACAGCTGAAATGCCACTGCACACAGCCCCAAGAGAGGCGTCTGTGCAAGGCAGGAGGCACCTTAATGTGCTCCTGCAAGGTTTGCCTTTCCAGGGCTTTGATAAACTCAGGAAAGGGATTTAAACATATTTAATCATTGTGATCGTGCAGATAGTCATGTATAAAAGCCTTTTGTGATGAAGAAAAATAGGTTTTCCTAGGTAAGTGTTTGAAATCCGTTTCTGGATGCCTGCAATAATACGGCACAAAGGTTTAGGGAGCCAACAGGTGTCAGCAGCACTCACAGGTACAAACAGCCCTCATTTACTGCAGCCTAAAAAGGGGTTTGTCCTGCAGAACAGGCAAAATCCATTATCCCATCATCAAGAAGGGCACCTGCCCACATCTTCCTGCAAAGCAGGAGTTTGTGTGCCAATGGTTGGTGCTGGAAGAGTGTCCAGATGTGATTCTATCCATGTGGAAAGGGCAGGTCTGGATTCTTGCAGGTAATGCTGGACCAGTGGAGAACAACCCGAATTACTTCCCTCCAGGACCACTGTGATCCCCAGTGTCCTCTCTTCACCTCTGCATCCTGGTTGTAACTAATTGGATCCACTTGTCAAGATGATGCAGCTCTAATTACCCTGGATCTCAATTCCCCTGGAGGGTGACTTCAGAAGAGCTCTTCACTCCTGTGAAGCATATCCGATCCGTAACCTTTCCTTTAGTCACACCTGGGCTAGTGTTGATTTTTCTTTGCTGCTTTCACGTTGGCTTCCAACACCTTGAACTCTGCAGTGGCACTGCATGCTTAATAACAAAATTCTAGAGCTTGCTGACGCGTTAGAGCTTATTGTCTGTTGGTTTATAGCACTAGTAAGCTCCTCCTCGATGTGGAGCTTTGTCAAATGTTTTCTGACAATCTAAATAACTAACATCTTTGACATTTACTGCACCCCTTTGCCTGGCTAGGCAGTAATAGGCTCAATGAAAACCGAGTTACTGAGGCATGACCTGAAACAATATTAGCTGTCCTTGATTATGCTCTGAATTTTCATGTTCCCCTCCTCCCCGGCCCCGGTGTGATCCTTTTAATGGTTGTCTAAGACTTGCTCGACAACTAATGGGAAATGAACTGACTGGTAATTTCTTGCTGTGTGTCTGCTTGGCCCCATGCCAGTCTCCTGGAATGATGGTACTAAATATAAATTTTCATTACACCTTCTTCAATTTCTGTGCTTACTTCATGTAGTACTTTCAGATGAGCATTGTTCAGCTCTGGTCTCTTAAGGCGTTTAAGAACAACAATCCAAGTTAATTGACAGTTTGAGTATCATCACCTTTTCTTTTAATTCCTCACCATCGTTTCCCTGTGTTGAGTCTTAGGCAAGTGTCTGCCCTCTTCAGTTTTGGAGATAGGTACAGGAATAATTGCTGTATAGCATTCCTGCTCCTTTACACTCCATCACCTTTCTTGCCTGTCAGTTGCTGGGTGTATAATTATGCTTAAAATACCTTTTGGTATTAGTTGAGATGCTTTGCACTATTTGATGCTCATTTTTCAATTTGGCTTTCTCAAGTATTTTTGATTGCCTCAGGCTCTTGTTATAATTTACATAATCCTCCTGTATTCTGGATGCTTTCTACCTTTTAATGCCATCACTTTATCCTTGATACTGTTTTCCTCATCCTTTGCTTCTGCACACCAGCTCCAGTTCCCATTTGTGACACATTCTGTAAATGTTTTATTGGAACAAGTATAGCCAGTAATATCATTCCTTTACTACACTTGATTTTTTGGACTCTATTTAATTCACATCAATTTTCTTATACTCGCTCCTCCAAAACCTACCCTTTGTAAAACCCATTATTTTTCCATTTTTTTTTCTTAGCACAGTCTAATGATTATTTTGGGTATGCAGGCATGGCTTGTTTTCCAAATCCACCAAGACCCTTCAAGGAAATGCTATCTCTTCTCAACAGTTTATTTTTATTCAAAAACCAAAGTAAAGTGGGTTCCACATTAGGCACTCCCGCTGTCTGAAATCATGAAATAATATTTGTTGCATGTGAACTACAGCTGAAAGTGCCATAGTCACCTAAAGTAATTCCGGGTGATTTTAAATCCTGGTTGCTTTAAACAAAAGGCACAATACAACAATAAGTAGATTTTTTTTTTTTAAATGAAATCAGAGTTCACTCATATTAGGACAGTTTTCATTCATCTGTTGGGATTAGATTAGCCACTGTCTTTTATCTAATGTAGGAGTTTTTTGTTAGAGCAAAGTGAGTGTGGATTATTCCCAACCTGATGTGCAAGCAACGTACTCTCAACTAGGAATATTTTGCCACAGTTGTTGGCCATGAAAAACACAGAACAGTGCTGAGTTTGCTCCCAGCTCTCAGAATCATATCAAGTTTCGTTGTAAAGCTAATTAAAAAAAAAAAAGTTCTAGCAAGTAAGAAGTACAATTCATGTAATAACACTGGCATTTCTTTCCTGCATTTCCAATCTCTTTCTTGCTGTTG
Organism: Acanthiza pusilla; assembly: GCA_036630365.1. Classification (NCBI taxonomy): domain Eukaryota; kingdom Metazoa; phylum Chordata; class Aves; order Passeriformes; family Acanthizidae; genus Acanthiza; species Acanthiza pusilla. The sequence continues at coordinate 1,623,842 of JAXCHO010000103.1, read as the reverse complement.
AGGTTCTGGGGGATCTTAATGATTCATTTTTACAGCCAATGTTACATCTTTCAGCAGAGAGAGGTAAAATTTACACTGTTGTCACCGATGATCTGTGTTTTCCTATGGTCTGCTGCACTCTCATGGCAGGTCACTGAGTGTGTTCAGAGATTTTTATCTGAAATCTCTTCAGAGATTACCTTAATTTTTCTGTTTACTCTTGTAAAGTATCATGTACTGAGTGAAAGGAAGAATAATTTTAATTTCCTTTGTGAAATGTAATGATCGTTTGAGGACAAGACCCCTCAGAATTCGAGGTTCCCGTTAAAGGAACAGCTTTGATGTCTTTGCACAGCAATGCTAACAGCTCTCATTCCTGAGACAGACTCACTGCTTTTCGCAGTGAATGTTTGTGTTACTGCAGCTGGATGGTTGCTAGTGCCATTATTCTTTCAGATATGCTATTTTGAGGGATTTTCCCCTCAAAAATGAATTTTTTGGTATAAGACAAGAGAAGAAAAGCCCGCCTAACTCTAAAGAGAATATTCTAAGCTCGATGCTTTTGCAGACAAAGGCAAAAGGCGAAGCAGGTGCTTCAGTCACTCGGTGTTTGGTAGAGCTGTTTGTAGTAGCAACTTCCAAAATAATGAGGTGTCACTAAGCTACCGCTGGTATGAGAGGAGGGCAAGCTTTGCCTTCTTTCTGTAATGAGAAATCAACCTTTTCCTGCCTTCCTACACTTCGTATTTTTCTGCTCTCTTCAAAACATTCTGTGCTGCCAAATAATTGTTGTAAGTTATTGCCTGGGGTTTTTTGTTATTTTTATCCCCCTCACCTATTTCTGTGGATAGAAAGCATATTCAGTACTCATCACCTGTCCACCTGATCCTTCCTGTAATGTCACCTCAGCTCTAAATTGTCTGCAAGTCTCATGGCTTTGCTCATTAGTGGCTTTTAGGTGGTCAATGTTTTAATCACTTGACCCTCAGTAGATCAAGAGTTCTATCAATGAACTGTGAATTAACTCGTTTGTGCTTTATTCAATTTCCTTGTCTGTCTGAGGAAAACACATCTTTTTAATGAGGACATAAGGCTCAGCTCTGCATATAAGGATCAGAGTTACACCATTCCTTGAAGTGTGAAAAATGGGTTTTTTCATAATTTCTTGTTTGCTTTGCCAGTTTTAGACATGTACTTCTAGGGAGCAGTTTTAATATTTACCCCAGTGGTTGATAGCACTGTATCTTGAACAGGAAGATGCATTTTTTTGTGCTACAAATGGGGACTAATACACTATTTTAGAGTAATTGGGTATGATCTATTGCATGTGTCCCTATGTCTACAATATCTAAGTATTTTTTACATCCTCCTAAGCTATTAGGCAAAGTATTTTACAGTGAAAGAGTGTTCCACAATTTAATTACACGTTTTGTACAAAATATTTCCATTTAACAGTTCCAAACTGTCTCTTCCCTTTAAGTATAACCACTTTGGCTCAGCTCCCATCCCTAACAATGGGAGTGTCACATGAAGTCCCTAAGTGTTTGAAAATGGGTTTTTTGTGGCTTGTTTTTTTTTTTTTTTTTTCCTAAGTCTCCATTTATAAAATGTGCCTTCCACTCTTTATCCTGCACTCACTGTTTAAATTTCTGGGATGGCCTCTACCATTGTTTTCACAGTGAGAACAATGTAGTCAACAATGCCTGTGTTTTTGCCACAGTGTCTTTGCATTCCCAGCATGATTTACAAATCTCAGCATCATTGCTAGAAGCCTAATTCTTTTTTTGTCTATTCTAGGTTAGTTCATTAGGCCAGATTAGGGACCCTTTTTCCTGACAACCACTCATAAGCAGGTGTTTTGCTACAGAAAACTAACTTGAAAGTAATTCTTCATACCAGGGAAGGGAAAATGGGATGGCTATCAGTAAATATGTCCCTAAATGTGAAGGTACAACTGATTTCCATCTCACGAGTTTTGGAGATGGAAGAAAGATATTTATTAGACCAATCGAATACCTCCATGAGGGAGCTTTGGGTGGAAAAAGGAAAAGATCATCTTCCTGTGCAGACAGAAAAGAAAAATATCATAGAGAGGGTTTTTTATCAATCCTCATGCATTCCTGAGCCTGGACAAAAGGAGGCTTTTGGGGGACTTTATTGCTCTCTGCAACTACCTGAAAGAAATGGAATGATGGAGTCACCATCCCTGGAGGTGTTTAAAAGCAGATGTGGCACTTGGGGACACGCTCTCGCGGTGGATGTGGCAGTGCTGGGTTGACAGTTGGACTTGACAGTCTTGGAGGTCTTTTCCAACCTAAAGGATTCTCTGGTTCTACAAAAGAGAACAGCCTTGGCAAATCAGGGTGCTATGCTGTTGCTAAGCAATGAGTAGACAGGTTTTGTGCAATTTTCTACCTTTGGATGGGTGATGTAACTGGTCTGGGTTTGTTATCTCACAGAAGTCCTTATCTGGACAGTTTGTGGCAAGAGACAAGGGCAGTGAGATAACAGGAGTGGTGCAATTAGTATTAATTGACCTAACACATCAAGAACACATGCCTTATGTTGTTTGTTTGACAAATCCTGGCTGCTTGCTCCAGAATCAAAATGTAAACAATTTAAGGTATCACACTGCTTCGCATTTGAACCAATCACTCAATTTCAGATGCTAAAATGGTAATAAGATGGAAGGAAGAAAAACAATGAAGCAAGGAAAAGGAGATAAAGATGTGAAAATGTTTTAAGAATTGGGGTTTTTTTTCAATGTAAGCACCTGTTTCCAAGTATTAAGAATATAAGGTATTCTTTAATTTAATAATGCCACATGTTGGACTATGACTTCACTCTGACTTCATCCTTAGTATATAATGAGCCCAGAATGTGCTATTTACCTTTTGCAAACCAGCATTATTCATGCTATTATATCTGCTGGTGCAGTACTACAAAGTCTAATGTACAACTTAGCAAGTATTGAGTAAAATGGAAGTGATTCCAAAGATTATGGACTCACTGTAGCCAGCGGCAGGTAAAATGCACATTCAGTTGGCTTAAATTGTTATTTGTTGTGGTTATTTCATCCAAAGGACTAATTTCAACTTGGACATCAGATGACCAGAGGGGTTTTCTTCCAGAACACGAACATCAGAAGGGCTTTATAACTCGGGTCTGGTGTGCAATTAAAGCTTTTGGAGATACTAAGTAAACTTTCCACTTGGATGCTGAGCGGACTCCTTCTGACATCTGAGCGTGCCTTTTTTGAGGCTCATTTTTTTTTTAGTAGGTCAAGAGATCTAAGCTTTAAATGAAGCAGGCTCTATGAGACACAGCTTTTCATCACCAGCAGGATCACGACCTTGCAGTGTATATTGAATTTAAGTTTAATACTGTAATGGATGGGACTTGTAATAAAAATTGCTAGATGTTTTGTGGATGAGTAATAAAGAGTAGATTAGAGTACAGGACTTCAAGAGTCCATTCAAACAACACTGAATTTATACTATCTTTTGGCATCGCTTTTATGGTTTGGAAAGCTTATAATAAAACTCAGGCCTTGTCCATTATTTAATTACTTTGCTACATTTTTTGGCGCTTTCTTAGTAGCTTAATAGGTAGTTTGCATAAAATGCTACCACTGTTAAATATCTGTTTGTGCAGCAAGGAACACAGTGGTGTTCCTTCTGTCCTAATGTATCACTTAAATGGAGATAAAATAGTGATTACGCTTACTCTTTAGGACCATAGACTTGGATTTACTCGCGGTTCCTGCTACATATGTAACCATTTTGGCAGACTCATTTAGGTTTTCAGGAGATCCCAGTACTTGCTGCTACGCTTACTCTGACTTTAAGTGGAGTTTTATTTTATGGTCCTGTCATTAACCTGCTCATCCCTCACCAGCTGTAAGTGTGAGAAATCCCTAGTGGGGAAAAAAAAAAAAAACAGAAAAAAGGAAGAAAAGAAAAGTAAGATGTTTGAAGCCTAAAAAAGAGCATTAAGTGCTGTATGGCATTTTTCTCTCATGGTGACCGATGTGGAGGTTCCCTGTCAGTTACAGGTGTGAAGGCCAAGCAGGCAGATTAAAAATTAAGGATCTCAGTTACTGGATTTTATCTGGAATACTAATGACAATGAAGCCTTCAGAATGCACAGGAGAAATGAAATAAAACAATTACATGGCAATAAAGGTTCTTCAGACATCAAACTCCCATGTTCATGGGAGATTTCCTATCATGCTGGTTAAATACTGCTAAAAACCAGCAAAAATATGTGCCACTTTATTGTACTATACAGACAGTTACAGCTCTTGTTTTTATTTCTATTATTAATATTATTATTTTGTTATATTCTGTGCTGCATTTCATGCCAGCAGTCACACTAATGGAAACTCTGAAGTAAATAATTATTAATTATTACAGTAATATAGTGCATCATAAATATAATACTTCTTGAATAGTAAAAACAAGCTTAAGAATTTTAGTAACTACCTTTGGTATGGCATGAAATACAAAGGGGAAGGGCACATTAAGATCAGCAAGGTAAAGGGAAAAAAGCTTCAAGTTTTCAGTGTAAATTCTAGTAACCATGACCTTTAAAAAGTTTTCAGAAATTTGTCTGCGCTCAGAACAGACATCCTGTGAGTATATCATAGTTCTTTATTTCACTTCTCCTTTCTCACCCTCTATCCATATACCTTTTCAGCTCTTGAAAAATGCCAGTGTAAATGTGCTGTGAAATATGTCTGCCACATAAATGTTCCTTTTCTTTTTATCCTTCATTAGGACATTGTGATTTATAATGACCAGCTATTCCGGATTGTGTCAATTGCTCCGGAATGGTGGCATTACTCTTTGGATTGAAGCACAGGACAGGCACTGGCAATAGAAAGCACATTTGGCTTGGCAAACATTGCTGAAGAATAGCTGTGTCCTCCTTTTGGGATAGAGCAGAGAGACTGAAGTGAGAACTTAAGATGTCCTTTGGACATTTGAAGTTTTGGACTATTCCAGTAGACTTTTTGTGATAAAACTGTAGCCTGTACCAGGGAAAGGCTTGGAGAGGCAGAAGAGGGTTTGTTTTGGCAACTTTAAGGTGGATATCCCATGGAAGATTCCAAAGCATTCCTGGAAAGGCAGACTGTGCTGGAAGGGGGAAGCAGAGACCTCTCTAAGCCTCTCTGCTCCCCTCCTGCAAAGACCTGTGTTGTAGCAGCACAAGGCATTTATGCCTCTGCAGAGTGAAGCAATGACACGTTTGCAGATGGGAAACACTAAAATGAAGTTTTCCTGGCATTTTGGATTGAAAGGGAAAGGTAGCTGCAAGCCAATTGCACTGGTGGAGCTTCAGAGCAGCTGCTCATATCCAGCAGCACAGCCTGAGAGGTGAGGACCTCTGCAATCTGGCGGCAGCACTGCTCAGCTCCCCGCTGCAAGGACCAGAATTCTGCTTTTGGGAATCTAATCTCCCTCTTCCGCAGCTAATTCTGTAGCTGTCATGTTTTGATGATAATGAATTTAGATGGCAACCAGTACCTTGGTCAAAAAGGGACAAAAATGTTGAGAGGAGCCTGTTCTGATGAGCGCTGTGTGAAGGATGAGGAAGGCCTGGGTCGTTACTGATGACTGATGCTGGAGCAGAAGCATATAAATGATGTAATAAAGTAATATATTAGGGCACAATATCAAGCCCCTCTCGACCTGGGAAATGTATCACCAGTCAAATTTCTTTTCTTTTGAAGGTCTTCTCTTAACCTTGCAAGGAGGGCTTGATGGGAATTTTTGTCAAATCTCCACTTGCTTAAATGTCACTGGATGTTTTAATTTACAGGTATTATCAGCCTGGGAGTGGTAATGGTCTTGCTGTAAGTGGAAAAGAAAGCTTGTTATCAATATTAGGCTCTTTTTATTTGGGAGTATAGGTTTCTTTGATTTGGTTTACTTTAGAAGAATAATTCTGAGATATTTAGAGAAGCACAACACAAGGTCATGATGAATTTCAACACAATTATTTCATGATTTAAGACAGCGGGAGAGCCTAATGTGCAGCCCATTTTGCTTTGTTTTCTTGAATAAAAATGAACCGTTGAGAGGAGAAGGCTGAAGTTTCTGATGGCTCCTGTAAATCATCTCAGCTGTCAATGGCACACAGCAGCTTTCAAAGGAGAATATCAGCTAGTTTTTGTACTTGTTTAACTATTAAAATAAAGTCCTGCAGGCTCTGAGTGGAAGCTGTCCTGAAGTATTTATATGCCCTTTCATGGCTCTATCACCATCCGTGCTGCCTCCTTGGGTGGATTTAGAGCTAGAAGAAAGGGAGTATTTTTTCTCTCTCGGTGTGGCTGTCTGGTTTGTCAGGGGCAGGAGGGTTCTGCCCATCCACCACACTCAGTGCAGTCAAGGCCATCCCCACCTGCCAAATGCTTGTGACCTTGTCCTTGGGAAGCACTGCAGAAGGGTAACTGTGCCTGAATTCTGAAGTCAGGCAGGAATTCAGACTCTGTGCGATGTGTTTCAGATTTCTGTCACAACGTCTGACAGTCATTTTGTTTCTGTCTTCTTGCTCACATGCAAAGTTCTCTGCTTCCTGATTCGCTCAGTGTTTTTAGCAGTTAGCTTAGAAAGCATCAAAGTGCCAGGAGAAGGCATTTGTTGCCTCTCCTCACTTTTTGGACTTTTTCTTGTGGACTGCTATACTCCATTCAATATTTTGGATATCCTGAATAACTAAGTATTATAGCATCCTAATATTGTAAATACTTTGTTCCTTTTGGTATGTTTGATCTTAATGTATTATTTAGGTGTTAAGTTTTACTTTATCTGCCTGTTTTTATTGCATTAAGGCCACCAGCTTTCATGAAGCTGGTGTCTTATTTTTGGTATGTTGCATAATCTGAGGAATTTAGTCTATTTAAAAATTGATACAGCATAAAAAACTATCTTGTGCACGTAATAACTTACAGTAGAAAATGAGGTGCAAGTTTGGTACACAGGTTCTAAATTATTTACATTTTCCATAAAAAGGAATGCAGAAAAAAATCCTGCTTGTAGCTTCTTCCTCCGAGCTTACCATTCTTGTCTTGATCCCATTTTGCTTGCCTTACACAATTATATCATTGGAACGATCAAATATTAAATCTGGATGAGGGTAAGGATTTGTATCTTCCATTATATTTCCCTTAATATTTTAATTTTCTATCCTTTCGAACCAAGTATTATCTTTAAAGAGCTGTGTTGTAGATGGGCTCAGGAATCAGTGAAGACATTGGGGTTTAATCTGAGCAAGAGCCTATTTTCAGCCTGGGCATTTCATCACTACAGAGCTGAAAGGAAGAAGTTTGGGCTGTGAATCTTTGGAAACACAATCTGTATTTTTAACTGGAAAAAAAAAAAAAAAAGAAAGTCTGATCTTGTCTCAGTAGATGTGTTTCTTTCATTAGGAGCCAGAGGCCTCCAGGTGTCCTCTGGCCTCAGTTTTATTTAAGTCAAAAACCAATTAAGAAACATATGTTGATTGCAATAGTGACTGGTCAGAGTGCCTTTTACTTGATTTTGTGTGGGTTTTTTGTGCTCAAGAATTTTATTACAAATTTAGCAAGGTCTGTGTGTAGGAGTGTGCTGCTGCCTTTTTCTTTTCCTGCAGCTGGTAAAGCTATGTACCTTCAAAAACTTCCAGTGTAGGCTAAGATATGTTTTAATCCTCCTTCAGAAACAACTTCATGAATATCTTGAGCCTACCCTTCACTGCTAATGGTGCACAATTTCCTAAAAAACCAATAATGAGCTGATGGGTTTGAGAGAAAAGATGTTTTGTTTAGAGAGATTTGTTTAGAGAAATCTTTTTTTTTTCTGGCCAAGTCAAATCAAACATGCTGTGAATAGTGAGAAGTTTGATCTAGGAGCTGGTTTGCTCTTTTATTTATAAAATACTTGCTTTGGGGATGTTTCAGAAGGCAGGCGTGAGATGGAGAATAATGTACACATGTTGTTCAATATTGGTTTAAGGTTTTTTTCTTGATTGCGTAGGTTATATGACTAGTTTTCCCTTTTATTAACTTTTTTTTTTCACATAAAGTGTAGTTAATGTCACATCTGTATAAATCAATATAACAATGACATTTGGTATGTATATTATTATTTAACCATTACTCTCTAGGGCATCGTTTTGTCAGTCATATTTTATAGAGAGTTTCTGTAGACTGTTATAATCATTACAATCTGTGCAGTGGAAAACTCCTGCAAATCCCCATTTTTGGGGTGTTTGGAGTGGTGATGGTGCTGTGTGGGTAAATAACTAGGTAAATCTGAATAACACATTCCTATGAGCATCACAGGAAATAAAGCACAAAGAACACGCAGCTAAAACACTGCACAAATGAATAGTCTGTAGAGAAAGTATTAGTGCCCAGAATTTTTCCAGTCATCTCCTGTGAGAGCCACCCGTGAATTTATGCCTGTAAATGCAAAAATGTGAAAATGCATCGGTGTCTTTTGGAAGCCTGTCAAATGCACTTTTTATGCTGTCTTGAATTATTACTTGTATGTATATTAACCAGGCATCAAATTGTGCTTAAATCAAAGATAAATGACTGCTGGTTTGGATGCCTTTTTCTGAGAACTGCCCAGAAAGGAGGGTGAAATTGGAAGTTGTATGCAATCACATTTCACCAATATACAATGACATAACCTTATAATATATAAATCTTCTTTTGGGTGATATCTAGTCAGAATGAACTCTCTAAATTTTCCTTCTAACAAAATTCTTTTGTAAACCAGGTACAATTTATGTTAGCGTTGATGTGATGAACAACATTTTGTAGATCTCAAATAATTTTCACCCACAATTTTATTCACAGCCCCCAAAAAAAGAGGACATGAGATAAATAATTGTTTGCCCCATTTCACATTGTTATCTTATTCTATCAAGGCATCGTTAAGTGAACATGGTGCCCAAGTTAATTTAATTACAGCAATATTTTTGCTGACTTGTATCACATATAGATCATATGATTTCTAGATCATAATATCATGATGGCACCTAATATAACCAAGAATATATGGATAAGATTTTTTTTTTTTTAATCTCTGGTGTTCTGCTTAATAATTTTGCTGTTTTAATAAGATAAGAAATTACATATTTAATTTTTAAAATTTATTGATACTGTCCTAACAAATATGAGAACTTTTAGCCAAACTTATGTTTAATCCCAAATTATCACAACCTTCTATTCCAACTTGTGGAATCACTGCCAAACCACAGCTAAGAGGTAATCACCACTTCTTTCTTTGCACATGATACTTGCAGCTTTAAACTGAGATAAAAAAGGGAGGGTAAATCATGGCTCTTCAGTCCACCTGCAGTGTATAGATTTCTGAGCATCAGATTTTCTTCTTTCATTCACAGTATTTATTCAGTGGCTTGGCCACTACATGTGAAATGACTGTTGTGTTTTCAGAAAGTTCAGACAGCACAACTGCAAATCTGTCCCTCCCAAATGCTCAGCATTAAGTATTTTATTCCCTAGGGTGCTGTAGCTGTAGTTACAGCAGAGGAACATTGCTAATGAGCAAATCCATATTTGTAATCCATGAAATCCATGCGCAGTTGAGTTACACTGTATTTTTTGAAATAAATGCACACAGGACCAAATGCAGAAGTGGTTTAAGCTTTAAGTTGTGACTGTTTACCGTGCAGACCATGAGGTTCTGGGAGGATTCCATGAAGGAGATGTTCACATCAGATTTTAACCACAGTTACATAAAAGGCAGAACAGCATTTGAAAGGTTTCGAAGATAGAGATGCCCAGTATGAAACTCTTTGTATGTTTCTTTCACAGGCTCCAGAAAGTCTAAAATGCACCAAGTTCTGACCACAACTTGTGGCAGCCTAACCAGTGTGGACAGAAGCAGAGAGGGTGGGCTGGGACATGAGCAGGAGCAAAAGAAAAGAGAGAATGGAGTGGAACTGAGCAGCTGGAATTTAACACATTTCTCTAGGAAATGCTCATTATCAAATTATAGTAAGGAATTTCTCCTTTTACTTGAAAGACAATTGGTGTTGACAAGCCCTTTTAAGGAGAGCACATGAAAAGCACGAGGGAACTGAAACATTAAGAAGGAATACTGTGTGTGACTGAATGTGTGCAGTGTTTAATGTGGCACCAGGGTGTTCAGTCTTTATTGCTATCTCAAAACCTGGTTTTTCTCTCTCCATTGCCCATAAGAAATAGCCCCAGAATCATGAAAGAGTGGTGCTCTAGCTGTAGATAACCCCCAATGAAAACAACAAGCAATTTAGCTTTACACCCTGTGACATAGTTAAGTTTCCTTCAACAGTACTTTCTTAAGGCTCCTTCCAGATTTTCAGGGTGTTTCTGAGCTCCCCTTCCACCCACATCAAGCTTTCCATTTCAGCTTCTCACAACACAAATCTGTTTCATATAGGTCTGTGGCTGATGAGATCAACTATATACATTTTCCTTTTGTTTACCATAAAACGAAAGGGCCGATGAGAATGTTTGGTGTAGAAACAGAGCTGCCAGCCTGAAACGCTGAAAAGTGAGGGTTGTCAGCAACAAGCTTCAGTTCCTTCCCTCAGGATAATTCCACACATCACACTGACAGGACATTTCTGCTGATGCTCAGTCTAAATATTAATGTGCTGCCCTTGGTTCCTGCCAGCCCTGCCTCTGATGCTCCACGTTACTCCTGGGTGTCTGCACCTTTGGAATACATCAGCTGTTGCTGTTTTCCATCCTCGGGACTTTATTCCTTTCTTGACCAAAATACTTGGCCTTCTCTTCTGGGGAGAAGGCCCAAAAGATTCAATATTTGCAAAACGGAGTGTTTTCAAAGCTGATTCTAGAACTTTTGCCGACTGACAGTTTGTCCACAGCCAAAACTCCCGCACCTCCTGTTTTCCAAAGAATGAATGAAACATAGCAGAGCAAGGAAATTAGTTAACGGATATAAAAATAGGTAGAAAGTAACCTCATCTTTTTAATTTTTTTTTTTAATAATGTACAGTACTATACACCTCTTTGGTGTATCTTAATTGCAAATTTAGAGATAAAAATTCAAGTAATGATGACAAGCGTCTATCCCTGAATATATCCCTTTCTTTTTCATTATCAAACACTGCCTCTGCATGCCATTCTAGGCTCCATATTTGCAAAAAACATGTTGTAAAGGTGACTATCTTTGGATGTCTGGAGTTGCATGAATCAGTAAATTGTTTATTTTCTCAGTGGGAGTTCACTCAGGACATTGAGGAGCTATTTCCTCCTAATTAGTTCCCTAGAGTCCTCTTATAAAAAAACCACCTTAGGCTTCAAGGAGTCTGTTTGGGGTCATTATTTTCTTGATAAATGTACTCCGCGCCACTCCAGATTTCCCAGAAGGGAGACTGCAGGGTAGAAGAATGTTGTGTTGCACAATACATTCCATGATTGGTTCAAATTACTCAATTTACCCACTATTTTCAAAAAAACCAATCCGAAATCATCAGTCAGCCACATCCTACTTCCAGTGCTGATGCCAGACAGTCATTTTCCCTCAGAGCATCATTGAACATGAGCTCTCCTCAGCTTGTTTCTTCCTTTGATGAACTGGATGGCTGCAGGGACTGTACCGAGATTTGAGACATTTCATTTGAGATGTTGCTGGTTGTTTCCACTGCTGATAGCTCTGTGGGAAAGGAGTGGACAACGCTGATTTCGCTCATGCCAGGCAGAGATTATTGACCTGTAAAATTTACCATCATATTTTATCCGACCGCTGTGAGATGTCATTTTGTCAGATGGGTGTGATAATGCAAGATACTTTATCTTGTCTAATCTTTGGAAGGTAACCTGCAATCAAACCTCAGACAATGCTGAAAGATGTTGTCAGTTATTTAGCACATGCTGAAGAGACAAGAATTTTTGTTTTGGTCTTTAGATCCCAACAAATTCTTGCTCAAAAAGAAAAGTATATCCTTCATTTTAGACTCAAATTTTAGCTTCATGTGGTGTAAATGTGTTCATTTTCACCTGTCACAAACCCTTTCATGCTCTGTATCTTGTGATTATTACACTGTGATCATTCTTTGATAGTTGCCCACCTCCATGATTCAGTGTTGCCAAGTTCAATGTTGTGTTTTCATTTATTCTGCTGGTGCTGAACTGACTCTAACGGAGTTTTAGGCTGATTGAAACACTGGGCTTAGGTTCCCATGGCCTAAATCCCCCCTAAATCCCAGCGTTTTATTGTGGCCTTAGCAGACTGTGAGGCAGTTGGCAGTGGAGCTGCAGATGTGCAACACTGGACAGGAGCAGGTGTGTTGGTGTGCTCCTGATTCACATCTGTGCCAGCCCTGCTGCAAAACATGCACCAAACTGGGCTGAAAAATGCTGCAGAGCTGTGAGTGCCCATCAGCAGTGCCGTCACCCCGACTGTGAAACCCACAGGGGCTGTGCAAGGGGGAAAATGCTGCCTTGGGATAATTCCCCTCTAACAAGGGCTGCTGCATCATCCCCTCTGCACACAAATGCCTCTAAACCCCTCTCTGCCTGACATCACCTTTCCAAACTAATGTTTCCAGTGTCAGGAAACACTTCTGCTTTATTTCAGTGGAGGTTTGTCTGATTGAAACCTGAATAATAGAAATAAACCTTTCTATCGATAGGAAATGCCCCTTTTAAAATCTTGTGACTATGAAAATATCATACAGACATATCTTATGTTTGCAACATGAGCTTGCAAGCCTCTCCTGCAGTCTGAACTTCACGTGTGCAGCACAAGCCTAGCACACTGTAAACACTGGGAACAGCTGTGAGCAGAGAAAACGAAAAACTGAGAAAAACAGATGCCTTTCAATTTGTACACATTATTTAATATCGAGCTGACCCATAACAGAACGTCAGGTGCTTTATTATATTTGCCCACCTTAGAAAGAAGCTGAAGCAGCAGCAGTGGCCAGCTCAGGCGTGTGGGGAACGCAGCCACAATGCCTGCACCCTCTACTGGCTGATGCACAGACCTCAGAGGGGGCTGCAGGTTTTTTTTCTCTCAGCTATAGGAATAAATTTCTCAGCTGGAATAATAACATTTGCCAGCAAAAATTTTACAACATCGTTATTAATAGAAATAGGAAATTTGGGTGTTCTGTTTGTCTGGAATAGGAAAGGATGGTTAAAGGTCTGAGAAATAGAAAATTAATGAATTCTTTCATCTTGCCTAAGAAACTGTTTGTTGAGAACCACAGTGCTCACTTTCTACGGCAAGGGAATGCCAAAGTTTGGCGATTAAACTGTATTGTGCTAATTCTGCATGCTGGAGACATTGTTCATTAAGTTCTGCAAATGCCAGATGGGGGGGGGGAGAAGAAGTAGTATTCTGCAATCAAGACTTAGAAATTTGAAAATTAAAATTCAAAGTCATGTCTTTCTGGGTGTGGGATTCACTTTAGCCACAGATAAGTATTACCAAGTATTTGTACAGATTTAACTTTCAGATGGTTGCAGCTGATCTGGTGTAAAGAAACAGCTGCAGTTTCAAAGTTCACGTAGAGAGCACTCTGTGACATGACCATAGTGTAGAGAGGATGATACACTCTCCCGGATTATGACATCAATTAAATGATAGGCTTCTAGGGTGCTGCAGTTTCTCTAATGTTGTTTCTTTTTCTCTCTCTCTTTTTAAAATTTTTAAAAATGTTTTCTCCTTGTCTGCCTACATGGATGCCAGCTAAGGCTTCCTGAGGTTGCATTGTTCCTGTCAGAGCAGACAGAGGTGTTTGCAGATATTTTTTATGGAGCAGGGGTGCTGTTTGTGTCTCCAGTTTTCCAGGGTCCCTTGCCATGTAGATCTGGTTCTGTCATGTGTCTCTGTGTAGCCAGAGACACAGAGGCACCCAACCTAAAGTGCACCCATCACACAGCTAAAATGAAGAATTTTGTTGTTGCTACTCTGCCGTTAAATCATTAGAACTGCTAGATTTTACAGGAATAATATTATTGGCCCATAGAAAGCAGCTCAGTTATACTACAGTGAGATTTTCAGAAATCACAAGTGGTTTGGTCTGCCTTCAGTTTACTTAAAAAGTGATTGTATTTTCAGAAGCATTATTGCCCCTCTCATTGCCATTTAAAGATGGTGCTTCTTTGGGTCCTTCAGTAGAGGAGCTGTTCAGATGTCTCTGCTTTGGAGATCCTTGGCAATTTCTGCTCTCTGTGCTTCGTCTGTGTGTTCTTGCCTGTACATGTCAATTTTGTGTCGTTTGTCACTGTGCAGTGAATCGGATTCCCAGACATGACAAGCTCTAAGACTTACAAAGATAAGCAGATGAATGTGTTACAGTGTTTGTACAATGGTATTTTCATATTGATATTATCTCCTGGACTTCCCATCACCATTGATGCTGATTAATGCCTGCAAAATGCAGGAATGTGTCCTTTATGATTTTTCTGTTGGTTCATTATTTCCTATGGCTTATTTTGGCAGAATTTCATGAGCACTCCTCATATTGACTTGTCCATTAAACCAGTCAGTCCCACACAGCTCTCTGGGGTGCCTGGGCTCTCTCAGAGGTCTCTGCGCTCCCTGCAGGAACATGGATATGCTCCTGGACCTGCAAGCAGCTGTGTGGGTCAGTGCCAAACAGCTGGGGCTGGCAGACACTGCCCCTTTACCTCCCTCTCCTCCCCACCTTGGGAATCCCTACACACCTTCCCCCTTCTCCTTGGGATGGGAAGATTTCCCTAGTGATAAAAAAATCAAAATGGGTTAGACAGAGTTAAAGGCAGAAAAGATAAAAGAGTTTGCTCGAGGTCTCCACCCAGTCACTGGCAAAGCCAGAGCAGGGCTCTGCCCTGCTCCCAGCCCTGTAGCCAAAGCCTAGCACACCCCAGCCTCTTCCAAATGCAGCTCACACAAAGCAGATTGGAAGTGATTTACTGCTCTTTAGGAGTGTTTTCAAATTGCATCTTTTTCAGTTGTCAGGAATTAACTGCGACTGCCTGAGTTTTAATTAATGGATCATGTTATTTGGTGCATCTGAAAAGAAAATTTAAGAAACATCTTTGGCGCTTTTGGCCAGTAGCCGTAATGACAGCCAGGCTAATTATACTGGTCACCAAGTTATCGGCACAATCGTAACTGGAGGCAAGCAGATGCCAAGAGAAGCTGGTAGTAAAATCATGATGTATTTCACAGTCATCTTATTACTGACTGATTTAAATAAGGACCTTAAATGCTCTGTCAGTACAGAGTGTCAAGGTTCCAGCAAGTCTTAATTCACAGAAGTTCAAGCTTTCCTGGCTTATGGAAAGTGACTGGTGAAAAAGGAAAAGGTATGCCACAGTAAGAGCATGTGGAAAATAATTTACTTGTTATACTTGCAAATGTTAACAATTCAGGCTATGTGTTCCTTTTTTTTCTACTGAGTTTAAGTATTCAGAAACAAAACTCTCTGATGAGGTTCCTCTAACTTCCATTTCATGACATCAGAGATGAAGTTGGCCCACAGTTCTTTGTCATTGGCTTGCTGGGTCTAAATGAATATAAACTGCATGTAATAGTGACTCAGAGCAGCAGCTCCTTTAGGGAATGTCCCTGTGTGCTTTCAAACTCAGCACGTCAGAAGTAGAATACAGTATGTACTCCTCTCAATGTTAGCTTTAAACTAATTTAATTAGAAAAACTAGAAAATGGTTGGCTTTCACATAGTACAGACAGAAAACTCTTTGTATAAATGTTTTTCATAATTTAAAAACCAAAGTCTAGTTTCCTGTACTGGGTCACTGCAAACCAAGGTACTGCTGGATTATGACTTGAAATAATAACTGAAATTTTGGGAAGGAACAAAGTCATAAAACTCCTCTGGACTAAATGTATTCCCAGCCACATAAACAAGGAAATGGATTTTATAATTAATTCAGAGTTCCCTGGCAAGCACAGTGTTGTAATGTGTTGTAATCTACTGATTAAGTTCCAGTAAGAACACTGGCAATGGCTTTTTTTATCAATATCTGTCTTTTAACAGCACCCGAAAGAACCTGAAATTCTGAATCTCAGAATAACCACGGCTAGATTGTGTTCATCTGAGCATCCAGTCAACACTTGGAGAGGGCTGAGTCCGGAGGAGCAGGGTTTGTGCAATCCTTGGGTCCTGTTTGCTTCCTCTTCCCCTGTCCTCGAGCACTGTGTTTTGGAAACACGGTACTTTATAGAAAATTGCTTTTGAGAAGTTCAGGCTGAATGGGTGTTTGAAACCTTCCAGCAAAGCTTTTAATCCAGTAGGATTCTACTTCACAGAATGCTTTGCCATCCATCAGGCCACTGGTCATGGCTGTTAATTAAATGAAAATGCAAAATAAATCTACAGTGCAGAGATACAACATAGCCAATTAAACATCCCAGTACAAGGTGCTAATGATAAAAAGCGAATGTCACCGAGGACAACGTGCATGATGTCAGAATACAAATCCCATCAGATGACAAAATGCATGGCTCCCATCATGGGCCGAAGGAAATTGGTGTCCCTGAGCACCGAGGAGCAGCAGAGGTGGTGGTGAGGCCACAGGGGATGGGAGCATAGGCTTGGGGACTTCTGTGGGCAAGAGGGAAGGCGGCTAAAGTTGGAACCCTCAGAGTAGTGCTGCTAGTTTTCTTTACTTGATTTGTGAAACTCTGACCAGTCATGAGAGAGTTCTTTGCCATCCAAGCAAAGCAATGTGGTTTTTTGAATGTATTTGTTTTAGTAGAACAGAGCAGTACTAAAGAAAGCAAATGCTAAGCGTGTTTGGAGTAATGGAAGGACTGTCAGGGCCCTGTACCCTTGTGAAGATGCTCTGTGAGGAGGGATGGCCTATTTAAGTGGCTCTTCTTGGCAAGGTTAAACCAAATGAATGGCAATAACTCAGCAGTTACAGCTAACTACAGCAGCCCATAGATAGGCATTATAATTTCATTAAAGATCTGGCAATCGGGGCAATCTAAAGAATATAAATGCACAGAGATGAGTAATCTTAAGTTTCATGAAATCAAAGAAAATGTTTAACAAAGTTATTGCAAGACACAATTTAATGAGCTATCTTGAGACGAACAAATTAATGAATATTTAGTATCTTGTATATGTAAATACTTCCACCTGTTCTTCCTATTAGAAAGGTTAATTTTTTTAAAAAACAGAGTCTGATAAAATTTATACTTGAAAGAAAAATTTGACTGTCTTAAGCTACATATTTCAATTGCTCATAATACTTGTCTTGCATCAAAAAACTTGCCTACCATCAAAGCTTCAGGTTCATACTTTATGTATCTCAACATGCATTTTAGCTTGGATTGCTGGTTGGGAGCTTCTTTCTTCTTTTTAGCTCTTGATTGTATGTCTTGCTCTTTTTGGAAGTTAGGTGCTTATATGAGGGTTGTATGAAGGGCTTCTCTAAAATGGAGAGAATGGAGCAGAGGAGAATTTTAGAATATTGCAGGATGCTGGCCTTTGAAATTTCCATGGATTTTCAGTCCATGGAAATTTATCTCTCTTTCCATTCTTCTAATAAATGCAGATAACACAACCCTATCAAGCCTCATCCAAACTAAATATTAAATAATGCCAGTCTTTAAACAAGTTTTGCATTCACTAGATTCCAATGAAAGTGTAATTTTTTTTAACATGAGGGGTATTAAAACATATTTAATAAGTTCTGATCAATTACAGGCTCTTCCCTTGTTTCAAATCAATCCAAATACTCTTTACACATACATATAGGCATATATGTGTGCCGATCATAGAATGGTTTGGGTTGGAAAGGACCTTAAAGATCATGTATTTCCAATCCTATATATATATTTATATATATATATGCAAATAAATGTGTGTGCAGACCACTTAGTTCTAAAGGCAAGGACATCCTGGTCGTACACTAAATCAGCATCAGACACTGCACTGGTAATACAGGAATGTCATATATTTTTATAATATATTAGAATATAATGTATTACTATAACATATTTAGGTTCAGCTATTGCTATCACATCTCAGTATAGAGGGATTAGCCCTATACTTTGTTTTCCCAACCCTATATCCCTGCCCAGGCCTGCACAACTTTCTGGAGCTGGAGACAGATCTTGTTGCCCTCCACAAGGCAGTATTGCTCTTTCCCCAGGTATTTGGGATGAGAAAAGTGCAATCGAGGTCCCTGAGGAGAAATATTTGAAGCGCAGAGGAGGGAAGTAGAGTGAAAGACAGTGGAAAAGTTCTGAAAAGTGGACAGGCCAAAGCAAAAGTGATGCTATGAATGAACTGATATCACACAGCACTGCTGAGAGAGGGAGTTAAAGAAAAACTTAATGTACTCAACAATTTGGTGCCATTTCTGCAGAAGTGAAGATGGGTGAGGAGCAGATGGAGACCTGGTGGCCAAAGGTGGGGTTGTTGGGTTGTTGCAAGTTGGATGTAAATTGTCAGCTCTTAACACCTACAAAAGATACGGTAAAGAGATAAATGGGTAGATTTCCCCCCATAATTAGTAGGGGGCAATCTGATTAAAAGATACTCAGAGCCCTCCCAGGAGATGTTCACATGGTGGCACGGGGAACCTGGGAAAGATAGATACATCCTCCTTGAAGGAGGGAGAATAAAACTTTGCTCACCTGGATTCCAGCGGCCCATTGAGTGACAAGGAGAGTGCAGTTATTTTATATCACCATTATTTCTTGCTTTTCAGTACAAAAACAACCCAAAGATAAAGCTACTCCAGGGTTTTGTGCGGATGAAGAATGGTAGAATATCTCACCTGGTATTGCTTTGGTGTTAGTTTTTAGGCTGTTGGTTGATCTGTGGCTGGTGGCAAGAGATTGATTTTTATATACAAATTTTCTTTCTAGTTTTGAAATCCCTTTTTCTTTTTCATGTAGTATTCCCTTGAGACTAACATAACAACATACATGGGATTGCTCTGTCAGCAGAGTATGCTCTGCTGATGTACTGGAGAGCTCCGTGCTTTTGGTGACTGCAAAAGAGTTAAATTTCAGAGTACTGAAGGATTCTGGACTTTCATAATTAATCATGGACTATAATTATTATTGATACAGGTGAAAAATATGCCCAGGACATGATTATTCCAGTACATGGGAATGTCACAGGATAAACTACTGCTGTGTCCTGTCATTCTTGCCGTGGACATTCAGATCCAGCCCCTCAGTGGGACTCAGAGACATAAATAGCCCAGCGTGGCTGGGACTGACCCTCCCTCCACTGGGATGTGCTCTCAGGTGAGGGTGTAAAAGCTTATCAAATTATCGGGCACCTCCAGACCTTGCCTGGGGCTACAGGCTTGGAAACATGAGTGGGTTTGCTGTGCTTGATTAGTGTCAATATTTTAAACTGAGGTGGATGTTAACGGAGCAAAATACAGATTTTAAACACAATGTGAAGGGAAATCTCTCCTAAAATAACACGAGATGTTAATGAGCTCTCTGCAAGAGGCTTAACTCAGGATGTTTTAATGTGTGGTTGTGGCTGTTCTTAAAAAATGAATAGACCTTTCAGCATTCAAAGGACTATTCTCCTTTCCCTTCTGATCTGGCCTTCCTTTCTCCCCACATCCCCTGAGTTGTCAACTTTCATTCTCTGCTGTGATCCTAGAAAGCATGAGGGCCAGGGTTGGAGAATACTTTTTTTCACAATTAGAAATAGAAAGAAAGCAATGAAAAATAAGTAAAAGATCTCAAGAAACAGCAAGGGGAAACAAAAAGAGTCGCTTATATCTTGCGTGCAGACAGTGAACAATCCAAGCAAGTAAGATCACGGCTTCTTACTAAATTACACCCGTGTGAAATATTTGAGTATAATTTACATCTCCATATATAAACCGTACATAAGTTACATAATTTAGGTATAATTAAGCAAGAGGCAGCAGCCCACCCGCACGCAGGTGTGTGCAGCATCTCCATCCTGCGCTGGCATCCCTTCACACCCCGGCGCTCCCGGGGGTGCGTGCGCTCCGTGCCGCCGCCCGCGGCCGCCGGAGGGACCCCCCAGCCCCGCTGCGGGGCCGTGGCGCTGCGGGAGGCTCCCCCCGGGGCCGGTCCGCCCGGGGCGGTGCGGTGCGGGGCGGTGCGGGGCCGGGGCTGCCCGCGCTGTTCGCCGCGCCGCCGCTGGGGGTATCTTTGTACCATTTTTCATCCAGCAGCAATTTGGAGTGGAAACGTGTAATAGGGGAAAAGCAGGGATCTCGGCGGTTTGAGCGAGCCGTGCATCCAGGAGCCAAAAAAGATTAACACCCCTCCGCACCCCTCCGCGCCCCTGCCCGCGCCCCGCGGGGCACCGTCGCGGCTCCGCGATCGCCCGCAGGACACCGAGCGAAAGGGATTCGCCTGGAGGGCAATTTCGGATCGGGGGAGATCTATTGGATTAGTGGGATTATCTGCCTGCAGACGGAGAGAAGTAGCGTTTGATCATTTCCATTGCCTGCCTGATGGTCGGATTTACATGGAGGTGGCTCGGCACGGATGAGGCTGGATTCCGGATGGGGATTTCCAGCCCCCCCTCCCCGCGCCCCGATCCCAGGAAAGGGGAGAAAAATATATAAAAATCGATATAATTGGGAAGTGTCCGGAGCACTATCGGGAGCCCTCCCGCTCGCAGCGGCTGGGGGAGCCGGAGGAGGCGAATCCAGCGGATTACAGCTTCAGCTGCGATTGCGGGAAAGCGGCCGTGAACTGGTAAATACTTTGATGCTCCCGGCGTGCGGGGCGAGCCCGCGCCGGGATGGAGAGAGGAGAGGAGGGAGGGAGGCAGGGAGGGGGCGGCCGGGCCGGGATGCAGCAGCGCGGCCGGGATGGAGCGGAGGGGAGCGGGGCTGGAGCGGGGCCGGGCCGGCCGCGGGGCCCCGCGCAGGGCAGGGCAGGGCAGCGCGGCTGCGGGGCTGAGCCGGGGGCGCTCGGCAGGGCCGGGCTCCCAGCCGTGTGCGTGTCCGTGTGTGCGGCGATGAGCTCGGGGCTGCGGTGCGGGGATGCGCGGGGGCTGCGCGGCTGCGGCGGCGGCGAGCCCGAGCGCTGCCTGCCCGGGGGATGCGCGGCGGCAGAGCGGCCGCGGGCTGCGGGGGTGTTCGCGGGGAGGTTTCCCCGCACTCGCTCACGCACACACCCCCCGCACCCGCACCCGCACCCGCACCCTCCGCCGCCGCCCCGGCGAACTTTTCCTCCCCCGCCGCCCCGGGGCCGCCGCCCGCCGCGGGCCGGGCGCAGCTCCGCGGGGCTCCGCAGCCCCGGCGCTCCGCAGCGCCGATCCCTGCCCGCTGCCGGGCCTGCCGGGGGATGCCTTTTTGGGTTTCTTCAGACATCTTCTCTCTCGCCTGGGTGCTGAGTGCTGCTTCTTCTGCTCCCCCCCCACCAGCCTCCCCCCGTCCGCCCCCCCCATCCTCCTTTCCTGACGATCGCACTAGAGCATCATCTTTACTTGCTAAAGGAAAATCAATTTTCAACAGGTTTAATTAAAATTAATCAGTCAAATTACTTAATATTAATTGACTTATAATTAAAGCCAGAAAGTTACCTTGGAATCAGGAGAAAGGATGTTATCTGGAATAATTTTAAGGATGCATATGGTTTCAGAGCAATTACATTCAAATAACTGTTTAAATAAAACAAACCAAAGCTTGATTATAGTGTTGTGTTCTTGCTGGTGCAGGTGACACAATCTGGACTGGCCATTTCGTTCTGTAAATTTGCTGACCTTTTGAAGGAATATAATTTTAGTTTGACACTGGGTTTGCTTTCTGGAAGGCCAGTTTGTTTTAGCCCTAACAACTATGGCATTAAAATCCACTAGTATAAAATGGAAATATGTCTTATAGAACCTATAAATATCAAAGTGAATGTTTTTAGCACGTTTAGATGTTCTGTGAATTTGAAATGAAGCAGATTTTTTTTTTTTTTCTCAGCATAAGTGTAAGAAATTGTTTTAGGAATTATTTTTTTCCAGCACTGCCATCCACTGTGGCAATATTTGCATTTATCCAGAGCCTTAGTGGGACCAGACCATACTGGTAAATTCACAGAGATAATTCACATCTGAAACCACGTATTTTTGGCAATGGTCACAATAACCTTTTCATGCTCCCCTAAGACCTAGGTTGTTTTTTTGTTTGTTTTTTTTTTACAGTAGCAGCATTTTTGGTACATCTACAGACTATTGTTATTGCTGAAAGAGCAGCACTGTGAGCTTTGGGACATTTTCCCCTACTTTATTTCTGGGCTGGCTTGGTTGAAGCAAAGGATACTTATGAAATTGCACGTACTTTATTACAGGCACCTGACAAGAGAAAGACCCATGTATGGTATAAATGAGCATTTAAAAATAGAGCCCATTATTCAGGGCCCTGATTTTCAAAGATACTGATTCTCATTGACTGCACTGAGACTTGCGTGGGCTCAACAGCTGTAACATGCAGACCACTTCTGCATCTTTGAATTTAGATTTGCAGATTGGGAGCCAAAAGCTAAGTAGCCATGTTTGGGCATAGTGGTTGGGAAGGATTATTTATTTTTCCTTTTTTTTCCTCCCCACTCTATTACTGTTGCAGGATGCAGGGTTAAAGAAGACTGCTTCTTAGTTACTTTTGATAAATGACACCGTTTTTCTTAGACTGTGGTACAGATTACAGTGATGTTGCAAAAGCAGTTTTGCAGTAAATGATTAGGAGATCCTTAGATACCTACAAAGAGATCCCATTTATCCTGTGCGTTTCATGTGAATCATATGCAGGCTGTGGGAAGAAAAATGAGGCTGAGGGTAATCATGCTAAGTGTGCTGGGAAGCAGGATTTGGCTGAACACCTCTGTTTTGTGATTAACTGAAGTAGCAACGAAAGCCATGAGAGTGGTTCAGGCTGTTTAAGGCAGAGAGTGTAGGAGAAAGGAGAAGAGCTGCCGTCCTGATGCTGCTTTGGTTATCTTACCCCTTCTCCTAGAGTAGGGTAAGAAGATAAAATCCTAGCTGTTGATACTTAAACATCTTTAACAAAGTGGGTTTTCTCTGGATTATTTGGCTGGAGGTGGAGCAGTCTGCTGAGGAGGGTTATTTAAAGACTGGGACAGGGCTGCAGGCAGATAAATTGATTTGCAAGTGAATGGAGGAATTTGAACATGGTCATGGTGGTAGTTGTATTTTTTATCAGTTTACAGATTTAATATCCACTGGCATACACTCAAGCGTAAACCACTCTAATTGTTCAAATGGAGTCTGGGGAAAAGGGAAGAAAGCAGAGGCTTAGATGTGGTCTCAGTTCGTAATGGATTGGCTTGCCTTTCTTTATTAAAAGCAAATATACATTCCCTTCTAATAGAGACATAAAGCTGTATTACAGATCCTTGGCTAGCTCTGAATTATTTGTTTGATGTCATATTTATTATGGTTTTTTAATCACATGAAAAAGAAACTATTTAAAAATTAAATAATGAAAAAAGAAGGGCAAAAGGAGACATGTTCTTTGAAAGCAAATAATGAAAATACAATATTTTGCTAGAGATCCAGTAGAAACCTCTGTGGATGTCTTTTAATAAAGGATGGGCAGTTATCAATCTGATCCAGTAAATGATACAGTTTCTGATTAGTCCCAGATATCCATCCATGGTAAGTATAACAGGTAATGATAAAAAAATAGGTCCTGACTGATGAATAAAGGCTGTTCTAGGGGAATGTTTCCATTACTGTAGCCCTGGTTCTGAGCCCTGCGTTATGAAGGAACATAAGCACTCAGAGTCCTATACCCAGTTGTTGCACAAGAGTTTGTATGGAAGGGAGGGAGAAAGAGTTAGGCAATGCAAAAAAAAAAAAAAAAAAAAAAAGAACCTGATGGGGAAAACTTCATCATGTGTTGCATATTGAGAGCACATCCTGTAATTTTAATAATAAATTATGACATTACATTCCCCAGGATTACTATTGAATTATCACAATTACAAGGGAAAATCATTTTGGCTTCTTGGTGACTCAGCTCCATGTCTCCACCTGCCCCTGAAGACCCCACATGTTTTCCAACAGACTTTGTTTCCATAACTATTAATTGCTCATTAATCCCTGTGTATTCTCCAGGGATAAAAAGCAACCCATTGGCTATTAAGTGCCATGTTAAGTTTTGCTGTGCACCTGCTCCACCATGCCACTTCTCACCAGAAACCAAAAGGTGGAGTGGGGGGCCACCAGCCGTGTGAAACCAGGGGGCACAGTGTCTGTACTGTAAATGTCCTCATGCCATGTACAGATCTGGGCTGCACACAGACTAATGTGGTTTTTCCACTGCTTTGGGCAAATAAAACATGAGGCCATTAAAAGAAAAGCAATTTGAGTTCTCTTTACCCCATTTGTTGAATTCTTCTGTTTTGTCCTCATAATATTTTCTGCATAATCAGTTTTAGTGCTGCCTTTGGGTTGCCTGTTACCTTCCGCTGATGCTTGGTTAGGTATTTTGCACCATATTAAGGGAGAATGTGATGCTTGGAAATTAGCAACATGTGACTGTAAAATCATAAAAATGGTCAAGGACACTTTACAAATATTGTATTTCAAGTAACTCATACTCCTTTAACGAAGCAGAGAACTTAAATGGCAATTTAAAAAGGTGTTTTCTAAATCTCCTCAATCACATCCTGCCTAGAGAAACCATTAACCCACTTGTTGAACTGGTCCTGGGAATTTAATGAGGGGAATACATTTATGTTGTATTTTATGCTTCTATTTAATTACATTTTGTCTGAAGCTTTTAAGTTCAATACCTGAACTTAAAGTTGTTCTTTAACTTTTGCCTTCCCAACCCCGTCCCCCAGTTTCCAAAAAAGTGCTTGAAAGCAGTAAAGTGTTATGTAGGCACACAGCGTTAGAAATATTCATGAGGAGAAAATGACAATTTAGTCAGGAGAAACCTTACAGATAGACTGAATATTTTGACATCCTCAAGCCTGTGCAAAACAGGCATTGTGGGAGGGAGCTTTTGTTTCTTCGACTGGTTTCACAATGCTGCTTTATTTCTGTGGAGAATCTGGAATAGTCACCATGAGAGGCTGCTGCTGGGTCAGGAAACCCTCTGGTCACTGGAGTCGTGGTCAGCGTGACCAGGACATGGCCACAGGGGGACTGAGCCTGGTTGCTATAGCTGAAATAAGTCTCTTTCTCACAGACAGTAGTAGAAAATGAAAAGAGGACAAGGGGCTGAATAATAGGAGCTACACATGAAGTCAGATGGAAAGAGTAAATCTTTGTGGACATTTAATGGTGTTATATTCTAAGCTTTTGGGAAATTTTATTTGAAATTTTTTTACAACAGTAAATATAGTCTGTGCTATATCCTATTTCTATTTCATGTGAGAGAAAAATTCCCCATCTATGGCACAACACTTTACTGCTACCATTACTGCAGACTTTATAGATCAGAGATGTGTCAGCATGTTAGCTTTAGCTGTAATGCTTTTTTTTTGTGAAACCTTATGGGCCTTGCAGCCACTTTCTCATACTGACACTCATAAAACGTTCAAGTTCTTATATTCTCATATTTATTATTTAATTTGCTTCCTACATAAAGCAGCAGAGCTCTTTGGTACATGAATATGAAGCCAAAAATGACAGGCAGGCATGAATGGGACTAATGAGTTTTAATAATGCACATATTAGAAACTGCTAAAGGAAGTTTAATTAAGAAAAACAAGTTAAGCATGAAATTAATTTTGGAACAAATGCAAGTAAAGTCACAGATGTAGAGAATGCTAGATCACAGGAAACAACCTCTTCAAGTCGATAGATCCCTCTAATGCCAATATTGCACTCAAGTTGTAGTGTGCACTCTGCAGTTCTGGAAAGCCTGGTAATACCAGTCAAGAGCTCTTTCAGAGCTGAGTTAGAGATGATAGTTTTGTGATTAACAAATTATGTTTATACGTCTGTGAATTTTCTGATGAGTTGGAATTTGATCTCAATAACCCTGATTAAATCGGGACCATCTTGACCATCTGATCAAGAACAAAAGGCATGGGTTCCTTTTTCCGCCACGAGTAAGTTTGTTGGTCTTTTTCTTAAAAAAAAAAACCAAAACCAGCCAACCATCTTGTTGAAGAGCTAGCTATTGATCTAGCTCTACAACACAGGTTTTGTATGCTTGGAACTGTTAGTGTATTGTATCCAGACAGAAGAACAATTCATGGACAAATCTGAGTTCATTCAAGCATCTTTGTTTGCAGAGTTCTCCCTCAAGGAGTGGTAATAACTGAATTCTAGTTTGTTTTTTCTTGAATTCCTAACACCCTCCCCAACAGGAAAATACGAAAGTGATATCTTTCTTAGAAATATGATCTGAAAGCTTGCCTTGGGTGATGAACTAGCATTAAAGGTAGTAGTATTGTTGGTATTATGGTTTTATTAAACGTGGCAAAGAAAATCCAATTAATTTTTCTCATATGATTAACCCCAGTGAACCAAGGGCGAGCCACAAATACATATCAGGTGAAGAACTTTGTTAACTGTTCTGTAACTAAATTTTTCACCTGCAAGAGACAACAAAAGGAATCTTAGTTTCAGGAGCCTCTGGGTGGGTTCTAGATACTCTGCTAGAACAATCAGATGAGAAGCACATACATATTTTATGAAGTATTAATCAAAACAACTTCCACTTGACCTAATGATATCCAATACACAGATTTTGATGCTGAAGTTCTCCAGTGAGAAACATCTGGGTTATTTTTTTCTCCGGGGTAACCTCTGATTAACATGAGTTCAGTGGAATTTCTACAGTAGGTCAGGGAATCTTCATGTCCTGAAGCACAGAGCAACCATCAACAGAATGGCCATTTGATCATTTAGCTGAATAGTTACAGTACTCAAAAGTGAGGATAATGTGTGGTCCATTTAAGAGTTAACCGTAAGCTGCTAAAAGGAATAAAGGTTCACTTCAGTGCCCATTATATTCCAAGCCAGTGCATCTGTCATTTTTAATTTAAATCTGTATTACTTAGCTGTCTAAAACTTTACACATAAGTGACAGAGTTACCCATTCTTTCTGTTATGGGTAAAATCACCATTTCGTTACCTACTTACTGTGCAAAATGTCAGACAGCTCTAGCCCACATTAAAAATTGTAGTCAACTTCTGGTAATATAAACAATTACTTCAGCTAAGAAGTAGAACTATTTTAAGAAAATGATTTATTGATATGAGTAAATGGAAGATAATAAGACTTAAGTGACCCTCTTCTTGTATGCTTAATTTGTCTTATTTAAAATCAGTTTAATATAAAATTTTGATCAGAAGTCTTCCTATTTTGGCAAACTAAGATGTAGAAATTATTTAAAAGGATTTTTGATCATGAAAATACTAGTTATTAAGCATTAGTGAATATTCCCACTAATGGCAACGAACAAAAATTTGGTTCAGTTGAAAAATGCATCACAATTCAAAGGAGTCTTATGACATTTACTCATTTTAATATAACTTTTCACTCATTTTGAAGTACTGCATTGAATACTTTATACTACAGTATTTAAGTACTGTATTTTTCACTGACTGGTTATGAGGTTTAGTGGTCAAAACATCACATTAAGTCGAGGTAAGGGCACTCAGGAATCAGTTTCTCTGATCTGGGAGGGATATATTTACACAGCTTGTAGCATCTGGAAATCCTTTGCACTGGGTTGTTTGCAGACCCGTGTGACACAGCACTTGTAATCTCACCCTAATGTGGGGTGGGACTGCGAGCCCATCAGGATAATGTCTCATTCATACCTTTGCTGGCGATCTTGGCAAAGGTTCTGCATCTCAGTAGGGCTGGATTTTGTAGCAACTTTCTGGAGCTTCCAGACCCATGGCTGCTCTGAGGTGCAGGGGGTGCTGGCATGGGGAGATGACAAACCACCACCAGAGCTGTACCCTTCTCACATGTATTATGTATTCAGAATTGCAGCCTCCTCTATTATCATTTTGTACACCTGTTTTTTTAAAGGAATTGAGTTAATTTCTTGAACTAAACCCTTGCAAATCCCATCCCTTTGCCAAGTATTTAGAGAACAGCCAAGGGGAGTGTCTGTTTTAAAATATTTCACAGAATGGTTTGGGTTGGAAGGGACTTCTAAAGGTCACCTAGGTTTTGGTGGGGACACCTTCCCCTCCAACTTGCTCAAAGTCCCATCAACCTGACCTTTTTTTACTACTAAGGTGAGAGAAAACACGCTGTACTTGGAACAGCGCTTCCCTTGCTCACTTGAAACACGAAAGAGAGAATTTTGTGCTGCATCTCTTGAGGATTTGTCTGATCATGTTTACAATTGGTGTGTCACACCCACACGGTGCTCACCCTTACTGTTCCTCTAATGGTTTCTGTACCACTGGCCATGTTCCTGCTTGGCATCGTAGCGTGTTTTAGAACACGGATTTCTTCTTAGAGACATGAAACATCTCTGGGCTCTTAGTTCTAAGTAGAGACTGTTGTAAGTAAAAACAGATGCAAATGTAGCTGGTTCTGCAAAATAACATTTGTGTTTTGAAGTGAAGTGGCATTGTGTGGTGCTCCAAACTCTTGCAGTCACTTTGAATATTTGTGCAACTGGGATTTACTAGCAAAGTTGAGGTGGAAAGAAATTTATAAACATGAATAACAAATCGCAGAATACACCTTCAGCTGAAAAGAAAACAGCCTTTTTGGGAGGTTTTGGGGGCAGTTTATCCTAACAATAATAGCCTTTATGTGGTGCTGAAGCTGACATATTGCCAGAAGCCTTGGGTGCCACCAAAGGTTTTATTAATCCACTGGAGCTATTGGCAGGTGGTACAGATCAAACCATCCCTTAAGATTTGAAGGTCTGGGCACGAGTAACAGAGAGGAGTTTAGCTGCTGCAGTGTGCAGCAGATGTGACCTGCTGTGGGATGCCCTGTGTCATTGCAAATGCAGAGATGCACTGAAGCTCCCTCGGATTGTTCACTCCTCAGCATACTAAATGCCTCTCCAAAGTATTTCAGAATCTGAGCCATAAAGTAATTTGAATTCAGAAAGGAGGATAATAAAATAATAGATGATAGAAAAAAACTCTATATAGTATAGACTGTTCGAAAGACCATGAAAGACTTTATCAAATACCTTTTGCAGTAGAATTCATTTGTGTTACCACAGGGAGCAATTGTGATCCTCAAATCAAGACGGCAGTAAAATCTGAAAATGTTTCTCCTCCTCCTCCTCAGATCCACGTTATTTTGATGCTAAATCTTGTCCCAGATTTATCATTGCTACTCTTTGGTTTATTCTCCTGCCAGTCTGCTTGATCATTCCTGTTTATTCTTTCTCTCTTTTTTTTTTTTTTTTTTTTCACTGATTCCTCTTCAGCTGAGTCCAGATACCAAGGAAAAGTCCTTTGTAGATCACCTGCAGGAAGACTGAGGGGAATTTTGTCCAGTGTTGACTCTCAACATGCTCCTGGCCAGCTTCCCTGCTTGCCCTTGCACCTAGTGCTCAAAATGAAATTTTGTCATGAAAGTCTCAAAAGATTGGATAAATCTCAGTCTTTTTATTTGTGTTGAGTTTGTGTTTTTGACGTGATAGCTTCAGGGCAGCCAATGACAGGCTTGAATGTCTGACCTCTCAGTCTCAAAAATAAACTGTTACTTAGACATTTAAAAAGAAAGGCTTGAAAAGAACAAATCCAGAATTCAAGTTACAAATACTATGAAAAGATGTTGGTTCAAATTCTGCAAGTGCCTGACAACTTGCTGCCCTGTACAGCCTGTCCATCTATTCACTGAGGCTACCACCCAACTGTTAATTAATTAGGAATAGTGAAACACAGCTTGGAGTTATATTCTTACCTTTTTAGCCTCCTGTATCTGCCTTAGAGTAAAACCTTTTCCATGGGAGGCAAACCAGAATGTAGACCACAGCAGAGCTGTTCGGCTGTGGATTGGACATGTTTAGAACTATAGCCCAGCTGTAGACCTGGCTTTGAGTTTGAATTGAATTTACTGTTTGAGGTATCTAAACTGTATCAAAAAGTTGTCTTAGAAGTGAAAACTGTGCTAAATGAATTATTATTAGCATCTTGATAGTTTTCCCCATTGAACCAACTCAGCATATTGAAATGAAGAGGGACGTTTTTCCTTGGCACAGCTATGTTAAGTTTGTTGTCCTCAGACCTTCCCCAGACCATGTGAGTTAGCAGGAAGGCTACTGAGATTTAGTTCCTGCTATTTACAAGTTTGGTTTTGAGAAAGAAGAGAAAGTGCATCTTTGCATTCCTGACAGGAAAACAAACCCTCATGGGTTTTAGGACCCAATGGATATGGCTTAAATCTGTGGAGGTTTTTGAATATCACTAAGGAATGGGCTTGTATCTCTCCATGTGCATTACTCAGAAACCTGTCTGCCTACTCTGTCTTTGCTATTTCTCAAGTAATACCCTACTCCCTCCAAAATCTGAAATGCTACAAAGCAGCAATCCTCCATGAGGGGAATGTCTGCCATTCCGTGTAAATGTATTAAAGGAAATGTAAACACATAAATCAAGTTTGGGGAATTATTTTCTGCAGCTAAATTGGTGCGTTTCCAGCAAATACTGAGAATTTGCAGCTGGAGAATGAAGGGTATAAGCCTGTTTGTTAATGCAGTTTCACAGTGAAGGTGTTAGAATTAGCAGAGAAAGAAAGGAAAAGAGAAAATTGTGGAAAAGCTTCATCTATCTCCTTATTGCCTCCTGAGATAGATTGTTCAGAGCTAAAGGAACACTAGACACGAACCAAATCTCCTGCTGTCCTATATAGCTTTTACAATCTCCTTTTTAATAACCCAAACTGCAGGGTAGTCTGACTATTAGACAAGCCGTTCTTTTGAATTCTCTCTACAATGTGTATAGACATGATAAAAACAACAATTCTCATTAAAACTGCCAATGCTGTTTCAAATGCAGGTGGTTTGAAATGTTTCCCATACAAAGCAAAACACGTTTCTCGTGCATTACACACTGCTTAATAGGGAGTGTAAGATTACACTGCTATGTTGTGTATAACACTGCATCTTAAATAATGGGATATTGTAAGTCGTGTTGGAAATATGTTTCACATGAATATGGAAGATATAACGATATGCACTGAGCAATTTTCAGAAGTGCTGGAACACAGCCTTGTGTGACAACCTCTGAGCTAAAGTAGTTGAAAATAGCATCTGGAATTTCAGATTATGCATTCTCTGATCCTAACTGATTATTTTTTCTAGGATATTGTTCAGTCAGCGTGTGATATATGAAAGATAAGATTTCTACTGTCCTTTGGGAATGCTTATTGTTTATGTTATAAACTAAGGATGGTAGGAATTGAGTGCTCTCAACATGCGTTTTCATTTTTCACTGAAGTCAGTGTTTTATGAGGAATGCAGGATTGATCTGACGTAAAAATTGTGATATACAGCTCCATCCCTAAAGTGCCTGTTCATATCCTTTGCCAAAGTAGTTCTGAAAAAAACCCCAGCAACATACAGAGGTCCAGTTGTACTTCTGTGCAAATTCAGAGTTTGCCATTCACTTCAGCAGACACAGGTTTTGGTCCTGTATTGATGTGAACATTTCACTCTATCTGTGTTTTTCATCAGCTACCAGAAAACCACATAAAGGTTGTTGTGAATAAGCAGAGTAATCCATGTTATATTTTAATATGAGCAAAAATTGTTTGTATGTGTTACAAACTGCTTTTAATGAAATAAAATGCATTTGAGTCTTCAGTATGCCTATCCTAATTTCCCCACCTTCTGCTTTAAGAAATAATTACTTCCGTTTTGATAAATCAACTTGTGCAAACAAGGTGAAAATTGATTATGAGCTGATTAAGTTAAATAAAGTATTAACATAAACACTTATGTAATGTAGCCTGGCAGCAAATCGCTTATTCTTGAAAAGGTGAATTCTAGAAATGTATTTCCTGTGAGTCCTGTTTCTCCTGAAAAGTCTCTATAAATTCAACAGGTGACACTACAGATAATCCAGTAATCAGCGTTTCACCTGCCATTTCATGGACTCATAAACTACTGCAGTTTAACTTACATGACTCTAGCAAATATTAATGTATGTAAATAACGTGTTAAACACCTAGTTATCACTCTGCTCATATTAGCTCTTTCATACTAATGATTTATTTTCATTTTCTCCAGGATATAGACCTGCGGCTAACTGGATTTGATTTATAAGAGGGGATTCTGCAGTAAATGGCTGCTCTCTTCATATTGCTGCTATGGAAAACAGAATTGTCAATAGGATGTAGTCTGATAAATAGTGCTGAGTGAAGATGCAGCTTCAATAAGTGTGAAATCAATGGAAGATACTTACCGCATGAAAAGCCTTTTGAGATTTTTCTGACAGGCACCTATTTAGGAAACGATCTGTTTCCTCCGGTCGCCCTGTTTTTACACCTGTGGATACAAATCAGATCGCTTCACTCTAGTCACACAACTAATGTGGGACCATGGCCTTTCCAGGATCCGTGTGGCTGAACTGTGTATGGAGAGCGACGGCGGTCCGCCTGCTACACACGGGATTGAACGCCACTTTTGCTTTTTCCATGCTTGGATTTTTACTTCACGCTGCAGCTGTGTCCTCCCAAAAATTGGATGATACCAACCCGGTGGTGACCACCAACTTTGGCAAGATAAGAGGGATTAAGAAGGAACTTAATAATGAAATTTTGGGGCCCGTTATTCAGTTTCTCGGGGTTCCGTACGCTGCCCCTCCAACAGGGGAGCGCCGCTTTCAACCTCCTGAGCCTCCGTCTCCCTGGGCAGACATCAAAAACACCACCCAGTTTGCTCCAGTGTGTCCCCAGAACATTATAGAAGGCAGGTTGCCTGAAGTCATGCTTCCCGTGTGGTTTACTAATAACTTGGATGTAGTTTCAACCTATGTACAAGACCAGAACGAAGACTGCCTCTATTTAAATATTTATGTCCCAACCGAGGATGGTGAGTTACTAGCAGGCAAAACAGGGAGATCTTTTTATTTTCCTGTTCTACTTCCTAACAATATTAATTCACGTGTACTGGTAGCACGCATGGCTTTCTCTGTTTGCATGCCAGCTTATTACATGTATGCATGCTGCTTTTCTCTGTGTGCATTTGTCCCTGCTTTTCGATTTTATTTATTTTTTTTGCTTTCTGTCTACACTCATTTTTTTTCTTCCACAGCACGTGTATTTTTTTAGGTCAGAGTTGGTGCCTAATTCTCATTGCCACCCACTGACTTCTGGGAAGATGCATCAACATCTTTTCCATTGCATGTGCAGGCACAACAAGTTGAGAATCTTCCGCACCTAATAAAGCAGGTCATATTTAAGTTAGATAGTGGTGTTGCATGCTCCTACTGTCTGTGACGGAGCTCCATGTTATTTTCTAGTCTTCTATTCATTTTTCAGTCAAAAGAATATCCAAGGAATGTGCCAGAAAACCCGGCAAGAAAATTTGTAGAAAAGGAGGTATGTATAAAGTGGACCAAAAAAAAAAAAAAAAAATGGGGGAGAGATCAAAACCTGGCAAAAGGAGAATGAATAATACAGGTGAAAGAGGCTGATTGCTGGTGCTGTGAACTGCTAGGGACTGTTCTGTCCTGTTGGAGAGGTGCTTAAAGAGAGGACCATGCACAGCAGATGAGAAGAGAACTTTTGCAAAGCCGGGACTGAGTTGCACCTGATCATCTCTCTCTTGCGCTCTCTCCAGTGACAGTTTTGGCAGCTTCTCCCCTGGCCTGGAGGCGCTGGGCAGAGTCTGTCGGTGGCAGAGGGGACAGGACGCTGTGTGTGGATGCAGAGGAGGGAGCTCTGCCCGGGGTGGGCACTGCCACTGCTGGAGGAGCTGGCACAGCTCACCGCCTTCCCTTCAGCACTGTGCCTGGGAAATCTTATAGCAATGCAGGGCTGAGACCTGCCTTGGCTTTCTCCAGGAGACACCCTGTGTTCTTGGAACAGTGATAACTTTCCTGAAATGTAGATGTGAAACTGGTTCTTTTTCTGTTTACATGCTTCTAAAAGCGAGCGTTGATTTCCTTTATTCTGTCATTACAGCTCTTTCTGTGGAGCCCAAAAACTCTTAATAGGGGTGTAGAGAACTGTTAAAATATTGTGACATGGCACTTTGGGAACTAGACTGCTTTTGGAAGCTTTGGAAACTTGGCTTCTACCCTTTTCGTGTTACATAGTATGGAAGAGTTTGCAGATTTCTTTGTGAATATTTGCAAATTCCTGAAGCAGTTGACATGCAATAGAAAAAGGTCTATTTTGGTACTGATTTAGAGGAGGCACTTGGTGCTAGACTTGAAGTACTAATTTTGTACTGCTTTACACGTTTGTTTTGCATCAAATTATTTTTCTTTATTTTCTTTAAAGTAATGTGTTACATTAGAGCTGGTCTACATGTGAGTTACAGTGCTTTTTGGGGAAAACAAGGAATCCTGTGGACATGCACACTTAATTATTAGTTGTAATCCAAATTTTTTATGTCCTGTTATTCCAAAACAAAAACATTTTAGGAAAGTGTCATAGCAGGAATGTTCGAGTTGAGCAAAATTCAACTTAGTAAATGCTGTATTAGGTTTTTAAGGCAGTATCTAGGCTCTAAATGAAGGTGGCCTTGTTTCCAAGGCTTCAGCTCTTTCAGCTCCTAACTGCTGGTTGCAGCTAGTTGTTAATTATTAATTGTTAATTGTAGTTGCTCAATGTATGCTTTTTTTTAGATGTCTAAATCCACTTTCAGTGACTTAAAGCAATTTGTGTTGAAAGTGTCAGGCTTTGAGGCATCTTCTGTTTTCTGTTAGGGAATTTTTGCTCACTGCTGTAAAAGTACAATTGTTTAAGCTGGATTCCCAAAGCTGGAAACAAAGATAATCAGGGTACTGTGAGCAACGTCACTTCTTCACACATCATTCAAGTTAGAATAACTGCTGTCATTTATATGCATTCAATTAATGTGCAGTGCTGCAGCAGTTATTACGCAGTTCATCAAGCGTGTGTAATTAGCTGAGCAACTTTCACTTCCTATCACCCAGACGCTGATTCACAAAGTCATAAATAAAGATGCAGATCCCCATCATTGTTCTCGGAAAGCATCTTTCATATGAGAGAATATTAAAAAAAAAAAAAATCAGGAAAATAGCAAAAACACTGGAGAGCCCAGTAGCTGAGGAAGTCATGTTTATTGTCCTGTGGGCCTGAAGGAGAATAAAAAGAGTTATTTGAAATTCAGTAGGTACCTTTCCACTTAGATTCATTGCACACACGGCACAATAAAAAGCCTACCTTTTGCTGTTGACAAGTGCAGAGAGCTCCTGTGTACCCTCAGCTGGGCAGCTGAGATATCTGCAGTAATCTCTGCTCTCTGAGCAACTTGCACTCTGCTCACCCGTGCATAACCTGAGATTTATCCTGGGCTTGGGTTGCCCCCACAGCCAGTGGCAAAAGGAGTTGTGTTGCAGGATGAAGTTGCAGTAGAGTCACAGCATCTGAGCAGCAGCCACAGCTTGGAAATGGCTTTGGGTTTGTACAGAAAAGAAAGGCCCAATTTTCTCTTTTGCTGGATTTTTAGGTTGCAGTCGTTGCATCACTGTTAGGGATGAAAATGATTGGAAAGAGAATATCTGGAAGTCAGAGGCAGACTTCTACACCATCTTTTCAATTCATAAAGGACATGTAAGATCAAAGTGACTGAACCAGCGACCATATGCTATCATTATATATGGATTGATTCTTTCTTATTACGTGAAATAGATTGAATTAGATACATAAATTAGTATGTATTCTGGTCAGCTGAGGGACATGAGAAAATTCAGAATTTTGAAGAATGGAGCAATCTCATTAAGATAGATGTGGGAATGAAAGGAGTTCCATCCATGAGTCATGCTAGAGATGGTAATGAGCATTATACCCATGACCTGTCGGGATTTGGTTGTGCCCACAGAAGAGACTACAGAATGATAGGATGAAGCTGGGTGAAAAGAAAGGAGACAATTCAGCATGTTTTTTTGCTAAATATGGAGGCCTACATTTCAGTTACTTAACCTCTAGTTTAGTGATTCAATAGATAAAAGAAGAGCATCTGATTTTTTCCTTCAGGTACATGAAGGTCTATAGGCTGCTAATTCTGTTCTGGGTATGCAGAAACCTGTGTTTCCAAGGGCTGTTTTTGGAAAATTGGTGCAAGACATCTGATTAATTTTGTGGTACTTTTTTTGAGTTTAGTCTCCATAACTCTAAATTTTAATAGCCCTAGGTTATATTGCAGGTAACACCATTTTACTGATTGATGCTAATTTCACTGTTTATTATCTGGCATTTCCTGAATTTCCTGACAAACTTTTGTATCATTTCTAGGGATTACCTGGATATTTTTCTACTGTTTGGCATTTCAGATCTCTGATTTACCTTACAGTCAAAGCACAAATATTTTACTTGTGATTCAGAATGACAGGCTAACTCCTTATCTCTTAGGAGGGCAGGGCATCCTTCTTTAGCTACATTCCTGTGGTGGTTTAATACTCTATATATTCATTTCTTCAGGTTTCAATAGTTTGTACCATGAATTTCCTAATTTAATGACACCTACATAGAGAAAATTTGAAAAGGATCACTAATGTGACACTAAAAGAAACCCCAGGTGTTGTGTGCTCTGCACTTGGGATGAGAGTATGTTCTTTCTTAGGAACCTGTACTAAAGTCTTTATATTGCCTGAAGATGCCTCAGTGTGAAAATGTGGAGGTGTAGGTGGGATATCCTCGATGTCATGGAGCCAGGCACGTGCAGTTTTGGATAAATTAGTATTTGTAGGAGATTTTGGTGTAGAATAAGGAAAGAAATCACTTGATCCTTACTTTTATGTTTAGGAATTATCAGTGGCTCAGAGACCGCCCAATGTCAGTGACTTTCCCACATGTGGATTCTCTTTCTTATTCTAGTCAGGGCAGTGAATAAATTTTAAATGCTGAGACTCATGATCTGAACTACCTCATTTGAGAGTGTAGGATTAGACAGCTCTATTAATATTTATGCCTCCTAATGGGCTACTTGATTTTCAGAGCAAAGCTCCCCACACCATACTTTCTGGGTTATGGCTGTGGTTACTATGGACGCACAGGAGCAAATATACATACACACAAATATATTCATGGAACTGAGACACAAATCACACTGCTGTAATCTCATCCTGCTTTGATCTCCCTTTGTTTTCAATAGAGAATATGTTACATCAGTTGTGTTTTGTAAGAGGCTCTGATAACCTTAGGGCTTTAAGCTTAGCAATGTGAAATGTTCTTTACAAGTCTAAGCAGAAATGTCGCCTGTTACCTTGTGTTTCTGTTGAGTGTTTGTTCCAATGCTCCCTAGAACTAGCCCAGAACTGTTTACTCATCATCAGATCTTGGAAAAGAAGAATTAATATGACTTATGCACTACCTGTGGACTTCCTTAAATTCAGTTCTTTCTGTAAATCCATTTGAGCTCTGAAATCAACCAGAAAAGGACAGGCTGAGACCTTTAAAATGTGCATTTCCACTGGCAAAAATTGTCAGTCGATTATCAGGGTTCTTTTTTTCTAAATACGTAATTTAGAAAATAATACCAAACTAATGGAAGTGTAGACGATAAACTGTCAAAAATTATTGAAATATCCCTTTTTCAAAGGCCAAATGAATGGAAAATATGAAACCTAAGGAGCCTCCATCACTGTAGACAGAGCTATCTTATGTTGTCTGTAGGGTGAGAATGTGCCTTTGCAGACCATTGCCAGGGCTCTGGGTCCCTTGAGGGTGAGTGCCAAACCCACAGAGCTGTCTTTGTGCATATTTTGGTGTATCTCAGCCCTTTAAAAGGGTTTATATCTTCATTAGGCTGCTTTGACAATTCATAACAAATTATTTGTCTGTAGTATATTTGTGTCAGTATTTTCCTGCACACATTTGAGGTTTCAGCCCCATCCAGCCTTCATCCCCTGTGGCATCAGCAGGCCCAAATGTTCTCCAAAATCCCAAACTCCACTGCTACACACAAAGTCACCACAATTCTATTTTTCTGTTCCTTTTTGAAGCCCTATAGTCCTGTTTTCCATTCCTCAGCTACCACTGCAGCATTTCCTATTATACTGGTAATACATGGAAGAAGATAATGAAGCAAACATTGTCTTGTACAGACCTTTTCATCCTTTCACAATCTAAAGCTGTTAGTGTCAGTTAGCAGCGTTTTTCAAAGATGTGCAGTAGGTTTATGTCGTATTTGAAATAAAATGCTTAAAACTCTGATGTACTTTCTCCAGCTCTCTTTCTGAGTGAGCCAGTGCTTGACAATAGAAGAATTTGCAGACTGTATTTTAAGACTCCAGTCATCTTAAATGCCATCAGCACTGGTCACAGTCCCTTGTAAATGTCTGGTTGTTCGGGCTCTGGGCTCTTGCTGACCACACAGTCATCGTGCTGTCACTGCTTTGTTCATATACCTTGACAGTGCTTATAGCTCTAACAGGTCTTAAATTCTGATCTAATTCCATTCCTTGTCCATTATTTTACTGCTTGCTTTTCATTTTCCACATCCTCCCCCACACAGGTTCTAAAATAGTACTGCTACCCTGATAATGCTAAGTCGGATAAAACTGGTTTGTGCTTCTTCCCCCGGCCTTTGTTGGCTTGGACTGGTTTTACTCAGTAAACATCTGTGAGATGGTTTTCCTTTCAATCTGTTAGTTTCTAATTTATCATTTAAAGCCAGAATGGACAAATCTTATAAAAAATAACTGCATAAGTGTATTTGTACATTTTCAGGAGGCACATTTGAGGAACTGATACGGCTTTTGGATGACTATTATTTTCTGTCTTTTTACCCTCCCCTGTATTGTAGTATTATTCCTTTGCTCTTCTCTGTGTTAATGCTCTTCATCTCTTTGTTTCCTTATAATACACGGGGATACAAACATTTTTATTATTTTTTGGATTTTTTTAAGCTTGAAACATGATGCTTACATGTGTCAAACCATTCTTAAGGATCATCTCACTTACAATGTTAATAATCTGCTTATAACTTGAATATTGCTCCAGTATAATTTCTTTTTCTTTTTTTTTCCGAATTCTTTTCATTTATAATTCTTTAGCCTTCTTCATTTTTACTTACTTTATGATGTCAAATTTACATGTCTTCTCCACTTTGATATGTATGGTATTAATAATTATAGTCGGCATTCAGAAATCAACTGCTTTAATGAGCTTACCATAAATGAGATTTGTTTTCGGGATATCAAGCCATTTTCTTCTGTTTTAATATTAATATCTCATATTTTACTCTCTCATGCTTGTAATAATGAGATTTATCAAAAGAAGAAGCAGCACTGAACAATACAAGGCTAGGGGAAGTGGGACAAAGCTTTCAGCCATGTTTGCACCTATATTCCAACAATTGCAGGCACCAGAGTGGTCCCTGCCTGGAACTGGGGCTTCCTCAGGGCTGCTCCTGCAGAAATTGCAAGACACATGGAAATGGCACAGTCCAGGTGCTGCAGCTGATTTTCCCATCCAGAGTTTTGCCAAAGTGCTTTGGAGCATTTCAGCAGCAGCAGTAAATCATGTTGCTAATTCCTCTGCTGTGGGAATTCTGTTAATATCCCTTGGTGCTATCAGAGCAGGAATCAATCTGCCCTCACAGAGTTTTCTACATGCTTTTTTCAGGGTGGGTTTTGACTTTCCTATTCATACCAAGAGTACAGTAAGCACACAGCAAGTTTAGTCACAGGAATTTGTTTGAAGAGAAAGAAATTTCCCTGGCTGAAGAACTTTTTTTCAGCTGATGAGGCTCTGTAAGCAGTTCCTTTATTGAAATATCACAACCCTGTAGAGAATGCATCTTCTGCTGGGTTTCAGTGTTAATGGGGGTATAGTCATAGGTCTGATCACATCTCAGAGGAAACCATAGGACAGTTTGTATGTTGTCATAGGCACTATTCACTTCTTCCTGCTCTCGACAGTCATTTGCAATTCAGTTTCTTGTGAGATGCTGAGCTCTCCTAGAATCCTTAGGTTTGGGCTACATTAATGCCAGTGGATTGGGCCCTGCAAAGGCAAAGTATTGAGGTCTCTTGTTATGATTTAATATTTAAATAGTTTTTTTAATTTTTATTTTATAATCTATTGGAAATCATATATGTAGTATATGTAGAGAGATAATTTAGTAAGGCAGAAATGACAGGAGAGAGGCAGCCATTTATTATTTGTGTTTGTTTTCTGAAAAGCTTCCATTTGTTAAATTTCCCCCTTTTTGTAAAGGCCTTCTTTAATTATTAGCTGAAAATCAGGTATTTATGTAATTACCATAATTATATCTACACATCTAGTGTACTTGCAATTATTTCATTAAAAATTGTAATTATTATACAATTATAGGGGATAATGACGCCCTTGTAACATATTGCAGAAGCCCTAATTAAATGGTGGCATAAATGAATTGGAAGAGATTTTGAAGTTTTGAATATTGTTTTATCAGAAATATCAGAAGTGATTCATCCACATTATGAACTGGCAGTAAAACCCCTGCAAAGTTATTTTGAGAAAATATTTCACAAAGCTCACGGAAAAGGATTTGTCTCCATTGCCTTTCTGTCTTTACTTTCTGTTCTCAAAATTCTTTCACCTAAAAGCCGTCTGCAGATTTTTAATGGAAAGGTGCATTGTGTAGGAAGAAGATTGCACAGCTTGCTGAATCTTTCTAGAAGGCTCAGCCCAGAGCAGGCACAGTTTGTACTTAGACATCCTTTTTCTAAACAGAGGCAGAAACTTACCCAACAGTTGGCTGAAGATGATGAAAAACCTCCACTAAATATAAAAGGAAGTTTTTATTCCGTGCTGAGAATCAAAGATCTGCTTAAATATTGGATTGTCCAAATTGTGCACCTCTAGGTGTTGGGGAAAGAGGGAAAAAAAATCCTCTTGTAGTACAGATTTTTGTGTGCTCCAGGCACAGGAGATGGATTAAGCAGCGTGGATGTAGAGGAACCCTGTGGAGCATCTCCCTGTCGCTCCTGCAGAGTGGGTGGGGAATAACTGGCAAGGATAACATATGCCAGAATCTACCAAAACCTCAGGATCACAGATTTCTCACCCTTTTTCATGTCAACCTTCTGTAGTGTGCAGATGATCTCTCTTCCTTCAGCTAATTTTAAGTCATTGCAAATGGCAGTAAGACACAGACAGTTTTTAGGGCTGTTTTCCCCTGCTGCCTTTCACATGTGACACAGTGTGTTTCAAACTGATGATTGCACAGCCCTGACCCTGTGGCACGAGTGGCGATGAGGAGCCACCCTTGCCTTGTCACCCACCCGGGTTCTGCTGGGGACAGCACCCGCTGGGGCTGGGGCAGGCTGGAGCTGTGCCCAAAGCAGCTGGGGGGGCTCCCATCCCACCCTGCCTCCCACCCACCAGCTGGGCTCCTCCTCCACTCCGTGCTCCCAGTTTTGTCAGGCAATGATTCATGCTCATTCTCCCCAGTTCCTTCAGATGCAGTCAGGCAGGTTAGACAAACCTTCTGTTTGATTCACTCATTTCACCTCGGCTCGTTTGTGCTCAAACCTGATTACAGAGGGCTTGCAGGGCCTGCTCTAGTGCAGAATTTCAAACTCCCACAAAGGGTTGGGAGCAAAGCTCTGAGGATCAGGGGATCCTAGGTCAGCAATAATGTCTTGCCATGCCCCAAGTTGAACAAAGACCATCCAGCCATGACCTGGAGAAGTGCTCTGTGTTTATCCCACCTTGTTTATCCCATCCATGCCTATGTTGTTGGGATATTTTCCTTGCTGCCCTTTAACTCCAACTTTTGAACCACTGTTGTTTTCAACCTCCCTGTGGTGCCCTTGCAGGGATTTTTAAAACTATTTTCTGCCAATATTACTCCTTGCTTTTAATTTAATTTTCTTTAATATATTAGTTTTAATGTAGTGAACAGGCAAACAGAACAGCTGCATGTAGCTGACCCAGTGAGAACTCAGTTTCTGAGAATCCTCATTCCCAAAACAATGGTCTTAATGAGATGGACCAGTGGTAAGGGGATATGGGATGTGCATTTATCTATATATATATGTACATTGAAAGTCATTATCAGATTTGAAAGCTCAAAGGAAAGCTAGTACATTTTATCTTACCTGATTGCAAAATTGATATTGACTCACATGTTTTCATATTTATTTTAAAGTGCCAAAAGAACTCGGACTTTGTAAAAAAAATATTAACTTAGTTGCTGAAGGCCATATCTAACTTAGAGGTAAACAGAAGATTTTGCACATTTGCCTGTCCCAAGATTGCTTTTATGAATAAGATTGTCTGTGCTCTGTATAGTACTTTGGATCCATGAAATATTTGTTTATGTGGCTGTCGGAGAGGCAGGTTTATTTTGGGAAATTTCACAAGAAATCATCAGGCTGTAAACCTAGATTTTAAAATCTTAATCCTTCCCTGTTTCTCTCTGATGCTACAAGCAGATGATGTAGCGCTCCATATGAATCAATTAATTGCTGTGCTATGCGGAACGGGAGAGAGAATTAAGTTTGTTTTCTACACTTTTCAGTCATTAACTGAGCCATTGGTTAATGAAAAATGGATTGCTTTTGCTCGAAACAATAACTTCTGAAACAACAAATAATTGCTATACTTAAGAGCCGAAGCACCTGCAGTCTCTTTTAGATGGAGTCTCCATAGACGAGGTCTCACATAAAGGAAGAAAGAAAAGATGCATCGATTGTTTTTTCTTTAAAGCGCCATGAAACCCTTGATTAACTGCAATTCTTGCAATGATGCATTTGCAGTTCGAGTGCTGAAGGCATTACCTGGCCAGAAGCACATTGCACTACAGGATCATGCAGGAGGGGAGCTTGAGCTTTATAGAGACACGGATGATTGCTGAAGAGGTCATGGTGAGATTCTCCATCCCACCCTGAATTCGGGCCTGTTAGTGGAAATTCCTTACACCCTCTTCAGTGGATTTCTTTCCCTGTCGTTCGTGTGTGACAGAGAGCGTCACCCTCTGAGCTGTGAGATGGTCATGTGCTCGTGCCAGGCTGATTTTGCTTCTTCCCCTGACGTCTCTGAGGGATGGCTGCAGAGATGTGCTTGGGCATGAGAGGGGTGCTCGCCCTCAGAGGTGAGCTGGAGACAGCTGATGAGCCCAGAGCAGCGAGGAAGGGCATCTGACAGCAAAGAAGGCTCCTGACACACACGTTGGAGCAGGTGTGCACTGCCAGGCACTGTGCAAACCAAGCAGAGAAATAGGATTAAAAGGCTCTTTCCCTTTAGGCAAAATAAGGCAAAGAAGAAGGCAGCGCACAATTCCACCCTGCAGTTTTTAGTGGCAGAAACTATTTTTCTCTCCAGAGTTTGCTAACATATATTAGTTGCTGTTTTCTGCCCAGAGCTTTGACATATTCAACTACAAGCTAGTTTGGCTGAGTATCAGCACAACAAACAAGCAGCAGTCAAACACGGGAGGAAGAAACAAATAACTTCTCAGAAATGCTCCATATACCTTCCGTGCTTGGTATTTGCACTGTGTGAGTGGCCTAGCTGTCACCCCTCTCTGCCCAGCACCTGTGTTAGAGGACATATTACAAAATAGGTTTAACCTAAGGTAGAGTAAAAGCCAGCGCTTAATATTGCTCAATTAAAAATAGATAAACTCAGCAGTAAGTCAGATTTTGGCCTGTTGTTTGAATTATGAATATTCTTCTAACTGCTGTCACTTCCTTAAAGGAATACAGAGGTTTCCTTGAATTTTAAGTGACTTTGGATTGAAATTCTCTGTGAGTGATTATCTGGCTCAGTGAATACTGTTGTCATCATTAGCAATTTTGGGTGTTAACCTTTTCATTGCTAAAATCTCTGAGTGCAGCGTGACATTGTCCTGGCTCTTGGGAGCTAGAAAGGTTAAGAAGCTGTTGAAATGCATTCAGGAAATGTCATAATTTTCAGGCTGATGAGGGGCTAGCCTGGAAGAGAACAAAGAGCCGGTAATAATAATTACATTTACTTTGTGCTTGCGAAGAAGGCAGTTTGAAGGAGAATGGGCCATAGACAGCAGCTCATTTTTGGTTCTGCCCCCATGAGTTATGTCACATTCCTGATTTCCTTCTCTAACCCCAGAAATGGGCTGTTCAAACAGAGCTTGGTTGCAGAGCTATGATTTGACACAAGGCCAAATGTACCTTCCCAGTGTTTCTGGACCTCAGTAGCCTTTTTGCTTTCCCTACCTCCTCCCCTGGC
Source organism: Acanthiza pusilla (assembly GCA_036630365.1). Taxonomy (NCBI): domain Eukaryota; kingdom Metazoa; phylum Chordata; class Aves; order Passeriformes; family Acanthizidae; genus Acanthiza; species Acanthiza pusilla. The sequence continues at coordinate 1,579,618 of JAXCHO010000103.1, read as the reverse complement.
TAAGCAGCATCTGGCCCTCTCCCTCTGCTGAACTTGTGTGACTCTATTTCAAGTATAGATTTAGTTATTAAATCTGGAGATAAAGTATGGATCTGTTCCACTAATCAGATACTACAGTGATTAGAGCCATAGAAGTACTTGGAGAGATCAATTAGATTAAATTATCAAATCATTGTAAGCAAACTCTTAAAGACAAAGCAATAGAAAGTAATTTTGTGTCACTATTTCTTTGGAGAATATTTATATTCCCCTATTGTTTGTTTGCATCTGTTTTCTTTGTGTGTGTTAAGATCTCGGTGGCTCCAAACCTCACGCTCAGAGCTGGGCTGGAGGACAGAATGAAACAATTCCCCAATAAAGCTCTCTCTGTGGTGCTGGTCATGGCTAAAACACATTATTGCTCATATTCTGTGTGAAAAAATGCATGCACATGGAAATCTTACTTTATAAAGCAATTGGGCAGTTTCTTGGGGGAGCTCATTTCAGATCCCTGGGGTTAGGCAGAAAGCATTCTGCTCTCTCCCCAGCCTTTTACTATCTCTCTCATCCCATTCTGTACTTATTATTTTGACTGTGTAATCTCATTTTGACTACTTTTATTGCATAAACCCAGTGTTATGAACCAACGCTGGCTAATTCAGATAAAGGTTTGTGATTCATTCTTTAGCAGCTCGTTTTCTGGGTCCTCTGGAAATGGTTTTCTAGTGTATAATAGCCATTTGTATCACTCCTAAGCCTTGAAGTTGTGTTTCCTACAGTCTGCAGTGTCATTTTCTTAACATGTATATATGTAAGCTTTTCTTTATTAATCTATATTTTAGTAACCACTCCAGCTAATGCTAATATACTGCTTTCATGAGAGAATTGGCAGAATAGTATACATCAAAGGCAACAATTAGTGTATTTTCATTTGACTTGTTCAGCCTATTAGGTTGTTAAATTTTGCATAGAAAATCATTAGCATGTTTAATTTGGGAAGGAAGCTCTTGGAAGGGGAGTTGTGGATGTAAATCAATGGGTGAGGAGGCTTTCGTGAAACAGCAGCTACAGCTCTGAAATGTCACCAAATATTTTCCCATATTATTAACTGTAAATGCAAAGAGATGAAAAAACTGCAGGATTATCACTGGCTTAGGAGTTAACAAAGAAGCTTCTGATGGTTCTGTCTAATATTAAAATCTAGAGCGTGATTGTATCACATCCTTTTCTTGCTGAATACTGCCATAGAAGTACAGGTTTGGAATTTCAAAATACCTGCTCTTTTCTCAGTGAAGGTGAAGGGCATCTGAATCAGGCTTGACATGGCATTGTTCACGATTTGGTTTTTTCCCTTCCCTAAAACAAGTCCAAGAACTGTTGCATCGCAAGTGATGTTGCAGCTGTTACCAATGTTGTTTACAACTTCAGAATTAGCTGAAGTCGAAGAAGTGTCAGAAAAAGCTGTGAAGTGCCTTTTCTCCCATCTCTACTGGGAATCTGGCAATTCAGAAACCATTGTCTGGTGTTAAATAAATGCAAAAAGGTTTGGATTTTGACCAATTAAAGTCAAAGAAAGAAGGTCAGAAATCAACGCCAAAATAGAATTGAATATTCCCTCAGACAGCAGCTAATCAGGGCTTTTGTGTGGCCTGCTGTGCCAATATCTATTCAGAGGCTGGTCATTATGTCTCTGTTCTAGGAGAGTAATAATTTTAGAGTCTTCACTGCCCTAAAATCAAGCAATTTACTGCCCTTTTTTTTCCTGTGTTTTTGTGATGTTTTGCCTGATAAACATTCAGTACTAGACAAAGTGGCTTCTGGTTTCGTCCCCGCACTTTTAAAGTTCAAATTTCTTTAAGTGCAGTTACTATCCTTTGGTGCCAAAGTACTTGATTGCCTTCACAAACCAGAAAATTTAGCAGCAAAACTGACATAAGCATCAGGACTACATTATTGATTATTTGGAAGACACAAAAATCTATGCAGTCCTTTGCATTGTGCTCCAGTGGAACTCACCTGGACCCAGGTGCACTCAGTGGGTAAATTTGTGGCTACAGAAAAGTCAACCATGAAATTCAAATCAAGTTTTACAAGATCAGGCCCAAATTCCCATTTTTAAAACATGAACAGATATGAGCTTAGAGACAGATGCAGAGAATTTGAATGTTAGGTAATTTTGAAAAATTTGCCGGAAATACATGAATATCTTTTCACTTTGTTGCTTTTTTCTCCATTCTAGTTTTCTTGAAATAATTTCACATCTGTCTGATATCATAGCTTCTCCTATAATAACAAATCTCTTTTACCTTTTTTCTGTACTTTTTTTTTTCTGTTTCTTGCTCTCAATCTTACTGTGTCTTATTTGTTTTTATTTCATGCTTCCACCTACTTTTTTTTAATTTCAGATGCTTTTACTGCCTCTTTAGGACTGCAAAATCATGAGCTAATATTTGCCACTATACCCTTTATTTTTTTCCCTTTCAATTGAAGATGGGAAAATTAGGACAAAAGAGTGGACTTCTGCAAAGTCACACACGCAGAGGGAAAGAGACCAAATATCATCGTAGAGCTGAAATTAAAACATCCCATCGTTTTTATGGCAGTTTATTTTTTGGGGCTGGGCTCTTTATGATGCTCCTGGGCAAGTTTTATGTTTCATGTAGCTGAAGCAATGCTTCTTTTCTTTAATTCCTGCACAACTTAATCTCGATCTTTCCTAAGTGCAAGTATTTGTCAGTGGGTTACCCCCCATAGGGGTGCGAATCACATCTAATCTTAGCCCATGAAATATTTGCTGCCTCCCACTTGTCTTGCTGCCTTGCAGCCTCCAAATAGGGAAAAAGAAAGGGCTGCTGTAGCTTTCATTAATTATTTAAGTGCTGTTATCAAACATTCCTAGAGTGCCATAAATTTACAGGCTTTAGTACAAACTTGGAGAAAGCAAGTTCCCTGCTCTGGAGGATTTACAGTGAAGAGAAGACAAGAGAGGTGAAGATATAAAGCCCGTGGATGTAGTGAGGTAGTGCAGAACACGGGAGTTTTGATAAGAAGGGATTTCCACAGTCCGTGGTGTGAGGGACAGGCAGAGCAGCGGCGCTGGGAGCGTGCACAGAGCGCCCGAAGAGGAGAAGGAGGCAGCAGTAAAAGCCAGTAACAAATAACGCACAGGGATTACAAGGAAAGCAAAAGGATTGACCTGATTTGTGTGTTTACCACTCAGTGTCTTAGTGGTGCTCTTTCAGCTCCTGAGTGCAATCCTTGGGCTCAATGGGAGGCAGGGGATGGTTCGGATGGAGAGCGGTGTGGTCCAAGGGATCTCTGTCTCCACCACAGCTGGTTCATCCGTGAGCTGGTTGGTGACTGTCTCCAAAAGTCCTATGAACAGTGGGAAAAGGCCCCTTCAGAGGGATTAGTGACACATTCAGCCCCCAGCACTGGGCTGTCTTTGGGCCACTGCAATTATGTCCCTCCCAGAGGCAAAGAGCTGCATTAGCTGCCCACTGAAGCTGTGTTTTAAACTCAGTCCGCAGCCTCATGTAAGAACCAGCACAATTTCCCCCTTGTTTTTCTAATATGGTTTTATTTTTAGATGCTTGAAAGGATGAGCACAAAGAGTACAAGTGCATCTAAACAACACAGGGTAACCGGAGGTGAATAGGCAAGACTTAGCTCACAAAAACCCGCAGATGTCGAGGTTATTTCCCAGTGACTTTGTTATGTTCCTACGTCTTGTGTGGCAGTGTGCCATTGCCCCATGTGGTGCCACTGCTGCTATGGAGATCCCTTGAAATAATGGAATATTAAAAGGTGTAATCTATGATGGAATGATCGGGCACCACATAAAAAAGAAACGTGTTTAACTACAAATTTATTCCTAGAAAAAACCCAATGTGTCTGAGTGCCGTAGGGTCACAGCTTGCCCTGCTCAATGCAGAGGGCTGACCACGTGTTTGGACACTGCTCCTTTTTGGATCAAATGCTGTTTATTGCACTGAAATGCTGCAGAGTATATTCAGATACTCAATCCATGTGTGTTTAAGGCCCTCACTTAAGCATGTTCCTATGGAGAGCAGTTGTGGAACCTGGGGTTTACCCAGGGATAGCTGAAGGCAGGTGTTGATTTAAAGACTTCCTGGAGGGAGCATTGCTGTTCACTGTTACAGGAGCAGGATTTGTCCCATGGTTTGCTGAGACTGGAAGGATGACTCCTAGGGACCACAAAAGTGCTTTAAAGGGGTTGTAAAATGTCTGTAAGTCTGGCTATAATGTTACTATAAAACAGGCATAATTGTAGTCACTGCATGAATTCTGAGCAAGACAAAGACATGTACGGTCATGTACTTTCACCCTGAGCTAAAATATTTTTCTGTTGGCCTCCTCTGCTAGCTGTTTTTATTTTTTGTTTATTTGCTTATTTACTGTAATTTTTTTCCCACTTACTTTAAGAGGGAATACTTTAAGGTAGAAGAGTGAGATACATACATTTAAGCCAGTGGACAAAAATATCAGCCAAAAGCTCTACATGGGGATGAATACATAATCAGCAACTTGTACTTGTCTGTTATAACAAAACAGCATTAAAGAACAGAACACTGTAATGTAAGTTGCAGTTACTTCCCTGCCAGGGCAGCAATTCTCTTGAGGCTGTCATCTATTGCAACTTGAGCGATTGCTAATTGCCTTTATGAAAGCACCAGCTTCAATTATATTTTTAGTGTGTCACCTGTACAGCTTTATATTTGCATCTATTTGGAAAGGCGTTCATGCAAAGCTGAAAAAATTAGGAAGCAATCCTGCGAAACTGAGGTTCACGTTTGAATTGTGGCATTTCATACGCTGAAGGCACAGAACAAACCGTGGTGTGCTAATCCCACTTCCCATATGGAAAAGTGGGAAAAATGCAGTGTTTTGCTAGCTGCCCACACCTCCTGTTGGCCTGGGTTTGCACTGAAGTGCTGCTCCACCCTGATGGCCTGACAACTCACGAGTGAAAACACATCAGGGGATCACAGCATCATGGAATGGTTTGGGTGGGAAGGAATCTTTAAGATCACCCAGTCCACCTCCCACCATCCCAGGTTGCTCCAAGCCATGTCCAACCTGGCCTCGGACCCTTCCAGGGATGGGGCAGCCACAGCTTCTCTGAGAACCTGTGCCAGGGTCTCACTGTAAAAGAACTTCTTCCTTATATCTCTTAAATCTTCACCTTGAGCTTTGCAACACTTCAGATTTGGATCCAGACTGTCTGGCTTGAGCCAATGCCTCCTTCGAAGAAGAAATAATTAAAACGGCTTTTGTGCCTTTCTCAGAGTCATCATGTCATTTGTTCTGGCGGCAGATGCAACAAAATTATTGCACTTCCTTTAAGTTTTCTATGTTATCTTAATGGCCCAGAAATTTTTTAAAGGAGGTTTAGAGTGTGTGGCACACAACGACAACTGCATTAACGCCAGTGCTTCGAGGAGCGTGGCTTTGCAATATCCCTGCTCGTTTTATGGTCTCTGGTAGGCAGGCTTGAAGTGCTTTATCATTTTGCTCTCTTTTAGTGAATCAGAGTAATTCCTCACAGTAATAAAACAGAGATCTGAATTAGCAAAAATCTGATCCCTAAGTGACCTTATCTTGCTGCCAGTCTGATGTAATCCAGATCCTGACGTGATCCTGCCCTCCTTTAGTGTGAATAGTGAAAAAGCACTCACTCTCATGGACTAAATATCGAAATTTTCTTAACAAAACAAAACCAACCCCCTCCCCCCCCCAAAAAAAAAAAAGAAAAAATAAGAAAAAAAAAATCTTCCAGGCATTTTTCACATTGGAAATATGGTCTATTGGTTTCCACAATCAAAATTGCTTGAAATTTTTAAATAGAATATATTACTGATATACTACTGATATATTGCTCATTATATCTTTGATATATATGTGTCTTTTTAGTGGGAAAATTCTGCTCCAAGTGCAGCATAGCAGCTAAAAATGCTGGTACCAGTTCAGGAGGCAGATGTAGGTTTTCTTTCTCTCCTTTTTTTTCTCCTAAGCAGGGAGAAAGAAATTGTGTTATATATATTTAACGAAATGGTATTCAGATTAAATAATTATAAGACAGCCTTGTAGTAACCCCCTGATTACTTTGTGCCTGAGAGTTAGCCTTGTAGTAGCTGAAATCATTGGTGAAATGATGATACAGAAAATACATGTTGTTTATTAAAGAACCATTGCTAGAAGAAATTAAGATGAATTTCTAGGCTTTGTTAATCAAAACAATCTAAAAATAAAAAACAAGACTAGATTTTTATGGATTTTCAATCCTATTAATATTTATTAAGCTCCAGTTCTTTGGGTTTCTGTGTCTCAGATAGTCTGTCATGAAATAACGCAGGCTTGTCTGAGACGAAAATTAACTTGGACCCAACTGAAATCAAAGTGAACCGATTTCTTTATTTTCATTCCTCAAACTGACAGAACTGTATAAAGCAGAAAAGCCAGAAAAACATAATAATTAGACTTGAAAAGTCCTTGCTACTTTATACATCATGGATAGTTTTGGGAATAAAGATGTGCAAAGTTCTTTAAAAAAATTTAAAAAAAGAAAGACTAAAAACCTTATTTAATCTTGTATTGCTATTAAAATTTAAAAGCAATGCAACATTGAGGATTACATTCCAACCTTCCAAAGAGCTGCTGCCATGTTGTGTCAGTCTTCTTGTCCACAGCCTCTGTAGCATTGTGGACTGGAGTTTATGGAACTCCAGATTTTCCAGGGGAAACAAAAAAATCCTCACCTCTGTGTAGCAATTGCGGGGAAGACATAATTGGTGGTGTTTCACCAGCAGTGGGGCAAACAGGTATCTTTTATCAACAAAAATGCATTCTGTATTGACTTATTAGATTTATAGATCACTGTACACGTGTCTTTTAGTGGTTTGATTACAGTAATTTGGGATATAGTGGCTGAAGTATCTAATATAAATATTAAAAAGTAATTATACATATGATTTGAAAAAAGAACAAAGGGCCTCTGATTTCCTCTATGTGTGTAAAAACTGTTAAAAGTGTGGAAATCTAATCTTTATTTTTGCTTATTTTGCACAAAGGAGAATATCTGATTTAGCTAGTCACAAAGCTTTTAGGGGTCAGGAAAAAATACCTCCCATATCTACACTGGGGTTCTGCTTTAAGTAAGAAAATAGGGTTTCAGTTGTCTGAAATATTTTGTTGTTCTTAGCATTCTTCTGTTCAGAAATTAAATTTGCCTCTGCCTCTGAGTTGATAAAATTTCTCTTTTTCCTGCCATAGGCCACATTTCTAATGTAAAAAAGAACAAGAGGACCTTTTAAACTTTGAAACAGTTTTGAAAACAAAAGCAAACTTTTTTTATATATAAGAAAAGAGGAAAAGGGGCATAGACTTTTTGTTTCTTTTCTTCTCCTCTGCAGATCATATTTGAAATGACACTGCCTCTTCATGTTTCTTTTTAGCCTGAAAATTTTGGTCATGAATCAGAATTAATGTTGGGGCAGAAACAGTGCAAAAAACCAGTTGTCATTTAAAGTGGAAAAGCCAACAGAACCTTGAGCGCAGGGAGGAGCAAACCGTGGTGTAAAGTTGAAGACTGGAGTGGGAAGCAGCTTCCTTTTTTGATCAATAACCATAAATATTCGTGCTTCCTAAATAATTAAAAATTTGTGGTACACAGCAGCCATGGAACATACTATGTCCATGCTGTTGAGCTGTATTTTTATTTGAAACAATTTATAAAACCAAAACAAACCCGACTCCTTAAATCCTGGGGGTCCTTGTGGAGTGGTTTTCACTCCTGCAGATTCAGGAACATCCCATCCCATGGATCCCATCCCATCCCATCCCATCCCATCCCATCCCATCCCATCCCATCCCATCCCATCCCATGGATCCCATCCCATCCCATCCCATCCCATCCCATCCCATCCCATGGATCCCATCCCATCCCATCCCATCCCATCCCATCCCATCCCATCCCATCGCATCCCATCGCATCCCATCCCATCCCATCCCATCCCATCCCATCCCATCCCATCCCATCCCATCCCATCCCATCCCATCCCATCCCATCCCATTCCATGGATCCCATCCCATCCCATGGATCCCATCCCATCCCATGGATCCCATCCCATCTCATGGATCCCATCCCATCCCATGGATCCCATCCCATCCCATCCCATCCCATCCCATCCCATGGATCCCATCCCATCCCATCCCACTGCTCCACATGGTGTCCATGGCTCCTGTCACAGCACTCAGTTTCTCCCCAGGTTCACTACAGGTACTGACAGTGGGAATTCCCGTTGTAGCCTGGCCTTACCTATTTCCTTTTTCCCCTATTTCTTCTTAATTCCATTTTGAGCGGTTCAAACCATCCCACCTTGGGGTGGCATCAGCTCCAAGGCTGAATTTCGTGGGCACAGCTCAGTGGAGACCTCAGAGCTGTTTGCCAAGAGGAGGCAGATCTGCTCTGTTTTGTCTTGCCAAGAAAGTTGTGGCAGCTTTTTCTGGAGGATCCAGGTTCCCCTCTTGTTCCAAAGCAGGCGTGGGGTAGATGGGAGCACATAATTATATGACTGCGGATTTTTTCATGAGGCATTTGCATAAGGAGCCAAATTAGATTAGTTTAACTTAATTTTGGTGTTTCCTAACCTCCCGGTCTTTGACTCAGCAACCTTAATGTTATTTTAATGTAATTTCTGGAGAATAATGCAGACAAAGAGTCCCCGTAGGTCCTATAAATCTGATAAGCACATGGAAAATCTAACAGGAGATATTTCTGAGAGAGAAAAGGAAAATGCTTGTTCTCATGGAAATGGTGGCTTTCAGAAAAACTCCTGTAAACCACTGCAAAAAGAGAGTGAAATCTTCATCCCTTTGAAATCAAAGGGATTTACTTGAGAGTTTATGTGATTAACACAGAGAAGATATCTGCTGTAGTAGGACCAAAAGGATTTTTAAAAAAGCCTTTAAAGTGACATAGCAAACTATTAAATTCTGTAGATTTCTTAGTAGTGTTGGGTAGGATCCCACCATGTTTCTCAATGCAGAAACTCAGTTTTTAAATATGCTTATTTGCATTATTTATATTCCAAAGGTAAAATCTAGGCTGTTTCTTTCCAAAAAACCCATCATTTTCCTATGTTAGTTGTTGCCTGAATGGTTCTGCATATTCACTTAAATTCTGGGGGGGAGAGCTCCGTAATTTCTTTACAGATTACATTAACACTAGATTGAGAAAGCCACAATAAGAATTATCTACTTGATCTTCCACAATTAAGCATTAGTTTGGTTTAAAGCTTTAAAGTATAAGACAGTGCAGCAGTCCAACTTCTAATTAGCATCATAGCTAATGCATATATTGGTGCTCAAGTGACATAAACAGGCCAAAGGCCATAATACCTGTGTTATTTTAATGCTTGTGGGGTTTTATTGTGATGTTAATTATAAATCAGGATGACAGGAGTTATGCAGATGCTATTCATATTAATTAAAGGGAAATACACTAATAAATTGAGTTTTTCCTCCATTTTGGCAATGGAAAATGGGAAATTACTTGCTGTTCTCACCTTGTCCTGTATTTGAGATTACAAAAAAAAAAAAAAAAAAAAAAAAAAAAAAAAAAAAATACATTCAGCTGGTTTAATTTATCTCTGTCCCAAATTTTTGATCTCGCATTTGCAAGGCATTTTCAACAATCATAAAGCTTAGAAATATAAAAGCTGAAATTTTCTTGTAGCTTTGGCTTCGGGTGGCTTGAAAAATGACATGAAATATAGTGAGGGCTGTGATTTACAAACAAATATGTCTCAAGCATTAGTGTGACAGTGCTAATCTGTCACTTCAAGGGTACAGCCTGCACTTCTCCCCAGCCCATGACGGCCCTTGGGTGTCTTCCAGCTTTTTGGGATGGCACAGAAGGGGAAGTGCATACACTTTTGTCCCAGAGATATTTAAATGGATCATTCCATTTCCAGGAGTCTCTGGCCTGGAGCAGGGACACCCCTGCTAAAGGGAGGTGTGACTGCGTGAGTCCATGTGTGGACAGGTTTATGGCAGTGAATTCTTCTCTCTCAGCTTAGCCAGGGAATCAGTTGCTCATATTGTGGGTTCTATTAGGCAGGAATCCCCCTCTGGCAGTAAAATCTCCATCCCTTCCTCCTCTCACTCCCTTTCTTCCCTTCCCCTCAGCAAAAAGCACATCCCACGGCAGCAGAACCAGCAGCGAGATTTCAAGCGCAGAGCTGCACAAGAGAGAAAGGAGGTTAAAAGCCCTTAAAACATATGGCAAGCCTGGGCTTAATAGGAAGTAGGTGGCAATCTCCACAGGGATGCAGCATGGTTTTTTGAAGCATTTGTTTCCCAAATACCTTTTTACGGTTTTTTCCAGCGCAGGCAGGCAGTAAGGGAGTGTAACTAGAATATAGGCTGCAGTGTAATAGGCGCCTTCTGCAAATGTGACAGTGATGAGTTTGACGAAAGAGGAGGTGGCAACCAAAACAAAGACAAAAAGTGCTGGAAGGACTATGCAGAAATTAAATGGAGGTGCCATTTAGGGTATTGCAGTAGAGCCTGCTGGTACTGTTTACCTCCCTGCTGAGGTAGAAATCTTTCTCCGTTAAAAGCCTTCATAAGAGCACTGAGGATATGCCTGTGCAGCAGTGTATTACAGGACACACATCTGAGAGGAAAACTGGTAAAGCCATCTCTTAGTTTTATTGAATTATTGCTGCCCTGAGAAAAAATACACTTTAAGAAAACCCCAGCTGTTAAACTCAGCGCTTTTGGAGTGAGCGTGTTTACTTCAGCATGGCATTTAAACTCAGTTTATCCCAAAATCAAACAGCAAAAGCTATGGCACTGGATGCAAGAAGCAGATTTACAGATCTGGGTTAATTCTCCTGCACGAGCTGGCTTTGAGGGCACTTTCTTCAGTGCAGAGAGAGCAGCTGTGGCAGACCCTGTGAGTGGTTGGACCGAGAGAGGAGCAGGGGGGCTCTGCGGTGGTTCCCACCCCGCACAGCCACAGTGGGTTTAGGGAGGATGCTGAGCTCTCCAGGGCTGGCAGAGCACCACATGGGCACTGGGCTCAGGCCAAATTACAGGTTAGAGACGGCTGAGTAGCTTGTTTACATCTTTCCTCCCTTTTCCTCTCCCTCCCCATTCCCTCTCTCTCTGAAGCGCCTCTTATTGGTGCCGAGGCAGGACCAGAGAGCCTGGAGCATCCCGTGGCAGTTCACAGAGCAATTAGTTTTTCTTTCATTACACAAAAATTAGGGCTCCAATTTCCCTACACTCTGTCCATACGCAGCATCTGTTTCCCAGGATAAAAAGGTAGAAAATGGAATGCCTTCCTGTAAAAAAAGTAGGTAGAAATTTCCACCATTGTCTGGAAGCCGTCACAATATTGTGACTGCCGTGGCAGGTGAATAATGAGCCACTATGCTGGGCTTCCAGCTAAATGGGGCTTTGTCCTGGCTATGCTGCAAAGGCATCCAGAAGAATGCAGAGCAGTTTTCCAGTATACAATGAATCACTCAGTGAGGCCAAATGACACTCTCCGAACACTCGTCCCAGATATTACAGCTGTTGAAGGAAGCTGCTTATGAAACAAGGGTAGGCTCAGTCGCTCTGTGACCTTACAGTTCCTGTGCTGTAGGAAATAGTTGGGGTAACTCTCTGCAGGAATAGAGTTGCTTTTAAAGCCGTAAAGCTCTGCAAATGGAATTACTGGAGTGTTGGAAAGATATTATGTTGGAACCCGACCTGGCAGGATGTACTCTGAAAACAGTGTGGGAGCCATTTGTATCGACTGCACAAGCTCTGGGAGAGAGAGGGGTGTTTAATTCAGAAACTTGGCAAAACCAAGGAAAGATCTACCAGGAAATGGGAGATTTTGTCTCACCTCAGCCAGGATACCTATTGCACTTGTGACATACCTGGTGAAATGGAATTTTCCTTTGGATGCTCTGCGTCTGCCACAGAGGGAGCTGTGGCAGTATTTAGATGTCTGAGTGGGAATTTGGGACGTTTTGCAAAGCAAAACAAAAAGTTCAAATGGAACAGACCTAAAATAATCTCCTGGCTGGGTTTGCAGTGTGGAAGGGCTTTAGGTGTTGTTTCTGTGACCTTTGCAGTGTGGTGAAATACTGTAGTGTAGCTGTTATCCCTGCTTTTGCTGCTTCCGCGGCCAGACATTTAAGCTGTATTTTATATTGCCCTGTATGAGCTCTCGAAATGGTCCGTGAGCAGCAAGTCACTCTTATACGTTAGAGCAATGGGAATATATTATTTACAGGTTATACTTGCCTTCAATTTCTATCCATTTTTTCCCTTGAAAATTTCATGTGTTTCAAAAGTAAGTGCAGGCATAAGTACAACTATGTTCCAGCTAGATCTGCAAAAAAAAGGGTTTAGTTTGACCATTTTCCACTGCTGCATCCATTTCTTTAGTTCATGGATAATCAGTTTCTTGGTGTTGATGATCTACATTGTTAAACTTCACTTTCATTTTAATGAATTTCTGTTAAGAGAGATTGTGTACAGTGGTTCACAATATTTATGTACCTGCATAAATCAGAAAACAGGAGACTGTACTATCAAGGGAATTATATTTGTCCACAGCCTTTTCAGGAAGAAATATTTACCTGTGAAGAATTGAGAATATGTCATTCCTACACAGACACTTTGGGAGAGAAAACCACAATTAATGGTATAAGCATATGGTCATTGGTTAGGTCTGTGCTAATCGCATATGAGCAATTTCTGATAATTGGAAATTATTGTCTGTGTCATTAGCTGAGTGAGGTCTTGCACTTTCTTTCTGCCCTTGGGATTTAAACACAGTGCACCCAGCAATCATTTCCCTTGCCTGGGCTTTGCTGCTTGTCTCTCATGGAGCAGTTTCATTTTGCTTTTACTCATCCTTTTAAGATACATATTTTCTGCAATCCTGAGGCGGATTGTCATAAATCGCACATGCATTCATGAACAAAAGCAAAGATCAAGGTGGCATTAGCTGTGAAAAATGTACCTGCATCCCCAAACTGTGCTGTGTTCCTTACCCTGGTGTGCAGATCTGTGCCATTGAGTGGCCTGGTACTGCAGGAACTGCACAATAGGAAGCTCAAAATGTGGGTGCTCAGCAGGGACAGGGAAGGGATGCTCAGGGTTCCTGCTGTCACCCCTGCGGATTTGGGCTGTGCTGCCACCCGGGTGCTCTCCAGAGGGACACAGACATCCTGTGTGCTCTGCCGGTCTCTGCAGATGTCCTGGACACCCCGCAGTGTCTAACAAGATGCGAGATGTTCCAATTTCAGGTCCTGATCCATCACAGGATCCCTGTTCCTTGAGCTCTGGGACCTGGTACTGAACTCTTCAATCATTCTGCCCTCAAAGCAGTGACACAGACTAAGCAGCCATGAGAAACTGGGAGAATTTTTCCTTCTGTGTCTCGGTCCCCTCCTGTGCAGCAATCAGGAGCCTTTGGAGGCATTTGAGGTTGACTCTGCTGCTCTTTCAGCTCTGTATTGGAATAGCTTCATTACAGTCAATGGAGCTATTCCATTGAGTGGCTTATTCAGTGAGGTGAGAAAGAAGCTCATAATGTGGCCATAATAAAAGGCTCGATTTTGTCTTCTTTAAATGCACAAAATTCCATTGACTCCAGCGTAAAAGGAAACAGGGATATCAGGTCTGTCTAAATGTAATTCTACCTGACACCTCTGACCTTTATTTTTAGAACAATTCCGCTTTTAAAGGAAAGTGCAGAAATATAGGAGCATTTCTCTATTTATATAGGGAAAAAGTGAAATCACTACTTTTGTCTGGATGCGGGAGCATGACAATGTGCCTGCCAAACTCTATGTGTAGCTTGGCCTTCAAGCTAGACAGCAGAGCCTTAAATGAACAAAAGACACAACAAAAGCCTTGTTTGAAGTGTAGCAGGAGAATGCTAGGGACTGGAATTATGTTTAAGGATATCAGACTTTTTTTTTGGTGTCTTTTTAGTCGTATTTTAAAAGATTCAGATGGCACAGAGTTAAATCTTGGACCAAAATGAATAAGGTCATCGGTAATTTTTTTAATATTCCAAAAGGCATGGCGTGTACTCTTACATATATTGGTGATGTCCGAGAATTAGTGCTGGAAAGACTCCAAGTTTCATTTTGGTGAGGCTAAAGCAACAGTTTAGCACTGTTCTCTGATTTATTTATTTTTTTTGCATTTAGTTGAGTACAAGGATGAGCTTGGTGCGCGGATCCTGTTCTGCTGCCCAGGGCTGCAGTGTGGAAACAAAACACGAGATGGCAGCCAGGAGTATTGCTGGGAGTGAACAGGAGCCTGCCGGGGAAATGGGGCTGGAATTGGGTTAGAACACATAAAACAACAATCTCCTCCTCTTGCCGTGTTCAGTCCAAGCCCATCTCTTGTTTGACTTGTTTCTTGCAGTCCTTCTGGAAGAGTCTTGGATGCTTTTCAAAATGATTGTACTCAGTGTTACAAAAAGCCCTGTGCGTCTGATCTCGTAGCTATACGAAAATCAATAAGCTGCTATTAAAAATGCCGAGGTACAAAGTGAAAGCCTGTGGGCACGGACCCAGTGCCTTCCTTGGCGCTGCATGGATTGGTTCTTTTGAGGACAGCTTGTGTCAGGATTGGGCTGGACACTTCCATTCAATTGCACTGAGATTGTCTCTGTCTATCAGGAATTTCCTGTCCAGCTGTGGGGATGTGGTTTATGCATCAGTCCTGTCAGAATCATAATTCTATAATGATATCTTTGTATTTTCACCATCTAATACCTCTCCCTCATGCTCATGTAGCTGCTCCATAGCTACTCTGTGGGCTAAGCCTGCCATCCCTCTGCAGTGCAGAGGAACAAGATAAACTCTAAAAAGGAAAAATGTAGCTTAAAAAATGTAATGTGTTATATTTAAAAAATGATTTTTAGTTAAAACCCCTTATAAAAGGTAAAGTATAAAACAGAACTGCCATTCCATAATATATAAGTGAATTATTTCCACAATCATAACGAAATTTTTATATGCCTTGTGCTTTATATAATGGTTGTCACTTTTGTCTCATTTCACCTATTGGCATATTTTACTTCTATTATATTTTATTTTTATTGGTGCTGGTTATTTTGGAATAACCAAACTCATCTGTTTGACAGACAGTAAGAGAAAAGAGGAAACTTTGAAATTAATTTAGGATCTTAAGTCACAGATATGAACTATAATAACTGAATGCGTTTTGATATACATTTGAGAAGAAATCAAACCCTCAGTAGTGCATCCGAATGATGATCCTAAAAATCTAAGGGCTGGGATCACTATGGATTGCATTTGAATACATCTCTGACAACATTTCACCTATTGTATTAAGCACCACACACACATGGGCTAAACCTCGGGCTCAAATATGCCCAGTCAGTAAGTGGCCCTCTGAGCTGAGCTTAAATGAGTGCCATCCTCGTTTCCCAGTGCTTTTGATCCATTTCATGACTTTGGAAGGTCGTTTTTAATGTCTGTTTCTCCCAGCTCATTGCAAGCTCAAATACTTTGTAAAATCTGCTGGGGAAATGTGATGTTGGTGCAGTGTTGAGTCTATGTTAGCATGGCACAATAATTATGCTGCCAGGATTTTAGCCAACCCTACGTGCTGAATGCTACCCCACTGTGAGTGATTCTCGTTTTCCCTGTTGTCTTATTAAATCAGCCTGCAGTTTGTACCAGAGCCAACACATGACCCAGTTTACCTTCAAGATAATGAAGAGCTTCTTAGATTCTTCTCAGATTGTTATCAGATCCATAGAATATCCTGTCGTTATCCTGATAATGGGAAAGCAATCATTCGACCTAGGAGAACTTCAGGAGGAAAGAATGATATAGGCAGTCTATAGGAGCTCTGAGTCAATCAGATTACAGTCTGCTTTCTATAACTAATTTAGTAGTTGCCAATAATATTGGACTGAAGTTCTTGTGTTCCCCATGAACTCACACAAAAAAAAGCTCTGACAGCTTCCTCACCCAGCCTTCTCTCTACTCTTCACTGAATTCACCTCCAAGGATTTTTTCTATTATTGTGTCTTTACCTTTTCATTAAAACACCCCCAGCAGTGCTTTTCTTCTTTTTTTTTTTTTTTTTTTTTTTTTTAATGGTGGTATTTGTGACAGAGACATCTATCAAATACAAAGCAGCTCCAGGCCATACTCCTGTTTTGCATGAAGCATTGGGTAGCTCCAGTGGTATCTACTTAAAGTCGCTGCAAACCTCTTTGCAAATTCTTGATCCATCCATTTGCCTAATGACTGTATTGCTTAAGAGAACTCAGACAGAAAATAGCTTGCTTTCACTGAAAATAATGCTGCAGTAATTAGGTGTTGTAAGTCACCTGGATGCTGTGAGAGCCATTAGGCTCCTTTGGCACATGAAAGCAGAGCAATGAGAAAGCTACTTTAGAAAATCACATATAAAACGTATTCAGAAGTTATTTTTGAAAGGTATTGCAAAAAAGCATACTTTTTATACATTGAAGTAATAAGTAGTTTAGCAAATCCTTTGCAAACTTGTCAAAATGTCATATCCAGGTACTGGATTGGAAAATTAGTAACTGCTGAAGTGTGTGAGTGTTTAAAGGTGTCACTGTGTGTGGCAGGCTGGTGGATTTTAGCTTCTGGCTTTAAGGAGAGATGTTAATCATTATGGCTGATATTTAAAATGTCAGAAGACCTTAGCATGAAGATAAAGGATTTAATATGAGACTCTGCTGTGTCATGTTTCCTCACAGAGAAGGAAGATCGGCACCTGTTCCTTTTTTCTTTCTCTCTTTTTTTTTTTTTTTCCAGTTTAAATTCAGTGGCTCTGTAATAGCTGAAGCAGCATCCCAAAAGCAGAGTGTGGAGGTGTGTGGTGGGGGAATGGATTGCTCAGTGTTCCTTGCTTTTTTGGTACCATTCTGTTCTGTTCCTTCCATAGCTCCTGTTCTGTCTCAGCAGTGCCTGGGATCACTGTACTCAGTGGCATTGGCAGGGAAGCATGGCTGGAGGAAGAGAACCTTGATTTATCACTTCCATCCTCACCTGCCTTCCTTTTCTTTGGCTTTGGATGAGGCTCTGAAAAAAATCAGGAAAATTTTCTTTCGCAGCAGGTTTCTTGGCAAGGGTTTCAACTACCTCTGCTTAATGCTTTCTAAGAGAATACTAAGTAAGCAAAGGTGCAGAACTGCTTTGCTCCCACAGCCAATGCTTTTAAACTACTTAGTGAGAGTGGTCTTAGTGGCTGAAGGCATCCAAAAGAGGGTAAAGGAGAAAACTCATCTATGATTATTTTTTTGTTTGTTTTTTTCTACTTCCTTTGAGTAGAAGGCTGCAAAATGTGCTCAGGTGGCTGAAGCTTTACATTATTTGATTTAAGCATAGAGTTCGCTCTCTGCCTGGTTAATTCTGCCCAGTTTGGTAAAATTAAGTAATCATATATGAACTGCTCTGCCTTGATGTTCATTTGTTCAACCTTGTGGGCTGGAACACCTGAAGGATGGTATTTGTTAAACATGTCACTGACACAAAATGATCCATAAGTACTGAACAAAAAACTGTAATATCTCATTCAGGAGATATTTAGGCATTTTGGCTAAACATAATTATTATGTTGGTTCAACTATTTTAGCTAAGGCTCTGCTTTTTTCCTACCAAATTTGATCAATGGTATGAACTGAGCTGTCACCAGATAAAGTTACACAAAGTCACATAAATTTTTCATTTTTAAAGATGACAGAGTTCAGAGAAAGTGTTTTGTGTACTGAGTAGCACTTTATATGCGAGGAAATAGACGAAAAGACAAGATTTTTTGCTTTTGGCAAGGTAACACAGAGACTTTGTGGTTGGTGTTCCAGCTTTAAAAAGAGAATGGAAGAAGATTGATGTCTTGATGAATATTAATTGACGCCTTTCCACAATTTTTCTATAAAACAAGCTATTTCCTAAAACCAGTAATGAACTTTAGGACTGTTACCTCAATACTGATGTAAAAAAACTTTTGATTCCCAATCTTTCATCAGTATTTCTAGCAGGATGGGTGGTTCTGTGCAGAGAAAAATTGCTCTTGGGATAGTAAGCAAGCTACAGATTAGGCATCTGAGCTCACAAGGTGAATTCTCTCTGATTTACTTATCCAGGAGTTTTTGACGGCCTGTGAAGAAGGTCATCTTTATCCTGTGTTCTTTGGTTTGTGTTTTACATGTATGGACCTCTGCAGCTGAAATTGCTGTTAGTTAATGACTTTATTGGCAGCTACAGTGCAGTGTAGACAATGGACAATCCCAGGATACAGAATTTGAGCATTGATCTCGGACCCATCAAGGCAGCAGAGTTCCTTTCTGGACTTATTCAGTAGGGAAAAAGTTCTGCTGTTCCAAAGATCTGGTAACCCACAGAAATACTCAGATATTTTACCAGGCAGTGCCTGTGGCTGTCTGCACCCAGAGGGAGCCTTTGTGCCAGGGGATTTTCCTCTGTGGTTTAACCTGTCCCACCTGCTCTGCACAGCTTCTGCCACCACCCCACAGCCGAGCTGCTGTGAGTGACCCTCCTGGCTGGGACCTGCAGGGTCACATGAACCCTGGGCTTGCAGTTTCCACAAGGAATTTAATATATTTGTCCCACTGTAAATTGAGGTATTGTTTGTTTCTTGTGTTTTCTCAACCTGATGCAGAGAAGCTGAAGGCAGACATTTCATTATGGAATACTTCACTTTCAGCAGTGGTTTGTTTAGTGCTCAGCATTATAAAATTACATTTAAATGTGTTTAGCTTTTCCACTGCGTGCATGTGCATTTTTTCCCTTTGCTTCCTCAAAATAAAAGAAACCTGACACGATTCTTTCTCTCTTGACAATGTGCTCCCTGTTTCTCTCACTTTCTTCACTCCCCATAGCTTCTTCTTCTTTTGTTCTCCCAGTCAGGCACTGCCATTCACTCTCCCAGTAGCTGAGAAGTGGATGGTCAGAAACAAAAGCTACAATATATACACTATAAAATTATTTTACCAGAAAATTCAATTGAAAATCTCAGTAATTCTTCAGAAGTTACCACACATGGAAAAAGAGTGCACAGTGTTATTAAACATAGGGTAAAATACTTGGCATGTGGCAGTCAAGACACTGATAGCAAAGGATTTTTACCCAACATGAAAAAAAATTGAATAGTTAGTAACACAGAAAAGGCAAAAAATACTTTTCCTTCCCTCAATGATGACAGTGGATGCTCTTGCATTTCTCAAAGAAGAGAAGACCAAGGAAAGGCAATTTCTGCTTGAACATCATCAGGATCAAAACATCATCCATAATTTCTTGGTGTGTGAGGCAGTTTTGACAAGTATAAACCTGACAGTCAATGGTCAGAACACATTTAATACATCTTTCATGTGCTGAAGTTAGTAGGTCTAAGGTCTCCCTGGGGTAATATGATGTAAAAGATGTTCATGGCACTAATTTACTCACAGACCATTAGCTCTCTGTGGATGCAAGACTCTAAAGACCTATGTGCAAGGGACATACTCTTCAGATGCCCACATTATACTGCAATCCTTCATTTTCTTAATGCAATTTCCTGCAGCTGTCCTGTTGGTCATATGGGATGCAGTGAAGAGTAGACCTCGGCAAGCCATAACTCTCAGTAATAGGTCTTCTTATTTCGCACTAAATATTTTGAGTGTTTCATTCCTTAAGCAAAGAGGGGAGATGAAATTTTAAATGTAAGAATGATTTGTTGTAGTCAGTTTTGACAAACAGTATTCTCTAGTGTTTCAGTGCTTTAAAGGAATTGGCACAGAAAAATGAAATGCGAACTATCGTTATGGAGCTTTTTTATAGTCTTTCTGCCTCTGTTTTCCAATTTTAATAAGGTGCCTATAAAAAATGAATAATGAAGCAATCTATAAACAATGTTATGAAGACAGCATTTCCTCATTAGGTTGAGCACCCTTCTCTTTTATGGATAGATTTTTTTTTAATATTCTGAAGGTAAATTTGGGATGAAATGCCAAGAATCTATAGAATGATGTGCAATGATGGAGAATTAATGTCACATAGCAAATTGTGTTGCCATTTGAATAGTATATCATGCAGTTCAATGCCAGCAGATTTAACAAATATGTCAGCCATCATTATTCAAAAATCCAAAAGGTCATCTTTCTGTCCCAGCAGGGCTGTCCAGTAGCTTACAGCATGCACAGGACAAAAGATGATGTGTGGGATCTCCAGTGATCTTTTTGATCAAGGATCAATTAAAATAAGTTGCTGTTAATGTGACACTAGATATAGACAAAGTGTGATGCATTTGACAGCCACTAATTACTGCAGGCAGCCAAAAGAGCTCTGTAGAGTTATGGGGACAGAAATGGCTAAATTAGTAAACTGTGTTGACACAATCACTCAATATTTTTTTATATGTAAGCACAGCATATTCCCAGGTCTGGTGTACCTGACAGGCATGAGTTACTAAAACTTTATGAAAATGAAGCAGAAAATATGATTTTTTATTTTATTTTATTTTTTTTTTTTTCTTTTTTTTTTTTTTTTTTTTTTACAATTAGAGTAGCTCAAAGCTAATTATCCTAGCAAAATGGAATGAGCAAGCTGTCCCAGCAGGGGAAGTTTGCATTTGTCAGTGGTGCTTCCTGAGTTCAAAAGCAACCTCGAACAAGATGCGTTTTAACCTGGGGATGCCACCAAGAAAATGTGCCTGTTCTTTAAAGCAAATGGATCCTGACTTCTGTCCCACTCCCTCTCTGCTTGTGGTGCCCAGTGGGAATTCTACATCACCTTGCTTTAGTGCAGGAACTAAAGAAATGTAAATCTGGGATAATTCTGCCCTGCTGGATCTCAGTCCAGAGCTCGGAGCTCCCTCGGCATATGTCCTTCTTTGGGACAGTGTCCAAGAACAGCCGTGCTCAGATGCCTGGGGTGGAGGCAGGGAGCTTTATTTTGTTGGGATTTTTTCCCTCCTCCTTTGATGGCTTATGAAAAGTGCCAAATGATCTTGTCATGTTCTGGGTGATTCGGTGTGTGTTTCATTTGGAGCTGTGTATGCCCACAGGAGGTTAACTGGTGCCTTGTAAGATGGATCCTGATAAAAACCTAGCCCAGCTGCGCCACTGTTTTGAAACTGAATTCTGGATGAGAATCTCAGGGTGTTGGATCTCCTGCTCTGCCAGAACATTTGTGACTATTTTTTTTTAAATAACTCTTGGATTTTATGACACTGAAATTGTTATTCTTCACCATATCATGAAATTTCCCTACATTTTCTTAGCTAGCGTGTTTTACAGCCTTGGACTTCTAATTGGGAAAATTGGGACTCCTTTAATGCCAGGGCTGTATTTCAGCTAATGGAAGAACCTGACACAGCACTGAGGTCAGCACTTTGTAGCGTGTTTATCATACTTGGGTTGCGCTCAAATCTTCCTCTTCTTTCCCATGGTCAAACTTGCCAAATCAAATCTGGTTTTTTCCCTTTACAACTTCTTTGGAATCTGACCATGCCTCACTTTCCTCTGCTGGGCACTTAGAGTCTCTCACAGTGACATAACCCCTGGTTCTTCATTAGCTTGACCCCAGCCTCACCTTGTCTGCTGTAAGCTTATTTTGGGTTCCTCTGTGTCTCTTGGCCCCCAGTTCTCCCCAGAAGAGAGGGGCACCCCACAGCAGACCCCTTCCTTATTTGAATGTTTGAATTCTTCCTATCTGCTCTGTAAATCCCTAGCTTGTAATTTTTTTAGTTTTGTATCTTATTCCTCCATGCTGTGTGGATGCAGAGTATCGTGGGGCTAATGCCTTTTTCTCTCCCTGAAATAACAGCTAGAGTTTCTTGTAAGGTTTATCACAAGGCTGGCTGCCTGTGTCTGAGGTCAGGTTTTCATCAGGTTTCATATCCCTAAATTATTGACTGGATCCTCTCTTACTGAGCTGAGCATGAATTAGCAGCACAAATGTATTTAACTCAGCATTGCAAAGTCTCTTCCAAGGTATTTCTCCAGGATCAAGGTAACCCCTGAAAAACTGCGTCGCATTTCCTTGCTGAAATTCCAGTGCTGCTAGAGCAGCTTTACCAATAAGGAGGAAAGACACAGACCAGTGGTGTTAATAAAAATATAAATGGTTTTCAGCCTAACATCATGTGCGAACCAAAGCTGAGGATTGAATCACAAATTCATACTGTAAAAGATCAGAAGGAAACATCATAATCCAATTTGATTTTCTGTCCACAGACCTTCACCCAATCAATCCTGTGGTATAAAGCTGCTGTTTCGAAGCTAGATAAACTCAAGTTATTAGGCTGTGTTGCTGTTGCAGACTGAAGACCAATTTTTTTCCTATCCTAGGAAATGATTCTATAATTTCTGAGAAATGGAAAGTATTTCACTAGTTGATTGTTAAATTGTTCAACAAATTGAACATGCTATGAGCTTGAAATGTGAGATACCCCAGAAGAAGTGGGGAAGGTGGAGTGCAGATGACAGTAGTACTCTTTGACTAGGAATTTACCTTTTCACTTAGACTGAGCCAAAAGCAAGCTAAAACCTCTGCATGCACTTTGATTTCTGCATTAAATATGAGTCTGAGAAGCCTACACTGTATTTTTCTCCATTTCTCCCAAATGGGACATACATAAAATGCCTTTTGCTTTCTATTTTGATGTAAAGAACTCTTGCTATACATTTCATTTTTCTTTGCAATACAAAATAATCTCTCCATATCTTGAAGTTTGCATTTTTGTGGAGTTCAGGAATAGTTTTTCCATATGAATGTTTCTCTTTGCATTGAGTGAGCCCTGACTGCGGTGTTCTCTGACATTTTCCCCTTACCGTAGACTGTTCTGTATCTCTTAAAGGCAGTGAGCCATTCTGGGACTGATGTGACAAGACATGACAGGAAATTCCACTGAATAAAACAAATTATACACTAGAGATGTGCTGAACTGACTGAAAACAATTTGGACACCAGGGGCAATGGAAGGTGCTGAGAAGGCTGAGAGTAATGACATTTTCTTCTGGATTTTATTTAAAGTGTTTCAATGCAGAACTTGGTGTAAATCAGTGATTGTGAGTTCTTTGGGTTGTGACCCTTCAGGTTCCTTGTTCCAAAGGGGGCACTCATGGATGTGAGTGACCTGAATCCATGAGTTAATTGTAGCTGATAATGACTCATTATGATTTAGACTTTATTGGAAAATTTATATATATAGAAGTCCTCAATTTGTGATCTGCTGAATAACATTTATGAAGAGAAATGGGTGATGTTTGTACTCGGGTTTTAATTCACAGTATAATCAAGCAATCACATGCTTGGGTTGCAAAGCAAATTGTCCAACACTTGCAGTGTGATCAATGGAAGGATTTTGTTCAAAGTGATTTTACTTTAAATAATGATAAAGAGTTTCTGTCTATTAAATGCAACAATGAAAGACATAGTTGATGTGGAAAAGTGTTTAAATACCCCCATAGGGAAGAGGAAGAAATCTAGCAAATTAATTAGGATTGTTTGTCATTTATGTCTTCCAACTTCAGCAATGAAGAAAATTTACTCAAGTCTTCTTTGGCGTCTGTCAATTTTAAATCATGGCACGTCAGCTCCTTTTGTGAGGCACTTTGTAAGCGAGGCGCAGGTGATGAGTTATTGCCAATAAACCAGGATTGCCATTTGGGCTGTACAGTAGCAAAACATAAATTTTGCTTAATGTGCCTTTAAGAATGTGAGCTGAGTGGCTGCGCTGCTGGCAGTGAGTAATGATTCACAGCATCAGGACGAGGATCCGTTTGTCTGTCTCATCTTGTCATGTAAATGTTTGAAAAAACCCCGAGCAGCTAACACGGCAATCTGGCAGCAGTCTGCAGCGAGCTCTGCGAGTCAGAGGCTCCTGCAGCACAGGAGGTGTGCATGTGGAGAGTCTGCTTTCCCTGATACCCTTTGGATGACAGATGTGCAGGCAGCGCTGCCTCTGCGGAGCCAGGAGATCTTGTACCCACTGGCAGTCGGTCACTGCTGCTGGGGATGGCGAGGGAAAGAGGGGCATGAGGATATTTTACACTTTGTTTGAGGCCTTCTCCTGTGGTATGCTGAAATTACTCCCTAGAATAGTACAAATGTTTCAGGTGGCACCCAGGGAATGCCATTTGGGCTTTATGCTGATGCCTGCTGAGAAGGAAATGTCAGGAAAGCATTTAGGCAACAGCAGATCAAGCTTTGTGATTTGGAGTTTAATTAATGCTTGAGATTTCTGCCCTGCGTGGGTAGAAATCAGCAATGACCATTAGAGAACCTGCAGAATTCCTCCCCTGAACGTCAGATGGGGATATTGTAATCACTCCTGCCTTGATGCCTGTGCAGGTTGCCAGGAAGTGTTCCTAGTAAAGTTGGCTTTACACTGGGATCTGACCTGCCAATCTCAGTGGGACTGCTGGGTTTGGTGACAGGGATCCTGTTTGGGATGCTCTTTCAGCATCAGTCCAGGCTATTAATAGCAATATTAATGAATTATATTATTATTAAAAGTAATATTAATGGGTAATAGTCCCACTATTACCCATTAATTCAGTGCTTTGGTATTCATTACAGTATTTCTGAGACTGTTTCTTTCATGTGAAATTCAGTAAAATCAACAGATTGAAATGCGCTATTGCATATGGTGCTGTAATATTTAGGTTTTAATTGCATTTCTGAGAAAAAGTACAAACTTAAGTACTTGTCTCAATGGAAATATGAAGTAGATTGCAGCCTTGAATGAACTCCAAAGCAGCCAAATAGAAGATGCTCTTGGAAAATACAGAGATACTATTGTTTATGCATATGGACATATCAACATGTGCAAATTATGCTGGAAACACCAATTATTATATTTATAGACAGATTTTCAAAGGTGTATCCATGGAGGTCAAGGAGTAGGCCCAGAGGAGCCACAGAAGAGATGATGCTGCCTCTTGCTGTGGTCAGGACCAGATGCTTCATGGAACAGCGCAGCTTTTTATGGCAGGGTTGTACTATCACTGATGGTCAATCAGATTCAAAATTCACACATGACTAACTTTATACCTTATTCTGAGATTAGAAGGAACTTCTGTAATCTTTCCAGCCATTGAAATGAATTTTTTTTTTCTAATCAGAATCATCAAAATCTGTTCTTTTGTCTCTGTGACAATTTTGTATGGGGAGTACAAAGATTCATCTATTCCCAAAACACAGTGATTCATTTTCGTTAAATTGTTCGTGTTTTTGGTTTTACTTGCAGTTGAAGAGTGTCAAATTCCGTGAGGTTGGTAAAAATACTTGTGCCCCTGTATGTGCCATTTTAACAGTGCTGGGCATGTTTTCCCTCCCACGCTGCATTCTGGGAGCGAGCTGTTGGTTGTGAGCAAAATTGTCAGCTTTTGCAAATTAGAAACCAGCTCCAGCCATCCACAAAGGACAGAGAGATTTCTGAGCATCCTGAGCAGGGAAGACACAAAGAGAGGAGATTTTGGGCTGTGTCTGCATGGGCGTATATGTGTGTGTAGTATATTCATCCATCGAGCTCGGAACATTGTTCCAAGTGGGTGTTTGCACTTCTCAAGAGATTTAAAATACCAGACACCGAGCACAGGAATATACTTTGTGTGCCAGGAAACAAATCTATATTAGCAACTGCAGAAAAATCAGTAGAATATATATGACTGATTTGATAAAAAAGTCTTAAGGCAGAGTGCATCTGGGGAGCATTTTCGTTATTGTGAATTAGATATTGAAAATATTTTTCCACAGACTAAAACTTGTTTTTTCCTCATTAGCTTTCTAATTAAGCTATGGAATTTTTTTGTTTTATTTTAAGAGAAAGAACTTGTTTTGTGTCTTTTCCAAGACTGAAAGGAAGAAACAACTATTGCAAGTCAAATGGTAGAACACAAGATATTTATTCATAGCAGATTCAATAAATAATGTTTCTTGTGCCAGGTCCAAGTACTCTGTATAAAGGAAATACTTAACATTTTTGTTGCCATTAGAATGTTACTTATTTAAATATGTATTTTTTTTTTCTGTTTTATGATCATCTTTTATATCAAGTATAATTATACTTGTTCCTGGTATTGCTAAGAGCCAGCCCATGTCAGGTTCTCAGTTCATTGTCCTGAACTGCTTGGTTTTCTTTCCCTAAGTTTCTTTGGTAACTTGTTCTGCCGAATTTTAGTTTAGGGCACCATACGTATGCAGTTCATATTTTGGGGTTACTAAATAGCAAACAGCCATAAAGCACTGTCCTCTAGCTCGCCAGAATTACTTTTCTAACATTTAAACAAAAGAAATAACCCTAAATGCCGATATTAATTCACAGTGTAGTTTAACACCCAATAATAAATGCCAAGTGTTAATAGTAAATCTATGGAGACAGTGCCATATTTTGTCATCTAAATACCTTTAACTACCACAAGATCTTCCAATATAATTAGTAGAGGATATTGAGCCCAGCCAGAAATATGGGATTCATCATTAAATTCAGAGGCTTCTTTATTTCTGTGAGTCTAATCATGTGTGCAGACAAATTGTTAATGGCATGGGCTTTATTGCTCTTAGATTTCCTCTATTTGAAATGGAATGGCCTTCTTTGTGTGAAATAATTAGGTTTCATTGTTCTACCTGCATCAAGTCTTGTTGATAATCTTATGGTTTTAGCAATTCAGATTCAGAGAGCAGTTGGTGGTGATGACGCTTCATTTTAAATCACAAAGTATTGTTATTTTTCCTCCTTTTCCCTTTGTACTTTATTCCCGTTCTTGTGACAGTAATAGATGTAATATCACTAAATTTCAGTGGGAGAAAGTCAATAATTAACAAATGAAAACCATTTGGGTTTGCAATGTGCAGATTTGAGAATATCTCTCCTCGGTTGGCACATGCTGAAATGTTTTTTAGGACACCTCACCTATGCCTGTGCAATCAGAAATGTAAAGCCCCAAGTCAATGACAGCCTATTACATAATCATATACAATTTTCAGTGATTTACAAACTCATTGTTTGACCTTGCTTTTTTTGGTTGGGTGAGTTATGATTATGCTTAAGGATTAATTAGCCTTCTGGTACTTGTTCACGTAGAAGAAAAAATTGCTTATCTGTAGCAAGGGTCATTTGCTGTGTCTTGAAGTCTCTGGAGAAACCCTTCTCATGTTTTTCAGTTTTAGGAAGTCCCAGAATTAATATAAGCTGAGGTTTTATATGAAACCAAGGGACTGCGTGTCGGGGACATTTAGCAGATTTGTTGCTTGTAGCTCCAGAGGAGGGATCTTGGCTCTTTTGGCATAAGCACCAAGTCTCTTGTTGGCTAATGCATTTCAAAATGATTTTTAGAATGAGATTCTTGTCCCAAATGCACAGTAGGAAAAAATAGCAATCTGACTGCAAAGTCACTATGAGCTGCATTTCTCTGTCTGCAGGGTGGAAGACTATCTAATCTTTTGTCCAGGTCTGCATTTCACATTTCCAAGCACATTCCTTGCAGATTTCCAAAAGTGTCCATTGGCACTGCAGTGTGTGCATCCTCCACTCTCAGTGCACTCTTGCTAGATGAGTTCTAATCCCCCATGAAAATACCTAATATTTTTTTCCTTTCCCATACCAAAGAAAATTCTTTGAGAATTTTTTATTGCTCACCCTCTATTAGGAGGTCCTGACGCTGGTCTAACCATACCCAAAATCTATTGATCAATTCCGGGGTAAATTTTAATTTAGATGTATTTTCATCCTCAAGCCAGAACACTGCAAACACTTGTGGGAGTTATTCAAGAAGCAGCTCCAGAGGGGGTTGCTCAACCACTAGACTTGTGGGAAGATTTTCCTGATTTTAATGCCTGTAGTGTAAACAGACACTGACATCCGCTTACAAATACTTGCGTTAAGTTACAACTTCCCTGGGAAGATGGGGAGCATTAAAACATCACAATGAGAGTTGTTTGCTGTGAAATATTGGGTATTGGCTGTATGAAATGCAGGACTCTCAGTGCATATGAGTGGACTTTGAAATCCCTTGCCCAGCACGAACAGATTCTAATCTATTTTTGCAGTAAAGTCCCTGTGCTCCTGAAGTGCTGCTTTTTCCATGACATAGATCCATCTCAAACCCAAGGCTCTTTGGGATCCTCAAGAGAAGTGATGTTTTGTCTACATCTCCTCAGCTAAAGCGTGGCTGATGTGATGCCTGCGCAGTGTATAACGGCCGAATCGGGACTTCTGAAATTTATACGATATTTCAGTAGATAGAGCACTCATCCAGGCTTGCAAGACTGAAACTCTGGGCTCTTTGTAGCCTCGGGGAGATCAAATTCATACCTTTCATTTCTCATTAAAGCGCCCTAGGTATGCAGCACAGAGGGCATTGTCCACTCTGGTTACATCTCTGTCATTCTGCTAAAAACCCCTGCAGGTCCTTGGGCAGAACAGACACAGTATGTCTGTAGTTCAGTCACCCAGGCAGCCGCCTGGGTCAGCAGAGATCTTGGCCCAGTTACTAATCCAAGTTCAAAGTGCCTTTGGGCAAAACACTCCGTGTAAAAACTCTGAGCAGTTGCCAGGAGAGGGATCAGCCCCAGCCCTCTCTTCTCGCTTGTCCTAAAGAGGTGTTCTCAGCCCCGGACTACAGATTGTGCTGCCCTGCTTTGGGTCCAGTTAGAGATGTTTTCCATGGGGCTGTGGAGTGTGGAGTGCAGGTTGCTAGAGCGTCACAGAAATGGGGAAAAGAAGAGAGTTTGAACACTTTCGTGCTGAGAACACTGTGGAAGACTCACCTCTTTTTCTCCATAGTGTATGAAAGAGAAGTGACTCCTATTGCTTCCTTCCATTATGCTGGGGATTTTTTATAAGAATGACCCTCACTCACTTTTCTGAAAGGAATTATTTCAGTGTGCAAATGGAGTAGCAGATGATTATTTTGGGACAGGCTGTAGCAATTTAAGAAGTAACCACTACGCTGCCTTTTTGCATTGTTACCTTTTCTCTGTAGGAGATTGCTGCCTCCAAAGCAGACATCCTTACTCCCTGTCAATCCAGAGCCAGCCAGGTTAGCCTGAACCAGCATTAAAAGTGATTTAAACTAATCTCTTTGACTTGTTATTAAACTGGCCTTGTAACATTCACCCAACCTGACAAGAGGGCTCTGCTCTGTGAAAGGCAGTGCCTTGCAGAGAGGCGAAGGCAGTGTGGAGCAGTAAGTTCTCCCAGGGATTCAGCCTTGTCTGCTGGCTCCCTAAATCACAGCGCCTTGCTGGAACTCTGAATTCCTGTCTGACTCCTGCAGCCCAGGGCGAGGCACCTGAGCCCACAGGGAGCTGGGATTTATGGTGCTCTCATTGCTTCAGCATCCCCCCTTAGCTGCTTGAGAGTGTGAATCCCTCACAGAGTGCCCAATTTCCCTATGTGTGCTACCAGAAAGTGCTTCGAAATGTCATGAGTTGCACTTTGGAAGTCAGGTGCTTAAAATTTAGGTTGTGACATGACCAATGTGGAAGTGCCCAGGTCTTTTTGTGTATTCAGATCCTCGTGGATTCACCCTCTTTTACTGCATTTATCATATGGTATTTAGCAAAAACGAGGAAAAGAAAAGGACCAAACAAATAGGGCTGTTCTAGCCCACCAATATGATAGAACAGTTAAATTAATGGCTAAATCTAATTAGGAAATGAAAAATTACAGCTTGTCTGCTGCCAATACTAAAGCAAATGGACTGTGAGATAGAGCTATGGTTACACTCCAAAATTATCTTCCCATTGTTGAATCTTAAGGTAGCATTGCTGCCTGCACTTGGAAATAAAATAATCCCAGCAATTATGGTTAGCAATTTGTGAGTGGTTTGAAATGCAGTGGCTTTTACTATAATAAATGGATTATTGTATGTTGACAAAGTACAGGTTTAATTAACAGTGACAGATAAAGCTATTGCATTTAGAAGCTGTTTATATTAAAAATTACCTGATAAGAAGGGGGGTTTAAGCATTCTAAGTACTCAGCTATGCATTACCATCTTGATCTGCTACCTTATGTATTCATCATTGCATGGCTGTTGCTTGGAATCACAGCAAGTTTTTCTGAGACATCAGACTGTCATAATAACCAATAGATCAATGGCTTGATTTACATATTTATTATGGAGAAACTCCTTGTTTTCATCAACATAACTTAGATCCTGTGCATCCTTTGTCTAAAGATAATTTGAAAATATTAATTTTCCAGTGACAGCTCGGTCTCCTTCCTGCTTAATCCCTTAATTTCCCATCTACCTAGGAGTGACACTTAATGAAATGAATGAGAAATTGTAACTTCAGGATGTCATTGTCCTTGCTGACTAAGAGCAAACAGGCAGCCCAAGAGAGGTCTGGGTAGCTGTACAAAATATATCAATCACAAAAACAAAAGCTAATTGCTTTCTATTTTTATTCCTTTACGTAAGAACATAACTTTAAAAATATCTTCTTCTTTAGTTTATTAATTCTCGAAAGTCTAAACCCACATATTTTTAGAAAAAATAATCCTCAAAAGGAAAAAAATGTGCCATCTGTCAGAACTAGAAATGTTGTTTTACTCTGCACATTTTGTTTTCAGCATCATATTCAGCATCATCTGGATCACAGTGTCTTAATCCTTCAGTGCAGGAATTTGCACAGAGGCACTCTTGGGTCTCAGGGAAAATAGTCACTGAAGTATTTTAGTGATTAAAAAATGTCAGCATTGCTCGGAAAATGTCGGAATTTTTTTAATTCCCTACTTTTCCTTAATTTTGCCCATTTCTGCAGTTCGGGGTAGCAAAGATGTTCAAAGGAATACAGATAAGATGAGAGGAAGGGAATTGCTGGAAGGGAGTGGCCTACAGCTTTCTGTGTTGTTGCACTTGGCATGGTAGAGCTGAACAGACAAGGTAGAGAGCAAAACAGAGGAATTACAGTGAGGAGATGAAGAAATTGGAGAATAAAAGGACAGAGAGAGGCGTGGAGAAGGTAAGAAGCATGGCACATGCAGAAAGGACCATGGTCCTGGTGCTGCTGGTAGCTGGAATTGTTGGCAGGCACTTATCCCCTTGGCAGCACTCTCAGACCTCTTAGAAATTAGAAAAGCTTTATAAAGTGAGTTGGAACTTCCATTGCTGCTCGTGTCTTTGCAGATTCTTTCCATCAAGGTTATTTCTCGTTGTGTTTTCTGGTGGTGTGCATCAGGTTTTTCTTTACAGCAGTGCTGTTACTTGCCCAGTGAATCCTGCACCAGCCCTGGAAGCTCTGCCCATTGCCTAAGGGTATCTCCACTGAGATCTCCACCTTCTCCTGGGTGAGCTCTCTGCAGCCTCACTGCTGCTCGGGAGGATTTTACTGATGGGACCTAAATACCTAGTGTGCTTGGTAAATGGATTTTAAGAATGAAAATGAAATTTTTTTTGTTTGTTTTCGTATGCCGTCAGTTTAGCACATACATCAAATGTGTGCTGATAGGGACAGTGAACATGATTTTAGCCTCCAGCCTGTTACTAACTTTAGTTTGGTAGAGGTTCAATCTAGTTCACTTATTTAGCTCTCCTCTGTTGCATGACTAAAGATCTAAGCAAAAAATGCTTAGAGTCCCAGCATCTGTTAATTTAAGCTATTTAAAGTACAAATGAATCAGAGGAAAGGTTTTTTAAACCAGTTTTTCGGAGGGTTTCCTCCACTTACTGCCTGTGTCTATGTTGAAAATCATAGGAACTGTTTTAAAATTCCAAGTTACAAAGCAGCCATTAGAAAAATGATTTTGAGTCAACAATTTTCATCTCTCCCATAATACACTAATGTGCTACACTGGTGGGAAGGTGCAGTGGTGAGGCTGGAAATGCCTGTAAGGTATCGTTCTTCCTCTCAGACAAAAACCCCAATGGCTGCTTAAAATTGTTGTACGTCATGGATGCTACACAGGCAGTTAAAGTCTCCCTGAAAATGCACTGCTTCTGGAGTTTGTAGGCACTACAGGAAATTTAATTGAAGCAGTTTGGGTGGTGTTATAGGACATAAAATCAGAGATGTTCCTTACTCTTATTACATACTTAAAAATATTATCTTAGAGTGTTCCCTAATAGTTTCTTATAATTTTGCCTTGGTTTTAAAAAACAACGTCTTTGAGTACAAATAGATGAAAATTCCCTTGGTAGCTAGGGTAATTACAGAGATTTTCAATTACCAAACTGCACGTTCACTGACTTTTCATTTATATCTTTCTCTTAAAATGAAGTTGTATTACAAGATGAAGTAGATGCATCTTCTGTTTTGGCTTCTCTTCATGTTCTGGAGAATTTGTTTTTCCTTTGGGTGCTTTTCTGTTGGCTCTCTGCTTTTTCTTCCCCCTAAGTGTTCCATACTGTGAGAACAAGCACACCATGACTGCATTCTCCTTTTCCCAGCCCTAACCACTGTCTTTCACTGTATGTATGTGATAGGGATGTTTCTTTACATTTTGGATAAGGATATGCATTTTTATTTGTGTATGTATTCATAAACACATACTCAGAATTACACATATACATTATGTTTTCATGTCTACACAAATGCATACCCTGGCACACTTCACAGGAGCAGAAATACACCACAACCCCCTCCAGAGTAGGTTAATGTGAGCTGAAGAAGCTGAAGTAATTGCCACAGGTACCCTTTCAAAATTAATGTCACTGAGCTGCAGGTATTTGGTGAATATTTTGTTATAAGAGGAGTCCCACATTAAGCCAAATGAACTGATTATGAAAATTGGAGGATAAAATAAATGTTAAATTTGCAATGTTGACAAACTGATGGTGCCGATTAAAAAAAAGCCAAAAATGTTGGGGGTTAAATTCAGGGATTTTGTGAAAAGCACCTTGTTATAGCCCAATCTTTTCAAAATTTACTAATGCACTTTCAAGCATGTTTTTCAATTAGCTGAACATCACAGCTGCATCTTGCACCTCAGGAAGTCAGTGTTAGCTCTGCTTCCATGCTGAGAGGCCAGAGGGCTTTGCTGCAGAAGGGAAAGGAAACCAACACGAAGCTTTAAGGCATGACAGTCGATTGCCTTTTTGTTTGCTGCCATTCCTCCATCTTTCTGGGCATGCAAATAACACCGATTTACATTAAAAATGGATGCAGATAATTCTTACTTCTGTTTATGTCACCATTAAGAGTGACTCCCTATGATTTACCATTGCAGTTTTCATCTTGCATTAATACAGCCGATAGTATTTATTTGTCTTTTTAATTGAAATAAAGTAGTAAAGAGAGGTTTCCTGGATTTGTTACTTGTATAAATATTTTTACACTGGTTTTGAAGTAAATGTCTTGCTATGGTGAGTGGGACTGGAGGACAGAACAGCCCCATGGAACTGCAGTTTGTTATACAGTTGGAAATCTCAGCGAGGGCAGGGCCCTGGGAAAAAAATTGCAGCTTTCTACCTGTGTTGCAGAAGAGGAAATAATCTGTGGAAATACCAAACTACAGGATAAAGTCTTTTTTAGAACAGAGTTATTTAGTTAGCTTTGCTTTCCTTCTTTTGTAGTAGTACACAGTACCTATTTTTATTTTACTATATTTACAGTGTGTAGTTATGATTGTCTTTAAAAGCTGTGGGGTGTGAAATAGGAATATATATATTTTTTACATTAAAGGGTTCAGAATTGCCTTTCCTGAGGAAACTGTCAGTGATGCCAGAGAATATCAAAGTCAGTGTGAAGCTCTTATGCTAAAAACTTATTTTTCATTCAATTTCTCTGCCTCTGCATTCGAAGTCTTGATAAAGGTTGAAAGTTTAGAGGTGACTGATACAATTATGGATGCAGTGACTGTTTAGCTAATTGGCAGCACTTTGAATAAAGGTACCATTTATAAATTATTCATTGATCTATATTCCATGATTAATAGGTGGAGCTTGGTTCTTCAGCTCATTGAAAAGCATATTCAAATTGTTTTAGTAAATCTGTAACAGATGCTGCTCTCACAAATTGTTTTAAAACACATTATAATGTGTAGATATAACTGAAGCAATATATATCATTTCACTGTTATTCAGTGTCACTGTCTTCTTATATAATTTCTCACATCACTGTGACACTGCATAAAGTAGGTTTTTTTCCTAATGAGGAATAAAACCATATCCTATTTGTGAAATGCCAGCTCCATTAAAGTCAGTGGTGAAATTTCCACTGGCATCACTATGTTCAAGCATACAATTCAAACTTCAGTGATGTAAATTGGCATGAGTGTTTTGATGTCACTCTAAAAAAACAGGCTTGTAGATAGAATAATAACGTTGTGGTTAATGCATATTAAAGTTACCTCTTAATTCCTACTCCCAAGCCACTTTTTTGAAGGAAGAACTTAAGTTTTCAGTGGAAGTTCAAGTCTCGGTTGTTCTCATTCAAACCTTCCTCCTTTCTTGTGAAGGAACATCTTTTGTGAGTCTGAAGTCACTGCAGACCTCTCTTTCTTCTTGCTCCTCCATCAGTGGGGGAGGACAGTGGACAATATTTTCTGCTACTGTCAGTCTCCATCCCTTGTCTCACAGTCACCCAGCTCACTGCTGGTCTCTCTGAAGGGGTTCAATTCTGCATATTTTTGCACTGTACTCTTTTGCAGTTTCCCACTGAGCAAATATTCACATCCATATGAGCCATGGATGGCAGCAGGATTGAGATCTTGGTTTGGAAAGTTTCACTACTGTGGTTAAAATCTGTCTGAACACACTGAGAATCCTGAAGTCAGTGCTATTTAGGATTATTTTCTTGTGAATCTCCAGTTGTCAAGGGCACTGAATTAACCTATGACTCAGAGAACACGAAAATGTTGCAGTTCAAATAGTTCTACAAAGTTGCTGTATAGATTAATATATTTGAACTTTTCAAGGGTCCCACAGGTTATTGGCAGGCACATTCAGGGAATTCAGGAAAACAGATGGTCAATATTTACAGGAGGGACTAAAACAAGGTGATTAGGACAACAAAAACTGTGATACAGAATTCGAGTTGCCGGTGGGAAAATGGAGCAGGTGGGGAGAAAATGGCAAAGTGCCACTGAAGCAAAAGCACAAGCTCCTGCTGTGGTTTGGGGGTGGCTACTGTTTGGAGGATGTGAGTGCAGAGATGTGCAGCCTCCCTGCTGGACACCACCACATTTACTGAGAGGAAATTCATCTCATCAGCTTCACAGGCAAAACCAGGTATTTACCTGAGAATTCCAGAACAGCTTGTGCAAGGAGCATTGCACACTAAATGGTGTTTTCCCAGAATTTCTCTTCACTGCTTTTAGATGCATTATTGACTTGCTAAGCTCATCATTAGGGGCTCACTTGCAGACCACCACCCACCAGAGGAGCACAGCTCGTGTGGAGCAACAAGTGCAGCATTTGCAAATGCATTTCCTGTAAGAAATAGTTTCTCACCCCACGACTATCACAATTCATGGATTCTCTCTCTCTCTCTCTCTTTCATTCTGTCTGTCTCAGACTCCAACATATTTCATCTCGAGCACCAAATGTCCCCAGGGAAAGTGTGGGTGAAAAGAATCCTCCAGCACTATAATGGATTCACACAGACAATTGGTGGAAAAAATATGAAAATTATATTTTCCCCAGGACAAGAACTCCATTTCCAACCTCTCTTACAAATCCTTTGGGAATGTCTACAAAATATCTTCAAGAGGCTGTGTTGGGAGAATAAGTCACATCTATTGGGCACTAAACCCAGGGACTCAACAGAGGTTTTATTGCACATTATAATTTTGATTTCCATTAGTTTCTTGTATTCCAAAGGCAACAATTCCCTGTGTTATTCCCCTGTCCTGTTGTCATGATCATCTTGTTTTAGTCCCTTCTGCAAATACTGAACATCACTCTTTTTCTGAATTCCTTAAACAGCTTAGATGAATGTGAACAATTTGTCTTAACCCTGTTTTGCTTGAAGGTTGCTGCTCCCGTACCAAAACCAAAGAAAAGCTTTGGTACAAGTCTTATTTTTTTCTCACAACCACATTACCTGTTCTAATAAAACTTTCCTTGCAGACCTTATTTCACTTATACCCTTAGATGGGGTCGACTAAAGCAACAACAATATCACATCCTGGGGGAGAAAACAGTGAACCCTTTTCACTTCTTACTGTGCAAACACACGTGCCTATATGGATATATATCTATATATATAGATATATAGAGATAGATAGATAGATAGATAGATAGATAGATAGATAAACAGATAGATAGATAGATAGATAGATAGATTTACATAGGTATAGATAGAAATATAGATATAGATTAGATATAGATATAGACATAGATATATAGACACAGATATAGATATATAGATATAGATAGATATAGATATAGATATAGATATAGATATAGATATAGATATAGATATAGATATAGATATAGATATAGATATAGATATAGATTAGATACAGATACAGATATAGATATAGATAGGTAGGTAGGTAGGTAGATAGATAGATAGATAGATAGATAGATAGATAGATAGATAGATAGATAGATATTTTCAGTGGCCAAATGGAAATGCAGGTGTTTAAGTCCAGAACTTGTGGCTGAAAAGCTCCAGTTTTACTTTTGTGAGTACATTGCTATGGCTTGTGGTCAAACACCAGTCACTTTCAGCTGCGTTAGTGAAAGCACTTTTTTGTTAAAATGCAGGAAAAGAGTGCCCAGAAATGGCTGACACTGTGTGGGTTTGGGTACTGAAGGCATTGCTCTTCTCCAAATGCTGCAGCTGCTCACTGAAAACCTTGGGGCGTCTGTGCTGTGACTCAGCATCTCTATTTTAAGGGTTTTAATTTCCAAAATAATGTTGATAACTCTTTCAAAAAAGGACCAGTTACACAACAGTCTAATGAATTTTCAAAGACAACAGCTAAATGTTAATTGTTAAAATGTAAGAGAAATATTTTCCAATAATTTATAATGTTAAATAGTGAGTTTTTATAGGAAATTTCTCCTGGATTTTTTTTAGATGTAATAGGGTAAAAATTCCCATGGTATATTCAGAGGTCTGAACACAGCAAATTTTTAATTAATATTTACTGTAAACCATAACTGTCTGTTATTAAGGGCAAAGCCTGGTACCTTTATACAGTATGGCAGAATGGCTCACTGGAGATTATAGGAGTTTTTTCAAACCCACAGAAGTAAATTTTACTTAAAGGAAATTAGGTATCTATCAAATCAGAGCTGGATTTTAACCTCCAAAATATTCAATTTTTTTCTTAAAGAATCATGCGATTGTTTGGGGGAAAATGGTTCATATGAGTGGGAAACTTCCTAAATTACATAAAGTTCTCTCTAAAGTCATTGTCTGGCTTTAGTTTAAAAGAATATTTTATTGGAGGTGTGTTGTTGAAATAACAGCTCTATAAGGTTTCATATTTCAGTTATTTCCAGGACTCTGTTTACAGGTAAAAACACCTTGGTATGTTGGTGGGGCAGAATAAGGAGAACTTTTCAGCAAAGACACAAGAATAATTTAATTTTGGTTATTTGTTAATCAATCTTTTTAATTAAGGGTTTTTTTTTTTTTATTTTATTTTTATTTTGCTTTTGTCCTCTTTCTGTCTGGAACTCTCAGATGAGTAATTGCCACGTATCTTTAGAAGGATATCATAGCAACCAAGACATGGGGAAGACAATAAATGAGAAAGCATAGTCCAGCAGTTTGTTTTAGCAGAGGTTAATCAATGGAACTGCAGCTTCGATCGCAGAGCCTGAATTCATTTCTTGTATTTGATTTTCCCTCCAGCCACCATTACAATTTACTTTATACCAAATGACTTCTGATGAGAAGATGACTTTAACCTCTTTTCAGTCCCGTCCATTCACTGCATTATTGTGGACTGTAGATTAAACAAAACCTACCCTGACAGAAGTAAATTTAAGCAATGTAGTTTCATTTTATGATGCCAGAGTAACTCTTAGTTACCAAATACCTTTCCTCATTAGCTGAGCTTGATGTAATCTGCTCTGAAGTGTTTATTTTATCCTTGTATGGACCTATAAAATGTTTCCAGAAGAATGAAAAATATCATTGGCACCAAAAAAAAAAAAAAGTAATGAAAGCCTTTTCCAGGACTGAGGCACACAATTTTATAATACCCAATGTTCTTTTCCCTGCCTTCCTTCTCAAAGGAATTGATTCTTTTCCCTCATGTTTCATGGAGCCACAAGCTTGCAGACATAGTCAGCTGGGTCAGTAATATTTGTGCTCTCTAGTCAAACTTCAGATGAACCTGCCCCTTTGAGGTGGCTCTTCTAACTCTTTCACTAGATCAACTGCCAACAAGATACTTTTTTATCCCTGTACAAGACGATGATAAAATCATTCTCTACATGGGACCGATAAGAAATAAATAATCTCACAAATGAAAAGTATAACCTTTCCAAGAGGAAGGATTATCACTTGTGTGAAGTAATACTGGGGAAAGCGATCAATTGAGACAAAAAAATTTGTGAGCCAGCAGTAGGCAGTGTGGGATCCAGAATGACCCCTGGACAGTCAGAAAGAAGGTGTAGGACACTTCCACCACGTTTGGAAACACAAACAGAACAAGTTTGTTGGGGCAACCCCTTAGAGCTCCACTGAGACTGTCCTCGATGGATGTTGTTGTGCTCCAGCAGCAGAGCCCAGCTGTGCTTCCCTGGAGCTTTGGGATTCTGGGAGAGCTGCCTGTGTCCCGTGGTCTGCAGTAGGAAAGCAGTGCTGGGCTGGGGGAGTGCAGGGCTTTCTGCTGGGACTGGAGTGAGAACAGACGTGTTGAGTTCCATCTCCTGCTTTGCACTGTAGTGAGCAGCCAGCAGAGGAATGGACTGGAATCCTCCAGGGCTGCATTTGTTGCTCCTAACCATTCCTGCCTTCTCCTTCCTTTCTACAGCTGCCCTTTGTCATCTTCCACCTTTTGCTCTCCCATTACAAATTCTTTGTTTCTTGCACCCGTTGACAGAGATTAATTTATTCCTTCCATTGCCTCTTGGCATTTAGTTCATTTTCTACTCTTACTCTCTGTATTTCTTTCTTACCTGTGAATTTATTTTCCCCAGATTTTTGTATCATTTTCTTTTCCTGCCCTAAGTTGGCACAGCTGCCATCTGACTTTTCTTTGTGTGATGTATCTTTTTTTCCTCAGTTCTCGTGTTCTGCAGTGTGTGAAACGCACCGAACTGTGGAGTTGCCAAGAAGCATCAAACAGTGAGGAAGAGATAAAAGTATTGAACTACGAGAGTGTACTTTAAGCTCTGTGTGCTGCCACAGACAGGACTGGTTCCCTGTTGTACTGCTCCACTTATGTTGTTTAAGTTTTAGGACTAATTATGACATATGTTGCTCATTCATTTTTGCTTTCTTGGGCATACAATCCAATTCCATCTGGGAGAAATGTTCAGAAAGAACACACTTTTCACCTGTAGGGCAGCCCCAGAAAAGAAAAGCAGTGAATCTGAACAATTTAACATCCTAGCTTTGCAAACAAATCCAATAACATAACTTCTAATAGTCTGTGCATTTTAAAACTTGGCTTTAGTCAAGTGTACGTATTAGTAATAGTATGTTGGTAGAAAAATTTTTCTTCAAGGGGCTGTTTTTTACTTGAGTGCTGTTTGCATAAATATTTCTAAAGCATGATTTTAGAGTTTGCACAGACTTTTCCCATCCCTGTTACACTTTAGTCCTTGCTTTCTATCCAATTTAGAAAAAGAAACCTCCAGTTAAAGCACAACCATCACTCTAAAAATGAGTTTAACTTGTAGTTACTGAAAAATTGAGAGGGAGCTTGCAGTAAGGATGCTTTTTTTTTTAATTGATGAGAAGAATAATTTTAAAACTACACATATTGCATAAAAGCAATTTTTATTGGGCTTTTGTTGTCTGCAAGATGCAAGGGAGGCTTAAAAGAGTAAGATGCAAGGAAGTTTTAAAGGAATAACATCGTACATACAGTAGCAGAAGGCAGGAAATTAAATTTATTGCAGACTTCCCCCACTTTGTTTCTTTCCAGGGGAAAACGGAAACTTTCTAAATGTACAAATGAAGCTTGAAAGGTTTTTAAAAATAAAAAAAAACCCAACACTTCCCCCTCCCCTCCGTACGTTTAAAAAAAAAACAAAACAATGTATGTACTGTGGTAGTTCCATATGAAAGAATATAGGCACTTTTAAAAATAGAGACTTTACCTGTAAGTATTAGGAATATGCACTTGGAAAGAACAATTGTACGAAGTTAGAAGGCATAATGTGAGTTGTGAATGCGAGAAAACTAGTGGGATTTGAGATTCTGTAGGAAATGCAGTAGTGAGTTCTGACGTATTGCCCAGGTACTGAGTGCTCCTGCCAGCCACGAGAAACAGTCTGTGGGGAACAGTCTGTAAGGAACAGTTTGTGAGGAACAGTCTGTAAGGAACAGTTTGTGAGGAACAGTCTGTGCCCTGTCCCATGTCCCAGATTGGACTCAGCAGTGATGATTTACAGACTGACAATTGGGAGGTGACAAAAGCACACCTGGCTGTGAGCAGGTTATCGCTGCCTGCAAACTGAGGAACTCTGCCAAATGCAGCACCAGGGAGGAATCCTGAAGCGCTTAAGTTTCATCCTTAAATAGGTAATGATGACTGTAGGCTGGTGTTTCACTGGTGAGGATGGTGTCTGTCCCCCTCGGGATCGGTTTTCGTCAGTCGCTGTTCTGCACAAACTCATCCCCAGCAGCCTGGTCCCAGCAGACCCAAATGCTTCCCTGTCTGCCTGCGCTGTTATCTCAGTGTGTGACTCGTCTGTGTGAGCCACCTCTAGCAAGTCACTTCATTTAAAAATCACTTTTCCCACTTGGGGAAAGAGTGGTGCCTAATTCATAAGCACACTGCTCAAAGTCGTTGCGAGGCAAAGCTAAATGAGGAGGGCCCTAAGAGCTCACTACGCTCCACTTCCTTGGCAGAAATGCATCTCATCTATAAGAGAGCCCACAGTTGTAGGAGTTGAATTTGGGCAACTCAACCCTCTAATTCTCTTGGAATAGCAGAGCAGAGCCCTTCTTCATTTAGCAAACACTCAGCTGAAGGTGACCTCCTGGCCATTTCCTTCCTTGTCCTTTCCCTCTGTGGGATTTTGTCCTCCTTCCCCTCCAGCCCAGCCCCTCCCTGACCCGCGTCCCCCAAGGCCAGCTCTGTTGAGCAGCACTCAAGGCATGGCTAAACATTTCTTGCTGCTGCTGCTGAGGCAGAGTTGGTCATCCTGCACTCACTCAGCTCTGTGGTGCCGTTTGGACCGGGAAATCACAGATGTGATTCTGTTGCTTTGCTGACTGTGGTCTCATTTTGCATCTCTGAAGCATTTTTCTGATTAGGTGCAGTTTTAAGAGTGAACTCAAGAATGGGTGGAAAAACTCGGGTTTTTTCCAAGTTTCCCACATGGCAATTCGCAGGAGCGTAAAAAGTTCTTTAGCTTGCACTTCACCATGCTCTGTGGTTCTTCTTGGTTTGCATATTTGTAGGATCCTCATGGATATATACTGTGCAACAGGAATTTTCATTTCCAGAAGAAAGTGTTTATTTTCTATTCTGCACATGTTTTAACAGCTCCTGAGTCCTTTCTCAAAGTCTGCAGGGGAAAGATTTGCCTTAACACATACAGTAACTCTATTGGACTTTTAGATATGAACTCTAGCAAGAACAACAAAAATCCTTTTAGTTGGTTCAAGTGTCTCAAGAAGCAAGGACTTGAACTTGACTTTTGTGTTCTGAAATACAAAAATGCAAATCTGCAAAGAGCTTCTCACAAGTTTTTCTTTGGAAGTTGATACCCTGGGTCCGTATTTATTCTTTAAACTGCACTAGCTAGCAACAGAAGCTGTGTAGGTGTTAAGGAAAAGAAAAACAGATTACATTACAAAGCAAGATGCACACTGTTTGAATGCATCAATAATTCTCTTTTTCTTCTCTTTTTGCAGCAGTCCTGAAAAAGATGCAAATATATTCTGCAGTTTAGACTTGAACTGCTTATGGCAGATGTACATTAATATAAAGTCCTTTTCTTCATGAACACTGGGATGAGCCATATTTTTTTCAGAAATATTTGGGCTAATTAAAATTGAATGAATGTTTTAATTTCGTTTAAATACAACATATTTTCTACCTGTATCAGCTCTATGCCTTGCTTGTTTTGACATATTGGAAAGAAAGCAAAAGGACTGACTGTATTACAAGTAAGGAGCTAAAATTTTTCCAGCTCTTTAATATTTTTTAGTTTTAAAATGTCTTGTTCAATCAAAATAGTCTCATCCTAAACCTTTCCCTCTCTCTTTCTACATACAACTTCAGCCTTTAATGTGCACATGGCATGGACATTATTTTAGGTTAATGACAGCCTTGGCATACACAGTGATTTAATTTGTAGTGTTTAGTAATGAATAATTGGGCTTTAATAAGGGACAATTACTTGTCAATACATTTCAGATTTTTATGCAGGTCAGAGA
Source organism: Acanthiza pusilla (assembly GCA_036630365.1). Classification (NCBI taxonomy): domain Eukaryota; kingdom Metazoa; phylum Chordata; class Aves; order Passeriformes; family Acanthizidae; genus Acanthiza; species Acanthiza pusilla. The sequence goes on along the minus strand of JAXCHO010000103.1, from coordinate 1,537,115 downwards.
TACTTGGCTTGCTTTATGTTACTCCTTGGGATTGAGGCATTCAGTCTAGGAAAATGCAAACTTCACCCTCTCCAGCATTTTAAATTAAAACAGATTTCTCCTTAATTTCACTTTTCTTTTTATTGTTTTGTCTTGCTGCTCTTAGCAGTGGATTAAGTGCATTTCAAACATCTATTGATTTCAAGGAATACTGAATCAGATACTCATTAATATTGTGCTAGCTTCTGTTTTTTCTTACAAAGTCACTCTCTCTGCCTATCTTTTCCGCCTGTACAGTGTCTTCAGTTGCATCAATATTAGCCAAAAACACTTCACAGCTTTCATCAGTCCTACTCTACTCCTAGCATTATACTTTGTATTTTTCCTCAGTGTTTGCTGCTAATGATGATTACCTGAGTCCTGGTCTGTGTGGGAGTTTTCTAACGCTCATTAATGACTTTTCATCTGTCATGAATCGTGCTGTTAGTGCTCAATAAATATGAGCAAAATAAAATTATACAAGGTCTTTCTCTTTTCTTCTAACTGCTGCAACAGGGATGTAAATTCAGTTTAAAGGGTTTGTTCAGCTTGCTTGGGTTGAATGCTCGCCTGTTAATGGAAGTTTGCCATTTTCTTCTGCAGAACTTTGCTGTTCCCTGCACCACCCCCTTTCTCTTCAAATAAATTATCAGTGTGATTCACCCCAGCATGGTCCCTGGAAACCCTCGATTCCTCTTTCTCCTCCTTCCTTACACTTTGCTGTTCTCTTCTTTTCCAAAAGCTGTTGTGAGCTTCCTGCTCTGCATTCCTGCTCATAACAGAATAGCCACGGCTTTTCTCTGCCTTGTCATTAAATTTAGCAAGACTGGAGTACCCTTCCATCAGCACAGTGCTCTACATTGTGTATCTCTGTGAAGAGGCAGAGTGTTTAAGAAATGCTTCTCTTAAAGACAAGAGCATCCAAAACGAAGTATCTTTGAAATTCACTTGGATCACTGTGGAATATTGCATATTATGGAATGTGTAGGGTCCTCCAAAGAGATTAGGGCTTCACATGCAGAGACAAGATGCTTATCTGCACTCACAGGAAAGTTTTGTAACCTCCCAGTTCAGATTTACAGTTGTTTTTTTTCTTCAGACTCCTGTCTGCATCACTGCTCAGTGAATATTCTCCTGCTAAGATCAAGATGTGTTGCTCACGTTGGGGAGACAGAAGACACACCAAACAAGAATATATTCCGTCGCTGGGGAAAACTAAACAACTAAATAGAAATTCTGCTTCAAGCTGCCATTGCAGCTCAGCATTTCTGTTTGGATGAGAGGCAGTTTTGTATCCTGAACATCTCTTTGAAAGGCTTCAGCAAAAATGCTTCACATCATGGTAGAAATGCCATGGATGGAAAAGCAAAAAATTGCGTCAGTGCTGAATGAAGACATGCAGCACCTCGTCTGGAAAGTGCAGCACAAACAGGGACTGCTCCTTGTGGGGCTGAGAGTTGGGACTTTGAAAGGAATACACAGTCCAAGTCACTGTTATTTTCTGGTTTTCTTTAAAAAACTTTTATGAACTTAATTTCCCTTTTAATACTGATACTATAGATACGAAAAAAAGTCACTAAATTCTTCTCTATGGAACTGCTGCTATCTCTAGGAGCATTTTTACAAAGAAATCTTCTAAGAGAATCTTCACATTTTTCATTCGACTATGTAATACACTAAACCTCAGGAGATATTAAATGTGTGTCTGTGGGAGAATGCAGTGTTCCTTGCATAATTTAACCAGCATTATTACTCAGCAGCTGCCTTAAAGGAATAACAATTTCAAAGCTCTTCTGCTTGTTCTGCATTCTGTGATGTGGTGCTTTACTACATCCTTTGCTAGTTAAATGAAAAACCCTAAGAGTCTTGAACCAGCACTACTGTTGGCTGCACAAACTAGACAAGGAGAGATGAAAGCAGAGTTATATCTGGGCCTTCAATTCAAGAAGTTACTGGAGAGAAAAATGTGTAGTGATATCAGAAATTATATTTTTCCTGATAATATTCCTTTATTATTCAGTGCAGGTTTGTGGAAGTGTATTTCTGTAAATCAAACATGATGGGTAAGAACTTAACCATGGCAGATTTCTGGTAATCATTCCCATTTTTCAGTTGATCCTTAGTAAATTAACCTTATGGCAGCACTCAAGGCAGCAGAAATCCTCCCTGAGAAGCTGAAAAGCTATTACCAGGTACCTGACAATCTTTCCTCTACTGTGTGCAACAGGGTATTCAGGAAACAAAAAAATACTGGACTTTTCTTCTTTACTGTCATTTTTGATCCACTTTTAGTGGACATGGCAGAAGTGTGCAGAGTTGTGTGTGCTCGAGCTTATGTGCTCGGCTCTCTGTGTGGATTTGATGCATTTATCTGTATTTGAGACAGGCTGGAGGTATTATGCTGTGAGATGAATAATCTGCTTAAATAATAAAGCACCGGTAAGCGGTATTGAAAGCAATGAATGTCTTTCTTTGATGGCCATTTCCTATGTGGCCTGAATAATATTGCTAAGAACTGGCAGCCTGGCATTTCAGGCTCAGAGGAAATTTCTTCGAGTTTGTCAGGTATGATGTGGCAACACCTTTGCAGGGAGTTGAATGATTACTTTGTGCTGACAATTTGGCTGGCGATGAAAGGAGATGGTATTGACTCTGGTTTAGGTCAGTATTTTAGGTCTCTGTGGGAGCCGCTGTCTGGGTTTTAATTTTGAAGTTTAATTTACAGCAAAGAAATGTTCATTCTAAGATAGCTTGTATACTAAGACTTACAAAAGGGAAAGAAAAAAAAAGTCAGGTAGAGCTGCCATGATGGAGAAGCTGTACCAGCAAAATATTGCATTTGTAGAAACTTGAGGAGGAAATGCAGAGGCAGATTAGAAGAAAAAGATTGAATATGGTATGGTTGCTGAGTGAAGAAGATGGGTCAAGGTTTCTCTGCTGAGAAATCAGTAGAGCTTCATGCAGAATAATTGAGTCTCATCAAGTTCAGCTGAAAATCTGGGCATAAGGCTTGTTTTTCTACTCTGTGCTGCAAACTAGGCACGAAGGCCATGGGTGTTGCACCTGCACAAGTGATAAATGAACCATCTACAGAAGATACCAAAATATCAGGGAAGCTGTGGGTGGCCCAGAGCACAGGAGTGAGAATCTGATGCTTTATTCCTTAAAGAACTGGGTGCATCGAGTTAATAAAATATTAACTCACTAGGAGTCTTTCCAGTCTTCTGGATAAATACGTGATACTTTAAAACTTCCCTATATTTGATCTGCTAAGTTTTTGTATGATTTCTAGATCTTGGTAAAAACATTAAGCACTAAATAGTAGCACTGCTGTGAGGGATGTCAACAGGCACAAGAGTTTTGTGCAGCTGAATGGCATCCTTTGTTCCTGATTACGCCACTTTGCTACTCTTCTGCATGACTCAGTTTGCAATTGTGTGCCTTTGAGGGTGTCTCGATGATTGGAACGGTGATGAAGGTGCTATTGTGAGGAATATGTGGGAGTAGTCATCCACAGGAACATTTAAAAATATATATATACACACCATCTGGTGCAATGAGGTGTATTTCAAAGGCAAAATATTTGCTCTTTGGAAGTGTCTCAGAGTTAAGGATATTTTTTTTTTCCTTCAGAAAAGATGGTTTGGCAATTTCTAGAAAGAAATTCTTCATTCGGGGAAGGAACCTAAGCAGGAGTTGAATTTTTTATAGTTCAGTTTCTGAACCCTCTCCATATTTTTAAAAAACTCTTTTAAAGTACCTATTCAAGAACTGGAGAGTACTTGAAGAATAGGATCATTAAAATTTCATACAAACATAATACCATTTAGCTACGCCTTCTTGATGTTTGTTTATACAACCAGGATCTATGTGAGCTCTCACAGAAAATGTTGAATTGATTATCCCTTTTGATGGCCTTTTCAGAGTTTTCCAGCACAGAAGACTCCAATCAGGATTCCCCTGTGTGAAAGCTTTTTGTATTCATGGCTCTACAAAACGCAGTATATTAGGCTATATGACCTTATGTTTTTCTTGAATTACTGGTAAAAGTACTGTGAAATTGTATGGGGCCAAGAACAGATGTTCAAAGACCCCTAGCAGCAGCACCTCTAGTGAGCCATGAATATCTCACAATAACTTTCGGGGTTGTCAGCCTAGCATAGTAATGTGAGCATTTAGCACATTTAAATGTGCCACTTTAATTCTGTGTAACGCTATTTTTTTTTTATTAGAACATTGTGTGCTTCAACATTAAATGTCTCGCAGAGAGATTTTTGTTGTCAACTAAAGCTGAGAGCAATTTTTTTTTTTGAGAAGACTTAAAAACATGTTTATAAAACCAAGGTGAATGGCACGATTTTTTTTCCCTTCCAATTTCTTTACTCACTCAGCAGCTGGTACCTGTTTTGCTCACGATGAAAGTCAGCCTGATGAGTTGCAGGTACAGATTTCATTTGGTTTGCACTTCACAATTTTTGCCCAAAGAGTTTAATTTCTTAGTCTCCTGGAATTTCTGCACTATATGATGATGTATTAGAGAGCAGATAGTTCTTGTAGAAGACATGAAACATTTTATTCATTTTTAGAACTGCCATTATTCGATGACTGGTTTTCTTTAATTACTGCAGGGATAAACCCCCCTCTAAATGAACTGTGTAGCACAACCACATATCTTCTGTTTTTCCAGGCATAAACAGGAGTGCTTAGTGAATAATCATTTTTATGCATCTTTATTGATATTTTTAAAATCCTAATATAGTAATGGATGTATGCCTCACTGATGGATTCAATTTCCTTATTATGCCTCACTATTTACTACAGGTTGGTTTTTTAAAAAATTTAATTAGTGCTTGCTAGCTATCTTTTAAATTTAAGTTTTAATGCAATGCAGTCAGGATTTTTTCTTTTTGTTGTAGAGGCAGACTTTTTGCAGCACAGCTTTCCCTTTTCCTTTCATTCAGGATGCCTTTTTAAGTAAGTCAATCTTCTCTTGTAATAGTGGAATAATAGTTTGTTGGGTTTTATCACCCTGTAAGAATTAAGAGGTCCAGTTATCATTTATGTTTATGGATAGGCCTTGTTGGACATGAGCTGGGTCTGTCCCCAGCAGATGTAACCAGGCTGTGATTATTTACACCTTCTTTAGGGATATTTGAGTAATGGCAGCATAAGATAACTCCTATATGTCCTCCGGACTGATGGCATCTTGGAAAATGCATTTTTCCTTCTCTTTATCATACATGTTAAATGCTGCTTTTTCATCTAATGCTGGGCTCTGTAGCACACATTAATGATTGCTGCTGTCAGATAGGACTTTAATCCATTCCAGGATGTCTGATGTGCAAATAACTTGGAGCAGTTAGACTTTCTCTCCTCTGCCCTATCTGGGCATGCTGTTCTCCCTGACTGGGCATATTTAGAGACTTAGACACTGCAGTCATCAATCCTCCCACCAGACTTTGATAATTTTGATTTTTGTCTAATTTCTTCTCAAATGGAAGTTTTCTCTCTTGTTTTTGGATGGACTTCTGACATTAGGCTAAGGACAACTGATGACTTTACTTTTACATCACTCAATAATTTGATATGTTTTTCAGTGACTATCAGCACTTCATTTAACCTCTCAATGTCCTCGTGTTTTGGAAAAAACTAATTCTCTCCCAGTTCCTGCAACTAGTCAGGCATGTGGGGGATTATGTATTCTCCTGCTGGGAGGTGGATTATCAGCAGATAAAGCATTTCCACTTGCTCCAAGGTGCTGTGAAATTTCCCTAAACCCAAACCGACCCCTTGCAGGGTAGCTGGGGAGGCTGGAGCCTTTTTCCCACAATGGGACCCAAAACAGCACCAAATTTCTGCAGCCTCCCTTGTGGCTCAGCTCCCTCTGCCCCTCTCCCTCCTCAGGGCAGCGCTCCTGCACCTCTTCCACAGTGATTCTTCTTTTGATTGCTCCGTGGATGACCACAGCTAAGTGATGCAAATAACTATTCCAGTTTCTCCTGCTTCGGTCGCTGCTCCTGACGGAGCTGATTTCAGGGAATTGTTTGTGCAACCACAGAACTGCGCATGTCTCCTCTGCAGGCCAAGAAATGCCAGTGGGAAAACAAATATGTTAAAATTATGTGAAACTTCTACTCTCTATCTAGAACAGAAATGTGTTTAACCCAACTGGGCGCAGGATTTGGCCCAAGATCCATTACCCAAGATGTTGTAATGGCTCCTTCAGTCTAGGTCATAAATCTGTTGATTATATTTCTTTGGAAAGGAATTACTGCTTTAGTCAGACATGAATCTCTCATCAGATTTTATTAGCTTTATTTACATTGCTACTTGGATTAAAAAGAGCAGTTAAATAGCAGGAATTAGCAGTTTGTCAAATTTAAGTTTTCACGGGCCAATAATTTTCAGGGCGACCTGACTTCTGCTCTGCCTTTCACACTCCCTAACAAGAAGTTTATTGCTGCCTTGTAAACAACAGCAGTGGAGGGCAAACCAACAGAGACTGGCCCTTTGTGCCGTGCTTTTGTCAGGGGCGAGTTTTTCCAGCCTGGCTGCAAACCTGTGGAAACAGGGGTTGGTGCCAGAGGGGCCATGGGGCTCCCCAGCCAGAGCCTCATCCCTGCCCACAGCACATCTGGCCAGAGGTGCCGGACCTGGGCAGTTCCAGGGTGATGTTGGCCCCAGCAGCCACAAACACTGCTCTTGCTGTACTCACAGGCTGTGCCAAGTGCCTCAGAGTAGGTTTTTAATACCGAAACTGGTGATATGAGGCACCTGAATGTAAATAAAACAAATGCTGTCTGTGGTGCTGCTGGGAGTGCTGCCCCAGGTGTGCTGGTCCCTGTGCTTCAGGAGTCAGAGCTGAGGGGACAGGAGGGCCTTTGGGACTTTACACCTTTCTGTGTTTATGTCTTTCCTCTTGTAAAATGGAAATAGAGAGAAATTCACCATTGCTTCAAGTGGATTTTGTCACACTAGTGTGTGTCTGGCTCAGCAGAGCTCTGAGCTCTGGGATAGCACCTGAGAATTTGTTTGGGGATAATCAGGAATGGCGAAATGTGATTTTATGGCAGTGTGAGCATGAGCTGGCAAAGTATCCAGGTCAATGCAGCTCTGAGATCAGCAGATCCTGTGGGCACTCTTTGCCCCCCACCTTTGTTTACAAACAAAGAACAACTTCTGAGATGGCTTTCAGCCCCCAGGAGAACAAACTAACTGTTCAAACAAATGCGTTTTCCCTTCAGTTGCTAAATTGCAACCTCTCAGGTGACAAGGAAGATCTTCTTACTGCTGGCAGTGGTAAAGAATTTTAAGTGCTGAATGTTAAATTCTTATTAGTTTTACCTGAACTCGAGCTACCAGCACACCTGGGAGCCCTTGGAAGGAAACATTTCACCTGAGCATTATGGCTACAGAGCCCTGCTGAGCTCCCAACAGGCCCTTGGCTGTGTTTGACCCTCTCCTTGCCTCACCTCCCACTGCATGAGGTTTTTGCTGTGAAGAAGTTCCTTGTCCCTGCTTGACAGCTTTGTTGGAGGCAATTTCTGTTTCTGCCCTGGCTGCACCCTGTGGTGTGGGATCGGGATCTTCTCAATGCTGGGGGTCAGCCCGAGGATAATACACAGGCCCTGCAGGGCTGCTTTACAGGAATGTGAAATACTGTGCAGTGAAAATCCATTGTTGCTCTTGGTGTCAGCCTTTGTCAGCTGTCTTTGAGTGCCCCCCGTGTTGCACACAGCTGTATAATAAAGGCACGGAATTAATGATTATTTTCCATCCTAGAGAAGGATGACACTACTTATTTATTTCTGTGAATGTGAGTGATCTCCCTTTTCTGATAGTAACATTCTCAGTGAGTTCTGAAGAAGATTTGCTGTGCAGTAAGTTGAGAAACTGGCTTTGGAGAATATCATACTTACCTGCTAGTGTGAAAACAAATCCTGACTCCTTCAACCTACACACTCTATGAAAATGTGGTTATGAAAAGTGCAGTCCAGCTCTGGTAGCAGATCTGAGCTGGTACATGAGGCTTAGGAGCAGATGTCTCTTGGAATATTATCCAGGAGCTTTCAGCCACAGGTTGTGCTGGTGACCTCCAGCAACCAGGAGCTGGTATTGCACAATTGCATTTACGTTCAGTTTTCTCTGCTCCTGCCTCAGCGTTGCCTGTCAAAAATCCCAGCTCCCATGCTGGGAAAATGACTGGATGGATTTGTCCTAAAGCAGGCACCAAAGCTTTTGTTCATGGGCTGGCTGTCAACAAAATGCTGAGATAAGCTGGTTGACACGGGAGTTTCTGTCCTGGAGATCAATTGCAATACGGATGCGGTGGCAGAATGAGAGCTTCGCGCTCTCATCTGCCCCATAAATCGCTGCCTTTACATTTTCTGCTTGTCTGTTTTACCGTCTTGTAAAATTTGCTGTAATCGCCATCAGTTGTCCTTATTGCTTGTGGAATGTGCTGTGTAACATCCACTGTTAGGGGTCTGTAACGCTGAGCGTTTCTGAGGGGAGCTGGTAACGTGGGCAAGGGTTTGCCCTTGGGAATCCAGTCATGGAAAAGGGGAGAAACAAACTCTGCTAATGAGGACAAAGTGCGCAAATCGAAGATGAGGACTGTGTAGGGAAGTATATAACAGAGTAATGCTGTTAGTGCTGCTGTCATCTGCGATGCTGCTCAGCCGCAAGATTGCTATTTTCAATCGCTGGAGGGTTTAGTGTAGATGAGGCACAAATGGAAATAAATAGATATGCGTTTAATATCTAGATATTAGCATCGTGTTGTCTGTGTCTTTTATGTGATAGCAATCTCAATAGCTAGTAATCTCAATCTCTTTTTTTTTATGAAACATCCACTTTTTTTTTTTCAAGTATTGCTCTCACATCTCAGTCTGTGTAGTTCTGCTGCTGATAATAAACGTGCTCATGTTATTAGTTCCTTGTATTTTTACTTCTCTGAGTAAAACAGAAGAAGAAAGTTTGCAAAGTAAGAGCATTTCATGCCTATCAATGATGCAGAAAGATTATACATACACCTCCCTATCTCAGTGATGATATCTCAGTAGCAAAAAGAGAACAACTGCCAGCTACAAGTGAAGAGGCAGAAATTAGAGCAACTGCTGAAAAATCACTGAAATTAAGGACCTTCTCGTTTAGTGTGATTGGAGCATGTAAATATTAACTCGAATGATGACAACACATAAATTGGAGTGCTCAATAAAATTTGAGCACATGAAACTGAAGTGGCACAACCTGCTTTATTGATAATTTTTAAAGTCATCTGCATTTAATTTGCCACACTATTTACATGTGCTTCCTGTAGTTTGTTATAGTAGAATTTCCATAAGGAATACACCAGTCTTCCAAAATTCACACATATTATTCCATATATTCACACATTAAAAAAAAAAATTTCAATGTGCAAGATAGCCTGAACTGGGAAGATAATTAGGATTATGAAATTCTTTCATTTGACTTGTTCTATAAAAGTCTCTGGCTTTGCATAGAAGGTGGAATATCTAAGAAAACAGCAAGATAGTTACAAGGTAAAAGACTTCTGACATAGCTTTCATTTATTAATCAATAAGGATGGTAAAGAGAGGCAAATACTTCTCAACTAGCCAAATGTAGTTCATATAAATAGATCCTAAACCTTATAGGGTTTAATCTGCAGTGAACTTAGGACTGTAAATGAAAACTGATAGAGGTGCAAGTATCTGTTTTTTTATATCACCAAATAGGATTTGGAGTCTTTCTATGGGCCTTAAATTTTTCAGAACTGAGCTTTATACATGCAATATTATAATGCTACCTTTTGGTCCCTGACATTCTCCCAAGTGCAAAGGCAATAATTGAGGTGACATTTTCACTGTGAGGATTCAGCAAACAAAGAGCAAAAATATCACAAAAGTGAATCAACAATGAGAACACTTCTTAGATCATTCAAGCAGCGTCTTTAAAGAGACTGTGCACTTTGTTTGGGCAGAAGTCTTTGTGTTTTTGTAAGGCTTCTAGATCACAAACATTGGTATTGAAGAACATTTTCATTCTTAAAATGGGAAGAGTTAATTTTCCAAGTTATTCCCCTCATTAGCATGCCATTCCTTTTATAAACGATGAGCAGATGTAAGTGTGAGATTGTCTGGCATGATTAGAGACTACTAGGTAATCTTTGTAACATAAAACCTTTCATCTGACTTTTAAGATTTAAAAATATCTACAAACAGGAACAACAATAGCAAAATTCCATTCTAGGATTCCAAAAGGGCACAAAAGCTGTGTGTCCAGGGCAGTGACAGCTTTCTGTCAGGAGGCTGAGAGGTCTGGGTGCTGCCTGGCTGGCAGGATTTCCAGCAGTGACAGTGTAATAGAGCAGTTTATCCTGACAGATGACGAGGTCTGCTTATATTAGCTCATGATTTAACAAAAGACAGGCAAAATCATGGAGACCTTCTGTCTTCTTGTCAAAGGCCTCGTACAAAAGGGAGTTTTTGCATGGAAGGAGAGGTTTCTTGAGAATTCATAATTAAATGTCAGACTGGAGTGGGCAGAGCTATACAAAATAAAAATGAAAACTCTTTGTACAACAGGAACTAAGAAAGGATTTTTATAAATTACTGAAGCAGCCACTTGTTGACAAAATATGAGCACAACCCTGTCATTTTGCAAATATTCACTCACCCAATTAAATGATGTTATAATACTTTGTATACAGCAATCTCACTAATGAATGCTTTTTTAATTAATTCAGTTTTCTCATATGTAGAGATGTATTTTTTGCTCATCCTCAAGATATATAAAGTGTTAAAAATCTTTCAGCATCATGGCAAACAATGAGAATTATTTGGTTTCTCCCATTTCAATATTGCAGGCTTTGAAACTTCTCAGAGGTTTGCTGTGAGATGTTCTGTTTCTGTAGTACCGAGACACACTGTTAACTGCAAAATAAAGCTGCTGTCTCTTAAAAACCTAATGGAAGTGTGGGATAAATAAGACAAATCACTGACCTGCTTGGTCTTTAAAGAGCTGGGAAGAATTCTGTGCAATTCAGGATGAGATTGATTGATTTTATGCTCTCAAATACTGGGTGAAATACGTGGAAAATAATGTGACACAGGGGACTGTGGGGGTTATCTCTGTTTTCCTCCAGGCTGTGCTGGAACAAAAGCAGTGGTTGCTAAACTATGTGTGTCTCTACTACCGAAAAAAACCCCCAAAACCAAAAAACCTCACAAAACTAAAACCAAAAGCAAAGAACATGTCAAAACCTTCAGACAGTACAAACAAGTCTGAAGTCTTGTGCAATCAGACTTGTAATGCCAGTCCTTGTCTCTGAGTGCAGATGTTGAGCACACCTGGAGTTTGTTACCTGCTCAGTGCAGCACTGTCAGCAGTGAGAACACCTTTTAAAATTCAGCAAATAAAAGGATTGGAGAGCAAGGATGGAGGAAATTAATTATTCTGGGAAATGAGAAGGCTGAAGGAGAAAAGAAAGGAGCTAAAGGAGGAAGCAAATGGGAAGGCATACAGGGAAGGTGAGAACTTCAAGAAATGCAAAGGTAGAGGATGGGAAAGGAAGAACAGAGTGGGGCCAGAATATATGAGAGGCTGCAGAAAGGTACTAAGGGGGACAGTAGGAAGGGTAAGAACAGCAGAAAAGCAAGTCTATAAATTCCTTCTATGAAAGAAGGAATTTAATTTTTAAAATGGGGAGAAAAAAGGAACATTAAAGAGGATTTACAAAGTATAAAATGTATAGAATCCCTCCAGAGTCCAATGTATATCACATGTTCTTGGAAAAGCCCTTGATTTCGTCTGCTTATAATTGTCTTTAAGAGTTAATATGTCTTAGCAAAAGCTGATAACTTCTGTGTCACCCTTTCTTGTTCAAGAGGTTGTGCTCTGCCTTGGCCTGTGTGGAGGTTACTCGGGTCTCTGGGTTAATTGCAATCCTTGTATGGCCCCATGCAAGTCCCTGGAGATTTGCAATATACCTTCAATGTTGGCATCTGTAACCAGGGGCTGGAGGGTCTAGGATGAGAGGCATTGAAAGTCTGTGAAATTCCAGGATCATTCTCTTCTGAGCCAGTACAGAGTAGCTTCCTGCAGTATATTTTTTTGGAAGATAACATGAAATATTAATTTAGCCATATATCCTTCGATATTTTGAAAGCTGAGCCCACTGAAGTGGGCTCTGGATAGCTTATTACTCAGTGGATGGTAAATAGCTGTGTTTTTTCTTTAGCTCCAGCATTTCAGATTCTGTTGCTGGGACCAGCTGAATGGCCTGAAACTTGCAATTTCCCTTAAAATATATAATAAAACCTGTGTAGGATAAATGTGCTTCAAAATAGAATATTTAGCTTGGCAAACCTTGCCTGGTTTTGATGGGGTGCAAGAACCTAAAGAATCCTTTCCTTAAAATGCAAAAAAATTATTCAGCATGTGAGATATTCAAGCACTTAGGCCAGATTTAGAGAAGTCTTTACCAAAATGTTCGTTTTTTCTCATCAGTGCAGGGCTGATTCCAGAACTGGGAGCCTTGGTGATGCCCTTGGGCACTACAATATTCCATGGTCATTGGCAGGGCTGGATGCCATAATTCTGGTTTTGGTGCATTTTGTGAGTGTGTATTTTATGCACATGGGAAGTGCCATGTTAGCAAGTAATAAGCTCTACTTTAGTACTAGAATGTTGAAAATTGCTTTTGGGTGTCTAAAATATATTTTTCTCATTTAAATTTTATGTTGATATTAATATTTAAACCATATCAGCTAGCAAGAATGGTTTGAATGAACAGAATAGAAAGCCTTGTCAAACCATTGAAGACAAATGCTTTAATTTTTCTCATTTTAAGCCCTTCTGATAAACCACATTATTTTGTCATGTTGTTTTACTTAGTCATTTTAATATCAAATTCAGTGTAGTTTTTGCCATGTGGATTTCAGTTAAAATTAAATTTATTTAACATTTCACTGTATTAAATTTCTTCAATAGCTAATTCAATGCATATTCAAAAATAGTAAGAAATGTATTTTTTGTGGGGTCATGTTTTCCTTTTTCCATGGGTTGTCTAAGATTTATGTATTATATTTCATCAGATAACTATCCAGTGCTCATAACATCTATCACAGTAAAAGAAGTCAGTCAGATTTACTTATTTTTGTCACATATAGCTGGAAAAAAGTTCATGTTACAGATCCTTTCATGAGTAAAAACACAATGGCCAAAGCTTGCACCAAAATGGGAAGTTTTATCAGATTTTCCTTCCATCTCTTGTTCTGTCCGTCTTTCTGAAAAAACCGATCTAAAGGTCACTGGAGTCAATGAAAATACTCCTATTGACTTCAGTGGGTTTGGTTCACTCCCTAAATGCCAGTGAATAAATGTGGACTTTGCTAGATGTCCAGAGAATTTAAAAAAAAAAAAAAATCCTGGGAAAGATGAAAATACGCTACAAAGTCTTTCTCAGCAGCCCAGTCCCACGAGTTCAATTCCCATTTATATCAAAGGAGCTCCAACTCTGCTTTCTCAGTTAACCCTGTGTAGTTTTTCTCATTTCAGCTGGAAAAATGATTGACAGAAACAATCAAGAAGTATTTGTCACCTACCTTCATTTTGGTTTAGCTGTGAACTAAAAGCAATGGGGGATTTCCACTCACGACCTTCAGTTATTGCATCCTGGAATGTAAACCCCCAGCTAACAGTCACGGGCCAGGGTTCCAATGGAAGGAGGCAGTTGTGGAGTTTTCCTTTATTCTTGATACTTTATTTTATTTTTTTTACACCATAACCTGTATTTACTAGCACTCACTTGTATGTCTGACTCTTCACTTTTTTAATTTTTCTTTTTTTTTTTTGTGAGAGCTAGTCCTTGCATTTGCAAGACTCTTTATTGTGTATATTTCTCAAAAAGTGGAGGTTTGCCAGCAGATTCCAAGTACCTTTCCATTTTTAAGTGCTTTTACTTTATCTTTCAAGCCTCTCGCATTCTAAAAATTCTTCTGTTCAAGTGTAGCTTCAAAGACACTTCCTGTGAGCACTGAACTTTTGGGGAAAATTGTGTCCCCTGCTACTTTGTCACAGAATAAATATTCACCCCAGCATAAAAATAAAACACTGTGGGTGTGACAGTCGTAGAGTCACGATTTAGGTTGGAAGATCATTTAGGCTGGAAGATCATTAATTCAGCACTGCCAAGGCCACCCCTAAACAATGTCCCCAAGTGCCACATCTGCATCTAAACCCTACAGGGACAGTGACTTCACAGCTTCTCTGTTCCAGTGCTCGACAACTCTTTTGGTGAAGAAATTTTTCCAAAGCTGTCCTTTTCAGAAGGGGTTAATTACATGACACTTCCTCCAAAGCAAATTAAGCTTACATAAGTATTTCCCAGATATTTCAGAGGCTTTGCTAATTCCTTTTTTACACCTAGCTGCTGGGTGGGCTGAGAGCCTTGTTAAAATGAGCCTGCAGCAAGATGAGTGGAGGCTGTTGGGTTCTGCTGCAGCTCTTGTGGTATCCAAAAAAACTTCGTTCGGAGATGTGCTGTGGTTAATTGAGGCTGGACACGCTGTAACGCTCAGATAATTCACTGAACTATCACTGCAGAGGCAAAGCTCAGCTCTGAACCCTGCTTTTCTTGTCTGGTTGTGGCATCACTGAAGGTCAGAACTCCAGTTAGGGTTGGAGGGACACCACAGCTTCATCCTGCAGTTCATGCACTCCCCGAGCACCAGCTCCTCCCCACCGTGTCATGGATGAATTTGTCCCCTCTTGCTGTTTGACTTTATCTTGGGGACCCATCAACCTTCAGCTGAGCTGTCTCTATTCAAGAACACCCAACCATGTGTTCAGAAATGGCCTCTGTGGTGTTTGGGCTGCTCAGGGGAGTTTGTGTAGCGCTGCTGGGAGATTCAGATGCTCCCTGAGGGTGCTGGGCTGGGCCAATTTGAAGTCGTGAGCTTTGCCACCATCTCAGTAATAATAATAATAATAATGGTAAAAAATGAGACAGTTTTTAGATCACTTCTCACTTGTGGCCACTAACCATTTGCTGAAAGCTCATATTTTGTGTTCCATGCTATGCTGTTTATAGGGATTACTCTACCAACCTAAAAATATTTCCTTCTAAAGAGCTTTTAGTGATATGAATAACGTCCCTCACATCTGGCCAATATTCTCCCATTGCTTATCTGACAAAGCAGAATTTGGCTTTGCTATTAGAGGAGCTGTGTATTTTGTATTTGACAACGCATAGTTTTGATCTTTTGTGTATGTAAAGAGATCTAGTGGTTTGGGAGTTGAGGTTTTGGAATCTTGTGGTGGTCATTAGATAATTTCCAAGTTTCTGTCCTAGCTTTCACTGCTGTCACACATGAAATTTGGTACCAGAAATACATTTAAGTAGACACTTTATTTTTGCTGTGTGGCCTTTATGGGGTAGAGGTACTTGAAGTAACACAAATGTTTTTCATTGAGGATGTCTTCTAAATTTAGCATTTCCAAGTGACTCATAAAATCAGAAATACACAATTGTTTTTTAATTTTTACCTTAATAGTAAAATCTGGTAGTGGACTCCAGACACCATGCAGTGAAGGAGGTGGGTGTTGGAAGCATTGTTTGGCATTCAGGATTAACATTGCTGAGGTATAATGCAAAAAACCAGAAATTAGATTTATTTTTTCCCTAGGTACAGAAGGACATTTAGACTGATGCATTGGGCTGATATGTATAAAAGTATAGATAACAGCAGAGTGCCATGTTTCTATATATTCTGTAATTTTTTTGTATTGTGTTTGTATGAGGTCTAAAAGGTTGGAATTACATTCACTGCCACAAGCAGGGATGAGCATGCAGCAGTGGAAAAAGCTTTTCAAATAATGGGTTGAAAAACACTTGTTTCCACCAATTTTATTTAACTACTGAAAATTTGACCTTTTGAAGATAAAAAGGGAGGTATATTTTGTATTCTACGACAGGTTTTCAAACAAACTTTTGTATAGGATAAATGTAAGAATAAGTAAACAGGTAAATCCAATGTGTTTTCATGCTGTTTGGGTTTTTAAAGTGAGTCTGGGATGTTGTTAGGGCAATTGATAAATGACATGGATAAACTTAATAGTGACAGTGTAAAAGCCATAGTAATAATCCATTAATTAGGATGTGCTACTCAGAATTCAGTTGGAGAATATTGGAATATTTCCTACTCTATTAACTGTGTTTCATGAAATAGAACTGTATATATGGAATATGTTTTTATGGAATATCAATGCAGTCCAGCCCAACTGCTTCTGTCATTCTGTGGTGGGCAAACACCAACAGATTCAAGGGAAACACCAAAAGAGTTCAATTAAAAGATTGAAACCCAAAAAAGTTAAAAGCAGGAGCAGACTCTATGGCTTTGCTATGGCATGAGATATTTATGATCAAATCGACTTTTAATTAATTCAAATAATGAGGGAGACATTTTGCCTTAGATTTGAATACAACCTGGCATGCAGTTCATTGGTTTAGATTTACATGGAAAATCCTGGAAGCATCAGTTCACTTCCTGATTATTTTCAAATGGCTTTAGACTATGTATATACAGCACTTTAGTTCATTGAACTCCTGTCAGCACAAACATAATATATAAGAAAATTGCTTCACTAGCATTCAATTATTACAATTATAACCTTATTACATTGAATCAGCTTTTTGCTCACTGCAGTAAATAAATAGTATTCAAGGTTTGTTTATTTTTTTTTTCCTATGGCGGTGGAAACATTGCCTTATTTAAGAAGAAAAGAAAGCAGAGAGCAGATAAAATATGCAGGGAAAAGGCCATTGAGAAATTTTAGTGATGTGGTAAAATGAAATGAGGGCTCATTTACTTCTGCATAGCTTTTCAAAGCTTGACTCTGTATTTAGGATTTGTGATTGCTATCAATTTACCATAACTTCTGCTGGTATAGTCTTAAGGGGAAAAAAAAGTGAAATGCATGACTGGTAGAATATCTTAGGAAATGAAAGCTTCTAGTTTTAGTTCATTGCTTTATTTCTGTACTCTTTCCTTCTTTACCTTGTAAGTTCATGGAGTGATACATAGTTACTAAAATACAAGGTTACTTTGGCAATGATAGCCCACGAGTTTTGCCTTCTGCTGATGTAGTAGGGAAAAGAAGAGAGAGTTTTATGTAAATGTCCTTCCTCAAGTCAAAGTACCATCTAACTCCGTGCTAAGTTAAAGCAGGAAAGAACAGCTTCTGGTTCAGTTCTGTGATACGAAGCAGTTGTACCAAATTGCAATTTTTTTTATATTTAGCACCTACCTTCTTTCCCCAACAAGCCTGCTAGGCCTATTGAAAGATCCTACCATCTTTATAAACCTTGCTTTTCTAATATGTGACAGTTAGAGTGATAAAAGTGTGTGTCTGAGGTGAGTATCCAAAAGTGTCGATATCTGTCTGAAATGCTGATGAAATTCCAATTCTCCCATATGTGGATGTCATCTGTGGTTCCAGGGATTAAACAACAGCTCACATCAACTTTGGCAATAGTGACTAACAGTTCAACAGTTTTTGGATCCTGACTCATCTCAGGTTTGGTTCTAATGCTGCATAGCTAAGTCTGGAGCAAAAAAAAAAAAAATCTCTAAAGTGCACCTAAATTTAATGTGAAATTATTCATTCTTGATCAAAGCTGAAGGGAAAAACTTAAAAGAAGAATCATTGTATTTTAAGGTAAAATAGCAGTAAGGTAGCTCAAATAATATTGCCAAATAAATCAATGCCAGGTATTTCACATCAAAAAAGAAAAAAAAATAATGGGATTATTTGGAACAATTTATTTCCTTCCCTAACTATTTTGAGGTCTTGAGCTGCCTGAAATGAAGTATATCTTTTTATCACAAATACTCCAACCAGTTACATCACAGATGGTTCAAATCTGACCTTTTAGAAGCTGAATGAATACCTCTTAAAAAAAAGACAGAATAGCCTGGTGATCCCAGATGGTATGTCGTGATCACATTACCTGATCATTTTATAGGAAGAGCTGAATTTCTGGCAGGAGCACATCACACATGTCACTGTGCAGGCTTTGGCTGAGGCACAGCCTTGGGTTAGATGTTCTGTCAGGTGGCAGAGGTAAAACAAGTGGCTGGCACAGAGGCACAGACATTGGGAAGAAGTGGCTTGTGAATATATATATATATATATGTATGGAGATATAGATCTAGATGTATATATATGACACATAGACTCACATGTACACACACAGTGCTACTTTCTAACAAGTTTGGCTCATTTCTCTTACAGCTGAAAGTAATCTGAGTATGTTCATGATATGAAACATTTCCACATGGTTTTATAGAAATAGGATAGAATAGGGCAGTAATGAGCTTATATATTTATCCTATATGAATAAAGGGATGAGTGTCACAATCGATTTGTCATTTTTCCCTGGTTTTAGTGAAGGAGCTTGTGGCGTCAGGTGACAATTCTGGCTGCACTTATGGTCCTGGTGGGCATTTTTCTGGGTGGGATTCTGCACAATTGTAGCCATGTCAGATAATGGAGTGGATCCAAGGAGAAGGGCCAAGGGGGAGGCTGTGAAGCTTTTGGAAAATCCAACGTGCAGCTCTGCAGGGAGGAAGTGGAAGAAAGCAAATAGATAGAACTTCACCATTGTGAAGTTTCCACCTGCTTTTTGGGAGAGCAACATTCCCAAGATAGTACAACCTTTGAATTATGTGCTGCAATTCTAACTCCTGGAATTTGCAGCTTTGCCTGGAGCATGGCTTTGTGTGATTGCTATCAGCAGTCTGGGGCAAAATAGACAACTAATTTCAGGCAGAAGCTTTGGTGTGTATTAATTTGAAATAGGTAACAGATTTTTTTGGAAAAAACACCAATTTATTTGTGCCTTTGTGCATTATCAATGTACAAGAGTGAAGCTGATTTTTCAGTTTACTGTGAACAAATGTGGGCACAATTTTGCATCCTGTTAATACCTCAGTCATACCTCTGCTCCTCTTGTGGGTTTTAGTAGTGCTCTTCACATGAATATAAGGGCCACAAGAAAAGTCTTTGGCACTTTCTTTGAATGAAAGTCTCATGTTGAGTAACATCCATTGTAAAAGTCTTACTGCACATTACCATTATAACAAGCCACAAAAATTGATGCTACTGATTAATGAAATATTGCATGTTAATGAGCCATGGTCCTGCATCCAGTAAAGGTTGTATCCTTGAGATGTATTTAAATAAATAACATTAAGAAGAAAGAAGCCTTCAAATAACTAAATGGTTTTAACTTAAGTCCATAAAATCAATGAAAATGGAAGCTAAAGCTCTTGCTTATCTATTAATTCAGCACTCTGCCTTCTCCAGGTCAGTGTTACAGCACACATGGGACAAAATACCCTTGAATGATTTTGTACAAGATTACTGCAATAGCCAGACACAGGGAGATAAGGTAGAGATAGACTGATAGGCTTAACTCTGAAATGGCCTGGTTTCATGGCTTTATTTCAAACCCCTCACATCACACACTTCCTGTGGGGGTTATATCACTGCTATGGAAACCTTTGCTTATTTGGCCATTTAATTTGTAAAGAAGGCAACCTTTAAGCTCACAAGCTGCTTTAGAGCCTTTCTGGTCCCAGTACCAAGGGGGAAAATATGGGCCAAAGTGACCCATATCGTGCAAATGGGATTTGTCTTTCTCAATGATCATGTTAATAAAAATAAGCGTTTTCTAAAAATTTCTGTTTCACAGAGGCATAAATTTCTCTTACAAAAACACTTGTTATTCTCAGGCTGTTACTGTCTGTATTTATGGCTTTTCATGTATCTCCACTGCAGAAACAGTTCTCCAAGCAATAACATAAACTGCAATACTGACCTGTGTTACATCCCACACAAAATTTGGGGCTATATAGCTTTTAAATTTCATTTTTCCGTGCTTTCCTTCCACCACTAATGTTCCTCTGTCTTCTAATAATGTTTCCCCTTTAGCTTTACTTCTTCTTTTCCGCCTTTAAGAACCCCAAGCTACAGAAGTGAATTTCATTTTATTGTTATATTTATTAGCACCGTAAACTTCTCTTGTGGAAACCATGCTGAAGTCCTCTGTGGAAATAGTCCTGTCTCCTATGATCATCAGTGTCATCCTTGAGGATGGCAGCTCCAGAGTTTCTGGGGAACACTGTTCTTGTGAGATGTTAGTGTGGTGAAGGGGGTGCTCCCAGAGGTATTTTAAATCATTTCCTTAGAGAGTTTTGAAGCGTAACAGCAAGACCTTGAATTTGACTGAATATTGTACAGGGAATTGGTGTAGAGAAAGAAAGAGGAATTGAATGTTGTTAAGTGTTGATGTGACTAAGGAATTAAATGGCTGCATTTTAAATCCATTGAAACCTTTCATTCATATATATATATATATATATGTTAGAAAAAGAGTCACGGCTTAGTGAAGGGATCACAGGCATCAAGGTATTGCTGACTTTTTACTGCAGGACCATGACCAACCCTTGTATATTTACTTTCACTGCAAAGGTAATAATTTTGGAATGGAATTTGCCGTAAGCTTTGGTTGGTGGGTGCACATTTCCTCAGGGAGCCCTATGGTATGGCAGCCTTTTGGTAAATAAGAGCCTGGGCTTGTACTTCTTGTCATCTTGACAGTTTTTTAGATTTTTTGTGCTATTAGAGCTGCTTGTTAAATATTGTTTTAGATTACTTGCTTCTTTTTTTTCCACACAGTTAATTGTAATTTCTATGTATTTTATTGTGGGGTTGGCACTCACTGCCTCCGATCTTTATGTGAAAACTGTTCTAGAAAGAAATATGACTTTGTAGAGTTATATATTTCTCAAATATTTTGTAAAAAACCCATGATATTGAACTAACGGTAAGGTCCTTGAAATAAAGAGCAAATTGAATAAAAATGAGTGTGACAGGTAATTTAATAGCAGCAGGAAAGACAAAACATTTCTCTAGTAAAATCTGTGTCATGAACCTGAATCTTTAGCCACCGTAATTGCCAGTGAAATATTTCTATTCTGGACAAGCAGCTGATGGAATAGGTACAAAAGTTGCATTGTTTCTGTGATGCTCTCAAATATCTGCCTTGGACACATGTCTGTGCAGTTGCAAAGTGTCACATTGTGATTTTAGCACTTGGAAAGGGAGCTGAGGGGGTCTCTAATCCCACAAGCCAGATGGCATTTAGAAACCCTTTGTTTCAGCAGGGAAACGGCATCCATTTGTTTCCCCTGGAAATCTGATCTACCTTGGAAGAACAGTCTTTTGAGCTGGAGATCGTTTCAGTGATTGATCTTGAAACAAATTCCTGCTTTGGCAGCTTCTTTGAGGAGCCTTCTTGGACATATTCTGCTTTTCTGTCCCGGTGCTGGTGCTGCCAGCCCTCGTTTGAGACCACAGGTGTCCCCTCCACAGTCCATGGTCACCCTCTGGGCTGAGATTGTCCACTCTGCTTTGTCAGAGAAGCACAGGGAGATTTGTCTTTTGGGGACCGTGGAGAAATGCTGAAGAGCTGTGAGAGGATTATTTTTTACCCGAGATTTTTACATTATTTTTCAGCACGTCTCAGTGCAAATCACCTGGATTACTGTTTTACAGTAACCAGCAGTTCGTGTTAGGCTGTACCTAAAAGGATCAACAGCAATGCTGTCATTACCCCACACCTGAGTGAGGAGTTCTGCTGTCTGGATGGGAAATTGGTTACAGAGAACAGCCAGGCAAGATCCTCCTTTAACACAGCAGTGGAGAAAAATCCCTTAATCATGATGGACCGGATAAATATAGAGCCAGGTTTGATTTTTGCTGGTTTAGGAACAGCTACATTGTAATTGACTTTTATAAGCTCAATAGAGTGACAGGGGAATAAATAAGGGAGTAGGAATTTACTGTTACACTGTTTTCTTTTTTTAGGTGACCAGTATTAGTGACCCATTAACATTTTGGATTCTATGAAAGCTTCAGCTGTCCCTTTCTCACAAAGACATAAAAATCCATTGTTACCATGCTATAAAATCACCAGGAGTTACAGGAAAACAGGAGTAGATTTGGCAGAGTTAAAAGAATAAACATTTATTCCTTAAAATAGATATACTTTCCAGTGACATATAAAAGCACTCAAAAGATGCAAAGCATAGATATAACTTTCCTAAAACCTTGGAAAGGACTTTGAAAATCAGCTTAAAGGATAAGATTAAAAAAAGAAAAGGAAATGACCATACAACTTCGGGATCCCCACAGGGAACTTTTGTTTGAAGATGATTTACCAACTATAATGATGAATTGAAAGTTAATCGTCAATTGCCAGGATAAAGTGTTCTGAACTGTAATGATAAAGACCTGGATTTAATTCCCAATATCTTGATTCCTTTTCTTATCTGCCTGTGCTTACCCTTTCAGGCAACTGAGCAAACAATACTCTCATGTACTCTGGCAAGGGTAGGTTAACACTGCTTAGGAAGGGACTTCAAAAGAGAACGCAGCACACAAAGATTAGCCACTGAGATTTCCCAAAAGGGGGCAGGAAATTACAAAATACAGAACCAGAATCATAAGTGTGGTGAGATTTGGGTTGATGTGGGACCAAGACATGAAAATAAAGGTAAAATAATATTCTATTGATGTAGTAAAATGTAATTGAAGGGAAATAGAGAAGCATTAAAATGCTTTAAAATTTAAAATGGTTGTAAGGACACTGACAGACATTTGGAAAGTTTCAAGTGGAAAGAGAAGGAAGAAGGAAGAATGTAGTATTTGAAATTATTGTCTCGGTTCATTATTAGACCCTATAGCAGAGGTTTGTCTTGCCTTTACAGGTTATGGGAAAGAAAGGGTACGTATATACTGATTTTTATGGATGCATCCCTTTTGCCACACAGTTGTCAGAAAAGCTGGAGGTTTTGCTTTGTTTTTCTTTCCACTGCGATGGCGTGTAGAGAATCAAAAACACCCCAGTAGCTTTTTCTCAGCAAGCACTGTAAAACATATTTCAGCCAGTTGCCAGGAAAAAAAACCCAAATGCTCTCTTTTCCTAGGCATTGCCAAAAGCATGTGAGTGCTAGCAGAGGGATTTCCCAGGACCAAAGTGTGGGAGGCTGAGGGCAGGTCTGGCTGAGAGGGAAGTGTCCCTTTTGCAGCATCACCTGTACCACATTTGTGTTTAGATACAGGTGCAGGTCTAGCTTTGCTCAGCTCTGTTTTCTACAGACAATTTCATTGTCAGTTTAGCAGACGTATTAAGCTTAAGACATGCTTTGTAGCAGAACAGATCCTCCGCAGGTTTCTCAAAATGAAATTCTAGAACTGATCTGTGAGACCACACGTGCCCGACACTGTCCCCAGGGGAAGGCACATCCATGACAAAATCATTCTGTGCTTTGTCTCGGCCAAACAATCTGCAGTTCCAAGCAGGATGTGGCTGTTATTTTGTCAGAATCTTAAAACCTTTTGTGCTGGGACCTTGAAGGTGACCTTGCAGCAGCCCAGGTTGCTCAGGGAGGAGCAGAGCCCTCGCAGATGTTACCTGTGCAGTGCTGTGCAATGACTGCGTCTATTAATGCAGAGTGAGATGAGTCTGGGCTGAGAATCTGTGACTAAAACCAAGTGGGAAAGCACTGTTAGGTTGTCTGAAGGGAGATGGAGCACTGTAAGCAGGATTTGGATGTTTACCTTTCCAAAGTGTTCACAGTTTTCCGTTTAGGAAGTGGAAAAAGAAACTCGAAGTGTTTCTGTTGTCAAAAGAATCATAGAATTTAAGCCATGCAGATGAAGAAAGCAATTAGCAGCAGAGAAAAAAGATAAAGGGCATCCACTTCCAGTGAATGTAAAAAAACTTAGTTTGCTGTGAGAATTTTTATAATAAAGGGACTTAATTATGAGGCTTTGTAAGAAAGCATTTAGACTATTGTTTCTTCCTGAGGTCTGTCTTGTATTTCTTGGTTAATCATGAAGTTACTTCTCCCAAGGTCACCAAAAAATGCAGAAAATGTTAAAGCTTAGCATAAATGACTGAAAAGAAATGTATTCATTGGTGTTTCTTGGAAGAAAGGGCTTAGCAAAATCAAGAATAAGAAAAAATAAAAAATATACTGTGTAATAACACTGCCTTAATATTTTGGTGCAGGGAGGTAGAAAAAAAGGGTACTGAACACTTTTCCCAGCAACAAACAAAACTATTAAAAGGTAATCACTGATGACCTGAACACTTTTTTTTTTTTTTTTTTTTTTTTTTTTTTTTTTTTTTTTTTTTTTTTTTTTGCAAGGTAGTGTAGAAATAAACAGCACATCATTAACCTTCTTAAGGTCTGGGGTTTCTTTGAAAATCACACAGATGGTGGCTATAATGATCTCACTTTTCAGTGCTCAAAGTGTGTGCAGGCTTGGTGAAGAGGAATGCACAGTGACGTGAGAAATTTTTAAACCACTTCTGCCACACTTTTATGTTGCCTCAAGCAAAGCATTTCATCACTCACCTGTTTTCCATTCTCCAGATGGAAATGCAAAAACATTTGTACCTCACAGGTGAGTTGTGCTGTAAAGTCATTCGTTTATAAGATATACTCACATACACATGAGTGCTGTAAGAACAGCAATAAATACAAGAAATGTTGAAGCCAGAAAGAGCTGAGGCTCAAAAGGCAGGGAAAACAAGAGTGCTCAGCTCACTTCTGTGCCTCTGAAAATTCCTCCAATTGGTTCTAGCTCAGATCTCAGAAGTCCCTGAGTCTATATAACCCCACACATTGCATTTAGTGTTAAATTTGCACAGGAGTTGAATCCTTGACTTTATTTCCCCCTCTTCAGCCTTTAAATGCTGCCCAAAGCTTCTGTTTCTGACCACGCAGGGAGAATTATGCCTAAGTCACCTTGTGTTAAGCTTAGGTTCAGTATTTAGATATATTTCCCTCCTGCTCTTCCACTTCATGTGGTGCCAGTATGTTCTGTGTAATCTCAAGCAGTTTACTGGCATACATGTTTATTTTCTCATTTCTGTTACTTATCTGTTCAGTTTCCTGTTTTCTGAACTCTAGCAATTAATTTTAGCACGGTTGTATCACGTCTTGCATTCACAGAACTTGACTCATTTCTGGTGCCATCTGTTCCACACTTTGAATCTTTGCATTGTGCTGTCTATAATCTGATAGTCAGAAACAGCCACATTACTCCCAGCAGTGCTTCATATGTTCTTATCAGGCCCAGGGGCCTGCCAGGTAATGTTAGATTTCCTAACCTCCTAGAAAATGTATGGTACTGTGCTGGTTTTTGAAATTCATATAGAGTTTTTTTTTCTTTTTGATATTGTGCATAGACTTAATAAGAAGGCTTTAGTTACAGCATCATTTTTGATGACTTTGTAATTCAAAATTTAAAATAATGGCTTGCAAAGGGCATAGCTCAATAATTTTAGGAAAAGGCTTTCAATTCCAAATGAAGTTAAATGCAGAATTTAAAAAATAAACTTGTTTATTGCAATGCTGTGTTCATTGTTTACAGAGTCTATCTAATATTTATGGGGTAATGGGTTCTCTTCTTGCTAAATGCAGAATTTTCTCTTTTGCCTTTGCTGCAGAAGAGCAGTGCACTTCCTGCCATTATTTGTACAAAAATCTGTGGGAGAAGTGCAGGGTTTTCCATTCCAGTGGGGCCTTATGGGTGATGTTCCTTGGAACAGGATTTTATTTGTCTTTCCAAGTCACTGTTGCACATGGCAGAGCTGGGATTTCCTGAAGATGGCCCAACACCTGCCTGCCCCGGGAAGTGGGCAGGAGCTCCTTGGTTTGCTTCGCTTTTGCTTTACTTCTTGTAGAATCACAGAATCACTTTGTCCACAGTAATTTGAATTGCTGTATATCCAATTCAGGTTTCAGTGCAGAAATCTCTCGGAATACTAGCAATCTTCTTTTTAATAAATGCCCTTTCCAAAGGAACGGCGCATAACTGCATGATGTACATTTCTCAGCTTTATTCCAAATCCTCTAATAAAACAAGGAGCATGTAGAGTCCTACCCAGCTGCTCCAGTAACTCTTAGCCTGGAGGAGCTAAGAGTTTTACACTAAACCAAATTCTGTCTAAAGGACATCCAGCCTTAGTCTTACTCTCAAAAAAGAGAATAGGAAAATCCCATTTTGACCGTACTCATCCTCCTGCTGGAATAACTGTTGGGAACATGCAGCAAGGAGTCAATCCCTTTTCCTCTTGTAGACACCTCTAACCACTGCCTAGGGAAAGGATAAGCTACATCCAGTAGTACTCTTATTTCCATTTCTTCTTCCATCCTCCTCTTGTGACCTCTGTTAATCCCTTTCATCCTCCAAAGCCAAAGGAAACCTACATCTAAAGTTGCTTTTATCCTTTAACTCTTCCAAAAATAAAATGCTGCAACAGCTTCTGAAAAATGCTTTTAATAATATGTTTAAGTGCCTGTGATATTTCTGAAATGATCTCAGACATCTGAGTGCTGTGTGAACTACTTAATTTTAATAGCAAAATATTGACCTAGGATTGTGGGGTGCATTTCAGAAAACACAGCAAAACAGAAATTCATCCTTTTACAAAAGGCTACCAAAGGCTTATGAGCCACGTGATTTCCACTTAGCCTTGTAAACTAGGGCATAACTCAACTTGCTTTTGTAATGTGGCCTTGTCCTGGCTTCCTGCCTTTTTCATTTTTAGAAAAGGCTGTATTT
This sequence comes from Acanthiza pusilla, assembly GCA_036630365.1. Lineage (NCBI taxonomy): Eukaryota > Metazoa > Chordata > Aves > Passeriformes > Acanthizidae > Acanthiza > Acanthiza pusilla. Next base: position 1,510,385 of record JAXCHO010000103.1, on the reverse strand, counting down.
ATATTTGTTTGGGGGCATTTTACATAATCAGGGAGTCATGGATTACTAAAACGGATCTGGAGTTGTAAATGCAACTCCAGGGTTCCAATGCAAGAGCTCCTTGTCTCACTGACAGACAGATTTAACACTAGACACGAAATTCCTGTGATTCTTCTTGACTGCGTCAATCATTGTTAGTAACAAGTAAACAATCTTGTAGCACTTTTCTAATACTCATCTGAATGTGATTTTTATGCCTTTTTTTTTTTAAAGAACATATTTCAAAAGTTGCTGGAATAACTGCAGTTTGCTTTTCACAGATGCTAATTAACCTTTGACTAACTTAAGCATTAGTAGGTGTGGGAATTTTTGATATGGTAAAAGTGATGGTGATTTTATTCTCATGAGTTTGCACACTGGAAGAGATTACTGTGCTATCAGACCAAAGAAAGAAGAAAGGGGAAATTACTTTCTATATTTTAAAATATTAACTTGCATTTGATAGTGTATCCTAAAGTTTAATTAGCTCTTTTGCAATTTTTTTCTAGATTGCCTTGCATTCTGCTGCTATGCAGTGGCTTAATCTCTGCTTCTGCAAAGTATTTAAGAAAAAAAATTGTGGTTAAGGTATAATTTTACAACTTTACATTCATTTTTAGAGAGGTCTACATGGAGCTTTAGGCACCATAATGTATAATTATTAACCTGACTGAAAAACACCAGCATTGGTAAAATAATTAAAAGGACTCAGCTGGTAACTATCAACAGAAGATCTCCTTTTCTTTCTATCCTTTTCCTCAAAGTACATTTTAAGACTTCTCTGAATTGTTTCTGCAGAAGATCCTGTTCATGTTAGCAGGATGAAGCCAACGATGCTCACAGGAGTTACTTGTGTATTTAAAGTTGCTCAAATGCTTCTGTCTTAAATGTTTTGCCACACTATTACTGTAGCCTTGATTTCCCATCTGTACAACCTGCCTGAGGTACATGAGGTGATTTTCATTTCCTTATTCTACTTTCTATGAGAAACTGCTCAAAGAAATGCCTCCTTTGAGCCTGAGTTGAACTGTTTCAAAAAGTTTGTTTTCTTTACAAATTGAAGGGAAAAAAATCAACAGATTTAAAACAGCTTGATGGGTTATTATGGTAATAAAGCATACTTTCTCTTAATTTTCAACACTTCAGACTTTTATATTAGCAAATAAGCAAGTATGTGATCATTATGGCATAATGTTCAGTGTTCTGCCTAGTGCATTTTTAGGAGCTGAGATTTGCCTCTGATTACAATCTCAACCTTCTTTTTCTATTCATTAGAACTATTAGTCACCCAATTAGTCACCTGATTATCTTAAATTAACGCTATCAATAGATATGTTTTCAGATTTGAGTTTGAAACATTGTATTTCTGGCAAGGCACTGGGATAATTATTCAAATGTCTTTGTTACGTGGAGGATGAGTTGATGCAAAGTGTCGTTCTTTTCCTTCCCTGCACTGAAAGCAAGGAAATCCAAAGGTTTTTGATTCTACCAGAATTATTCTGCACAATTTTCCTCAAAATAATTTTAGAGGGAAACCTGATAGACTCGTCCCACTAGGTAGTGATTTAAACAATCTGTGTTCACTGTCTAATCAGGTTGGACATTAGGAGGAAAGATATTTATGTGCTTTAAGAATGATTTCTATGTCATGCAGCTTGCAAGACTAGTCTAGTAAAAAACTTGGATACATATTTACAGACATTCATTGTGACTCATCAAGTAAATCATACTCATTTTCCAAATTAGTACTGTATGCTTATCAAATATGCACTTTCCAGACAGCTGTGGTCCATTAAATATATCATTTTCTTCTTAAGAAAATTAAAATTTAAAGTTGAAATGAAACTTTGGGGAAAATTTTTAGCAAAATGAAATTGGAACGTTTTTCAAGCGAGAAATTTCATTAGGGGGGGATATGAAATGACAGGTTCTTTTGGCCTGAGCAAATGGGTGTGACAGGACAGATGTAAATGTAACCTCTTGCTGCCAAAGTCGTGTAGGTTTCTAGATATTTTGTTTTCCCTTCACAGGTAATGTAGATTTTACTTTGAAGGATGATGTGTGGGGAGGATCTTTATTTCAAGCTTGAAACCCAAAATAGACTCTGCAGTTTAATATTTGACATAATAGATAAGGCAGATGCAACTAGTTGGAAGACTTTAAATGTTCTGTGAATTTTGCATATGACACACACTGATTTGAATCACCCATCTGTGCTTTCAATGACGCGCACTGATTGCTCAAGACAATAGAATATCAGACTATTATATAGGTGTAATGCTCCACAGTGCACTCACTTTAATGACAGTTTATATTCAGTTCTTCCTGTCTGCACGAAATGAACTCTACAGTAAAATTAACAATGAACTAACTAGTTTTATAAAACTGGAGAATTGATTGTGGCAGGAAATGAAACAAAGCAGTGTTTCATGTGAGGGACGTGCACTCCTCACCAGCCGTGTCTGTCTGGTTCTCATTTCTGGGAACAGGTACTGGGATTCAGCTCCAGAGTGAGACATTGTCCAAACCCACAGCGAATCATGACTTTATATAAAAACACTTTAAATTTGCAAACAATACTAATTGCAAGGTTGGTTTATTGCTTTACACTGAAATGCAAATCAACTCTACTTTCTAACGCGTTCTGACGATACAAAACTATTAAATTTCTTCTGTTAAATGGACCAGTTCATGTGTGTTTTGTCCATTTCTACAAACCATGTAGAAGCAGACAAAACTCTCTGTCAATTCTACAAACTTTTTAACACAAGAAGACTTACTGAATATTTTTGTTCTGTAATGCTGGCTGGTGTGTTTTCCAGGAAACCAGGTTTCACCAATAAAAGACAAGTAAACACAGTTTTTTATTTCTTTTTGGGGAGCTGATATCAGTAAAATATATCCTTTTCTTTTGCTTTCACTTATTCTGCCTGCGTCTAGTCTTCCTCCAGCAGATATACCCAAACTGTGCACAGAAAATCCCAGGAGAAAGGGAATTATTTTTTAACTCTCACTTTAGCAAAAAATGTAGAAGTCATCTGTGCCCACATACATTTCTAAAACTTTCTCCTACATTTAAATCACAATGTTAATATACACTCAGTGCATGTATATCTCTGAAGGCATGAGTTAAAAGCTCTCAGAAACAATTGAAGTTAATTGGATTGTTCCCATTTGTCTACATTAAATACCCTGCATTTACAGTTCAGTTAATAATCCCTTAGCTAAAGAGCTGGAATGGTTCTGTCTAACACTGCCAAACATTATTGACTCCACAATGCTAACAAACTAACTAATCGTACAGGAAAATGGTAAATTTTAAATTCTGCCTCCTACTATGGAAGCTATTCATTACTCCTGTGGAAGTGAAAATGAGAACCAAGATTGCTTTTTCTTGTGGAGCCAACAGTACAGACAATCTTTGCTGCCCCATAGGAGCAGGCCATTCACTGTCTGCTGCAGGAATAATCTTCACTGCCCTCAGTGGTTTTGGTCGTTTGATAGTCTGAAGTAGAGTCCTGGTGCCTGTAGTTTGCTGTACTTGCTGTAGGCGTTCATTGTGCTCAGCAGGATGGAGCTTGGATATTTTGATTTTTTTTCACTGTCTTTGACTTGGGAAAGGACCAAGGTTTCTCATATAGTCTCAAAAATATCCCTCATAGTTTGTTGTTTTTTTTTTTTTAACTTTGTAAACAGAAGATACTAGGGGCTATTCTTAAACGAACCAAACTTAACAATTATCACTAAAAAGTGGTTCTAAAGTAACTGCTGTGTGTGTAGTCCTTGCAAAATGCCCTGTTTAATTTAGTTACTGATTTTGTTACAAAAAGGACCCATGCATGAAACCTTGGACCATCATTATAATTTAGTAGTGAATAATGCTTGTTTAATTTATCAATATTTATTAGGGAAAAGAAAGTACTTTTTACCCCACTAGTCAGCATTAAAACCCCTGGTAACTGTGTCCATGCTGTGATCCTAAGCAAGCTGACTTCTGAGAAGGAAAATAAATAAAAGTAGAAGTGAGAGTACCTTTTGTCCAATGCTGAGAAATGTTATGCCTTTATCTGCTCTGCATTTTGTTGCTTTCCTCCAGAGAGAAGGGTTATTGTCAGCAGATAAAGAATTAGAAATGTCATATTGTCCCAAACCTGTCAACTCTCACCTAAGTGGCTGTTGTGAAAATGGAAGCAAGGGCTACCCTGACATTTTGCTCTTACATTTGCTATGCTTTTTGTAAATAATATATTGTAGTTCTAGACTTGACATTTTTTAGATCTGCTTTATGTTGATGATCATTTTCTATTCACCAGCTTCTGTCTTAAGACACTCAATTATTAAACAGGAAGCATGAAGGCAAAGTTTTTACCAGAGGGTTTCGAGCCTTCTGTCCGTATAGGAGTCGACAGTGACTGTGTAAATATGTGGTCCCAAGTATCGCTGCCTGTCTGGGAGTTCTGCTACATCAGAAGTGATGTGCTGATTTCCTTTCATGCTCCATTCACTATAAGGATTTTTTTCTATTCTTTTGGGAATCCTTAATATAACATGCAGAGCAAGCCAACTGTACTTTCAAAACAGGTACTGCGCTAACACTGAAAACATGTCAAAATGAAAGTGATTTCTCTTATGACAAGTATTTGATCCCACTAATCTTCAAGTGCTGGCTGTGCTGTTCTGGTTTTGTGACTGCTCCGTTGCTGAGATGTTTTGAGATTCCCTGCCTAAAATTATGGTCTTCTAAAAATACAGTATGTAAATACGAGAAGATAAGTGAGGCCAGGCACTTTCCTTCTGACAGCCTTTTGCATAAATGCTGTCCCCTCGGCTCTCCCATTGCCATTTCTCAGAGCTGTGCACTTTGATTCTGTCAAAAGGTGTGGTAATGAGAGCAGATATAATTGTTTCTAAAAGCTGGTGACCAGAGTCCAAATTAAATGGTCTTAAATGATGCTTTGAAAGCTTCAAATAGCAGAGAAGCATTTGACTTGAAGTATCTTTATTCTTTCTAAGATCCAAGCTAATGGAAAGACTGTAGTTCTGAACGTCAGGTTATTAGTATCAGAATTAATTTCTTTAAGGTTTTTCTATCTCAGTAATACTCAGAGCTGCACAAGTGTGAAATCTCTATGTTAAAAGGCACATGAGAGAGCCTGCTTGTCTAGATGTGCACAAATATATTTTTGTGGCGCTACATAACTAAAAGAAAATCATCCACCTCCACCTTTCAGGGAGAAGCTGTGTTGGGTGAATGCTTTTCAAAGCATTTAAACGTGACTGTATATGCAGAGAGATGGAAAGCATCAGAAGTGCTATTTCTGCCCTTGAGACCACAGGAGACCAGCAAGGAACAGCCCTTAGGTCCCAGCATCAGCATTGGATTGGGAATTTCTGGCCAATGCTCTGACATTTAATAACGAGAGGGTGAGTCCTGCCCAGTTTAACCTGCTGGGAATGACTCACAGCACACAATCTCCGCCTCGGCTTCTCGCTGTAGAATCAGATTTTCTTTACGCTACTCAAAATGTGGCAAGAAATGCAGTGATTCAGACGTGGCACAAGGGCGTTGGAAAGGTGATCAGCGAGAGCTTTACCTCTAAACTCTCTGCCCCTGTGTCTGCTGAGTGTTTGTGAGGACGGGGTTGGATTGCAGCCAGCTGTTCAACACAAAACCTTCTCCTCCCCTTTGCCAATTTTCTGAAGAAATTCAGCTCTGTGAGGTAGCTGGAGTCCAGTTTTTCTGGTAGTGACTCACTCAGAAAATTGAGAAAATGAGACTTGCATGCCATTCATGGTGTCTGTGGTTGCAGGAGTGTGGGTTTCTAGATGGTAAAATAGTGCACAGGTTGCAGTGAATTATAGAGAGCTCCAAGCATGTGCCTTGAAACCAGATGACATGAAGTGCTTTGGGAAGAGGGGTGGGAGAACTTATTTCATTCCAAACTCTATATGAAAATATTATGCACAATTAACTTCATTTTCTCTGCAATGTTCAATTACATGGTTACATGAAGACCAATTTTGCTCTGCTATTTGGGCTGTGAAACTGGGCCTTGAGAGAGCTGGACTGTATGCTCAGCTGTGCCATAAACAAACCCATATAGCTGCTGTAACACCAGCCCCTGCAGTTAGCACAATTAGTCAGGAAGAAGGTTTTTCCAGCAGCCAGGGCTGTCCCTAGCAAAGGAAATTACTTGTGCAGGATTCCCAAAGTGTTCTCACCTGTCCAGACTGCTGTTCTGGGACGTTTTCTTTCCAGAGAGAGAGATTCGGGGGCAAAATGAAAGAGTTTATTTATCCAGTTGTTGTTTTGGGCTGAGAACAGAAGGCAACAACGAAATAAAAAGTGAAATAATATTTATTGTTCTCACGTTATTTCTGTATATAAGTCAAGAGGTAGCAGAGAATGCTTTTTATAAAGTATCTTTTTGCTGTAGATAACCCATCCTTCCTGTTTGAATCAAAATAACTCAAAAAAGCAGCAAAAAAAATATAATGAACCTTACCAGTTCACCTAAATTGATGGTGGGTTTTTTTTTCAGCTGTGTCTTTGTACATCCTTATATAAAGGATGCTCTCACTCCATCCTTACTTGCATTGTTATTACAACAATGCTAGAGAGATCTTCAAGGGAAAGTGAAGATTAATGTGGATATGTTAATGGTAATTGTAAATCTTCCTTTGGGAACTGAAAATGTGGATCTTAAAATTACAAATCTTTAGTTCTATTGCATGAGCTAAATATGATCAATTTTTATGAGCTTGTGGTCTAAAACAAGTTTGTATCTTCTTTAAAATTAGGAAGCAATTTGATTATGAGACCTGTGGAAAGGAATGCAGAGTTTATTTGTGTGCATACAGACTAAGAAGCAATGCATTTATAAAAAGAAAGTTTAATTTCATTGCAGAGCTTTGGTAGTATGTTCAAGAGATTGAAATTCTATTTGTTGATTAGATTTATCTACAGAATAACTGAGGGAAGTTGGAAATTTGGGATGCTCATGTCTGTTTATCTTTTGCTCCAGAGTTGACCTCCTGGCCCAGATGCAAATAGAGCAGTTCTGTTAATGGTAGTGAATCTATCTTAATATTATTGGATTTCGCCAGTTGACTTCAGAGGACTTACTCAGAGGCTTAAAGTTAAGCATGTCCATAAGTCTTCATTAGGATCTGGGTTGTGGTCATTACCTGTAGAGAGAGAGAACTGACTCATGACCCCAAAGCTCAGGTGGTGGACCAGCCATGTACTGCTGCATTCAATTCCTTACAGCAGTGTGTCACCCTGGAATATCAGAGCCTGGGAAACAACATGAATTATTAATGCAAATAAAATGGTGGAAGCTACATGAACTTGTGACATAAGCACGTGAGGCAGCACTGCAGTCGGAAATGCTGATGCTAATGTCAGTATAACAGCTTACAACTTCCATTTTTCATGTCTTTTACCTGCCCATCCCTCCCCTCTGGAGCACTCCAGCTGTAACGTTCCTGGCTAAAGGCAAGGGCTCTGTTTCTCTGTGTCAACCTTGGCCAGCAGAATCTTGGTCCATTTGAAACATTATTTTTCTCATGAGTAGTTCTGATGGGTGGGACACCTACTCCTTTGTCCTGAGTGTCTCTTCCATTCCTTACTTCCACTGGAAAGAAAATAAGTGAATAAATGTCACTCCTCTTTCCCCTCTCCTGCATATTTTTCCATCGGCTAGAACCAAAATCAGAGTGTCTCAGAAATTAGGGTGTGTCGAATAATTCCCAGCTTCTTGTCTCTTCCACAGAATAGTTTCTTCCTTGTCCTGCATCCTCCCTGTCCATGAGCTGAGCTCATCCCAAACCCATCAGGATTAGCAGGCAGCCCACCCAGGACATCTCCAGGGCTGGATTTGTCTCCTGTGTGGATGGGCCCCTCTCACCCACCCACCTGCACTTACCCTTTCTGCTTTCCCAGTGATGCTGCATGGCTCCAGAAAAGCTATGTCGTGGAACCAAAACCCCCTAGGAATGGAATTGGATTTACAGAGTGACCTATTTCAAAGGGAATGGGATTTAACAAGGGCCTGTTCACAGGACATGTGAACATAAAGTGCCTGTGCCTCTGAGAATACACAGAATTTCGAGCTGTGTCTAAAATGGGAAGCAAAAGAGTGAAACTCCCAACATTCCCAGATTCTAATCTTATTTAAATTCACACATATCTAGCATGCAGTAATGAAACTCCTTCAGATTTAAGGGAAATCAAGATCCAGCCAGTGTGATTAATCTTGTGAATAAAAAGGTTTGGGATTAGATATTCTTACTGTGTGACACTTGAGCAATATGCTGTTATAAAAGGCACAGCAGGAGTTAGTCTTGAAGTGTCAGAATAGCTCCTTTAGTGACAAAGCATTTATACATGCAAATTTTCAAAGAAAGTTGGCAACCCTTTTGTGGGTTCAATTTGTACCTGTCACTCACTTGCAGATGCAAATTTGAGTTACTTGCAGCTCTAATTACAGAGCTTGATTGTCATCACAAATCAGGTAGTGAGATGTGAAACTACTGAGGTTTGTGCCATCATTTGTTGTTAAAACATGAATGTAAATGTTGCCATCAAAAAGCAAAGTCGGCCAGGGCTTTGCCCTGCTGATAAGTATGAATATTACAAATAAGTGCAATATGGTAATAAAAGGAGTTTAATGAGTGGGGGTGTGTGTGAATAACAAGGAAAGGAGTGAGTGTGTGGTGAAATCAGAACAGTAGAAAGGGAAATAAAAAAGAAATAAAAAGGTTGTTTTGTCTGTTGCAGCAAAGTATGAGAGTAGAAAGAGAGATTCTTTTTCACTTAAGTGTTTCTTAGACCTAGCTGCCTTTTGTACCTTCCAAATTTATCTTCTCTAAGGAATCCTAGTTCTTTTATTTTTGTTGAGAGCTTTCTAATTTCCAAATGAAAGAAGATGATTTTATGAAATTATTCATCAGATAACTATTGTGTTATAACTTTCCATTTTTTCATTACATTTATATATATGCATATATAGAGTTATATTTTAATCTCAGCATACAAGGATTTGATTTTTCGTCACAGAAAATGTTGAGGTGTGAAGATTGTTAATTACAACCCTTCATTAATTTCTTTTAAATTAAAAACAGGAGATAGGTACAACATGTTACTGTGTCTCAGCTAACGTCTGCTAGACTGTGATAATTCAACATAAGGTTTTTTTTAGTTGGAGAATCTGTTGCACAAAAGTGATGGTAGAAAAAACAAAGAATTGATTATTTTATATTTGGAACAGAGGATAGGGCCTAAAAAGGTGGGTAATTTCAGTTCACTGATTTTCAATGCTTAATTAAGAAATGGGCTAATGAAGAAGAAATAGTAAGTAATAGCTGGTTGGAGGCACTTAGATAAGTTTCAAGATAAATATGTAGTATCATATTCGACAGTGTTGCAACCCATTTGGTGAATTTTCCCTCACCTATCATTTCAGCAGTCGGCCTCAGCCTCATCTCTTCCCCTTTTCATCAAGCAGACACCTCACCTCAAAGAATAATTATTACTGTGGTGATTTCTGAATTGCTGGATCCATGGAGCCTATTTAACCTAACGTAAAAGGTCCTTTTTTCCTTCCCCACTTTTCTCATTACCGAAGGAGAACGTTTTGGCCTGAACAATGGCTGTATACATGAGCGCTGATTTATTAAGTTTAGAGGATTTGCACTGTTGTTTTACAAAATGGTGTCAACTTGCAGCATGACTCTATTTGATGATGAATAGCTTTCCCAGGCCAAAGAGCTCACGACATCCTGAGCTTCTGTGCCTCCCACACTCCTGCGGTCCAAGAGGCCACGGATAATTTCTGCCGAATCAAGCCCATAAAGAGAGAATTTATAATCAGCTTTAATGTATTTGGGAGCTAAAGTACCTTAGTCCTTCATCAAAGGGAATGATAAAAACCAGAATTAATACGACTGGATTTAATTATTTCTGAGTGCATAATTACTCTTTAGCTAACTGGACAGGAGGTGTGTTATTTCTCTGATTTTGAGCAAAGGAAAGGCATCTGCGAGCACACAGTAGTCACTATCAGGACCTAAAAATGCATCATGTCAGCTCCTGAGCATTGATTGCAATACAAATAGAATAAATATTTGAATAATAATTTAAATAATGTAAGAACTATTTTTAAGTTAAATGAGTATAGGCTTCGTTAGGAGTGCCTCCTGCACACCGCATTTCTTTAGCTTTTGTAGCAAGACTGTTCCTTGCCTTTAGGAAACATAAAATGCAGTAATCACTTTTCCCCCTTTTTAAAGTGACTTAGGGGTCTAATTTCCCATTAACATTAATGAGAGTTATGGGTATGCACCAACATGAGACTAAATGAGACTAAACCTTAGAGAGCCTTTTGATAAGTAAATCATCTTTGCATCAGCATTTTAGAGGCTTTAGTATCCTCTTTTTCCCCCATTAGTTATGGTACCTGAGTACTTTGTTGATATTTAATATTTGTTGCATAAACTTTAGCTGGAATTTAGGCTGGCACAGTAAGGCAGCGTTATCTGTTTGAAGGCTTGTGTCTTAAACATAGTAAAATCCTCTTTTTGTGCTGGATGCCCATTTTGAATGAAATGATCAAAAAGTAAGATTAATTGGGCCTTCACAAAAGGTGACGGGAAGGTTGCAGTAGAACAACAGTGAAAAGTGACTGGGGACAAAAGACTTCTGGCAATCATAATTCTGTAAAATATTGTTTTTTGTTTCATTGGCTCATAGTCCATTATGTCTTAGTATCAATATTCTTAAAATTAGTTTCTGTTACCTGAGAAGAATATTAAAATGATGGAAGAACCCTAAAGAATCATATATTGAATAAACAGTCAGTGCTAAAGAAATAAACCTGTTGAGGGATATGTTTAATTTACAAAATCATAAACTATCTGTAGAATATTAATTGAAAGCTGCAGAAAATATCTGAAAATTATACACCTACTAAGCAATTTTAGTTCTGATTTATTTTTACTTAAAAAGTCTATTGCTGCTACATTTTGTAGGTTCTTGCCATAAGATTTTATTCTGTTTATCTGCTTGTGATTTCAGCGTGTTTTCCTGTGTGAGGGCTCAAAACATCAATCTTTCTTTATGATCATACAGACACAGCGAGGCTGTTAGTCAGAGTAATCAGTTATCTGGAGAATCGGAATGAAAAGCCATTTCTTACTGATTTTAGAATGAGAGTTATTGCTGAAAGGGGTGGAATTCTAATCCAGAGCTCCTCTTAATACTATTTTCATTACTTCAGAAAGTGTCTGTATGTGAAAGAGGCAGCACAGATCAGAACAGAGCTCTGCTTCCTCTCAGAGCACTCCAGGCTGAACCCCTTGATGTCGCCCTTTTAGACAATAGGTCTTGAGCTCATACTTCTTTTTGGGATTGCCCAGCAATTAAAAAAACGTTAATTAAGCTTCACAGTACCCCTGTATGTTTAGATAAATTATAAGGAGTTTCATAACTGCTACACGAGGGCCAAACTCTGCTTTGGTTTCTTGGAGCATTATAATTCCAGCAAGCAGAAAATCTGTCTGAAGATGTAATGAGTGTTGCCCATTATATTTGCAGACTGGAGTGAACTTGTGGGAGAAATAATATCTCTTTCTTAGCCCCTGTGGGTGGCGCCTGGTGGCTCTGCCACGTGTCTCCACAGGGATGAGTCCTCCTGCTTGGGGGACGTGGCAAGCGCAGCCCTTGCATTGTGAAACAGATCTATAGCTATATTAAAAACCATGTTTAATTTATGACAGCTTAAAAATAGGTCAGCCCCTTTGCAAAAAGGAGTTGTCAAGCACTGGAACAGGCTGCCCAGGGAAGTGGTTGAGTCACCATCCCTGGAGGGATTTAAAGGATGTGTGAGTGTGGCTCCTGGGGATGTGGCTTAGTGGTCGACTTGGCAGTGCTGGGTTCATGGCTGGACTAGATCTTAAGGGTCTTTTCAAACCTAAACAATTCTATGATTATAAGGAAGAAGGTCTAATTTCTTTAAAAATGTTTTTAGAGAACCTCAGAACTGTATACACATGAAAATTGTCCAGGTTATTTTTAAAGCTAGCCCCATTTATGGCTCACCATATTGTAAAATCAGAAATAGTATGAGATCAGACATTTACATTGAGATGGTTGATGCACTTTGTAATTGAAGTTGAGGTCTGGAACCATGATCTACACAAAATACCTCCCAAAGGCCAGCTATTAAAAAAATGTAACATGCATTGTCTTGGTCTCATCTAGAAAATAAATTGCCCAGCTCTATAAAAGTTATTTGCAGAAATGTGCATTGTTTGCCTTTCCAGATGCTACTTTGTTCCTTTCTGGTGACTTTTAAAATTCAAGATATAAGAAGCCACTTAGAATGTGTGTGTATATATATAGAAATATATATATTCTTGTCTGTGTCTGGATCTCCATTCTTAAGTACACGGCACTTACAATTCTTAAATTCACTCTTCCTGTTCTCTGTGCTGAAAACCCATCATGAAATTATTGTCATCCTTTGCGTAGAGTTTTCATTTTTCTAATTGTATTCTTTTAGAAGTAAAGTTGTTACGGTGTGAAAATGCTGGGCAGAGAGACATTTGAATGTGTGCGTGTGGATTAGGGAACATTACCCAGATACCAAATATTGTAGAGGTTATGTCCAGGGCTAGTAGCAGGAAAAACTTCCATCACCAAGGCTTTCTACTAAACAGAGTGATTGTTGCAGGTGTGGCTATAAAAATGCTTGTGCTTTGTTTATGATGTATAATTCTAGTGTTCTGTATTTAGAATGAGTTTAAAACTATACTCCTGACTGATGCAGGAATTAAGGTATTGAGCTTTGGTTTTCAATAATACGGTCCAGTTCCTACATTCACAGTTAAAGTCTCATGGTACTTCATGGTTTTTTTTCTGTTTCTTAAATCCATGCACCTGGTAAAAACATTATATGATTTTTTTTTTAAGAAATGCATCACTTAAATACATGGTACTTTGCCTATAAATGACAAGTTTAATGCTGAATTACTAATATCCTGTAAAATAACAGGGACAGAGAGCTTTTTAAATAGAAATGTTTTAATACTCCACAGTGCTTAGATTTAATGCATGTCTCTTGCCTACATCTACTGCAAATATCAACACACACTGTTCATCTCTTTTTTTGTTGTTGTTTTTGTCTATTGCTATTTTATGCATGAGGAAGTTCTTGTTTTCTACTCCGTGCTTGGCTGGCTTTTTCTTTTTTTTGTTACTTAGTCCTGTGTTTGTACTGATTGCTTTTTCGCATGCAAATTACAGAATGTCATGGAAATGAGAGAGCTCTGAAAAAAAAGGAAAGATAATGCTGAGTTCCAACTGTCTTTTGTTTGTGCGTAAGTGTGTAAAATATATGACATGGAAATATTTTCAGAATGGCCTTTGACTTTCCTTCTGGTGTATATTTTTATTACTCAGTGAAGGAGTGGGCATTTTTCCCATTGCAAAATTCAATTAATTCATTAATACTTGTAAATATTACAGATGTTGGGCAGAAAAGAATCATCCTTTTATGGAGATAAGGAATTATGAACTCGGATGTCTTGCCCAAGCTCAAATTTCAATTCAATACAACTTTTTTGCATGAAACCCTGGCCCCATTGAAATCAATGGCAAAAGTCATTGTCTTCAGTTGGTCCGGGATTTCACTCCAGTTTCTGGTTTACATATGGATTTTTATGTTTCTTTAAAAATATCTCAGCAGGTAGTCAAAGGTTTCAAGGGTATCTACAGTTCTATTTAAAAGAGGATGTGATGAATGTGTCAAAAAAACAAAACAAATGTTAAACCCGTACTTATCTTTATAAAGCATGAGCTTAAATGGTTGAATTTAGAAATGTGAATTAGCATTGGACAGAAAAGATTGTTTTAACCAACTGTCAAGACCTTTATTAACCACCTTATTGCATCAAATGCAAGAGGTAATTTGGCAGTTCTTGTCTCCACTATTCCTAATAACGGCAACAGGAAAAAAGCAATTAAATCAGGTGGATAAATACAGTTTAAGGTGGGGTATGCTTTTAGTAAACAAGCTTTGATTCTTCATTTAAAAACAATAAAGCACTGGACACTCTCTGATTCTTGTGCTAGATGTTTCTAACAGCCATACCCCCTAGGGAAGGTTTTGCTGTAATGTTTCAAAAACTTAATGAAAAATGGGTTGGTATAAACTAAGATTTCCCTCCCTGCAAATGTTTTTCTTGAAACGTCCGTGGGAATTTAATATTCACTGTTTTTTTCCTCAGTCTTGTATATTCTTGAATTGTCTTTTTTCCTCCATTTTCTCCGTTCTTAATCCTAGGTCCCCTTACAAAGAAACAGACAGATGATTTAGGTGATAATGACGGTGCTGAAGATGAAGGTATTTTTTGCCGCCAAACTGATTTGCATGACAAGGATCCCTGAAAATCTTTTTTCTCCCCTCTTTTTTTGACTTCTTGTCTTCTTTTGAAGAGTTTTTTTGTTTTTTTAATTCCCATTTTTGATGTGTTTTGTCTTCTTGCTTGTTGTTATACATATATATTTTTAATTTTTTAAAAGAAAGAATGTTGTTAAGTTCTACGTTTTGATACAAAACAGTAACAATATTTAAAAAGGAGGGTTTTTGTTTTCTTGAAATGGACTTTTGATATGTTGCATCCCACCTTTTGACTGAATTTTGTCCATACTATTTAAACTAACACTCTTTTAAAGTTTCTCTGTACACCTTTTTGCATGTTTTCTAACCCTATGTATTTCACCAAGTACAAAGATGTTTCTTTTTTTTTTCTCACTGACCGATCTCAGTTTGATAAACATATAAAATGTTGTGTTTATAAAAGGAAAAATACAGAAAATTCTTTAAAAGTGTCTCTTAAGCAACTGAATTTCCCCAAATGCCAACCCTTCTGCATTTATACTGCCATGAGAAAATATAAATAAATGAAAGGCTACCCCACCACCCTCCAGAAGGGAGGCAGCATTGCCTGTTGGTGAGGCTCTGTGGAGCTAAACTAAAATTAAAAGAACATGATCTCTTCTGTTTTCTGCAAGCATACAAAGATGCTGATCTGCTGGAGCTGACCCTTAGAAAACCCTATTACCAAGTAAAATCAAAAGTTTGAAATGTCAAGCATATTATTCTGTTCATAAATTACGTCTGTTGATCATGAAGCTATGCAGATTTGATATTTTTTCAGGGCTATGAAAATGGTAACAAGGGGCTCTTTTCCTGAGCAGTCTCATCCCTTCAAGTAGATGTGCTTCAGAATTCTGAATCTTAAATGCATACTTGGTATGTTTTATGGTCAATGGGTAAAATAAATTATCATATAGGACTGGTAGAGTTGCTGCTCCCTTCTCTGTTAATATTTGGGGTGGCAGGGGGAAGTTGGCCAGATATTAAGATGAAAATTAAGTTGTAAACTGAAAGGTCCTAATTAGGAAGTTTTCATCACACAGAACATCAATTATTTAAGTTAAACAGAAACCTGCAGTCTTATCACAAAGGATGAAGGAGGCAAGTATGAGCATTTAACTTCTCACCCAATAATTGAATGCAGATTTTATGACAATTTTATGTCTGATTTATGACCCTCTACTGCATCTGTAGGTTAAGCACATGAATGAAAGCCCAGCTGGCCCAAAATTTGTAAGATTTGATGATTCTGATAAATTGAAAATCTCCTTTGAAAGCTCTCGTGTCGTGGTTTAATGCAGCAGGCAGCTAAACAGAACAGAGCCAGTCACTCACTCCTCCCCAGCTGGGTGGGGGAGAGAACTGGGGAAAGAAATATAAAAGCAAAATTATTAATTGAGATAAAGACAGTTTAATATGACAGAAGTGAAATTAAATAATAGCAATAGTAGTGATAAAAAAATGAGAATGTGCCCAGAGTGGTGCACAGAGCAATTGCTTGAGCCCCTGGTCGGTGCCCAGCAGTTCCTGAGCAGTGACCCTGGGCAGCTTCCCTCATGTTGAGCATGATGCCATGGGGTATGGAATATTTGGAATATCCCTTTGGCCTGTTGGGCTCAGCTGTCCTGGCTCTGTCCCCTCCTAACCTCTCATGGCCCCCAGCTCTCATGCTGGTGGGGTGAGGAGCTGAAAATTCTTTGATTTAGTGTAAGCACTGCTCAGCAGCAACTGAAAAATCACTGTTATCAACACTGTTCTCATCCTGAGTGCAAAAATTAACTCTGTCCCAGCTGAAATCAGGGCACACATTATTCAGGGTTAATTATGGCATTTTAGATCCTCTTAGCTTTATGAAGTCAGGACATTTTTACATGAGTCCATGACAGAGCACTGCAAGGGACATTTTTGTGAATCCTCAAAGATCTGTGACGGTGAATTAGCCATTGCAAAAGTTGCTCTGTCTTGTTTTAACAATATGTTTTAGAAAACCACTTGAAATTTGGGCTATTCACCCAGTGGGCCTTAATAGCTCTCCTAAATTGCTGTATAATTGCCAAGACAGATGCTAATAACATCAGGTTTGTTGAGTCCTTCTCTGCTTAGGCAGACTTAAAAGAGACTCCTCAGTTTGCTGAAATTCAGCAGAGAGTGGCTGCTGTCAGAAAATGCTTTAGTAGGTAGGATCAGATGAGAGGAGGGATCTCAGTCTTCTGAGAACAAATGTCCATGTCAGAGGAAACCTGTCTCCCACTCTGACAATTGTAGGAGAGAGAAGAAGGGCCCTAAGAACACAGCAGTCAAACTGGAGGGGAAGAAGCACATTTACAACACTAATAAATCCCTGTAATTTATAGGACTGGGATTAATTTTCTCTGGCATACAAGTGACAGTTTTGTTCTCCTTTCCATGCCAATAGAAGAGTGCAGGCAGTAATTAGACTTTTACTGCTTCCGAGAGGCACAGAGAGACAGGGAAAATTTAAATTTTTATGATCACTAGACACTCAAGACTGCTGGGATGTCTGCTGGATTGATAGAAGCCCTGTCTGCTGAGACCCTGCATTTCCCAGGGGAGGAGCAGGATCAGATGTCCTGCATTTTTGTGAACCTACTTTTCTGTATTGAAACTCTAGCACTTGTTGCATGTGCAGAAGAGTTCACAAACTTATCATTATGTATTTGGGTATGAATAACAGGAAAGAGAGAGGCAAAGCAGAAGGTCACCTTGGCTGTCTAGTTTTCTACTAACCCCTCCATCAAAACCTTCATTTTTTTGTAATATGGTAGATTTTTAGGCAGTGTGAAATTCTACAAATGAATAACTGAGGAAAAAAATAAAATAAATGCTAAACTGAATGAATGATGAAATTGGAGTTTTAGGGAGATGGGGCTATACACAGCACAAGACAGCTGTGTCATACAAACACAGAATGCATGACATATAAACAAAGCCCAGTGATTTCTAAAATGCCCGGGACCATATCTCTATATTAAAAAAATCCAGAGATCTCAAGTCTATTTATTGTATTATATCTTTCTGAAGAAAGATCTTCCATAGCAAAAAGAAAGATCTTGTTTTAAATGCCTGGAGAGCATTTTGTGTTGTGCCACTCAAATATCTGAGTTTGATTAGAAAATTTCATTTTAAAACACTGTTCAATAATTCTACTCCCATCAGCTGCTGCATGTCACTACCACCGTATTGTGGTCCAAACCTTGCCAGCACAAGCACTGGAATCAGTAATCAAACTTGCATCTCTGGTATGTGCTGCAACCAGTAGACCAGGCTTAATTAGATCATTTTTCATTTTTGTTTTCAAAAGACCCAAAGGCAGCAGTGCACATTACCAGCTAATGATCTGCAAATTTGCAGTTTAAAAAATGAAGGTGTTCTTGAATTCTATGAGTGTGAAATGTGTGAAAAGTCAGAAATATAAATGCCTTTTTCCCCCAGTCTGGATGCATTCTTGTTTCTGTTTAACCCTTTCATGCCTGCACTTCCATTGCTTACCTGTTTTCAGTAAGTGTTGAATGACTGGAGCAGGCACCAAAAACAAGAGTGGCAAAAGCACTTGTGAGCAGTGAGCACTGGGGACTTTCCCTTTTTATAGCAGTGGTGGATTTGCCTCTTTGCTGACCTAGTGTAGTGTAGATGCAAGATTTGGCTTCAAAATGCTCAGCAGTTACACTGGGTGTACCTTCTCCAGTCTGGAAAGAAGGCTTAGTTTTAAAAAGTAAAATATTTTAATCTCAGTGTTTTGTCTTAGTCTTAATTTTGGTAAGGTAGTAGTTTAATTTGACTGTAGCAAAAATCATTGACTCTTACGCACGCTTAGTTCCTATCCACTAAAGTCCTAAGCATGACTTAAAATATGGCAACACAAATCATTAACCTGCCAATGTACTCTGGGATCAGAACTGGACTTCTGAGTAGTTAGTGTTGTATGAAATATCCATGAAGGATTGCTCACAAATGAATTCTCATCCACTGCTCTATCGTACACACCTTGCCTGGTACATCAATCTGTCAATCCTAAACCCTTATTTAGTCCCCAGTGCTATTTGAGCATCTCTCCGTTTTTAATGCATTCAGCCTCTCAGCAGCCCTCTGCAATACAGGAATGCTGCTATTCCATTTTTAGAAAGAAAGAATGCAGATGCTAAGTCTGAGGAATGCAGACACCATGTCTGTTGCTGAGAGTACGTCTCAGACGTGGGGTCTGCACTGTGCTTGATAAATGCTTCTGCTCTTCCCTCCTCCCTTCCAATTTCTCCTGTGGAAAAGGAGACAGATTAGGAGCAGATGTTGCTGTTTGCTCACAGGCTGTAACTGTGATGATTCTGATAATTTAGTCTGGTGCTCTGTCTTGTATGGGCGATTGGACATCATTGACTGAAGGAAGTCCTTGGTCCAAAGCATGTTTAAATCAAAAAAGCCAAAAATCCACTCAAATTTTAAGTTGCTAATGATGCTGAATTCATCTGCAAATCCCTTCTTATGCTTATCAGACTGGCGCCATTGGCACCAAGGAGCACATTTCACAATTGAGGATCTCCAAAACCCAAGGTCACTCCATTAGTGTTAAAGTGTTAAAATAGACTGGGTTGCCAAATTTAGCATTTTGTGTGCCTTCAGCTGTCATGGTAAGAAAGAGGGGGAGCGATACTCCTTCTGTCTGGCACTGGTTGTGTGTTTTCAGACTTGGGAGGTCAGCAAACAGCAGAACACATTTGTCTACCCTGCACAGCAACCTCATGCTCCAGCCTAAATTATAGCCTTCAGTAGTGCCAGCCAGGCTGGGGAGGCACAGATCTCACCACTTTGGGTGAGCTTGTTGACTGATGCACGTAGCCAAATTCATGACTCCTGTTCCTCCTGTCACCCATTCCTGTTAGGTCTGTGATTTCCACTCCAAAGTACAGCTTCCAATGCCACTTGCACATTAAATTGTGCTGATTATATTTTCCCTTTACACACAGACACTCAGTTCAAATTGTGTCAAATTTTTGTGGTGATGTTATTAATACTTGAAAACATGCATAATAAAATTCTGACAGACCTTTAATTTAAGTACCTCTTTAGGGCTTCATTTTACTTTCAGCACTGCCAGGCGTTGCTTGTACAGTGAAGAGTCTGTCAGCTTTTGCATTTCTAACCATCATCCTTTAATAATTTAAAATGCTTGCCTACCTGGCTATTGAGGTCCTACTCTAATGGGAATCTGCTCCAGATGTTTACCTGTAAAAGCTTTGGCCTTTTTTATGTTATGATATACATTCATGTAGTCCTCCATCAGGATCTCAAATAATTTTCAGGTAAAGGTAGTTCAGGGTTTGAGAGTGCACAAAATGATCCCCTGGTTTGACAGATAGGAAAATAAACAAAGAGGATTCTATTTTTCTGAAGCCTGATGGATGCAGGCTATATTTTAAAATAGAAAACATATCTGAAACTCCTAACAGAAGCCCCATAATTACTTTAATAGTCTCAGGACATCTAGTTTTATATCTCATTTTAAAAACATGGCATTAATGGATGTTTACATATTAGCAGTAAGTGCACAACTTTATTAAATGGCAGTGCAACTATAAGGCATCTGATGGATTTGAACCGAAAGGTCAAATTCTGTTAAAAGGCTTTAAAATGATTAAGAGTAGCATTGATTGATATCATGCTTTACTTAAATATTGTCGACAAAAGCTTACGGAAGAGTTACCCACATATCCATATAGAATTCTGTGGAGGGCACACACAGGTTTTGCACTAACCAATCTAAAAGTTTTCCCCTGTTCTGCTGTTTCATGGTCAAAACCCAAAATTTAGTTAACAATCTACATCAAGCTGTCACAATTTTTTATGTCATCTAGAAAAGCAATGCTTGTGACATCAGTGCTAAACTAATTATCTTCTTGTGTGAAGTTGTCTCCAGGTAGGCTTTCTTCCTTTCCCATTTTGACTGTTGCCTGCAAATTATACTTGTTAAGTCACGTGGCCAATTCACAGCAGCTTGGAATGACTGAAGCTATAATTATGTTTTGTTATATGTGACAATTGTGACTGATATTCACAGTCAGACCAGGTTCCCTGTTGTGTGATGTAACAAACATAGAATAAAAGATAGCCTTATTCCTAAATTATCTGTAACATAATTAAGATGAGACATAAAAAGTAGATGCAACAAACATTAGAAAGGTACAGAAGAGAAGAGATAATAGAAATAATTAGAAATAGAAAGTTAATGTATGTGTAGTATAAATAAGGTTATTCTCTGCTGTACAATAAGGTTTACTTAGATGTTTTATGAACTCGGCGTTTAAAGCCAAACAAATCACAGCATTCAAAAATGATCTTCTGTGTGACTGAAACCAGAACTGAGTTGAATTTGAGGATGATTTTTAACAGTGCTATCCTTGCATATGTCTTTGAAAAGATGAATGCGTCCATTTTTAATTAAAGCAACACTTAATAAAAAGCAACAAAAAGTGCAGAACACAACTAAATTAAAACAGTCTGTAAATCCACACTTGGCAGAAATGCCACATTTACATCCCAAGTCTTCGGGTTCAGAATGAGCTACAAACACAAATAACTATTAATCTGCATCCATGAATAATTATTACTCTGCATAAGAAAGTGTAACTACAGTTTCCTGAGCCCACTCCAGCACATGCACAAAAAGGACTGATACCAGCCTGTAGGAAAAAATGAAAGATGTATCATTTATGGTCTGGTTTTGAAAAGTATCTGAGTACCAAAAGTATCAATTATTTACTTCATTGAGTTGGATACTTTACTTCAATAATCACTTTCGGAAAGTGCATATTTTTGCCACTTTTGTACCAGTACAGATTTTTCTCCTCACGGAGTGTTATTTTAATTCTTCCTCCAGTTTAGTTTTAAAGGATGAGAGTTTTCATGGAGGAACATTTTAAGGTAGGAACCAATTCTTGATTGCAAGCTGATTTTTTGCTCTCTTCCTTTGATCTTATCATTTAATAACCTCCATTGCTAATAGCATATGTGCTTAGACAACACTCTCCCAGCTGAATATTTGCACCTTCCAAATATTCCTGGCTGTAGACTGCAATTGATATGAAACCTCTGACCAAAATGCAGTGATCTTCTTGCCATGAAGAGCCCCATAACTTTTGTATAATCCATATAGTCCAAAATCCAAAGTCCCACCAGCCTCAGCTGAGCACTGCATGACTTGACTGCTGTCTCCAGCCCTGGATTTCTGCCCAAAACACACGGAGGCACCATTTGTCTTTTGTGGGAAGGATTCCTCTTAAGACTGATGACTTTGGCAAAGCAGCATGAGGAAAATTCATTCTGCATGTCATTTGCTCTGACATGGCACAGAGGCAGAGCTGAAAACTGGCCTTCCTTTATCTGTCTGATCTGTAATCTTTACAAGGATATTAGTAGTAGAAAATAACAGTCTTACAGACAGAAATTACTCAAAGAATAACTTCCTTCTATATGAGATTTTATTCATGAATATGTGCTTCCTTTCTCAGATAAAGGACACCCATTCTTTTCTAAATATCCCAATATTATTTTCCAGATATACATGCCAGTGCTACCAACATTTCATTGCTGTTCACGGTTGGTGCTCTGTAATTCTATGTAATTTTAATTAAAGAAGAATTCTGAGACAGTCTCCCCCTGTGTTACCATCAAGCATACAATTAACTGTGTACAATTTCTGCTGGGAACAGTCACACAGTGATTTCAGATTAATAATTTATTATTGCTTCCATATTTGTACCAAAAAAAAAAAAAAAAAAAAAAAAAAAAAGAGCAGCATAGATTAAGAACAAAGCATCTACTGAAAACACTACACAAATTTGAAAAGACTTTTTCCTCAGTGTGGATTTTAAACTTGAGAAGCTCATAACTCCATCCTATGGACAAGGAAGATAAATAATCTCTGTAGCTTTACACTCTGAAAGCTGCATGTTGGAAAGCCCTCACTAAATGCTCGAGCAAGGAGAGCAATACAAGCAATTTCATGCCCAACCTTTCATCATCTTTTTGGTCTTGAATAAATGATTGTTCGAGTACTTCCAATATTGAAGATCCAATTTCTGATCTTGACTGCTCTGGCATTTTTTTTCAAATTAGAATCAATATCGAAATAATAGTAGCAGTTGTCTTTCTATAAACAGACACATCTGTGCTGATGTTTTTCAGCAAATTCCTAAAGCAGAGCTTTTAGTGTAACTGCCCTCACCTACTCCTTACAGTGCTTCAGAAACAATTCAAACAGTTCTGCAGAGAGCTCACTTGAAAGCTTTTTAACCAAGATCCTTCCAAATCAAAGGAATAAACAATACATCTGAGGTTTCTTCAAACTCTGAAGGGAGCAATCAGGGAAGTCACTTGAATACTGTCATAATGACAAAAAAAAATATCTTTGAATCAGAATATTCAGTACAGTTTCTCACTGGGAAATTTTCCTATGCTCTCTTGCTGTTGTCTTTCTTGATTTTGAGGTACAATTATGGCATTGTTATGATTCGGGCGGTGGAAGAGACTCGGGCACCCAGTAAATGAGAACAAAATGCAATTTAATCAAATATAAGTGTTTAAATTT
Source organism: Acanthiza pusilla (assembly GCA_036630365.1). Lineage (NCBI taxonomy): Eukaryota > Metazoa > Chordata > Aves > Passeriformes > Acanthizidae > Acanthiza > Acanthiza pusilla. Next base: position 1,487,327 of record JAXCHO010000103.1, on the reverse strand, counting down.
ACACCTAAGCTGATTTATTTCCTGTCAAACAGAAAGCCCCCAACTTTTAAAAACAAATCATACTAACTGTTTTGAATTGGTACTCTTCATATATTCAAAATAAAGTTTTGAATATATGAAGGGATCTACTCCTCATGAGGAACAAGCTTCCTCATGAGGAGTAAAACTCTTCATATATTCAAAATTTTATTCTGAGTAGATACGTGAATTTGTAAATAGGACTCTTTGGGGGTGGAGGGATACCTAAATCAAAACTCAAAACAGTATGACAATATCTAATTTTGTTGTCATAGAGAATGGCAGAGTTTCTAAGATTTTAAAATTGTTCCCTGCATTTGGTACCACTTTCGAGAACCTTAAAATTTGTTTGAATACTGGGTGGGGATTTATCAGTATTGTTCCAGTTACCTGTTATTTCAGATATTCAGTCCTGTTCATAATTTCTTTAACCTCCAGGCTACCCAAGTTATAAATAATCTTAGTTCTAGGTCTAAGTGTTCAACATCTTCCAGGTACTTTTTGAGAACTCAAACTTCAGACCCATCCACAGACAGCTGTTTATACATTCTTTTTACAAATTAGTGGACTGCAAGAAATCAAGAATTTATGTATGAGCAGAACCCTTGTTTATCTTACTGTGTTGAATTTCCCTTAGCTAAGTGAACAGAAAGATGGACCGAGCTTTCAGAAGTGTTCAGCTGAAATGAGCTCACACTTCTTTTAGCAGACATTAGAAGACACCCAATTCAGCAGGATCAGAATCAGAACAATGTCTCACTGCATTTGAGCAAATGTGTTACCATTTTCATTTCCTTTCTGCTTTGCAGTGTTTCAAAAATAGGAGTTTCAGTTATGACCAAGCCACAAAAAAACCACTTATGCCCACCTGCCCATTTCCTTATGTAAAAGATGTTGCTTGAGAAACACTTCAAGAAAAAATAACCTCACCTTAAAAAAAAAAAAAAAAAAAAAAAAAAAAAATTAAAAAAAAAGATTGCATGTATCTTCTTTGGTGCTTTCTTGAGATAAAATGTGTCTTAATATTTTTTCCAGACATTCGGGACAGTGGGGGACCTAAGCCTGTGATGGTGTATATTCACGGAGGGTCCTACATGGAAGGCACTGGAAATTTATATGATGGCAGTGTTCTAGCAAGTTATGGGAATGTGATAGTCATCACAGTCAACTATCGCCTTGGGGTACTTGGTAAGAAGCTTTCAGCTTTCCACTAATCCCTGCTATCTGCAATGCAATTCATATTATGTGTGAGAATGTGCTTAAAAAAAAAAAAAGGCAGAAGAGCAACAAGAAGTATTTTAATATTTTCTTTGTCAAATATAAGGTTTGTATTCTGGGGATGAAATATAAAGACATTGCAAGTATTTTCTGGAAGAGCCTGCTGTCATGCTGCTTGAAACAAGTATTTCCATTGCTGAGCTGTCCAGACAGAAGAGGTTCTCCTTTTAAACTTTTTTTGTTGTTGTTTCTTTCTGTGAATAACACTGACAATTTAATTCATAGACAGGTAAATTGATTTTATTTAAACTTTTAGGCCACAGAGGGTAGGGTTTTCTATTGGAATGAAAGAGACTAACTCTTGAGTACCATGACTTTTTCATGCTTTGAGAAAGTGAAGGATGTTATGAAAACATCTTTTTACCTGTTTGTTTTAACCTTCACTGTGGTTTTGAGAAATGTTATGGGTGTAATTCAAACACCTCCAGTATTTCTTTTCTGGAGAATGATTTAGAGAATGAAAGAGTTACATTTGATTGTTTCAAATACATTCAATAGAATGTGCTCTTGCTGTTGGCAGAGGTGTGTGATCTCCCTCTGGTACCTTGTATTTATGGAAAAAAATGACCTTGCTGTTTGCTCAGTGCAGTCACATGCATGATAAATTCCACCAGCTCTTGAGACAATATGATTGTTTGGCGGTTCTTTTCTGCATATTCTACCAAAATATTGCATGCTAAATCTCCTGAAAGCAGGAGTCGAATACTGGGATATTCTGGAGATCAGTGCAGTAAATTCAGAATAATGACATAGGTGTAAGGGTATTCCCTGGGATATCTGAAGGGCTGTGACAGACCAAGTGTCATTCACAGCAGAGTTTGTTCTGAAGACCAGTCAGTTTTATTTTCAAATGTCTGCTACTCTGCCTTGCTTTCAGGTTTTCATTTCTTTCGTGGTTGCTCTGTTTCTTGGTGTTTTGGATTTGGTTATCACAGTCCCCACATGTTTGCCCATCTGGGTAATTGTCTTCCAACAGTTTCATTTTTGCTAAAAATTTGACATCCCAGTTTCAGGGCGGGGAACGGATTTTGACTTAAGATTCTGAAACTTAGTATACTATAATTGTGTTTTATAAGGGATTGAACAATTTCCAGAAAGATCATAACTATTATTGGCTGGATTCTTCTCTTTGGTACTGGAGGTTTCATTGTGATGTGCCACTTTAAGTAAGGAAGTACTGGTATTTTGTATGGGTTTTTTCCTCCTGGTTTCCAGTTTATATGGTGACTTCAAGTCCTGGATGTGTTTTAGTGCTGCAGTTAATAATCTGTTACCTGTGCCTCTAATCAGCATTTCAGTTTGACATCAGTGCCTGTCTTTGATGTCTCAAACAGTATTTCTCTGTATTATATGCCAATATAAAAGAAAGTATCCATTATCTGAAAGGGCTGTTTATTTTTGTGTATTATTTAATCTGATTCATAAGTCATTAGTAATTGCAGTGTTTAAAAGGGCTAGTTGTTTGGAAGATGAAAATTAACACACCTTGGTTGATGATAATGGTTTTTCCACTTGTAAATTAACACTGATCCCTGAGGTAACCAAGAGCTAACATCTTACTCAGCTTAAGAGGATTTCATTTGTGTTCATGCTTTTGTGATTCTTTAGGCTTTGTGGTCTTTACTGAGCCTCAAGGGTCAAAGAGATAATTTTATTTTAAGTGGGACCTGTTACAGTAAAACCTCTAAAATTCACAGCAGAATCCAGTGGTTGGTATGAATACTCAATCTTCCTTTCAAACTACCTAAAACAACCCTGTGTCAGGTTTGCAGGGTTTTCTTAGTTAAACCAATGCTATGGAAGTCATACATACCTTTTGTATTTGGTGCAATGCCTATCAGTCATGTATTAAATAAATAATGATGATGTGTCATTAAACAGGCAGTGGAGAAACACAGCAGCAATCAGAAAAGAAAGTTTGAGCAGTTTAAATTTTTCCTGCCTTTCTTTATTTTCTAATCTACAGATACCATCAAAGTAGGAATTTCATAATTATGGTTGATATCAGCTTTTAAGATTGATGTTTTGAAACTCTTGTTCCTCCTTGTCCCAGCAGAATGTTGCCCTTTGCAGTCACATTAAGTGACAAAAACATAGGTGGCAAATGCTCAGCTTCCCTTCCCTGATCATATCCCGCAAGGTGAGAGGTCCAGCTCTGCTGATTGGTGCCTGGGGGATGCTTGGATCTCACTTCACCACTGTGTAAAATGCCTGTTTTACAGGCAGAAGGAATATTTAAGGAATCCATCATCACATGAGAAGTTGCAGGGACAAAATAAGGTCTATCTTCTCCTTTCACGTGACCTTCATTGGTCTGGTTTCTTGCTTCAGTCTTTTGTGGATATATGTCTTTATAGAGAGGCTGTCTGGGAGTCCTTGGAGCTCTAACATTGTTTCACAAAGATTCACACTGTGACTTTTCTGAAATAAATAAATTGAGAAATCATATCATTCAATAAATATTTAGAGCTGCAATAGCAACATTTTCTTCCAGACCAATTGTGATGGGACTGGGGATGTATTTTAATATTAGCTTCCTCACAGTACTAGTATGAAGTCCACAATAGACAGCTTTTGATGCAGTTCAGATTATTTTATTGTTCATTCTGAGTTCAAAGATCCTTTGTTTTATGGGAAAATCTGCTTGAGAAGCTGCATTGTGTGGAGATGCTAGATTTGCTTCTAAACAAAACGTTAGAAAATGCTTAAAAGCGAAATCCACTTGGTAAAGAGGGAACAATAATAAAAATTAAAGAATGATGGAGCAAGTGCATTTAAAATAAAACCGAAAACCAACATGAAACCAAAACAATGAAATAAACTAATCAAACAAACCAACAAAAAAACCAAAGCCCTGGCCAATTCCCTGGCTAAATTTTGTCTTTGAAACAAGTCTGAGAATGAAAGTCTGTTAGAAACTGTGCTCAGGTAAAGATGATGGAAAAGAGAACTGTTTGCCCTGGGAAATTGGGAGTACTGAATAAGAAGCCATTGGAAACAGACTGTTTATGTCTTCTTTAGATTCTTTTTGAATGCAAGTCTTGTGCAAGCAAATTCACCAAGAAGGAATCCTGCAGAAGCAGTCTAATAGCCTTGAAGGACAGTGCAGATATATTTTCATGGCTTCTTTTTGGGAAGGGACAGATATGAAGACAAGTTTGGATTTTAAACTCAGGAGATTTAAGATGTCAAATGTTTACTCAATATATATCCACCTGGTAAAAAGCAGGAGCATTTAATTTAATTTTCATTAAGAAAATGAAAGAGAATTATAAAAGGAGTCTATTCAACATCCATCATGATAGACAGATTTAATACTGCCAGTGCTGTTTTCTGTGTTCTTTCTTATGAAAGGTTTATTTAGAGAAGGGGAATGCTTTGGGTCACCATTGGCTACTACCGCTTTTAATTTCAAGGGACAGAAAGGAGAGAGCTGGTTTATGCTAACTGGGAATTTATTTCTTCATTTTATTAATTTATACTCTTTGCTCTTGATTAAGCCACAAGACTTTAATAGAACTTTAATAGGAAAAAACCATTTTTATTGAAGCTCACAAACTGAACTGGGGGAGGGAATAATGACTCAGAGGAAAATCTAGGTTGAGCACTGCTTTAAATTTCTGATTTTTTCCTCTTTAGGAGGCAGTGGTTGTCCCTACAGAAACAGTAAATTGTCATTCCAAGGGTCTGGGTCAAAAGGTGCTAATAAATAAAAAGGAAAAATGGTCTGTAATTTGTATTTTCTGTAAGGCATTCTGAATAACTTCTTCATGGGGAAGGCAAACATTCTAAACTTACAGACCACAATTCTTGTCAAAATGGTAGCACACCCGTGAGTGAGATTGTCTGCATTGTGTCTTCTTTAATTATATTAAATTTTCTCTTTTGAGGAGGATATAGGAACCACTACTGTCATTTAGTCTTGCATTTATACTGTCACCCTATAGCTGGAGAATATTGACTGGGATTATTGAACAAAAAACAAGTATCCAGGTGTTCCACCATCTCTTTTTTTTTTTTTTTTTGCCAGTTGGTACTTTTTATGCTGCAAGTAAAGTCGCTGCAGCAGACTGAAAGCCCTGATAACATTATTCAGTACATTATTTCTCAAATAACTGCACTGAAATCAATGGGGCTCTTCAGTGCAGGGCATCCCCTTGTGACAGAGCCTGGGTGTCTGTAATTTGAAGGGATGCGGTGAGAAACAAGGCTACTGGAAACGTGTTTGCTCCTCTTACAGAGAACTGAGTCTGAGAAGAGCTGTTCTTAGAAGTCCATTGTGTTTTCCAGCCCAAAACTCCATTTTTCAGTGGTGTGTTGTGTGAGCCAGCTGTGCTGGGCTGCAATGTTCACACCAAATAAAACACAGAATAGTGACAGGAAACAGAGCAAAGCCAAAAACCTGTCACAAAAACCCTTTCTCAACTTTGTTAGTGACTGCTGGAGCTTTATGGATAATACAGTGATAGAGGATGAGTCTTACTAAGCTGTAAAATGCTTTGTTGTGTTTAGATACATTAGGAAAATACCTTAGGTTTGACCATCCATTTGCTGCTCTGTAGAATGATGCCAACCTGCAATCTCTTGTTGGCCAAAGAGGTACATGGAATATAAGGACACAGCCCTGCAGTTTGTGCCAAGCCCAGAATTCCTGCCCTCACCATCCTGCTCTCAGCAAATAGTTGAGCATTCCCAACAGGCCAAAAAAATAAAGCCCAACCTTTCATTTATGAGTAAGTTTATGTGCATCAGTGCTGTGGTAATTCCAGAACGTAGCCCAGTGAACCTTTTCATGGGATGAAGAATTATCAGTCGACCATTTACAGGTCACAGAGATGAGAATATATTGTAATGAAAACTACTTCAGAACAACTTGGAAGTACCTGCCTATTTCAGGAGTCTAATTCCATTTGGATTGACTAGAGGGTACTGTCTTATTTTGTCTTAACTACTTTTCTCTTTTAAAGTAGAATAACATACCATAATTCTTCCCATTGCTTTCAAATTAGATCTATTTTTTTCACTGTTAATATAATTTTTCAAACTGATTTATCCTAATTTTGGTAGTTATTTACTTTGTATGGTTTCCATCACATAGTTTGGATGGGGTTTTTTTACTGCCTTGCTCTTCTCTTAATTTTGGCAGCATGATAATACTATTGAAAGTATTAAACAGAGGATGTCTTTAAAATATTATTCAAAATAATGTATAAAATTTAGCTATAACACTTTCAAAAATTGTTTAATATCAGATTAAAAAGCTTTGGTCAACTTCACAAAGACATTCTGATGAACTAGTGTTCTGTTTCACTTCACTATTTTTGCAAATACAACTTACTATGTTCTTGTTCTGCAACCTGGAGAGTTGTCTCTCCTGAAAAGAGTCTTTTCACTTCAGTAAAAGTGAGCACCTCATGGCATAGTGGCTATTCAGTGAAAGTAACAGTGCAATAAGAAGGTTTATGTTAGTTAGATATCAAAGGAGATAAAAAATGTACAAAGACTCTTTCTCCTACCTTGCTTAAGACTGTGGGGTTTTCTTTTATAGTTCACAATTTAATATCCAGTAAAAATGGGAAAATGTTTGATCATTAGCTTTGGTGACAAGCACATCCATTATCTTTTTATGAAACCTTAAAGGTACTGTCAGGAGATGGCATTTTATTCCAGCTTTGCTGCACCTCTAAAGGGTCTCTGATGAGCCTTTTCTCTATTATCCATTTCCTAACATGTTTGAGTAAAAGTGATAGATGAGCAGAAGATTATATATTATCGCCTAATTAAAAGTACATTACATTGAAAGTAAAGATGGAAAATTAATAGCAAAACACATCAAAATGTGCAGTCAAAAATCATTCAAAGTTTCTGAAATGGAAGAACATGCAGAGAATGTTAATCTATAAATACTTTCAGGGACCCCTGGCAGCTTCATAACAGTTTTCCTTTAGATATAAATGACATTTTAATATTTTAGGATTACGCAGTAGAGAAGGTGTCCAGAAGGCCTGATCTGATCCCACCTTAGCCTGGGGCATCACTGAGCCTTGGTATGAAGCCCTCCAAATGAATTTGATTCTAGATAAATAGAAGGAGTTAAGATAGAAAGAGTACTGCAGTTATCTATTCCCCCTGGTGCTGTACTTCACAAGGTCTGATTTACACACACTCAGAATTCCAAAAATGTATTAGACAATTCTTATTTAATCTAACAGGTAACCTCAGGGCAGCCCAGTCTGCAGGAGGCCCAAGCACAGCTCATTTTGATTGGCAGTGTCCTAATTTCATAGGTCCATTAATACAATTAGCATTCAAATCTCAGACCTACTGTAATTAATGTTGTTTTAGTGTTTTGTTTATTTTTTTTTGTGAGCTAGTACCAGCCAAGGGGAGGTGGGGCATGTGGTGGAGCAGAGGAAGGAAGATTTCCACACTTGAGTCTGTATCCCCAAAATGACAAAATGGACTTGTGGTAAACAAGGGGTTATTGACTAGAAATGTTCAAAGGGTCAACTGCAGAGCTCAGCAGGCAAGATATTTATGAAATGGGAACCCTGAATATATAGTGCACTCTTAAAATGATCCATTTCTTTTCTATTTGTGCTTTTTCTAGCACAGCCAATTCACATTATCAGCCTGCTCAGATAGATGCATACACACGCCAGCTTCTCTATTTTTTAGGGCACAAAGGCATAATTTTATTTGCCATTGAATAGGTTTCTATCTTGGTACAGGTACATTTTAAATAACATGTTTATTCTGATGTTTTTCACTAGACTTCTTTTTTGGTAAACAGAAAAATAACAAATAACAAACCTTAAAACTATTCATTTTGGCATAAGAGCAGTTTGTGTCATTTCTGTCAAGAAAAATTGCTTTTTGGTAAGATAAATTTCCTTCATCAATATTTAATCATATAATAAAAGTATCCCAGTTTTTCTAAATAGCAGATTTATCTTTGAGAGCATAATAAACCTCAGCATGATAATATTTGCAAAATAGGAAAGAAAAAGAGCTCACTGAAGACAAGTTATAAATACCTTACCGCCTCAGAAAAAAAAAATCAAAATCTCTGACCCTATTATCCTACATGAGGTTATTTGTAATTTTTGTCATCTGGCTATGTGCAGCCACCTTCATTTTGCTCTAAGCAATACCTGACCAAATTACTTTTGCACCACCACTGATCCCCATGCCACACCTTTAATCTGCTGTACTCTTAAAGTTTCAGCTGTACAATAGCACCTGTATTTTACACTATTCACTATCCTAAACCTTTGATTTTCTCATGATGGGAGACTTCTTGGGGAGCCAGATTTGGCCCCATTCAGAAGTAAACAGAATTTAGGCTGCTCAGCCTTTGCCAGAATGCCAAACATCCCAGGAAAGGATCTGTCTGCCTGTAAGCCATGAAGTGGGGATAAATTAGGATTTTTATGCAATTTGTATCTCGCTGCAGAGCATTCCCACTTGGAAATAATCCTCCGAGTTCCCAATATTCTGTTTTTCAACCCAAGCAGGAAGACATTAAGAAATACTCTGCAGCTCAGCATCCCAGCCAGGTCTGTGCCCAGCCTTGGCGGGTTGGGAACTCTGCACTCCCGAGTTTTATGCAGCCATAATTCATGTCCAGAAAAAAAGGTGAATGAAAATCCTTTCGACATTTATGATAGAAGTTGCAGGAGAGATAGAAAAGTAGATAGAATATTTCTAAATTCCCAGTTCACAGCATTTAATTACATATATTAAAATAGTTTTCTGAAGCTTAAATTAAGCACTTCTGTATACTGTGGGGCTTTGGAAGCAATAGATAACTTGACAGGGATTTTCATTGCAAATATTGCTCTCATTTTTCACACATTTCAATTGCATAAAATTCCTCATTTTATGGGTTTTTTCGTGTGCAAATTAGTTTACATATATGGGTACTAGCTCAAATATTATTCTGATACTTCCTTGATGTAGTACCTCATGATATTTTTGAATCAGTTGAACAAGATCTGTATTTTAAGGTTGTAACAGCACTTTTTAATGGTTAAAAAGAGTAATGTGAACAATAGATCTAGAGGAACAAAACTCTCTTGGCAGCAGTACTGGCAAGAGAGAGTCCTAAATTTTTTCTTCTATTTAATGTGTGTAATGCTGTGTAAATGCCTACCTTAGCCAACCTAGAAAATACTATAGTAAAAAATTCGCATTACCTTCTAATGGAGAATATATAGAAGACTGCATTGTTTGATACTCTGATTTCTTACATCCCAAGATGTACTGGCAAATAAATATTATTTTGACCAAAACTGCATTTGAATACATTATTGCATGAAAAATGCTACATGAAGGTCTATGAAAAGCCAGAGGAAATAATGTACATTGGTTAATATCTCTTGTTAAACAAAGTATGAAAATTGCCTTCTAGCAAATATAAATACTAGATACAAATGTATTTGTGAAAGTATTTTGAATATATCTTGTGTTGTATATGTTGCAAGCTAAAAATACTTTTGAGAAAAGAAAGATTACTTATACAGTTTAATTAAGAATTTGAAATATATCCTGCATGTTTCAGGGGGTTTATTGCTTGAGAAATAAATCTTTCTGTCATTTTTCATTGTTCTGCAGTAATTTTTCATTATTTTTTCAAGATCCTAATGAAATGGAATGAAAGAGAGTTGGGTAGTCTGGGAGACTCACTACACATTTAAGAATTCTATTGATTTTAAAAATAATTTTTGCTGTATTTTTTTTTTGTCCGCTCTTGAATGTTTGTTTTTATGAAATCTCCCTTATTCATTGTAATTTGTTCATTTTCTAAAGGCTTTCCGCCAGGATTTTGGTTGAGGGATCTGAAATCGCCATAGGTGTGCTGACAAACTTCTTTACTATTTATTTTATTATTGAAGAATGAAGTTCAGGAGCACAAAATATTAAAAGAAAGGAGGCAGAGCACCATATAGATCCAAATAATTTCAAAAAGATAAGGCAAACATATCCCTAAGCTGTTTTGCTTGCTTAGGTTCTAATATCCCATGAGTTTGGTAAGCACTTATTTGTATCATCTCACTGATTCCAACAGGAAACACACGGGCAAATGAATTTCTTCCCAAAATGTTTGTTCCCATCTCTACTTGTCGGTGTAATTTATTGTGCATTAATTTACTTGCTTCTATGACTGAAAATTTCTTTTCAGAAAATTCAGAATTTTCTTTTTGTGGTGAATGCTGTGTCTCCACTGGAGATGGGTTTGCATTTCATCTGTGAGGCTTTGCTAAGGCAGTGAGTGACACACGATGGGGTGTCCTTCCCTGAGCCCTGTGTGCTGTGGGGCCAAAGGTCATGTGCTTTCAGCTACCCATGAACCGTATTAATGACCCTGTGAAATGCACTCCCGAGCACCCTGGTGATGTTATAATTGCTCACTTTATTATTACGTGCCTCTTGTTAAAAAGGTCTCTAAACATTTTCCTTTTGCCATTATATGGTCCTTAACAAGGATGGCTAAACTGTGGTGGACTGAAAGGGAAACGTTCACATTAAAATGAATATTACCTTTCTTTTCACCATTTTTTTCTGATCATTCACCTCTCCTACAGGGAAAGACTGAGCGAATTGGGTCTGTTCTGTAGAAAAGAGAAGGCTTCAGAGTGACCTAATTGTGGCCTCCCAGTACCTGAAGGAGCTACAAGGAAAATGGGGAGGAACTTTATACAGGGGCCTGGAGTGAGAGAACAAGGGGGAATGGCTTCAAACTGAGAGTAGATTTATATCAGATATCAGGAAAAAAATCTTCCCTGTGAGGGTGGTGAGGCACAGGTTGCCCAGAGAAGCTGTGGCTGCCCCATCCCTGGAAGTGTCCAAGGCTAGGCTGGACAGGGCTTAGAGCAACCTGGGATAGTGGGAGGTGTCCCTGCTATGGCAGGGGTTGGAATTACGTGATCTTTAAGGCTCCTTCCAATGCAAACCATTCTGTGATTCTATGATTTAAAATTTTCTTGTTTAACCCTTCATGGGCTTGCACATGCTGTGTGTTCAAAGCTTAAAGCCCGTTTCATCACTGAGTTTCTCCTGTTGTAACTGATAGCTGTTTAGATGCACATTGTTTGGATTTTGGTTATCAGTAGGTTGTTGAATTTGTATTAAAGATAACTTAAAATGGAAATGTACTGAATATTTCATGTATTTTCTTTCTGATAGTAGAGAATTCACCTGACAGCTACCTTGCTAGCATAGAGCTTTCCTAATGTGGGCTCCCTCTAGCTGAAGATGTGCTTTAAAAATGTTATTGATAAATACAAGCTATTTACCTGCATTTTCCAGCAATCACAAAATTCATCATCCGTGGTAGTGCCTGAATTTCATCTTTGCAGTTTTCTCTAACGTAGATGTTACTGAAGTAATTATCACAATTTGAAATTTAAGGTTCTATTCTTAAAAGGCTTTAAGACAATGCACACATTTCCTTTTCTCTCCCCCTCATAAGCGCATAATGTTGCTTTTTTATCCTTTGAAAGTTCTATATAGTTGTTGGCTGGTTTCTTTTTATAAATATTTCATAAGTAGTGTTTTGATCTCTGGTTCAAATTCAGTCATGGCAGCAGATGTTCTTGTTGATAGGTTGCTTTTGAAAGTAATGTGTACAAACAAATTTACAAACAGGAGTATATTCAGTAGGTGTAGTGGAACTGATAATATTGAAAAAGTATTATGAGGAATAAATTCTCAGTTTCAACCTTTTTTTTTTTTTTCTTGAGATACACAAAACAGGAATAAAAAATATCATTGCTTGGCTATAGTGTATCAAAGATGCAGCTGAGGGTTAGTAAAAAGTCTGGACAATCTTAAAACCCAGGAAAAAAGCCCTTCTCTTGCAGACAATGTTGTCTTGCAAGCAGATCCAGCTCCAGGCTGTCACAGGGCAGGTCCTTTTGCAAGGTGGTGGTGAGCTGCTGTCGTGAGGAGCCATCAGCTTTGCTAGAACCTGATCTACTTTTACTAGGACCAAAAACAAATAGGAAATATTATGTGTTTTGTACCAGCAGTGTTTTACATCTGTAGAAGAACCACCTGGTGCAGTGTCTCTGAAAGAGGTGCAGTTTTGTTTCTGCTGCCTTGAGCACCAAAGAAAACTGGGTCCATGTATTTGTTTCTTACTCCCATTCTTGTGAGCTCCTCTGTGGCTCTCCACTCATGAAGTCTTCCGTGTTCCAGAATGACTCTGAACGAATTTTGGATATTGCACTCATAGTATGTGAGTCTTGCACTGCTTTTATATGATTCCCTTATAACATTCCAACAAAATAACTTTGAAAAATGACCCCAAGAGGGTTTATTTCCCATTAATGACTGAACACTGGCATTTGGATGATGGAAATAGATAAGTTCCTTTGTGTGACTGTACAGATGAGAGCTTTTGTCATGAGACTCTGCTTTTCATTTACACAAGCTCTTAGTCAGTCTTTTGCTGCTAAAACTTTTTAGTCCTTTAAAAGCTTTTCCCATCACATTCTCTATAGTTTCTCAGTGTTTCCTCCCAGGAGGTCTGTATGATTTAGGTAAAGATAATCAATCTCACTGAAAGAAACAAAATTACTTGTGACGATCAATGTGTGCTCATAGTTGTTAAAGTCATCCTGCAAAGTTGCAGGACCCAGCAGAAACTTATTCAGAAGGTGGCTCTTCTCCCTGCCAAGGAAGCAATGTGCAAAAAGCCAAAGGAAATTAAAGCAAACATGTGAAGGGGTCTGGCTTTCACTAGTTTCAGTGTGAGTTTATAGAGGATGAGGAATATTTTAAAAATCAAGCTCAGACTCTTGGTGGCATCTAGCAAAAAGACAAGTGGCAATGGGCACTGAGGGTAGAGGAAAGTCCAGGGATAAAAACCTTGTTTATCGTCAGGGTGGTCAGATGCTGGATCAGGTTCTCCTGAGAGGCTGGGGAGGCTCCAGTGCATGGAGATACTCAAACCCCACCTGAACACAGACTGAGTAACCTGGTCCAGCAGGGGAGGTGGTGAACTGAAGGCTCCAGAGGTCCCACCTACCCTAAGGCTGTGATTCCATGATCTTATGGCAGAGCAATGGGTCTCGAGTACTGCAAGGGGCCAGATGAATTATTCTCTAGACATCTACCCGGTCTTTTAACTCCTGATCATCTTTGTAAACCTTCTCTCTGCGTAGTCTGGGCTCTCACAAAAATGAATTAGCCCATTACATTTGTCTCAGGCAAAAAATATGCTTTTCTACAACACAATAACCTCAGCACTGCTTTTTTTTGACATGAGTAGCTGTATCATCTACTCACAAGTGCCTAGTTTCAGCGTGTGGCTCGTGGGCACAGGAGGGATTACGGATTCTCCCATCCCAGCGGAGTGAACTGGCTCTGTTTTGACAGCCTGGCAGTGAGAGATAATGATCTGCCTCCTGAAAACTTAACCGTGGCTTCTGTCCAGAGCAGAGATGCAGAACCTTTTTCACACCTAAGCCTTTCAAGGTCTTTTGGTAAAGCTTTGCACTTACTGTAGCATTACCCAGGGATTGAACTGGGGGGTGCAGGTGGCTGAGAAACAAACGGTCACAGGTGAGATGAAGTGAAATGTTATGCTGTAGCTTTCTCAGCTGGAATTTGGGTTTTCAGGAATGGAGCTCCTGATTTTAAGGAACCTTAAAGATTGCTTGCAAGTTATAGGGGAATGGAAAACTACTTTTCTCTCAATTTTTTCCTGTTTTTCCTCTTAGGAAAGGATCCAGTGTAAGCTGGATGTTGGCTTGGTTTAGTTCGGTGCTGTTTGTTTAGGTTCAGCCTCCAACCAGTGGCATTCTGGTTTTTTTCCTTAGTTTTTGTCATGCCAGGGTGTTTCCTCTGCGCCGTCACTCACCTCACCGTTCCTTTTCCAGACAATTCGGCAATTCCTGAGGACATATTTTTTCACATCTCTTGACACATATTGAAAAATCACATGTTGATAAAGACCAATTTCTTAACTAAAAACTGCCTGTGCTATGGATGAATAACATCGCTTAGGGTACATTAGTGAAATTCTAAAACCTTGCTTTTTGGAAGCTGATCATACACTAAAAGCAGCAAAAAGGAAAAAAAAAAATAAATTGCCAATTACAGCTAATAGCTTTCTGCAGTTGACATGAATAAAGCAGATTGAAGGTACTTTTAAAAGCAGCTTCTCAGTAAATCCAAGTAGTGAAATGTTTTGGAATGAAGCAGTTGCAAAAAGCAGGTTAAATATCCTGCGCTCAACAACTTGCAGAACCTAGAAATCTGTTTTAGAGGCATCTTTGGGGATTTCTCTGTAAGAATACAACTGATAAATGGGTTTGTTTTCCCTTGAGAGTGTTTACATATGTCTGATATTGTTTGCTGCATCTCCTTAAAGAAATCCTCCCCCTAAAAATTTTACTTTTAAAAGACTACAAAAAAAGATAATCCAATGCTAGTGATAAACCTTATTTCATTGAGTGTTTCCAATATTATCAACTCTTTAACTTCAATATTTCTAAGGCGCATCAAACAAGTTGAAGTACTTCTTCTGAAAGCTGAAAATGTATTTTGTATATTAAGTCACTCATTTTTCAGAAGGAATATTATAGTAGTTTTAAAGATGGAAGAATTTCAAGAAGAGCAAAGAGCTTGTTATACTATGATAAGTAAAGAAGTAAAGATGACTCACCGAAAAAAGGGCTTTCTGAACCTTTTATATATATATATTTCTCAGCACTGTGTAAAGCACAGATGAAAGGTTAAAGAGTAATAAACAAAGCTGGAATGTGATTTTGATGGGTAAGCTGCACTTTGATCTGCAGACTATAAAACACTGCTACCTGGGTCAGAACTAACACTCGGCAGGACAAACAATCACTTGTTCGCTGCACTATAAAATGCACAATTCCTTTTTCTGTGCCATGCTAACAAACATTCTGTGGCACTAAAGGGAAGAAAGAGAGAATGTAGGTGTTTCACCCATTTGTGTAATTTATAGCAACTTTAAATATGTCTAAAGCTTTTGTTAAAGTTCTCTGATTTTTGACAAATAGCACCATAGGAATGGATTTGCAGCAAATACTGAGCAACTTTAAAAATCTTAAAATACTAATAATATATGAAATTACTTAAAACCAGGAATGCAATTGTAGGTTATGTGGTATCTTAAAAAAGAGCAAATCAGTTCTGCTTTTATTTCAGTTAGACAAGATTGCATTTGCTACTGCACCAAACTGCTCTGTCTTATGATTCCATAAAAACATGGAATATCCTGAGTTGGGAGGGACCCACAAGGATTGTCAAAGTCCAACTCCTGGTCCTTCTCAGGACAGTCCCAATTTCCGTTTTCTCCTGCTCATTCATTCCTTCAGGAAGATGTCTTCTTCTTTTTCAGTTTCTTGGTCTCCCTGGTGTTTTTTTCCAAGCACAATTAACTGTGCTCTCAGATCTGAACTGTGCCATTCCCATCCCTGGGAGTGTTCCAAACGAGGTGGAGATGTGGCACTTGGGGACGTGGTTGAGTGGTGAACCCTGCAGGGTTAATGGTTGGACTTGACCACCCCGGAGGTCTTTTCCAACCTTAATGACTCCGTGATTTGCACGTTGTTCTGGAGTTTCACATCAGCCTGAAGGAGAGGACAGTCTCAGATGGAAGAAAGGCTGTCTCAGGAGCATGATACGCAGAAAGAGTACAGTAGGAAATCCAGACCCTTTAAAAAAACAAGGATTTGATGTTTCCTTTGCTGCTAGAATAGTTTTTGTGGGTTTATAACCTCTATGATTTCTGGTGGTCCTGATTAACTCTAAATATGAGTTGTTCTGCTGATTGCAGTTAGGTTGCTTACATGGATAAAATTAACATGGAATAGATTTTTATCACCTCTGGGTCTTGGAGAATACAGCAAAGAAAATAGTGATGGCTTACTCTTCAGGAACTGAAAAAATAAATATTTTCCTCTTGGAATCTCAGTGCAGCAAAAAGTGTGATTTCCACTTGACCAATATTTGGTTTATGTATCAATTGTAAAATAAATATGAGTAATTCTAGAGATACTTATCATCCTTGATTATCTTAATAAAGCCATTTTAGCATTTTACTGGATCACAAGAGTAAAAAATAACCTATTTTTAAATAAACAAAATCCAACTATTAAAAACAAATTTTTTTTCCAATGAAAACTACACTCATATTGACCTTTTTATGTACAAGAAAGTCACACTTATATTACATTCTGTGAATAAGGTTATCCCAAATGCATAGATTGTGCTTAAAAGTGTGACCATATCTTTTAATTATGTCCTTGATTCTAGCAAATTTCAGGCAATAAAAAACTCATTAATTTTAATTGTGTTGGCTCAAGCCCCGTATTTATAATGTGATGTAATTGTCCACTGCATTCCTGACATCTGGCAATAAAATTCTCGATCATAAAGAGAGCACTAGATTATATTTATTGGTGCAGGATTAGCCATCAGGCAATGGCTAGTCAGGAACAAAAAGCTATTCAGAGAATTCCTTCATCAGTGATTAGGAAATTAAGTCAGAATATACATTTATTTATATTTATTTAAAAGTTACATTGCTCCTGTCACAGCGTTATCAACGTAAAGCAGATACAAGCTGTTGTTCCTGACAGAAAAACTCCATTTCAATCTGTTAGAGGTTGAAGGATATCCATATTTATTCCTCTTTTTTTTTGCCTCTGCAGATATTTCCACCACTGAAAATTTGGCTAGCAGGAAAAAACTGACATGCCATAAGTTTGAGCTGGCATGTCGTATCACAGTGCTGTGATATGTCTTTCTGGCTTGATTTATCTGGGGAAAAAAAGGGATTTTTAGTGTCCTTTACAATTGTTTCCCAGCAGAAGAGACAATACTGGAAATGCCCAGATTGCTGAAACTGCTCTGGATTACACAAATGCCACTGCATGCTATTTATCTGTTTGTTAATTATACCTGACTAATTAATTAATGGCTTTCTCTTTGATTCATTACATAGAGATTGATTGGGCTTATGACTCTGAGACTTCCAACACTGTAGCTATGTACAGTCCAAATATTTGGTTTCTGGGACGCAACAGGGAGATTAAGATAACTTATCTCATTGCACACTTCCATCTCGATGGCATTTGTTTTGTCTCTCAGCCAGGGAACGCTGGCCTGGCTGCTGCCTGAGCACAGCTGAGAGGAGCCCAGGAGGGGAGCGATTATTGCTCACTTCTCTCTTGTTTTACCCCAAAGAGCAGCAGTGATGGCATTTCCCTGCCCTCCATCCTCCAGCCTGTGCAGGGCACTTTGCACAGTGAGTGCATGACACTGAAAGCTGCAGCAGCAGACACCCACAGAGACTCTGTTCAGGCTTCTTGTCGAGGAGCTCGAGTGCTCTGTTGAATTGTGTGACATGCAGGGAAGTTAATAAAGGATCTGTGTCCATCTGAAAGGCAGAGTTTGCTGCATCCTTACCCTGTGTCCATCTGAAAGCCACAGTTTGCTGTATCCTTACCCTGTGTCCATCTGAAAGCCACAGTTTGCTGTATCCTTACCCTGTGTCCATCTGAAAGCCACAGTTTGCTGTATCCTTACCCTGTGTCCATCTGAAAGGCAGAGTTTGCTGTATCCATACCCTGTGTCCATCTGAAAGTCACAGTTTGCTGTATCCTTACTCTGTGTTGATCTGAGAGCCACAGTTTGCTGTACCCTTACATCTTGAGCAGTAAAAGAAGAGAGAACAAAAATCTGGCATCGTGATGCATTTGGTTTTCAGGAATCTATGTTCAAGCTCTTGCTCTTCATTTAAAAAACTAAATCAAATATCACAGCTAGTCATGTAATCTCCCTGCCGCTGCTGAATAACTCATCAAAGTCTTTAAAAAGTAATTAATTAATGATGATTGAAAAAAATGACTTGATAACTTATTTAAGCAATTTAACCTGTTGTAAGTTTTTATGGGACTGACCTTTCTCAGACTCTAAATTTGCACCTGATTTGTATTAACAGAAAATGGGAAAAGCAAATGTGAAATTGAATAGTTTTTCCAGGGAGTCCTGTTGCTCTACAGCTTTCGGTAATATTTTCAGAAACTGCATATGCCAATATTTCTATCTCCGTTCTAGAGAATAATTGGATTGTAGTGCATAAGGCTATCTGAAATTTTATCAGTAAAGTAAGTGGCCCAAGTGATATGTGTCATTGCATGAGTGATGGAGCAGAGGAAATAGCACAGCAATATTGGAATTGTTCTCCTAATTAGCTTAGATTCATTGTGGTTTCTGAGATATTTGGTTCCTAGAGCTTGGTAGAGAGATAAACCAAGGGAGGTGAATGTACCAGGGCTGTGTTCACACAACACTGAATGGCATATGTGGTTTGAAGTCACAGTTTTTGGTTGGAAAGTGTGGTGTTTCTTTCAATGCCTCTTTTTCTTCCCCTCATCTCAACCATTTTTAGCTCTCCTTTCTGATCCTAGGAGAAGATCTGTATCTGAGAAGAAAGGTTCTTCCACCCCCATCAGCATCAGTTCAGTAAATCTAGGTGTCATCTCCCTAACAGCATAATGAGCAGTAATAACTCATAATGACCATAATGAGCACTAACAGCTGAACATGTCAAATACACTGGAAAAAAGAATAGTTCCCTATGGGACTCCAGCCTCCTCAAAGTGGAGGTACAAAGTGCTCCTGCAGATAGCTGTGAACTGCTGAACTGCAGTGCAACCACAGGTTGTCCCAAAGAATCATTTCCAGAGTAAAGACAGCTTTTGTTGACTTTTTTGACATTATATTCATGGTAAAGTTAAATTTCTCAGAGGATTTTGAAACAAAACAGGTGTTCAAGTTTCTAACCAAACCTGAAGGACAAATTCTTTTCACCAGGGCAAAACCAAAGTGCAAATCTCACACTGGTCACAGGGCAGCACACAGATTTGGCTTCTGGTAAAGGAGGAACCAAATTTTGTGAGAATATTTAGGGCATTAAATGTAAGATGTGGCCCAAAATATTATTGGTTTACTCTGTGTCTGTAGCACAAGCAGGTCTTGTGACTAACTGCAACCAAATAAACTGCAGGCCATTTCCACTGCAGTGTTTGCAAATACAGATTTCCCAAATTAATTTACTTGATTTGTCTTACACAAAACTTTGTTGGTTTTGCAGTTCTCATATTTTAGGCCTCCGAAAATACTCTTGATTTTTTTCCTTGATTTTGTTGATGCATCACAGGAAAGTATTTCCACATTTACTTGGAAAATTAAACTTTTTCAGGTATCATCATGTTTCCCTTGATATTGGCTGATGCTCTATGCAGGAAATAGTAACAGTAGCACCGTTTTCTTATAAAATTATCTTTTAAACTTCTATAAAAATTCAGCTATATTTTGATCCATTCTATTCTAATCTTCATGTGTGAAAATATATACATGAGACTGTGAAAATAAAATGAAGCACCCAGCTTTCAATCCCATGATAAAGTGAGAGAAACTGTAGGAAACAATGGGATGTGTTATCAAGTGCATCCTCAAGCAGATTTTGAGCATCAAAGATGTTACTGAAGTAAGGCTGTTGCCTAAAATTGATGCAATTTTCTTTAGCTGAAGTACTCATCAAGTTTTTGAGTGCATGCATATTTTTCTCAGTAAGTGGTCCAGTTTGTTTCACCTCAGTTAATTGCAGTCATGTGGATACGTTTGCCACATCAAGGCCTGAAAGTCTAAGAGTATCAATATTTATCAAACAAGGAAACATAGGAAATATAAGGAAACAGAAGAAAAACATTGCTTTGCTAATCAGCAAGAGAAGTGAGCCCAGATGTCATAATCTTCTAAAGAGCAGCATCACCGTGATGTGATACTAAATACAGTCAGCTAAATGCACCCTGTGCATAGCAACTGACTGCGCTGGGTTTGGAAAACATCTCTCGTGAAACCTGTGTAGGTGGAGACTTCTTCAAGGAATGCCAGTTCATTGCTTCTGTAATGGGAAAAATCATGGCTGATCTCATAATCTTTTTTTTTTTTTTTTTTTTTTTTTTTTTTTTTTTTTGTTTAGGTGGTATGTAAAGGAAAAAATCAGAAAGTTCTCTAAATGCTAAGACAGAAAGCTCTCTGATTACTGAGAATTATTTTCTATAGAATAGTCACTGTATGTGCAATATGTTATCTTTATATAAATCAGTCACAGAAACAGTCCTGTAAAGAAGACAGTGTGACTCCTCTGTGCTGACCACAGAAAATGTCTCTGTCCTTGAAGACAGGGTTTTATATGTTACATATATGTGCATACATTCAGGCACGTGTGTATGTTATTATGTAGACACAATTGGTGTGTACTTGATGTGTCCCTTCATTTTATGAAACACATTTAATCTTCACAATTTCCTTGTAAAATATATATGACACTTCCATCTTAAACATCATCTGGTTCCAACTCCTCTGTCATGGGCAGAGACACCTTCCACTAGACAGGTCACTCAGAGCCCCATCCAGCCTCATTTGGATCATTTCCAGGGACAGCTTCTCTGGGCAGTCTGTGCCGGGTCCTCACCACCCTCCCAGTGATGGATTTCTTCCTAATAATTCATCTAAACCAGCTCTCCCCCAGCTTCAGGCCATTCCCTCCTTGTCCTGCCGCTCCATGCCCTTGTCCAAGTCCCTCTCCAGCTCTCTTGGTGTCCCTTTAGGCACTGGAAGGGCTCTGAGGTCGCCCTGGAATCTTCTCCAGGCTGAACAACCCCAACTCAATCTCCTTTCATGGGTGAGGTGTTCCAGACCTGGGATCAGCTGAGTGGCTCTCCCCTGGATTCATTCCAGCAGCTCAATCCCATAATGATCAAACCCTCTGAAAACTCTGGCCCAAAAAAGCCATCTGCCAGGCTGATCAGCATTCCACTAGCCCAGATATCTCATGTGCTGCTTTTGCAAATCCCTCAGCTGATGAGAAGTTAAAACATCATTTTCAGGAAATGGGGACTGTTTAAGAAAAATAATTTTAGTCTTTCAGTCACTCAGAGAGGGATGTCCTTTAGAATTGTATTTAATTTATAATTAAAGTTATTATTTTTAAAAGAGGCATAGGTTCGCCCATAATATAAATAAGGTACTTTAGGTGAAATAATCTATATTTAGAGGATCCAAATGTTTGGTGTGACTTTTTTTTTGTTTTTTTACTGTCACAAGTAGCCATCTGCTTCAGAGCAGTTTTTCACACACTCTTGATTCTGACCAGGAAAGGATTTCTTAGAATAGTGTCCTATTTCTGAAGCATACATGGACTAGGAATGCATAAAAGTGAAAAGGGTTTTAAGGGATTAGAAAAAATGGATGAAGTGGATTCCTAGCTGAAACCAAGTTTTGCTTTGTGCCTTTAAATGATTACTTGAAATGTGAAAAATCTTTCCTACAATAGCTAGTGACCAGTCTCTGAAATATCAGTTATTTACATGTCACTGGCAATGGACAAGTGTCAATAGGAAAGAAATTCCCAGAAATCTGAGGGTTTTGATTTTTGCCCGGAACTCTTAGGTTAGTAATACCCAATTTAGATCTCTCTTCATCTCTAGTTCATAATTAGAATCTATAAATCTGAAATGTAAAATACTTAAGGGAGAAAACAGACTTCCAGTTGTTATTAAATTGTGCAATATGAGTGTCCTGGCAACACCAAATCTAATGGTATCACTTGGGCTACGAACCACCATGAAAAGGTCTTGCTGAAACAGCTAAAAAATCCTTTCCATAGATGTTTCTTGCTTGCCTGAATGGAAAATTTCCAATTCTGGGCCAGATTCTGCTTATAAAAAGAAATGAAATAAAAAATGTGAAATAAAAGCTGAATGGATTCAGCTTCAAAGCAGAGTGCTCTGTAATCCAGGTGATGCAGAAATCAAATGCAAACCAGGATGAGTCAGGTCTTAAAAATAAGTGTGAGCAGCAGCCTAATAGGAAAGCAAAGGTGATACAGGATTGGCCATATTAACATATTGTGCTTGGCCTAACAACTTTTGCAGATACTTTTTGACTTCTCCTCCTATTATTTTTATTCACCTTGTGAGGCAAAAAATTAGTAAATTAGGGATTCCATTGAAGACAGATTTTACGGGAGAAATTTTATGCTGACCCTGTTCATTGTGAGGCAAAAAACATAATTTGTGTTTGTAAGTTGTTTTTACAAACTGGGAGGTTTTTGGGGGAAGGATTGTTGGTTTTGGGCTTGTGTTTGTTTTGTGTTGGTTTTGCCTCTGGCTTTTCTTGTGTCCCATGACAGTGCTCAGCTATGCAGGCTAAGAGGATAACTTTCCTTCTGACTCATAAAAATGCTTGAGTAAATTACTCTTTTTAGGTTTTATGATGGTACAGAATATACCAAGTGGCTATATTTTTTCCTTGGGATTTGTTGGAGGTTTTGTTTGCTTGCTTGTTTGTTTGTTTGTTTGTTTGTTTGCAGTGTTTTTGGAGTTTTTTTGCTGTTTTTCTTTGTTGTTGTTGGTTGGGTTTTTTCTTGAGGGGAAATCCCTAACAGACTTTGTTTTCTTTCCTTCTTCATTTGCTCCTCTTTGATGTCAGTTTTTAGTAATTTGTATAAGAACAGCACATGAAGAATGGTAGAAAGAATTTTAATGCCATTCCTTGGTTATAATTAAGAAAAAAGTAGGAATATATTTCCTCATGTATGTCATTTGTATCAGCTTGGGCAATTTTCCAGTGTACTGCTGACTGATTACCTCTGGGGATATGAACTCTGCACATGCCCTAGTCAGACTCCAAAATTCTTTTTTGAGTTTTTGACTGTGTCTTGCCACTTAGCCTCTCTCTTGAGCCATATTAAGGGTCTCCAGCAGTGAAACCTTGACTGAAGTGTTATTACCACTGAAATATAATTGTGCATGACAGGGAGTTACCACCACCTACTGCTGCTCACGTGGCTGAGCTGACAAAGATGAAGTTTTCTGGGAACAAGCATCTGCCAGTTTGTGTTGTGACATTTTGGGTGCTGGGCACTGCAGTCACCTTGAAAAGCCTGGCAGGTGATAGGAGGGCAGACCTTGGACTCCTTGACATTATTGAGAGTTCAAAAAGAGAAAAATCTGCTTGAGGCAGGACCTCGATGATCAGGGCCTGGTTCTTTTTGGGGTTTCTGTGGCTTTTATAGGGACCAGGCAATCCTTGGATAACTGTTGACAGAATGAATTGGGCTCCTACTTTCCATTGCAATTGAATGGAAATTTATGACCTTGCTCCTTTGCTGTTTCTCTAAAAATCACTGTAGTAACAGTGCTTAATTCTCTGGTTTGCAGTATTCGAAGAGAAAAAATAACCTTTTTTAACGGTCCCTCTGTTCTTGAGAGGATGAGCCTTCATAAGCAGTTGCAGACATCTGACTTGGAGCTCTGCCCTCCCAGGAGTGAGGTGGTACAAAAACTTCATGCCCCAACTGTTTACTAATTCTCTCCCCATCTTTCCTCCCAAAAAACCCTCAAATCTCTCATATTCAGACCTGTCAAACTCAATGATCTGATGATAAGCCTCACTTTCGTGACCCATAAAATCATTTTTTGTACGTTCATCCCCCTCTCCCAGCCTGATAATGTGTTCCCATACCCAGTTTTCAGAGAAATCTATCTCTGTTTTACCTGAAGGAGGTACAAAAATTTTCTCATAGCAGATTGAGCTCTTTTCAAGATGTTGCACAGCTCTTCACCCTTTTTCTGATCAGAAAGTTTCACTGCACTTACTGTCTCAGATTACTATGTGTTATGAAGGACCTAAAGCAAAAATGGACTTTCATAGTTAAAAATATATAGCTAGGAAAGATCACAGAAATTGTGCTAAAAATCAAAAAGGTATTATTCACTTCCTTAAAGCATATTAAGGAATCATGGTCACCCATTTTTCCCCCTATAGATCAGTACTGCTGCCTCACAAACTCCCAAAATCAAACCCTAGATGCTCAATCATGGTTTGTGAATAGATCAATCTAAGATGAATTTTTTTTGTCAAAAGAATATGCTGTCCCAAAATTACATCTAAAAGGCATAATTTCTGAAAGAAATGTGATGTAACTAGCACTTGAGAATGGGGTAAAAATGAAATATAAATTTGCATGAAGGTGACTTGTAAACAAGGCGATTTCATTATTTTCTATGCATATATCTTTATAATAAAATTATGGATTACAAGAACATACTAAAGTTTGATGAACTTTTGAGTAGCCAAGGCTGACCTCCGCTTTTCCACCTGCTTGTCATTAAAGCAATGACCATGAAACATCTCCAACAAGGAGTCTTGAATACAAGACATAGAATATAGTTTTTTTTAAAATAAATCTGAAATCTTTTTCTTCACTTCCTTCCTTTAGAATGATTTCTAAAGATGATACAGGCACAAGTTATTCACTATGGAGGCAAGAAACCACTCCATAATCAAACACTAAAGGAAGGACTTTCGTTGTAATGCAGGAGAAGGGAATAAGAGTTGGTTTCTTTTTGTTTCCTATCCACTTCTTGTTTAAAAAAGATTGTGACATAGTTTCTTCTTCTGCAGAATAGAAAATTGCTACTTGTAATATTTTTTATAAAGCTGTCATCATTCATTCATATTTATAAAGTGGTTTGAGTTCCCCACAGAACTGTATCCTGTAAGTGAATTTTGACTCCCTCTACAACCAAAAAAAAATTTTAATACTATTTTAAAATTTGCTTGATCAACTGAATTGTAATAGTATATACTATTTTCCATTTTAAAAACCTCCAGTTTTTATCTTTGCATCCTAAAAGCTGTCTAAAGCAACGGTGCTTACAATTTGTCTTTTCAGGGTATAACCACAAATTCAAAAAGTGAAAAAATATTTATTTCTCCTTCTGGGATGTCTATTACACCAAATAAAAATAATCTTGGATTTAATCACTACAGCTGTTACAAAAACTTAGCCTCTCTTGTACAGAGATTTGTTTTTGCAAATAGTGCCATTTAGACATGTTTTCAGTGTATTCCACTCTCTTTTTCCTTCTTTCTGTTTTTTAAAATACGCCATGATTTTTATCGTGGGTTATCCTACTGTAAACACACAACTTTAATTTCCAAGGGCATCTTCCTTCCTGAGTCCTGTGGTAATCCTCAACCCACACACTATTGGTTTTAATTTCCTTTTAAATGTCAATTTTAAACCCTTAAGCATTGAGTCCAAATTAATATTTTATATGGGCTCCTTATTCATCATATGGAGTAAATTGTCTAGAATAGGTCATTTATGTAGTGCCGGACATTCCTCTACAACAATAGCTCTGAAAAAAAGAAAATCTCTCATCTTGCTTGGTTGCTACTCTAAAAGTTATTTAGAAATGGTTAAGATTATGAAAGGCCTTTTGACAAAATTTTGGCTGGCACTTTGGGGACAGACAAGCGTGGTCTGTAAAATACTAATTGTTGGAGATTACATTGACTTTGTGGTTTTTTCCTATCAATTTGAATACACTGCTGATGAAAGATTTTGAGTTACTAACCCTGCAGAATGGTTATTTATTCCAAGACTCATTCCTGATCAAGAAATAACAGTAAAAATTCCCATGAAGCATCTTCTCTTGTGGAAGTAAACTGATTTTGAGTGATTTGTTTAAAGGACAATAATTTTGACCAAAAAAAAGAAAATAAATCAACAGCCAAATGTTTGTCCATCCATTCTGTTTTCGTATGGACACATGGGCAGTTGGAAATAGAAAAGATCCCTAAAGCAGTTTACACAATTGGGTGAATGCCACAGGGAGTGGGTCATGCATTCACACACCAGGATGTGGGCAGGGTAATTAAGAGATTTGGAAGGTTTTATTCTGATAAATATTGATATCAACACTCCACAATTAAACTTAAAAATTAAGGCAGATTGACCCTAATAATACACAAATACTGCATGAATATTTATTGCCTTTGAAGTCTGCTTTCTAGAGAAAACAAAGGTTTCCTCAGTGTCCTGTAAAGATTTTTCCATGCTTTTAGTTGTGAATTTACATGAAAAAAAAATCTTTGTCTTTCAGTTGTGGAAATGCAAGCATTAGTTACTAAATTAATGACTGGACATGGCACTTAGTGCTTTGGTTTATTTGACATGGTGGTGTTTGGTCAGCAGTTGGACTTGATGGTCTTTGAGGTCTTTTCCAACTTAATTGATTCTGTGAAATTTGTTGCAATTCATTGGTGTGACAGCTAATAGATGCACACATTGGCAGTTTGCTTAGTGGATTATAATTTACTGTCACTTTTTAGATTTAGAATGTGATCTTCCGTTGTATTTAATCTATTTGCCTCATAGATGACAAATTTCTTCCCTTAAGGGCAATCCCTTATTATCATAAAATACTTTTACCCGAACTGTCACGTGAGGAGTGCACCCAAAACTATAAGAATTTTAAATTCTAGAATTTGAGTATTTATTTATTGTCATTCTTGGAAAGATACACTTTTTAAACTCATCACATTTTACCCCAAATACAGAATGGGTTCTCTAACTGTTTTGACTCTTCAGATCTCCCTTATCATCATATATAACATCAGAAATTATTTCTTTTACTTGTCAGAAAATAATGCTGGGAAATACAGTGCAGCTTGTTTCTTTTAAGCCCCAGAAATTGTTCTGGCAGGGAAGAGTTTACAACATTCACATCACACAAGAGTGTCTGCTGATTTTGCATGTTCAGCTTGAAAAAAAACCAAGTGGAGGTTCTTGGAGATGTTACCTTACCATTCTCTCAGCTGAAGTCAACAGAGTGGCAAGTGGCTAAAACTTGGTCTTGCAACACATGGATATTTCAGGCTGGTAACTTTGCTGCTGTAAAAAATAGGTCAAAAATAGAAAACAGAGTTTTTCCTAGCTAAAAACTGAAAATCTAGGAAAGTTCTGCAAGCACTTACAAATGCAGCAATGAGAGCTGTAGAGAAGTGATTTGTGTGGAGTAAAGGTATTTTTTCTGCTTGCATGCATAGTGTGGTACACACAACACACCTTGTCTGGACCTGCTGGCATAGCAGATGCCCACTGGGAATTAAAAAAACTTCATTTCATGGCAGTGTTTTGCCATAAACCACCTTGCCCTCACAAGAGGAACGGTCAGTTTGCCCTCACATTAGCTCATGACATCAGCAGCTTTAAAATGGCAGGAACCTGTGTGTGTTTTACTTCCAAAAGGATGCTCTGACCTACAGAAAGAAATGTTCCATTTCTTCACAAAGAAAGCGTTTGGAAAACAAATGGAAAAGAAGTAATATTCTCACTTTGTGTTTGCCTTGGACTCTAGCTTGAGTAGGAAGGGATGTGCTCTGTGAAAACAGTATATTAGAGAAGATAAAATCATTTGAAGAAATGTCATCTGGGACTTCCATGTAAAAGAAAAAGTATACCACAATCTTCTGTTTCCTTCTAGAGATGTTTTCTGTGATGTGAAATGGGATGCAGAGCTGTCCCCAAAGGTCATAGAAAGCAAAAGAAAATATTTTCTTAATGAAAAGGGCAGTGCTTTTCTTCACTGGCCTGATTTCTTCCTGCTTTTATGTGAACCAACTCTGAGTACCAGATAGTAAAAGTAGCATCTCAAAAAGGTTTTATTTGATATGAAATATGTGCCTCTTCTTTAACAAAAAAGTCCTGCAAATGCGAAATATTTTGGCAAAATCATACTTAATTCAACATTCTACAACATAGAAAAATCATTCTGAAAGTGGAAAATATGAAATATATAAGCTTCCCTTGGCTAAAACAAAAAAAGCAACTCCTTATCCCTCAACAGGGGATATGTGCTGTCTCAGAGAATTTGTTTCAAGTAACTGTGGACATATTGCAGAATAAGAGAACAGGAACAAAAACCAATTTGTTCTGTACTCTGATCTCATTTTTCACATTCATATATATATATTAACAATAGAACTTTCAGCTTTTAACACACATAATGATGAATTTCAACAATATAACACTTAATGCAACATATTGGTGCATCTGTTGAAGCTTAGCCTAAATGTCATTTTTTGTGAGTACCACTATATTCAGTGCCTCAAAATCTATAGCAACTAAACTCATTAATAGCCAAGGGGAAATTGTAAGAAGTGGATGCAAACTGATGTTTTGGCCTCTTCTAAGAACATGAGCTGATCTTTATCAGCATGTTTAAACAAGCCCAAGCCTTGTTTTGATAAGCATTATTATATTTTCATAAATTTGTCTAATTTAATTATGCTAACAAGATGAAATCATGTAACCATTTTAACTGAATCAGTGTTGGAAATCTGCTGCTACTGCAGCTAGGACTTAACACAGAAGACACTGAAAAATCCAAACTGGGGACAAATCCTGACTTTTAGTCTGCTATGATTGAGGTTCAGTTTTACATAGAACATTCTCAGAATCAGTGAGCTCTTTGGGCCTAAATAGATTTCCTTGGCCTTATTGCTGTCACATTAATGTGTTGCCACAGCACTTTGAGAGGCAGGACATTCTATAAAATTTTTGCAGCTTCTGCCCAACTACACAAACATTTGGCAGAAGGTGCAATCAAAGATGCACCTCATGACCACTTTCAGCAGACACATCTTCCCACTAACACCCCCAGAAAGTCCTCAGGTGACATTGAGCTGCACTGTTGAGGCTGTGCAAGCTCACTGCTGTGAAGCTCATTTATCTAAATGAAGGAGTTACTTTGAGCATGACAGTGGGAGAGGAGGAACGCCTTGTAGTCTTTGCTTGTTTTATTTCGTTCTCATCCCTCCTATTATCTCGTCTTGTCACCTTGGTTAAGTCCATTAACCTCTTTATGGCTCGGTGTCATTTCCCATGTGCTGTCCTTTTAGTCTGAGCCATTAAGAGCAGGAGTGCAGGCACAGCACAGAGCTCACGGGGCCCTAAACGCCACCGCAGGAGAAACTGCGAATAATTGAGGTAACCCATCAACACCCAATGAGCCAACGCAGAGCTACCCAACCATCCATGCTGTTTAATTTTCAATCTAGTTGATGTTTTAATTATGTTACTCCCCCTCTTCTGCTTAGTGTTGTCACTGTGTGCGTGGGGATATTCAGCTTTGTTTCTCCATCAAGGCACTGACCGCGCCGGTGAGGTCTGAGCGCAGGGCAGAGGTGGCTGGGACTTGCTGTGAACAAGGTGACATTGCCAGGGTGAGGAATATTCCCTAGAGAAAGGCTTCACCTTTCTGACAGTTGAACTGTGGGAGTTTTCCCTTGTTGGGTATTTGGCACCAAGCCTTTCAAAGAGGTCAAAAATCTTCGGGGCTCTGTTGGGTCCCTGATTCTGCTATCCCTGATTCTACAGATTCTACTATGGAGCATGGGGCCATTTGAAACAGGAACTGTGATCTGTCTTCTTACAAATGTCCCTGCTCCATTCTGTCCTAAGTGGTTGTTCCCATCTCCTCTAACAATCCATCAGATTAAAAAATTTGTCGTACTTCACAATTTTTGTCAGATTTTTTAGGAAATAAAGGGGTTCTTTTTGTGCTTTTCTGAATTAAGAATGCATTTTAATTAAGATTGAGAATTAGCGCTTTCTTGGTACTTTTAGTTTTAATTTTCCATTTTTTAACCTTTTATGCTGTTTCTTGATATTAATATTCATAACACGAAGTTCTATTTTAATTACTTCCTTCTTTCACTATCTCATCTCTGTATGCATGCTTTAAAATGTGTAAATAGAAATTCATTATAGAAAATACAAAACAAATATATTAAGAAACTAATTGTTTTTATTTCTATATGTTCTTTATTAGGTGATTTGTTGTTCTAATATTTCCTGATGGGTTTGCTCTCACTTTGCTTGGGTATGTGCTATTTCCTTTAAATAGTTCATCTTTTTATTGTTAGTGAGGAAACTGCCCATATCTTACAGCACTGGATGGGGATAAACTCTACCTTGTTCACCTTGTTCAAACTAAGAGATTTGTCTCACTTTGCCTGTATCCTAACATGATCTTTCTGATTTTATTAATAGTTCATAAAGCCCAAATTTATTTGCAGAGGAAGGCCCAGATATCTTCCTGGGGTCATTTCATAGACAGAGGTCCAGAGTAAGCCTTTAAATCCAGTCTTATCATCTCTTTTGCTGAGGTTTTTATTTCTACAAAACTTTGTAAATCACTGCTTGAGATTTCCAGTGTTTATGCGCATGTTTGCACTTTTCAGCGTAAATTAGTACCTCCCCAGTCAAAGAAATCTCTTGCAATGATGGATTACAGGAGCAATTTGAGAGTATAGCTTCAAAGGCTTTGTGTGCCTTCTCTGTTGAATGAGAACAGGTTCCTGCCTGCATCTCCCTGCCTAGAAACACTTAGGTAAATTGTAGTTAATTAATTTAATGTAGACTACTATAATATCCTGATTAATTGACTGGTTATAATTGAAATTGATTATTTCTCCCCATTTACAGCCTGAAAGATTTGGTGGAAAAGATCTAGCAACTTTTAAAGGGTTAAGAGTATTTTAATTTTCAAATCCCTGGTTCCCATACCCGAGACATTCATATTTTGAGGAGCAGTCCATGTACCTACGGTTAGACAGAGAATGAGGCCACAGAGTAAGTACAGAAGATTGGAGTTCATTTCTGTCTCATTCACTTCGCTCTTGCCACAAATATATCTCATGTAATGGCCTTACCCAGAAGCAAGAGTTTTAAAACTTTTTAGAATTTCTGACCTTTGATTTTTTATTTTTTTTCCTCCTAAGATAGGCTTGGATCCCAGTATAAAATATTTATGGCAATTGCCAATATGAAATCTAAAGCAAGAGCAAAAGAAAAAAGAAAATGTGTGGGCCATTGCTAGCTCTGTTCACACAAAGTTGAGAACACTTCCAAACTGAAACACAACTGTTCATCTTCACATCGTATTACAAATAACCCAGCTTTGGTAGATTTGCAGCTCAGATCCTTTCCTAAAGACAAAGAGGACATTAAATCCTATTTTTGTCCTTCTCTACAGTGTACCCAGGGCCCGTGATTTCCCCGAGGCTCGGTGGCCCTCGGTGCAGTGCTCGGGGTGAGCTGTTGTGGCTGCAGGGCATGCACCAAGACAGCTCCTTGTCCCCCTGGCAGCCCTGCAGCTTGCTCCCAGGACTTTGGTCTTTTACTGCAGCATGTGTTAAATTTTTGCAAACAAATAGAAGGTCTTCAAGCTGCTTACTGTTTAAATATTTCATCGTTTTTCCCCCCTCATAAATATAGATGTGGTCTAAGCGTGGAGAAAATAGAAAAATCAGCAGGTGTAATATTCTGCCCAAGTCAGTGGAACTGCTTTATGACACCTGGGCTTCCTTTGTAACCTTTATTACATTATGGTATCTACAGCATACCATTAAAGCCAATTCTGGTCTCTGGTTGCAGGTTCATCCTACTTTTTCACAGAGATTTTTTTGTACTTTCTTGACTAAATTGAAATATAACGAAGAGCTTTTAGGAAATCACACTGCTAATAAAGTACATGGTAGTTTCATGAAAAAATGATCTGCTCTCCTGCCAGCAGATTATGGTTTGAATGGAAAAACAGGAGAAAACCTGAAGGAGAGCCCTGTCTGGGCTTTTAAAACCTTCCACTTCATAAGTGAGGACTCTGTGCAAATGTCCCAGTGTGGGTAGTGCTTGGTGCTTATCCTGGCTATTGGTGTGCCAGCCTTTTTATTCCTTTGGATTAAAAGGATTGCCATAACCAGGTGCACCTGGAGTGTTAATGATGCTTGGTGGTTCCTTTTTTAATTACAGTTTCGAGGAGGGAACCAGCTTGCAACGAATGTAAAATATTTATTACATCCAGTTTTGAATCATTCCACTTTATTAATAAAAATCTCATGTGGTACCCTAGCTGTATGATATGTCAATACTTTAGAAGCCAAACTTAATTTCTCTAAAGGTTGTCAAGAGAAGTTAAATACAAATGCTGCTCTGTATCTCTCTCTGCACTAGCATTAGCACAGTTTTAACTTTTTACTAGCTGTCTTGAATTTTCTCAGAATTCCAGAATACATTTAATATATTTTGGTAATATATTTAACGTGTATGGCCCAGCGAGGTTCTGGGGCAATGGTTTTAGACCTGCTCTAGGGAAGCTGTCCCACTGAATTTCTGGTGTTTATGCTGGAATGGATATTTTTTCATCATGCTCCTAAATGACAATGATGAGTTGGTTCAAAATGTGGGGAAAAAATACTTGAGTTATTCTGCATTTTCATCTTTATTATGGTAACTGCTCTAAATATTTAGATCAATTTTAAGAATCTTCTTCTCTCTTACATACTTAATAATTTTCTCCCATCTTAATCAAATCTGCCAGCCCTTGATTTTATATTCTTTCATTTCTATTGCTGGTTTCCTTGAGACCCTACTTATATTTTATATCTCTTGCTATTTATCCCTTTCCCCCGCATTTGCTGTAATAATATCTTTTTACATTGCCTAAATAGCTGCATTCAGTTTTGCTTTGAAACACATTGTTTTGGTTTTGTCATCAGTTTTTAGAAAGTTGAGTTTTGCCATTCTTGGTGTCTTATTTTGAGCATTGAGGAAAATGCTCTTAAGCAGTTCCCAATTATAATTCATAATTTTCCATTTAAATTGAGCAGCTACTGAGATACTCTCTTTATTTTTTTCCCCTGTTTACCTCTTTCTCCTAAGCAATTTGATTCATAATAGTTTTCATCTTTAAAGAATTAGTCATTTTAACAAAAAAGGCCAGAATTGTCCATAATCAGGAGCAGTAATCTTTTCAGAATGGTCTGAATGTATTTCAGGTTGAGAAAGAGAAAGGAAATGAAGGAAGGAGATGGGAAACTTTCCAATCAGATGTGCTTTCCTTGGAACTCTAACCTGCCACTACAGTCCTAATACATCTTTTTGAGATAGAAGACCTCCTCCTGTAATTTCCAAAGTTCCATTTTATTTGCAGGAGGGGGAGATTTCCAGAGCTTGACCTGTCAGATGTAAGTCTCCGTGATTATGCAATTGCCTCTGTGCATGTCCCAGTCAGGTGTTGGTGTGTCCCTTGGGGGTTGTGATGCTGCCCAGCAGATGACAGCAGGGACATTATCATTTGTTCAGCTGCAGTATGAACATTCCAGATTTTCTGTTTCTGTTATTTAGGGTCCATTACTCAAATAGAACTTTTTTTAAAAACAGTTCTCCATGGAAAAATGTGATCGCACAGTGTTGTGGGAGCTTCTGACTGTCTCCTTCTGCTCTGGACTCTTTCCAAATCTATTTGGCATTGAAGTGGCAGCTTCAAAACAATTGCTTTTCTCTAATTTGGGCTCATATTAGCTAGGAAAACAGTTGCCCAAGAAGGAATCTAGGAGTGCCTATTTTAGGGAATGCCAAAGAATCCTCATGGAGGAGCTTTTACAAATGGTGACCTCTGAGAAAACTTTCAGCCTAGCTGAAGTTATCTTAGATGACATCAGTCGTTCACACGAAGATCTCTAAGAGCCCAAGCTTCATTACTAATTGCAATCACAGAATTACTTGACACAGAATATTATTATGCCTCCCTGTTGTCCCACAGCCCTCTCTGAAGGCTTATTTTAACATCACTTTTGCAATTATGTTCTTCCCACTGAGTTTCGGTGGTGTCAGCCAGGTTACAGTTGTGTTTCTAAAGAGGCAATTCCAATGGTGCTTCTTCATTTTTCAGGCATCTCACAGGGAGATTGTCATTCCACATTCCAGTGTCCTGGATATTCCTGGATATATTCTGTTCTCAAGATATCATTTAGACCAAACTTAATGCTTTCTTTTTTTTTATTTTTTTTTTTTCTTTCTTTTTTTTTTTTTTTTAAATTATGTTTTAGAGAAGCTTCTGGCTGCAGTAACCCCCCTAACTGTCCCTTGAGTCCTTGCAGATCCCACTGACTGCTCTCTTGCTGCTGTCTGGGAGTCCAGGTTTAGGATGATTTTAGGATGTGATGGTTTTGAGGATGTCCTGGTGCTCTGCATGTGTTCTATACATTTCCACTTCTTCCATGGAGAGGATGTGAAAGGTTTATTGGCTTCAACTCCTCCTCAGGAGCCATGGTGATAAGTAAAATATTTTGACTTTGCTGTTCTGTTTTCTGGTTTGTTTGTTTTTGGTTTGTTGGTTTTTTTTCCCCTTTTACTGCCACAGGTCTTATTTAGGTTGAAATTAGGAGGTTTTGGGAGCTTTAGGGGTGCTTTTGGAAAAGCATCATGTAAATTCCTTTAGAGTTAAATTGAGTGGGAGTCATGCTGTGCTGGCACAGAAAACAGGACAAGTATAACTGTGGTAGTACAGCTCTGTCTGGGTTAAGTAGCTTTGCTGAACAGCAGGGCAGAGGAGGCTGATCAGAGGACTGTGCTAATTCAGTTAAATCCTTTTCCATTTTGGAAATGTCACATTTAGAGCTCATATATTTCTGTGTAGTGCTGTATTTTGTCATGCAAACATACCCTGATAAATCTTTCAATTCTAAGGTCAGTGACCCATTCATGGATGAAACCACATTTTTTTCCCCAGCTAAAGCATCCAGATAGCATTGTACAGAATAAAATACAAAGTGATGAACCCAGGCCCAAGGGCACCACTTTTAGCTGATGTCTATTATGTATGTATATGTGTGAAGGTACGTATAATGCAATGACAGGCTTTTAGAGGCTTCTAATCTACATTTTCCTTACCCCAGAAATATATGAATAGGAGCCTGGCTTCATTTTCTGAATCGAAAAAGCACATATCTTTATCCTGTGCTTTTAAGCATCCTTTCATTTGTGCTCATTTGCAGTCTGTTACAATTTTTTGAGAGTTGTATGCATACATTTCAGAGCAGAATGGTGGCTTTTATTTTTGCCCGGGCTATTTTCTCCTCCATATTCCAGAGCAACTGCTCCTGTGGCAGAAGGGCACAGATATCTCTGTGGATCTAGATAATCCATGGTTATGAGAGCTATTCAAAATGTTTCTCAATTTTTTTTCTATTTCTATATTATCTCATGTGCAATCCTTTTTTGTACACTTGGGAAAGTGTTGAAGCCTTTATGCTTCACCCTCAATATGAGAGATCTTCCAATGAACAGTGTGTTCTTTTTGAGGGAGGAATGGTTCTTACTGCAGCTTCTGTTTAAATCCCAAATGCAGGTGTATGATCGTGGCAAGGATTTGTCTTTGCTTCTCTGTATGTGTGTTTTTAATGTTTCAACAACCGAAAATCAGCTGTTAATTTTCTTTTTGCTTTCAGTTTTCACTTTCTGAATCCCACATAAGCAAAGGGATTTATTTTTCTTGATTGCTTAATTAAGTAGGATGTTCACTGTGGAAAGCAAAATATTCCAAATTCTTAAGAGCTTAGCAAGCTCTTAGAAAACTTGTGATTTGATGTGAATAGAGTCAAACAGAGGAAACTTACTTTCTTTAACAAAATTCAATTTGGAGGGCCTTTAAGAACTAATTAACTAAATTAATTGCTATTGGTTTCACTGAAGCAGATGATGATAACAGTTGTGTGTCTTGCAGTCCTGCCACTCTTATTCCTGCAATGCCAGGCTTGGGGGATTTTTTAACGATAAAGATCATAAAACCAAACAAGTCTTCTAAACTATTTACTTACTTTACAGCGTGCCACTGCCAAGCTCGCACAAACGACAGCAAACTTGTCTGCTTTTGTTTCCCCCAGCTTCAGCAGCACAGATGTAACTTTGGAAATGATTCTGGGGTGGTTTGGGAAGGACACCGCAGCTGTCACTGAGCGGTGCTGCTGCGGGAGCCATTCTTGAAGGTACATTTGGAAGATTCAATGTTAAAAAAATAAATTATACTGGAAGAATTCTGAAGATGTGGAGAGACATTTAATGACGAATACACCAGATAATGCTTTGAGAGTGCTAAAGGGAGGAAAGTGTTGAAGGATTACCTTGTGAAGGTCTGTTCAGTGCATTCCTTGGGATGGTGCAGGGATGCACTTCCCTGAGGAAGGCGCTCGAGTTTGAATTAGAGCTGACTGAAGCCACTATTCTCAAATGTATTTACACATACACGCACACATATAAAGATAAAAACCAGCAAACAATCTGTTAACAGTCAGAGGACTAAAGCAATACCATTTCCTCCTACATCTCTTCTTTTTATCTAATTTTATCCATAAGCTTGGTAAAAGTATCTGCCTTTTTCCTTATGACATCTGTATTTCCTGGATGTTTTGAATTGCTTTTGTTATTAGCTGTCTAGATTCCCTTCATTCTTTCCCTTTTTTTCTTTTTTTCTTTTCTCCTATTATTTAGTCAACTCCACTTTTTCTGCCCATTGTCTCCCTCCCCTAATACTCTGCTTTTTGAGCTCTTGGCTACAAATACAAGATTCAAAGGGCAAATCTATTAAAAGAAATGGCAGTACCTTTATAGCTCTCTCAGAAAAGAAGAAAGAGATGTTTCCCCTCCTCCCACTCCAGTGATTTCACCTGGGAAGCTGACAGTTCATTTGCACAAATACACCTTCTACTTCCCCTGACTGATGGAGGCAGTGGTGTCAGAAAGATTTCAGGATGTTCCCCACTCAACATGAGAATTGCAGAAGCCCTTAATTCCTCCAAAAGAAAGTCCATTAAATAAGCAAACAGACAAATAAACGCCTTTAGTTAGGAAGATTGCCTTTTCTGCTTGCTGCTCCTGCAGTTTGGCTTCATGTAGTGGACAGGAGCCTAGAGTAAATTTCCAGCTGAGGAAAGGCTTGTCTTTAGTTTTTCCAAGACGCCCCCAGCAAAGGCATCTACCTTGCAGAAATAATTTTCTTCTGCTGTGTTTTCCCTGTTTTTACTGGTGGCCAGTGCAAAAGCCTTGGGGAACCTCTAGGTTTTTGGTTTTTTTTACTTTTTGAACACCTCCCACAGCTTCAGTTTTTTCTGTTGCTCCTGTTGGGCCTTAGTTGATTTGTGCATTGCCATTGCAGCTAGGAAGTTCCTGACACCCTGAAGTAATGCCTGCTTTTTCCTGTGGGGTGGATTTAAAAAATGCCAAAAAGTAACCTCAATCAAAAATATCTGATTTCACAATTAAGTTTTAAAAAAATAGCATTATCATGATCATAGAGATGGAGCAGAAAATAATTAATTATCGGGGCTTTCTCCACTGCAAACTGAGCTTGTAATACGTTACCTTAAACTGACTATGCTGTAAATCACTCATATTGTAAACATGATAATCCTGCCAGCACTGAAGTTTCAGTTCCAGCCTGACTTTATGCTTTGCTGGGATCTCTAAGAAGTCTCAGCATTGTCATTTTTGCATACCTACCCTGCTATACTTTCTTGTGGTGTGCCTACAAATCCATAAAACCACGACACCACGAACATACTTTGAATTGCTTTTACCTAAGCTGAAACCCAAGGATTTTCCTTGGGCAGAGGCAATACTCACCCTAGATGCTGTTTCTAGCCTTTTTACTACAAAACTTGGTTTTAATTTGGAGCACAAGTTGCTGTATCAATTCAATATAGAAAACTGAATGTTTCATGAGCCTCTGCACTGACACTGACAGTGTATTTTGCAATAAGGTTCTGCACTCGTTCCATGCCAGTCTGGCTGCTCACTATTTCACAGCAATCACTCTTTAGAATTGGTAAATCTTCATGCAGAAAGAGGGGGAAAATAGTCAACATTCCAGTAATTGTTGTTTCTCGCTGCAGAAGGGGATTTACAAATGGCGCAACAATGTTGAAGGTAAAATTATTTTTAGATGCTCTGCTGTGAGTTCTAGCAAAGCTCTGGCCTAAAATCTATCAACTAGAAGGTCAGGCAATGCTTTATGAATGTAATGGAGTTTCAGTAGTAAAAATCTGCTGCAGGAATCAGAGGCAGAGATGGAGGGATTCATTGAAAAGCTGCACTAAAAATGCAATCCAGCCTGCAGCTATTATTCTTAAAGAGGGAGACATAACCCAGCCCTGACATCCAGGCTATTACACCTAGCAAAACTAGTTTATTTTTGAAGCAGTTTATTAATTAAGTCAGAAATAACGGAGGGGGAAAGATGAAGATATTTTCTGCTGGAAATTAAAGTAGCAATGTAAACAAGTTCTGAACACTCTATTTATTTCCAATAAATGAAATTTAATTTGAAAGATAGAATGAGCTTCCAATCCGTGATCCTTATAGCCCAGTATGTTTGGAAACAGAATTCATTTTAAGTAGTCATAAAAAGTATTTAAAATCTTCCAGTGTGAAACCCCCATAAATTTGGGACTCCATTCAGAAAACAAGGGTGGCATTACTTATTTAAAAGACTACGTTGTATATTTTTAGTAACATTGATGATAAAAACAAACATAAAACATATATCCCTAGCTCTTTAACATTCTCCTAGTATCTGCAGCAGTTGTAAAACTACTCCCATTGTTTTCACATCATGGAAGTATTAAATTTAAACCTTTCCAGCAACTTTTGCAGGTCCCTTCCAGTTTTTCTATCACTTCCTGACACAGGAGGGTTCTTGGGCCTAATACAATAAT
Organism: Acanthiza pusilla; assembly: GCA_036630365.1. Classification (NCBI taxonomy): domain Eukaryota; kingdom Metazoa; phylum Chordata; class Aves; order Passeriformes; family Acanthizidae; genus Acanthiza; species Acanthiza pusilla. Next base: position 1,448,567 of record JAXCHO010000103.1, on the reverse strand, counting down.
CTGAAGTAATCCTCTAGGGAGAAGCAATATTAATTAACTGGTTGCCTCTGCCCATGACACAATTAAGTCCATGACCAACAGGAGACACTTTTCAAACCCCAGGGATGCTGTCAGCCACCAGGGGACATCGAAGAGTTTCTCAACCTGTGCTTTCAGTCCCTGGAGCTCAGATTTACCTTTCTTTTTGCATCAGCCTTCACTGACACAAAACCCAAACATCCCAAAAATCATTTCCAAGCTCTAGCCTTCCCATATGGCACAACATGGCATTACCAACTGTGCCACGGGAGAGCTCTAATGGCTCCTGACACACAACATCCCAATTAAGTGCCACAATGAAAGCAGCAATTTGGGCTGGTTTAATAACAGACTTCACCCAAGCAAGTCTCTGCTTCAAAGGAGCATTTAATAAATGTGAAGCAAAGCCTGAAAGGAGGAAAAAGCTAAACAGAGCTATAGTTGCTTTGTTACAGATGGTTAAAGTGGAGAATTGTTGGCTTAAAAATGAAGCTTTTAGTAATTGAAGAGTCTCTCAAGGGAGACCCTGAGGTGTTGCACACACACAGATATGAACCAGCACTGGTATGTGCACCTTTGTCTGATTCACATGCCTTGTTTCCTTTTGAAAACCATACTTAATAACAATAACAATGAAATGGTTTTTTATTTATAGCTCATTATCCTGTACTGCATCACAGAACTCTTCAGATGTGATGAGGTTTTCTTATATGGCAGAGGGTGGTGGCAAGCAAGCTGAAAGTAAAAACTTTCTGTGAAAAAAATCAAGCACAGTTTTATTCTGAAATTAAAATTCTTGTTACCATCTCACAACTAAGACCTACTTATTCTTCTGAATAGACAAGTCTACTGTGCACAGTGGTTCCCCTCTTAAAATCTGCATTTGCAATTAACTGCAGAATTGACATGAGGTGGAAGCAGGACTAATTTTTTTTTACTAAACTACTTTTTGAGAGTGATTTTTTGTATGCACACACACGCTCCTAAGAGATAACTCTGCTCTTCTTTCCATGAGATCATTCCTTAATTACTTTACACAGCTGAATAACAGATGCATAGCAACAATAGATCAAGAAAAGGCATTAAAGATATCCTCTATAAAATAGTTCCTTTCTAATGGGTGGTACTGGGGAGAGCATGGAATGGGGCAGTGATAAGAGTGCATAATTTACAGGCCAGACACGAGCCAGGAGATTTGTGTCTGCAATGTGACAAGATGTGCCAACCTCCCTGAGCAGGCATCTTTCCTTTCTGACCTCAGCTGTGTGTACAAAACATACCCCACAATATTCATTTCTATTCCTAGAAATAGACATTCTGGGGGCAGACTCCTTGGCTTCCACCTTCATTAGAGAGCTGAGGAATTCCAGAGCAAACCAGCAGCATGAGCAGGAAAGGCAGAAAGGAATTTGTAGTAGCAGCATGGAGATTACTGAAAGGATGTCTTAGTGTGGGAAAACACATTTTTGTTTTCTCAATATAATGCTGATTTCAGGAGTGCAGTTGCTGATGACATGGAAAAATGGTACTCTCTTTTTCACCACAGTTCATCTAAACAGCTAAAGACATAATTCCATATTAAGTGAGCTCCACAGCATCCTTGAGGAAGGTTTTGTTATGTGCATCTGCTTACAGTGAAGCACCGTGGGTCAAAGCTAAATGATTGAAAAATTCGTGTTCACCAACTATAGTTATGGGGACCTCAGAAAGATTTAAATGAACTCTGCACAGTTCTTTGCCATAGAATCAGGCTGCAGTGTTAGAGGCCAAAAAGCATCCCAGAAAAAGGGGTGATTGATCGGCAGAGCTGCAGCAGGGATGGGATCAGCAGGGGGAGATAAAAGTGAGGACTGGGGTCAGTTAAGAGGAACACCTCTCGCTCTGTCCTTGCAAGGCTATTTGCTGGTGTTAAAAGCTTCCTGAACATTATCTCTAAAATGCATCCCCCAAGAAAATGTAAATCTGGTGTGGGAATGTTGTGTGAGACAAGGCTCCTTTGCTGATTTTTTGTAAGCTTGGGCTGCACGTGTTAAAAAAAGGATTAGGTTTAATGAAGCTTAAATTGGGACCTGAAATAGTTTCATCTTTAGCTGCAAATTAGTAGCACTTCTTGCCCTTGTGCTACCATACAGAATGGTAGATCCTTTCTGCTTGGGTGTTTTATAGTTTGGATTGTAATAAAATATCTTACAGGCAGTAATTGGTGGGTAAACTGGGCAAGGTCACGCAGTTTATGAGATAACCATAACTTCTGGAAATGGGAAAAACTTCCAGCAAAGTACAGGCAACCCAGAGTACCAACACGAAATGCTGATATAAATGCTTATGCATAAGGCACTTTACAGTCCCAGCTGTTCTGAAGTGGCTCAAGCAGCTGTGGTCAGCACAAGGGGAAATCCTGATTCTCACCCTTCCCCATGAGGTAAATCATAGGTGCTCTGATGTTGGGTTGTGGTCTGGGAATGGTTAGTCTTCTACTTTCTGAACTTCTGCCATTATAATTGCAGGTTGGCTGTTCTGCCTGGCATAAAATGTAAAAATTTAAAAGAGACTTTATAATGTTTCAGCTCTTTGTTTGGATTCTTTATGTGCATTGCGGCACCAGAAAATGTTTTTCACTTCTGTATTTCAGTGTTTAAAAAATCAGGGTGGTACGTGAGACAAACAAACACTATTCAATTCCTTTTTCCTTTGCTATTCTGAAATTAGCTGCATTGACTGAAGAGAGTGTTGCTTTTAAAAAACTTCTGTATTTTAAAGAAGTGTTCAAAGGCTGACCTTTTATGAATGCCTACACTTAAAAGGACTTTTCTCTTTTAAAGCATTTGTGTGAGGGAGTTGTAACGAAAATATTGACATAACGGCGATAATAAAAATACATCAAAACATTAATACTGATAGACATGCAGAAATGCTGTCCTTGTGCCTCACTGGTTAAAATTATTTTTGCAGCACACCAGGGTCTGGCACAGAGCTCCCCCTGCTAATTGTTCTGATGGTAGCAAGAGCTAAAGGATTTCCACCAACACGCTATGGATGTGCCTCTTTCTCCCCCAGTGGTGGCCCTCAATTGAGTTATTTGGGGAGGGAGAGAAAATCTCTCTCTACATAGGAATTATCACTGAAAATATTCTATAGAGAAGAGCTGTAATCATGGGTTTGCAATGAGAGCATGCAGATATGAAACCTTGCCGTAAGTGTGGAGTAAGAAAGAGCTAAGGAAGAAAAATAACATATAGGCAGAGCTTTGCCAGGACAATTGTGCTGGCTGTCAGTTAGATAAATTGTTTTTACAGTGTGTTTTTGCTGTGGTTTTTTTTTTGGTTGTTTTTTTAAATTTATTTTTAATTTAGCACCTGTTTTCTACTTAAATCTACTTACAAGAGCAATGAAGCTGATGAAGGGTCTGAAGCACAAGTCTATTCAGGAGCAGCTGAGGGTCTGGGGGGCTCAGCCTGAAGAAAAGGAGGCTCAGGGGGACCTTCTCACTCTCTGTAATTCCCTGACAGAAGGCTGTCCCCAGGTGGGTCAGGCTCTGCTCCCAAGTGACAGGACAAGAGGAAACAGCCTCCCGTTGCACCGGGGAGGTTTAGATGGGCTATCAGGAAAAAATTCTTCACCAAAAATGTTGTTAAGCACAGGAAGAAGCTTCTCAGGGAAGTGGTGGAGTCACCAGCCTTGGAGGTATTGAAAAGATGTGTAAATGTGGGACTGGGGGATGTGGTTTAGTTGTGGGACTCAATGACCTTAAACACTTTGCCACCCAGATAATTCTATGATTTTACGTATCTTTGGGCTATCCAGAATTTTTCCTCTGTTGATTTGAGGTATTTAATCCCCATTCTCTATTGTCCTCACTGGTGATTACATTATTTATGTTTCCTTTGCTCAGGAAAGGAATCAGACAACACTGTTTAATAGAGTAAATACGTTAGCACACTGTAATACCCTGGTAAATGTATAAGGTGTATCTCAGCACTATTATGGATGAGGAAGGCAGGATATGCAATAAAAATTTTACGGCAGGGAAGTTGTGTTTACTGACCTGTATAAGCTTCAGGGATTTCACTCTACAAGTGTGGCAATAGATTTGTTTTGTGGCGCGTGCACCGCTCCAACTTGGAGTCAATACCAGCGGGCTGTGGCACCCTGGCATGTCCTGGATCGAGCCATCCCAGAAAATCAGATTCACAGCCATAAAAGTTCTTGTTCTGTGGTGTAATGTCTGATGGCAGTGACAAATTCAGGGGACTGCAGAGTCCTCTGAAATGATCTCTCACGTTTCAGCCAACTCCACGCGATGTTTGCAGCCAGAGCTCTTATTCCGAGTGCATGAATTGGAAAGTGGAGAACCCCAAGGCACTGAGCAGTGCAGGAGCCACTGGTGGATTTGCATTTCCATCTCCATTACCAGGCAGCCAAGGGCTAGATTCTGTCAGACAGAGCAAGGTGTGAGTCATATTCCCACTAAATAGATTGCTCAAAGAGCAAATCGTCTTTGAGAACTGCTGGTATAATTCTCAATTATGCCATTAAATGGCCACAGTAGTCCACAGCTGTAGCCTCACTCCTTGGAATATTTCGAAAAGAAATGGGAGGTAAGGGCTTTACACATCTGCAGTGAAGCAGAGCAGGATTTGATCTGTAATCTCTGGGTGAATTCACTCAGTGTTCCAGCAGAACAGGTGGAGTTATTTTTGTCTGTTTGAGGGTGAGAATCCTCACATCATCACCATCTTCTCTCATTACAAAGGCTGGTGAGCTGAGCTGGCTGCTCTGGAGGGTCCAGGGAAGCTCCTTTTGCAAAGGCATTCCTGCACTCTCACAGAAATCTTTGCCCTGTTCACCTCAGCCCTCCTCTGGCACAGACAAAGTTGATTTTCCAGGCCTATGCATTGCTTTGTTCCTCATTTTCCATCTGTGCTAGAAAGCTCCCAATTTACCTGGAGAGCATAACGGTGTCTGGCAAAGGTCTGCACAGCTGTCTACAGCCACACCTGTCTCACCACCAATTAAACCACCCTGTCGTGCTGGGATTTGGGGCTTCTTTCTAGGGCGCTTAGCAGCTCTGGAAAAGCTAAAATGGAGCAGAAGAGACTTGACTTTCCACTCCCTTGCCCCTTTTTCATTGTACTGGCTTGCATTTATGGAATAGAAGCGTCCGAGGAGGCTGAGATTGATGACCTATAAAGCACTAAGATGCTGGCAAGAAGATTTACAGGACAGTTTGTCAATTATATGAAGTTAAACAACATAACAAACTGAGTGGAGTTGAATGCAACGCAGCTCCTGACACAAAAAGGAAATTGTGTGAAAAAAAATCTCGTGTCTCGCTCTCCCAGGATTCAAAATGGCCTTCACATCTGCTGTCTGCATGAGCTGTGTTGTGTGTTGCTGGCCTTAGCAGCCAAGAAGAGGCTCTGCATCTGCTCTGAAGGCTGGACCCCTCCTGGAAACCCTGACTGGAGAAGTCACAAAAAACTGCTCCCACCAGTGTGTACTGGATTTGGACTTAAAACTGATGAACCATTTGCTCCAGAGAAGATTAAACCACTTGGCTGAGAACCTGCTATCTTCCTCAGAGCTTGCATGACTCAGCTGATAAGGGGAACTTGGTTTTTATCACAGAATTTTGTGTCTGCAAGGGTTTAGCTGGTCTGGCAAATTTTACTCTGGCCTACATGAAAGCAATAACAATTCCCAGGTGCACTTCGGGTCTTTCTTGAAGGTTAGCTACATGGGATGCTCCAAAGGTCTGATGAGGTGGTGGGTGTATAAATCATGTGGTACACTGCAGGATCAAATGGAACGAGTATTAATTAACATGCAAGTAGCAATATGAGTGGAATAATTAGATTAGTTTCTTTAATACTGGAAACATTAGTCTTCTGGGGAGCTTGTAACTGCAATAGCAAGGTTATCTTATGCTATCTCTGGATTAATGTACAGGTGTTTGCCCAAGAAAAGCTTCAGACACAAAGAAAAATGGAAAAGCTTCATTTACAAAAACAAGGCCAAATTAAGATCAAATTCTGTGACTCATATGAAAGTTATCTTAAATAACACAGCAGGAAGACATTAGTCTACAAGAAATAATTGTTTGGGCCATTACAACCACCAATACTCTCCTGCCCCTGCCCAGCTCTAAATCGAGCAGTTTATCTTAATTATCAGCCAACATAGAATTGACCAGACCTAGACCAAATCCCCATTAACCTCTCCTGTAATGTGTCTTCCAACAAAGACCCACAGCTCCTCAGACCACACAAAAATCTGCTTACAAGGCAAACAGCCCTCCCCATTCTTTGATAACCTGTAATTCAGCAACTGGAGGAATTTATCTCCCCTCAGTGCACGGTACCAACAGGCTGTGGGGAAGCAGTAATGCCCAGAGACCACTGAGACCATTTACTAATTCACATTTTTTGGTATATTTGGTACTTAGACCACCTTTTTCTTTTTTTTTTTTTTTTAATCATTATTCATCCAGAACTTAAAGAACTCCAAAACACATGACACTCTTGTTTTCCCCCCTTCTACAACAAAAAGTGTAACAACAGTGTTAATCTTCTGGGGACTTTTTAAATTTAAGCTGCCAAAGATAAAAATTAATGAGGTGTGAAGAGATGCAGTATTTTGCATCTGTCTATCAACAACTTAAATATGGGAAAAGAAGATAATCTACTTGAATAGCATCTGATTGTGTGCTTTATTTTGATTCCTATCTTGGTTCTGAGAGGCACTTAGTGCATAGAAAAAGAGAGCACTTAATATCTGGCAAGACCAGCCCATGTGTCTCAGTGTCTCACAGAGCATTAATTTTCAAGGACAAAATCAAAAAAAATGGTGCTATGAATGTTTCTTTGAAGGTTCCAGCAGAAAGCAGAGGGATCCAGGGACAGGTTCCATGGCCTGAGAAGTGCTGGCAGCACTGGGACTGCCACTGGAGCTGCTGGCTCTGCTTTGTGTGCCTCAGCTCAGTCTGGTTTGATTTGCTGAGTGAGGGTTAAACCTGAATCAGCAAACAGCTCTTGGTCCGAACTGGAAAAGATCTTTGACTATTCCTCCTGTTCCTCTCCAAATGGTGAAATTCTGTAGGCCTAAAACTTTCTTTTTAGAGATACTATTTTCCTTTGAATATTTATAGTTAAGATGCAGTGAAGAGCATTCCGGATTTTCATTCTCTCCCCTCTGGAGCTTTGTAATATTCCTGAACAATGTTGGAGCTGCTGTTTTGGGGTTTCTTTTTAATTCTGTATTAATACACGAAGCACATTATTCATCCTTACATTGCACCAAACCCCTCAGTTTTAATTAACTTCTTTAAGGACTTCATTCTGTACCCACTGACATTAATTAAGAAGTTCCATTGGCTTTTAGCTATCAGTCACTGCATTTGCCTGGGGCTGGATTCACCCAGGGGAGGTGTTAGAGAATTACCCAGTGAAATATCTGAGGCCAGGAAGGTGAGCCTGGGCTTCCACCTGCCTTGCAAACAGAGCTGCCCCACCCAGGGCTCCTCTTCATGGGCAGTACCTGGAGAGCAGAGCTTGTGGGGCACTGCTTGAGATGGAACTCTTTGGCACAGAGGAACAGCAGTCACTGGCTCCAGGGTGAGTACCCAGTGGTTATTCCTCATTGATTTTTTTGGTGGAGGTGGTGGAAGTTCAGCTAAGTCTAAGTTCTGACTCCACATCAATGTGTGTTGTGATCTTTCTTGCCTCAGCATTTGGAGAGGTGCAGCTTTTAGGGACTGTTGGGATGGGAACAATGTTTTTGTGGAGGTCTGTGGCTGGTTTTTTGAGTATCCCTCCCTTTAACAGGGCAGTTTCTTGCCCTGCTAAGAAACTGAAAACCTTCTGTGCTTATTTGCGTAAATAATTCAGTTTTGAGAAATGAGCAAAGCAGTCTATCCTCTTAGGGAGCTTAATAAAGGGAATGGACATTTCAAATGTGCTCTTAATTTTACCTGTAGAGAAAAAAAAATCACTAAACCACTAAAAAACCCACTATTTATCCTAAGCAGCAGCAACAATTGTTTTATCTCTTTATCCCGCTCTTTTCTGCCTCATAACACACTTGGATAAAGCTCATACTTTCTATTACTTTTTAATTACTTCTATTGCATAACTGGGAAAGTACACATTTTTGAGCAGGCTTGTAACTTTCTTGAACTGAGATCATACAGAAGTAACAGCAGTTTCCTATGTGTATGTAGATTGGAAATATTTTTTATAAGTGTATTTAGAAAGTGATGCCTACTTTGGAAAACACTGAGAACTTTATCTACTGCATATGGTGGATGTCACAGCTAGATTTTTTTAAAATGTTGAAATTGTTTTGTGGTAATTTTTTATTTCCTTTATTCAGTAACAGAGTAGCCGGTTTTTTAAAGCAAGGCCAGATGAATTGAGCAAGAGGGCAGAGTAAAGTTGAAGTCTGTACTATTTTTGTCCAACAGTCATTAATCAAATGCATTTGAAAACAAATAGTGGCCTGATTTACTTAGCAGTATTATGCTGATGTAATTGCATCAAATTTTGAGTAGATTCTCTCATTTACGCCAGTGTGAGTAAAAAGGAAAAGCAGATCTTGGACCTACCTAGCAGAATGCAGTTTGTTTGCCAGGAAGGCTGGATAAAATGTAGATATCACACAGGCACTGTGCCTCTAGCTGCTGTGCTTACCACCAGCAGCTCAAAGAGAATTATTTAATCCTTGTTTGCATAATAACTTCTGATAAATAATTCAAGAACGTATGGCCTAAAGTTTTTTTAAGGCAGTGCCTGAGGGAGAAACATGATTCTGTTCCAGTTTTAACAAGGAACCAGGAACCCCAGCAGAGTTGTTAGAGCTGTATCCAAGCTCCTCGGACGTGTTTTGGTGTAAAAGGCACAGTGAAATGCAGAAGAGGACTTCAAGATATTTCACGGGGAGTTGTCACGAGAGGGAACACACCTCTGTGCAATCACATACTGTGTGTTTGCAGTGGGAGAAGCAGCAGCAGGCTGGAAGGTGCCTCTTTAGTAACAGCACTTAATGGTGCAATCCATTAAATCAAATCTCTAGAGAGTGGTGTTCCATAAAAGGATTTTTTAAAAAATTCTTTTTTATTTTTTTATGCCTTATCACAACAAGATTCTTAATACAGGCTTGCTGACAGTAAGTGCTTCAAATTGGCTTCTCTCTTTTTTCCCCCTCTCTCTGGTTATCTTTACAATGTTGAAGTGATCCTGATTAAGCAATGAAAGCGTTATCATTATCTTGGCTACTTTTTGCCTTCATATTGTGTATTTGGGGGAAATTATTTATTTATAGGACCAAGCCAATTTAGTTAACAAACATAATAACTTGAATTTATCTCTGTCAGATGGAGTCTGATACCCTTATTACTTGCATCTGTTTACTGCAATGAAGTTTTCCCTGAGTTAATACATTGCTGAATGTGAATAAGGAGGCTAAATCTGGTCCTTACATCATTGATCTGGAAGGGGGAAAAAACTTAATTATTATTCCTGACAGCCCGGGGGATATCATGGTAATTTAAAAACTATTTCTTCACAGTCTGTCATGGTTTTTGACATCAACACCTACAGTGCCACATTCAAACCTCCTATTTACTAATTGCAATATCAACACGTGCTTGTTTGGATTTAGTGCAAAATCTTGTTTGTTTTCAGCCAATTCTCTGGCCTGATCTTTTGTGTGATTTGTGTTGTAGGAATTTTATTTGACCATATTCTTGCATTAAGCCTGTTTTCCTTCTCCATATAAAAGATATAAAAATCAGTAAAGGTTAAAATTACTTTACAGAAGGATCTGTAAAAGTTTACCTGGAGCAATTTCCTTGAAGTTTTCAGCTCCTTAGCAAGTGCAACAGTGTGGTCACTTCCAGACTGTAGTATTCTGTAGACAATTCTGATTTATATTTTGGTTATCTCAAAGCAGATTTTAGTAAAGATGAATGCTAATGAAACCTCACAATGAGCAAATTATTACTTTTATACTGGTGTTACATACGTTTTGTAGAAATTAATGCGGGATGGACTTTTGATTGACTTTCTCTCCTATTCTAATTTTAATATAATGCAGAAGAAGTGAGTTGCCACTGAAATTGTGTGGTTTGGTAGAAAGAGCAAGAATCTTGGGAATGTGCTGTTTGTTTTTATCTGATGCAGATAAATGCCCTAGATGTTTTGAGAGCTTTTAGTCTTTGTTAGGGTGCCTGATTTTCATGAACCTTTGGATGGAAGTAAGCATTTTGGCAAGAAATTAGCTGTTCTTGCAGAAGGCTCATAAATGAAAAAAAAAAGGTGCAAATCTGGCAGAAGGACAAAGTTAAATGTGACTGTAGTAATTGTTCAAATGTTTTGCCAGGCTCTTCCAGGCAGGCTGCTAAAATGCAAGTGCAGATGACAGCTGTGTATCTCCAGGTGAGGTTGATTCTGTTTGAAAATCTGGTTTTGTTCTATGTAGGCAACTTGGCTGTTTGAATTTCAGCAAGGAGAAACCTTACGTGCACCATGATTTATGTTCAGCTTTTTCCTCTGTGTTTATCTGCAGAATTCCCATTGAGACTCTTTTGTTACAATGTTCCCTGGAAAATCCTTTGGTATCTCCTACTGTGCTTCTTTCAAATCTGAGGTGTAACAGTACCAGTTTAATCTCTCCATCTGTTGATGGCAGAAGATCAATGCTGTAAAATTGTGTGTTAATATAAACCTCTGGTGTGTTTTGCTTGGCATTCGCGTTATTTCTGTCTTTCTGATTATGAAAAGGGACTCTGCCATAGGATCTGGTTATACCTCTGAGTAATTTTGTAGTCTTGCTCTCTCTGCAACATCCCATGGCCTCGATCAGTAAGATCACATACCTGCACCTCGTGTTAAGGGTTAGGAAAGGACCACTGAGTTTGGGAACTTGATGTGTCCTATCTCCTTTATAAATTAGAGTGTGCATGGTGAAAGCACGTTGGCTACTTAGATTTTATTGTTATGTATAGAAAGCATGTTTTATTCTGGAGAAAATCCCTCCTTGGTTACTTGGAAACTAGACTGTATCTTAAAGAATTTGTATGTTAAGAACCAACACTTTATGTGTATAACTTGATTGGCAGCCATGGCATTCCCAGTACACTTTGTTCACAGTTTTGTGACCCACTTTTGTAGAGGTAACCCAATCACAGGAAAGCACATTGTATGGTTCAAAGAGATATATAGGAGTTAGTTGTCTTTGTTGGGTTGGTGGTTTGGGTGGGTTTTTTGTTTGTTTGCTTGTTTGTTTTTTAATGTAGACCTGAACATCAAAGTGTACTCCCAGGTTTAGCAGTATCAGTGACCTGCAATTTCCTTCTCCATTACACACATGTTGAGCTTATCTGAGGTCTCATGTTGACTAATGTTTAAATGACTTCCACAGCTTTGATCTGATTCTCATTTGTGTTCATTTTACTCAGGGTAAGAATGAGTCCGTAGCCAATTGCTCCCTGGCTCAAGTGGCATCTGGAACTCCTGTCTGATGTCTGTCATCCAAAGCCATGTTCATGTCCAAAAAAATTATCTCACATTAGGGAGGAAGAATGCATTTTAATAGAAATTCCAGGAGCAATTAGGTTGTTGGCTTTAACTGTACAGTTAGAGTTGTATCATAAAACATTCTCTAATTCTGTATTGAACAACTGCAATGCACAGGTTTTTGTGAAGCCCTGTTGTGACACACGCTGTCAAGGGAACAGTGTTGTCCTCAGGCTTCAGCTGCTGAACTTGGATAACACATTTCTCCTCATCTTTAAGAAAAAACCCTTCCCTGTGTTATAGAAAATACTGGAGTAGCAAGAGTTAAACTACTGTGGTGAGCTTACAAATCAAACATTGATTGCAATTTGAAAGTCAGATTATATTGCATCATTTGCATCCGTGGTATCTCTAGAACCGGCAAATGACAATGCCCAGTTGTTTTTTTATTTCATGTGAAAATTCTTTCCTCTCATTTCTGTGGACTTTCTACCCAGGAGGTTGAGCAATGGAAATGCTGCCGCTTCCCTTCTGAAACCCCGGGTGTAATGTGTATCTCGCCCTTCAGAAATTATGTTTGTATCTATGTATATAGCTTGAGACAGCTGAGCTTGTCTAAATAAATAAACAAAAGCCTGTTTTTAACATCTTCCATAGAAATTCTGCATTACAGGCAGCTGCAACCTGTTCAGAGCCCATAGGGAGGGTTATAGTCAGAGGAAACAAACACTCCTAAGCAAACACTATAAAGTATATATGTTTGAAGCTCTACTTGACACCACAAAAGTTTGTTACGTTATTCACACCTTTTACCACTCTAAAGAAAAAGAGAAATAAACTCAATTTAACAATAACATTAAGGAAATTGGGGAACACTACAAAGTCTTGTTCTATGATATTTTTGTCTTTTTTTCTTCTCCCCGCTACCTGAGCTGATTTACTTGATCTTGTTTAAGTTCGTCTTGGACTTAAGCTGATTATAGAGAAGAATTTATTGGTTATTTGCCAGTTAGCTACATAGGTTTGTGTGAAATGTTTAGGTCACTTATCTATTTTAGAATAAATGGACTCTCTGTTCTCTGAATGTGGGTATGTTTTTAAATAAAATTAGATCAGCTTACCCCTGCTTTTACAAGTGCAAAGATGAAGTTAATAAAGGGAGGGATTTAGACAATTTTAGTTGCAATGGAGCAACTTCTTTAACTGTTCACTGCCAGCTGGGAGAAAGGTTTGGCATTTCTGGACCTGCAAACACGAAATGGCCTTACAGTGCCACTGCCCTGCACCACCACTGTTCAGCTCATCAGCCTCTAACAAGTGCCTGGAGAAGGAGAAACCTCGGAGTTAACACTGTTTATCAGGTTGTGTACAGCTGTAATGAAGATCTTGTCTTGTGATCACTTATGCAAGTGAGTAATTTTATTCACACCAGTGAACTCCGTGACTTCAGGGAGGCTGCTCGCAGTGGTTTGCCGGCTTGAGGCTGCCGTGTGTAAATTATGGCTGCTGGATGTTTTATAATTATGTATTTTTAATTAAATACTGCATATCAAAAATATAAATTATATTTCTCTAGAGCCAAAGAATAATATGATACATAACATTACTTGGATGAAGGGGCAGGGGGTGCAGGAAGAGCTGTCATCGTATTTTCTGAGTGACATCGATTTGTGTGGCTAACATTTTAGTAATAAAACCCAAAATGTAAATCTGTAGCCTGCTGTGAAGGGAAGTCTACAGTTTCAATGAACACTGCAGGACTTGCTCATAAATATTCATTAAACAGAGCCTTGCTGAAAATGAAACTTAAGTACTTAAGGTAATGGAATAAAAGTAGTTGAGAAGCTCTTTTAAGCATGTTCAAAAACAGGATGGGAAAGAGACAGGGTAAGTAGCATGAAGTTTGATTTGCTTTTTGGTGTTGAAAGATGTTAAAAGCACTATAGAGTTAATGGCAGTGCAATGCCTTGTCCTACTAGTGAAGCCACATTAACTTTTGTTGGAAATACTGTAGAATTTCTGCCTCCTTGGACATGTGTTCAATTACATCCTTCCACGGCATTAGTATGTCAGGATTTTTGCTTCTTTCCATCAAGAATACAGTACATGTGATCGTGTGCAGTACATGATCATGGTGAAGGTCATCAGCCACATGCTGCAAGGCTGTTCACACTCAAAACAGCAAGGTTTTGTTTACTTTTAACTTTTTTTTTTTTTTTTTTTTTAAAGACCTCTAGAAAGAGTATAATTTTTGTGTTTGTATCTCAGGGTGTGCTGCATATTTAACCAGATGACATTTCTGGAAGTTTTGACAGGGTCCTGAGATAGCCGTAGCTTTGAATTGTGAGTGGCAGCACTGTTTCCTTAAAATACCTAGGCTGTCAGATACTGCTGGGCTGCTGATCTCTAGAGATTGGTTTTCTCAGAAAGGGGTGGCTTTTGAAATAGGGAGAACTTTGCAAGATGTGACAATTCCAAATAAAGGATGAGAAAAGTAAATTTTTTATCTGTGCCCTAGAATGAGGAGATTTTTCCTTCCACTTTCACTTTCCCACATCCAGCAGTTTTCAGTGGCTCCTTGTGCTGGAGAACCTGTGCAAAATTTGGGTTCCCAGGTGAGCAGACTCCTCTTTGTCCCCCAAGAGCTGACTCTAGCTCTGCTCCCTGCTTGTCTTGGGAATCCCAGTGCCTTGAGTTATTGCTGCCTCAGGCTATTGGTGCCTCCTGATTTCCTGCTGTATTTTGTGCTCCAGAAGGTCTCCAAGCTGAGAAATCTCCTATTCATTTGAGTGCAATAACCTGAAAGAAGATGGAAAGGGCAGGTTTTTAACACAATTTGACATTGAACTTTCTCGGAGCTGACTCTCCTAAACTGCAGGCAGTGCCTCTTGAGAAGCAGACAGAATAGGAGTCAGAGCAGCTCCTCAGATAAACGTGGGCACTTGGAAAAGCCAGGGCTGATGGGGAGTGAGAAGGTCTTCTGCTGCCAAATCAACCTCGTGGATACTCTCACCCTGCCTGTGAAAGGATGGCGTGAGGGAGGTGAATCTTGAAGAAAATATTTTCGGACAAATGTGCGGTGTCCTCATGGTTGAACTGAGAGATTTTACCCTTCATGTTTCAAATGAAAAGCTGTCTGCTGGAAGAACAGGTGGAGTCAGTGTTTCCCCTGCCATCCCACAGAGTTGTCATTGCTGCAGTGTTGCATTTAATCCTTTCCTGATGCCTTCATGGCTCGTTTAGTCTGTGTTCAGACAAATGATGCACATTTTGTGTCGTGCTGCCTGGAAATAGGAAAGAAAATGCTCATCTTCCTTATAGTTAAAACATACAGGGTTTTGTATCTATTAAAGCATACTGCTCGTATTTGACACAAACTATAAGTAAATTATATATATTTGCATACCATGTAACTCTTTAATTATTTAAGATGCTGCCTTAGCTAAAAACTCTAGGTAAGCTAATTAAATGTTGCAAGGCAAAGTGATTCTTATATCTCTTTCAAAAGAAAAAAAAATTTAATAAAAAATTTATTATGGACTATATTTCAGTAAAATTTCTGTTACAGAATTTGCTCTGTTATTTTAAAAATAACAAAGCATAAAAAGCCAGAGAAGACAATTATTTGGGGGGGAAAAAAAGGAGAAAAAAATCCTGTTTAGAACTCCTTGACTTTTGCTGCCCAAGCCCAGCAAGACAAGGGCTGCAAACTGGGGGCAGACACAGCAGATCCCTGGTGGCAGCTCTTGGTGGTGGAGGGTTTGCTCCTGGTAGGGATTAACAAAATATCTTTCTTGAGACCTGATGGTATCTGCCTGTGAAGTGTCACACAGAGAGAGAATTTCTGTATTGTGTTATTCTTTTTATTCCACAACAGTATCTATATAATAGAACTGAACTTTAATTTTTGTAAACTTTCCCTAAGTTTTTTGTTCTGTCTCAGTCTCTTAGTATTCTGTATAATCTAACATTGCTAACTAGTCGCCTGCAAACCTTTTCAGAACAAGTTTCTCTTTCCTTAAGTGTTACACAGGCTCTGCCAAATTCTCTTTTTCTCTCTGTATATGTTTCCAGCAAAAAATACCAGGTGGGACAGGGGGGAACCCATGAGGATCTATACCCTTGAGACTCAAAGAATAACAGATGCAGTATTTTGAATTCTTAATTATTAGTCTGTGATGTGTCAGACAGTTTCTACTGCCCTTTGGAATTTTGATGCTGTCATTTCGAAACAATCACAGATGTTGTAATTATGAGAATAAATTAATTCAGACAGTAGTCTCCATCTTTTACCTGTCTCTCAAAAAGAGTGTATTACTGATTTTTGAAGTCTTCATTTGAGAGTATTACTGAATTTTGATGTCCTGCTCAGTGATGTGTTGACCTGCAGAGCTGCCGTTTCAGCTTGTTTGTTGACCGTAGCATCCTAACTAAACTTTCTAAATTGCCATTCTCGGCTGAAGATGTATCACAAGATTGAACAAATGACCTTTGCGGTGTAATAACATCCTTTAGCCATGAGGAATTAGTGTGTTGCATCTGTCACTCCTGCAGCCTTCAGGTGTGTGCTGAGCTCTGCAGTGCCATTCCTGTAATAA
This sequence comes from Acanthiza pusilla, assembly GCA_036630365.1. Taxonomy (NCBI): domain Eukaryota; kingdom Metazoa; phylum Chordata; class Aves; order Passeriformes; family Acanthizidae; genus Acanthiza; species Acanthiza pusilla. The sequence goes on along the minus strand of JAXCHO010000103.1, from coordinate 1,432,438 downwards.
TGTCACAGCCTGGAGAGAGACACTTCTCCTTCAGTGCAGCTACCACTGAAATTGGCACTCTTGTTTCAACATTATTATTACCACCGTGTGTTATGTAGGTGATCAAATAACAAAATGTACTTTTGAACTATTATTGACCTAATTTTTAGTATTTTTTTTTTCCACCAGAGTTCATTCTTACCCTGGTTGTTACCCTGTGAATAATCTTTTGCTTAGATTAAACAAGATAGCTAAAGGCTTGAGAACTTCATCTGAGGCTTTGCACAAATAATTAAAACACTCTATAAACTGCTGTACACAACAGGATATTTTGGTGCTCTAGAAACTTAACTCTCAACTGGAAAGAGAAATATGAACTCATTGCTTCAAAGAACAATTAGGTGTTTTTAATAATGCACTCACAAAACTTTACGTGCTGTAGCTAATAAAATGGAATTTAGTTTACTAAGTACTTGTAAATGAAAGACAAGGCTTTTATCTGCAGTAATTTACAATGTATACAGTAACAGAAAACAAAGATTCACAATGAGAAACTTCAAAGTGTCTGATTTAGGCTTCTAATTTTCAAGTCAAGAGGATTTAGTGTTCACAAATGAAAATTTTAGTTTGTGTAGACTGATCTTATAAGTTAATTAAGGTACACAACCCCAAGATGATATTGGCAAGCCTTGTGGTTGTCAGTGTTTCCTTATTAGAGGTGTGATCCTGGAAAGGAAAAATGAAATGGATGTTGCCAGAAGTTGTTACTTGTGCCTCACCTGGGAAAGCACCATGAAAACTGCGAGTAATTTTGAGGGGAAGTACTGGAATGTTACAAGGTCTGACCAATGGGAAGAGAAACTGGGAATGTTGTGTTGGTGTTTGCCATGAATGACCAGCTGAAGGAAGTCTGAAGGAACCAATCCATTCCGGGAGTCAGTTCAGATGGTGACAGCACATCCTCTGTCGCTGAGGGCAGCACAAAAGGGTGAGATCAGACTTTTGAAGACAGAGGCTGTTGCTGGGCTTTGTGAAGAGGAGTGGTAAAAATGTCCCAGAAATAAGGAGAGCTGCCCTCAGCACCTGCAGGATGCCCATCGCATTGTCTGCAGGGAAAAGGCACTCGTGGGTCAGCCAACCATTCCCTTGCCCTCTGTTGTTTTCCCCCTGCAATTACACAGCCCAGTTATACATATTCTTGAGTATAATCATTATCTTTGTAATAATCGTGCTTCCACACTCTTGGGTGTGCTGCAGGAGTTGTTATAGCTCCAGCTAAGGACGTTTCTAAAACTCTCTCCCTCTTAGAGAGATCCCTGTTGTACCAATCACCTCCCTTACCATCCCACAGTTGACTTGCTGGAGTCTCAATTTAAATCAAAACTAAGGTATTTCAGTGAGTTTACATCAAATTTTGTAGCTCCCAACTTGTATACCATAGGATTTCTGCGCCTGCTTTTCTGAAAGGGAAAAGTTGGTTCTTTCACTTCACAGTGGTTTGTTTTTTTCCTCAATAATTTATGTAATCTTTGAGCCTGAAGGAAGAGAGAGACTAAGAATAAAGTACACCTATGGATTCATCACAGAGACCGAGCAGTGAAAAGCAGTCAGAAACATCAAAGAACAGTCTTATTTACATTTAAAGCTAATTTGAGGACAGTTAGGCTGCTGGTGACATTCCTGGTGTGTTTACTTGCATCTGAAATGTAGATGTTCCTTAGTTTGAGAGCACACTGAGTGTGTGACTGTGTGGGCATTGGCAGCATTGTGATTTGCATTCAAGCAAAAGGGAAAATGAACAAAGAAAGAGTGAGTCACCTTAAAAACGGGAAAGCGACAGTGGAAAAATGTGGACAAGGACCTCTATCAATAGCCAAAAGTCAGGGAGGTATGACACTGGCAGTAATATTATACTTTCATTTCCACAAGCGAATAAGAGCACCATTTGAAAGTTGGGCCATCGGTTACAAGGGACTGGAAACTCTTTGGGCTAAAAGAGGGCTGAACTTGGTGCTCTGTGGCTTCTCACAAAAGTGCAAAGCCTTTGTGTTTTGCTCAATATTGTTCCATTTGAGCTTTTTTCAGCAACCAGATGAGGGAAGAAAAGACCTTGTGCATCTCACTGATTTTAGAAACATTACATTGTGTGCCTTTAGGAAAGCACCTGCCAAAACTATCAAACTCTGAATCAGAAATGTTTACCAGGAGTCAGCCCCCGTGTGGGACTGTCTGATGCTGCAGTGTGGGAGGGCTATGGGGGAACAAGCTGACCAGCGGATGCTGCATTTGCAGCCCCCTTTCTAATTTCTAATATCTAATTTCTAATTTCTAATGTTGCCATTCACCAGTGAAAACTGGAGCTGTTGCAACTATTAACTGTGTACCTCTTACAGCCATTCTCTGTGAAATTGTTCTGAAAAATAGGAAAATATACAGCACTAATAGCTAGAAATCTTTTAGAAATCTGGGCAAAAACCCAGCAATGCAGGACTTAGTTTTGATTATATCAAATTTATTTGTGGGGATGCAGCTCAGACGTAATGCCTAATATAAATCTAATGTTTGTGTTGAGAAGGAAATACTAATTAGCAAGGTGGGATAACTCTCTGCACGTCTCCTCCTCCTTTTAGTATCAGGAGGATGAAATGAAGTAGCTCTTAATGTGTTCTCATCCAATTACATTTGGCTAAAATTATTCATTGATCACTAATCACTGGCAGTTGTTTACACAAAACAGTGCTCGTATGCAGCATGCAGCATATTGAGGATTATTGCTATAATAGGAGCTAATCAATGAAAACCACTTGTGACTCTCTTAATGAGGTGATAGTGAAAGGGTTTTTTTTGTTTACTGCAGCAATAGATTTTTCAAACCAGACAGAGCTCTTTGCATCCAGCAGGAAACTGGTTTTCAGCATTAGATCGCAGGCACCATTTTTCTCTTTCTCTCTAATAATATTAAAGTTGAAAAACGATTATTCCGGTCCCCCTTTATTAAACAAGCTATTACAAAGCAAGTGAAGGATTTCTGCACCTTCAATTTTCCACCTAATAATAGTAAAGTATTTTCATTGTTGCCTTGACAATATTAATGCTATTTTTTTCCCCCAATGCCTAAAGCAAGGAGTCTCACCATTTTCTTTGCCAGGTTGAAACAAATTGTGGCTTTAGACTTTAATATTAAAGACAGGTTTCTTTACTGGTTTTCACAATGATTGGTTAATTCACAAAATTGGTATTCACCAGTAGACGAGACATAGAAGTTACCTAAATCTTCACAATAGCCTTTGGATTATTCTTGATAACACCAATATTTTGACTGAGACATACCTTAATTCTAGAACTCCAAGGCACCTTAAAATAAACATATGTCAGATATTAGGCATTTAGGCAGAGTTAATGTATTTTGCCTACATTTTTTTCTAGTTTTTTTTCATGCCATGGTTCTGCCTTAAAGCTTCAGAAACACTCGCTCTGATATTTTTGGAGGTGCTGTGCTCTCAAAGATCTGCTGATTTATTAGAGAACAGTGAAATCAGCACCCCTAAAAATAGATGGGTAAAGTTTTGACTTCAGAGAGCGTTCATTTCTGCAATCAGGAATGGGATGCAGAAATAGCCCTCCCCAGGCATGTGCTCTGAATGTCAGGCTGCAGCTCGCTCTGTTCCACCTCCAAACAGTAAGAAATCTAAGATGGAATGATCTTCACTGGAAGATCCTTTAGTTAATTCTTTTAAATTATTTATGCTGAAAATATTCCAAGTGCAACAGGAAGCTAAAAGTTCTTATATTATGCAGATTCAATGAGACTTTGGGGACAGCCATTAATATTTGCATGCCGGATAGTTTGGTTTGCTGCTTCAATTATCTGAAGCTTGATCACTGTGTGTAATCATAATTTGTTCATAAAACTACCCAGGCCTGTCAGCACTGTGCCTGAAATTAAGCTTCTGCTTGTGCAGAGCTTATGAAAAATTGAATGGCAGTTCATTTTCACAAAACATGACAAACATAAAAGAAATTATGAATTAATTTTAAACCCTGCTTAGCAGAGTCTTATCAATTTGATGGAACCCTTTGTCTTAGAGAAGTCTGACATCAGAGCTGATATGCTTAATTAGTATCAAGCATCTCAAAATGTCTGTGACTGGCAGGTTAGATCATTTGGTGTCCTCCCCCAGCCTCCCTAGGAATTGCAGTTTGAAATCTAGCAGTTTTCATTAGGGAAGCTGGCTAACAGAACTTTCACACCTTTACATCAAATTAAACACATGACAATGCTTCATCTGCAACTGCAGTCCCAAAGACTGGCACAACCCGCCAAATTAAAGATAAATAAAGACACATTTCCTGCTGGGGAGTCTCTTTAGAGCCAAGATTAGTGTCTTGCTGTAGGAATATGCTTTGATTTGAATGTGAACCTAATGTTTTTATTTAGCACTTGAAAAAATTAACCCATCTGACACCAGAAATCAAATAGGCTTCAAATAGGTTGAAGAACATCTCCAAGAAGCACTTTGGAGGCCACATAAATTCAAAAATTCTGCTTCCTATCAGTAGGATTTGAAAACAGTATGTACATTACCTAGGTATTCTTCAAATAATTATCTTCCTGGATTATGCTGAGGTAGGACTGTCCCTAGTGTGAAAATAAGGATTTGAGTCCCAAATATTTGGCTAAAAGATATTAACAGATATTATCTGTCTCCCAGAGAAAGGGGAGAAAAAGTAGAATAATAATACTTAGGGATGTTAGAAATAATTTCCTAGAGTCTCCTTTTCTCTCCTTGAAATGAAGCCTTGTAATTAATTACATTGATTTCCTCAAGGGAATTCCTGGACTGTGGTGATGTAACAGGAGCATTACTAGACCTATAGAATGGTAGAATAAGTTTAAAATCTTTAAATTTCTCCTATGCCTGCACATTTTTAGCAGCATCCAGAGAAAAAGCTGGGTATCCAGAAAATATTGCATAGAGTTGTGGAAAATAAATAGCTCATGGAAGAGTTATTAAAGCTTAGTTGAATTTGTGCTGTAAAATCTTAACTCTAACCATGTGGCAGTCAAACTACACTTGACTTTTGGATATTGATCAGATAATCACAGTGGTTCTGACCCCTTGGTCTGTGATATGTTTTGAATCTTTCAATAAAGACATTTCAATTCTTTGTTGATATTTTCTGGACATTCAGTCAGGTTCAGCTACGCTTCATGTTCTTTGCTCCTGCTGGCATTTAACTCCCACTGGAGTTACTGGGATAATTTGCTGAGGAAGGAGGACAAGTTTAGACCTATTTCATGCATTTCTTTTTTATGTGCAAAAAGAAGGAGAAAGAGAGAATGAAATTGCCCTCAAGTATCTGAAAGGAGAAATAAGGTAATCTTTTTTCTCCTCCGTGCTGCAAAATGATTTTTTTTTTCTTTTTTTTTTTTTTTCTTTTCATTTCTCTTTTCCAAGAGTCTCCTGGCACTGAGTCTCTCAGACTGACTTAAGTTCACATTGCACTGATATAAATGGGTATGGTTTATACACCTGCAGGAGCCAGGACTTTGAACAAACACTCTGATCATTCTTAGGATTATGTAGAGGAGATATCTCAAAATTTGTTCTACCATCCTGAGCTTTTCCTAAACCTTTCTGTGACTTTCATAATGTGAACTTTGCATATTCGTGTTGCTCCTAGTGTGATCTTTACCTTCTTGTCAGGGCAATACCACACCTCAGATAAGCAAATTTTCTGCATTCCAGGTTGATCTTTTATCTTCCTTCATATCTGTTTTGACCATTCTGTACTGTATCTTGTTTTCCTCTTACTCTTAAAGTGAAAATATTATAAACTGTGGAGCACAACCTATTCTTTCAGGAGGAGAATATTTTTGTGCTGGGAGCTGTGCTCTCCCCAGAGGAACCTTGGCTTAACTCTAAGCTCAGTTGTCACTGCTAGCCTTCATTTCTCATCATTTCCAGAATTACTGTACTGTAAAAGTAATTTCTGAAATATCATTACAGATTAAGACAAAGCTTTTTCTTTTTATATCATATAGCTTAGAGAGCTTTGGTATCTCTAAGAGACATGTTTGTGTCGGGAGAAAAATTGGTTTTTTACTTACATTTCAGATTTAATAGCTACTAAAAGCATTTACTCATTATGCAGCTACTAGCACATAGAGCCTTTCATACATATATTGCTGGTGATCAGAATACTCCTTTTAAATTTTTTTTTATAATGAAACTACAAGAAATGCAGCTAATGAGGCACAACTTGGCAAATCAGTAGTAAGTGCAAGTTCAGTTCATGTGCTGCTCACTGGTGAAAAGTTGCTCCTTCTTCATCCCATGCCTTTGATTTCCAGCAGCAGTGCAGGGATGGGACCTGAGTGTATTCTCATACCCTGAATCTTTGAAAATTTGCTACTCTGCAAGTTTTAGGGCTTTTTTTTTTTTTTTTCCCCCCTTTGTACATGAAAAACTGCTAGGATCATATGTTAGCGCCAACTTTTTATTTCTCTCAGGCCAGTGGAACAAAGGAGTTGAATTTTTCACAGATACCATTATGGAATATTTCTTGCATCATGGAAAACTCCATACCTGCTCACACAAGCTCCCCTGTCTGAACTTGATGGTTCTTTTTTTAGGCAGGAAAAGATTGGATTTGGCTGTATTTGTAGCTTTCCTTTATCCACTAGAAATATTCTGCTAAAAGTGGTTTGTTTTTGCTGCATCTCAGCACTGCAAATGACACGCTTCAGAGCCGTGGTGGGCACTCCAAAGTGGTCAGCCCGATGTTTATTAGGATTTTTATATGATCTTGAGTGGCATGTGATTAAAGGGATGATGTTGAAATTTCACACTGCGGCTCTGTTAATGCACTTGTCATTTTTCAAGTGGCTCTAGTGCAGAAGTCATGGAGTGGTTCTTTGTGCCCCCAATACAGCAAACCTCTAATGAGGAGCCCTCGTCCCTCTGCCTAGTGCTATATGTAGTCAACATTTTAAGGGAAAATAGAGAACTTGATGGTGACTTAATGTCCAGCCATGAAAACTGGGGTTGAACACCAGTGCTGCCATGAGTTTCCTTTCTGCCTTTTATCACTCCTGGATGTCAGACAGAAGATGTGCTAATCTAAACCCTCCCTCGGATTATTTATTTGTGTTTCTGAGTCGTACGCACCTAAGTTGGCTAAAGTCATGCTCCTAAAAATCTCTGCCAGTCTTGGCTTCAGTGGGAATGTTTTCTTCCAATCTCTAAATTGTCAATTTGTCCTGGGAGTGGAGCTTCTGTGCTAAACAACAGGGAGTTGTAGAGGGCAGGACAATTGTGCCGAGCAGGAGACTTGAAGCACCTGGCAAATATTTGGCTGTGCAGTTCTTCCCACAGGAATGTAATCAGCTCCCTTCTCCCACCATCTGGAAGACAGAGCATTTTTGCCAGCAGAGGAACTTGCACCACAGTCCCCATCCTGCCTGCCTTCTGTTCTTTTCTCCACAAAGAGCATTTCCTCCCTTTCTGACTTCACAGGCTGATCCAGAATCCCACGTGAGAAAGTAAATGGAGGTGGCAGTATTGTGGGATGGATATTTCTTGATGTCATTAAAAAAAAAAAAAAAAAACAAAAAAAACCCAAAAAAACCACACCCCCCCCAAACCCCCCCCCCAAAAAAACCCGAGAAAAAAAACAAAACAAAAAAAGGAAAGTAATTACATTCTGCTCAAGCTTTTTCAAGCTTCGAGAGTGTTGAATGTGCTGACCTGTGGAAAAGAATGTTCAACACTGGCTTTGAAATGGCTTTTTGCTGTTCCAAACCATATCTGAACATCTTCCAAGTGATTTGGTAGAGTTTCATGGATACAGATGAAACAGAATGGGGTACAGTAGCTCGGGGTTTATTTTGTTTTGTTTTTCCATCATCCCTTAGCCAGAATTTCCCTGCAGTGGAGGCTGTGGTTCTGTTCGAAGCTGTGCTTGCTCGAGTGTCAGAGGTGCGGCTCATGTGTGTTACACAGGCATTAGGGAGCTGCACCAATGCATTTAATTCTGCTGAGCTGTTGTTGACAGAGATCAGAAATGTGCCTTGTCTCTTAGCTCATAGTTGAATAGAGGTGTTAGTCCCTCAGTATTAGCTTTGAGGCTTCCTTGTTGCATGTAGTTGGTGTTTTATTAAGTTACGTTGTTTGTCGGGGTTTTTTTTTTAATGTAATTGAAGATATGAAAGTAAATTATCATTTCTAGCTGTTTTTGATGGAGTATTGTAAACACATTTGAAAATTCTATCTTCTGCCCCTCAGGTGAGGTGGGCTCTTCATGCAACAGCAGATTGCAGTTATTGTTTTGATGCAGATGTGTTGCAAGGACACACAAATGCACAACTCCAGGCTGTGTGCGTTGCAGGGCCAGGGCTGCAGGACCTGTTCGTGACTGCGAGACAGCTCCTCTCTTCTGCTTACACGACTGGAAACGGGAAAAGGTCAGAAAGATCATCATAAAGATGTTGAACATGCTCATGGCTCGGCCTGCAGCTTGTCTGAAATGAGTGTTCTCCGTTACTTTTCACCAAGTGAGCGTCAGGGATGGAGATGTGAACAGGAGCCTCAGAGTTAATGTTTCAGCAGCCCCTGAGAAATCACGGCAGGAGCGAACTCCTGCTACTGCCAGGGCCAGTTAAACAAGGTCTGAGGGATGTGATGCACTGTAGCAAACTTAGGGGAAAAAGATGAAGTTATTTAACAGCATTTAATTAAACTGTTTCCCGTAATAACAATGCATGCATCTTTAATGATTGTAAAAGCTGTTTCCGTCGCTTGTTCTTCATTTTGAACACCAGCTCTCACAGAATTTTCATATACAGAACCGAGTATATGTGATAATCAGCAACTGCTCAGATGCACGAAGTTGGTGTTAAAATATTAATATTGCAAAATCAAACAGTCTTTTCTTAAAAATAATAAAAAAAGGCATTTACTCCAGAGCAAACCTCAGCTGAAGCAATGTGATTCCAGCTTGTCCTTTTATCCATAAATAATGGATTTTAAAAAATGGAAGGACAACTTTGTGAATTGTTAAGGGCAAGAAATACTCAAATATTCAATCTGCAAAGTATTATTTAAAGTAATTAATCAGATGTATATTCTGGGGATTTTTGTTTCTAGCTTTCACTCTTACATTGCTCTCAATGTGCCAGTTAGTTCTTACGGAAGATTATTTCATTTTCAGAGTGTAGTGAAGAACTAAATCACTTTTGATTGAGCATCTACCAAAGAAGTGCTGGGCAAGTTGCACACTTCTTATTTGCAATAATTCCAGTTCGTAGGGAGGACAGGCGTGGACCTCTGAGAGGACACTGGAAATCAGGCAAAGAGCAAGACCAACAGATGCTCAAATTGTAAAGCCTAAACTGACTAAATCTTGAGAGTGTAGCACCTGAGTCTCCCGGGACTTGTGTAGTCCCGAGAGTAGCCAGATTCGGGTAGTCCCGGGAGTAGCCAGACTCGGGCAGTCCCGGGAATAGCACCTGAGATCCCAAAGTCAGCACAATCTGCCTGGTTTAAGTGGCCATTTGTCTTATACAACGTGAAAATAAAGGGGAACTGAAGGCAGTTAATTACTAGTTGATTATTCTGGAGTTTGAAACAGTCCAAGCACCTACCCAAGTCACAATGTCCTGAAGTCCCATCTCATCAGCTCTGAAGACAGGTTTTATAAATCGAGCCTTTCTGTGCATGTTATTTTGGCTCGGTGGGTTATTTTTAAGCTCCCTCGCTGCAGTGATGTCAGAGTGATGAAGCTGGGACATGTTTGAGCGCTCCGTGGGAAGCAAAGCTGAGACCAGTTTTACAATCGCCATCCTGAAAACCAAACAGGCAGCATTCCTCTGAACCTGCTTCCCTCCCACGAGCCGCTCAGCACCTCATTTAAACCGTGCAGCACATCTCCTGCTCCATCCCTCCTCACAAAGCAGGGAAGGAAAATTACTGCAGGATCAGTGTGAGCCCAGCCAGTGGCTGCTGCTGTCCCCCAGCCGTGCCCACCCTCCTGCTCCAAAGCATCAGGCACTGCTCAGGTGTGCCCATTGAATGCCATCCCTGCATTCAGATGATCAGAAACAAAAAATGGATGTTGAACTTTTTTTTTTCGCTTTTAAAAACAAGTGTGTCAAAATATTTTGCTAGCAAAGTGATACTGGTTAAGCGATATTGATGCAAAGCCTTTAAAATGCTTACCTTTCTTTAAGGAAAAAAATATTTTGAGGAGTTGTCCTTGGGAATATAAGCTTGGGCATATAAGCTATATATCTTAATTATATAATGGAAATGTTAGATGCAAAAATAACTTTCACTAAGTTATAATTTTAAGTAACTAATGCACCAGGGACATATAAATTGAAGTTAAGTTTCCATTTTCTTCCTTAGTTTTGAAAACCTTTGACTGGTGTATTTCAGAATTTACAAGTTTGTCTTCACTGAAATAACAGTGTCAGAAAATTTTGTAAGGAAGTTTCTGATGTAGAAATCTGAAGCAGAGCAACAAGATTGGGTGGTGGAACAGAAATTGCCACAGTGGATTTCAAAGACTGCATGGAAGGTTTACAAATAGGAGAGGTGATAGCCTTAATGTTTTGCATTACTGCATCAATTACCTGATTCACTGTGCCAGTGAAGAATGGGATCTAATAAATTCTGTCTCTTCCTGTTGAAGCATATTAGCCATCCATTTGCTGAGGGGTTGTAATTTGCAGAGAGATGAAATGCTGTTTGACCCAAGTGCTTGTTGAATACAAACCAATGACAAATATATGTGCATAATCTAACTCACTTTTCAAAACTCTTTTCAGAAAAAAAAAAAAACTTCAATGAAATTGTTTGATATCTCTAGTTTGATTCACAGGATGTAAGAAATCTATATTCATATTCTAAAATCTACAACTGAGCAACTAAGGTTTTCTTTTCTCTGCCTCGGATTCTGGTTGAGACAGGAAATGCAAAGTTTTCACTTTAAAATGTGAATGTAGTGGCTACTGCATGTCTTTTTAAAAATAAAATGAAATTGGTAAACTGAGGACAAGGCTTTCAAAGAAGAGTGAAGTTCAGCTATTTGAATTGATTGTAACCTATTGTTATGATAGATTCTATGATAAGGGAGAAATTTTTATGGAAAGATACTAAGGCACAGAAGTTCTATAGGAATTTGTAGCTCCATGTTAAGAGCAAAATGTGTGCTGAAGAATGATTCAGAATGAGCCTCTTTGGCACTTGTCTGGGAAATCAGTGTTTAGTGTGTCTGAGTGCTAGAATGGAAATATTACAAAAACCTGATCGGACCCCTCTGGCCTGAGCCATCCAATATAATATATGCAAGGATGTTACAATTTTTTCATCTTCTTACTTGAGTGAAACTTTTAATTATAAATCAGAGAAAAACATAAATATTGCTAAAATAACTTCCTGAGTTCCATTCACTCCCAGGAACAATCACCAAAGAATTTGATTAAAAGAGTCAGAGCTGTGCTAACGGCAGTTTTCTCCAGTGTGGTAAAGCCTTTATTAAAACTCCAATTAAAATTCACCAAGAGGAAGGCTGCTGTCTGTGCTACTTGTCCTGGGAGCCACAGGCATCTGTGTCCAGTAGAAAGGTTTTTTGCTTGTTAATTGTACTCACATTTTGTAGCATTAAGGTATGGAAAAGTATAGAAGCAGGATTAGGGCTTGAGGGCTGCTGGGTAAATTGTTGGTTTCTGTAATGCTGTTTGGACTACAAGTTAATGGATTTAACAGGAATTCGTGTGCTTTGGTATGGGAAAGGATTAAAATAAGAGTAAACCTTATATTTTGGTGACCACTTTACATGCATTTGAATAGTTTGTAAAGGATATTCTCACTTTGAATGACCCTATAAACATTAATGAAGCCAGGCTGTGTTTTCTTGAGATTCACACAAAGTTAATATTTGAGGAAGTTGAGTGTGAAGTACAGTCATGGAGAGCAGCATGGTTGTAGTTTTTAAAGGTGTAAATATTGTAAAAAGTTTGTAGTCAGTGGATCCTGCTAACAAAAGTGTGTTTGAGGCCACCTGGAAATAATTGTAGGAGAGTCTGCTCAGAGAAAAACTCTGACCCTGAGTAGTTAATATCAGGCATTTGTTTTCAATCTAGTGTCCTCAAAGCCAAAGGGATGAGGAATAGGATTGCAGCCCTTTAGGATTTGCTCATCAGAATGTTTATATTATATTAAAGCTAAGGAATATTAAACTTGTAACTCCTGGTTTGTGTTTAATGAGGACACAACATTTCACATGGAAACTCAGATTGTTGTCTCGCAGCACTCAGGAAGATGTACCTTCTTAAGACAGGAATAAAATATCTTCTTCCCCATATTGCAGAGGGACTCTACAGCAGCATGGAGTGACAGGACAAGGGGGAATGGGTTCAAACTGAAGGGGGGCAAGTTTAAATCAGATATTTGGAAAAATTTCTTCCCTGTGAGGGTGGTAAGGCCTGGGCACAGGTTGCCCAGAGGAGCTGTGGATGCCCCATCCCTGGAATTGTCCAAGGACAAGCTGGAGCAGCCTGGTCTAGGGAAAGGTGTGCTTGTCCATGGCAGGGATTGGAAACCAGACAATCCTTAATGTCCTTTCCAACCCAGGCCTTTTTTTTCCCACAAATCTACTTGTCTGTAGCGGTCCTGAATGACCCCCTATTTGCTGCTCCCAGGACTGAATGGGAATGTTAATAAAGTGCTAATTTTCCAAAAGCAACCACTGTTACTTCGGCAACTACCAAACCTCCCAATGCCCAACGTGACTTGGACATCGCCGAGTCCCATCAGCAGCAGTGCCAGCCGAGGAAGGGCTTCAAGTGGTGACACTTAAAATTCTGAACAGGTCATGGGGGTCTGAACCTTCGGCTCTGCTGCTCCCAGAGGTGCAGAGCTGTCCCTGCTGGCCACGATGTCCACCAGCTCCTCGAGGACACAACCACCCCAATTCCACCAGCCCAGGGGATCCCACTCTGAGCAGAGGACATGGACACCCCGGTGTTATTCCTGGTCTTTGCTGAGACTAATTGCCCAAATCCTGTGATGTCTTTAATGAAGTTTGCAGCGGTTACTGAACATTACACCCAGAGCTTGCTGTAGGTGGCGAGGGTAGGATTTGCTGAACTCACAGGTTTGTGAAGTGTGGCACTGAAACAGCTCAAGGCTCCATCAGTTCTAGTTCTGCCATTAAGCATCGCCCCAGTCTGCACAATGAATATGGATGACATCTGAGAAGGTTATGCTAATTAGTCTGGTTGAAGTCATTCCGTGGCTTGGATTACGTAAATTAATATTTTTAACTCTCATTTTAATGAGAGGAACAATTGAAAGCAACTCTAAAATCAGAGCATTGTAAAAAGCTGTTGCTACCCTGTAAATGTGGCTCTAGATGATGATGATGGTAATGAAGAAAGGATAACATGTTTTTCTAAATATCTTTCTCGAAAAATATGCAGAGTAAGTCTAATACATACATTTCAGGGTTTAGTTTCTGTGTATTAGCTCTACTACTGTGCAAGTAAAATATATATAGTAATTATAAATATGGTACAAGTAATACAGTAATTTGCAAATATATAATTTTTTGTAATTATAGTAATTTATAAATATGGTGCAAGAATTTGAACGTTATGAACTTTAAAATTTTTAGAAAAACTATTGTGTTTTTTTAGTGTTGAAATTAGGTCTTTTTGAGTGGTAGGTGCAGACCAAATTAATTTCAGGTTTTCTTTTTCTGTTTCAGTGTAGGTGATCTGCTCAGCTGAGCTAGTCTCTATGTGCATGTTTGAAACTGCCATGGGTGTCTTTGCTTCTGAGATATTTATATACCCTGCTTTTTCTGCACTATCATGTGGAAGACCCAGGTTAATTTTGCTTGCTCCACACAGAAACTATTATGCCTTTTTTTATAATGCTATGTTCATGTGAATTTGTTAGAGGTTTTTTGAGTTCCCAGTCATCTCTTCTATAGTCTCTGGGGTGAAAAATCCCCATAAGCCTTCCCCCCACCCCACTCAGGAAGCCCCTTAAACACTGAAATTTCCAAGAATGTTGTTGAAGAAAGAAAAATACTTTTCCTTTTATGTAATCTTAACATTTTGGAGGACACAGCATTGCTTAAAAGAAATTAAATGTAGAAATGGAACAAAGAGAACTAGGTTAAATTGAAATTTCTAATTATTTTGTTTAATGCCCCATGATTTCAATCATAATAACACCAAGAGACCTAAATATGCATCAAAACCCCACTATCATAAAGAACCTCAGGTCCAAGACAGCAGGTGTGCCAGGACATATTTGAATATCATTGGAGATGTGACTGTAGCATATTTAGATATCTGCATTATTTATGAGTGATGAGACTAATGATGGAACAACTCAAGTTTCATGTAAGGTCGTGGAAAAAAATAAAATTGCAATTTATGAATTATTTGGCCAATTTGTGCTATGTCATCATCACTGAATTGCCACCTAGGGGAGTTCTATTCAGGGTTCAGGTGTGTCTGCCTTAGCCCACGTGTCCTTGTAGATTCACAGAAAAAGGTCTTGAGAAGAATTGCACACATGCAATGCAAGGAGGCTCTCACTGTCTGAAACAAAGTGATAGCACCATGGGAACTTTGATTTTAATTTTTTTAATCTCAGGTTTTTGTCATGTATTCCTCTGGCTTAAACCAGTGTTTTAAGGGCAGTGATTGTATGTCTTTTCGGTTGTAATATTTGTGAGGACAAATGTCTATTGGGTTAACAGACAATCTGTGTAGTCTGACACAGAAGTCTTTATCTCTGTACAAGGCAATCTGGCAGGTTTGGTTTTTTGGGGTTTTGTTAGTTTGTTTTTTGTTTTGGTTTGGTTTTTTGTTTGTTTGGTTTGTTGGTTTTTTTTTACAAAAACCAAATTTTTTCCATTTTTCTTTTGGATTTGGTATGTGGCTTGTCTGCATTGAGTTTCTAATTAAGCTTGGTTTTATGCTGAGATATTATTTCCAGTAACGCATCTCAGATAAACAGGTGACAGCAAACCCCAGACAAATCCATCATGAATTCTGGCATTATCAATCACTTTTTAGCTAATGCCAAAATCTCCAAAGACAAACATTTAACTCTGTTCAATGTGTTACTGTATGTCAATTGTTGATAGAGAGTTTTTTTAATGATCTTGGATGTGCCGTGCTCCACTTAGAATTCTCTAGTGTTTCCATTGATAAATGCTGAGGCATAACTGTCATTTGCATGAACAGAAGCTGTAATTATAAATGTACTTATGGTCTGTGGTGAAGTCAGGAATGCAAAGAAGGCTGTTTGCTAATGCAGAAATATAAATAATGGTTACTAATGTTCACTGTTTAGCATGGAAATTATATTTCAGATCATTTGAGATGCATTTTGTTTTTTTTAAAAATAGTTTTAGGAGGATGGATTTCTAATATTTATTTTGCAGTTGGTGATCATATAAATAAGATTTGTGTATCCATTTATGAAACGAGAAAAAAGTGTGAGAATTAACTTGGTTAATTTAAGATTTAAGGTTAATGAAGACCATTTGTGAGATGTCTGCATCTCCTTAGAGATGTAGCCTCTTTTTTTTCCCCTTTCTTCATCATCTTTGGATGAAGTCATAGTTTAGGAAAGATTCTGTTGCTGTCAAAACGTGAGGCAGTTTTTGAGCTAATCAGAAGTTGCATTTTGCTTTCCATGCAAAACTCCAAAACTCAAAAAAAAATTTTCACACTTGATTGTGAAATTTCTAATTAATACTATCAAGATAAGACAATTTTCCAATGAAAAAATAGTATCCTTGAGTTAAATTTGATGAAATTAAAAAATAGTGACATTATTTGTCTAGTGATTTTTATTCATATTATCATATTATCTTGTTCCATATCAGCTGGGCTTTGGAAGTATGTGAGTTTGTAATCTCTGGATCAAAGCAGATGCATTCAGGAGGCTCCTTTTTAAAATCTTTGATTTCTTAGATGTCCATGCAGTAAATTAATAATAATGAAATATGATAAGTTAGTTACATGTAGGACCTATTTTATAGCCAGTACTTTAGGTTCTGTAGGCTAAAGTTGGCACTGTGGGTAAGTTATTATAATAAAAGTCAAAAACTAAAAAGGTTTTTTTTTTATTTTAATTAATTACTGTAAACAAAAGTCATGTAAAATTTATTTTTAACATATTTCAGCAAAAATTATGCACAGGTATTCTTTGAAGTAGGTTAAAATTGCTTTTTAATGACAATCCGTGTTGTTTAAAATGGCTTCAAATGCAGAGTACAGAACTTGTTCATTTTTCTGGGATTGTCTTACACAACCAAAGTTACAGGAGTTATTTAGCATGAATTTATTAACTATAAATTTATCTTTGCTGCCTAGATTCTATATTAAATATGCTATTCATAAACAGAGGAGATTGAGGGTCATTTTAATTAGGGATAAGGCGCTGAATTACTGAAAAAAAAAAAAAAAAAAAAAAAAGTACTGCCTGAATCCTATTTCCAGCTCCTTGCAAACTTTGCCTGAGAAGTTGTTGCTAAGGAACACCATGAAGTGTGCAGCTGCTCCAGAGCAGCCTCTCCTTTACCCTTCTTGACAATTTCTGACGTGTAAAAGAAGATTCTGGGTTTTACCAATATTTTTAATAGGTGTCTGTGTGCTTATGGAGTTTTTCTTAGGAATGGATGCAGAAATGCTGGGTGTTGTACAGATGAATAAATCAGAGCCCCTTTGGAAACACAGGGCTTGTGTTGTCACTTTTGTTTAAAAATCAAGTTTTGTGACTCAGATTGTTGGAACAATTCCTCTGAACCAAAAAATTACATTTCCAGTTTCCAAAATCCATTCTAATTGGTTTGATGCATGAGCTGGAAGAACAATTGATTGACACTAAGATCAGTAGGCAAAGATTGAGCTAATAGAATTGGATTAATGGAACATATGGTAATTACAACTGTGAAAAAACAACTTAGAATTTATAATGTTGCCTTGGGGCACATAATCAGATGTGTTATCAATGAATAATTAGAGTTGATAAAAATCATCTGGTATGTATAGGATTGCTGTGCATAGTTACAGATGTGTGTTAAATGAAAGATTTATTGGAAGTTTCCTGCCTGAAATATGCGTGACATGTAAACACATTGTTTGTGATAACAAAAAAATCAAATCAATTCCTGCAGAATGCTTCATGGCAGAAGATCAAAGTTTATGTATGCTAGTCATTAATGTTCCATAAAAGATTAATTTCATGCCCTTTATTGCATTATATTAATCGGTTTCCCTAATATGTGTGTTATTAATGAATATTCCTATAACGGCTGGCAAAATATGTATGTTAATAACGGAAGTAAAAAAAATAAATTTATGGCTATGAAAACCTCTGCATTTTGCAACACATTAAAAAAAATCATATATGACGAAATAGAAATAAGAAATACCTACCACATAAAATTTAAAATTCTCTTGCCCAGGGCCAGTGGTTCTGAAGAGCCAATGTTTTGGGAAGTTCAGTTCTTTCTGCGTCCAATATCCCCATTCCTCCAGTATAAAGCAGAGGCTCACAACCCATTCAGAAGTAGAGTGGGAGATATGGAATAGTGTGTATATACTTATATCTCTCTCTATATATATCCATCTATAGATATATAGATATATCTGCATATACAGCCAGCTTTGCCATGGAATGGTGAGAGAAAATCGAGGGAAAAGGGAGAAAATGACAATGACTGCTGAGTTCTCATTTGAACTGCAGATAATTGCTGTTAGTTATTTTCCAAATTTGTTTAGAAAAATGGTGATTTAGTAATTTTCTTTTGAAGTTTCTGGGACTGGAAAACAAAAAAGAACTTGCCTTGTGTGTCCCTGTGCAAAAACATGGTGCTGAGTGTTTGTGCAAGGGTTATCCATAAGAAAGTGTAGGATTGGGGTCTTGTTTGAGTTTACCAGTAGTTGGCCATGTACATAGACTCAGATGTTGAGCAAGATACTGCAGCTAAGCTCTTGAGAAATTCTTTTACTGAAGTGAATAATAAAGGCTTTAATGTCATTACTGTAATGCAGCTGGGACTGGAACTGGACTCCTGCAGCTTTCAGAAAGAGATGCAAATGATCCTAAGCCTACCTTCAGCATCATTTAGATTCCTATAATCTTCAGAAATACGATTCCTTAGCTTCCAAATTTATCTTAGCCTTTAATTATATGCAAAATTCTGGGAATTGTGAGACCCAGAATTCAGTTCTGTAAGACTGGTGTATCTCAGTTGTTTTTAACTTCTTAGTCAGCACCATGTCATAAAGCTTGACTCTTCCCATCCCAGGATCTGGATATTCTCTGGCACAGGAAAGTCACTGTCTCATCACAGGACTATCCTTGTAGGAGTTAATGAGGTTTGATTTGTCCTGAAGTGGTCAAGTAGAGATGCAGAATTCAAGGATCTCCAAACAGAGTCAGTGGAAAGGTGTAGTTGAATAAATGTTCAAGTACAAGGGAACAGTCATGGGGGATTAAAAAAAACCAAAAAAAAGAGGAAGAGGAAACTTAGAATTTAAAAATCACATTGAACTCATGCTCTTCTTGTAATTCAACACAGGGACATTTTGTTTTTATGTAAGAGTGTGCACAGTTCTGGTAGTGGATCTCTTTGGCAGAGGCAATCACGTTCTAGTACAGGGATCAGC